>CM049313.1:47975658-49391908 GCA_026874595.1 Sipunculus nudus | reverse complement strand
TGCAGCAGACATGCTCTGCAAAAAATTCATAATAGTGGCATTTAATTAGCGATTTGTTTTTTTCCGCAACATTGCCAGTGAGATTTTTTCCAGGTGAAAAATTTAAACTGTAATGGTATATATGCCTTTTAATTAGACAGAATTTTAATTCCAAAGCTAATTTTGATCAAAGTGTTCTAGTTTACTCGGTGGCCGGGGGGGGGCGCAATTTCCCTGTTCTTAATCCACTCTTTTAGTTTCATGCATGGAACATGGAATTTATCAATTTATATCACAAGTATCTATGTTGTCTATGTAAAATCAGTTTCCAGCACATAAGATATACATTTATGTTGTAATTTAATATAAAAACTATTCATAATGTTAACTTAATATCCCATGTTTTGATATTTTATTCATTTACATGCATATATTTTTATTTTCATTTTATGGATTAAAACACAACTGCCACATTTTTTTTATATGTATGTTTATGTCTTTTCAGGTTTAAAATTCCAGTCACTAGATGCTGAGTGAAGGCCCATAACAACTGAGTAAGAATCCTTTGGCTGTCAGGCACCAGTCAGCATAATTGTGTACAAGGCATCAGGTCATTATGCATATGACAGACTGTGGCCTCTTCTGTTTCCAGCTATCAGGTAACGATGACATAAAATGTCTAGAGCACTTCAGCCAACTTAAAATTAGAATATAAGTTTGCTCTTGCCAGAAAGGGCCAGATAACACAAATACTTGGAAAACCATGTTTTTTTTTTTTTTTTTTGCTTATTTGACATATCTGGTCCACCAAAGGTATGTCTCCCATACCATTTGGTTATAAATGACATCTCATGTATATCAGGTATCAGTAAGGAACACATAAGAATGCTTCACATGTAGGGAAGGATGATAGTTTTTGCGATATAGGACACTGGTATCGTCATTTTCACAGTGGCCTCAGTTAGGTAAATCACAAATGATAATGAGTTATAGGGCTCTAATTTATGTAATTTTAGAGATTCTAATAGCCATTTAGTGTCATTATAGAATGTTTTTATAGTAAATGAGGTTAAAAATGTTGAGTGTGAGTGAAGGTTAAGTAAACATATTCCACGTGCGTTTGTTGTGTGAACGGAGGATTTCATCCAGATCCCAGACTGTCCTGATTTGATTGGCAGGTACACATGTGATATCATGGAATGAATGTTGTCAACAACTCAAATCTACTAATGCATGTTGTTTTAGGTCTCTGTTGAAATTTTTGGCCCGACAGTGACAGAAATACTGTGCTCTTAAGTAGATCTAGAATTTTAGTCACAGGGGATTTCCCAGTGTGTAACGTCACTGCCAAGTTGACAGTGCTCATAGACGTGCCAATAGTTTTTTTTTAACAAATCACACAACCTCATGTTTTCTGTGGAAAAATATATAAAAAATTTTCCTACAGGAATTGGGCTTATTTTCTGTAAAATTTATTGTAATATAATTTTTCATAGGCAATTATGTTATATGATAATATAGTGAGATTTGGAATTCGTTTGCTTGGTTGTCTCTGCTTGTTAATGACTGTGACTAAATCCTTTTCCCCACAATGCACTCCATGGGGTCTCTTAATACACTTGTGTGGTTAAGCATAAATTTAGTTAAGAGGGTAAGTTAGTAAAGGGTAAAGAGGGCTAAATAAACATTAATGCTCTCGATCGATCGATCTCGAGGAGGCAGAGAATGTTATACCCGCACTGATAAAGAATTATACATATGTATATGTGTATATATAAATGTATATAATTTTTTTTATAAGTGCAGGCTTCTCATTCTCTGCCTCCTCAAAATTGTCGGGGCATTTACCACATGATCCGGTTTGCAAAAACGTATCCGCAGGCGCGCACCGCCGGAGAACCGAATTAACGAAGGCAGGTGGTCCTATTTCTCTGTCTGGATCCGCTTCCGCAACCCTGGAAGTGTTCACGTGGCTTTAGACTTATTTTTTTATATAATTCTGTTATATTTAATATGCAAGGTGTTATATGAATACTTTTATAAAGCCTCTGTTATTGACTTAACACTTAAATTCCTGGCAGGGATAACCATAATGAGAAATTACAGGTTGAGATTCGTTGCCCCCCCCCCCCCCCCCCCTGAGAGATAGGTGCTTCTTTTGACTGTGAATGATGTATATTGCATGACACACTGACAGACGAACCTTCAATTGATCACCATTAAACTTTGCAGCGTTCAAATAAATATGTTACGCATAATTTCCGAAACAGCTCTCTCTCGAGTCGTCCTAATTTATCATTCCTTTGCTTTAATAAGGTCAAAAAAGATAATTACTTGCTTGGAATACAGAAGTATTTTATCAAAAAACCACACGTCAACAGCGGCCTCGTTGGGCTAATTAAGTTCAAAATAATCAAAGCAATATCAAAACATCCATTAATTGTTGATCCTCAGATAACCATCCATCACAATCATCCATGATCCTTGTTTCGTTGGGGGGGGGGGGGGGGGGGGGGAGTGTCTTGTAAATGCCGCTTGGGACAAACTACCCTAATTTATTCATGAATTTTTTAACATTGAATTAAAACCTAACTTTGTTCAGGATTAAACTCACTTTATTCAAATAAAGCTAACCTTAATCTTTTATCAAACTGAAAGTTGATAAAGAGTTGTGATGGATCAGGTTTTAAAATGAAAAATTGAGTTTGAAAAAAATGTAAAAATGAATTTCATATAACCAAAATATTTACTCAATACCTCCGCCAAGCAAGGTGCCAGGGAGACATACGATCGATCGTGTACATGTGTGTGGTTGTGTCTGAGGCAGATCTTCGAAAGTTCTGAGGAAATCTAGATGAAATTTTGTGGAAGAATTAGCCATGGATAAAATACAATTTTGGGTCCATTCGGTCGTATTTAAATGTGAGTCTGGATCAAGGTCCATCCGAATTCAAAGGTAATTCTCACGTTCATGGGTTATAGAGAGAAACTGACATGGTCTCGTCGTCATGGTCACGCGAGCACGTTGGAAGAATATTGTGACAATGACGTCATAATACCGTCGCGCAGTCCCGAAAAGCTGTCCATTGCTCTCGCGAAGGCCTAGCGGCCCTCGAGCCTTTTCACAGTTGGTGTCATTCACTACTCTTCGGCTTATTGAAATCAGTTCGGCAAAGTCTAAACAAAAGGCCTCACTCACACCTCCTGGGGGGTCTTCCGGGGCTGCCCTAAAACACGGAACGCGGAACAGGGGCTAAAATAAAAAATAAATAACAAATCACATTTGTTGAAATATGTTAATTACTATAAATTATGTCATGAAACCTTCACCCATTTAAATGTTATGACACTTTTTATGTCTTGGTTTCATTCCGTTCCGTAAATTAGGCCCCTGTACCGCGTTCCATGTTCCGGTCCGGTCAGTGTTTTAGGACAGCCCCGGAAGACCCCCCAGGAGGTGTGAGTGAGGCCTTTTGTATTGACTTTTCCGAACTAATTTCAAAAGGCCGAAGCTTAGTGGATGAGTTGGTGTGTGCAAGACTCCAACCCGTACCTCCCGTACCCCCCCCCCCCCACCCCCAAGTAACATCATGCCATGCACCACGTCACTTATTATTAAAAATTATCATCAGACAAAAAGAGGCCTATACAATACGATAAACACTTCACTCGATCTATATATCTTTATAGTCCAGCGGTTAAGCTCCCATTTATGAAAGAAGCATGAAAGTTGGCAAAGATATTCTTTGGAGTTTATTGATGAATTTCAGATAAAGGGCCAAACTGAAAATAAATTATCTTGGCTAAAATCCAAGATAGCGGCCAAGATGGCCGCCAAATTAGAAAATGTCAATAATTTGAGTTAAAATGTCCCGAGAAAGCATTGAAAGTACTGTAATATTATGGTTTTTGGACTGAAAAATCAATTTTTAAGATTCCAACCCTCTCCAGATACTCATTAGCTGGTTTTTATTATGAATTTTGTAATATTCCCATTAGTCCAACAGTACTGCTGCATATTGAGAAGAATTGAAATGAAAACCTGGAAAGAAGAATGAAACTTGGCATAATGATATTCCGGACCACACTCTATATGATCAGATAAGGGGCCGAGCGGAATTCACAATATCTTGCTAAAACTCAAAGATGGCGGCCAAGATGGCCTAAAAAAACAAAACATTCCAATATAGTCGGTTAAATTTGTCCTGGAATGCATTACAATTACACTGTCCTTGTTATTAGGATCGAAAAAAAATTATTTATAAGGGTTCCAGGTCTGTATCATGCATGTGTAAATGAAGTCTGATTTTGTTGCTATTGAAATTGTGCCAAAATTAACCTTTGTTACCAGCACATCTAACGGTAAAACGTTTTTGTTGATTACCCTGCCGAAATTTAATATATCTGTTAATTTTAAGTATTTGAACACAATATCTCTTTCAATGTAATGAAAAAGACGGTCGATTGGTAAAACGCTCGGCTCTCTTCACTGGCGACCAAGTCTCTGTCCCCGATGTTGCTATGAGAGTGGATTGTTGTGGTCCATACAGAATCGGTTGTTCTCT
The DNA here is from genome assembly GCA_026874595.1 of Sipunculus nudus. Lineage (NCBI taxonomy): Eukaryota > Metazoa > Annelida > Sipuncula > Golfingiida > Sipunculidae > Sipunculus > Sipunculus nudus. Next base: position 49,387,364 of record CM049313.1, on the reverse strand, counting down.
TCGTGTCTTCTGATTCCATCCATCACTTCGCCATCCGAGCCACGGAAAGTGCCTTGTAGTTATTATAACAAGTAGTACAATCAATGTAAAATAAATTTTATTTGTTTATAAGTTGTGGCTCTTTTGCCTTGAAGCTTGCAGCTTAAAGACTCTTTGCTTGCATGAAGAAAGAATCAGTACATATTTAGCGCTCACCACATTATGCTGTATGCTACTCTTTCTTTTAAAGTGATAGACTTAGGCCTGTTTGTATCACTTTCTACTGAATGAGAATGAATTTATCCGTATGATAAAGATGGTATGTTGTTAGAAAGAAGTCATAACCTATCGTGAAGACATTCCATTATGCCATTGCGACATTGACGGGGTCCGAACCGGGGATCTACAAACACGTCCTTAACCATGAGGCAACGTTCTAACCCAATATATGCTATCGTTGTACTGTGGTGATGGTGCATGACAGAATCTGGACACTTGTAGATACTTGTGCAGTTTGCCGTTTACCTTCTACATTGATAATCTGTTTTATTTTCCTTACCAATAAGCTAACTTTGCATTTCCAAGTGATGTCTTAAAATACTTTGTTTGCTTACATTATGCACACTTTTAATAAATATAATGATAATTAGAAATAGTTAGTATTTGCTTCATTTATTGAAATAATTTATCTTCATGTGCACAGAATGCAAGATTGTAGGTCGGACTGCACTTTGCACATAAGATAAAAAGAAGCGATAGTAAGTTGGAATGGTTGGCGTTTTACTAGAAGAAAAACGCTCTTGTCTTGCAAAATATATAAGAAAATATTCAGGAAAGGTTATAAAATTTGCTGGCAATATTACAAAAAAATAATGTAATAAACTGTTCTGTTCAGTAAAAATATTCAGAAGTAGTCTTTCCTCATTAATATATGTTCCCTTGATGAAGCGAATGGTATGAAATACAAGTTTCCCAAGCATTCTGCATTTGGGCATATAACTGACATAAAGGGAAAGTACAAAGGTTGCCAGAGCTCAGAAGCTGAAAGCACAGCAAAGTTACAATCACCAATCAAGTCGATAAAAATACAAACCAAACTTTGTACTGAATTTTTAGGTAAACCAGTTAATGAAGAAAGAATGCATGTCTGAAACCTGAGGGTGCATAATACTTTTCAACTTTGTTTTGTGAATTAGACTTTCTATCTTCCATCTTCCTGTACTATTTTCTTAGCATCCATCCATGAATGATCAGCTAGCTTGTACCTGGCAGCACCGACTCATACATGTGGTGAATATTTCAATATAACAAAATATGCATGTACTACATGAATCTACAAATGTGCATGATGTCAGCAAATGAAAGTATTTTTTTTTACACCAACCATTTATGCAAACTGAATTTTAATGGCAACTCGTTGGAAAAGGAACAAGTTTTTTATCACAAAAATTGCATCACAGCAAATGGCAGTGATACTTTACTGACACGTGTCGGTTCTTTCCTACGATCATGCTGTCTAAAGATTGCATCGTCACCATATCACAAAATTAGTATTCTGATGAGTGTTATTTCATGCATTTATCACCATAGTAAAAAGGCAGCATACAGCTACATATTGCGCACCTCTGATGTGTGTGGATTCTGTTTTCTTGCCAACATACAGTCTGAAAGACATCACTTCATGGCAAAAGAAGCTTAAAATCCATACAGCACACAGGTGTGAGCTTCTACATAAGCGCGTATCTTGTCATGCACGTATGTACTCTAAATTCATTATAAATTAAAGTCTTTCTTTTTAAACAGACATGGTATTAAAATACTTTTTACTAGACATTTAAATTAAATTTCAGCAGAAATATTTGATTTTTTTGCACTTATCAAGATTTACATGAATGTTAAGTTGATGGTAAATTTTCATATCATGTTTGTAGATTTTCGAAAACCTTACATATTCTTTACTGATATATGAAGCTCCCACTGATACCAGACAGGGTACCTAAGTTCTTTTCATCCCTTACGTCAGCAAAGCAGTAAATACATTCATTAGCATGCAAATAAAGGGATTTCAAACAGAGGAAGTCAGATATTAAATATTAATATAAAACCTACCCCAGCATATGACACTTTCATTTAAAAGTGCAGTATTCAGCGAATTTATCAAGTTTATCAAGTGTACCGATGAAAAAGGGACTTTTAGTACAATTTCAGTAGGTACACACAAGGCGGAATCTATACAGCTGACAGGTGTGAGCTTCTTACAAAGGTCTGTATCCTGCCACGCACTCATCCAGTCTGATATAAAAGTTATAAACAGGCAAAACTTTATATTATATGGATTGTCTAATTTATTTTATTATAATATATAATTTATATGGATTATACAGTTAATTGTAATTACTATTACAAGGACAAGGAGGAATTCACCCACCTTGGATGGGCCATTATAACCCAATAGGAATAGGAACGATGTTGTATAAACCTGGGGTGCAGTGGAGATGGCCGAGCGTTTTACCACTCAGTTGTCCATTCCATAACATTGAAACAGACATTTGGCTCCAATACTTAAAATTAATAATATGTTAAATGTCAGCACAGTTGGATTTATTGCGTTTGATATTTTCCAATTTCCCTAACAAAGGTTTACATGAATTCTGATCGTAAAACCTAAGTACATGTATGTAGGTTTCAAATATTCTAATGGTAAGTGTTTACGGACATTTCAAGTTCAATCCTTCTTTCATTGCAGATTTCGGCAGATAAGTTGTTTGCACCCTTCACCTCTTCAAAGGAATTATATTTGTTAGCATGCAAATAAAGGGGAAGTAAAAGGAAGAAAGGAAGAAACATTGCAATAAAAATCGTTCTACTATTAAAGCATTCGAATTCATGACAAAGCAGACAAACCTAAGCCAGCAAATGACACTTTTATTTGACTACGATCACAATGTATGCGACTACTGTGCAGAACTCTACAAATAATGTTTGCCATCCATTGTGCTAGTAAACAAGGGAAATGTAGGACAATTTTAATATAAACAAAACCAGGATTCATCCACAGAGTCATATTACAGACTTTAAACCCTTATAAATGAATTTATCGACCCCAAAAACATAGAAATAGTGCACTTGGAAAGCATTCTAGGACAAATATAACCTAATGTATTGATATTTGATAATCCGGCGGCCATTTTGGCCGCCATCTTGGATTTTGACCAAGATCGGATGAATTCCGCCTGGCCCTATATCTGAAAATGTTAAGTATGGTCTGGCTAACTATTATGCCAAGTTTCATGCTTCTATCACTATTTGCACAACTCTTCTCTTAACAGCTGGACTATGATCAGTTTTTCACAATACAAAATCGCCAAACGTTCTTAAAGATTAAAATTTTTTACTGAACTTGTGTTTCAAAATATTAAATGGTCGCTATCACCTATTGTTTAAAAAAGAAATAAGTAAACTGATGGGGGTAGACAGGATTAGTTTTGATAAAATCTTTTCTAAGGCGATGTTATAGGTGTTGAGGGAGTTTTGCGCTGTATGTTTGCTCTCTTGTATAAATTTTATGGCGCGAGTAATGGCGTGATATATTCATGGTTTTTCCTCATAACCGGGGGAGTTTGGATCTTGGCCCGGAAAGGTTTTTTTTTTTCACCGGGCGTATTATTAGGCCAAAAAAAATTAAAGTTATGGTTCTCAGGCAACGCCCGCATCAGTTTTAACCCCCCGCATCAAAAATTTTTATTTTGATTTTCAACAGAAACTTACCAATTTTGAGCTGCAGCCTTTGGATATTCTTTCAAGTAGATAAAATCATACAATTTCCTTTATTATGTAGTGCTTTAGCTTGTTAAGCAAAATAAATCTGTTATTATCATGTTTTTCCCTTTTCATTTGACATTTTTTTTCGAAACATACTAAAAAAATAAAAATAAAAAAAACCGCCCGCCCGCATTGATTTCTGAAAAAAAGTGCCTGAGAACCATACCTTTTTTTTTATTTTGGCCTGATTTTATTAATTTATTTTGATTTGGTGGGGGCCCATTTACTGCTCAAGGTGTGGGAAGCATTTGTATATCATTGTCTCCCGGCACTTTGTCCCAGAAATATAAGGCCCAATCACTCAAGTCAAAACAATCGAACGTTTAGCGTCGAGGAATTTATATATATATATATATATATATATATATATATATATATATATATAATGTTATCACAGATGCGTTTATTTAGCCTATAATAATAATAATAATAAAAATAATAATAAAAAAAAACTAATTATCACTTATCAAGCGCAAATATATGAATAATTTTGATGCTCTCAAGCTAAGAAACCGGAAGAAAACAGTTCGTCATCCGTAGAAAATAACGTATGCTTAACAAGCACAAGTTCTTAATCACTTTCATAATATATATATATATATATATATATATATATATATATGTATATATAAATGATATATATGATATATGTGTGTGTGTGTTCCTATTAAAATTATATTAAGAAATTACTAGCAGAGAAAGAATTACCTAATGGGGAATAAATTTGGATATATGGTTTCTTCTTGGATAAAAATTATATATTAGATTGCGTTTGATGGTAAATAATTTTACTGAACTGTGGGTTAAAAGTTAAATGCTCATTATGTACAGCACATTATATGTTTATCTGTATACCGGTCATAATTTTTTAATCCTTTAGTTGCTAATCATTGGTACAGTGTTTGTGCGGTAAAGCTGGATCAAATTTGTCATTTTTCATATTAATAGCCAGCGTATGACAATCACTTGCTATGTATAGTCACCTCAAAAAGCTGTTTTGATTATGTCAGATTTTTAGTATGAACTTTATTAATCTGCCGATGATAATGGTTTATTCGGAATTTTTGCATAAAAATTGGTGCCAATTAATCTAATCCATAATTTACCTGACTTTTCGGATGCTGCATCTGAAAGCCACTAATCATTGCTAACAATTTCAATTTGTTTTTAATTTTTGATGTAAGAATAAAAACCATCTTAATTTTCATACAATAATTAAGTTTCAACGTTATAAATTGCCATCCCTCGACCCAGACAAAACCTTACAATACAGCCACAGATTCAATGAAAGGTCTCTTTAATTAATGAATTTCGACTATTCGTAGAACTGAAATGCTGCGTTTTTCTCTGTTTCTATTAAAGTTTTAAAGTGTTATCTTGTATACTATAGTTCTATGATGTAGGCAACCTTTATTTAACGATTCTTTCATAGATAAATATTTCGGGAGTAACAGTTGTAAAACAATTTTTTTTTCAATGATCACTAATAATATATTTATGTTCTTAGATCGCAATCCTCAAGAGCAATCAATTTTCGAGCTTTGCATTTAAGGAACTGATTCTCAAGAAACTATCTTGCGAGGAGCCAGCTAGCCACCAAGTTATCCCAAGTATTCACTCACTCACTCATTCACTCATTCACACACATAATATTACATTAACACTGTTACAGGAGCTCTTTTTATTGTGTGACACGGACGTAACTCGTATTGTTGTTGCACTCTATGTTTAATCCGTACTGGTTGAACTCTCGTTGTCATGCTAGCTAGGGGCTTTCTCGCCTGGCCGAGGTCACGTGGACCCTGATATGTAGAGACACACAACGAAGTTCTTCTAGATGATTCCTGTAACGCATGTTTACTGTGTTGTGTAAGATCTTTTAGACTGTTCGAGAAGTGGAAAATTCTCGGCTTGGGGTGAAGAGTATATAAAGGGGCTGTGTTTTAGAGCCGAGAGAGAGAGCAGCAGAGAAGATTTCCAGCGGACGCAGAAGCGTGTGTGTTCGTTTCTGGGACCTTATCCGACTTGTGCGGCAGTTATAGATTTTCTTCAGACTTTCTCCCGGTTTTTGTGCATTTGGACTTAAGTTTACTTTCTTGATTATTACAAGAGCTTTACACTGGACTGTCATTCTCCGAGAGTATACATTTAAAGAACTTTTCATTGTGACGCTGGTAGTATCCAGCTCCTGGCACTTTGTGTATTTTACTGTGTGATTGTATTGATTTGTTCTAATACCACTGTTTTACTGTATAATTGTATTGATTTGGTGTATTGTAGTTTTAGGGTTGTTTTAGGAATAAATTATGGTTATTTGTTAACAAAAAACCACTGATTTCTTTATTCATTCCCCTAGATATTTCACACTGCCTAGTGTTACAGAATCTGATTTTTTTATCTCCATTACAAAATTTGTGTTCATCACACATATGTTATCTGTTTATATTAGGTTCCGTAACAACACACACTCTACCTAATTCAGTCACTGACTGCATTCCAACTACTCTGCAATTCATTCACTTTCTCCATTCAGCACTATAAATTACTCCACTATATATCCATCCACTCTCTCACTCTTCCACTCACCCGTTTAGTCGTTCACCTTTCGTGCTTTCTGCGGCAGGAGTCAACGCAAGGGACAGACAGAAAGAAGAAGTTTGACCTGACCAAGCAACTCTGGAAAAGCTATAGAAAGCTACCACTGAGGTCTGGGACCTTAGAGCAAGGCGCTTCTTAGGTGTGATTTTGATTAATTTCAAATTGATGAAGCCGATAGACGCGATGCCACACAAGCCAAGCCAAGGGTCGTATGAGGCCGCCAGCGTTTTCTTGTACCATTGACCGCAGGAAGCCACAGCACCCACACAGGCAGGAGCAGCCAGCTAGGGCCGTAGCAAAAGGGAGACCCCCTCCCCACTCTGTCCCCGGTCCTGCCGGTCGGTATTCTCGTTCTCCCGAAATTTTACCTGGTCTTATAATGATGATATTTTCTGAAACACAATCACTCCTATCTTATGATTTGAGGCTTATTTAAATAAAAAAAATTAAAGAAAATGTAGTTTTGTTTCCATTACGTTTTACCATCCGTATGATTTGGGAAAGTGAGACTTACTGGTCTGGCAACTAAGTCCGAGCAAGTGCCCAGGGATATTAGCAAGGAGACATCCAAGGAAGCTTAAGCCCCATAACTGATTAAAGGGCTTAGATGTCTACTAAGCATGTACGCATTGCACATGCAGTAACTAATGTATTGTTTATTAATAATTCTACAATGCAAATATAAATATATATTTTATTTATTCATCTTGTTCAACATTTTATTTTTAATTGTTATTAAAACAGTATCTTGTGTGAAATAATATATATATATATATATATATATATGTATATATTTATATATATATATATATAATATATATATATATATATACACATATATATACATATATATACAGGGGCGTCAATATAGGGGAAAGGGGGGTAGGATGCAAGGAGGATGTTCAATGTAATCATCCCCCCTGATATCCAGAGAATAATAACTAATTATTTGAAATGAAATATAGTAATAATTAGAATTATAGACTTTGGTTAACTAAGGAATGTTATATATATCATAATATTCAATACTAAGTTTTTAAAAGCGTACACTAAATGGTAATAGTTTTTTTTTTAAATGTAGCACAATACAATAAAAGATATATATATATATATATATATATATATATATATATATATATATATATATAACGGAACCTTATAATAAGAAATCACGTAACCGTGATCAGCACAAATTTTGTTACGGAGATGAAAAAAAATCAGATTCTGTAACACTAGGCAGCATGAAATGTCTAGGGGAATGAATAAAGAAATCAGTATTTTTTGGATAACAAATAATCATAATTTATTCTTAGAACATTCTTAACATTTACAATACACTAAAGCAATAAAATTATACAGTATAACAAAAAGAATGTACAGTACCAGAGTGTCCGGATCCTAGGCTTTGATGTCTTAATACCACCACTGTCACAGCTCTACAAGAAAGAGTCCTTTAACATCCATAATCCACTTAAATAGTAATAATCCAATGGCAAACTGGAGACAGTGTACACATACTAAGTGTATTAAGTCCGTTAAATAGCTTACACCACTGCAATTATCGGTAAGGTCCCAAAACTAACGAGAAAGTAACACTCTTAGTGCCCGCTAGTATTTTCCTTTCTACCGGCTGTAAAATAGCCCCTAATTTATAGCTTCTCACCTGAAAATTCTAGAAATGAAAAATTCCATATTATAATATAATATATATTTGTGTGTGTATATAAAGGTCCGAATTTTGGATAGCCAGCCTCCCCCCCCCCCCCCCGCCCCTTACGCCTGCTAGTTATCATCGCCCCCACCCTTGAAGATAAATTGAAGCCACTGTAAATATTTAGCATATATATTAATTTATCATTTATATGTATGGACCCTGAGTGACATGCAACAACATTTCATCAATACCTGACCTATAATCCAGAAGACTTCACATCAGTGCAAATTGTGTTTAGCCGAGAAACTGGCAATGCTTGGCGCTTGAAAGCTTTTAATATGAAATATATGGTTTATTAAAGTATATATTATGATGATTCAGATAAGGGGGACGTATCACGCCCATAGGTCTGAAATCGGGCAGAATGTATACCCCGACAAGCCATATATATCACATTTAAAGAAAGTCAAACGCCTGTTCTCCAAACAAAAGGACTTGCCTAACAAACGTTCCAAAATTTGAACTACCTTTTGCAATGGATGAAGGGCACCCATACCTGCGAAAAAGAAATGATAAAAAACCGGCGGTAGTGACTCAGATACCTACATATGCATTATTGTCAAGATTGCCTGGGGCTCGTGCTTATTTGACTAGGGGAAGCAAACGCATCCAGACCCTAGACATAAAGCATAGAAGCCAAAACACGAAACAGGTAATAGAATAAACAGAAATTTGACTTTATATAAAAACGTGACCAGATACATATGCATATAAGTGAACTTAAGATGTACAAAAGATTATAATGAAATGTTAATTGAATAGTGGTGATGTTCCAACTGTGCTATTGAACAAAATTTGCATTAATCATGCACGTATACAAAACAATATGGAAGAAGGTTAAACCTTAAACAACACTGAATATTATATACATGTTCCAGCTGTTACGGCTGGCTCATAAATACGCTGTATAGACAAGCGCTTTACCTATAGGCCTAATACCTATATCACAAGATTTCCGCTGCCTCTGGAGCTGAGCTCATAAACTGAATTCATATATCTGGACCAAACAACGTCAGAACACTAATAAAGGCTCAGTAGTTTAGTTTGTAGAAATATGAAAATACATGGACGCCGGACTAATCCACCGGACAGGAATGTTGAAGAAAATGATCTTACGAGTACGGAGCATTTACGTCTCTCGGACTAAGAGAGAATGAAATAATGGGGTCTAATAAATAGTTGTAGTCTGGATAAGAGAAAACAGATATTTTATACACCTGGCCAAATAGAATACACAGAAATGGTGACAGACACTTGGCTTAAGGCCACTATACGTTGTACGTAATATTGTTATCATATATTACATAGTTTGGCCTTGTGGCAATTAAATGATGGCGTTCTCGCCGCAAATATAAAAGTGTCAGGGCTTTAGCCCTATTATAAACCAAAGTTACATGATGTTTACAGACACAGGGCCTGTAGTTAACATAATCATGACTCAGGTGACAGTTTACTTAAATCTTTTACAATGCGAACATATTTACAGTAACTATAGAAGTGAGACAGGCTTACCTATGTTATTCAGGCCTGTCAACGGGTAGCCACGACAACATGACACCCACGCCTTCGGAAATAAACTGATAGCTTGGACTGTCACCCCATCGTCTTCAGTTCATCAAAAATCGACGTTTGTGGTGACAGGCTGTCGCTAGTCAACGGGCTGCCTTACTAGCGCAGGCCCCATACGTAACATTAATTTCCCCTCAGAGTGTGTATTCGTACCGCACCACTTTTTAAAGATTCCATGGAGGCGGACACACTTCAGCTGTGTTATTCATCAACAGATCAAGCCCTTGAGTATTTGCATTATGAGCCTATTCAAAACGGTCCACAGTTAATCAAGGTTGCTTGTCCTCTTGATCTAATTTAGGTACACATGTCCATTCTTGTGGTACACAAAAGGAGCCGTCACAATATGTGTGTTTGTGTGTGTGTTGCCTTTGCCAAGTATTTCGGGCCCCTCCCCTTCCTCAGTCCTGGCTAGTGGCTACGCCCCTGCGACACAGGATATGAACTATTGACCCTGGGGTCATGACGCTAAGCTGACTAAGGACATTCACAAAGGGAACCTTATTATCTGTATGCCAAATTTTGGTGGTATCCCCATTCAACTGAAGCATAGCTCGGAGTATATGGGTAACAGAGACCTAATTTAAGATTTCCAAGGAGAATTTCAATGGACCTTCCTGGATGTCAAGTTAGAAGATTTTAGGTCCAATGGTTACGATTTGTGCCCTGTTACCGATGACCACATGTTTGAAGGTCTCAAAAATAGAGAAAAAAAATGCGTCAAATACGAAATAATCCAGGTGGCGCCACTATGAACTGGTGAAACAGTCCATGATCAATAAGCATGCATAGGATCATGGCAAACAATGCATTTGTTATTCAGAGACTTGAGCTTTTGAATCAACGTTTTAATTATTCGGGAGGGGGGGGATTGAGTCCCATAGCTCAAAGGATATTGGTAACAGAGACCCAATTCTAGGTTTCCAAGGAGATTTTATTGGATCTATTAGGATTTACAAGATTCTAGGTCCAGCGGTTCCAATCTGTGCCTGATTACCGGACAGAGGGACGGACGACGGACAAGGAGTGATTGTTATAGCTCAGTTGACTTTCAGTGAGCTGAACTAAAATGGTCACCGAGTACGAGCGTTTGCCTCTCGTGGTTGCACTCAGTAGAGCACATGTGCGAAGCTTAAATGGTCACCGAGTACGAGCATTTGCCTCTCGTGGTTGCACTCATTAGGGCGCATGTGCGAAGCTAAAATGGTCACCGAGTACGAGCATTTGCCTCTCGTAGTTGCACTCAGTAGGGCGCATGTGCGAAGCTAAAATGGTCATCGAGTACGAACATTTGCCTCTCGTGGTTAAACTCAGTAGGGCGCATGTGCGAAGCTAAAATGGTCAACGAGTACGAGCATTTGCCTCTCGTGGTTAAACTCAGTAGGGCGCATGTGCGAAGCAAAAATGGTCACCGAGTACGAGCATTTGCCTCTCGTGGTTAAACTCAGTAGGGCACATGTGCGAAGCTGAAATGGTCACCGAGTACGAGCATTTTCCCTCTCGTGGTTAAACTCATTAGGGCACATGTGCGAAGCTAAAATGGTCACCGAGTACGAGCATTTCCCTCTCGTTGTTGCACTCAGTAGGGCACATGTGCGAAGCTAAAATGGTTACCGAGTACGAGCATTTGCCTCTTGTGGTTAAACTCAGTAGGGCGCATGTGCGAAGCTAAAATGGTCACCGAGTACGAGCATTTGCCTCTCGTGGTTGCACTCAGTAGGGCGCATGTGCGAAGCTAAAATGGTCACCGAGTACGAGCATTTGCCTCTCGTGGTTAAACTCAGTAGGGCGCATGTGCGAAGCTAAAATGGTCACCGAGTACGAGCATTTGCCTCTCGTGGTTGCACTCAGTAGGGCGCATGTGCGAAGCTAAAATGGTTACCGAGTACGAGCATTTGCCTCTCGTGGTTAAACTCAGTAAGGCGCATGTGCGAAGCTAAAATGGTCACCGAGTACGAGCATTTGCCTCTCGTGGTTAAACTCAGTAGGGCGCATGTGCGAAGCTAAAATGGTCACCGAGTACGAGCATTGGCCTCTCGTGGTTAAACTCAGTAGGGCACATGTGCGAAGCTAAAATGCTCACCGAGTACGAGCATTTGCCTCTCGTGGTTAAACTCAGTAGGGCACATGTGCAAAGCTAAAATGGTCACCGAGTACGAGCATTTGCCTCTCGTTGTTAAACTCAGTAGGGCGCATGTGCGAAGCTAAAATGGTCACAGAGTACGAGCATTTGCCTCTCGTGGTTAAACTCAGTAGGGCGCATGTGCGAAGCTAAAATGGTCACCGAGTACGAGCATTTGCCTCTCGTGGTTGCACTCAGTAGGGCGCATGTGCGAAGCTAAAATGGTCACCGAGTACGAGCATTTGTCTCTCGTGGTTGCACTCAGTAGGGCGCATGTGCGAAGCTAAAATGGTCACCGAGTACGAGCATTTGCCTCTCGTGGCTGCACTCAGTAGGGCGCATGTGCGAAGCTAAAATGGTCACCGAGTACGAGCATTTGCCTCTCGTGGTTGCACTCAGTAGGGCGCATGTGCGAAGCTAAAATGGTCACAGAGTACGAGCATTTGCCTCTCGTGGTTACTCTCAGTAGGGCGCATGTGCGAAGCTAAAATGGTCACCGAGTACGAGCATTTGCTTTCGTGGTTGCAATCAGTAGGGCACATGTGCGAAGCTAAAATGGTCACCGAGTACGAGCATTTGCCTCTCGTGGTTGCACTCAGTAGGGCGCATGTGCGAAGCTAAAATGGTCACCGAGTACGAGCATTTGCCTCTCGTGGTTAAACTCAGTAGGGCAAATGTGCGAAGCTAAAATGGTCACCGAGTACGAGCATTTGCCTCTCGTGGTTAAACTCAGTAGGGCACATGTGCGAAGCTAAAATGGTCACCGAGTACGAGCATTTGCCTCTCGTGGTTGCACTCAGTAGGGCGCATGTGCGAAGCTAAAATGGTCACCGAGTACGAGCATTTGCCTCTCGTGGTTGCACTCAGTAGGGCGCATGTGCGAAGCTAAAATGGTCACCGAGTACGAGCATTTGCCTCTCGTGGTTGCACTCAGTAGGGCACATGTGCGAAGCTAAAATGATCACCGAGTACGAGCATTTGCCTCTCGTGGTTGCACTCAGTAGGGCACATGTGCGAAGCTAAAATGATCACCGAGTACGAGCATTTTCCTCTCGTGGTTGCACTCAGTAGGGCGCATGTGCGAAGATAAAATGGTCACCGAGTACGAGCATTTGCCTCTCGTGGTTGCACTCAGTAGGGCGCATGTGCGAAGCTAAAATGGTCACCGAGTACGAGCATTTGCCTCTCGTGGTTAAACTCAGTAGGGCGCATGTGCGAAGCTAAAATGGTCACCGAGTACGAGCATTTGCCTCTCGTGGTTAAACTCAGTAGGGCGCATGTGCGAAGATAAAATGGTCACCGAGTACGAGCATTTGCCTCTCGTGGTTAAACTCAGTAGGGCACATGTGCGAAGCTAAAATGGTCACCGAGTACGAGCATTTGCCTCTCGTGGTTGCACTCAGTAGGGCACATGTGCGAAGCTAAAATGGTCACCGAGTACGAGCATTTGCCTCTCGTGGTTGCACTCAGTAGGGCGCATGTGCGAAGCTAAAATGGTCACCGTGTACGAGCATTTGCCTCTCGTGGTTGCACTCAGTAGGCCGCATGTGCGAAGCTAAAATGGTCACCGAGTACGAGCATTTGCCTCTCGTGGTTGCACTCAGTAGGGCGCATGTGCGAAGCTAAAATGGTCACCGAGTACGAGCATTTGCCTCTCGTGGTTGCACTCAGTAGGGCGCATGTGCGAAGCTAAAATGGTCACCGAGTACGAGCATTTGCCTCTCGTTGTTGCACTCAGTAGGGCACATGTGCGAAGCTAAAAAGGTCACCGAGTACGAGCATTTGCCTCTCGTGGTTCCACTCAGTAGGGCGCATGTGCGAAGCTAAAATGGTCACCGAGTACGAGCATTTGCCTCTCGTGGTTGCACTCAGTAGGGCACATGTGCGAAGCTAAAATGGTCACCGAGTACGAGCATTTGCCTCTCGTGGTTAAACTCAGTAGGGCACATGTGCGAAGCTAAAATGGTCACCGAGTACGAGCATTTGCCTCTCGTGGTTGCACTCAGTAGGGCGCATTTGCGAAGCTAAAATGGTCACCGAGTACGAGCATTTGCCTCTCGTGGTTGCACTCAGTAGGGCGCATGTGCGAAGCTAAAATGGTTACCGAGTACGAGCATTTGCCTCTCGTGGTTAAACTCAGTAGGGCACATGTGCGAAGCTAAAATGGTCACCGAGTACGAGCATTTGCCTCTCGTGGTTGCACTCAGTAGGGCGCATGTGCGAAGCTAAAATGGTTACCGAGTACGAGCATTTGCCTCTCGTGGTTAAACTCAGTAGGGCACATGTGCGAAGCTAAAATGGTCACCGAGTACGAGCATTTGCCTCTCGTGGTTGCACTCAGTAGGGCACATGTGCGAAGCTAAAATGGTCACCGAGTACGAGCATTTGCCTCTCGTGGTTAAACTCAGTAGGGCACATGTGCGAAGCTAAAATGGTCACCGAGTACGAGCATTTGCCTCTCGTGGTTGCACTCAGTAGGGCACATGTGCGAAGCTAAAATGGTCACCGAGTACGAGCATTTGCCTCTCGTGGTTGCACTCAGTAGGGCGCATGTGCGAAGCTAAAATGGTCACCGTGTACGAGCATTTGCCTCTCGTGGTTGCACTCAGTAGGCCGCATGTGCGAAGCTAAAATGGTCACCGAGTACGAGCATTTGCCTCTCGTGGTTGCACTCAGTAGGGCGCATGTGCGAAGCTAAAATGGTCACCGAGTACGAGCATTTGCCTCTCGTGGTTGCACTCAGTAGGGCGCATGTGCGAAGCTAAAATGGTCACCGAGTACGAGCATTTGCCTCTCGTTGTTGCACTCAGTAGGGCACATGTGCGAAGCTAAAATGGTCACCGAGTACGAGCATTTGCCTCTCGTGGTTGCACTCAGTAGGGCGCATGTGCGAAGCTAAAATGGTCACCGAGTACGAGCATTTGCCTCTCGTGGTTGCACTCAGTAGGGCACATGTGCGAAGCTAAAATGGTCACCGAGTACGAGCATTTGCCTCTCGTGGTTAAACTCAGTAGGGCACATGTGCGAAGCTAAAATGGTCACCGAGTACGAGCATTTGCCTCTCGTGGTTGCACTCAGTAGGGCGCATTTGCGAAGCTAAAATGGTCACCGAGTACGAGCATTTGCCTCTCGTGGTTGCACTCAGTAGGGCGCATGTGCGAAGCTAAAATGGTTACCGAGTACGAGCATTTGCCTCTCGTGGTTAAACTCAGTAGGGCACATGTGCGAAGCTAAAATGGTCACCGAGTACGAGCATTTGCCTCTCGTGGTTGCACTCAGTAGGGCACATGTGCGAAGCTAAAATGGTCACCGAGTACGAGCATTTGCCTCTCGTGGTTGCACTCAGTAGGGCACATGTGCGAAGTTAAAATGGTCACCGAGTACGAGCATTTGCCTCTCGTGGTTGCACTCAGTAGGGCACATGTGCGAAGCTAGAATGGTCACCGAGTACGAGCATTTGCCTCTCGTGGTTAAAATCAATAGGGCACATGTGCGAAGCTAAAATGGTCACCGAGTACGAGCATTTGCCTCTCGTGGTTGCACACAGTAGGGCACATGTGCGAAGCTAAAATGGTCACCGAGTACGAGCATTTGCCTCTCGTGGTTGCACTCAGTAGGGCACATGTGCGAAGCTAAAATGGTCACCGAGTACGAGCATTTGCCTCTCGTGGTCAAACTCAGTAGGGCACATGTGCGAAGCTAAAATGGTCACCGAGTACGAGCATTTGCCTCTCGTGGTTGCACTCAGTAGGGCACATGTGCGAAGCTAGAATGGTCACCGAGTACGAGCATTTGCCTCTCGTGGTTAAACTCAGTAGGGCACATGTGCGAAGCTAAAATGGTCACCGAGTACGAGCATTTGCCTCTCGTGGTTGCACACAGTAGGGCACATGTGCGAAGCTAAAATGGTCACCGAGTACGAGCATTTGCCTCTCGTGGTTGCACTCAGTAGGGCACATGTGCGAAGCTAAAATGGTCACCGAGTACGAGCATTTGCCTCTCGTGGTTGCACTCAGTAGGGCACATGTGCGAAGCTAAAATGGTCACCGAGTACGAGCATTTGCCTCTCGTGGTTAAACTCAGTAGGGCACATGTGCGAAGCTAAAATGGTCACCGAGTACGAGCATTTGCCTCTCGTGGTTAAACTCAGTAGGGCGCATGTGCGAAGCTAAAATGGTCACCGAGTACGAGCATTTTCCTCTCGTGGTTAAACTCAGTAGGGCGCATGTGCGTAGCTAAAATGGTCACCGAGTACGAGCATTTTCCTCTCGTGGTTAAACTCAGTAGGGCGCATGTGCGAAGCTAAAATGGTCACCGAGTACGAGCATTTGCCTCTCGTCGTTAAACTCAGTAGGGCGCATGTGCGAAGATAAAATGGTCACCGAGTACGAGCATTTGCCTCTCGTGGTTAAACTCAGTAGGGCACATGTGCGAAGCTAAAATGGTCACCGAGTACGAGCATTTGCCTCTCGTGGTTGCACTCAGTAGGGCACATGTGCGAAGCTAAAATGGTCACCGAGTACGAGCATTTGCCTCTCGTGGTTGCACTCAGTAGGGCGCATGTGCGAAGCTAAAATGGTCACCGTGTACGAGCATTTGCCTCTCGTGGTTGCACTCAGTAGGCCGCATGTGCGAAGCTAAAATGGTCACCGAGTACGAGCATTTGCCTCTCGTGGTTGCACTCAGTAGGGCACATGTGCGAAGCTAAAATGGTCACCGAGTACGAGCATTTGCCTCTCGTGGTTGCACTCAGTAGGGCGCATGTGCGAAGCTAAAATGGTCACCGAGTACGAGCATTTGCCTCTCGTTGTTGCACTCAGTAGGGCACATGTGCGAAGCTCAAATGGTCACCGAGTACGAGCATTTGCCTCTCGTGGTTGCACTCAGTAGGGCGCATGTGCGAAGCTAAAATGGTCACAGAGTACGAGCATTTGCCTCTCGTGGTTGCACTCAGTAGGGCGCATGTGCGAAGCTAAAATGGTCACCGAGTACGAGCATTTGCCTCTCGTGGTTAAACTCAGTAGGGCACATGTGCGAAGCTAAAATGGTCACCGAGTACGAGCATTTGCCTCTCGTGGTTGCACTCAGTAGGGCGCATTTGCGAAGCTAAAATGGTCACCGAGTACGAGCATTTGCCTCTCGTGGTTGCACTCAGTAGGGCGCATGTGCGAAGCTAAAATGGTTACCGAGTACGAGCATTTGCCTCTCGTGGTTAAACTCAGTAGGGCACATGTGCGAAGCTAAAATGGTCACCGAGTACGAGCATTTGCCTCTCGTGGTTGCACTCAGTAGGGCACATGTGCGAAGCTAAAATGGTCACCGAGTACGAGCATTTGCCTCTCGTGGTTGCACTCAGTAGGGCACATGTGCGAAGTTAAAATGGTCACCGAGTACGAGCATTTGCCTCTCGTGGTTGCACTCAGTAGGGCACATGTGCGAAGCTAGAATGGTCACCGAGTACGAGCATTTGCCTCTCGTGGTTAAAATCAATAGGGCACATGTGCGAAGCTAAAATGGTCACCGAGTACGAGCATTTGCCTCTCGTGGTTGCACACAGTAGGGCACATGTGCGAAGCTAAAATGGTCACCGAGTACGAGCATTTGCCTCTCGTGGTTGCACTCAGTAGGGCACATGTGCGAAGCTAAAATGGTCACCGAGTACGAGCATTTGCCTCTCGTGGTCAAACTCAGTAGGGCACATGTGCGAAGCTAAAATGGTCACCGAGTACGAGCATTTGCCTCTCGTGGTTGCACTCAGTAGGGCACATGTGCGAAGCTAGAATGGTCACCGAGTACGAGCATTTGCCTCTCGTGGTTAAACTCAGTAGGGCACATGTGCGAAGCTAAAATGGTCACCGAGTACGAGCATTTGCCTCTCGTGGTTGCACACAGTAGGGCACATGTGCGAAGCTAAAATGGTCACCGAGTACGAGCATTTGCCTCTCGTGGTTGCACTCAGTAGGGCACATGTGCGAAGCTAAAATGGTCACCGAGTACGAGCATTTGCCTCTCGTGGTTGCACTCAGTAGGGCACATGTGCGAAGCTAAAATGGTCACCGAGTACGAGCATTTGCCTCTCGTGGTTAAACTCAGTAGGGCACATGTGCGAAGCTAAAATGGTCACCGAGTACGAGCATTTGCCTCTCGTGGTTAAACTCAGTAGGGCGCATGTGCGAAGCTAAAATGGTCACCGAGTACGAGCATTTTCCTCTCGTGGTTAAACTCAGTAGGGCGCATGTGCGTAGCTAAAATGGTCACCGAGTACGAGCATTTTCCTCTCGTGGTTAAACTCAGTAGGGCGCATGTGCGAAGCTCTTGCTTTTCAAAATAGAAATGCTCTAGTTTTCCACTGTGAAGAGAAACAACGATCTCTTAATAACATGTAAAACAAGATTTTCAAGCTACACATTGTATTTAATTTCTTAGGAAACTCTACAAGCTCCCCTTTGATTAATGAGACTCAATATTAGCCACAACATATGGCTCTTAATAATAAACTATGCTGCAAGTAAAATATAATTCCGACCACAATATCTGATCCTTAATGGTACTGCAGCCTATTATCATTTGCGGATTTAGGTGTTCTACAAAAAAGCGTTATTCCGTTCTAAAGGGAACCGACATACACGTCTCATTCCCACCATGCAAACACCACCCGGATACATTCACACCTTGGCCTTTCGAATAAGGTGAAGATAAAAAAAAATATATCGGAAGCAAATCTGTGACCTAGGACTAATAAAGTGTCCAAGTTTTAGCACCTGTAAGACATTTTGGAGATTTAGCGCAAACTAGAAATGGAAGAAGAAAGTAAATCAAATGAAATCAGCACTCTGGGAGACCCATCACATTGTTTTGCCCAAATTTGGATATAGAAATAAACCCAGGCTTAATTGGTCAAGGCACACCATACGTGGTCTACCAGTTCTACTATCTCGCCAGGAGCCATAACAGAAGTGCAATAATTTAGTAGGAACCCTTATGTTCACACAGTGCATACAGACACTGGACAGTCTTGAACATATTTCTTCTAAGGCAAAAAAAAAACTACTTTCACACAGCGAATATTACGCATAAAGAGTAATGAGTATATTAAATAGTGAGGTAAGGTGCTTCAATACACGGGTGGACCAAGAGTTGGCATTCTTCAGTTTCAGAGAGTCCATCTGGTCTTTAGTTATTGTCAAGCTCCAACTCCTACGTGTTTCTCTCCCCTGAGAAATTCGGACCGACATAAATTATACTGGTCAAGGGCTGACTACACATTTTCAACCCAATAACCAGACTGATTAAGGATAACTTGTTGGGGCCTCTTTTAATTAATAAACATAATTTTTTTACAAAAGCAAACAACAGACGCCAGAACAGAATTCTCAAAACTGAAGGTTGTGCCTAAATGACTTTTCAAAATGGAATTCCCCGGATACTACACAATTCAAAAATACAAAAGGAGTTGGGGCCTGAAAGGTTTCTATGACATTAAGCTTATTCTTTGTTTAGAAACAAACTAGAATATATCACAATTACAACGCAATTTGTAAATTAATAACAATTAGACAAATTAAAAAGCAACTCAGTTTTAACCTCTTATCTTTAGGGCTAGGTATTTTCATATTCTAATATAATGCATGTTATGCAGGCGGATTGCGATAATTTTCATTATATTAATTCACTAGGTTATTATAATATAATTATTAAATGAGAGGTTTTGACACCGAAGAAGTATATGCAGGTCATTTTATTTCACACAGGAAAAATGTCTTCGTGGCTTACGTGTGCTAATAACTTGGCAACACGAGAATCTGGACAGTAATAACACACACAGGAGAGGTATAAGGTGTGCACAATAACAACCGCATCACAAAGCTGCCGTTTTTGATAAAAAAAATACTGTACACTTGACTCTCGATATTCCTCTGTCATCTAAAGATGAAAATAGAGTATGTTTCTTTCTGTCTTATATATGAAACTACCTTTTTCAGAACTCTGGATTGAAATTTTGCAAAGAGTTGTAGATGATGTGCTCAAAAACAGCTATGTACCGCGTCACAAAGCTTCCGCAGGGGCGTGTTTGGGGGGGGGGGGTCGCAAAATCTGTTCAGTAATTTTTTAGGGGGCAACCAATTACGTAAATTGTCAGGGCGTGCCTGAACCTTTGCAAAATAAGTTCATAAAGTTGTATTTGTAAGGCTCAGGCCCTAGTTAACTGTTTCCATTTATAATAAGAATGACACCTTCTTTAGTAGCTATGATGGACCAAACAAAATCCTCCTAAGATGCTGCAGCTCATGCATGGGTTATGGAGCCCAACAGTCCTGGCGGTTAGCCATTAAATACCGGTTATGTGATTGTTTTAGGTAACGTCAGTGTCTGGTGTTCAATCCCCGCCGAATTTTATCTAATTTAAAGCAGGCCCTATGAGCGGTGAAGTCAGCAGATAGACCGTAACGGGGCACGACGGGCCCAAGGGGTGCCCGATTGACCAGGAATTTCCTACAGAGTAGAATAATATGTTTTAAAATGTAGATGTCTCATTTAGTTTTTTTTTTTAATTTTAGCTTATGTAAATCTTATAAAGGAGACCCCGCGAGGGTCCGAAATAGGGCGACAGAAATGCGCATCGCGTTTGTCATTAGAGAAACACGTGAATGGAGTTTTAATCCAAATTGAGGGGTCTAAATTAAGGGACACGTACCGGCCAGGAATTTCCTATAGGCTCCAATGAAATGAATGAAAATGTAGAATTCTTACTTTATTTTATTTTAGCCAATGAAATGCCAATGAGGCACAAGAAAAAAACTCGAAAAGGATGAAGTCCCGTGTTGTACGAAATGTAAACATAGTTTCTTCTAGTGAGTGTCCAAAGGGACCCAGGTCCATCAGGAGTTTCCTATGTGAAGAACACCAGAAAATACTTGAAATTTAGAAAATCTCTTTGGCTTTTATATTAACTTGAATTTATATAGCTGTCATCAGGACGACTCAAAGGAGCCTGGCTAAATGCTTGTTAATGCGGAACTTTCATTCTCTTTCTTCCTCAAATTTAAGTCTCTCATTTGTCTTAAATAGCATTAGCTAGTTTATATAGGTTTTAACCCATCGGGTCATAATTAAGGGCCTGGATGGGCCAGGAATTCTTAAGGCCCATTATAGAATGTATGGAAATGTAGAAATATACTGAGTATTGGGCCACAATAGTTACGGTATAACAGAATGGCAAATTTTATACTTAGTACAACAGATCCGCACGTAGAAGAAATTAATCAAAATTAATATTTATTTGAATTCATTTTGCATTGTCCGGAGGGATATATAGAAATCGTACACTTTCCTTCCGAAGTAAAATGCCTTTTGTTTTCATTTTACTTGTTTACTCTGTTTTATGTCTAGATCAGGTAAAATCTGTAGGTTAGTTGCTTTTGTTAAGTGTTCATAAATATAATTATTCAAGGAACCAACTTCATTATTTGATTCACGCGGAATATAAAACGATTCAGTTGAGAGGCCCCTCTCATTTTTTTTTTAATTTATCAGGGTGTTTTTGTTTTGCGTTGGAGGGTGGGGGGGGGGCCTTTAATTTTGTTTATAAATCCCAGGCTCCCTATATATGCATGCTATATATACCTTGTCCATTGTCAACTTATCAGGAACCCATATATCTTCCTAATATTTTGAAAGGTATGGTATGGATGTAGAATTGCAGTAGTCATCGATACAGCTCCCACTGTCAAAGTGTATAACAATCTGACGCATATGCACTCGACTTGGTTGCGGCGGCACGTGTTGATTTATCAAATATTTTAACCCCTTATTATTCTTCAAATTTTCAATTAATTTTGTCGTTATTGTCATAGTACTGTTGTTGATATAGTACATATATCATGAGAAGCTTATACTGTAGTGTTGGTAACCTCTTGTACAGTAGGTTGCTTGCCTTGAGCCTGAGGTTATCGGAATGCCTGCTAAGACCCCATATGATTTCTATTTCAGCCTGTCATGTTGGATAAAGTATATATATATGATAAGATACGTAGCATTTAACGGAGAAAACTATACAACCCTCTGTTACAGTATACTGCTTCAATAAGTATAGCCTTGGATTTAAATCGAATTAAGAATTTATTACATCCGTAAAACTGAATGGTTATTATAACGAAGAAAAGGTGAGGGGGCCGGAAACCTTTTGTACCGAAATATTTCTTTCTGAGTCCCTGCTTAGTCTTATTCAGAGCGTTAACATTGATAATATCACGCAGTCCTACTTACTAGTATCTTTGAAACAAGTATTTCATCAGCGACTGTCTTCTGATAAAGTTTGCAGTGGTTAATTATCACATGAACAACATATATTTTTGCAGTTGCCTTGGATCTAACTATATTGATTACTATCTTAAAAATAACCGTGAAATACGATCTACGGCCTTGAGACATACTGCTCACTGTTCTTATAATGATCCGCTTCATATGCATCTGTCTTGAGTAGAATAGATATCTCATTGGGAAACGTACGAGGAGTTATGTCAAAAAATGCAATTATCATTTTTCGTCCTTAATCATACAGCGCATCTGCGTGCGCTACGCTTTCACAGACCTCGACCCCGCAGTCAATTGATTACCATCTGAAAAAATAACCGAGAAATACGATCTACGGCCTTGAGACATACTGTTCACTGTTCTTATAATGATCCGCCCCATTGGCATCTGTCTTGAATAGAATCTCATTAGGAAACATATACGAGGAATTTTGTCAATACATGCAATTATCATTTTTCGTTTTAATCATACAGCGCATCTTCGTGCGCTACCCTTTCACAGACCTTGACTCTGCATTCTTCTGCAGTATCTATTATATGAATAATTAACATGCCCCAAGAGGTTCGGGCTCGAATCACAACTGCCTATCAAATTCAACGAATAAAATGCAAATCATGCACTGTTTCAGTGCTGTCTGCACTTGTTGCGGATTCCGATTGTGATGTTCTATTCACAGATGTGGGTATAACCAGTACATTCACTTAAGCCGGATGGTGAAATGGCATAGAGCAGTGTTACAGGTGCCCTTTTAATTGTGTGCACAAGTCTTACAAATGTCTTTTTTATTGTGTGACACGGGCGTAACTCGTGTTGTAGCGGCCTCGCCTGGCTGGGTGTTGCACTCTCAGTTAAATCCGTACTGGTTGAACTCTCGCGGAGTGTAACAGCTCGCTGCCGTGCCTGTCTCGAATGTTCGCGTCTGTGTACGTGTATTGTTCTTTTCGATTGTTCGTGAAAGGGAATTTTCTACAGTTTTCGGATGAAAGGTTGTTACAGGTGCCCTTTTTATTGTGTGACACGGGCGTAACTCGTGTTGTTGTTACATTTTATGTTTAATCCGTACTGGTTGAACTCTCGTTGTCATGTGAGCCTTGAATTTTCACGCCTGTTCGTGGGTCACGTGATGAGCCTGGTGTGTGGAGATACACAGCGCTGTTCTTTCTATAGAATTCCTTAAACGAGTGTTTACTGTTGAGTAGGGTCCTTATAGACTGTTCGAGAAGTGGAAAATTGGGGTGTGAAGGTATATAAAGGGGCTGTTTTTTTTTTAGAACCAGAGGGAAGACAGTAGAGCAGAGCAGATTCCAGCGGACCCAGAAGCGTGTGTCAGGACCTTATCCCACGAATGCGGCAATTATAGAATTTCAAGAACTTTCTCTTGGATTTTATACATTTGGACCCTAGTTTACTTTCTGTGTTGTTGCAAGAACTTTCCACTGGACTGTCATTCTCCAATAGTTTACATTCAAAGGACTTCTTGTGGTGACGGTGTTGGTATCGAGGTACTGAACCATTATCTTTCTGTGTGATTGTTTTGAATTGTTGCTATAACGCTGTTTTACTGTATAATTGTATTGATTTAGTGTATTGTATAAAAAAAAACACTGACTTCTTACTTCATTCCCCTAGACATTTCACGCTGCCTAGTGTTACAGAATCTGATTTTTTTATCTCCATTACAAAATTTGTGTTCATCACGCATGAGGGATCTGTTTATATTAGGTTTCGTAACAAGGTTTAAATAGGGGCTGTGTTTTAGAGCCGGAGAGAGGTGAGAGAATATTCCAGCGGACACAGAAGCGTGCAATTCAGTTTGTGGGACCTTTTTCGATAAGTGCGGTAATTATAGATTTTCTTCAGATTTTCTTCTGGATTTGTGACGAATCTTATTTGGTCTTCAATTTACTTTCGGGATAGTTACAAGAGTTTTACATTGGACTGTTATTCTCCGAGAGAATTTGTGTAAACTATTTATCCGGCTTATACATTTTAAAGGACTTGTCGCTGTGACAGTGGTGTTATCCAGGTACTGTGCACTTTGTTTATTAGGCTGTGTGATTATATTGATTTGCTGTTATACTGTCATACTGTGTAATTGTATTGATTTGGTGTATTGTAATGTTAGGGTTGTTTTAAGAATAAATTATAGTTATTTGTTAACATAAAACCACTGACTTCTTTATTCATATCCCTAGACATTTCACGCTGCCTAGTGTTACAGAATTTGATTTTATTTATCTCCATTACAAAATTTGTGTTCATCACGCATACGTGATCTGGTGATATTAGGTTCCGTAAAAGTAGAAAAAAAACTAATAATACACATCAAAATACATCTCTTCGAGGCTTTTGGTAGAAATGAGTCTTTCCGATAATATTTAAATGTTTTTTCCAAGTATTTTAATAATAAATTCCACTAACGATCTTTGTAGGCCCGACGTGATTTGAACATGACAACCTTGAAGAACTTGTTGTGAATGGATGTTAAGATAGACTGGTACCAGGAAGATCTCCTATTAACGCCCGGTCTGTGAAAGCGTGTCCACAGATCTTATCGTATGCAGATGGGATCGAGGTATTTATAATGTAAAAAAATAAGATAAAATATTAAATAGATATATGATTTCTATAATAAGTTTCCGGAGTTTATTTTCAAATGAAAAAGGAGCCTAGCATGTTTTTGTTTTATTCTTTATATTTTTTTTTTACAAATCAGGATTACTGAATATCAGTTACAGTCAGTAATCAGCAAAACATGAATAACATATATATTTTTTTATTTTAAATTGTTAATTTCAACTTAGGTACACATTTTCTTGAAAATTGTGCACTGTTATGAGAAACCAGTTTCTATTAATTTGGTTTATAATTAACAGTGAAGGTAATATCAGATGACCGATATTAAACAAAAAGCTTGTTTTCTTACTTATATAATAATATGAGAAGATTTCTTAGCAGTCCTTATTAAACAAATGAGAGGAGTTGTATTTTGAAATAAAGACACATGCTGAATGATATCTAGATATAAATATGAAATACATCAAAATTATATTTAAAAAAATATGAAAAAAATATTTTGTTAATTCACAAAAGTAAATGCCTAAGAGTTGGATTTTTTTAAGAGAAACCAATAACGGCTGATAAATGAATGAAATCCTTGTCCTGAACGGTTTTGTAAATAACAGCCTATTTGATTTGATGAGTATAGATGAAATCTTCTGACATTTAATATATATTTTAAGTCAGACAAACAAGTTTTTGTTAAACACAAGTCATTTTATATTAACTTTTGACTGTAAAAAAGAAACCGTATTAATGAAAATTCGTTTCTTATAGCATTGCTCGGTTTTACAGAATACAGGAAAGTCTAAAATGGTGCATTAACAAAAACTGCAAATATACTGTTTATTTTTTAAAACACTTTCTTGTGTAACCTTTAGAATTCAAAATGGAGACAATTGTTGAAACACTTTGTCTCCTGTTCATTGTAATATTTATACTATTATACACTTTTATTATAATTTTTTTTTTCGAAGTTCAATGAAAAAACTTTTTTTAAGAATACGATTTTATTTGAATTCAAAACAAAATTAAAGTGAGACTCGCCTTACTTGCAAGGGACACGTAAAATTTTACGTGATCTCTTTTCGAATTTCTTCTGAGATTATTAGTACTAATATAAGTCTTGTTGGATTTGCTATTTATTTATTTGAAAGAATAGATGTAGCCTTAAACAACATTTTGTACAGTTTACATAAATATTACGTAATTTACATGACACGTGTTCCTGTGACTCACGTGACAGTGTTGCATAAATAGCCACGCTGAGTTAAGATGTATCATATTATACCTAAGTTAGAGCACTAAAAGCATCTTTATATGTGAACCCACAGATCTTTAGATTATTTATGACCCTTTTAACAGAACAATACAGTTCCAAGTAGCTTTATAAAAAATCAAAGTAAATAAAAAGTTGATATAATATTTCCATTAAGGGGCGGATCGAGAATATATAAAAAGGAGGAGTCGAATCCTGGAGAACTTACGACAAACCCTAATAAAGTACCTAGCTCCGGAAAAGGGTGGGGGTCCAGGCGGCAAAAAAAATGAACTGAAACCTTGGAAAAGGGTTAATGCAGCTGGATAATAGGGGTCCTGACCACCTTGATCTGCTTTTAACATTTATTTTGTAAGAGACTGTCGCTTAGATGCTTCGAGAGCTTTGGAATTCAAAAACAATAAATTTCCTGATATGTTTAACTGCAAGTAAAACCTGTATGCTACTTTCAATGAAAAAGGATATGTTAACCTACTTTAGTTTCTTCAATATATTCAACTCAATAGATCATTTATTTACTAACAGAGTTCTCAGAGTTTCAGAGAAGGAAAGAATCGCATAAAAATGTGTGCTTTCAGTCAAACTTTTTCATATAATTTTTTGTTGATATAATTTTATAAGCTATGGAAACCTTTGAGCAGTTTCAACTTGATGGATTTTCTTTCTTGCTGTTTTGAAACAGGAAATTGGACGTTTGAAGCAAATATGATATTTTAAATGAATCAAGACACATGAAAGGTAGTTTTATTTTCTTCTTTGTTAACTGTCCTCTGTTCAGTTTGTATGGTCATTCTGCGTAATAACATAGATTTCCGTCTATGTACCTGTGCCAACCACCAGTCGAGCCATTCTTTCTGAGCCTGTGGCCTATTCAAACGGTTTACCTAGTAACAATCGAATGCAAAGATAGATGAACAGAGAGAGATAAGTAAAAACAGCCATGGTTCCACACGAACACAATCAATGGTAAAACATGCTGCTGAATCAACCTGTCTTACAAAGAGACAGGCAAGGATCGGTTCAATCAAGCATGCCATTACAGGAATTAATAGCTTGATGTATGTTTTGGATCTCACAGATAAAACAGTTTAATCCCCAGATGTATTTGTTCGATTTTCTTAATCTTCAGATACAGAACACATTAACACAAAGGTTAACTTTGATTAATACATACATATCAGGTGAAATGGCAGCGAACGCCACAGAAGCTTCGGAAATTAATCCCCAGCCTCCCGGCAAATCACCCAAGACATGTTTTAGGTCTCCAGTCATCTGCTGTGTGTCTATATCTTCAACGTTTCAGCGAACCATCGGTAATATGTTATTATTCGGTGAACTGTCGCTGATACGTAACAGAATATTAGTAGAAGAAAACATCGGTGTCCTCTCGCCGATCGGTGGAATTTGCAATTGTGCATTCACCATTTGGTGGAGCTTGCCGTTCTTCTAATTGTTCCAGAATGACTGCAAGTGCATTTTCTTCCATTTTTTCTGTTTTTGGTGTAGATGTGCAACCGGCAAGGGAGAGAATAAGGCTGGGTCTTGAAAAAGTTGAAATTTTGCCCTACCAATAGGGCATCCCCATCACTCCTGTGATTGTTCGGCAATATTCGCTTATGCACCTGCAACAGTTCTGAGATGCTCAGCAGATGCTAACAAGCCATCTGCAAACATTCGGCAAACATCACCGGTGCATAGAAAGACATTTGCCGATCTAAAACCGAGCTTCGCCGAACATTGCCGAATATTCGCAGGCATGGTCAGGGGATAAATCGGAGAACCTCGGCGGCCATAGCGGAAATATTAAAGACTTTTCGCAGGACATTAGCCTTTAGTTCACAGAAAGATCAAAAGTCAAATTTTTAATGGGACTTTCTTTTTTCAACATTTTCCACGCAAGCAGTCTCAACCCATCTCCAAACGTTTTATTCGCCGATCATCGCAAGAGGCTAAACCCCAGTGTTGCTGAGGCCTTACCAAGAAAAAGCAAGGTACATAGCAGGCTATTATTAACATTTTTTTATTACACTACTAAACGCATAATAATTCAAACATTCTATATCTGTCTTGTAACGGGGTGACATAAAAGCGGAGCCAACTGTCAGGCTAGTGAAGCTTGCTTTGCGGTTGGTACGCCGGACTTGTGCGCTACCAACATGGGTTAGAAACCGGGATCGGCCCAATGTTTTCCCCTCAAAAATTTGTCTTCGTAACAAAATGGGGGCTCGTCCAACGTGAGGGTATATTTATTGCCCAGGGAATAAGCTCACCAAAGTGTTACTTCTGGGATAATTGGTCTTGTTCTGATAGCAGAACGCTCTTAAGAGGGGGTGTGTAACGGGTGATATAAAAGCGGACCGAACTGTCTCGCTAGTGAAGCTTGCTTTGCAAGCGAAGCGGTTGGTGCGCCGGACTTGTGCGCCACCAACATGGGTTCGAAACCGGGATCGGCCCAATGTTTTCCCCTAAAATATTTGTCTTCGTAACAGTCTTTTCATATAGAAGCTTTTACAACTGCCAGTCGTTAGATTATTTG
Organism: Sipunculus nudus; assembly: GCA_026874595.1. NCBI lineage: Eukaryota > Metazoa > Annelida > Sipuncula > Golfingiida > Sipunculidae > Sipunculus > Sipunculus nudus. Next base: position 49,358,872 of record CM049313.1, on the reverse strand, counting down.
CATGACTAAAATAAAGTGGTGGCGTTGGAGGTTGGAGGGGAGCAGTAAGACCACTTATTTTTTTTATGTTTCATTTATACAGATATTTTACCATGATGGCCAATTCAACCAGTTCAGCTGTTGGGGTACTAAAAAATATCACAGATAAATGTACATTCACCAAGAGATATACATCACATGCTCACATCTACATAGTCATGAAAATAAAATGCATTGATTTTCAATATACTGTAAATGCCTCTCCATCAATCATATCAACCCGTTATAATTGATGTTTCAATCCAAACATAGGACTTAAAATAGCGCAGTTGAGTGGAATAAAACTAAACTTTACATTATTAGAATTTTCTGTAAAAAGAAATAAACGAATCGAAATGAAGCAAAATGTAAGATGTATAGATTTGTGGTATTAATCTTGCCACTAAATAAATGACCGACGTCAACCTCTCATTATTAGGATATTACATATTGTAATGGTTAAAATCGAAAAAGCACTATCAGAATATCAGTCGGTCCAATCAGAGCACAAGAGATGCCCATGAACAATATTTCAGATAACCTGCCACACATAAAATCACCTTAAGACAAGCCAGGTAGTATCACATGACCTCTATGACGTCAATCCGCAAACTATCAGGACAAAGGGTACTCATATCAAAAGACAACGGGTTGTTAAGTAATTATTCCTTATATTTCAATATAGCTCTTGCTGATTCATATTCCAAACCTAAATGGACTGAAATGTAGCTTTTGATACAGATAAGAGTGTTTGAATGGGATATAGTAGCAGCAATATAGTTGCTTACATCGTCGTTGTTCCTTCCGTTTTTATTTCATTTTTTTTTTTTTTTGGGGGGGGGGGGGTTATTTATCGCTAGTCCCCTCATTTTTGTATAATTTTATTATGCTTACACAGGAAATGACTACGTAACATGGAATTCGAGAAATGTACACATACTGTTTTACAGCTTTTTATGTTTATGCTTTACAGCTTTATTTGTTTATATTTTACAGCTCTATATGTTTATATTATAAGGCTTTATATGTTTATAATTCATAGCTTTATATGTTTATATTTACAGCTTTATATCTTTATATTATACTGCTTGATATGTTAATATTTTACAGCTTGATATGTTAATATTTTACAGCTTTATATGTTTATAATTCATAACTTTATATATTTATATTTACAGCTTTATATGTTTATATTTTAAAGCTTGTTTTCCGAACACTTTTCCGTGATGTGACAGATAAAATACATCACTGGATAAACATACAATTTTCAGTGTTGGTTTTTAAGGACTCTGCATGACATCATTTAATCATTAGCTTCCAGAAGTCTCTGTTTTTGTAGGTGACGAATACCTTTGTCTGACACAACCGGATTAGAAATGTTTTGCTGCAAGAACCATTTTCCCAGATATATTATTAATTTGATATATTTAAAAATGTGGAAGGTTGGTATTCTCTTTCATTGTAGCAAATTAGTTTAATTCCTCAGGATTCCACATTGCTGGGATGTAACACCAAGGAAGCTCCGAAAGGCGTACTACTTTGTATGTGAAACACGATTATCGGACAACAAATTAGCCTGGAGAGCGCTCACCATGTGTGGGAGCTCACCGTGAAAAATCTCGAACTCATCATCTCCCGGCTTTGAGTCCTGTGCTCCACGCCTGAGCCAAAGATGCCGGTCTCGCCTTTTTTTTAACCCCATCCTATCCATCCTGAATCCATGTAATGTACAAGATACACTGGAGGTTTAAATAAATGATATTCTTTCCGAACTAACCTGTGACGCATAATTCAGTTTTTTTAAATTTTACCTGTTGATCACATGATACAGAACCTGTATTTAGAAGATATAAAAAATACAAAAGTAATATTAATATTAATCTTCGAATAACATTCCTATCCTTGTTTTTTTTATTCATGGAACATTTTAGATCTATCATATTTACAAAGCTATATTTCCTTTGCGCTTTCGGAAAGGTTAGTTGAACTGTAAGTGGTGTTTAGCGGAGGTCGTTGACGTTATACTGATATTTTTTATCATTTGTTTTATGTATGGGATAGAGTCTTCAAAACGTAATACATTCTAGCCGTGAAAGATCGCGCAAATAACTGCTTCAGGTTCCTTTCATGCTTCCATGTATCGCCATTCACTGTTTCTATATCTAACCTCTTCACCTGTTGAAAACAAATAAACAATATTTTCATAATCTGTAACCATAGAGATGGAAAATAATATGATCCCAAATTCTCTATCCCCCGATAAAACTCTAGTAATTTACAGGGGGGGGGGGGAATAAAAAGGAGTAGAGTTGATTGTAACTATATCTACAATAAAGTGGTCAGATTTACACATTTACATATTTTCTCAGTTGCAGAATATCATGTTTAAGAAATTTACAATTTAATTGACAAAATTATTTTCACAGGCAATCAGGAACGACTTTTAAGCTTAGGACTCCACTGATAAAATACTCTTTAATCGTTAATCGTCAAGAAAAATTGTTTATAGACAAACTAAGCCATTTTAATATCAAATCAGTTTGAAAGATCTCATAAATATACGATATCGCCCCATCTGTGCCGAGACAAAATTATCAATCTGCCTCGATGTCATCTGGACAAAATGCAATTATGAACTAACGAATGTATTAGGCGATCGGCTATTCCTTTGAGTCTAGATACTTGTTTAAATGGCGTAATGTGTTTGTTTGTTTTATTGTACGAGTGTCACCTGGGCGAAATTAATATTCCAAGTTAAGATCAATTTATTTTCTTGTGCCTCGGACGAAAGCATTACACTAGTAAATAGTCCATTGGTCATTAAATTACAATAAATGTGAATTGTTTTAATTAAACTTGCCGTCAGGCATTAATTTCAGGTCGGGTAGACGAATCGGTTCTTTGTAAAACTACAAGCCTACTCTTGTTGACTTTGCTAAGATATTGGCAAAATTTATCAATGTTCAATTCGGAATATTTCGTATTCTTAGATCTACTATTATTATAATATAGCAAGAATATTATGTAATGAAGTAATATTATTATATGACAATTTGTTTTTGATTTGTTTAAGGAATTATGACCTGTGGAATTTTGTCCATGGAGATAATTTTCTCCAACATTTCGTGACGTAATATCTGTCCAATTTTGTCTGTGAACATTATTTTATATTATCTGTAGTTACGTTAAAACTTTGGCATTTTGTCCAAAAAAATTGATAAATGCAGCAATTAATATTTTCTCAAGGAAGGGAATATATAAACCCCAAAGCCACCTTTTTTGTCCGTTATGATCGTGCGTTGTGATCGGATCAAATGAATCAACATTGTATGTTTTGTCAAGTGAAATTAGAATAAGGCATAGATCCTAGCAGAAAACTCGCCTGTAGAAATTTATATATCTTTCTTATTATAAGAGATTGAATAAAAACATTTATTTTATTTTCAAGTTAGGAATGAACCCGAACACATGCAAGGAACAAAGAGAGTTTACAAGAACCACTTTGATAATAATGTACGGAAATTGATTAAATAACAAAAAGTAACATTTAGGTATAGTATAACAAGAATTCTGATCACGGTACTATAATTAATTTTAAATATTATTGTAATTGAGAATATTAAATTGATGGAGAAAGAATCATGAAATTAATTATAAAACATGAATAATAAAAAGCAATGTCAGTTATTTTTTTCATACCCACTTTTCCATATATCCGTTCGGGTAAAGTGAGTTTAATCCTTTCATAAAAGGCTCAATATCCTCCATTGTATCACAAAATAAATACTTAAAGTTAATTTATTACTTCAAATAGTTTTAGTTTAAAAAGTACTAATTGCACGAGTCGTTGTAGAATTCCTTGTATAAGATTCATTGGAACATACTTTCATTGAATCATATCAAATAAAGCTTTCTTAAGGTAAACAATTTATACTTATTGAGCTGATACGGAAAATCAACTGCAATGGTAACGTTTTAAAGATGACCTCAGTAATATTCCTGATTAATTTAAAAAAAAAAGATTTTTTTTAAAATTTATTACTGAGCTGTTCTATGATTTATTGTTAAAAGATTTTTATCATGAATGACCTTTATAACTGGTTATCAATGTATTATTGGAGTCGGAATTAGGCAGATGAACTTTTCCAGTGGTTAAAAGTTCATTGGCATGCTTACAATAGTTTTACTTATGACCTCTCTAAAAGCTAGATCTCCCAAAACAGTGGTAAGATATTTTGAGAAAACTCATTTGTTAGCACATATATATATATATATATATATATATATATATATATATATATATATATATATATATATACCTATGGCTAAATTTATGTAAATGGAAAACTATCAAAACTATGTCTAATGTGTACTCCTGTGTTGTCAAAGTCACTTGGACGCTGTTCAGCAGGACGCTATTAAATTGGACGCTGTTCAGCTGGACGTCATTCACTAAAGCTCTATTTGAACACCCCGAGAACCATACAGGGATCATCATACAACAAAAAACATTGACAATCCACCCTCAAAATCCATTCTTATTGGTTCCTAAAATTATGCAGTTTTGTCAATTTCGGAAATAATTAAATGCTTGTCTGGGCGTTGTTTGTACATATCGGCCTATGTCGACCGCGTATGATGACATGTACCCTTATTAAACGTCATTGATCCAATTGAAAACCCAAGTCCTTAGAAAATAAGCAACAGAGATATTATTTAAGGTTTCCAAGAATATTTTACAAGGAACTCCATAGATGCCCAGTTATAAGTTTATACGTCACAATATTATGACTTGTGTCCATCTAACTTATAGCGTACTCAATTCATGTTGTTTCAAATAGCTCACAGAATATACAGGTCACAATATTGTAGGTCACAATATCCTTAATTTGGATGTGAAAGGAGACATTACAATGGCCTCTGTTTACATTAAGGAAGATTTATTCATTACCTCACTGAAAGTCACAAAAGATGATTCTAGGGCAAATGGTTAAAATTTGTGCCCCGTCTGACTTTTTGGGTGCTCCAAAATTATGTTTTCGTCCATGGGCTTGCACCAACTATTGACACAACTTTATGCCATCAGATGTTAAATGAATTGATAGCCCATGAACCATGAATCGGGGAAGTGTGATAATTCATCCGATGGAAATATTTGTGTTGCAGTAGTAATCCTAGAGGGCGGCCATGGAATCACAACGCATTAAAAAACATTACGCAGCGGCGAAGTGGCTGCTTATAAAAAAGTGGCGGTAATAAAACACATTACTGTCAGGTGAGTCATACCATGAGTGATATTTTAGAGTAGCGGATGTCATCTAGCGCAATTTTTACACAAATGTTTCAAGTGCGCTTAACAACTAAAACATCATATTTAAAATAGAACCACATAGTCTTACAGGTATCTGTTTTGTTGTGCGCAGGAGTGTTACATGTGTCTGTTGACATTCTGGTGCGTGTAGCACAGGCATAGTTCGTTGCTATTGGAACCTCGCATGTTTGGGCCCTAGCGCAGGAGTTGGATCTGGAGAGTAGAAACATAGCGTTCTTTGTTTTTATATTTCAGGTCTGTTCATGTGCGTGTGTATTGTTCTTTGATAATTTTCCAATTCTAGTATTTTCGGATGAGAAGCTATGAATTAGGGGCTGTGTTTAAAGCCGGGGAGAGAGAGCATAAATTCAAGCGGACACGGAAGAGTATGAGTTGTTTATGGGACCTTTCCGATAATTGCAGAACTTATAGATATTCTCAGTTTGCCTTTGGGATTATTACCAGAACTTCACTTTTGGATTACAACAGATTGATTTCGGGATTGAATCGGACTATTCTCTGAGCAGATTTGCATGAACTGTTCATATGCAATATTTATGTTAAGGGTTCTTGCAGAGCTGTGACAGTGGTGGTATCCAGAATCAAAGCCTAGGATCCGGACACTCTGGTACTGTACATTTTATTTGTTATACTGTGTAATTGTATTTATTTAGTGTATTGTAATGTTATGATTGTTTTAAAAATAAATTATAGTTATTTGTTAACAAAAAAACACTGACTTCTTTATTCGTTCCCCTGGACATTTCACGCTGCCTAGATTAACGGAATCTGTTTAATTTGAAATAGGTTCCGTAATAATATTTACTAAACTATCAATGACACTAGGAAATATAAGATAGTTATATTGTTAAAAATATTATAAAAATATTCAGGTATAGTATTTTCTAAAAAGGTAAGTTTTAATGGCCTTCTTAAATCGTTCAAAACGTGATATCGCTTTCAGTTCATCTGGAATTCTATCCCAAAGCTGTGGACCACAAACACTGGGAGATCGCAAAGCAAATGTTTTCCGATTTTTAGGGGGTACTACGAGCCTTCTTACACCCCTGTCATATCTAAGCCCTAATCTACCTGGTTTCTGTACCTCTATCAATTTTTTAAGGTATTCTGGTGCAGTTCCTACTAAGCATTTCAAGTAAACGGTCAAGAGATTATATTCTATGCGAACACGAATATGTAACCAGTGTAATGCCTTTCTGCTTCAGTTGCACTTGTTTTCCTCTGTTAACATTAATTTTGCTGCAATGTTTTGCAAACGTTTTAGCTTTTCAATAGAACTTTCTTGTAGGCCTAATAAAATTCCATTGCAATAGTAAAGGTGAGACAGGACAAGTCCACGAACTAATGTGTGAGTTGCTTCCATCGTGAGTGTGGATCTGATCTGCTCAATTCTATGAATATTTTGCATTGCTTTCTACATTTCAAAGAAATGTAATGTGTTTAATTTAGCTTCTTGGCCAGCAAAGCTCTGAAGTATTTAAAGTGTTTTCCGTCTACATTTAACTGAGATGATGTGCATTTTGATAAATCACATTTTGCTGATCACTGCTCGAAGCATTTTCTTCGGAAGAATAGTAAGCAGTGCATCTGTTTCTTACATAGCAAACTATTGATAATGGCTGTAATTTCTCTCTGAGATAGAGGTCTGATTCTATTTAAAGAGTTTACAGCTTTTCTTATAGGCTGATAATGTGGAAATTTGTCCAGACTTGATCTTATTTTGTGTATTTAACTCCGGAAAAAGTTGGCAAATTGGTTGGCTAAATCCTCATCACATAGCCCCTTTGGCAGTGGATTGTCTTTATAAACACCTGTAATTTCAGTGACATGATTGTAAAGTTTCTTTGTGTTATCTCCGCATTATTACATCTTTTCACTTGTATATATAGTGTATTATTTTGGATAATTCAAGCATGTTTTTATATTTCTTCTGTTCTACTTTTAGAGCTGTCGGTGTAGAATCTGTCCTGTACTTTTTCCACAACCTCTCTCTGCGTCTTAGTTTTCTTTTTGTGTTCTTTAATATCCTCATTATACCATGGATACTTCTTTCTGTTGATTAATTTCTTAGCTTTAACTGGGGCATGCATGTCCAGAATAACAAGGAAATCACTTTCTAACCTGTTTACTAATATGTCAGTGTCACTGTATAATCAGACAATGTACCAAATCTAATATGTTTCTAGCTGTATAAAAATAGAAATCCACGTGCTGTGAGAGGCCTAGGGCACACAGTGTATCCCTAAGAGCATCATGATCAGATTCATCATTTACATGTTTGTTTAAATCTCCCATGAAGATGTTGTTCGAGTCTGTTGTGATAGCGTCTGAGAGTATAGCTGTGAATTCATCAAAGAATATTGCGTGAAGCATTTTTGAATCCTTTCTACAGGCTGGGTAGGGATGGCAATTCAAACTAAAAACTGTCCTTATATATCTTTCCTTCATTTCATTGACTCTTATTCACTTCTGACTCCTGTCCCTGTACACCATTGAATAACCTTAAAAAGACTTTGTATGTCACTACCTGGGTTTGAACCTGCCACCTGATGCTTTCTAGTACTACAACCTAACTCACTGAGCTAACTTGCTGAGATACTGAACCGAGGTGTTCTGGTTAATCTGAACCTGAGTTATTGGGAAAAAACTGTAAAAAAAAACATTTTATGCAACACCTCATTAAGTAAATAAGTGTCATATGGCAGTCATGGATATACTAGGAAAGGAAGACCATTTTTTAAAGAGATATATGGATACAAATATGGCTAGAGAAAAGATACTAAGTATTTACAGGAAAGAAACATGCTTATCAAGGCACAACTGAGGTTTGTTATTGTCTAGTTGGGCCCTGGGGTAGGGGTACTGGTGTAGGAATGATTCTATAATTCTGCCTATTGCGTTTGTTATTGAATTTCTAGCAGAATAAGGTGGAAAATACACTGCATTTTTGGAGTAAGTATAGAATCCGGCCTACATAGACTAGGGTTATGGGTGCATATGGACGGACGTAATGATGTTGAGGATTGATGTAATGGAGAGGTAAGAGGCATGTCGATGTCATGGCTTATGTTGATTACTACTAATATGAGACGGTCAAGTCAGTTTAGACCAGTCTTGCAAATGTAGGCCGGATACAATACCCGGGTCGCATTTTTCTCAATAATACCTTGCTTTATGTTGTACTATCCATTTAACAATATGCAACGATTGTATCTGACGGTCTGTTTGTCTTTGAACAACATGGGCGGAGTCCCCTCCCCTTCGTTTACGGTTTACGAAGTCAATACGATAGCCGTTTTTTTTAGGTTCACTTGTTCCAAGCCCTACGTTGTCATCTTTATTTCCAAGCCAAGTTTCAGTCACTAGAAATATATATGCATTGATTAAAATGACCATTAATAGCATATCTTTGTTTCTAATTGTTAAGGCATTTACCAGAACTGCCTAAATGCCTTGAGATTCGTTACGTCTTGTCAGTTTGTCATTTAACTGATAATTTTGCTTAAGATTTTTCAGGTTTTCCACACATTCCGGGGCGGGCGGTAATCGAAGCGCACGCATGAGCGTTGTTGCTAGTATGGTCACCAGGTACACAAACCTCGGTGGACGATAATTCAAGTACTCGAATACACCGCATAATTATCTCATAGTTATGCAGTAATGTCACCAAATACCTCAGGCACTGTGATATTTTAATGTCCATAATTCTTTGTGTTTATTTTTGAAATTGTTAAAAACAGAAGTATCTTTTTCTTATGCACTAAGAATGACACAGGCAGCTCACTACGGCACCCTCTGCTCAAGACAAAGGGTCAGTTATTGCATGTCGGACTGATGTTGTCAAAATCGGTAAACAAACTTGAATTGATCCAAGAAGCATTGAATCCTGCAAAGAGTTGTATTGCCAGCTGAAGCATGTTGTCACCCGAGGGAGGCCCTCTCCTTATATAATTTATGTTTGTCTTGTTCAAGTTGCTGTATGCAAATTCTGCCAACAAATTGTATAATAGGAGTGTTGGTTAGCAACTAATCTTTTGGCGGGGGGAGGGGGGTTAATGTGTAATGTTTGATCTTAATATCTAATATATATATATATATATATATATATATATATATGTATATATATATATATATATATATATATATATATATATACCCACAGACAATGGTCATCTGTGTTGTGATAAGATTTTTTTATTTTGATTGTATTTGTAGAGTCTAATCGAGTACCAGCTGTCTAGAGAAAGAGAACACAACTTACACTGGGGAATCGCCTCACCTGTTAGGTAACTATAAATTGATTTAACTGAACAAGCTGTTTATATATATATATATATATATATATATATATATATATATATATATATATATATATGTGTGTGTGTGTGTGTGTTCATCAAATGTGTTAATTATTATTTGCGGGTCAGTAGCACAGACAACACGTACCGTTCAATTCACCGTGCTGCCGTCCGTGTCTAATCTCCACAGGGGCCGATTCAACTCAGGTCCACGCTGACCAAGCCCTTTTTTGTCGTGTCGGTGGAGGAAACACCGTCTGGTCTTTGTCCGTCCCCTATGTAATGTCTTAGTTTAAGAATTCAGCTTGGACCCGAACAAAAAATATGCCAGATGAAAAAAAAGAAAGTGCTCATGATCCAAGTGCACTCGAAAAACAGATACGATGTACATCCTGTGGACATCCCATTAAAGGTCTCTCAGGGCCTGTTGGGAAAAAAACTGTACGGTGCCACGTGGTCAGCAAGCCAACAGCAAAAAGGCAGAAAAAAGTTATAACAAGCCACCAAGTTTACCTTAGTTGGAGAAAATGGCCGAGGATTTAGGACTCTCACAAGAGAATTACGAAGGATATAATTTTGAGCAAAGAGAAATGTGTTATATTACCACGCAAAGTTTTTTAAGACATTTGGTGGTTCAAATGACGGAAATGAGTGCTAACATGCAACGAATGTTTGATGCCTTAGCTGGAACATATACGACTAAGCCGGATGCACCCTGGAGTAATTCAACAGAAATTAACTCTAAGGCACAGGCGATATGCAGCAGGAATTATCAGACGGAGTCTCTGTTGGTGCTGGCGCGTTTGATCCTACAAGAAACAAATTTTCAAAAAAAGCATCAGACGTTGAGTTCATAGACTTATTGACATTTTATATGACGAGAAGGGTAGTGGAATTCTTGAACCTATAAGGCAAATAAAAATAAAAGGTATGGTTCTCAGGCACCGCCCGCGTCAATTTTAACCCTCCGCATCAAACATTTTTATTTTGATTTTCATCTTTCAAGAAGATAAAATAATACAATTTTGATACGATTGCCTTTGTTTTTGTAGTGCTTTTACCTGTTTAGCAAAAAACCCTGTTATTTACATGATTTTCTCTGATCATATGACATTTTTATTGAAACATACAAAAAAGGGTCAAGAATAAAATACCGCCCGCCCGCAGTGATTTATGAAAAAAAACGTGCCTGAGAACCATGGCTTTTTATTTTTTTTTTTTTTGCCTAATTGATACTGAAGGTACAGTAATGTTTAGACCCCAAAGAAGAAAAAAATAGGCTATAGACAATTTCGAAATGTGGTTGATAGCAATGAAAGCATGCTTATGGAATCTCACCCAGAGATATATGGTACCGTCAATTTATTCAGAGGCTTTCAGGCAAGTATCAGTGGTCCGCTGTGAACATGTATGATACCTGATTTAGAATTAAAACGGCAAAGCAAGGCAGCTTTAATTTTGGTGGGATAGAAACAGATCTATATATCGAAATTCTCGATGCAACGGCAATACGGGCGGACACGAAGCAGTGCTTCATGTGTAAGTCATCCGAGCATTAATTCAGTTGCTCTTTGTCCCTTTCCCGCGCAAAGTGCGCCGGAAGAGAACAAAGCGGGGCACAAAAAGGGACTAAAAGGCCAAAATCAGAACGCTGGTACCACGGCAAAACCGAAGGTTGCAATAACTTCAAAAGGGGTAAATGTATATTCTCCGAATGTAAGCGGGCCCATGTGTGTAAAGGCTGTAGAGGCCAGGAACCCCAGTACAAGTGTGGGAAATGTAATGAGATAATGCTACCTTTAAACATGTAGTACATGGAACAATGACTCGAGGGTCCACCTGATCAAAATTAAAGGAAACCCTTCTTAATTATGCATTAAATGGGGTGCCACTTGGGTAGGCCGGGCCCCGAGTTTTCATAAAATCAACTGATTGACCGTCGGCATACGAACACGCAATAGCTGTTTTAGCCGATGACGTCACAAAATGTGGTGTACTCGGGCCATATACGGAACCTCCTTTCAAATCTTCATTAGCAGTCCTGTAGGCGCGTCCGATAAAGTTCGGATGATCCTTGATTTTTCGTGACCACCAGGAGATTCCGTAAAATGACACCATAACATGCGATTGTAGCGTTCAGTATGTTACAATTGATCATATCGTGGAAATGGTGCATAGATACGGCCAGAGCGCTCAAATGGCTAAAATAGATTTAGGGGACGCATTTAAACATGTGCTCGAACGACAAGAACACAGGGAATTAGAAATACATGGCATTACCTGGCCAGACCGTAACGGATAGACTCAATACTATTGTCAAGTGGTACTTCCATTTGCCTGGCAATCTTCGCCGTAATTATTTACCCTTTTCGCCCAAGCGCTAAAGTATGTAATGCATAAACAGGGAGTTGTAGATATTGAGCACTATTTAGATGATTATTTTTTCATGCGCGGCAGCGAGTTTGCATCAGTGTGCCAAAAATCTATACATTGAAAGCGTAAGGCGATTTTTGTAATTTTTCGTATCTTCTCTGATACCACTTTACGGATTGCCGTGATTTTCGACATACATATGCTCCGGATTGGTCCAAAGAGATTCCACCCACTTTTATTTGCAATATTTGCGTATTACATGCATAATTAATCATTTTAATATTTGCTCCCCCGAGGGCGCCTCTTCTCTTTGTGTCTTCGGGCCCGGTAACACAAAGCCCATAGAGTGTGTGATGGCGGGACAGTTTTACTCCGGGAGCCCTATCTTGGGTTTTCTTACATTTCGCGGTGACCGACCCGAAATAATCCACATCGGCGATCCCTTCTTAAAAGGGGGATCCGTGAAAGAATTGTTTTGCAGGAGCCCTCTTCGTGACCTGCTTCAGTGCAGGCTTCAGTGCACATCTACCGGGTCGCATCAAATCGTGATGGACAGGCCCAAAAAGGTATGGTTCCCAGGCACTATATTTAAGAAACCTGTGAGGCCGGGCGATATTGTACCTTTGTTTTGTATGTTTCGATAAAAAGTTCAGTTGATCAGGGAAAAGCATGAAAATAACAGAATTGTTTGCTAAACAGGCATCTCCACCGGTGTTGATGAAACCGTTGATAAGCGTTACCCTTCCAATGACCTAACAATTTAATTTAACAGTCGAAGACCCCCTGTTGCCGCTGCTGTTGTCGCAACCCAGCTCCAAAGCTATGGCTAGTGTACTGTTCTGGCTGAATACCTGCGAGAAATAGAAAGAGCCTGGTTTGTGTTGCATACATTTATGTGCTGTCATCCGTTTCTAATCCCGACAGGGGCCGAATCGTTCAGCTCGGGTCCACGTTGACCACGCACTTGTTTTATCGTCCCTCCCTACCCATCTTCAATTTTTATTACACGACTTGATAGAGTGATCAAGTGTAATATTATTTTTTCTTGTTTTCAAGCAATGATTAGCTGTCATAATATATGTTTGTATGGTATTTCTTTGGGTCTGCTGTCGGCCCTTGTTTATAATTACAGGTTGTGTTCGCACTAGGGAAATAAATGTTGTGCCAGACTACCGCGTTGTTATATGCACCCTTAGCATATAAATAAATATAAATATACATATATAGAGACAGAATATAAAAGAATATCCTAAAATTAAGGATACGTCGATTTTAATCAAAGATACTCAATGTAATTTAATGACGACCGAATACTTGATATGTTGTCAATGTTTGGTATAGTAATAATATTGTCACTCTGGTTAATTGCATGCAAGTCGCTAGAAGTCCTGGCAAATCGACAACTGCAATTATGTTCCAACTAATAGATTTACTTCAAGCCACTGATCGATAAAAGATTTGGTTTTCGACTAATTGTATGACATATTTGTAATTATATATATATATACTAAGAATCCCTTTTATAATGAATATTTTCTGATAACTGTTTCCTGCTGAGGTGTTAATTTAGCAACATAGAAGGCACACATTCGGAGTGATGAGTGGGAGGAGGACTCCTCAAGTCAGCTAAATCGGAAGTTTTCTTTGAACGGTCAGTCACCAAAATATATCACACACATGTTAGTTATATATAGGCCAGGGACATCACTTTGGTCAGAAGAAATGCTTAATATGGGTAAACCAAAAATACGGATTAAAGCCTATGGAGAAAGGAGTTTAAGCTATGCTGTGGAACTAACTTCCTAGCAGTTCGATTCGCTTTTATTTCACCCCGTAACAATATATAAATATATATATGTACAAATATAAATATGTATATTTATTTATAATACAATCAATGTGTAAAATCAGGCAATTTGTAATTTGTCTGAAACTTTCAATTTTAATATTGTCTGATACATTCAGGCAATTTGTAAAATGACCACAAATTGGTTAGAAAAAAAGTCAGTTTCAAGTCAGATTTAAAAGACAGAATTAAAAGAAAACAGAATGAAATACTTTTGTAATAAATGACAAATATTACAATAACATTTCATTTATTTATTATACATACTGATACAAAATATTTATAAATTTTAGATCATGTATTATAATAGAGTTTAATATTTTACATCATTTAAGCGTCCATATGGTTTGATTCTGGCTTATGCTAAAACATGTATGTAATCATATATGATGTAAAATATTTAACTCTCTTAAGGGGTCAATATCCTTATAGACTACCGGGGAGGGGGGTTGGGAGGGGGGGGGATTTTAAGTCATTCCCACATTTACCCTTTTTTCTCAATAAATAAAAAACGGTACCAGTGCTGGATCCAATGGGGGGGGGGCACGTATTGTGAAGGAGACGTTCGTTACTATTGTCCAGGGCATGTGTCGAAGTAAATTATGTTTTAATGGTGTGAATGGTTCAACTCTATCAGTATGGTTATTCCTTATCAGTTTTTGTATTTTAGCTAATTAACTGATCAGCATCCTGCAAACACCGGATTAGAAAGAAGTAACATGTAACATGTCTATTCCATAAAAAAAAGATTTGACTGTTAATTATTATGAACAAGACAAAAAATATTTTGAATTGTTGTGAATAAATGTTTTAGGCCTGCAGTAAAGATCTGTATCGTAAATCTGTATACACCAACTAAACCCTTAACGTGATAATCGGTCAATCGTTTCTTTCTAAACAGAAAAAAAAATTGTTTTTAAATAATTCTAGACGGTCGAAATCGATGTAGTGCCTGAGAAACCAATATATTTTGGGGCTAAACTTCTTTATTTCTTGCCAGACGACAAAATTGCACGAATCAGACTCTTGTATGCATTTAAATGAACTCATAAGTTTACGACGGATACAGGATTATATCACGTTTCCGTCTCTTTCAATATATATTTAGCATCTGATTCCGGTGGAGCTGAGGACTTTGAATTGGTCGTCATGAACATCATTTGCCGAGACTGAGATTATCATGAATTTTTTAAACCCCGAAATGACAGCTTTTCCGTTGAGGCCCACCTTCGCTTGTTATTGCCATACAAGCAAATCCCAATATATTATCATATTACTCATTTGCTAATAAAACCAATTTTTTTTAAAGATTTTACCTAAACTGACCCATTTTCTGAGTTTGTTTTAACATAAATACATTAGGTTATTTGATTTATTAGAAAGCAGTGATGTCACCTATCGGGAAACACCCTGTGACCAAAATGTTCTAGGTCTCAACAGAAGCATATTTTTTTCTGACACTTCCAGAAACTGACGTCAGACAAAATTTAAAAAAAAAAAAAGCAGCTACTATACCACTGTCTTCTTATGTGAATCACGAATCCTAGGAGATCTACACTGGCAATGTATAATAAATAAATACACTTCCGGTACAGAATGGTGGAGTATGTTTTGTGTGGTCAAAGCTCGCGCCATGAAACGTGTCTTCGCTTGAACAAAAACGGAAGATAGCCCTTGAGAAAAGGAGAGGCTGGATCAACATAATAATAAAGAATGGAAGATTTCCTGAAACATGGACAGAAAAGAGGCCAAAAGCAGAAATACACACCAAAGCCCAAGCTGACCAAGTTACCCTATCGATAGTGCAGTTGACGTCTCATGCAGTCATGCAGTTAGAAAAGAATCTAAGAATTCAAGAAATGTTTTCGACAGGAGAACTGTAAGAAAACGTTAAACTATGTATTTGAAAGTCAGAAAACAAAACAGATAGCCATCACTACCGAGGGTCAGAAATTTACAAAAATAAGGTTAAACAATTTGAATATATAATTGAAGAGACCGAGGCCATGATAGAGAGAACATTGTAGTCGAAAACAATGCACTGAAATCAGAATTTGAGAGACTTTGGATGGATAACAAGAAAAAAGAGAAAGATTAATGCTTTATTAAAGAGAGACTGGCGATATAGCCGGAAACACAATGAAGGCCAGTTGATGCGCGTATATGAAAAGATGTTGATTGCATGAAAATAATAGCAAAAGTAACCCAAGAATAAACATAGCTCGGTGTAAATGTGCCACCCGGTTTCAGTACATAATTGGTAAATGGGCGCGTTTCTGGGGTGCACAGGTGACGTCTTGGTCCATGTGGTCCGCCATGGTTATGTACAGTAGTTTCCACAGCAACCTCGGTCAATGTCAGTCAAGGCCGCTGAAGTAACGTGTCAGGTGAACAAAGAATTGCAGGGATAATCATTGTCTCAATGAGTCTTTACCCTGATCGTGATCGGAGATCGAGGTAGAAACAGCTGACCGTGGATAAGGGAGACTTTTCCGCGTCTAAAGAGCAAGTGACTGGAAGTCCCTAGGTTAATTACCAGTCAGGCCAGGCCATAAATCCGCATATGCCGACGATGAATACTATTTGGAATGATTTTTTAAGCACCAATATATGGGGCCATTGGTTAAAATGGTATAAATAAATATTGATAGTATTAAGATTCCCGAGAACATTAAAGAACAGACCCGCGCTCAATCATTCTGATAAGAATCTAAATTATATCGTCTTTTTCGGTGTTAGTATCATTATTATACGCCACTGTAGTACAAAATTGAGTATTCCGTTATTTTTAACCACAAACTTATCCTATCCGTTCATTATTTTGCGCTCGAAGGCCAGTCTAGATTTGTCCCAACTACGACAGACAACGCGATTAAATGAGAAGACAGGCCAACATATTTTACTTTAATAGATAACCAAAAAAAGACTCGTGACGGGTGATTTTTTTATGCGCGGGCCATAGGATTAACTAGTCTATAGATAATTTGTAAATAATTAAGTAAAATTTTAAAAAAGTTAATTTTAAACCTCACATTCCGCAAATTTATTAATTTACTCAAATTATATTTCTTGATGTCCTCTTCTTGCATTGGTTGCAGAAACGGCCACGTCACATACCTTTCAGAACCGTGAATCAGTTTTACAAACTTGATGCACAATCGTAGTTGCCGACAGGTGGCGCTGTGACAGTCCGTTCGAAAAAGGATTTGAAAATAAGCTCTGAATTTTGGGAGAAATAAGGACAATAACCCCCCTTAGGAAACACTTTGCATCGTTCCCGAAAGATCAAGACCGACCACGTGCACATCCAAATGGATCGTGACAAAACGTCTAGTGCGACCACCGTCAGTTATTATACATATATCATACTGTGCTAAACCCTTTATTTATGATAATTTATAAACCCTATTCGTATGCAGGTATTCTTAATCCCGGGTCTCCGCCCTACTTCGCGGCATTTTATTTTAATGAAACCCAAGGACTGATTGATAGGACGAGAATATGTAAAAAAGGTGGCCTCGACGCACCGTCCTCGGTCCAATATTTTTTTCATTTGTCTGAACGATTAACCTGCTTATGTCCCTGAAGCGAAATGCTCTATTTATGCCGATGATATCACGATGATATCACGATATATGTAAACGGCTCTGGCGTAATAATAAGCTCTAAATAATTGCCGAAAAATCAGCTTCCACGTAATACACTCCAAACAACATAGGTCTAATGATAATCTATCAATCAGTATAGGTTAGAGTTCTATTGTTAGTATTGCGGATGTTCGCCATTTGGTCATTGCAAATGACCGCCAGCTATCATGGAAGGATCAGACAAAAGTAGTTAAAAAGAAATTACGCTCAGTGATGGAACTTCGCAACAAATTAGCAAATTTCCCCTCAGAAAATACTTGAATACCTTTTACCATGCGTTCATTCAGCCAAATATTGATTATGGCCTTACTAAATTTTCAGGAAATTGTGCTTGTTCACTTCGTTTTCCCATTCTATTCGGAGGCTTCAAGGTCGAGCAGCCAGAATAATCTCGGGCATTTATGATCACACGCAGAGCAGCTGGACAATCAACAATGACAATGGATTCATGAACATAGAGCAACGATACATGTACCTTTTATCGATATTGACATATACATGTATCAATGAACTTGCCCCTTTCATCTTATAAAGAATTTTGCTTTTAATAGAGATGTTCATCAGGATGACACTCGTTTATCAGTATACTCCCACGGTAATGTTCCGAAACAACACACAAAAATTCTTAAAACCCCATCCTTTTATTCCGGAAGTGTTCTATGAAATAGCCTTCCGATAAACTAAAAATGCTGACAATCTAAAGATCTTTAAAAGGATAGCGCGCTCATATAAAACAAATGTAGAATAAATTCATTTTATTCTCTGCTTATATAGCTAAATAATACAAATATCATATATTTTTCATTTCCGTCGTTAAATATTTGTACCTCAATTTTAGCGGTGCTTACGTTTCTGCGTTTTCGCTTAATATTCTGTGATTTTCTGCGACCTATACCGAAAATTGAAATTTATTGTGATTTCTCTATGGAATGCAGGGCACTTCTGTAAAGGCGACCAATTAACCTAATTTGGGTTTTAATTTCGGAATGAGGCCGGTTAAAGGTCAGCCAGTCAAAGCAAGTCTCGCGACGCTTCATTAACCATGTAATCTTGGTCTCGTCAGTTGAGTGTGTGACAGCGTACGCAGCATGCTGCTAATAATGTCAGTTTTTTCAAGAACTTGCAATATGTCGATATAGTCGTCGATCCTTGTCAGAGCCTGTGTTTTAGGGTATAGAGCCTAGTCCAGTCCTCATGTAAATAAGTATTCCTGTTGAAAAACTAAAGGGATAGTTGGACGAAATATGTGGTATGCAGCAAGTAACTAAGCGGCAGCTCCAACGCATTACGGGAAAATTAAACTGGATTCCTTCGACAGTAAGAGGCAGAATAGTTTTTCTTCGTGGTATACTGAGCGCTATGATTAAATTAAAATTGCAGCATCATCGGGTAAAGATAAGCAATGAGTTGCATGATGATTTTGTTTTGTGACAAAATTGCATGTTCTCATTTAATGGGAAATCATTCTGCAGTCTAATGACGCGTCCGCTGTGTATACTGACGCATGTAGTATATCAGCGGGGCCACTTGGGTTCATTACTGGAATTATTGGAACTGGGCCAATGATATGCCATGTATGAAAAATCTCCATATAAATGCGAAAGAAACTGTGGCTGCGGTTTTGGCCGCTTTTCGCTGGGCAGCTGCGTGGCAACAAAACAGTCATATTAATCTCAGACAATAGGATAGCAGTCAGGAACAGTAACAAAGGGACACCAAAGAACCCATCCGTCATGCGTTATTTTAGGGTTTTATGTTGGTTGTCTGTAATATACAATTTTCACATTTCAGCATGTTATGTTCCAGGGCAGTATAACATGTTAGGGAAATTAGCAATCCTCTCGTCACGCCTTAAAATCCCCCAGGTTTTTCCGCTGCGGAATCACATGAGCTCAATGTCCGCATTTATTTGTAGTGACCAGATCCATTCATCTGTAGCAGCTAGATTGGGAAGTGAACGCTGTGGCTTGACAGGCTTTCGCGGATGCTACAAAGAGAGTTTATTCATGTCAATTTTTGCCTATCGGAATTATTAACAGTATTAAACAATATCTTAATGTCGTGAGACTACTTCACGTTTTTAGCTGGATTTCCAAATCCGCTCAGCTCTACTTTCATTACGTCAGTGCTCTTAAATGGTGTCAAGCGTACTCTCGGGTACTGTCAGCATTCAAGGTTACCCATAATTACTGAAATATTGCGCAAACTCTTTAACATATTGGATTTTACAACACCCCTTGATATACGTTTCTGGGCAGCTTGTTTATTCGGGTTCTTTTTTTCGCAACTCGAAATTCCTACCCCTAAATGACAAAGTTGTTTCACAAATCTCCGCTGTGCCCGGCACATGCACTTTTGCTATTTTTAGAATTGACACCTGCTTCAGGTGATTCTCCATTGTTTCAGTATGGATTGGGGTCTTACAGACGAGTGCTAACGTACAATATGTTTCTCAGTCGGCTTAAAACGGGGTTGGAGGTTATAGGCTTACGCTCCATTAGCAGTAGACTGGTACCCCGCTCTATTATGGCCCCGCTTCTCTAGGCCAATCATAGAGACGGGCGTACAACGCCATCTTTTGTACTCTTGGCAGACTGGTACCAACTCCAGTATATATTATAAATGATAAAAATAAGCATTTCGTTTGCTCAAAGAAGTTACCAAAAGTTGGCTGTATATTAAATGTGACATTAATAATTAGAGTAATAGATATTAATAATAAATCACTGCTACGTGCAGTGGAAAATCAAAGATTCAGTATATCGTATTATCTATGCATCCATCATTCAATTTTTTGTGCAATAACTCATTCTTCAATATTTGAAAACTAGAAATAACTAAAGAAAGTTATTTTATAAGAAATCTTCATGGATAATCAACCAGGATCGCGTGAATGTCCATGATAACCAGTATGAGCGTGCATACTGAAGTTGGAACCAGTCTATAGGTAAGTCAGGAGTTGCAACTGGGATTACTTAAGATGGCGTTGTACGCCTGTCTCTGTGCTTGGCTGAGGGCCATAATAGAGCAGGGTACCAGTCTACATTAGCAGCTGCCACGCTATACGCTCAACTATTCGCTACACTAACCGATGCATGAAATCGCGGTTGCCGGTCAGGTCTGGCCACTAGCCGGTGCTGTATCTGTGGAATTCCCCCTGCGTGATATTTAACCAACCACATTGCTAATGTGGGGGTTGCGAATTTGGCTGTTCAAGCGAACTTGTCTACGGAATTAATAAAACGACATGGAGACTGGCGCAGTAATGCCTATCAGCGATAGCTGGACCCATCTTTCAGTGAAAGATGTCAAGTTGCCTATAGCCTATTGTGAGCCTTCGGGCTGGTATTCACAAGAACAAAGTGGGTTAAGGTTCTCGGGCTTAAATAAAATCATGTTATACCTTCTGAAATTTAGGCGACTAATTTTCCTAATTGGGGTTTTAATTTCGGAATGAGGGCGGTTTACAGGTCAGCTAGTAAAAGCAAGTCTCGCGACGCTTCATTTACCACGTAATCTTGGTCTCGTCGGTTGGGTGTGTGACAGCACACTTGTGGGGGGTGGGGGGGGGGGGCGAGCCTCGGAAAAACTAGTGTATAAAAACCGTCACACAACTTGGCTTTTAAAAAAATGCGTCAACCAAAAAAATTTCTTTCTTATATATTTAGACTATTTCATAATTGATTATGATTAATATTTAAAAAACATTATTAAGAAGCTACGTACTCTGTTGATTGACACAGCTGGATCATAAAGTGTTAAGATACCCAAACCACTGAAGTGTGTTTACATAGTGTTTATAGATTTTTTTGTAAATGTCACAGTAGATCACCAGGCCACACAAAACAAAATTTATTGTTCTACGGATTTGCCGGTCTCGTGGCTCTTTTTTTCATTTATTTTTTTATGCAAGTGAAGGCTCGTTCCTCTTTAATGTTGCTAATACGTGCTATCGCACAAATACCGCAAAATATTTCTGGGCTAACTTTTAAGTACATCATCTGTAACCTTCAAGAACTGGGGTATTATTTTGTATTAGCTAGTCAAGCTGGAAATATTACACGTATTTTGTCCGATCGGTAAAAAAAGCCGCCCGCTCGCATCATATCCCCCCCCCCCCGACTCACTGGAACGCTGATTTATTGTGGTTGGTACGCTCCCGAGGCAGCGGGTATCTTGCGCTTTTAAAGAAGCTACTGATTTTCCCGCTGCCTGCTTTGACCGTTTATGATGCACTTAAACACCAGGTGGTGCACAAGGGCCTATCTGCTGAAATAAAACTGCTGATGTGACGAGCAGCCAACCTAATGCAAGTCAACAAACACTCGACAGGCATCAGGCTCCGCCAAAAAAAAACACGTGTGGGTCAATGCTCTCTGAGCCTGTGGCCTGTTCAAACCATGAGCCGTCACTTAAAATGAACAACATTGGCTTCGTGTATTCCTCGCTTGGCTGGTAAACCGTTTTGTCTTCAGCACAGGGTTTCATCTGACTGGGCCAAAATACAGTGCTCCCCTCTTGTGTAGAGATTCAGGATACAAGGACATAACAAACAGCGCTTACGATCTAGGTAATTGGCCTATGGACTAAAACGCTGTGTAAAGAGCGTATGTATGTGGCCACATCGAATTTTATTAGAAGTAAACTGTGCCCATCTTCCGCCCATCAAATGTCTGCTTTAAAGTTATAATATCAAGTTATTAAACTCGTCACTTTATATATTTTGACAGAGAACCAGATACCATCCAGAAGACGTCTACTAGTCGCAGGTTTTGCAGTGGACTGGAGACACTGATATGGATACTGCCAGAAGAACAATCGATATGCACATATTCTTTGTCATCTTAAATGCTACTTCAGTATTTTTAAATACTTTGACATTTGATAATAACAAGATGAAGAAGAAGAAGAAGAAGAGGGAAAAAATAGCAAAAAAGAAAATAACTAACAAAGACATATAATCTTTCCAAGTTGATTGATCAAAAATAAACTTCTTGTTTAGCATACTATACTATAGTGTACTATATGAATAAAAGAAAATAAAAATTAAACATATTAAAACAATGAAAATTAAAGCTACAGTTTGCTTAGTATTGTTAAATTATCTGTTTAGTAGTCGTACATTTAGAATGTCAGCATCGACATGTGGACATAACATGCAAACTCTTGAAGAAATACTCTTATTTAACTGATAGTTATAGGATTATAATCGTGATCTTCAATTATTTATGATACTGATTTAAAGAAACCATTGTAGAAAATTCGGTGTGGATTAAAGCAGGTTGAGAAATGATTATGTAAATACATAGTTTTTGGGCATGAAAGTTGCCGAGTTCAGAACATAATAATAATGATAATATTATTGTATTTATATAGCGCCAATTCTCCGATGGTCGGACGAGCAGCGCAGTTTACACACGTTCGCATACCTACATACGACTCCATAGAAATCTACTCCCTGTGCCTATCCAACGAAACAAAAAATGATGCATATGAATTACCAAAGGCATAGTAACACCTTTTGATATATTTTTTCATTAATACCCGCTAAGTAAAGATTATAGAGGAGTCATCAACCTGAATGACGGAATTTTTAGTCAAAACCTTGTAAAAAATCTGGTATAGACTACGCTATCTTTTAAAATTATTTGCTCTTGTCATTCTAATGTTAACGATTAAAGACTAGTGGTTAGGAGATTTTCTACATTATATTATATCCTATATTTAGGTAAATGCAGATTTAATTTGAGACTTTTATTATGAAGTACCCGCAAGACTAGAAAAGAAGAAAATCTTATGTTATTACCGCAGTAGAAGGGTAATAATCACATAAATAGAGGATGGATCCATAAAAATGTCACACGCCTGAAAAAAATATATGACAGCTGACAAGGACCAGATATCAAATGGAGCAATAACATCCCGTAAAGTTATCTGTTCATGTACAAGATTTTGTTTCTCCACTGGCGTGTCTGCCATTTTCAGGCAATTCTTTCCGATGTTCTAAACCATTACACAAATGCACGTAAACCTCCAATTTACGACATTAGCTTAATACCATGCATTTGAAAATTATATAGTTTCTGGTCGATTAAGAATAACTTAAAGGAACTACTTTAAGGAACTTAACACAAAAGCCAATAAACGGAATTGGTTTGGGAAAAGAGGATCATGTATTGATCATATTTCGGTTTAACATCGTTATTAAGAGATCGCTTATAACAAAATACAGAAATAAGGTCCTAGTGGACATAGATAAAAATTGCTAAACAGCGAATTGCTCTTCTATCTCCTGCTTCAACTGAAACCCTGACGGCAAATCTCTAACGCTACCAACAGGTTTCATATGAAGCAATTCAGCTCTTGTTGGAATAATATAATCCCATATTGGTTTGAGGTACCATGCAGGGTCCGCCATCGTAATACTTTATCCCCAACACTCGTTAATATTTTGCACTTTGTCTAGTAGAAAAACTGAAGAGCCTTGGTGTGGGTATATGTAACAGAAGAGACATTACCTTTATATAATAAATATGCAGATTACATTGCATTAAAGGCGAATAGAGAGGCAGATTGCAAATGTCCCGTTTGTTCTATGTGCTAATTACTTTAAAAATTCACTTTGTCGGTGTAAACTGGTTCTGATAGTGCTGATCAATACCACACAGTGATTGTAAATATATATATATATATATATATATATATATATATATATATATATATATATATATATACTATACCATACCAAGATTGAAGATATATATAGTTTTAGAACAACAGCCAATAATGTTCGTAGGATATCTTGATCCCTTAATATCGTTTAATTAAAAGGTTTCTCTGTCCTTGTGCAAAATGGCAGTTTTTATGTCATGACCTATTGTAGGCAATTTATTGGTATTAGCAACCGTTTTTGCTCCTGAGAAACTTTGATTCGGATCCAAGCGAATGTGTCCATGTAGGCTCGGATTACAGTTTTAAATAATGTTGACGTTATGTTAGCTTTATAAGTCGCGGTTTTCTTTATAATCAACAAAAGAAAACCTCTGTTGAATAATCATAAATTTGGTTCACCTTAAGATTCCGGGTTTATAAAGACTTTATATTAATTGTTTTAGTACAAATGATTGTCAGAGCCATCGTTTTTGTATAGATTCTTGTCAGTTTTTTTTTATCGTATTAATTTTTGTCATTAGCATTGTTATTGCGTCGATCAGCTTCTTTCGAGCGAAACATCGGTTTGTAAATTCATCCATATCGTGCAAAACCAAAAAAGCTGGTGTCTAGGAAAAGACAACTGGATATTGTTTTACCAAAGAAAAAACCTGGGACCAAGCTGATAAAGAATGTATAAAAAATGTATAGAACTGGTCAACCTTGAGCCATAAATAACCAAATGTATCAGCCAACGCTATAACCACAGTTGTACTAGATATAAGCCAAGCAGATCTCCTTTGTAAACAGATCACGTAAATTTCAAAGTGTTTTGTCTCGTCTACTGAATAACAAAGAAAGCTGGAATGGGCGGCGTCGTATGCTATTCTTTCTGACCCGAGACTAGTCATTCAGTGCGTTCTTCGAAGAGGTCTCTACATTTATGATCTCTGTCTTATTACGTTTGCAGGTAATTTGATTACATATAAGATTTTCTGGTTCAAGTTCGTGTTTCGTCATCGGAGATACATTTCAGTGTTCTATTCCTGTTGAACACTTTGCGATTCTTCTATTAGAATCATTCGCTGAAATTTACAGGACAAAATAAATATGGCTATGGAATGTTATTCACATAAATATACAAAACAGGGAATTTTAATATATCAGCATTAATTATGAAATAAATAGTTTTTTAAAACACCTATCATTAAAGGGACCATCAATGGAAGTGGTTACTAATTCTACGTTACCATTTTCTCATTTCACGGAAATTTCATGGACCAGTGACGTCCATTTATCTTTAAGGGTTGGGCCATGACTCGAAGGAGGGAAAGGACATCAAATTTGAGATAGAGAATGTATGAATATATATATATATATATATATATATATATATATATATATAATCAACAGAGAGCTGTGACTTGTTATTATTATTATTCTGGTATTGCGCATTCAAGTTAGGAAAGTATAACCAGTTGTTTTTATTATTTGCAGTTTATTAATATGCATTATCATGTATCAATGCTAGCGTGGGAACGTAAGTTTAGAGAACACAGATGTTTTATTTGAGGTCGGTTTCAGTACAATCGTCATTCCGTGAAAATTGGATCTTGCCGGTCTTTGTCTAGTCGGTTTCTGGTGAAAACTTTGTAAACTGTAGACTTCAAGGGCAAAGCACCTGCATAATTGAAATTTCCCATTCTTAATCTCTCGAGGCGTGTCTATTTTAGTATCCATGCATTGAACGACAGGCCACATAATACTATAAGGCGAGAGGCCTACGCTCCTGAGGCAGCGGAAATCTTGCGCTTTTACAAAAGCTACTGATTTAACCGCTGCCTGGTAGGACCGGTTAGGATAGACTTAGACACCAGGTGGCTGGTCGGTGACTGCTAAAAAACATCGTGCGTATGATATGACTAGCGGCAAAACAAATAACAGTAAAAAAACACTCGACAGGCAACATGGCTCCGCCCATAATGAAAGCTGCGCTTCAAACGCCGCTTGGTGACAATTTTCATGTTACTCTAAGTAAATAATAGGTCGAATTTTGCTCCCTGTGTGTTTATGCATCATGGACCGATTATGACATTATGACTATGTTAGTGAAGCCATTCATCCGTTGCCAGTAAAATGGATACCAGTATAACGAGGTATGCAGGGAGCCAATGTCGTTATAATGCATTTGAGTGACAGCTCACCGGCCGGGCATCCTGTGCGCACAAATATCTGTGCCAGCAACGAGTCAGGCCATTCTCTCTGAGCCTGTGGCCTATTCAAACGGTTGCCGCGGCGAAGAGCTGTTACTCAAAACGAAATGTAAAAACATTTGCCCCGTGCACTTCTCGCTTGGCTGGGACCCGTTATGAGTGCAACACATCCTGATAATAATGTAGATTCCTTGTCGCATAAGTTGTGTGTCGCATATCATTGTTTACACGCAGTAAAAAGGACCTCAAATATTCATGAAACCGGTTTTTGGTCTAGCTCATACACAATAGCCTCTGCCGCCCCTAAACAAAATTGCCAAAAGCATTTTTATTTGCTATAAATCATGTGACCATTTCAGCCAATCATAGAGAATGTTACTTCCATAACCGGCTCTCACCTGATTGGCCCTACATACAATGCTCCCCTTGTGTAGGGACCCAGAAAACCAGGCCAAAACAAACAGCGCTTGAGATATAGGTAATAGGCATATAGGCAAAGCGCTGTGTAAAGAGCGTACGAAAGGCCATGACCGGTCAGGATTTGTAAAGTAAACATCAGTATATATTGTGGTAAAACTGGACTTACCAGTATTCTTCTCTGGGATGGCCTAGTATCAAGAAGTTGTGGGAGACCTAGCTGGCTGAAGAATTCACTATCTGGTTCACAGAATGCAGCGCTGTTCTGTAAAGTCTCTAAAGGGTTGCTCGACCGTAATCGAAACACAAGTCTTCACTGAGACTATATGACTGAAACTAACCCCGATCCATACTTTTACAGGGCTATATTGTCCACGGGGAACTACCCCGACTAAGGGGACCATCTCCACATAGTGAAACAATCCCAGCCTGCCTGTTGGGTTTACCACAATATGCTGGAAACGCAAAATAAAGGAACAGCCTCCTAAGTAAGCGCTAGGTGGTGTATTTTGACAGTTTGTCGGTTCAGAGGAGAGTCCCAGGTTTTCTGTGAAATAATAAGCTCAGGAAATATTCCAAGGCGTACTGTATGTCAAAGTCTGTGGGCGATCAAGGTACTAACTAACGGACTTGTGATAAGGACTTGTAAGCAGCCGATGAGTATCTGCCGTGGTGAAGCCCAGCAAATGGACCAGGACAACTGATACGCAGATCAGTGTTTATTTTACCAAATACTCTCGTGTGCAGTGATATATTCGGGTGCAGATTACTGGATATACCAGGGGGATTATATAGGGACAAACATGGTCTGAGAGCGTTGCTACGGAGAAGGCCGGGAGCATATCTCTCAGTGATTCAGAGCAGCGAGTACTTTAAGAGTAGAGACTATGTCAAGCCTGTGAGTTGTTTATCGGGGGAGAAGTGCATGTGCGTTATGTGTACCATGGTAAAACCGCCTGGACTCGATGAGTGCATAGCTATGTCACGTGTGCGACGACCATGTGACCACCCGCCGTGGTGCCAAGCAAACTCTCTGTGATTTATACGGCGAGTGTCAGGATTTGGATCATTTAGACTCTATGGATTATTGTACCTTGCTCAAAGAAACCTCTCAAGAGAATTGTTAGTCTAATTTTATTATATTTTTATTGTTAATGTTACAAAAGCCTTTCTAATCTTTTTGAGTGTATGTGCGAGTTCAGCCGGTTTAGAAACTGGAAATTCAATTACTTCGGGGGGGGGGGGGGGGGGGAGGGAATAGAATATAAATATATGTGACACATTTTACATAGATATGTAATATTTCATTGTAAACTTAGAAATAAATCCAAAGTTTATAATTCTAGGTCTTGATATATTTCATTTCCAATAGATAAAAGTATTTTCTCCAATGAATACAATCACCATCCCCTTTTGCAATAAAGAGATCTTAATAAAGAGATAAAAAATAAGAGATTTGCAATAGATTCTCACAGGAAAAAATGTTATTTATCATATCTTAAACGTATATCTGTGCAGAAAAGGATACATATAAATATCCAGAATACTTATAGATGTTGTTAACGAAATAATAAAAACTGTTGCCTGGCCTTGAAATTATAAATGTTGTTACGGAACCTAATATCAATAGATCACGTATACGTGATGAACATAAATATTGTAATGGAGATAAAAAAACAGATTCTGTAACACTAGGCAGCGTGAAATGTCTAGGGGAATGGATAAAGAAGTCAGTGTTTTTTGTGAACAAATAATTATAATTTATTCTTAAAACAATCCTAACATCACAATACACTAAATCAATACAATTTCACAGTATAACAGCAGTACAACAGCAAATCAATACAACAGTATATAAATAAAGTGTACAGTACCTGGATACCACCACTGTCAAAACAACGACAAGTCCTTAACGGTCCAGTTCATTCACAAAATCAATCCGTTGTAATCCCAAAGTAAAGATCTTGTTATAATCCCGAAAGCAAACTGAAGACTATATAAGATCCGTCATAAATTTAAAAGAAAATCTATGACTGCCGCACTTATCGGAAAAGGTCCACAACTGACTTACACCCTTCTGTGTCCGCTGGAATATTTCTCCCCTCACTCTCTTCTCTAAAAAACAGTCCCTTTATATAACTTTTCACCTCAAGACGAGAACTTTACATTTCTCGAACAATCCAAAGAACCCAATAGTACACACGTAAAAGGAAACATCTAGAACAACATAGCCCTCTGATCTACTCATCAGAGTTCAAACGTAAGCCGGGCCGGCTCGGCCAGGCGAGAAAGCCCCAGACTAGCTTGACCGCTGTGTTTACACGTAGGCCGCACCCGTCCAGCTAGAACAAGGAAGGCTGTTGATAAGCAACGCCAAGGGCTTGAGCCAAACACGAATCAGAATGTCAACAGCGCACAATAAAAGAGACATGTCAACAGCTCACAATAAACAGACAACTGAAAAAATGTTTAAAAATCTGTTTGTCCTTAAATACCTGTGATGTGCTCAAACCTGTGTATACACATTGGAGTGCTTAACGTTTGCATTTTGACATGATGAATAAAGTCTTGTATCACATCCTTTTTATACAACTTTATATTACAGTTATTCCCCTTCAGTTTCCAAAAGTTGAAACGCCAATACTAAAATATCATCCGAGTTTCAATGTCGCAAAAAATGGAAAAGAAGAAGTTTTATGTACAAAAAAATGGAATTCAATTTCTTCAGTCATGTTTTTTCCACAAATCAATGATCTCAAATTTCCTCGAGAGATTTGAAATATACGATATTCTCAATAAAAAAAGGAAATAATTAATTGCTTTTAAATATTCGATGAATAGCCGCTTCATTAAATGTTTCTGATTATGGGTGGTGGCTTGAAAAAGTTTCCAATATATCAAATATCCCCTAACCCCGAAACACTAGACTCAATTCATTTAACAAGCAGGTGTCCGGTTGTGCATGGTAATCTTCTCCGTAGGGATTCCATCCGTACACGCCCATACAGCCTCTGTGCTTGTCGGTCATATACATGTCCCTTTGATTATCACTTTTTCCTGCACATCCCCGTATTAGCATGACTCGCCTTATAAGTAATATGTAAAGCCGTGATTGTTCGTGTTAAGCTTATAAACCCTGGACCCAAGTAGAGCTACAACTATACACACTTATGATGAGAGGTTATGCCCCTACGTTTAAAGGGGCCCAATCACCTATCTGGCCTTCATAAACGAAAGGTAATCCCTTGGAGTGTTTATAAAAATAGGTCAGAAAACGTGGATATCACCGCACAAAGCCTGCTTGTTTTATTTATATCAAAGTGTTTATAATATGTGGGGGCCCGCCAAATAATCAAAACAAATTTAACAAGGGCATCTTGCAACAAGTCTACCACCTTAGGTAACATGTTTTTCCCGTTTGTCAACCATGCTGTGTTTACAAATATGTTTTTGATAAACATTTTATAATAATAATAATAAATAAGAACTTTCACACCCAAACATTACTCTAAGATCATTATTACATAGACAGTGTAAGACAGAGGAAGCCAGAAATCATATTCATTCCTTTTTAAACGGTATGTTTGGTACGGTTCTTTGGTTCTATTAGCATCTTTAAGCAAAAATATTAAGCCGGTTTTGGAGGATTAGTGTACCACAGAAAGAACAATTCATTAAATTGTAGAAGTAATCTGGATGACGATGAACGTTGTTCATTTCATTTTCATCAAGATTAAGGAAGCTCAGGTACGGTAAGAAACCATTTTACAGATTACTCTCATGAATGACAATTATACTTTTATCCTATATTAGTTACTGAACACATGTAGCCGCACCCTCCAGACTAGGTTAATAATCTAGGCTTAGTTCGCAGATCAGGACTGCATGCACAATTTATCGTCATTTCAGTCAAAACACGCCAAGGTCAGACTAACTGCGCTCCCGTTTGCACATAACTAAGGCTGAAAATAACAGGAAGGCACCTCTGCGCATTTTTATTCACAATGTGAAATGGAAGTTACAAGGACCAAGAAACCATAATTTTCAATAAATCGCGACTTTCGAATGTGCATAACAGCTTGGCTTGGCATGGGAGGGATATTTTTTTTAAAAATACCAAAAGCTTGCCGAAAGAGATACGTTTATAAATTAGTTTTACATGATACAAGAGTTGGAGATTTTCTTATTGTAATGGAGAGCGAATTTAAAATTTGTGGGGCTATGAAACGGAAGGAACGTTCATCGACTTTCATATTGCACTTTGGTACTTTAAGAAGATTTCCGCATGACGAGGGCCGCGTACGCAAAGGCCGAAAGCCGAAAGGTTAATATTTTTCAGACATATATGATGGAAGTGAGTCAGCAAAATGGCGGGTAAACAAAAACAGCAATTTGGATATACAACAGAAAGATCTGGCTTGACCTAACCGCACCATCTCATTTACACTGAGCCGGTCACTTTTAGCCGGTCAAAGTGACCAGTTTAACCGCCCTGAACTTTTACATTAGATAGTTGGGTGTCAAGCTCGCTTTAGATCTCGCCTCGCATTTACACTCTTAAATCGGGCGTGATCTTAACCGCCCGCACGTAGACACTGCGCAGACTCGGGCTCGCAAGTGTACGACTCAGCTGTTAAGTGATTGTTGGAGACATAATGCCCGACCTCCGCAAGTACACCAGCGGCGAAGGTATAAATATAGTGAAATGGACAATGAAGTCAGTGCAAGTGTGTTTGTGGTAAGGACATTAATGAATAAGTATTAATAAATAAATTTGAGATTGGTCTATATCACACAGCCAGATTACCTCTGCAAACTTGAAAACTGCATTGAGGTCATCAATTTTGGAACCTGACCTGGCTCTTCATGAGGTACGTCATTGCTGCAAGTTTGGTGACTCTGTCTAAAATCCTTTTCGAGTTATTGCGTTGACATCATTTCAGCATTATCGCCGCTGTGACCTTGAAAAATAGGTCAGGGACATCCTTGTCCAAAGGTGACCCAGTCCTTGATGAGGAGCATCAATGCTGCAAGTTTGGTGACTGTATCTTAAATTTTTTTCGAGTTAATGCGTTAACATCATTTTAGCATTATCATCGAAGTGACCTTGAAAATGTGTCAAAGTGATTCATATTCGACCTTGACCTAGCCCTGGATATGGTGCATCAATGCTGCAAGTTTGGTGACTGTATCTAAAAACCTAGAGTTATCGTGTTAACAAATGTGTGATATTTTATGATATTTTCTATTATATTACTACAAATCAAACCTATATGATCATGTTTTACAATTTCTTAATGGGTAGACATTGCATTCTTACAAGTTCACCACGTTCGGCCATTACATAATGAATGTGTACTTCTGCTGGGTAAAGGTCGTCTCTACTGGCATTTCACTTGTATATTGTAAGTCGTGTTTATGTAAGTGACTTGGTGCCCTTCATTTGGAAATAATTATATCACAGATGTTACTAAAATCAGGCGATCTCCACCTTAATCCTGGCCCTGACCAGGGTTTAGCTATTTGTACATGCAATGTCAGAAGTTTGTTAGCGGGTGTGAATACAAGACTTCATATTCCCTCACAGTATTCTAGATTAGATGAAATAGAGTAAATATTCATAAAAGATATGGATTTTGACGTAATCACGTTAACCGAAACTTGGTTGGACCACTGTATCTCGGATGAAGATATTCGTCTGCCTAATTATCAAATATTTAGACGTGACCGAAATCGACATGGAGGAGGGCTATTAGTGTACATTAAAGAAGGTATTGTAGCAGTTCGTAGGATGGAGTTTGAATGTAAAGAACAAGAAACATTATGTGTACAACTAGACTTGAATGGAAAAATAATTATTTTGTCTGTTTGGTACAGACCACCGGGACAAAATTTTGTAGAGATTAACAGTTTTCTTTCTAATTTTCAGAATATTATTGACAGTGCCAGCGATGTCAGTCCAACGAGTATTATATGTACAGGTGATTTTAATGATCCATGCACTAATTGGAAGGACAATCATTGTCGTAGCCGTTTGGGTACACGATTTAGGGATCTCATAGCGGAAAATAACCTGTATCAAATTGTTGATGAACCAACACGTGTGTCTAATACAACTGCTAACAACTTGATTTACTTATTGTTGACAACCCAGATAGTGTGTAAGATATCGGCACCTTGTCCCTATTCAGTGATCTGGATCACAGCACTGTATACGGGTTCCTTAAGTTTATGGTTCCTAAAAAGCAGTCAGTCGGGAGGTGTGGCATTATAATAATGCCGATTTGAATGGATTGCGGCATGCTTTACTGAATACCCCATGGTCTGATATCTTCGATTCTTTACCAGGTTTAAACCAGAGAGTAAATTATTTTAACTTAAAATTTCTGTCATTAGCTAAGGTGTACATACCATGTAGAACAGTAATTGTTCGTGAAAAAGATAAACCACTGATGACACGCCGCATATTAAAACTGATAAGACTAAGAAATAGGTGATGTGTGCGCGCTATGCAAAAAACCAAACGAAATTGAATAAGGATACACGAAACCTATATCGGAGTTGGGTTAAATCAGAAATCCGCCTCCAGAAGAAAATATATTACGAAAAACAAGCTGAAACTTTGTCAAAACCTTGTAACCAAAAACGATATTGGTCGATTTTGAAGTCATTGCATGGAGGCAAACGCCATGTACTTATACCTCTGATCTTAGAAAATGGAGCTTCACTTTACTCAAATTTTGCAAAGGCCGAAATATTTAATGATCATTTTAAAAACCAATCCACGCTGCCTGCTCTTACGGACAACTTCACTCTTCCACAATTTAAATTTAAAACTTCTTCTAGATTAGAATCATTAGAAATTACTAATGAGGAGGTCATTTCTACTCTAAGGTCACTTAACGTACAGAAAGCTACTGGTCCAGACGGCGTAGGTATAATAGGCTGTTGAAAGAGACTGCCTTTTCCGTATATATACCACTCAGAATTATCTTTAACGAATCACTTAAGACTGGAGTTTATCCAGATGAATGGAAAAGGGCCAACGTTACTCCTGTACATAAGAAGGGTAACAAACACGATGTTAATAATTATAGGCCTATAACACTTTTGAGCTGTGTAGCTAAGGTTTTTGAAAAAATAGTCCATAGAGTACTATATTCCTTCTGTATGAGGAATCATTTGTTAACTGAGAGGAACTACGGGTTCCGAACGTCTGATAGTACAACAAACCAGTTAACATATATAACCAACATGATCTATAAAGAAATGGACGATGGTAATAGTATTTGTATAGTATATCTCGACATAAGTAAAGCTTTCGATAGAGTATTTCATAATGGGTTATTGTTTAAATTGCATCAATTTGGTATACAAGGAATGTTATTGCAATGGTTTAAATCATACCTGGCACAGAGGAAACAACGGGTATGCTTAGAAGGTGCGGTTTCCAGTTGGGTTGAAGTACCGGCAGGTGTTCCTCAAGGCTCCATCCTTGGGCCACTCCTTTTCTTAATATTTATTAACGATATAGTTGACGATATTGATTCTGAGATATATCTGTACGCTGATGATACTTCGATACTACGGCCATTCAGTGACATGCATTGTTGCACTGAACAAATTAACAGTGATCTTAATAAAATACACCAGTGGGCCAAACAATGGAGGGTTACATTCAGTGCCGAAAAAACGGAGTATATGATAATATCTACCGGACATAAAAACGATTATTTGGATATAAAATTATATTTTGATAACAAATGCTAAAAGCGAGTTAATTCTCATAAGCATCTTGGTCTGGAGCTTACAGATAACATGTCCTGGGATTCTCACATCAGTAATATGACCCTGCAAGCCCAGAAGCGAGTGTCATCTCTCTTCAGAGTAAAGCACTTACTGCCCAGGAAAGCTCTGGAACAAATTTATATGTCTATGATTCGTCCTATATTAGAATATTGTAACGTTGTTTTTAACAACATGTCAATGTATTTGAACGAGAAATTAGAATCCATTCAGAGGAGGGCAGCTGTACTTTGCACAGGTGCGTTCAAAGTTACAAGCACAAAAAAATTATTTGACGAAGTTGGCTGGTGTTCCCTTAGTGATCGTAGGAAACGTAATCGACTTATACTATTTCACAGAATGATAAATAACCAGGCTCCTGATTACCTAGTATCACTTCTCCCTAAAAGAGTTGAAGAAAAAACATCATATTCTTTGAGAAACTCGGCGCAGTTATGTAATCCTCGTCACAAATCAGTAAAATATTATAATTCATTTATTCTGAAAACCATCAGAGACTGGAACTCTTTGCCAGCCGTAGTCACAAACGTCGATGATCCCAAAGCTTTCATAAATAAGATCAATGCTATGTTTTTTGTTAGGAAGAATCCATTGTTTTCGTTAAATTTAGGAACTGCATCAGTTCATTTGACTAGGTTACGTCTTGGTTTGAGTCCTCTTAAAAAACACCTTAGAGCATACGGGCAGAGCGATGACCCAATCTGTCCTGCCTGTAAAAAAAAGGAAGAAGACTCAGCTCATTTTCTTCTTCACTGCCCGACCTACACGTCCCAGCGTATTAAGCTCAGGTCTTCCATTAAAGATATTGTAAACCTGGAGCAAGTTGACGACCAAACAAAAGTTACATGGCTCCTGAGAGAGTTTGATGGTGGCAAATACTCTGTGAATAGAAAAATGTTAACTGAAACATGTAACTTTATTGTTGATACGAAGAGATTTTATGCTGATATACAGAACTAATATGCCAGGTTTTTCATATTTGTTGAACAACTGTTATTGTGATCAATATGTTTACTAAGGTTCTCAGCGTACTATGTGTGCATATTATTTTGCATTATCGTTAACCATTGTATGTTTGAGTTTAAATTCATTCATATATATTATTATTACTATTATTACTATTAGTATCTTATTTATATATGTCCGTGGAGATCACCTAGTGGTCCATGTGTACCGTGTGTTATCCACGTAAAATAAATAAAGGTTATATATAACAAATGTGTGAAGACGGATGGACGGATAGACTGCACGACGGACGGACAGACGAACGGATGCTCATCCATTTCTACATCCCCTGCCAACAGCGCCTTCAGCGACGACGGGGAACAACAAATGGATTATAGATAACGGGCTATTTATTTTCTATATAAATGACTCTATTTCCATTCATGCGGACGTAACGATAGCTCATGCGCAAAGGTCAGCTGATTGTACCAGAGGTCGCTAAAAATTGATCACCTTACACGTTAGAAGGTTAATACCCAAATACAAAACAAGTTTTATTATTCCTCTCGCATGTTTGCTTGAAGAATGAGCTGAAATCGATGCTGATTTATGAGATCTTGTCATATAGTCGAGATGTCGACGTCAGTTTGAAAATGAGCTGACTCTGAACTTGACGTAAAGGACGATAAGTAGATCAGAGATCTATGACGAATGAGAGAAATAAACAGATAATGTAGATGTAATATAGGCTTCAAATATAATATTTTCTTGTTAATCATGGACGCAGTAACTGGAATAATGCAATAACATTTGATCGTTCTCTAGAATCATCGCCATACCCATTTTTAAAGAAATATTTGCATTTTTAGTGTAGTCCCATTTCAACGTTTATATATGGTTGCAAAAAGAACCTTTCATTGACAACAATCACGCTTCGGTAAAGAAAAAAAAACTAACTTCGGTCAAACCACTTGCAAGCATAAGACAATCGATATTGTACCTTGTATTTATTTAATGGATTTTCAAATAAAATTTATAATAAGGCTTGGTTGACACTACAACCATCGTGGAAAACCAAACCAAGTTTAAATTAACAACAGCTGATCTTTTCTACTGGAACTTCATATATTTTGATAACAATAATAACAATAATGTATTACGTAATGAAAAGCATTCTTAAGTGCTTAAAATATAAGTATTTAGGATATGATTTTTATTTCATATTAAGCCATTATTCATGTACTACGTATAGAATCGGCCGGAGATTTATCGGAGCAGACAGGTTATTGTTAATAGTGGGAGGCTGATTAAGTCTGGCGTTGGCGTCCAATTTTGAAAATAAATCGAAGGTCAACTTTTACAGACTCTAGAGGTAATAAGTAAAATATATTTTACATGTCTGAGTCAAGAAACCCCAATGTTGATGGGCCTGTCTAGACAGAGAGGCATGTTGCCAACGGGATCTGCATCTTTAATTAACTGATGTTTCAGCTTTAACGGTATATCTGGTATCTACTTGTGGTATATTAAAAAGTTATTGGAATTTAGGGAACCTGAATAATTCTAATAAAAATAATAATAATATAAAAAAATAATAATAGAAATAATAATAATAATAATAATAATAATAATAATAATAATAATAGTAATAATAATAAAAAATATTAATAATAATAATAATTATTATTATTATTATTATATTATTATTATTATTATTATTATTATCTTATTATTATTGGAAGGAAATAAAAATGAAGAACCATATTCAAAAGAGAAGTAATGATCATAAATAAGTAAAATAAATATAATAATTGAAATAATACCAACCTAAGTAGTGATATAATATTAAAAATATAATTCAAATTTACAGCAAACCATTTAATTTAAAATTGAGGTACTCTGGGTACAATAGTTATGTTGCTAAGAGCTGCCCCGGCCTCGGTTATTTCAAAGACACCATAACGTGTTTCAAATTATAAAGTGTCCATTTTAATTTATATATTTTTTAAAAATCTTAAATTCGCTTCATAGTTTATTTGGTGAAAGAGTCAGTACATGACAATTTTTTTATGTTATGTGGCATATATATTTATAATGGGGCTTATATTTATGGTAACCTATATTTAATATATCATATATATATATATATATATATATATATATATATATATATATTCATTTTTTTATTTCTTAACTGTACCCTTATGGAAAATCCAGGCATGAAATATATTTTTTTTCAAATAAGAACCTTTTAACCTGACGACAATTAAAGTATCTCGTCGAGGAAACCTTGGACCAATCATTTTATCTATCAGGAGAACATAAGTTACCCCGTTATTACCCCAGTGAGGTCGAACTGTCCTGTTTTATTTCTGTGTGAGTATAATCTTCTCTGCACATGTAATGGACTAAAACAAAATGACTAACCGGTGCATCGTTTTTCATTTTAATCTTTCATGTTACGATTGTCCTTTGTCCATATATACCGTGCTGTGGCCATATAATACCGTGCTGTGACAGGGACAGTTGGAGAATGTTCCTAATATATCTTATACACATAGACCTCTAGTGATAACCCATCTAGCACAGAGGAATATAGACGTCCCGCCTTAACAATACATTGGCTGAACTTGTGTGAACTTGTATTATAATACGGTTATTTGGGCATTCAATGATGTCAGTTCAGTTCATTTATGTAGCTTGGTGCTGAACAAAAGAAAAGTGATTTTACCCGCTGTATGGTATTGTAACGTGTATTTGTGAAGAAACGGCGCCGTCAATATCAGCAACTCCTGTTCATGAAACAC
This sequence comes from Sipunculus nudus, assembly GCA_026874595.1. Taxonomy (NCBI): domain Eukaryota; kingdom Metazoa; phylum Annelida; class Sipuncula; order Golfingiida; family Sipunculidae; genus Sipunculus; species Sipunculus nudus. The sequence goes on along the minus strand of CM049313.1, from coordinate 49,320,519 downwards.
GAATGTGAAGAAAGACTCGTATGTATTAGAACACATATATTGATGACACTCGGACACTTATGCCGTTTCAAAGGAACCATCTTGTCTTGGAACAGTTCTTAAATTCCAGAGGGGAAACATTGAATCCTATTAGATATGTATCTTTTACAATCTGAAATTTAGGCGACTATGTTGAAACGTTTTCTATTATAGTATATATATATATATATATATATATATATATATATATATATGGAGAATGATCTGATTTAATTAATTTATTGGGGTTTTAGCCATGACTTTTTTTTTCTTATACGTATATCAAATTGATTCTTTGGTAAGAAAGCTCAAGTCTGTGTTCGGAAATTTTGGCCTCATATATGTGAGTTATATCTTTTGTGTGTTTGGAAGTCTTGAACACTGAAGGTTAAGCATGGAGGTTTGAGCCTTGGGCTTGGAGGGTTGAGCCTTTGAAATTAAGGTTTAAGACTGGGTTTTTTTAACCGTGGATGTTTTAACCTGGAACATGTTAGATTGATCGGGCCAAGAGCATGAGAGGTTGGGCCAGGAGCATGGGAAGTTTGACCAGGAGCAAGAGGGGTTGAGCCAGGAGCATTGGAGGTTGGGCCAGGAGCATGAGAGATTGAGCCAGGGGCAAGAGGGGTTGAGCCAGGAGCATTGGAGGTTGGGCCAGGAGCATGAGAGGTTGAGCCAGGGGCAAGAGAGGTTGGGCCAGGATCACGAGAGGTTGGGCCAGGGGCAAGAGAGGTTGAGCCAGGAGCACGAGAGGTTGGGCCAGGAGCATGAGAGGTCGAGCCAGAAGCATGAGATGTTGGGCCAGGAACATAAGAGGTTGGGCCAGGAGCATGAGAGGTTGAGCCAGGAGCACGAGAGGTTGGGCAAGGAGCACGAGAGGTTGGGCCAGGAGCAAAAGAGTTTGAGCCAGGAGCACGAGGTTGGGCCAGGAGCATAAAAGGTTGGGCCAGGAGCACGAGAGGTGGGGTCAGGAGCATGAGAGGTTTGGCCAGGGGCAAGAGAGGTTGGGCCAGGAGCACGAGAGGTTGGGCCAGGAGCATTAGAAGTCGGGCCAGGAGCATGATGTGTTGGTCCAGGATCATAAGAGATAGGGCCAGAAGCATGAGAGGTTGAGCCAGGAGCACGAGAGGTTGGGCCAGGAGCATGAGTTGTTGTGCCAGGATCATGGGAGGTTGAGCCAGGAGCACGAGAGATTGAGCCAGAAGCATGGGAGGTTGGGCCAGGAGCATGAGAGGTTGAGCCAGGAGCACGAGGGGTTGAGCAAGGAGCATAAGAGGTTGGGCCAGGAGCATGAGAGGTTGGGCCAGTAGCACGAGAGATTGAGCCAGAAGCATGGGAGGTTGGGCCAGGAGCATGAGAGGTTGAGCCAGGAGCACGAGGGGTTGAGCAAGGAGCATAAGAGGTTGGGCCAGGAGCATAAGAGGTTGGGCCAGGAGCATAAGAGGTAGAACCAGGAGCATGAGAGGTTTGGCAAGGAGCATAAGAGGTTGAGCCAGGAGCACGAGAGGTTGAGCCAGGAGCACGAGAGTTTGAGCCAGGAGCACGAAAGGTTGAGCCAGGAGCATAGGAGGTTGGGCCATGAGCATGAGAGAATGAGCCATGATCAGGTGTGGTTAATCCATGAGCATGAGAGAATGAGCCATGATCAGGTGTGGTTGATCCATGAGCATAACAGCGTGAAGCCTATGTTTGATAGGGTTTAGTCATTTTCAAGTTGGGTTTAGGCATTTAAACATTGGTCAAATGCCTTGGGTTTGGAGAATATAGAAATTGAGAGAAAAGTTCATCCTTTGCCAACATCTTGCATATGGAATTTATATTATATTTGACCACTCAGGGTTTAATTTTTTTGGATGAAGGGTTAGAGCATTAAGGACTGAGCTTTGAACATATTGAACCCTCGGCACGAGGGTCAAAGACATAGGCAACACATAGTTCAGTGATGAATCCGGCGGCTATCTCTTTTTTTTTCTTCTGTCTTTTGTTTTTTTTTGTCTGGGCAATAATAAACGTACTATTTTATCGTAATTCTTTCTTGTTACATGTACTGCATGGTAATAACTGATGAACATTTTTGTATTCATCACTACATTTTGATTTTAGCACCAGACGGGTTGACCAAACTTTCATATATCCAAATTTTGTAAGAACATCCAAAAATGTTAGATGGAAATTTTTGTATTCGGGGAAAGCACTGTCTCTTTTATTTGTCAAGGAGAACACCCGAGAGATCATAACCGAAAGAAGGATTTTTTTTATAATTAGACCGCTATGGTAATGTCAGGAGCTCAGACAACTGTCATATGGGTAATTTTGTACATATGTAATCGCTAGTGGGGAAATGAGGTTTCGAGGTCTGGAAGGTTTCGCATGATACATCGAAATCAATTGAATGGGCTTTTTGTGATCACCAAGTATATTACTTTAACATAAATAAAGTCGGAAAAACTGTATCAGTCTACAGTAATTTTCTATTGTGATAGTGTATTGGAAGAGGTAAATGTCACAAGGCAGACGCATTTAGGCCAAAATATAAAAAAAAGGTATGGTTAATGTGGGCGGTGCCTGAGAACCATACCTTTTTGGCCTTAGGCTTCAGGAGATTCCGGGTTTTAATAGCTGACTCCCACATGGTGTGGAATTTAATAAGCCAATATCACCAGAATGTCATCACATGTGGGATAAGCCAGATATATGCAGCTCTGTTTACTTAATGGAAATGCAGGGACCAGAAACACCGAGGAACTTGAGGGTGACAACTTCATTAGAGAACAAGACTGGAAACCATGACATTAGCATTTTCTTATGTTCGTGAATTTTCCAGTCACGATCTTTCGTAAACATATGTTTTTTTTCCATATAACTTTTATCTTGTGCATCTTCCAAAGGTCGTAATTCTAGCGTAGTAAAGTTGATGATCAGGAAACGATTGATGCATTTTTAATACCGAGTTTCAATTATTTGAATGAATCAGTGCTCGTTCCAAGGCTATTTATCAGACAAAATAGAGCGGTTTTGATTACAAATAAATAAATTTCTGTGTGAACCAAAGAACATGTGTTACAGGTGTCTCTTTTATTCTGGTACATGTGTCTGTAGGCATTCTGACATGTGTCAAGCGCAACCCTGTGCGCTGCTATAAATAACCGCACCTGCTGAACTCTCGCGGAGTGTAGAAACACGGCGCTCATACTAATCTGGGACTTTCTGGGCTATTCGCGCTCTATGAGCGCATGTATTGTAATGTTCGTTGGACGTGTGTATTATGTATTGATGGGTTCTTTGGATTTGTTCGTGAAATAGAAGTTTCTAGAATGTTCGGATGAAAAGTTATAAATAAGGGGCTGTGTTTAGAGCCGGGAGGAGAGAGAAATATTCCAGCGGACACGGAAGAGTGTCATAGAGCGCGAACAGCCAAGAAAATTCCAGATTAACATGAGCGCTGTGTCTTTACATGCCAGGGTTCACCCAGTACGGAATACACCGAACGTTGTGTTACTACACGCCATAGCAATTGAGGCCCAGGGCTTGAGCCTAACACGAAACAGAATGTCAACAGCGCACAATAAAAGAGACACCTGTAACAATGATCATTCTACGGAGTCAGGACGACAATGATACTTTACTTTTTCGAGTTCCTTAGTTCTGCTGTATAAACGCTAAACACCCTATGAAAAGTGCGACCTAGTTTTCAGAAAGTAATGAATATACGTATGCAGCGACTGATGAAACAATTTATAATCAAAACACCCCAGGCTCCAGAACACTAGATATACCCACAGTTAAGAAGCTGACATCATTGATGTAATTTCGCAGTTCCAAATATACAGGAAAGATACACCCAAAAATACTGGTCTCAAGGAATAGATAAAACTAGCCATGATCAATAAACATACAAGATTTCATTACCCTGTATGAAACCACAAATAATAAAATGATACGATTGCAGTCTTTTGACGGTCTAAAAATATAGAGGAAGAAAATGGGTGAATGTAGAAAAATACAATAACATCATCAGTCTTCAGCAACCGATGAATCAAGTTATGATCAATAAACGCACCAGGTTTTAGGACACTAAATGAAACCTTAACTGACAAACTGCCGCCATTGATGCAATTAAGCAGTCCCAAAATAGAGGGAAAATGTGTAAAAAAAAATAACAGAGTAGGTACGACCACTCTCCAGGATTTGATAAAATGAGTGTATAGTCAATAAATGTAACGGGTTGTGAGACAATAGATATAACCACAGCAGAGAATCTTGTATCATTGTTGTCATACAACATAACATACTAAAAATACAGAAAATGCGCAAAGATTAAAAGTAAAAACAGGTGGCGTCAAGTGTCTTTAGCAGGTGATGAAACACTAGCAAAGCCATTTCCTTGGCAATCTAAGTATTTATTATGCAGGTACTGATGCTTTTGGTCATTTTTTTTTTTTTTTTTTTTATTCTTTTGGGTTTAACATTTCACTCCTAAAGCACGGAGACATAGTTTGCAGAAATCAGATTTTAGACTTCTCGGAAGACTTTTTACAGTACCTCCCTGGAAGTCCGACGGGTACGATTCGCTAAACGAATTTCCGGAGGGCGGAGGACGAACAAAAGGTGAACGTTATAGCTCACCATGACTGAAAGTCGCCAGGGGAAATTTGTCTTCTTCGTCCATATGTGCTCGGATTTTCCTCATAGCCCTACAATAACGAACACCTTGGGAACTGACCATGTGGTCGTAATTGTTGGGGTGGTCGCAATTGTGAGGTGGTTCCACTGTAGTGTTCTACGGTTATACAGATCAACTGTGAACATGCCGGTACATCAAATATCATTATCATCCTGAATTCTTAGAGTAAAGAAGATCCTAGCACAGGATCAAGGATTATTATTACTAATACATCCTTTCAGTGACGGATTAAAGCATGTTTGGCCTGACATTTAACCCAGGCTCTGACCCACATGCGGCGGAGGCTGAAAGGAGACTATGGACTCCCTGGACTCCCCTTTGGTCTGGTCCGCCTATGCTACTAACGAGGTATGTATATTGCCGTTTCTTTCTTCAGGAACAGTTTCCTTGCCTTAAAACGTACATTGAATTAATCATTCATGTCTTCCTTAAATCAATCTATTTTTATACGTCCAACAATAGTTACCAGTCAAAGATCATCAAATGCCGCTTCGCAAATGTACACATCCTCACTTGCCAGGTCTTCAAGGTAAACATACCGGTGTATCAGTTTCTTGCCACGAGCACAGCGACACAAAATAAACGTAGAAAAAGATTTATACATATCTTATTGAGACAATTTTCAACTTGAAATCTATATTTTCATTTTACTTTTAGGATTAAAAAAAAACGTTCCTCATCTTGGTTAATACATCTCATAAATGATTTCTATGAGTTAGTTCTCCGGGCTGGCCAAATGTGAGACCTGTGTGACGTTAAAAGAAATAATCCATAGGACTACCGACAAGAAACAACGTCAGTCCTACGAGGATGAACGAACGAACACCTGTCTCTACAAATGTAAGATCTTTTTATCTTTTATCGCCTTGTGTAATAAAGATGGAATGGAATCTGTTAACGCACACACGTATTTTATATTCTAGATATATATGACTGTAATCTCTCTGTATATTTGTATACGTGTGTGTTTGCTACCTGGCAAATGTTATATGGGTTTATCAAACCGTTCAAAAGATCAGCTATAATCGGCGAAAGTTGAACATATTTTGTGAATTTATTTTTTGCATTTGCAGATTTTTTTTTATATGTACGACTAGTTACAGGAATTATCGCATATGTTGGAAAGGGATATTTCAATTTACAACTGGAAATTGATCATGTTGTTAAATATGGGTTATATATATATATATATATATATATATATATTATATATTATATGTATTTATTTGTCTTGTGGAACTATAATAATATTTTGTATATAAAACGCATATATATAAAACATATATATATATATATATATATATATATATATATATATATATTGCGGCTAAAACCGGACCCCTCGGACCCCGCCTGTTATGTTAATTTTTTTCAGACTTGAAAAGTATCAAAAGTGGTCATTTACAAAATAAATCATTCAGGGAGCGTATACATATAACTTATATGGTTGCCTCAGGGAAATTTTAATGGACGCATTTTCTTATTTTACCATATTTACATGAGGACAACAACATTATTAACAACGAGTTTCCTATCATTTTACAGGGAGGAGAGAAAAAAATATTATCAACATGTAAGGAAGGCCAAAAATCACCCAGACAAATACATGTCCGTGATTATCGATGGTATGGACCAGCAAAAAACCTTCCTACCTCACTTTGCTCAAGCGAGTAAGTCATCCAGCAGCGTCATGAAATTAAAAACGTATGTTACCGGTGTGCTCATGCACGGGCTTGGTCATTATGACTTTTTTGACTGGAATCAGTGGCCCCATTCATCAACCTTACCATGACCATCATCCTAGTTTGTATGTACATGCATCGGGATTCACTTCCGCCCGTGTTGTACTTGCAAATAGACAACTGTGCGAGGGAAAATAAAAACAGATATGTTTTCGCTCTTTGCTCCCTTTTGGTCGAGCTAGGCGTATTTAGGAAAGTCCGGGTCGGCTTCCTGATGGTCGGGCACACACACGAGGATGTGGACCAACTCTTTTCAAGATTTGCTTCTTGGCTTTCGAGAAACGATGCTCAGACGGTTGAGAACATGATTCTGGGATTTGAGAAATCGTATACTCCTAGCCCTACAGGAGCAGTACTCGCTCATATGTATGACATGAGTTCTTGGTTGGCTCCACATATTGAGCCAATATCCCTCCATAGTAGGCATCATCAATTCAAGTTTGAATTAGATGAATCAGGGAGGGCAAAAATGTCCACAAAGGTCTGGTCCACAGACGAAGAGTGGATAAACTGTGAGGGAAGTGCCGAAGGGCGTCTCCTAAAGAGCAGACCGACAGATGTGCCGAATGCCGTCCCCCCTTCCTTTGACGACTCAGAGTTGGCTGCATTTGAAGCGGGACTAAAATCTTTGAAAGACAGATTGTCCGAAGATTCACAAAGAAGATGGAGAGAATGGCTGCACGAAGTAAAACAGCCGCAAAGTAAGTGGTACATTTATTAATATATAAGGCGTCAGCGTAATATGTATCTCCTTATATATTAAGTGTATGTGTGTTATGGCTAATATCATGGAGGTATAATTATACGTCCATGCTAATACTATTAACTAAATTATAAAAAAATATATATATACTGTAAATTTTGCATAACTTATTTTGAGTTTTGCGGGTTTCATTGAAATTGCGTTTCGCATCCTACAGACCAAGAGGAGAGCCCTTGGCGTCTATTGGACATCTTGGAAGCATGCCGGCGTAGACAAGGCCCCAAGATCAATGAGCACCAATCAGTACCGAAGAAAGCCTTAAGGAAAGAAACATTTCCGCCTGTGAGTATTAATTGGCATCATATCCCAACTTCAAAATGCTTGTAAAAATATTAATTTTAAATTCTTGAGAATCAGCAAGAGTGAAATAAATCGAGAAGGGGACTATGTTTCACTGTTTTTCTAAATCCATAAAGAAGCATGAAAAAACACAATTAAGATCGGTGACACCGGACTGAATAGCACTGCGTCCACCTATTCATTTTTTCCTGTTCTTGTTTATTCAGGTTGTGATTGGGACCAAGAAGAGACAGAAATGGTCTTCGAAGAATCTGCAACCATTGAAAGTTTGGATGATGTGTCTCTTGGATGTGTCACGCCATCACTGGGACGGCCCACAAACCGCCAAGGTCATCGGCATTGACGAAGATCGCGTGACAGTCCGCTGGCACAAAGGAGGTCTTCACGGCGCTGTCACGCCATACGTTCTGAAGACATCCCCAACATGGGATGAACAGGTCCATAGGAACCGAATATGGCTCCACGGGTTCCAGCTGACCAAGGCAGGGCACTTCCCTGCTGACATCAAGAGAGCCATAGTTGAGTACTATGACCTGTAGATCCCAGAACTTAACACACACACACGAATATATATATATTATATCATTCATTTTGTTACTAAGCTCTGGGCACATTACAAGTATTGCTGCTTATGTATTGAGTATCATGATGTGTATGTTTCTGATGTTCACATATACCCACATACATATTATGTATATGCTGCGAAATCGGTAGTTATTGTTTGAATTATGTTAACCTATATAAGTATATCATGTCTACTGTTCACCGCACCAAGAGCTAAACTTAAGTGAAATCAGTTTGCAAATGTACAAGACCACATTTTCAGATAACTATACACCATTTTAGTGTAGTATTCAATGAATTATGATATAACGCCAAGTAAAAGATGAAAATAATAGTCACAATAGTTATTTGAGTATATTCATGCAGAAAGATCAAGGAAATGTAATTTTTTTATTTTAACTTTTGTTTTTATTTTACTATATATAATTATATATAGTGTATATAAATTATATATTTACTTATATTTATTAAGATGTCTCATAATATATATTCTGCAGAATGTGCCTCAGAATGCTACCTTTAGACTGCTTGTCCTAATTTTGTTCAGCATTATGTGTGAGGGCTCCTCTGATACCCTCCTCCAAAGTCACCTATTTTATTTCATTTATTATTATAATTATCAATATCATATGCAGAATCGATTGAACAGAGGTGGGGAGATTTGCAGGGAAATCACGGCCATACACGGGCTTTCTCCTTTCGCATTTTTAAGTTTCGCATATATGCCCCCCTCCCCCCCCCCCCCCCATAATTCCAAAATTCTGTATCCGCCCCTGTTCTCGTTAACTCGCAAACAATTTGTTAATTTGTAAGTATAAGGTCATACTGCGTTTTACATTAAAAATACACCTATAGGGTCATACATTCTCTGGCAGGTCTTTAAAACTTCATCGATTCGTCATGTTAAGAGTGTATGTTCTCAATATTTGAGCCTTTCATACCCATTTTATGCAGACATGTTACATATGAGTTAATATTTGATCTGAAAAACATCAGTCGAATGGGAAGAGTTTCCATGTCCTGCTATTTCTTAATAAATCATGTTATTTTAACAAGACGGTGTTGTTTCTGGAATCCAGCTGAGACAGAAGGTTTAATTGTTGTCGGAGGAACTTCACAGAATGTGTATGCGTGTGTTTTTGTGATCCATTTTCTTACAAAATTATGGTTTTTTCTATAAACGGCTTTTAAATATGTAAATAGAATGACCCGAATGATCCTGACAAGTAGAAATTCGTACCACATTAAATAAGTAAAAGTTAAATTATTTGCAACAGAAAAGAAAACAGAAAGAAAACAAATAACTATATTAAATATAGTTTCCGTGTCCGTATATGACATATTTTATAGACAATATTTTTTATCTATTGCATGTTTTTATCTGATATAATTAAACATTATTCTGTTTCCAGTATTCAATAGTTCGACCTGGCTACATATTTGACTCTGAACAACGATCCCATGATGCTCGTATGATGAACGCAAGATTAAATTAAGCGATTATCATGCGTGTGTGTGACTGCACCCTGCGCCTTCGCAACAGACTCCGTGGATCCTATAATATTATAGGGTCTGGAATCCTATAATGTTATAGGGCTTGGGATGCTCGTACAAGATCACCAAGCGCCCTCCTATTAGCCCTCCCCGATAATATTATCACTCCCGCCCTGGGCATGAGATGCTGGTAACAGACTGACAAGCTGTGGATTACAGCAGCTGATATACCCTTGCTTAATTAGCTACCACCGGATGCGACCTGCTGCAGCGAGAGCGTTCTGCTGACGCAATTGACCACCGGTCATACCACCCACACTCAACGGTTCTTCATAGCGACCACGCAGTGCTCTCGTGAACTGCAGTTATCAGATACAATAAGCTCGGGCGCGTCAATGCATCTCCATGTGGCAGCGATTACGAAAACTAACAGGCGATCCGCGCAAGTCCGAAATGCAATAAATCCGAACGCGATTAATAGGGTGTTAACTGTATAATTACATTAAACAATCAAAAATAAATGTTTTAAATTTATCTGGATTGGATTGTTAACTTTACAAGGTTTGCTCAAACCATTTCAAAGTGTTGGATGCTGCTGACATAAAGTACCTCTATTAACACTGTGATTTCACCATTACTTATAAAGCCAAAAAAACATCAACACAAGTAACGTGCATAATGCATAAAATCTGGTCAAAGTCACTTATATTTATGTATCTTATTATCATGAGCAATCTGCAGATCTGAGGAACAAAGGTTACATTTCAAAAATGGAGATGGTTCCCTCTACAAAAAAAAATCCCTTAAAAAGTGTTTTCAGTAAATAAAGGTATAATACGTATTAGACAGGAAGGGAAGGTGTCCCCTCTGCCCCCTCACTAAATTTAACCACGCTTTTTCGTTCCCGATGTTTCTTAAACACGTTTGGATATTATGAAAATAATGAAAAGGTGCCAAAATAAACAGCAGTAGCTGTTTTTGATACCCATCCGCAGATTATAGATCCTTTATACCTATAGTTATTTCAACTCCTTATTTAGCGCCAAAAAAATAAGAAAATTAACAGTGGAACCTAAAAAGAGCATGTGTAAAAATCATGTACAGGTAATCATCAAAATATAATGAAATAGCCTGCTTTACTACATATAGTGGGCATATACTAGCTAACATCGCGGAATTAATAAGGCAACCGTAATTTTTCAAATTATTTTGGTGTCCAAACTTATTTAAATGACAATTAAGGGAAAAGTTGGATTCGTCGAGTTCCGGCAACTGGCATGGCGGCATATATTTTGTCTTATTGACAAACTTGCTAATAAACCCGGTATACCAAGTTTTTTTAACGTAGTTCGGGGGATATATTAACTGATATGTGAAAGTTTGCTCATTTTTTATAATAAAAATTGAAAGAAAATATGTTTTCAGTGGGATACTGTCTCAATAGGATATGTATAAATATTTTTTTTTACATTTATTTTGTGGCGCTGTGTTCGTGGCGAAAAAAAATCATACCCCGGAGTGTTTACCTTGAAGACCGAGTCAGCGTGATGTTGACATTGCGAACCGGAATGAGACACGGGGGCATTCAGGTTTTCGATGATATTTGACTGGTTTCTATAGTTGGACGTATAACGAATAGGTTGATGTGAGGAACACATGAAAGATTAATTAAATGTACGTTGCAAGGATTTTGTTCCTGAAAATAGAAACAGAAATATGCTTACCTCATAATCAGCAAAAGCGTACGCAATGGGACTCCATGCAGAGGGTCCGTATCCCATTCTCAGTCCTTGCAACCTTTATTTAATCGTATCACACCACTTTAGAGGCATCAAACCCACTAAACTTCCCCACCCCACCCCTGTTCCTAAAATGGGGACCTTTAATTTGGTTTCGTCATTAATCCTCCTTGGTTGAACCCTTCTTTCTTAAAGCGAGAAACATGTGTTTTTCACTTTTAACGAACATACTCGTGGGTGAGAGCCTGGGTCAAATGAAAGGCCAGACATGCTCAAATCCCTCACTGAAAGCATGCGTTAACCATATGTACAATAGTTCTTAATCGTGTCGCTGAGTGACCACGATACACGCATTCCGGTCAATGCCGAAGGCAGTTCGGCTGTTTTCGGCGGTAACTTCCACGCTAATCATAAAACACGCAAAAATCACTCAAAATTATTTGTACGTTAAACCTTATCTATTCCTCTTATCGGCCAGGTCATTTCGGGGACAATAACCTTAAAATGAGGTACGGCACAGTGTCATACGCAATCCGGGTTCAGAGAACAATGAGGACAAAGGTGGAGCGAATTCCTTTTTTTAAGTATTAGATTGACTTAAGTAAAGCATTAACTTATCATATCTATGTAGGTGTCAGAAGAGCTTATGTAGAGCATGGTGGCGTATTGGTTAGGGCGCTGGACTTGTGACCGCAATATTGTGGGTTCGCGTCCCGTTAAGACCGCCGTCTCGCTTAGACCCCTGGCCAAAGTCTATACCATAGGGGAACGCTCCAGGGTCGCATCAAATATTTAGAAAAAAGAGGGGGGACCTAGTAGGACCAATGACAAAACCTAAAAGGAAGATCCCAAGGTCCGGAAAAGAGGGGTCTATAACGCTTATTAATTAAAAGGTTCAGGCGCCCAAGGTCGCATGAACTGCATCTAAAATTACACGTTTGGTATTGATTATTGGTTTCATTATTATTTAATAACTCCAGAATTATGCCCGCATGCTTATCCGATCAGAGAAAGATATACCGAATGTATATATCAGATGTATCATTTTAAAGTTCAGTTAAAAGCCCTGTATCGTTCATTCAGTGTATGATCAAAACCAAGCAATACTTTTACTTCAGATATAATCGCTTGTGATAACGAGTAACTTTCTTCACTTAGCTAGGGATTATTTGTTTTTAGTTTTGTTGATTAAAGACATTTGCTTTGAGTTTTTATTGATTAATCATACATCACACATAAAAGGAAAATGGCGTTAGGTGGAATGTTTACGAGTTCTTCGGAATGAAGCCTCTGAGAATCTTTGAGAACCAGGGACACGCCTACAATTAAACCATACAATGACAGTTTTCCCAGGTTTTAAGTGAAAATAGTAGAAACGAGGTATTAAGATATGCTCGTTTAACTCGTGGAATAAACGACAAACAAGAAGATTACTATTACAATAAATGCCAAATACTCATTTATTTTGGGGTTTTGCTAATCAAGATGGCACCTTTCATGTATATTTATGTATAGGTTCCAGTGTTATGTAGATGGCATAAATGAATGTATGTACATTTCTGCATTATTCGAAATGGGTGTAAATATAACTTACCCCTATGACCTTTCGACCTTGAACATAAACAACATTCTGAAACATGCGGCAATAGTGATACTTGCTTGTTAACGTACCAAACATTGAAAAGAGTCATTTATAGTTATTTTTTTATAAAATATTTCAAGGGGTTGGCCTATCGAAGGCTATTGTCCTCAGGTGCAACAATTAATATGAAATCTAAAATGATATTGATATGAATAATCTACTGACATGAGTGACAATATGGCAAATTATATTTTTCATCCGCCATATAACAGTCGAAGTCATCTATATATATATATAGTATTCAGGTTAATCAGTCAACCAAACATGTAAGCGTTTTGAATAATCCGCATGAACAGAAGTCTTAATCGCAAATGGATTAATGCAAGAAATGTTTCTACAGAATTGTTTCGTTAACTGCACGAAGCTACCTGAACAGGTGTTTATACAATGGCAACAGTAAGTGTACTAATTTGAACGGAGGAAAGAGCCTTTTGATAAAAACTCAGACTGAATTTAATGCATATGAGAGTCACGTCATGCATACACGCACGTTTGGCGATATGTACTTAATCTTGAGGTAAAGAGTATTTTGATATGACAAACAAATATTCTGAGCTCGATCGAAACCGCAAAGAAAATTCAAAGATATCCGAACTTTAGCCCACCGCAGGTTTTGCCTTTGCTGAAGTTAAACACGCATAACAACAAAACGCCACAACACAACAATGGCTGTTCGGACTGTTTAAATTTTATGTTTCATAACATGTGGCTGGCCGCAAAAATAGCCAAACAGATTCAACAAGAACATCTGGCAGCAAGCAAGACGAACCACAGTTTTGTTAAGGACTTTTGCAAAAAAGTGAGCTTTTGACGTCCTCGCATATGCAAAAGTCTCAATTATCACAGAGGCGTTTTAAGAACTTCTTCAAGACAGATTTTACCTACAGTTTTTTTACGTGTACGCAGAGTAAGCCAGAGATCACATACGTTCCACAGAAAAGGTAGGCGAATAGCTGGATTTAAAAGAACGTAATTCCGAGCAATATTTTACCTTTCTTCCACACTTTCAGTTCATTTTTGCTCTATACAAACGTTTCAATGCAGAACCATCGCGGCACACAGTCTCAGTACCTTGCACACGGCTGTTTAACACCTTGTTATGTGTTTGCATGTTGGTAAATACAGTCCACGGGATGTTTCAGCCAGCGGGAACATGTATTACATTTTGTGGGCCAAGTGAGTTAGGGTATCTCCTGATTGTTGTGGTGCGATGCGCGCGCTGTGTATATTTTGACGCCAGTGAACGCGTCCGGTCCACTACCTTAACACTCGTTTACAGGAATAAGCAAACGGTTTCAGGGCAATATTTTAGCTTCAGTTTCAAAACTTATTTAAATAGAAAGAAGTTATTTTTCGTGATAATTTAACATGTTGATTAGCATAACAGGTGATTAGGCCACGTTAAGTCAAAACGAAGAAAGACCATAACGTTCCACACGTTGGTATTTCTAAGATGTCTGGCCTATCTGCTAAATTAGATTTTTTTTTTTTTCAAATAAACGGTCATAGGGACGCCCATTCAAAATTCGGGTTTAAAGGCAAAAACAGGAACAAAGCTAATTTGCGAGGAAACAAGTTTTGTTGATTGACCATTCATTCCAAATCCAAGTTAAAACCTGTGAAGGCCAATGTGCAATTTACTGGAGTAGCAGGTGAAAGGCGCATCTAGAGCAGTCCGGTGTACACCTGACAGCTGGATCTTGTACCTCGCTTATCCTATAGATATCAATGTGAATCAATGAGACGGGGGAAATACCTCATTTTCTAATTGGGCGCGCAAAGTCAGTTGCCTTTGCCAGGAGGTTATGCTGTCATCCCCGTTCATGTGTATTTGTTAATTCACAACATAACCCACACAATAATGAACGGAATCTCATGAAATTTTGATATGGGGGCATCTCAGGAATGAGCGAAAGTAGGATCGATAAGATGTTGGTGTTGATCCGTCTAATACTCAGAATTCAGGAATCTCATCACTTATGCAGGAATAAAACTGGGCATATGGGCCCAAATTGCATTGCTTAGAATGCAGATTTCTATTCTAGTCCGGTTATGTGCAACCTTGTTTGAAAGATTGTCGCCCACGCAAGTAGACATGCACTTTTTTTACCTTTGTACATTTCAAGATAGACAAAAAACATGTGTTCTTGTTAATCGGAAAGACTTTAAGGTTAGCAAGCCGAAGTGAGCCGATTTTGTCGAAAATTTATTAAATGACAATTAAGGGAACCCTAAAAATTTGGTTTCGCCGAGTTACGGATACTGGCATGGCTGCAAATATTATGTTTCAGTCTTAAAGACAAATTCCCTTAAGTGAAACATTACCTGATCCATGTATCATTTATGTGGGTGTCTGAATAGCTCATTTCGAGCGTGGTGGCGTAATGGTTAGGGCGCTGGACTTGCGACCAAAAATACTGTGGATTCGCGTCCCGTCCAGACCGCCGTCTGCGCTAAGACCCCTGGCCAAAGTCTACACCACAAGGGTACGCACCAGGGGCGAATATAAGATTTAGAAAAGGGGGGTGGGACCAAGATTGACCAATGACAAAACCTAAAAAAAAGTCCCTAGGGCCGGAAGGGGGTGGGGTGGGGTCGTGACCCCTTTAATTTGTCTGAAAGGTTGCGGCGGCTGCAAAAGGGGAGTCCGGACCTACATCTCCTCCCCCCCCCCCCCCCCCCCCCGGTATTCGCCTCTGCACCCAGGAGTGAATGGATACTAGTCATGGGCGGCACGAATGCAAAGAAATAACCTTAAGCGCCTGTTATGGCTGCTTGGGTTGATGCGCCTGAGGGAGCCGATAAGAGCTACAAAAATGAACACGCCCAATAGACCAGATGGTAAAGTGTTAAAGTCGACTAAGACTGACATTGTCGGTAATATCATACTATGAACCCCCAGCGTTTCATGTGTTGTCGATAAATGCTACCGAATGATCCTATTGAAACAAAAATGGTCCATAAAAGCATTTATTTATGAGGACTGATATAGAATGATAGCAATCGTCTTTTGTTTCTTTGTGGCAGTTATCTTTGCAGCCATTTTTAATGTTTCAATACGCCTATTTCCTTTTTTTAATAATAAAACGTCTATCTAGTATCTTCTGATAACCGCAACGCTCTCCTAAAACGACATCATTATAAAGAAATTTTGGTAAACACAAAAAGCACGCCTAAACTCCATTTCTATATTTCTTTAATCAGAATAGTGCAAATATTAGTGCTAATAAAAAAAACTCTTTTAAGCTGTCCTGTTCATTCATTCAAGTGTACGAAATTTTGGACATTAATAATACGTTTACGTGTCACTTAACAGAAACATAATCTCAGGTTCTAAAGCTACAGAATATACCTTGGTTTTATTGATGGGGAAACACTATACCCGTCCAGGTAAAATTTTGTTCGGTTTGACATTGAAAATGCCATTTGAAATGACCTTGAAACTTATGCAGTGTCTACAGAAGTGAAAAATCAACCTTGGCTGACCCATTATTCGGTTTGACCTTGGAAAGACTTTGAAAAAAAGTGGCATCCACAGACACTTTTTTCTTCACTCCATGGCTTATTGATCTAGCATTGATCTACCTGCTATTAACAAGCAATGCCCAATTATGTAAATAATTCAACTTTAGCTGGCCCACTATTATGCATAGGAAGACATTTTGAAGAGTCGCAATTAACTCTTCCTTACTGGTCCAAAGACAGTCGCATCTTTTGGTAGTCTTCCTGTCACTGAAAGTAAATATTAAATTAATCATATTATGCTTATTTCAAGACAAGACTCTTTCAAAGCCGAGCGTGTTTACAAAGAAGTGACCGTACGTTGACTGTAACATAACTTTATAGTATCCATTGTCACGGAACCTAATATCAACAGATCACGTATGCGTGATGAACATAAATTTTGTAATGGAGAAAAAAAAATCAAATTTTGTAACACTAGGCAGCGTGAAATGTTCAACAGATCATGTATGCGTGATGAACATAAATTTTGTAATGGAGAAAAAAAATCAGATTTTGTAACACTAGGCAGCGTTAAATGCCCAGGGGAATGAACAAAGATGTCATTGTTTTTTTGTTAACAAATAACTATAATTTATTCTTAAAACAACCCTAATATTACAATACACTTAATCAATACGATTACACAGTATAACAGCAGTATAACAGCAAACCAATACAATCACACAGTAAAATAAACAAATTGTACAATACCTTGATACCACCACTGTTACAACGAAAAGTCCTTTGAAATGTACAAGCCGGATGAATAGTTCACACAAATATCCTCGGAGAATAACAGTCTAGTGTAATTACAAAATCAATCTACTGTTACCCAAAACTGAAATCTTGGCAGTGATCCGAAAGGCAAACTGAAGATTACATAAAATCTGTCATAAATTTGAAGAATATCTCCAACTGCTGCATGTATCGGAAAAGGTCCCACTCTTCTGTGACCCTTGGAATATTCTCTCACCTCGCTCCCGGCTGTAAAGCCCCCATTTATTTATAAATTCTCACCTCCAGCCGAGAACCTCAATTTCTCGAACAATCCAAGGAATCTAACGTGATACATAGTAAACACGCGTTACAGGAAACATCTAGAAAGAAACGCTGTGTCTATACATGCCAGGGTTAATTCGTGAGCCAGCCCGGCCTGGCCAGGCGAGAAAGCCCCAGACTAGCATGACAGCGAGAGTTCAACCAGTACGGATTAAACTGAGAGTGCAACACATGGCCAGGCGAGGCCGCTACAACACGAGTTACGCCCGTGTCACACAATAGAAAAGACATGTGTAACACAATAACATTCAACTGCTCAAAGCCGCCAGTTATTACAAAGGAATGAGTGTTCAGTAGGTCAACTGTTATGTTATTTTTTACGTCGCGTAAAAAAGTATCCATAATATTGAATGCAAAAAAAAACAACGGAAATATAATAAATTGAGGCTTCATAAAAAAATGGGAACCTATAACTACAGTTTTGTAACATTTAAAAAATATGGCCAACAGTTGTATTTTAGAACCATTCACATTCAATTGCTTAAACACCATATATGGTGTTTGAGTAGCATAAATGTCCTGTAGTTCCTTTGGTAGAGAACAAGTAAAATTAATTTTTGCTGATTTAGGAATAATATGGTGTCGGATCTGCATTTATCCGTTGCAAGTAATAAACCATCATTACATATGTTAAAATGGTTCACAAAGTAAAATGAAACATAAGATGATAATTTATTTTCTACTCGTGAAGCGATTATAGTCCCTTTTTGTCCTCAATGTTATCTGAAACACTGTGCCATCAAAGTTATGAAGCTGTGCTACCAAGGTATTTCCCGAAGTAACCTCGCCGATATGAGAATAAATATATTTTAATGTACGCATCAATTTGAGTGATTTTTTGCGGGGTTTTTAAATTCCATGGAAATAACCATTGAAAACGACCAAACTGCCTTCAGAAAAGACTGGAATGCTTGCGTCGTAGCTTGGCAATCTTGTTGTTCACTTGGCTGTCACCCAATGAACCTCCCGCACATGATTATGATCTATTTTACATATGAAAACCCCTTTCAGTCAAGGACGGAATGATGACGTGCATGGACAGTAAATGTTATAACATGTGACTCTTGATCCCGTGACACTCATTTTTTGTGTTGGCATGCGATAATTGTTAATCTCCCAATTCATCCTGGTTATCCTATTGAATAATTTTGAAATGACAACAAGTGTCGCTTCACTGTCACCTCACAGCTGCAATTTTAATAATTCTCGAAATAGTTGTATCACGTAAACTATCAAAGGAAGCACGTGCGTAAGTTTATGCCCATATTCACAATACCGCGTCACGGATATTGCACCGCAAAATGACCGCAGGTTTATCAATATATCAATTATATGTTATATTATATTTTATCAATATATGTTTCAGGGATACATACCTTTTGATCAGTTTTCTGGTATGGATGTTGTCGATGCATTAAATGCTATCTATTTACTCTTTTTGCTTTTTTTGTATAAGTTACCCTTCTCAAGCGATTTCGGCGTAACATCGTGCTGTGTGAATACATTTCCGTTGGAGATTTATCTTTGACAATCATAGAATGACCGTCTGTTTGAAGAACGTGACACAATGTCAACAAGACATTACCCCTTCCAGGTACAATTATAGTATTATTTCAAGGGTTCACTCCCGAAGATAATGTCGAAAAGTTGATATGACGAAAAATAATGACTTAAGGGTTTACAGATCAGTTTATCACCACTTATTTTAACTCCATCCCCATCAAAAACAATCTCTTTTGCTTGAAACTATTCCCTTCAAATCAATATATTTTCCGACGGGCAACACTTCGATTATCGCTCCCTCGGCCGATAACCAGGGGAAAACCGGGCTCCACCACGCACGCCTTTCATCAAGATTTAATTTCTTGAACTCTGTCTCCTTACATTTAGTTGTTTTCCACTTTAGATATATCATTTATAGACCCTACAAAACACATTATTTAGAATTTTACCGTCTACTTCTGACAATAGGTGTCAACTGAAATGTCATATCACCGCACACTGTCAGTAGGACGGGTAGGCATACTAACGAGGTATGCATATTCCCATTTCTTTTTTTAAGGAACAGCTTCCCTGCTTTAAATATACATTAATTTCATCGTTCATATCTTCCTAACATCGATCTTTCCTTAAACGTCAAATAATAATAACATATGTAACCCGTCAAAGATCTGCGAAAATCTGAATGTACCTGCCCCCATTCCGGTTTGCAAATGTAAGCATTATCATTGACCAGATCTTCAAGGTTAACATGACCATGCATGAATTTCTTGCCACGAGCACAGCACAACGAATTTAATGTAAAAACTGAGTGCATTTATCGTACTGAAAAAGTATCGCAATGAAAATTTCTATGTTATTTAAACTTTTGGAATAAAAAAAAAATGAGCCAGAAATCCTCAACTCACTTAATATATCCCCAAACCCTGGTAAAAGCCGGGTTTATCAGCTAGTACAAAAATAGGTTAAAAACAGTAAAAAATAACGGTTTGATGCATTAGTGTAATGTGTGGATATATTTTTGTATTTATGTGTTATGTGAAATGTTTGGAGGATAAATGTAACTAAGAATTATCCCGTATTAAATGTATTGTTAATAAATAAAACTAATGTCTATGATGATACACAGAAAGAAATGAAACTGAAATCTATGAGAATATTTATAAACAAAAAAAGGTTTGCTACCACATAAGCTGTCCTGGTTAAATTCACACGGGCAATAACATTCAACATTCAGAAGAAACCTCATAAAAACACAGAAAAAATCGCACAGTATAAGGCCTGCCTGCGCGATTGTTCCACCAAACCAAATCGCAGGCAATCTGTAAAATAGGTTCAACACGGCAGGAGGTCGCCAGAAATCGTACCCTCTCACACAACACAGTTCCCATGGAACTTTCGGTGAATGATATTAATTTATATACAATCTGTAATATTTCATGTAATTTTCTTAAAATGTCTCTGAAGACACCACATGTATAATGATTTAATGATTTGTTGATTTATTTTCAATGTCTAATGTGATTATCTCCGCATAAAGGTCACCTTCAATGGTCCAGAACCTTCAGTGGTCCAAACCAACATCGCATAAGCGAGGATACACTGCATCTAAAATTACACGTTTGGTATTGATCATTGGTTTTATTATTTTTAATAACTCCAGGATCATTTTCGAATGCTTTTCCGATTAGAGAAAGATATACCGGATGTATAATTTTAAAACTCAGTTATTAAGCCCTGTATCGGTGAGTGTATGATTAAAACCAAGAAATACTTAACTTCAAATACAACGTTGTGTCCGTATGCTTGTGCTAAACTTCCTTCACATATATAGGGAACATTTGATTTTAGTTTTGGTGATTTAGGACATTTTTTTTAGTTTTGTTGATTACCTTCATCCAACATCATAGGAAAACGGTATAAGGTGGAATGATTTAGGGTTCTTTGGACTGGAGCCTGTGAGAATCTTATAACTGCCAAGTCGTTTGGTCATGGAATATTTCTCTCGGGCAGTTATGGCAAATACGAACGTTTCTGACACGCCTACAATTAAACCATACAGTAACAGTTTTCCCAGGTTTAAAGTGAAAATAGTAGTTTTAACCGTAGAAATTAGGTATTACATGTATTGAGATATGCTCGTTTCACTCATGGAATAAACGACACATAAGAAGATTACTATAAGAATTAATGCTAAATACTTATTTTTGGGGGTTTCAAGATGACGTATTTCATGTATATTTATGTTTAGGTTCAAGTGTTTTGTAAGATGGCATGAATGAAGTTATGTAAATTACTGCATTATTCGAAATAAAGGTGTAAATATAACTTGACCGCAACAACATTCTGAAACCTTGGACTATGGGGATGCTTCCTGGTTTACCTACCAAACGTTAAAATGAGTCATTTAACGTTATTGTTTTTATAAAAAAAAATCTCAAGGGGTTGGCCAATCTAAGGATTTTGTCCTTGATCAGTTAAAAATTCAGGTGCAACTATTCAAGTTAATATGAAAAAAACTAAAATGTTATTTATATTAATGAATTACTGACATGTTAGAACAATCTGGCAAATATTTTTTTTTATAATTTTAATTATAATTATATAATAATTATATAATATTCGAAGTCAACTATATATAGTATTCAGGGAAATCAGAAAACCAAAGACGGTAACGTTATGAAAAATCCGCATGAACAGAAGTCTTATTATCGCAAATGGATTTATGCAAGAAATGTTTCCTAAGAAACTTCCTACACGTAGGTACCTGAACAGAAGTTTATACCTGCAAAAATTTTGTAACTTTCAGAGAAAAAGCGAAACAATGGCCACAGTAAGTGTACTCATTTTAACGGGGGTCAGAGCCTTTTGATAAAATCTCAGACTGAATTCATTTAAGAGTAACGTCATGCGTGCACGCACGTTTTGAGGATATCTACCTTATTCGACTTGAGCTTAAAGAGGATTTTGATATGACAAACAAACATTGTTAGCTGGATTATCAATTGTCTGACTTTTTTCGAAAGCACAAAGATACTTCAGAGGTATCCGACCCTTAGTCCACCGCAGGTTCTGCCTATGTGCTGTTAAAGCTGAAGTCAATCACGCATCATCTCTCCTTGTTTGCCAAGTATTAAAGAGGCACATTTCTATATCTGAAGATAACTATTACTGAAGATAAATCCACTATACATTTTGTACAAAAAGGAGAGAAAACGCTAAAAAACAATGGCTGCTCAGTATGTTTAAAATCATTCGTTTTATAACATGTGGCTGACCGCCAAAAAAGCCAAACACATTCAACAAGAACATCTGGCAGCAAACCAGACAAACCACAGTTTTGTCTCAAACTTTTGCAAAAAGTTAGATTTTGACGTCCTCGCATATGCAAGAAACCACCTTCAGTCGTATGTTGTATTTCTGTTTATTAACATTGGCGCATGCATGTACCGTGTTTAACGGCTTGTAGATAAAAAGTCTCAACCATCACAGAGGCGTTTTAAGAACTTTTATGACAGGTTTTACCTACAGTATTTTATATGTACGCCCAGTAAGCCAGAAATCCCATACGTTCAAGAGTAAAGGTAGGTGTATAGCTTGCTTTAAAAGGACGTAATCAAGAGCAATGTTTTACCTATTTTTCCACAATTTCAGTTCCGTTTTGCTCTATACAAACGTATAACGGCTACTGTTGGCAAGTCAAACTTGACGTGTGCAATTTGCTGGTTAAGCAGATGAAAGGCGTATCTAGAGCAGGCTAGTTTTGGGAAACTTGTACCTCGCTTATCCTAAAGTGCAACACTGAAACGCGAAAATGCCTTCATTTACTGATTAGGCGCGGAACTTCAGTTACGACTAGTTCCCTTCGCCCGGAGGTTTCGCGTTCTTCCCCGTTCGTGGGTTTGTTTATTCACAACATAACCAACACAATCATGAACGGAATCTCATGAAATTTTGACATGAGGGCATTTCATGAGTGGGCCTAAGTAGGATCGATTAGATTTTGGTGTTGATCCGGCACATGCTCCGAATCCAGGGACCTCATCACTTATACAGCAACGGATCTGAGCATATGGTTTTGGGAGCATTCCACTAGGAACCCCAACGTGACGGAGGCTTGCATTCTCTAGTATGCAGATATCTAGCCCGAATTTGTTCTACCTTTTCGTCCACACTAATAGATATACACGCTTTCTTATCTGTGAACATAACAAGACTGGCATCAAATGTGTTCTTGTTAATTAGAAAATACTATAAAGACAGAGTCGTGTAATTCTCTGTCTTTCGACAAGAACAACCAGAAAACGGATTTGCCCTCTCGTTTCTAAAAACTGAGGGCATCAATAAAGTTGGCTACATGTATCAATCTAATACGTTTCAGATTAATCGTGCAATATCCAATTAAGAGCCCGGCGCTGCCGCCGAGTTAAGATCAAGCCGAGCCGATCCGAGTTTATCAAGAGACGCCGCAAATATTTCATTAACTTGAATCCGAAGTGAGCCGGTTTTGTGCAAATTATTTTGGCTTGAGAAAAAACAGATTAATCTTTTACTATTAAAAATGCCTGAAACATGTACAGACTAAAAAAACTGAAGAACAACATTTGTAAATATGTTCAGAGAACGTTATTTTTTTTTTGTTTCTTGTCGCTGAAAGAAACGGTTTGATTTTTTATGTATGAATTGTTGGCTAATGAAACCACAAGGATAAATCAAACGATATTAAATTACAAACTAGTTAAATGTAATAATAAATGTAATATGTCACACGTAATACAGATATTTTTTTTTCAAAAATAAAATGGGTACTTTAAAACATTGTCAAATGAAAAAGTTTGCAGGGCAGTTTAAGCCAGCCAACATTGTGCAAGCCAAGTCGAGCCACGAAACTCGGCTTACTGGTAAACTCAGAAGTCTTTTTGTCCAAGCCAGCCGCATCTGTGTAGATAACATGGCTCCGGGATCTAATCCAAATACTATAGTATCGTTACAGAACTTAGACCGTTATCATATCTACTCCACCAATGTGACCTACATCTTCTATAGAAAAACATAATAGAGACCCCTAAGTCACAGGAGAAAGACGGAACGGATGCCATAGAGACAAAACAGAAATGGTAACAGTCACAACAGTAAGGGTCCTCAGTTGATCTTTAGTAAAGTAACTCTCCAAGACGTTCCTGGGTGGAAGAACGTGCAGGATACAGAGTCATGGATGACTTGACTCCTGTTTCATGTAGAGGTGCGGACCAGACCGGACCCCTCCCGCATGAAAGCAATCCGGTCCTTGTCCGGTCCAGCTGTAGGCGGGCCATACAAAGGTTTAGACAAAAATCCTACGGTTTTTCAGGTTTGACTTTGAAAACCAAGTTCAAGGTCACTAGTCTTGAAAAAAAAATCCGAGGTATTGGTGGAAATATTCTTTGTTTCAAATTTAAAGGAAAAAGATGTAGTACTTCAAAATTTAGGGGGTTAAAAAATCGTTTATATTCGCAGTTTTGACCTTGAAGACCAAGCTCCGAGTTATTGGTAAATATATTTCCGTGTTCAAATTGAAGAAAACAGATGCATTACTTTAAAATTTTCATGTTCCCGCAGATGTGAACTTGAAAAGCAGGGTCTAGGTCACCAGTCTTCACACATGTCTGAGATCTTGGTGGAAACAATCTGTGTGTCACATTTGGAGAAAAAAAAGAATAGGTAATCTAAAAGTTGTAAGGGATGATAAAATTTCCTATATTTCAGCATAATGACTTTAAAGTTCAAAGTCAAGGTCAGGCTTTGAAACTTTTTGGTCAACTAATCATCTGATATCTTTCATTTTGATTTTCAGAAAGATACATCTGTCCACTTTAGACACAATTTGATAGATGAGAATGTTATGTGTATTTTTCACCAAAATGAATATATTTAAGTTAAGGCCACTCTCATAGTTAAGTTCATGGCCCAAATTTAGAGGAACTGCCCAACGGCTCGTATCTATGAATGTGCATAATATGAAAAAAAAAATCAGATCTGCCTATAAGCTTTTGATTTATAAAGGTAACATTACTGTAAAGTGGCAATCAAGGGGAGATTAAAAGTCTCGGAACAAGAGAAGCATAACAGGTGGCGCCACCAGTCTCGCGTAAAAAACATAGCTATCCAAAATCTTGAGTCAACTTGATTTTTGGTCAATCCATGCAATCTTTCTAAAGATATTTAATATTTCATGTGATTTCGTCAAAATCTTACCTGTTCAAGGTCAAAGTCAATCTCCTATTTAAGGCCATGAACACATTTTAAATAGATTCGTCTCTGACTCATATCTTTGCATATGTAAAGTTTGATAAAATCCCAAGAAATGGTTTCTGAGTTATCGCGCAGACAAGATTTCCCTGTGGAGGCGGTGGGGCCGTGCTAAAATCAAAGTATCCCCGACAGCGGATTTAATTCTTTTATAACCGTCTCCTGACAGAAAAGAATATGTTAAATATATGCATTTTTTTACGTCGAATTAAAATATTCCTCTCTCTCTCTCTTTGCGGGCAATATGCAAGCGACTGAGGTACAGGTTGCCGTGTTATTATATTAATTGATTAACTGTTGTTTTTAAGAAAATGTCTTCGCTGTTTTATACGAAATATGCACTATTTCAATTTAGTTTCGACAGAATAAATCGAAACTAGGAAATGAAAACAGTAAAGGGGCCGTAAAAATCAATCAAGCTTTGCATTTTCAACCAAAGTAAACTGCCATCGGCCTTGCCCTGTCTGGCCCTCCAGATTATAACAAAAATATATTCTGACACATGTAAGAGCAAATTTTAGAGTCTTCCTCGTTTTCCAGCATATTGATACTCCACAGGACTCTCCGCATTAGAAGCTGTATATAAAACAAAACAGGTGGTTTCTCAGGAACCGCGCGCTACAATTTTGACCCCGCATTGGTTTTCTATATTTTCAGTGTAATAATTTGTACATTGTATGAGTTCAAGCGGCTCTGATATATCTATCAAGAAATAAAATTCTTGGCTAGACTAGACCGGACCGCTCACACAAAATACCGGATAATGCTCTGGCTTATCTGACTTGCTACCAGGTGCCCTTGTTGTATTTGTTTTGTTCATTTAGCGGACCCCCACATATTATAAACACGTTCATATAAACAAAACGAGCAGCCTGTGTGCGGTGATATCGACGATTTCTGGACTATTTCTATGAAAGCTACAAGCTGTTGCCTTTAGTTAATAAAAGTCAGATAGGTGA
Source organism: Sipunculus nudus (assembly GCA_026874595.1). Lineage (NCBI taxonomy): Eukaryota > Metazoa > Annelida > Sipuncula > Golfingiida > Sipunculidae > Sipunculus > Sipunculus nudus. Next base: position 49,294,266 of record CM049313.1, on the reverse strand, counting down.
TTGGGCCCCTTTGCAGAAATTGATCGGTATCGGTCCGGTCCACCTTATGTACAGGATTGCCCACAATTGAACCGGACGAGGACCAAACCGCTCTCATGCTGGACCACACTACCTAGGAGCGGTCAAGTCCGGTCAGGACCTCTACAGATGTAGCATAAATTATGAATAAAGCTGATATTGATGATGTTGCTGTTTCCCGACCGATATTAAGGTTAAGTTATAGTGTTCAGTCCCTTTGCATTCTCTCTTTATACCGTGCTCATCGTCGAGAAAATCGCATAGGCTGTTTTCATGCCAGTTGATTACACAATTTCTGTATATCTCCGTGAGTATCAATGCATGCATCAATCACGTTTTCCTTCATTTATTCGATTTTCCCCGCAAGGCTTTGACCATTGATATTGTCTGATGTCGAACACGGAATTAAGAGATACTTGTGAATGTATCAAAGCATCTCGAGAAATTGTTGCGCTAACTTTTGAATCAAGCAGAAGTAAAATGTGAAATGTGTAATTATGTGTAAATATTTAATGAAATCGTTTTCATCAATACAAAGAAACGTCAGTAATCATGGGCCTCGTTTCGGCGGATGGAATAGGGTGGGGATGATCGGGACAAAATATTTTTGGGACAAGTATCTACTTAACAATTACCAAAATAGAAAGTTCTAGAAAGCAAGTATGTCTTATGGCTTGTGAATCATTATAAAACTGGACTTCTGGTGATTTTAATGGATATCAGTATCAACCATACGACGAAACATATATGCATGGTTTACTATTTAATGCCCCTGTCGACGTTAAAGCTATATCGTTTTATTCAGTGACGTATAATACAATATTTTTTTTTCATTGTCATCTTCATTGTTACTATCAGATGTTAACCATGACCAATATTCAATATCGTGATGTGATTAGTAGGGCTAGGTATTGGTGAGCCAATTCAGGCACAATCGGGTATTGCGATATACTTAATGCAATACTCTTTTCTTATTGATTTTACGCTTACCGTATTTTCTTGAATAGACGCCCGGGCGTTTATTTTTTCAAACCCTGCTTTGACCCGGCGTCTAAACAAGGCAGGCATCTATTTAAGGCCGGCGTCTTTTAAAAAAATACATTATCAGGCTCATCAGACAAACTAAAAAACAGGACACGCCGAAGAAATAAACCCGCCGGTCACTACTTAGGGACACAATTGAAAACATCGCCGGTACGCGGATTGTGTTTACGAAAATTCCTTAGATGCCATAGGGATATGGGACACGCGCAATCTCCACAATCACGCACCATAATAAGAATTAACGGGGAATCACAGCCAGAGGTGCAGAGACTGCATTTGTCGACAAGAATCTGTCCGCCTGGGCCTCTCGAAACCAGTTACCCAGGTGTTTCATGTGGCTGTTCCATTTATTTTATACTGCGTGTTGTTGGTTAAACGGGTGGCTCTTCCATTAACTGTTCTCCGCGTACAACTGGTAACATTGCTTCCACCGAAATACGGGGCCGGGGGTTGGTACTTATAACGGCACAGTATAATTTATTTTCATGACACTTTCCTCCCGTCAAATATTCAACTGATTCAGCTCGACACAGCGTATTCAAGTGTTTCTTACCTAGTTTATACTGAACACGGGTGGCTCTTCCATTAACTGTGCACCGTGGACGACTGGTAATATTAGTTCCATCGAAAACGGGGGGCTGGTACGTATAACGGGACTGCCTAATTTGTTATCATGACACTTTCCGTCCGACTTTTAACTGATTCAGCTTGACACAGCGTATTGAAGCGTTTCTGACCTGGTATATACTGGTATGTGACATTTACTGCCGGAAATATTTTTGAATATATTGTTGTGGACAAGAGTAAATACTATTTTTAACTTTAAAGTTTATCTCAGAAGCGTAGTTTTGGTAACAGTGGGGACGCACTTAAAAGAGCTTCAAAAATGAAAGCAAGGAGCGTAATTTTGCTTGACAGTAGCTACAAATTGTACCGCTTGACACCATCATTTGGTGTCTTCATGCTACACAAGAAATATGTGTCAAAACGTATTTGAACAGTTCTGTTCAACCATCTGTGAGGTATACTTTCACCGTACCAAGTTTGGCCGCTTGTATCAGGCGGTACTATTTTTATCTAGCTTGACAACAGTTATAGTATTAGCTTCTCACTGCTGAGGTATTTGTGTAGCATTTATTAGGATCAGTGATCGACTTTAATCATACAGGACGAATATGGAATATTTGGCGTCCCTCATGGAAACAGGCATTCATGTAAGATAAAAGAATGATTTACAGAAGAATTAAACATATTATCAATACAACACAAACCGATATATTTAAACATCAATCTATGGTCAATTTGACCGGTAAATGCACCAATTATAATGAAGGGATAAGACATCTGGCGGCAAACATGGAAACTACTCTGAACTAAGCCTGTGAACAAGACCGGCGTCTATTTAAGGTCGGCGTTTATTTTTCTGGGACACTGTTTTACCCCGGCGACTAAACAAGGCAGGCGACTAAACAAGGCCCGGCGTCTGTAAAAGGAAATACGGTAATTTTTCTTTGTGTGTAACTTCTGATTAAAGTCTCTTTGAATAAAGTGTTTAAAAACAAATTAAAAAGACTGTGATAGTATATTACTCTATCCTCACTCATACTCGCCGGCTTTTCATGGAAGCACTGAGAACTGTATATACATTCCTCATCCAGTCGTTCATATGACAATACGTGGTCTTAGTCCAGTCTTAAAAGGGTTAATATAAGAAACAAAAGACAGCTTGAGCTTTAGAAATAACTCGGACTATAATTTAGGCTAGGGTTGTATGACTTGTACCTATATTTCTCAGCATTTACCGTGTTTCATCGATACGACGATACAACATGCATAGCGTATCGGTAACCGTATCGACATGACGTATCGATATGTACGACACATTGTAATAATATAATTACCACTTGAACTTGAACTTTATTGACCAAAGCATAATACAAGAAGAAACATGCTTCAAAATATTATGATATATCACAAACAAATATACATTTTGTCATGGATAGAAGGGGCTCGACCTTAAAGAGGTAAATGCCCGTTCATCAATTGCAATACATTTATTTACCTGAGCAATCAGGAACATTGTGCAGTAAACAGAAAATGTGCATGAACAGTTGAACGCCATGTATTATATTGAATTAATAATTCATATTTTGAGACATAAAATACTGTCAAACCGTTTTCCTAAACGAAAGGGACGTTATTGCAAAAGGTGTTTTAACAGGTCTTTTTCACGGCCATTGTCTCGCCCTTAAACAAGTGTATATAACCGTTTAGTAATAGAATGAGTGAGCGTAATATTTCACCGATACATCAGGGATTCTAACAATGCAAGAGATGCCCGGGCTTACCTCGAAATAGTAACATCTTCAGGAGGAGACAATTAGACACCGGACTGGTTAATTAAAGGACGTGTCCGTGACCTAGTGTGTGGTTGTATATGATTTACCCAGAGTAATAGTTCATTGATACAGCAGGGATTTTTACAATGCAGGAGATACATGGAGTTAATGTTAATCAGGATTATTGGGATAAAATTACAATCTGTCTGCTTGCATTGGCGTCCAGTGTGGCCAATTTATCTAAACGGTATGGGGTAGGGCAATAATATAAATATGTTGGTGTGACACACTTTATATAAATTACAATTCAGCAAAAGGATTTAAAATAAGGTATTATTTTGCAGTATGTGTTAATAAGTTTTCACCAGGTTTAGGGGGTATATACTCACCCCCTCCCCCCCATTGACGGCCGTGATGATTTCGGTTAATGACTGTTCATTAGTCAGAGCCAGTGGGTTGCTCTGTGTAGGTGAACGATCTTATAATCACGGGTCTCATCCTATTGCCTGTCATCCTTGTTTCATGGGCCACCTGGGGCCTAATTATCCCAACGACACGCAAAACATGCAAATGAAAGTTTTCTTACAAATTGGCAAAAAAACAAGTATGATTTCGCAATAAATACTAAATTTTGAAACTTGGAGGATTTTTAGATTTTTTAAAAGATATTGACAATTTAAATAAAATGACGTCCACATCGAAGGTACAAAATCGTCATAATACTGAAAGCGTAAACGAATACGTTGACTTTATTTACTTTTAAAGATACTATATGGACCACAAACGGAGGACGAACGGCTGTTTCGATCTTTCAAAGCTTCCGTTAACGAAATCAATACTTTGTCGTCACAAGTGAAAGTTAATTAAGAACACGAACGACTCTCGTTGTCGTGAAAAAAGAGTGTGACTCCAGGGATAATTAGTCTTGTTCAATAGCAGAACGCTCTTGAGAGGGGGTGTGTTACGGGGTGCACATAAAAGCGGACCGAACTGTTTCGCTAGTGAAGCTTGCTTTTCTAGCGAAGCAGTTAGAACGCCTGACTTGTGCGCCACCGCTATGGGTTCGAATCCCGGATCGGCCCGGTATTTAATAATAATTTGTCTTTGTAACCCTTTGCTTTTAAAATTTTAGCGTTTGCCCTTTTCTTCACGCCTCCCCTCCCCCTCTCTCTATCTTAAACACACACACACACAAGCACTTTTTACCTCGGCCCGGAGGCAATATATTCTTCTCTTGTGAGTGCGCTCAGCTTGTTACTTTGTCTGTTTGCAATTTACCGGGATTTTTTTAACTTTGCGGGAGTTTAGAGTAACAACCACTGAGCAAACATTTGAATGACAAAAAAAAATATGTCTGCGTTCTAACTCGAGTAACCATTGATTACCCCAGACCCATACAATTCACGTGTGTAAGGGGAAACATAAATCATACATTTTAAATTCCGAATGAGTGAATGTTAACAGCTATCACCTAATTACACCAACTTTTTGTTTCTGGCGGTCAAAACTTTGGAGTCGGCAGGTCAGACGTGACACATATTTCTTCTTAATGGTGACCAGTATGATCAAAAAGGGTGGCCACTTGGCCGCATTCGTTTATTCTAGGTAATATGGTAAATACAAGCTGACAAGTGGAAGTTAGTTGCTACGTGGTCCCAGTCGTATTAACCACTGGCGAACTGGGGCTTTTTCGTGGTAACCCCATTTGTCCTATCTATTTATCTATGGTCATGACGGCATCCAGAAAACAAATAATGAAACCCATATTTTGTAGGTGAAAAAAACAGATTTTCATTACCAAATAGAATTGAACAAAATTGACATGAAACATATATATAAGTTATGGTTTGGTTACTATGACAACTTGAACATCCCGTCAGTTGGCTTTTTGTTCTGTTAATAAGGTTCCGAGAGGTTGCACGTTGTTTGCACCGCTTGACATCTGGTGATAACCGCAAGGCCAAAATAAAAAAAAAAGGAACGGTTCTCAGGCACTTTTTTTCAGAAATCAATGCGGGCGGGCGGTTTTTTCATTTTTAATTTTTTGGTATGTTTCGATAAAAATGTCAAATGATAAGGGAAAAGCATTTTAATAACAACTTTATTTTGCTAAACAAGTAAAAGCACTACATAACAAAGGGAAGTGTTTGATTTTATCTTCTTGAAAGAAATGTCCGAGCGGCTGTAGCTCAAAATTAGTAAGTTTTAATATGAAAATCAAAATAAAAATTTTTGATGCGGGGGTTTTAAATTGATGCGGGCGGTGCCTGAGAACCATACCTTTTATTATTTTTTTTTTTTTTGCCTAAATCTAAGAAGTATCGAATGCCTCATTAGGCATGCGGTCCATGGTCATATTTGTGTGTCTGTCCCTAAGGCTGACCGTTGATGCTGTTAATGGATATGTTAAAGCAACATATGACGACTTCCGACATTGACTTGCATCCCTGGGTGTCTCCAAACAAGATCATACAAAGGGAGAGCTGAGTAAGAAAGGATATGATTGCGACGAAGAAAATAGTCCACACAAGTTGTAAAAAAAAAGAGGGCTAGCAGACAACAACATACCACTGAGACTTCATCTGCAGGAAGTCCGGGCCGGAGCTGTCCGCTTGAGTGTGACTACTGAGACGGACAAAACATAGACTCATAACACTGCGCGTGACCTCCTGTTGACCTTCCACTCACACGCAGTGAGAAATGGAAGGATTCTTAAGGTTTGGCAAGCCGCCAAACACCCAGTCAGTTTTCGCTGAGAAAGGTTTAATCTGATTGGCTCAGCGTTTTAACCTCAGGCCAGGCCAACAAGTTAGTAAAAAGACTGTCTTGAAAAGTGATGATTTCCTCGTGTATATTCCAACGAGTGGTGTTAAAAGTCTATGCTGCCAAAGTAAGTCCGATAGCAGGCCAAATCGACCGGCACTTCGAAGAACATCCAGTTGTGCTGGTGATACCTGCAGTGCCATTGGTTAATTATTACGCAGTGGAATTCCACAGAAACAGCATCGCCAGGTTTCCCCAACCTGACGGGAAACCGCGGTTTTTTTGCAGAATTGTTGAGCATAACGTTACCGCTGCTGATGGTGCGTACCTCAGAAGCTGCTTCAACTGACACACCAAACTCTTTAATAAAAGGCTATATATTACTTTGTACATCAAGAGGCGTCCATATAGGGGTCCCCCCCCCCTCCATTTTTTAGGAAATGGGGATGGTCAATGTAATCATCCTCCTGCTATTCTGAGAATATTATTTATATACTTGATGAAATATATTACAAATAGAAATATTGACTTTGGTTTCATTTTTTATGTTTTGTTTTATGTATATTAATAAGTTTATTATGAAATATTATGAAATAATATAAGAACCAGGTGTAGAATAATCTTTAATTAACCTATACTGGAAACAAAATACCTTATATCTTTCAAAATCTCATACTTAACTGTAAATGTGTGAAATGTATTACACAGACAGTAAAATGTATATATTGTTATAAAAGATTATCCAAACTATGATTACCCCTTCTGTTCCCCGCGCCCCATCCCCCAAACCCCTCCGCACCCCACCCCACCCCCCACACCCCAACCTCCCATCCCGCATGTCTGCGAGTCACCCCCCCCCCCCCCCCCCCGCCCAACACTTTAAGATGAATTGACGCCACTATGTACATCTATGAAAGTACTTCAGTTCAGCATGGACTGACTCTGCATACATAAATAATAGATGATAATAAACAAATTAATATACAAATGAAGGAGCAAGTCATAACCAATTCTTGTCAGGTTGAATATGGACAGTTATTGTGCCATCCTGTTGAAGAATGAATTCTTTTAAAAGTACTAAAAATAACTGATGTACTTTTTAGGTTGTTGACTTGTTATTCATCCACAAATCGTGATATGCCAGCGTGTGCAGATGCTCCAGCATATTTGTCATATGATAGGTGGCAAAGTAATTGCTCTATGTAATATTAGTTATTTTTTCTGTTATTTTCTCTTTTTTTTTTTCTTCCATACTCATTTTCCTGACGCCATATCCAATTCTGTAATAATTTATTTCCTGTTTACTCAACCAGTACCATATTTCTTTTTAGTCCTAATTGGAGTAGATAGCATGTTGCCATTATCCCCGTTAAAATGTTCGAACGGTTACACACACGGTAAATCCTATATTTATTTCGTATACCTGAGACGTTTGTACCGCTGTCCGCTGATAGACAGACAGACCGAATCGGGGACAGCAAGAAAATTTAAGTGAAACAAAATTCGTAGAATAAAATGATGAAATCACCCACAAAATGAATTTGTTGTTATTAGGTTCTGTAACAATAAGTGTCCCCACTTTATAACTGCTTAGGCAGCGATTGCGGTCTCTTTATGATTTATATGCTAAAATTCAAATTCAGTATCCTGCATTCTCCTCGTAGACGCTACCTGTCCCCGTATTGCAAGAATCTGTGATAAGAGCTTCTAGGAAGAGTGTCTTCAGGAGGGTAGACAGAATTTATGCATGGGGGATACCCGCTGGCCAAAGAGGGCACTCGTGTAAATAAATAAATATAATTTATGAGAGCGTGGTATCGTATTGTGCATCAGCTCGACATTTTAACTATGCGACATCCGCTATTAGTGGTCTGATCACTCCGAACCACCCGCTCTCGTTAGTCTGATTCTTGGCCCTGTGCCAGAGGCGCCGCTCTGATTACAGAAAATACCACATGTGAGCTTTTGGTCCTTGGGCCCCTCTTGACTTTCTTACTTCATAGGGTTTGTGTAAATGTCATAAATGACATGTGATTTACTGATTTACTCCATATTCAAAAATCATTACATGAGTAAATGTCTGCATGCGAATGGGGCTTAAGCTTTGCGATGCATTTAAGCAGAATGCCCCATAACCCTTTCTCACTGCAAAAGTTGCCTGCCAATGACGTTAAATATCGTTTCTTAACGCAATCTTACAAATTTGATCAAAAGTGTATCAATATCCTACAGTTTTTCCTCAATAAGGATAATGTACAGGTGAGTAGGTTAATCTCAATTTCAAGTCTGTTCACCCAACAAGGTCGAACTGTAATTACGGTTTGATCATAGTTACCTAAGTATCTCAACAGGAAACATGGTTTGCTTCTACTGCCAGGTGTCATCCTGATAAGCGACCACTCTCCCGCGAACGTGGTTCCATCATTTGTTTGATGCATTGTGAAATTTGATGAGAGTCAAAGGGATGGGCTTGATTCAAATATTCAAAAAGTCTCATTTTACTAAATATGAATGTAGTTAGAATAATATTATTCCCTCAGAAATGTATACCTTAGCTTTGCATGTTTGAAATGCCTGCTCCCAGACAATGAACTGTAGTCAAAGACACGTTTAGCGTGATTACAAATGCCCTCTCAAAGAAACGAATTTCACCATGGCAGACCGAATTGTAAAGAAACAGCATCCATGTCATGCAAAACAGCAGTGGAAAATGGTTCAAATGCTGAACAACAGCAAGTTACAGCAACACTAGGATGTCTAAAGAAGAAAGAAACTTTATTCTGATAATGATAGGGCCACCGGCTCTAACGGAACAGAAAAAGTTTATTCAGGAAGAGGACCTCAAGCCAAAAGTGCCAAACATTTCAGACAATAGTAACATCTTAGCCTACGTCCTTTTTATATAAATTTTTATGCATGACACCCGTTGACCTCTCCCTGCAAAATATCCTTGATCCGCGCCTGGTACGGCAGGTTCATTTAAAATCAAAGAATAATACGCAATTGTGTCCGCAACATTTCAGAATAACTGGCTCGGCCGATTTTCTTAATTATGTATATGGTAACAAGGTTAGATATTTTAGGTTTCATATTTTGGGTTTAATGCAAAATTTGGTTTACCTGTCCATAACAATTTTTTTCAATTTCTAAAAACACACAAAAAATGCACGGAACAGAATAAATGTCACAGTCATAAAAATATTTGTAATCAAGATGATTTGCCAAAGACCTACCTTGATGTCAAGTCATAATGTCTGAAGATCAAACGGTTACGATTTGTGCCCTGTTAGCGGACGATGATCCGACGGGCAAAGGGTGATCGCTATAGCTCAGTTGACGAGGGGTGCCGATATTATCGAAATATCGGTATGTCGCGATACAATGATTCGCATATTGCGTATTCCCATACAATTTTCAAATAACGATATTTCCCGATATTTTGTTAAAAGTGCATTAAACTTTTTTTTTTTTTTTTGGGGGGGGGAGTAAAAATAATGTTTCTGGTACAAATTTAGATATTTAGTCGGTATGAATGACGTAGAGTGAAAGCCGCTACCGTATCGTTTAAGTTTGAAATGTTTAAGTAGGCCTGACATACCAAAGATCAAAGGTCCGTCACAGGAAATGTGCATATCTGCCAGATGACTTATTAGTAAAACAATTCCATACAGTTAAGAAGTGCAGAATACAGTCTTAATGATTAATCATTCATATATATTCTCTCCTCATATCTTTCCGTTTCGATAACTGCAGGAAGGTCGAGTGTCAATTGATTGTTTAAGATCGGCTGCCTTGCGTTGTGGTTCATGACTGTGAATGTGCACACCATCTGTAATTCTTTGTGCTGAACCACTGTCCAGATTTATCTAATTGCCAAGTTATTCTCACATGAAAACGTTTATTTTAAATGTTGTTTCTTTTGAGTACTGTCAGCACAACTACTGAATAAACCTTTATGTGTCATCATATTTAAAATGATAAGGAATTAATTATTATTATTATATAAATGATTTATTTATAATAAAAATACTTATTTCCTGTAAATTTTCAAAATGCAAATATCGCAACACGCATCGCAATACGCTACCACATATCGCAATACATTGTAATACGAAATCTATAGGCGATTCCAAGCTCTACAGATGACCAATGGTCAGCTGAGCTAAAAGGGGTTGTAGGTTGAAACTTAAGACATACAATGCATTTGTTTAGCATACGCCTTGAAACGTTTAGATAGGGCTATCCAGACCAGTTCAGCCTTAAAGCAAAGCAGTCCTGTCTTCTCCGCTATTGGCTACCTTTTTTCTCTGCCTGGTCTTCAGGGCAAAATACTTTCCAGTCTCCTCCTCCAGGAACGTTACAATCAGTAGGCGCTATGCGAGAGGCGGATCCAACTGGCCAAGTGCACACGGTTTTCAAATAACAGTCCAAGCCCTTCCAGACTTCAAAATTCTTACAACATGGACATTTATTGACAGAGCCTTTGGTGACACCTCTATCATTCAGAGCATCTATATATTCTGATATGTCACTTGTCTTTTTGTGTCAAATGTGTGGTCTTTCTTCTTTCCTGTGTGCATTATAGTCGGGCTACTTTATATTGAACGGAACCTACACCAGGCAATTTAGCTTACGAGCAGACTTTATTGTTCAAAAGTGCTATATTTTTTGCAGCCTTGACGATTCGCTTGTACAAGCGATAATAAAGTGACAGTATTTTGGAGATGGTTGAGTCCAGGAAGGTGAACTCTTCCACGACTTCCAGGGTGACGTCATCGATACGGATGTTGGAATTGCTGCTGACATCGTAGTCCAGTATGGTGGTCTCCTTGAGACTGCTGCTCAAGCAAACGTTGCTGCAAACATGAGCAAAGTAGTCAAAGAGTCACAAAAAGGACTTCCTGAGTGTGAGTTGCTATCAGTGATGTAGGACTCGAGTCCGGACTCTGACCTTTTAAAGACCCGAGGGTCCTGGACTCAGACTTGTACTCGGACCGGGAGGTAAGGACTCGAGAAATCAGGCAGAGTCCATCTCGAGTCCAGACGAAAAATAAACTCTGTCACGAATTGTATAAAATATGTTCACATGGTTGAACTACCAACGGGAGAAAACAAAGAAAAAGACTATACGTATACCAAGTTTTAGCTCTGCATCACAGAGTTAACGTAATAAATCATTAAAGTAAAGAGCACTTGTGAACTAACATTAAATATGTATGATTATCTCAAACAATCTTTTAAATTTATTTTTTTAATAAGGTTTGTATTGGACTCGATCGGACTAGGACTTGGACTCGAGTTCCAAAGTTCCAAATTACTTGGAATCGAAGGTGGATTTAGACTTGAAACCCAAGGACTGGGACTTGGACCTGGATTCGAGTGGTCTGGACCCGGACTTGCATTCGGACTCGGATCGTGTAGATTTGATAACATCACTGGAGGCCAGCACCTTCTGCACTTTGGCCTTTCGAGCAAGGTTGAAAGTTTCATCAAGTCTTGAAAGAAGCTAGACACCACCATTGCAAGATCAAAAAACATCAAAGGAAGACGCTGCCAAAGATTGAAGGAGCGATAACATAGCCTAGTGTCAAGCTCCTGTTTCATGAAAAAGTCAAGGCATGATGTTTCTAATTTGGGGAGAACCGAAAGACATTCGATCTGTAAAGTACCAGGAGGTAAAAGGGTTGGTTCTGCTCTCGCTACTTCTCCAGCTGCATAAGTATATTCATTAATATAAATAATAATTTTACAAAACATATAGAGCTGTACTGTGTGAATTCTAAGGTAAAGATAATCTGCACTAATCAGCGACTGTAACCAACTGATCTTAAGGTTAAGTGCAGCAAGAAACCACTTCTGAAAAACGTTATATATATATATATATGAATAATCCAGATGAACAGTTCACATAAATCTTCTCAGAGAATAATAATAATTCAATCACGAGATCAATCTGCTGTAATCCAAAAGTGAAAGTTCTGGCAGGAATCCCAAAGACAAACTGAAGACAACACATTTCGAAGAAGATCTATAATTGCTCAGTTATCGGAAAGGCCCACTAACTGACTCACACTCTTTCGTGTCCGATAGAATATTTCTCTCTGCTCCCTTTCTTGGCTCTAAAACACATCCGCTATTTATAAATTTTCATAAAAAAATTCTAGAAACTTCCATTTCACGAACAATCTAAAGAACCCAACAATACATAATACACACGCCCTAAGAACATTACAAGACACGTGCTCATATAGCGAAACAGCCCAGAATGTTCCAGGTTAGCATTACCGCTGTGTTTCTACACGTCAGATCCCACACCTGGGCCGGGCCAGCTCGCGCTTCCCATGGCAACGAGCAATGCTAGCGCAACACAGCCACATGTAAGACTGCTGCACAAATAAAAGAGACATCTGTAACAATATATATATATATATATATATATATATATATATATATATATATCCATATATATATATATATATATAACCTTGACGTGAGCAACAAAAGCATTATTTTTTTTTCCTATCATGATAAAAACTGGATTGTGAAATGTGTAAGTTCGTTATACTTTCCAACATGGGAGTGATCAGACTTCTGTAATTAATCACTGCTAGACAATGTCGTTTCCATCCAATTACTCTAGTGCCCATTGTCATGAACTCTCAAGATGCGATTTGAGGAATTAAATAAAGAACTCGCGCGATGGCACTTATTCTTTCCGTCTTAATCTTGATTAATTGCAGTACATTTAAGTGCAATTCATTTGTGTTATCAAACAAAGAAAGGATTATGATTAATTTGCTGATAAATAATCAGTTCGTTGGTGAATGACGGCGGAGTTTATTAAAACTTCGATATTCACGTGTTTACTCAGATAGAGCATAATATGATTATCCAAATCACTTTGTTAAATATGAAATTAGATATATATTTTTATTGATCTTGAATATGAAAATAAAATATACAGTAGGCAAGTTGAATAATGAATACAAATTTAAGTTAAAATTTAAATTGGTACCAAAGAAACTAATTGAAATCATTAGCAAGTTTACCATTAGGTCAGGGAAAACTGAATAGCTTAGTATTCGCTCCCAGTTAATTCAATTTTACCAGATCAAAGCAGAAATAAATATCAAGTGGAATATGTTTAGTTGGCATGTAAATTGTTAATTCTATAAAAATAATCCCTTTGGACAGTTGATTAAAACGTCGATTTGCACATGTTTGCTCAGATACAACATAATATGATTATCCAAATAGCTTTGTAAAATATGAGATTAAGTATAAAGTTATGATTATCCTGAAAATTAACATTTTAATTGAAATTTAAACAGGTATCAAAGAAATTTCATGTATTTAAATCCATAAAAAAGTTAACACAAGCTCAGGGGTAATTAACAAGCTAAGCAATCGCTCCTAGTTAATTAAATTTTACCAGAACAAATGCAGAAATAAATATCAAGTGGAATATATTTGGTTTATGTGTAAATTGTTATTCATTAAAACATTTCCTTTTGGATAGCTATTTCTATTAGGGTGACAAACGCGGTCTAGGGTCGTAAAGCACTCTTTGATCAAAGGCGCAGGTGAATGCTGAATGGGCCGAACTGATAACCAAATTTAATTCCTCTTGTAGAAATGCTGGTTACATATATTTATTTATTTTTTTGTATATGGTCAGGGTATAAAAACTTTCAATGCCAAGACCCAGGTTTGAGTGAAGTACATGTAGTACCGGCTTCTGTGGCTCAGGGGTAGAGCGCAGGTCTCAAAACCGGGAGATCGTGAGTTCGAATCTCAGCCGAGGCGGTGAGGTTTTTCGCGGTCGGCCTCCACCAAGGGTGAGCGCTCTGCAGGCTTAATGGGAAGGCTGTGCCACAGAGCCGTGTATCATTCACATACGAGTGCGTCTTTGGGGGGTTCCTCGGTGTTTTGACCTAGCAATGGGGATGATTACACACCCAGGACCCGCAGGTGCGGTAGACACCGGGCCTGGGTGATACCAGGATACAAAATAAAAATGATAGGAAGCGAGTGCTACCGCCCTGTCAAGTAGTCCCGAACCGAAATGGAAACTCTGCAGATGTACATACTTAGTTTAAGAATTAGATAAGTGAGCATTAAAAAATGGAGGCGGTTACCTCCACCAAAAAAATTTTAAAAAAAGTACATGAAGTACGAATTTCTTCTTCTAATTTCTAATGAGGACATTAGAATCATGACATATGAGCATGTAAATAGAAATGATTAATTTCTGTATTTATAACTTTATTAAGTTCTTTAACTTAAATAAATTTTCACTAATACTAAAAGCCAATGTTTTCTAAGCCACATATTTGGCAACGCATGTCATATATCCTTTCCTTGAATCAGATAATCTTAATAATGTATTCTAACGTTCTGCCATATCTTATATATTAGTAAAGTTTAGGTAAGCCAAGTAACCAAAAAACGTTGAAAAGCAAAGACATTTAGACAGTTTAATATATATTTATTTGCTTTTGTTTATGTTATTAATCTGGTTTATTGACCGAATAATTAAATTCTTGTACTTGTACTTCTGAAGAGCAGCCTTCACTTGTCCTTAAGTACAGTGCACGTACAGCATTGGCATAAATGGCTGTATGTGATGATATATTTATATATCACTATTTGCAGGTAATAGCAGCCACATTTAGTGCTGCCACCTGCTTAGAAATATTACTATAGTTGCTCCTGTTTTAAGAGTACTTCATTAACTTGATACATTTACTTTCTCCCTGTTTTTACCTGCATTTTTCAGTTTAGAATCATCCACGGCAGAGATACACAGAATTTCTGTTAAGGATTATAAAAGTGTACCTTCTGCACATCTAGTGAAGAAATACTATTGCATTTTTCTGGAACTGTGATCTCACAAAACCCCTGTGAAGAGATTTATTGTTGGAATTAAATCAACATGGTTCAGTCAGTTCAACATACAGGTGGCCTGTAAAGTATTTATAGATTTCTCGATGATCTAATGAAAAGCCAACGAAAGGGGGATTCAGTGTCTTATTAAAGCCACATTTAATATTAAAATAGAAAATGACATGAAAATATGACAAGTTAAAAACATCATATTAAGTCGGTACCAATACCGTGTATATTTGAAGAATAAATGATTCTTTGAAGAATATTTACTGAATCTTTTTTAAAATTAGAGTATCCATAAGATAAACTTAGTAAAAAGGAAGCTGAAAATTATTGTATAATTTTTAATGTTAATGTGTATTTGTAAGTGTTTATGTTGTTACGGAACCTAATATCAACAGATCACGTATGCGTTATGAACACAAATTTTGTAAATAAAAAAAAAACAGATTCTGTAAGGACTTATCGCTGTGACAGTGGAGGTATCCACGTACTGTACACTTTGTTTATTATACTGTGTTATTGTATTGATTCACTATTATACTGTTGTTATACTCTATTATTGTATTGATTTAGTGTATTGTAATGTTAGGGTTGTTTTAAGAATAAATTATAATTATTTGTTAACAAACAACCACTGACTTCTTTATTCATTCCCTTAGACATTTCACGCTGCCTAGCGTTGCAGAATCTGATTTTTTTTATCTCCATAACAAAATTTATGCTCGTTACGACTACGTGATCTGTTTATATTAGGTTCCGTAACACCATATACTAATGAAGGGCACCCCATTGGAAAAGAATCATTAAGATGCAAATATACTGTTATCTGCTTTAGGTAAAATATAATGGAGGATTGTTCCTTTGGTGTTACCAAATCCCTCCACAATATTTAATCTAAATCTAAACTTGTTGGTTTTAGTACAAGCACTGTTACCAAGGGAAAGATATAATACCAGCGCCACTGGGAGGTATATCAGCACTCTTATTTGCACTATGTGGTATTTAATCTTTGACATGCAACTTTTCTGCGGCCACGCCTCAAAACTGTCCATTACCTTTGTCTGGAGACGCCTGAAGGGTCTTCGGCGACGCAATCTATCAGAAAATACACCACTGTACCGTAGTCATAGCGAAATTTGTCCAATTAAACCCAGGCGAACACAGACGTTACAAACTCAGCGTGTAGGTGTCCAGATGCAAGAACGGGTGATCTGCTAGTTAATTTTAAATGAATTGAACAGATCTGAATGTGTCAGCAGAGAGCTCTTTCGATTAATGGTCACTGGTCTAAATGATGAATTCTTGTCCATTTAAGTTAACGGGTTAACCCATCAACATGCCTTCCACATGCCATCTTTTACCGAAGACACTGACCTTGTGGAAATATTCGTCAGTTCGACGATAAATGAGGGAGCAAACATTGAAAGCTTTGGTTTCTATATTTGGAGTCTAAATTGGAGTTAGCTCTTTTCTTTGAACCAGACCTAATGGACTTGTCAGAAAATTCAGACGGGCCTATTTCAAAAGCTGTTATAATTTTATCTCACCGTAGTGGCTGTCCGTCTGCCACGAATAACGTCAATAACATTTGACATTGTGATGACTGAGTAAAATATAGAGACTGTGGTCGGATTGATTCAGGATCATATAACATCAAGAAACCCTCGACTTGATTTTTTTATTCCAGTTGTTACGGTTCATTTTCACACGGCAAATCTGACAGACCGAACCATAACATAAAACCTCAGACACATATTCTTTTATTAACACAACAAGAGTTTAAGTGCAAAAATGGTGCTATATTAATATATACAATATTTACAATAACAAATGGTCATAGAATTTAAACATAACGAATATTAAACAAAGTCTCTCGTATCTCGTAATGTCTGCAACTAATAAATACTTAACTGAAGTCCCGAAAGTTCAACGGAAGATGCTCTGGTTCATAGTAACACAACACAGAAATATCCTTCCTCTTTACCAATTAAATTCATGGTTTCTTGTGGGGGAGGACGACCCACAAATAAAGAAGCTTCGTTTCCCCGGGGTTGACAAGTTGACATGAAAAGTTCATAATCGAGTCCTCGCTGAAGAGCGGTGACGAGTCCTCTTATAGGATTCGTGAAAAGCGGTAAAATGCGTCAAAGGGGTTTTATTTCAATGAGGCAGCGACTGTAATCAATAGATAGAATTGTTCTGAGGTCGAAACCCACAATAGAGTCCACAATAGTCCACAATAGAGCGGGTCCCGTTGCAGGGACAAAAACATGTTGATTGTCAATAGGGCGAGTTCTGCTGCAGAGGTCCACAACACCGAGGCGTCCATGCAGCAGAGGAAATTCGTGCGATACAAAGGGGTCCACAACACAGTCAATCATATTCCGAGAGGAAAGCAAATCTACCATCATTTGCAAATTTAGACCCTAATTTGCCGCGCCCCTGTATCATTATTACAGATGTTTTGATTTCGCCCGCAAATAGTGCTAATAGATGATAAAATATGCGGTGATATGTAAGTTTTTTTTATGTTTTTTTTTTTTTTTTTTTTACTACCAGTGGTGGTTAAGTAAATATCAGTTACGTATGTCGGGTTTTAGAGGTTTGCCGATCATTACATGTTTATAAACAGTTAACTCTCTTCCGTCTTTCCGAAATATGGCCGATCATCGCATGTTAATAAAGGCTTATAAAATGCTTTAAAGCCTCACAGCCTCTATTATTTCGATTCGACTTAATTGTGTTATTTAGCAGAAAGCTTTCGGTATTGTTGAGAAGTTTGGCGCTTGCCAAAGTTAACCGAGTCATCTCGAGCAATTCCATGAGAGTGAAGAGCTTAGTTGGTTTTTGTCTTCTATTAAGGATAATTTCAAAATTTAGCAGGGCTTTCTCTCGCGAAAGCGTGGGCAGAATTCACGAGAGTCCGAAATCCAAAATCTCCTCAAACTGCCATTGATTTGGCTGACACAACTGTAAGCCTGCCGCCCACTAGCGATTTTCCTGCGATTTTTCCTGTCGCAGTCAACGATCGTCAGTGACTGCTTCCGATTGACAACCGGCGACCAGTCGCAGAAAGTCTCCGATCTTAACTTATTTGACAGTAAAATGTGTCAGTGAGAATTTTCAGACGAAAAATGCCATTAAGAACTTATACATGTAGTAAAATATAAGAGATAATCAATTGTATAGTGTTTATCACATTAAATTCTAGGACTTTAAGACGTACACTTCTATATAAATGTGCTATTTGTAGATTTGTAGTCTTAGATTGCTATGTCATGTGTGTTGTTATAGTTAATAATCATATATTGACATAGAAAAGCTAAAATATATACATTTAAGAAAACCCCTTTGCGTTGTTCATATGCACTATGTAAATAAATAAAATATTTCTTGTATAAAATCAGTGTGTTTTATCCGGACCGTAACATTTAAACAAATCACTTTTCACTAGATGCTAATTGTTATGCAATTTTGTATTTTGTGAAAAAAAAATTCTATTGGCTTACTCCGTGAAAGAGAATATTTGCAGCAAATTAATCGTTCATTCCACAACGAATTAGAACTGTCTGGCCAGGAAGACTGGCTTCGTCTTGTACAGGTTTCTGCTGTTTAAGACTCATATCCGGGATGTGTTGTTGGCATTTGGTTCGTGTAGCACACGTAGCTCGTTGCCGTGGCAGCATCGCCTGGCCGGGCCGGGCTGGCCCATGTGTGAACCCTGACACGGCGTTCTCTGTTGCAGATGTTTCCTGTAGCATGTTTACTGTGTATTATGTATTATTCTGTTCAATTGTCCGTGAAAGGGAATTTTCGAGATTTCGGATGAAAGGTTATAAATAGGGGCTGTGTTTTAGAGCCAAGAGATAGGTGAGAGAATATTCCAGCGGACACAGAAGCGTGTATGTCAGTTTGAGGGACCTATTCCGATAGGTGCGGCAATTATAGATTTTCTTCTGGATTTGTGACGGATCTTGTTTGGTCTTCAGTTTACTTTCGGTATTGTTACAAGAGGTTAACATTAGACTGTTATTCTCTGAGCAGATTTGTGTGCATGGATATTGATCATGGAGTGTTTCATCAGTTTCTGCAGACTGATGGCACCACCTGTATTGTTCAGGTTTTTTACAAATTGTTTTCTCTATTATTGAGACCTTTAAAGATGTGGTTATCTGTCAACAGGGTCCAAATCGTAACAACTGGATCTAGAATCTTCATTCTTGCAATGCAAGGAGGCCTATGAAAAGTGTCTGTTGAAACCCGAAATTAGGTCTCTGTTTCCCCTATCCTTCAAGCCTTAGGACTCGGAAGTATCCCTCAGAATAATGGACAATTAGATTAAAATCTTAAGTATCTGAACAACTAATGCAGAGATCACTATGATTCTTTGCATGGATATTGATTATGGAGTGTTTCATCGGTTTCTGCAGACTGGTGGTGCCACCTATATTTTATTCAATTTTTCGATTTTTTTTTCTCTATTTTTGAGACCTTAAAGGATGCTGTCATCTGTTAACGTGGCACAAATCGTAACAACTGGACCTAGAATCTTCATTTTTGTCATGCTAGGAGGCCAATGAAAAATGTCTGTGGAAACCTGAAATTAGGTCTCTGTTACCCATATCATTCAAGCTATAGGACTCCGAAGTACCCCTCAGAATAATGGAAAATTTGATACAAAAGCTGAAGTATCTGAACAACTGATGCAGAGATCACCATGATTCTTTGCATGGACATTAGACTGTTATTCTCTGAGCAGATTTGTGTGCACTGTTCATCTGAATTATATGCTTTGACGGACTTGTCGCTGTGACAGTCGTGGTATCCAGGTACTGTGCACTTTGTTTATTCTGTGTGATTGTATTAGTTAGCTGTTATGCTGTTGTATACTATGTGATTGTATTGATTTAGTGTATTGTAATGTAAGGGTTGTTTTAAGAGTAAATTATATTTATTTGTTAATAAAAAACACTGACTTCTTTATTCATTCCCCTAGACATTTAACGCTGCCTAGTGCTACAGAATCTGATTTTATTTCCATTACAAAATTTATGTTTATCACGCATACGTGATCTGATGATATTAGGTTCCGTAAAATAAAATTGGAGGCTTGTCAGGGATGCTTAATAGTTATTTTTTTTAATTTATAAGGCCTTAAACTTGACACATTGTAGTATCCTAAATTGTTTACAAGATTACATATTGTTTACGGTACATTATTTACAGGATTTATCCCTGTGGTTTTTTGTTATTGTTTTAACATCTTAACATGGCAGATTTCATACCTGAGACATTTGTTGACGATCCCGACCCTGATAAAATTAAACAGTTGACATAGGAACAGTTGTTGCGTTTGGGACAACACTCAGGGCTAAGTGTGAAAAAAAGCTTTGAGAAAGCCTGATATCATTGCTAAAATCATACAAGATCTAGTTAGCAAAGGTTTAATTGAAGAGAGTGAAGTGGAAACATAAAAATGACAGTCTTGCTATGCAATTAGAATTAAAATAGTTAGAAATGCCAAATGAGCTAGCATTAAAAGAGAGGGAACAACATGAAAGGTTAGAAAGAGAATTACTTAAAAAGAAAAAGAAATTGAGTTAAAACGAATGGAGTTAGAAAGAATGAAACTAGAACATAGTCTACGTGCTACCCCAACTCACATTTTTGATGTTACTAAACACATTAGACCCTGCGAAATCACGAAATCAAGACTTATGCTTATAAAGTGCAACAAGCATTTGGAATTATATAAATGATTTCTTTTTTATTCTTCAGAATATTTTATCTGCCTCATATCTTGATGAGACTGACAACTGGATCTGGATAGTCTGCAAGTTTTCTTTTTTATGCATTTGTATAAAGATTAGAGTATACACTTCTTGTGTTGCCCTTTGACACTATTAAGGTTTCTAATTGTGGCTGTAATCATGATTACTTCAAAAGGTAATCATAAAGTAATCGTAATCGATTGACGAACTTAATTTGGTAATCGTTATTGTAATCGTAATCGTTTACTTTCAAAGTATAAGTAATCGTAATCGATTACATATATCAAGTAATCACCCCATGTTTGTCGCTGTACAGTTTTCAAATATCGATATTTTTAGATATATTGTTAAACGTGCATAAAACAGGATTTTTTTTTATATTTATATTTCTGCTATGTAGACATCCAAATGGGTTGGGATTAATGACAGGCCGCTGCTTTATCTTGAGATATTATAGTAAAAAATGTTAAAAGCCTCGGCCACAACCCGCTGCGGTCACCGCACACCGTAGAGTACCGTACGGTTTTTGGGACCGCTGGAATACTAAAATTTAGTAGGTTTGACATGCATAGATCAAAGGTCCGTTCCTGGAAGAAAAAAAACATGTCTGCTCGATGACTTATAGTATGCGAGAGATATGTCCATACAACAAAAAGAAAGAAGTGTTCAACACGGTCATAAAAATTTATCATTCATTAATATTCTCTCCTCACATCCTATGTTAACTGCATTAAGATCAAGTGACAAGTTAACAGTACTATTGTTTAAGAGCAGTATTTTACTAAGTACATAAATCAATACTATTGTCATATTTCGTATTTTAAATAAACTGATCTGCATAAACTTTTAATAGTCATTATATTTAACATGATAAATAATTAATTATTATTACAATATTAATAATTAATACAATTTAAAAACGCACTTATTTTTCTATAAATTTAATAAAATGAAAATATCGCAATACATACTGCTATACGTTACACATATCGCCATATACTGAAATTCGAAATTTGTAGGCAAAACCGAGCCCTGAAAATTATATATATATATATATATATATATATATATATATATATATATATATATATATATATATATATATATATATATCGATATAACGACTCATCTAAGAGCATTAAGCGAATCGATTCTCTTGCGGCATTCGAAATATTGATGTATTGCACAAACATTAGAAAGAAGGGACATCCAAACAGAAAAAGGTATATAACTTAGTCATAGTCTTATATATATGCGGTTAATTCTAATGAAATATATCACGATATTTATTCAATTAAAGAAAAGGCTTCTCAAATATTAAAATGTCCTACATTATGTTGAAAAGGTTCATGTAAATATTTCTAACTCTGTTCGGTAAATAATTATAGATTTTCAAATACATAAAATAAGGTTGCAGCTGTGTCGCATTTTTTGTCGCAAAAATGAGAAAAATTTATGATCACCAGGATTTAAACGTATTAAAATATGACAATGTAACTTTGCATATATATATAAATATATAAATATATATATATATATATATATATATATATATATATATATATATGTATATATATTGTTACGGAACCTAATATCAACAGATCACGTATGTGTGATGGACATAATTTTTTTGTCAACAAATAACCATTTATTCTTAAAACAACCCTAACATTACAATACACCAAATCATTACAATTACCAGTATAACAGCAGTACAACAAGAAATCTGTACAATCACAGTAAAATAAACAAAGTGCACAGTACCTTCATACCACCACTGTCACATCGATCAGTCCTTTCAAATGCATATGCCGGATGACAATTCCACACAAATCCTCTCAGAAAATAACAGTCCAATGTAAAGCTCTTGTAACAATCCAAAAAGTAAACTTGAGGCAGGCAGGCATTAAATTGTATAGAGTTAGTAGTAAAAGAATCCCTGAAATTACTGGATAATCGGAAAGGTCCCACTAACATACACACGTCTGTGTCCGCTTGAATACTCTCTCACCTCTCTCTCGGCTCCAAAACACAGCCCCTTTATATAACTTTTCACCTCAAGCCGAGAAGCTTCTATTTCTCGAACAATCAAACATAGTACACAGTAAGCACACGTTACAGGAATCATCTAGAAAAACATCGCTGTGTCTCTACATACCAGGGTGGACACGTGAGCTCGGCCAGGCGAGAAAGCCCCAAGCTAGCATGACACCGAGTGTTCAACCAGTACGGATTACTGCGTGTGCAACACGCGGCCACGCAAGAGCGCTACTACTCGAGTTACGCCCGTGTCACTCAATAAAAAGGGCACCTGTAATATATATATATATATATATATATATATATATATATATATATATATATATAGATAGATAGATAGATAGATAGATAGATAGATAGATAGATAATGTATCGTATACAGTTACTACAGATCTGGTTCGTGGGTACAGCTGGCCAGCCGGCTCACTCTTCAGGTACAAAGTGATCAGATTTGCGAGTATTGTTCGTCATAATAGGCTGGATTAACCTGGGGATACGTCGTTCGGTAAGGTTGTTGTCGAGACACATGCAGGTGGCTTTTGTGCTGTGCTGGTTCCGTGGAGCACATTGAATTATAGAAGCGAACTGACCCACATTTAAACACAAGGCCAAGCACCTTCATTGTGACGTTAAGTAATCACATAAATCCCCACGGAACCAGCACAAAACAATAGCCACCTGAGCCCCGACAACAACCTTACCGGACCTAATAATCCTAGGTTAATCCTACCTATTATGACGAACAATACCTGCATATTTGATCAGTTCAGTTTGTACCTGAAGAGTGAGCCGGCTGGTCAGCTATACTCACGAAACAGGTCTGTTGTATATGAAGTAAAACTCACTGTATACGATGCATTATCAATGCTCCTCTGCATGGTAGAACATGTGATATATTGAATTTCTATGTGTATAACTTTGAATATATATATATATATATATATATATATATATATATATATATATATATATATATATATATGGTCGAGTCAACGTCAGTATTAATAATTTGCTATAATATATTAGTACATAACAGGAGCAAGCATTCTAAATAAACCCTGACTATCCCTGTTATTACACTAAGTATTCATAAAATGTCTAGGAACAAAGTGAACCCATGCCACTGAGACGTTATAATTTTTCATTAATATCAGTATTTAGTTCGCCGTGTTGCGCCGTCGTGCTGTTTCGCACGGAGATTGGAACTGCTCGGTTAAACGAAAATATGGACTCTATACGATAATGTCTGGTATCTTTCAAGATGCTGCGTTCCTGTTCCACGCAAGCGCATATCTCCCATGGCCAGATCCGACCCTCACCATCGTTCATCCTGTTCAGTGGCCTGATGCCAATCAATCCCCAGTATAGGGCAGTTAGGTACACGTATGTCAGAGCCTCCAGATTTCGTCAATATGTTAGCCATACATTGGGATGAACTGATTTAAACAAAAATATTCTAAGGATATATATTATCAGCGGTGCTCCTAAACTGTTCTTACCAATAACATATGCGAACGGCGTTCATATCTGTGTTCGTATAAATTTTACACAGAGCTCAATAAATTTTCAATGTTCATTGATTGGTAAATTAAGGGGCACCATGAGCCATATCTGTAAGGTAAATCTACATCACTTCCGTCAATGTGTGCGTGTACCAATCATTAAAGCTACCAAAACAGAAAAATGTTGAATTATTTCGCCCGAACGGGTTTTTCTTAATAATTAATCAATCAATTAAAACACGTGTGTTTGCCAAATATTTTACAGGAAGGATACATAAATGTGACATAATTCTTTAATGGTTCATTTAAAAACACAAGTTTAATTCATTTTTATTTATGCCTTCATGTATAAAATAAAAGATTGCATTGTTAACTAGATATATGCACTCAGAGAATGCATTCTCCCATAAGGTATGGTCAAAATGCAGCATTTTCCTATAAAACATTCCAGGATCTAGATGGTGATCCGGATCACCCCACAGTTTAATCAATCGTTCCCTGTATTGTTGCGGAGTTATCCTGAAAATTTCATAAAAATCTGTTCATAACTTTTTTGATAAATGTTGCTAACAGACAGGCGGACAAACAAACCACCGCCGCCAAAAACATAACCCCGCCGCTTGGAGGAGGTAAGAAAGTAATGATGTTTGAAGTGTGTGAGGTATGAGCAGCCGAACATTTCAGTTTAGCCGTGTATCATGAGTCAATACTGCTTTGACGCTGTTCACATGGCGTCGTAACCAGGAATTATTAGGGACAATATTGATCCAGCAATTGTCATGATGCAATCCTTAGGGGGGGGGTAATCACTGGATTTGTTTTGTCTTATAGGCTAGGACTTCCGGTTACCAGTTTCAATGCACATTCAGGATGAAATAAAGTTTGTTTTGTAGCTGTCGTGCCGAAAGAAAGGTTTATTCCATGCCTCCGCCAGGCGGATATGCTTTCATTCCTGTTCGTATGTTTGTGTGTGTGTATTTTTTCACAATATTACTCACGCAGCCTTGAACGGAATCTCATGAACTTTTCAGAGCATTTCGAGAATAGACCAATGAAAAAGGATTAGAGTTTGGTGTGGGTCCGACACATGATCCGGTTCCAAGAACGTCGTAAATGGATTTTCACAAATATACAGTCACTTATGCACGAATGAGCCAAGGAATATGGGTCGCGGCTTGCATTCATTAGACTTTCAAGTAAGATTACAATGAAACTATCACCGCATTGGTTGGTTTTTGTCCGATTATTCACATATAATACAATTTTATCTAACTGACATTATTGTAGCCATATATATTGTCCTTCTAGACCCCGTCAAGACGGCCAGTAACCATCATACGTTACTCTTTATATGGCAATCGATTTTTTTAAAGAAGCTCTGAGAAATTCTTTGATGGTGCATACCGTTTTGACCAAATATTCTGCCTCAAAATACATATAATCCTCCCCACGCTGGTGCCCATTCACATTGCCTCGTTAAACAAAGGATCGGCGAAATTTCTCTTGATGACTCCTAAGTCACTCGGCAGAATTAGTTTATTAGAATATGACAGCTGCGTTATTTGAAAATACAAATCAGACGGCTAAACAGTGACAAAGTGACAGTATATGTGCTTGCAACTATTTCAATTTACGGTTCTTTATAATATTTTAATGTTCAATTTTAGGAAAAGGCTCTGTTTTGAAGTTACCAAAAACATATCTACAATAATCTTTGTGAATCGACATCGCAAAATTTCGAAACCACTCGTGGGGGCTTCCATTATACGTCCTGAATAAATGGTGGATGTCGTAAGTCGTATGTCGGAATCAAAGGATTACCGCTAGTAGATAAAAAGGAACTAAATGTGCTAGAGCCAATTGTTTCAAGTAGTGGTCATGTCCATGGTTTCATGGGCACTAAATGGCGCTTACATCTAAGGTGCTCTGTAGGTATATTGATTTAGGGTTCGTCGATTATAATTAGTCAGTCTAATCAAGCTGAACTATTTGCAGATTGGGTGTCTTTATATAAACCAATGCTTTAAAAATGTGATTCACAATGGTTTCAAGTTGTTAAGGTTCAGGACATCTTACTGAAAGAGGCCGGTATAGTTATTCCGATCCTCCTTACCGACTAAACTTTTATAAATATGTGTGATCCTAACAGTGTTCCAGTCAGCAGGGATTTCACAAAGTAAAAAAGGAAAGGATAAATGTATGAGAAAATATATAACGGGGACATTTAATGGGCTTCAAGAAATAATCCAGACGTTCTCCTCGCATTCCTCGCTGTACTAGTATCAGTTTTTCTGGCGACGGACGTATGGCTACGATAAAATAATATTAATTGCATCATAGGTCGATGAAGCGGGAGGAAGTGTAATGACCTGTTATTTAATAAGTGTAATGGAACCCAGTCTTAACAGCTGTAACAATACAAACTGTCTGGATACACCACGAAAGTTAAAGGACTGAGAATGTAATTACAGTGAGGTGATTGAACTCGCACAGTTTTCTTTCTTTCAGTAAAAGAAAAATTAATAATGATAGTATTTAAAAGATGCAGTGACATTCAAAGCTCGATGAACTTATCTTTCCTTGAAAGGAAAAGCACTATTTTATATTTTACCTTGTGTGAGTAAAAAAACTAAGTATTGCAATATGAATGAGAATGTACAAGAAAATCAAATAATAATTGAGCAATTTATTTAAAGGTTAACTTTTATTTTTGTAAATTGGAGATTTGGAAATGATATAAAAAACGATATACAAAAAGCTGAGTACATTGACTTTTTAAAAATAAAAACAGCTTATCTTGGTTGCGAAACTGACAGTATACACACACACACACACACACACACACATATATATATATATTTACTACATGTAAATAAAGTCAGTGTGTCCTACCCATTGCCACTCTGAGATTCATGCAAGAGGGTATAACTATCTGTTACCCTTTGGCGATCATCAGGTGACTGGGTGTTCGTCACAGAGATTTGCAGTGCCTATTTGCATGTAGACCACCCTGACGTGTTTTACATGTAGTATATAGCTCTACGTCAATCGTATAGACCACTCAACCGATTCTTCCTGGTCTATCATAATGTGTGTGTTTATATATATATATATATATATATATATATATATATATATATATATTTATATATATATATATTTATATATATTAAACTGATTTTGATTGTGGGCTAAATTTTAAAACTAGTCTAATGATTGTATATTCAGGCCCATCTCATTCTTTGCTTTGCTACATTTTAGCAGTAATTAGCTTAATCAGAATTAACAGTAATCATCGTGAACGTTTGAAACTAGAAATCTAAATTCTAAGTCTCCGTCATGTGTGGTCCCTATTTTGCATTAACTTATTCGACCCATCTTCCCAGGTTTATTCGTGCATAAGTGATTCTACATTTGTGAGTTGTCCTAAACCCGGATCATACGTCAACTGCAATTGATATTAAATAGTTATAATATATTGTATTTATATAGAGCCAATCCTCCGATTGTCTGACTCGCAGCGCAATTCACATACCCATACCTACATACAATTTCATGGAAATCTGCTCCCTGTGCCTGACCCAATAAATAAGGATATTTATTGATAACCAAAAGCTTGCCGAGAGAGATATGTTTACATTAGTTTTAAATAATACAAGAGTCGGAGATTTACTAAGAGTAATAGCAGAAGTGAATTCCAGACTTTTGGGGCTATAAAACAGAACGAACGTTCACCGACTTAAATATTTCACCTTGGTACTTTAAAAAAGATTTTCGCCAGCCGAGCGCCGATAGGTTATTAATTCTTCAGACAAATATGATTGAAATGAGCCTTTAAAAAGGTCGGTAAACAAAAACAGCAATTTTGTATTGAACGTGTTTTTTTTACGGGAGGCAAATGGAGCTGTTTGAGCAGCGGCGTGACGCGGTCTGTCTTTTACGCTCCTTAAGAATGAGACGCACAGCATTATTCTAGACCATTTGTAGCCGCGAAACTTGCTCTGCCGGTGACCATGCAAGAACTGAATTACAGTAATCCAGTCGAGATATTACTGTGGCGCAAATAAGCCGACAGCTCGCATTAGTAGAAAGGAAACGCCGAAATGAATCTATACGGCGGAGCTCGAGAATTTCATGAGGGATTCTGTGTACAAGATAGGCCTACAATGAGTTGTGTATACATGGATAATTCTGCTCATGAATGACTTATGATTTGTACAAACACATACAAACTCGAACACAAGAAAGCATGGATTCAACGCATATCTCCCGGAGGGAGGCAATCAGTTTTAAAATCACCAACTATTTTCAATAGATTCACTTAATAATCAACAACCGGGACGTTCCAAAGGAATGTGAGAGGTGGAAATAAAATTAAATCTTCAGTAGATAAAATCCAGACATATAAGCAATAAAAATCGCTAGGAAACATTGACCTTTACAGGACAATGGATGACATTTAATTTAGCTGCCAAAACAGGATACAGCGGTCAGCAGCGGTTGTTGAGCCTTCTAGTGTAATACAATCATGGAGTGGTCACCGGCAGACACCTGGCCTGGTTGACGCCAGGATTTAACTGAGAGAAAGCGTGTGATACTGCCCTGTCGCAAAGTCCGAAACCGGAATGGAATTCTGCAGATGTACATATATGTAGTTCAGTTAACATTTCAAAAATGGAGAAAGTTACCTCCGACAAAATATTTAAAATAAAAAAACAGCAACAAAAATGGAGTATCTGGTAAACGGAGTGCTAAATGTTTCTGTGATTTAAATGTTTCTGTCACACAACGGAAAGGTATAAGGAAGACACACATGTTATGTATGATGTTTATATTTCCGTAACCAGATATCCACACGTAAAGTGCTGATATAAAAAAGAATGATCTTCCAGATATAAGAACACCAAATTCTCATAATACTTAATTTTCTTTTTTTTTTTTTTTTTTTTTTGTTTCACTCTGTTAAATTACTTTCACAGCTTCTTGGGCAGCACAGGAGTTGGTCACCACAATCGAATGGAGCTCATACCTAGAGCCGCCCCCTCTAACTCCGATCTTGTTACGTAATGTTAATGTTTTAAATTTATAGACCTTACATTTCTCCTAGATTTTATAGTGTGAAAATGTATTTTTACTCAGATTATTATTATTATTATTGTTATTATTATTATTATTATTATTATTATTATTAATACATGGGTAGCCTGTTCAGACACGATTGTCTGCCACAGGGCCCTGTTGAGCTATATACAGTTTATATAATGTAAAAACATTTAAAATGCAATCAGAATTAATAAAAGTGACTAAAGATAAAATTATGCAGCAAGATGTGGCAATCAAGGCAATCATGAGTGTCACATAAATATGAAATATAACAGAGTATGAAATAGCATGAATTATATGACATATAAAGCACAGAGGTTTATAACATGATATTTTGTTAAAGGCCTGTAAGGAGAAGCAGTTCTTTGAGATTCATTTAATGTGTTCCACAAAATAGGGCCTCGGTATAAAAATGATCCTTAGATAGTCTGTCCGAGGTTTAGGTACATACAATTTTTTTTGAACAGCTATTTGTGAGGTTTGTCGTTGGAAGCTACCAGCCTCAGATTATCCTCAATACTCAATCTTTATCGAAAGAACCACAACCTGTGTCAAATATTTTCTAATCAATCTATTACAAAGTATGTTATGATGAATGTTATATATATGAACAACCCATTGTTTGATAACTAATTATTTTCATTTTCTGGATTGCCATATGCGATTCATAAGCCAAATAAAAAATACTTATCCTTGAATCAATGTATTGAATGAAAACGAGACCGATGAACGTATCCCTTTATAGAGTTGGTCTTAATTATTTCCCTGAAAGAAAAGCGCTTTTTTTTCTTAAACGTTATTCTAACTCATCTGTTATGATTAAATTAAAATAGAAAAAGCACCCTTCTCAGTTGACGCCATTGTACCCTTAAGAAACTTAAAGTCCTTATTAAGTAAGTATGTTAATACACTGGCGATCCGAACAAACTTTAAGCTCCTCACTGCACGACCTTTAAAAGTTAACGTATTAAAGGTCACCCTTTCTAATCTCCCCGATCATCTTAAAATGAACGTTTTTCTTTTATTTATTTTTTTTTACTGTCATAATTTTATTTATTTTGCATGAATGAAAAGCTATGGAAATGCCAAGTCCTTTGTATGTTCTAAAACAGTAAAGCGAATGTTCTATGCTTTCCTCTTATTTTGTTAGTTCGTTTGTCTGTTACCCACTGTATGACAGATGAATTGAACGGATTCCATTGTATTTTCTAAAGAAACAGAATCTGTTCATTGCTACAGAAAACTGTCCCTAATGAACTGACCTTGATTAACTTTTCAGGAAGGTAATCTGAATCATCATCATATGTTGTTTTTGTTTTCATTCAAAGGTTTCTGTTCCCTTCTATTTCTTTCCCTCCGTTTCGAGCCGCCTATTTATAAGAATTGGGGCCAGTGCTTGCTCTGTCATTCACTAGGAGAAGCCATGTTACTGAAGCGTGGCTCTGTGTGCACATACGAAAATCTGATTTCTGCGGGAAAAAACTTTTATTTTTTACATTTAGTGGGACTTTATTTTTTTCAATGTACACATTAACCAGCTCATCTATATATATATATATATATATATATATATATATATATATATATATATACATATATATATAGCCATACAACGTGCTCGGGGAACGGGTGAGGCACGTTATAAATCTTATTGCAAGAGTCGCAACGAATCATTATAGTAAGTAGTGTGTTATATAGACTGGATTATCAAATATGCCTATGTCACAGTATTTCCTGTGCGTCATATAGCTTTCAAGTTGTTCCGCAGATAATTATGGCTGTATATGACAGACCTTGTATAACATTTCATTTTTTTACTGCAAATGTTTACTATGGTGGAAAAAATGCGCCGGAAGGAGGCCAATCACGCTCATAAAAAGTTTGAATTTTATTTACAAAGGAATATGACAGAATTATTGTGATTATGGTTATCATGGTTATTAGTAACATGATCCAGTCATTGCCTAGTGGGATCATCTGACGTGTTTGTTGACTTTACACTTAAACACGCATCAACATGTACAATGGGAAAACATTAGGCTTGCAGAATATTTTACAGGAAGGCTATAAAATATTACATAATTCTTCAAACGGTGCATGCAAAAGAGCCACATACATTTTTGCCAGTGTTAAAATTGAGCAATCATTTACCAGTTATTGTTAGTTTTTTTTTAAATCAGGCCAACACAAAATCTGTGAAATTTTACCAACTTCCCAGATGTTACAAAAATCTGTAACATTTCTTAAATTGGTGCGCAATAAAGGTGGTATCCATTTAAAATGACATTTGTCAAATCGGAAATATTAATATGTAATTTATATGAAGCAATTGAGACATGAAGGTAAGATCGATACCATGGAGTCCGAGAATTAAATTTGATCCGAGAGAAATGTGAGCTGCGATTCCCTGAAACTATTATTTGTGCGGCCTGATGACCTGAAACAGACATTTAATTCATTTAACACCTGTTTCATCTTACCAGCAATTAAGACCTTAAAATATCGTTCAGATAACCGGGATGTAACCGTTGAATAATTCAAATTACGAGGATGTAATGTGATACTATAGTTCAGGGTACAGTCAGTACACCCCTCGATTTACAACAATAACAGGTTCCCTTACACCTGTTTTACTCTTTTCCCGTGCTACTTTTTGAATCATACACTTTATTGGTCGATATACTAATCCCCCATCATGCACCATATATGGTTATTCCCTGGCTGCCATCCTTGGTGATTCGTAAGCTGATCAGGGAGAGTGTGACTGGGACTTTAATTTATAAATTAATTCATTTTACTATTACAGCCATTGGTGATAATATATGTTGTAATGAATTTTTTATGGGTCTTTTTATAGAGGTAAGGGGGGATTCCTTAGGGAACAAAATGCCTTTATCTACTCCTGCTAAGGGGATATGTTCAAAACAGCCATTGCTAGGAAATACAGTTATCCAGATCATTTAGAAGGCCTTGAGATTATCCTCAACACTTAATCTTTATCGAAAGAACCACAACCTGTGTCAAATATTTTCTTATCAATCCATAACAAAGTATGTTATGATGAATGTTAAATATATGAACAACCCATTGTTTGATAACCAATTATTTTCATTTTCTGGATTGCCATATGCGATTCATAAGGCAAATAAAAAATACTTATCCTTGGATCAATGTATTGAATGGAAACGAGACCGATGAAAGTATCCCTACATAGAGTTGGTCTTAATTATTTTCCTGAAAGAACAGCGCATTATTTTCTTAAACATTATTCAAAGTCATCTGTTATGATTAAATTAAAATAGAAAAAAAACCCTTCCGTGTTGGTTTTATTGTACCCTTAAGAAAATTAAATTCCTTATTAATTATGTTTATGCACTGGCAATGGGATCAAACTTTAAGCTCCTCACTGCACAAATAACGTATTTAAGGCCACTCTTTCTTGTACTAATCTCCCCGATATATCATTTTAAAAGAGATTACTGCACCCACTTTAATACCAGGAATCACGATCAGTTTTTAAACATAATATGTTTTTTAGTACTCTGCAATATCATAATCTTTTTTTGCTACAGAAGACCCTCTAAAATGAACGGATTTTGGTTCACTTTTCAGGGGGTTAAGGGAGGTAACCTGAATCTAATGAACGTATTTTGATTAACTTATTTAGGGCGTTAAGGGAGGTAATCTGAATCTAATGAACGGATTTGATTAACTTTTCAGGAGGTTCAGGGAGGTAATCTGAATCTAATCAACGCATTTGATTTACATATCAGGAGGTTTAGGGAGGTAATCTGAATCTAATGAACGGATATTGATTAATTTTCAGGAGGTTTAGGGAGGTAATCTGAATCTAATCAATGCATTTGATTTACATATCAGGAGGTTTGGGGAGGTAATCTGAATCTAATGAACGGATATTGATTAATTTTCAGGAGGTTTAAGGAGGTAATCTGAATCTTATGAACGGATTTGATTAACATATCAGGAGGTTTAGGGAGGGAGGTAATCTGAATCTAATGATTAGGTTTTTGATTAACATACAGGAGGTTAAGGGAGGTAATATGAGTCTAATGAACGGATTTTGATTAATTTTCAGGAGGTTTAGGGAGGTAATCTGAATCTAATGAACGGATTTGATTAACTTTTCAGGAGGTTCAGGGAGGTAATCTGAATCTAATCAACGCATTTGATTTACATATCAGGAGGTTTAGGGAGGTAATCTGAATCTAATGAACGGATACTGATTAATTTTCAGGAGGTTTAGGGAGGTAATCTGAATCTAATCAATGCATTTGATTTACATATCAGGAGGTTTGGGGAGGTAATCTGAATCTAATGAACGGATATTGATTAATTTTCAGGAGGTTTAAGGAGGTAATCTGAATCTTATGAACGGATTTGATTAACATATCAGGAGGTTTAGGGAGGGAGGTAATCTGAATCTAATGATTAGGTTTTTGATTAACATACAGGAGGTTAAGGGAGGTAATATGAGTCTAATGAACGGAATTTGATTAATTTTCAGGAGGTTTAGGGAGGTAATCTGAATCTTATGAACGGATTTGATTAACATATCAGGAGGTTTAGGGAGGGAGGTAATCTGAATCTATTGATTAGGTTTTTGATTAACATACAGGAGGTTAAGGGAGGTAATATGAGTCTAATGAACGGATTTTGATTAATTTTCAGGAGGTTTAGGGAGGTAATATGAATCTAATCAACGCATTTGATATACAGATAAGGAGGTTTAAGGAGGTTATCTGAATCTAATGAATGGATTTTGATTAACTTTTCAGGAGGTTTAGGGATCTTATCTGAATATAATGAACGGATTTTAGTCAACATACAGGAGGTTTAGGGAGGTAATCTGAATCTAATTAACGGATTTTGATTAACTTTTCAGGAGTTTTAGGGATCTTAATCACCATCATATGTTTTTTTTTTCATTCAAAGGCTTCATTTTCATTCTGACACAGAGTTATTCATGTACCAAATGTTGGAGCCGCCCATTTATAGGAATTAGGGCTAGTGTTTGTTATGCCATTCGCTAAGAGGATCTGCGTTACTGAAGCGTGGCTCTGTTTACACAGATCAAAGTCTGATTTCTGCGGGAATCTTTTCATATTTTACATTTAAGGAATGTTTATCTTTTTGTTTAAATGAACACATTAAAAAGCACATTCTACATATATTGCCATACCCGGGGGGAATTGTCCGGGGGTAGTTGTTAAGTTGCCATAACGGCTGCGTGTGGACATTTGGTACCTTTCAAAATGATGCATACCGTTACATACCAGTATATTTGTTGTAGATATTAAATTGATATGGAGGAATATATGCGTCGTGTTATAGGTGCTCTTTTCATTGTGTGACACGGGCGTAACTCGTGTGCTTGTTGTTGCACTCTATGTTTAATCCGTACTGGTTGAACTCTCGTTGTCATGCTAGCTTGGGGCTTTCTCGCCTGGCCGAGGTCACGTGTGGACCCTGGTATGTGGATGTTCTTCTGGATGATTCCTGTAACGCGTGTTTACTGTGTATTATGTTAGATCCTAAGACTATTCGAGAAGTGAAACATTCTCGGCTTGGGGCAAGCAGTTATAAAGAGGGGGCTGTGTTTTAGAGCCGAGAGAGAGAGGTGAGAAGATTCCAGCGGACACAGACGTGTTTATGTCAGTTTGTGGGACCTGTCCGATTATCCAGTAATTTCAGGGATTCTGCTATTACTAACTCTATACAATTAAATGTTGCCTGCCTCAGGTTTACTTTCTGGATTGTTACAAGAGCTTTACATTGGACTGTCTTTTCTCCAAAAGGATTGGTGTGGACTTTTCATCTGGCATAGGCATTTTAAAGAGTATTTGTGACGGTGGTGGTATCCAGGTACTGTGCACATTGTTCATTTTCCTGTGTGATTGTATTGATTTGTTTTTTATACCGTTGTTTTACTGTATAATTGTATTGATTAAGTGTATTGTAATGTTCTTTTTTTCCTTGTTTAGAAATTATTGAAATTGCATTCGCCAGATCGGTGGTCTCGAGGTACTTTTGTATTTTAACAGATACAGGTGGACCTTGCTTTCTGACACTCACAACCATGAAAAACCATTCAACCAGTGTACCCGGATGGTTTTGCTCGGAAACTTTTTAAATCAGGGAAAATGAACTAATGGTAAAACACACATGTTATTGCAAACGAATATGAACCTAAAATAAAAACTTTTAAACATCACCTGGTTTATATTTGTGAATTTACCTTCCACAACTATATTTATTCAAAATAATGTTTTACCATTTTAGTTTGTTGCTGCGTGTTTTAGTGTCAAAGCAGCAATGACATCAGAGGATACATCTAAGCAATTACTGGACCATGTGACAAATAACCATGATGACCATAACCACAATAATTCTTTCCAACTCCTTTGTAAATAAAATTCACACTTTCTATTAGTGTGCATTGTCTTCTACCGATTGTTACCGAACCTTATATAAACAGATCACGTATGCGTGATGAACACAAATTTTTTAATGGAGATAAAAAAGTCAGATTCTGTAACACTAGGCAGCGTGAAATGTCTATGGGAATGAATAAAGAAGTCAGTGGTTTTTTGTTAACAAATTACTTTAGTTTATTCTTAAAACAACCCTAACATTACAACACACCAAATCAATACAATTATACAGCAAAACAGCGGTATAACAACAAATCAATACAATCACACAGAAAAATAATGTACACAGTACCTGGATACCAACACCGTCACAACGATAAGTTCTTTAAATGTATACTCTCGGAGAAGGACAGTCCAGTGAAAAGCTCTTGTAACAATCCGGAAAGTAAACTGAAGTCCAAATGCACAAAATCCAGAAGAAACTCTGAAGAAAATCTATAATTGCCGCACACGTCGGATAAGTTCCCAGAAACTGACACACGCTTATGCGTCCGCTGGAAAACTGCTCTGCTCTCCGCTCCCGGTGTTCTAAAACACAGCCCCTTTATATACTCTTCACCCCAAGCCGAGAATTTTGCACTTCTATAATATTCGAAGAATAATACATAATACACAATAAGCACGCGTCACAGGAATTCTCTAGAAAAATATCGCTGTGTGTATCTCTACATACCAGGGTCATCACGTGACCTCGCCCAGGCGTGAAAACCCAAGGCTAACATGACAATGAGAGTTCAACAGCACGGATTAAACACAAAGTGCAACAACAACACGAGTTACGCCCTGGTACACAATAAAAGGAGCACCTATGACAATTTGGGTATCATTCTTGGCCAATTTAAGTATAATCAGAATATCATGCTTGGGTATAAAGACTGTGCATGATAAAGATTATTAAACAACTCCACCATGATGGAAAAGCCAAAATAAATTGGAATTCCAGGTAAGAATAAATATTTACGCCCTGTGCTGAACATTGATGGATTCCAGGTCAAACAAAATGTTCAAGTACAAGGTGGAGCATTGAATGCTGTGGCCACAGACTTGACAGAATAACCGACATAAAATACCGGACCGCCTCTCCTTGAATTACTTTACTATAATCAAGAGGGCCCGACTTAAAGTGAACATTTATTTGAAAGACGCAGATACTTTTGGTATGTAAGCTCATATTTACTTCTCAATCAGGAGTGAACCGGGCGGACGGGGAGAGAAGCAGAGATCGACCGGACGTTTTAAAATGGCACATAACGTGCTTGAAAATGAGGACAACTCATTTGTCTTTGTGTAAGCTTAAACACAGATGTCAATCTGGCGAGACATACCGGATTAGGACCGGCAATGGAGTTTCCTCAGACAAAATAATATACTTGAAAATGCCATTTGTCTTGACCTATGTATTGATTTTAAACCAGAGGGTTTAACTAATACAGTCTCCTCAGACCCAATAAAAGGCTTTAATAAGGCTTAAAGGCTTAAATTCTGGAGTGCTGGAGATTGCATACATCAAATCCCGAAAAAAACTATAATTTTCAGTAACCATCAATATTATGTTCATCTGTATTTAGAGGACGGAATGTAAACTGTAAGCAATTAAGTATAGATTCATTATGCACTGTTTGTTTGTGAATACCTTTCAAAACTATCAATTCAGTCGACAGGCTGTCTCATGTCTATTTTGGTTTAATAATTAACCATGTCCCGTGTGAACCCGGTGGCTCACTAAAGCCTGAGTCACATATCCAACAACCTCCGGTCAAATTTGTTGATCGCCAGAAAGTCGCCGAATTCCAAGCCCGCCATTAAGTCGAGCGTATTATACCCTTGAACAATGGCGATCAAAAATCGCCCGGCGGCCGACAGTAAATAAAATGTTGTTTGTATGACAGGCGCCGTCCGAGTTGCGGTCGATGGTCGTTTGATTTGTTGATGCCCACCAGACACCCGGGCGACGACCCCTATGAAAAAATAATTTTTCTTAAGACTAACAGAGTGAAGAGCACTGCACAGCTACTAAGTAATAGTTGCTAACTAGAATGCCGCCAAAAAGAGAGCAAAGAAACCCGTTCCTCAGAAGAAGGTGGCACGAGAGCTTCATCGGATCACGAACTGGAAGCTGAGTTGACAGAAGGAGCCGGCCTTGGGTCGCAGTAACCGCCCGACGGCGGCCCGACACCAGCACGGAGCGCGCTCGTACGTAGCACGTACATGTCGGTCGGGATACGAGACGGGGTCGTTCGAGTATTGTAGGGGGCCCATGCGGTGGCAGCACAGTTCTGTCTTAAATCGTCGGATTTCTGCCATATATCGATCGTATGTTAGCCGCTGCTCGAGCGATCTATGGACGACCTGTTTACGAGCTCTCCGACATAAAAAAAACGCCTTTGGAAAATCGCTGAATTAAGAACAGGTATAGATGCCCTGCGAACGTCGGCCGAACGTAAAATTCGCGTCGGAGCCCGCAGTGATCGAGCAAACGAAGGCCGTATTCCTGCCGAAAATGCCGTTTTCAGTTAGCAGAAAAGTCGGACTGGCTCTATATATTTTAGATATGTGATACACACAGGTAAACACAATACCCTAGCAAACTTTATTCATTGAGCCACCGGAAGGAATTTCCCCATCATTTACACATTATAGAAGAAAACATATCACTTCCCGTCAATCCTAGAAACAGGAAATCCTTTAAAAAATCACTCAAGCCTGCACGTAGAATATCATTTCCTATATTTTGAGTTTGATGAATACTTATTGCCCAAACCATGTGTGTTATTGTAAGCCTCGTGCCTAGTGAGATGGCCCGAGGGTGAATGCATTTTTTTTTTTTTTTTTTTGCAAAAAGGTAAAATTTCAAAGGCACGGGAGCTATATGTCCTCAAAATACAGTGAAATCTCGTTGTGTCGAAGTCAAAGTGACCCTCGGAAAACTTCGACACATCTTTCGACAAAAGCGGGTGTTTTATATGGTAATAATTTGACTAGAGCTGTCCTGAATATCGAGTCTGTAAGTTCGACATAAGGGGGGTATTCGACTTAAGCGAATTCGACACAACGGTGTTTCACTGTAGTTTCCAGATAATAACTCCATTGGTTTGACATATTTTTTTTTACACCTGACTTGTATATCCTACCGCAGAAGTAACAATCCTATAGATTTTCGGGTCATGATTTCAAGGGTTAAGGTCACAGGACCCACATTTTGAAAAGCTCATAGAAATATCCCTACAGACAAACTCAGCTGAGCGTCGAGACCCATGGGCATGTTTTTATAAAATTGATGCACATTTTGTATGTTTTTTTTTTTTTTTTTGGTTAAATGCAAATATTTACTTTGAGACATAGAACAATAGTTCAAATCCTACAGATATAGAACAATTATGTTAAGAGCAGAATGTACTTCACATTGACCTAATTTTTGGTATGAAAGAGACCTACCGGGAGATAAAGCTTATAGTTAGTTCTTTAATAATCGCTTACATTTCTTGCATATTATATAATCGATCACAAGCGATCATGTATGATCATGTATAAAGTGTTACTACATTACTAGTCATTTTGGTTTTACCTAAACGGTTAAGGAACTTTTATTACAATATCGGGTAATTTAATATTACATTTTCGGTTAGCAAATGTTGTAACATTATCGGTTGGTTTTGTATTACATTATTGTTAAGTGTTACAGTATCGGTTATTTTTTATAAGGTTATCGGTTGGTTTTACATTATCAGTTTATATGTTACTACGTTATCAGTTTGAGTTATTTTATTGGTTAATTTCTTGTAACATTATCGGTTAAAATTACATTATAAAATGACTATTACATTATCAGGTGTAACAGGCCCCATCTCATCTTACCAGTGTTGACTGTCAGTGACTTATTTAACTAATTTCGAGACGTAACAATGAACATACATATATATTGAAAACTGCGTAGATGACTTGAAGTAACAACACAAATAAAACAGTGTTTTTCAACTCTCCTTAATACTCCTCAGTTAAACAGAAAATTGTAATGTTAAACCTCAACGTTCAACCAAACAACTCACTCTTGTTAAAGAATAAAACACCGGATTAAGCTAAATTGACGCCGGTGCACTAAAGGAAAACTCATTTGTAAGTGACATATCCGTCACCTCTTTGAAAGGAGTGCTTCACTCAATCAATAAGTTTGTTCGGTCGTACCGAGAGGGCAGTCATGTTAAAGGAAACCCAATTTCCGCTCTCTGTCTTACTTTCACTATATAAAACCACCTCTGGTAATAAGACTGCAAACTGATAACTGCCCATTAACGGGTCTTAATTGTATTAGCCCTTTTCAATATTAATCATAAACGATATGCATCGGTTGAAAATAAACAATTCTATAAGCTGAACAGGAATTTTTTGAATTTGTATTCAACATTCATGATTTTCTATAACATATATGAGACACTTGATAACCATTTGGTTGGAAATTAAATCTTTAGAATTTTTGTATGGACCATTTTATATTTGATCGTTTTATTATTGCATTCCTTTCTACGATATTAATTTAGATAGATATAAGACATATGTTGTGAGCATGGAATTCCGGGGAGCCAGGCATGGGTCTCTATTTCGTTAAATTAAAGATGAGTGTGGGCTTTCAACATCATTTATCTTCAAATTTCCTGTGACTATTATCACATATACATGTACTGTCTTTAAATGCTGCTCTAAAGGCTAATATCCTTATCTCAACTAATTTTTTTTCGATTTACCGTTTAGTGTAAAGTAAATATTCGTTTTTTTTTATATTCATTATATATATTACGTGAAAAAAAAATATTCGGATGACTGGAGATATTGTATTGTAATTCCATGTAAAATGCTTGAACCCCCCCCCCCCCCCCCCCCCCCGATACGCCTGGTTAAAAAGGCTACAAATCTGGAGTAATAGGAGTGGAAATATAAATAGAAAACCATAATAGTATAAGGCACAGGGGCTTAAATTAGGCATAGGGCTGTTTCATTACTGGTGCTGTGGTATAAGCGTAAGGTAAAACATATAACTGTAACAGTTTCTTTGGCTTGAGGAAACTGCATGTCCCGTCACCCCTTTGTGTGCAGGCTCGACGTATCGACTATACCCTTTCTCATGAATCCTAATGATACACAGGTGAAAACAATTTTAATACCTTGGCATTTAATAAATAAAAGGGGTTTTACAGTTAACGATCTGTTAATGGGCATATATCAGTTTGCAGTCTTATTCTTAGAGGTGGCCTTATTATAAAAAATGCAAGTAAGATAGAGAATAAAAATATCGGGTTTCCTCTGTCATGACTGCCCTCTGTGTACGAAGAATTAAACGCGTTACTTGGCGTGGACCCATTCATATCAGACTAGTTAACGGATATGCAACGTACAAAGGAGTTTACCCTTGGTGCACCGTGGAAAAACCGCACCGTGTAAACTGGCCTTTCGGACGCCGTCTTCTCAGTATAATCCGGTATTTCTTTCTTTAACAAAAGTGAGTTGTTAGGTTGCATGTTGGGATTTTATGCAACAATTAGTGTATGTCTCAGAACTGTGATCGAACACTTTATTCTCAATTGTTCATCAAATACATTAAATAATCATACTATAGGCCATTTGGCATGAGGGGTCGTCGTGCTCCCCTTCTGGGATTTTATGACATCGGTGATTTTAGATCCCAAAGTATCCAATTAATGAATTATGTTTTTAACATTTATTGTTTTGGGATACACTACCCGTTTAGGTCATTTAAAGACAACCGCATCATCACGCATGGGACCCGCGGACAGGTAGCCTTAATAAGGGGGTAGGGGCATGGTCAAATATTCATAATTGTATCAAAAGGATTTCTAAGAGTCAAAAACTAGTGTATTAATACACTTGAAATTCATAAATGACAATAACATTAAAAAAAACTTCTGTTGGGAAAAGTTTAAAGGAAAAGCCGTTAAATTTCACTATAATCTAAGATATTTTATTAGTATCAGCATTCATAACTTATAGTCTGTTTCACAGTAGGGTACCAAATGAAATTTGGCAATATTTTCATTAACTGGCAGATTAGATCCAGATGGTATGCTGCAATAAAGGAATGGAATATTTGCCTAATTAACTATAATTAAATTAAAATTTTATCTTGCAAATATTAAAGTAATGCAATTAAATCAATATCTGAGTTAACAGTATATTTTTTAACAACACCTATACTCCATCCTTTAAAGGTCAAGGTCACTGTTCCCATACTCAAACAACTGCACTTGAAAGCTCTTGATTGGCAAATAATTGTTCATAAATATTCTTAAAAAATGCAGTTGTCATTGTCAAAACCATTGGCAGACGCCATGACACTTGGCCACAAGATTCAGACGAACCTGAGATTTTTTTTTATAAAGTTTACATCTCATAATAGGCCTTTTTATCCCTCATCAGTTTAAGGTCAGACTGGATTATAATTTTTTAGTTTTAGAGAACAATTGCCAAATTCCAACTGAACAGACTATAATCAACAAAAACATACAAAACATTTTTATGATTATTTGAACCAGTCACTTTTTTTCAATTTTTCGCAGATACAATCCAGTTTAGAAGTCTTACAGATGTCTCTTTATTGTGTGAAGACGGGCGTAACTCGTGTTGTAGCGGCCTCGCCTGGCCGGTTGTTGCACTCTCAGTTTAACCCGTACTGGTTGAACTCTCGCGTAGTGCAACAACTTGCTGCCGTGCCTGTCTCGAATGTTCGCGTCTGTGCATGTGTATTGTTCTTTTCGATTGTTCGAGAAAAGGAATTTTCTAGAGTTTTCAGATAAAAGGTTATAAATAGGGGCTGTGTTTAAGAGCCGGAGAAAGGTAAGAGATATTCCAGTGGACGCAGATATGTGCAAGTCAGTTTGTGGTATCTATTCCGATAAGTGCGGCAATAATAGATTTTCTTCAGATTTTCTTCTGGATTTGCGACGAATCTTATTTGGTCTTCAGTTTACTTTCGGGATTGTTACAAGAGCTTTACATTGGACTTTTATTCTCCGAGAAAATTTGTGTTAACTCTTCCTCCGGCTTATACATTTTAAAGGACTTGTCGCTGTGACAGTGGTGGTATCCAAGTATTTTGCACTTTGTTTATTAGGCTGTGTCATTATATTGATTTGCTGTTATACTGTTGTTGTACTGTGTTATTGCATTGATTTGGTGTATTTTAATGTTAGGGTTGTTTTAAGAATAAATTATAACAAGAACTTTTGGATTACAACGGATTGATTTTCTGATTGAACTGGGGTGTTATTCTCTGAGAAGATTTATAACAGTAACAGTATTCATTTCTGACAGACACATTAACAAAAGACAGGTGGACCGGGAAGCCATTCTGGATCGATGACGTATAGTTCTTTATCTGGTTCGCTTATCCTTTATCCGTCTCAGATATCCCCGGGATACCAGTTAGAATTTCAAATTAATACCACACGCAGGTTCCAGTAAATGCTTTATCTGTTGCTGAAAATCCATTACCAAATTTATGTTCATCACACCACAGTCGCTTGAATCGCTATTTGTGTTGATCTTGGTTTAAATAGTGTTCAATTTACCTTAACAACAATCCCCTACCGTTTAATGAGCTTCAAACCATGTTATATCGTTTGCCGGTACTTGTTTATATAATAGATACACAAGGCCGGCATCCAAGTCTGCGGACGGGTATGCGATAATACAAGAAATCAATTGAAATTCCCAAATATTTCAAAGATTTTCGAGGGAAGAAACTTACAGTGGTTAAATGGCCAGTTCTTCTTTCTATAAAAGCATCAACGATTCCAATACACACAGTGTACCACTTGTAATGAGCTCTTATTTGTAACTAGTCTGCATCCATTAAGCAGCTGTTACCACAAACAAGGAAATCCCCATGTATCTTGGTCAGCAGTAAGGATTCCCCCCTGGAACCTAACACCGGATTGGTTGATAATGATGGAAATAGTAATCTGGGATAAATCTGTCTGTTGGTCGCTTAATGGATACAGACTCGTCCGCAGACTTGGATG
Organism: Sipunculus nudus; assembly: GCA_026874595.1. Classification (NCBI taxonomy): domain Eukaryota; kingdom Metazoa; phylum Annelida; class Sipuncula; order Golfingiida; family Sipunculidae; genus Sipunculus; species Sipunculus nudus. The sequence goes on along the minus strand of CM049313.1, from coordinate 49,250,312 downwards.
CCCGCCTTGTGTATCTATTATATAAACAAGTACCGGCAAACGATATAACATGGTTTAAAGCTCATTAAACGTTAAGGGATTGTTGTTAAGGTAAATTGAAGACTATTTAAACCAAGATCAACACAAATAGCGATTCAAGCGCCTGTGATCACACATACGTGATCTGTTGATTTTAGGTTCCGTTACAATTGACATTCCCCTACCCCCTACTGCCAATATTGTCTCGGCTAATTTCTCCCCTGTCACAGGCCCTATACTATATATATATATATATAGATAGATAGATGGATAGATAGATAGATAGATAGATAGATAGATAGATAGATAGATAGATAGATGTTTATTGCTGACCTCTCACTTACACCAGATGACCCGTCGACTATTTCAGTACTTTACAATGTTCTGTACTTTTCCTGTGTAAAGTAGTAAACTATATACACATACATACATACGTATACGCATACATATACCCACATATATACCCACATATATATACATACTGTTAAGGAACCTAATTAAAACAGATCACGATATCGTGACGAGCACAAACCCTTGTTACGGAGACAAAAAAAAAGATTGCGCAACACTAGGCAGCGTGAAATGTCTCGGGGAATAAAGAATTCAGTGATTTTTTGTTAACAAATCATTATAATTTATTCTGAGTACAATCCTAACATTACAATACAATAGATCAATACAACAACACAGTAATTAAGACATAACAATAATAAAAATGTACATCATCAGAGTCCGGATCCTTGGCTTTGATTCCTGGATACCACAACGGTCACAGTCCAGCAAGTGTCTTTTAGCACAAATAATCCACGTGAACAGTTCAAGTAAATCTTCTCGCTGAATAGTCCAATTAAATCTCTAAGACAATCTGTTGTTATTCAGAAGTGAAGTTCAGGTAAAATCCCAAATGCAAACTGAAGACAATCTTTACAAAATCTTTATAAAGTCTGTATAAAGTCCATAGAATATCTGAAACTATGCAATTATCGGAGTAGGTCCAAAGAAAGAAGAGAAAGTCGCACCCTTTAGTGCCCGCTGGCATTTTCCTTTCTTTCGGGTCTTAACACCGCCCCTATTTATAGCTTTTTCCCCTGAAGTCCAGAAGCTTCCAGTCCGGGACATTCCAAAGAACAAACTCGAATTTACTTTACACTCTGCGGGTTAGCCAGAGTTTAACAAGTGCGGTTCCCATAGCAACGCCCAGGCCTTGCGCCTAACACGAATTAGAACGCCAGGCACATGTCAAGCCATGCAAATTCTTGCGCATAATAAACAGATAAATGTAACAATACATACATACACACATATATACATATATTACATATAATATATAGATATATTTATATAGATATATATACATACGTGCATACATACACATACACTCATAACTACATAAACATACATATAAAATACAAATATACACACACATACTGTACATACATATATAGAAGTGAATACACCTTGACACATCTTTGATTACCTTTGCGAATGTTCTTGTTTTTGCCTTGAAACAAGGATTGCTCCCACAGGTGAAATCGATCCGATCGTGAGTATAAGTCTGAGTTATTATTAATATTTCTGTATAAATTATTGCTTTCTGATATTCTCCTTTTCAAAGAATATATTTGCTTGCGCATTAGAGCATCCAATTGAATGAGTGTCAAAAACTCAGTCCTAATACTGCACAGTTAAGGTAATCCCATAACAATTCTTAGAAATCGTTGTGCGCAACTTTAATCTTTTACAAACAATCTAAGCCTTCTTAAAATAACACGATGAACCTGCACAATATAGAGTAGCATGATTTGAACAATAAATTTTGACAGGTTCTGAGCAGTGTTTGAAATTTTGTTTCAGTATATTGACCCTATAAGATATTGACCCTAGTATACTACTAGCGCATTTGTCGTTGCATATCTTCAGAATCCTGTAAATTGTCAGCCAAAATACAGCCGAGATATTTGTCCTTTTTAACGAAAGTTAGCTGTGTTCACTAATTATAAGCTTAGGTACGTCCGAGGATCATGCCCAACTTTAACCCATTATGTGCATATACACAGTTTGTTTCTATTAAATTTAATTTGATGTGACTTTCCCTAACCATAAGTTAAACTAATCAGTTTTTGTAAACCTTTAACAGATGGTGCAAAAAGTACTGTGCATATATAATATGGTTTATGGTTGTTCTCTTAATGCAAAATCCAATTTCTTGTTTGTTTAAAATACGGCTGAGATTTACGTCCATGTAAATATTTAAAAGATGTCGTGATAATACACCACCCTGCCGGACACCATTAGTCAACTTAAAATAATATGACGTAGGAATAGCCGATCTTATAGGTATTCTTTGCTGAAGGTACAAGTATAATAATATTCTTATAGATATACGGATATCCTCCTTTTGTGTGACAGATTCTGTCAAATGCTTACAAAGGAGCAAAAAGCAAACAAACGTGTGATCCGGATCCTAGATAAAACCTAAGGACCGCTTTTAACAAACACACACACACACACACAATTCAGTTCCGTGTTGGTCATGTCCGATCTTATTTTAAGCAGTACCAGTTGCCTATATTTCGGACGCTGGGAACACATACTTCGTTGATCGGTTCCTATGAAATTCCGACAATCAAACGTAGGCAGAGTTTCGGGACTGTGGGTTTTGCAGGAGTCGTTTAATATGGGTCACATGATCGTACACAGATGTCAACTGATCGACATGGCGCACACATCGGTGTAGCCCGATTGAATCGGACTCAATATTATTAGGCCCTACCATACATTGGCAGGGCCTAATAATTTTGAGTCCGTTTTAATCGGGCTAACATCGGTGTGGAATGATGGACGAAACGTGGCGGTTGACCAATAAGTCGAAGGAGACGTAGTACAAATCCAAACAGGCTTGATCATACCAACTGAAAAAATGGTAACTGGAATTTTGCACATATAGGTGTGAACCGAGGAACAAAACGCGCAGTGTGACTATCATTGTCAACTCTGACCAGTAGAATTTCGGAAAATTCTAGGGATTGCCTAATGAAAAGTCTCAGAGGCTTCGTTTGTTGGGCAAATGTGAGGTGAACGATCTACAGGCGGAAAAACAGAAGACCATTCCTGAAAAAGGGACTTCCAATCAACCCCCCCCCCCCGTAGCACCAAAGAAAACCAAAGGGGTAACAAGCCTAAGAATATAAAAAAATTTGGATAACAAATTTGGTTATACGAAAGGAATTTTGCTTAGTTTTGAAAATTTATATTTTTGTAATTCAAACATTTTTTTAATCGCGTCATTTTACAAATCTTAAAAAGCAACTATAATCGAAACAAACATTGTTGGTTCCTTAATTCTTCAATCCAGAGAGAAGAGAATGATCTTCGTTTGATGTTACGTCTCGTTGAAATCAGTCTGATATGACGAGATGGAACCAATTAGGTTATATTACCACCTGTAGGTTTATTTTAATCACTAAAAAATGTTTATGAGACAGGCCAGGGTTTCTTGAGAAAACTCAAGACTGTCTGGGGTCGAGTTTTGGTCCACAAGTTGTGTGTGGTAGTCCATTCCGCAGATAGGTCTGAGGATAAGCAGTCCTGCTATTGGATTAAAAACTAATATTGGACAAAAATATTCATGCTGTGGAATAGGCTTACAAATAACAGGTTTTGTATGTTATATAAACGCTCGTCTCCAGACAACATTCAATACAACTAGACTTAGACTTATCAAATGGCTGAGTTTTCGCCCCCCGCGGGATCAACCTAGCTGACTCATTAGTGACCCGTACGAGGTACAGGTGTTAAACTTAAATTTAATGCTCTCGGCCTTGCACTGGAGTCGAAAATAAATTTAAATATACATAAATCAATATCATATTGAAAGTGTTATGTAATATCTAAATCAGAAGCCGTCATGTTGCTGATGATTCGTAAATTAGATTTGTATACAAAGGAAAAAAGAATGAGATGCAATAGCTAGAAGTTTAGGTAAGCCCAAGCCCTTTTGGGTATTATGGGACCAAAAAAAGGTGAAATGCAAAGACATTGGAAGTCCATTTACAGTTGATAACTTTTATGACATTTTCATTTGAATTGATTTATTTGCATGTGCATGCTTTTAATCTAGGTTATTAACCCAAATAAAATATGCAGTTCTTGTTCTTGTACTTAACTACATCCATCCGTACCTGTAGTTAAGTACTGTACTTGTTCTTAAATATAAGACCTATTAACTTTTCCCAAGTCTGACGAGAACATCGGCATAAACGGGTGGGTTCAGGTGGCGAGGAATCGAGAATATTAAGTGTTACGGAACCTAATATAAACAGATCACTATGTGTGATGAACACAAATTTTGTAATGGAGATAAAAAAAATCAGATTCTGTAACACTAGGCAGCGTGAAATGTCTAGGGGAATGAATAAAAAAGTCAGTGGTTTTTTGTTAACAAATAACTATAATTTATTCTTTAAAAAACCCTAACATTACAATACACTAAATCAATACAATTATACAGTAAAATAACGATATAATGCCGGATAACAAGTCCACACCAATCCTCTCTTAGAATAACAGTCCAATGTTAAGCTCTTGTAACAATCCAGAAAGCAAACTTGAGGCAGGCAACATTAAATGGTTAGTAATAGCAGAATCACTGAAAGTACTGGATAATCGGACAGGCCCCACAAACTGACATAAACACGTCTGTGTCCGCTGGAATCTTCTCTCCTCTCTCTCTTTATAACTGCTTGCCCCAAGCCGAGAATTTTCCACTTCTCGAACAGTCTAAAGATCTAACATAATACACAGTAAATCCACGCGTTACAGGAATCATCCAGAAGAACATCGCTGTGTCTCCACATACCAGGGTCCACACGTGACCTCAGCCAGGCGAGAAAGCCCAAAACTAGCATGACAACGAGAAAAAAGTAAATATTTAATGGGTCAGCCCTTTATAATCCGGTGGAAGTGTAGAAATTTTATTGTGCATCATAATAGCAGCATAAAATATCATTAGAGTGATAGCAGAATTGTAATCCTAAAGAAATCAAGTAATGATAAAATTTAATTTCATAGGATTACATTGAAGGTTTTTTTAATTTTAAAATAAAATCCCTTTAGAATGATGAATCGTATACTCTTACTCGAAGGATTTTTTAGGGGGGAGCACAATTAATCAGGGAAACTCTATAATTTCCTTGATATTTTTATTGTGTGAATCAAACACCTGTCCGGGTCTTAACCTCAGTATGGGCCCCTGGGCGAAGCAATTGGCTGGAGCTCCACTCCTACACCACGGAACTACACAACAGTGTAGCCAAATCTCACTCTACAGAAGATATTACAAAAGTTGTAAATTACCATAAGAAACAACTGCTTTAAAGGGTAAACCGAAGTCGTAGGGGCATGGATGAACTTGATGAACTCGTAGGATATTCGGAAATCGTTTTCAGATTACTATCATCCGTCCCCAGGTTATCTGGAGCCTGAATTAACTGTTATCACCACACTGAGCCATCTAAAATCAGAGTTTCAGCCATGGTAAGCGCCTTTAAATAACCATTTTAACAATTTGTTTGATCCATGCAAAAAAAATTAAGTATTTATAACAGTTTTAAAAATAACCGAATGTGAATTAATTATCAAAGTTACATTCCATCTATATAATAATTAACTGTAGTCCAAATGGAACTTTGTCACGGAACTCCCCTGTGATCTCGCCTTGGATATGCACTTTTTTGTTCTTGAACTGTTAGAAAAGATGACAAATGTGACCTAAGGGGGACATTTTCCTTATTTTTTCTAAAATCCAAAGATATCTTACATTATTTTTCAGCTGGCCTATCGCAGCGCGGTAAATAAAAATGTATATAAAAGCAGAAGACAGTTTGTTACTTGTATCAGGTCCTAGAACTCTCCATTTCTTTACTTTTTCTTAGACACAAAGAGTCAGACTTTATAAAATATCTAGTTGTTCCTAGGGCTTCAGCAAACATGACTTGTTTATATTAATAAAATATGCGTCAAATATGGATTGAAATATACTGTTGCTTAATGTACTGTTTATTATTTTACAAAGAATCGTTAGGAATATGATTTATGCCTGATATTTTATATTAACGTCCCGATTATTGTTGGGTTATCTAATAATAATGAAATAGTTTAGCCTGTCTTCATTTTATTCTGTCGTATTTTGGAAGAAAATAAGCTGGTTACAAGTTCAAAATAATGAACGTGTAGGTGACGGGTAGGGTAAGCTATATTATTTATAAATCGTCATTCGTTACATTAAAATATTCCAGAAAATGTTTGGCTTGATCAGCAGGTGTGTTTGTAAATGTAGAGTACTGAGTACAGCGATTGGGTAAGACACCGCTACGTGCTTTAAATGTTTTTATAGCACTAAGGTGACAGTACAGCCTTTAATTAACTAATATATAAACTGTTTTACTTTTTGATTAGCTCTAACAAAAACGTTTTTAAAATGTGAGAAGCCTTTATGTGAAAGTCACAACTGTGTATAACTATGAATACCTGCGGCCAAACGATAATTCTCCTCTCTGAAGTGTACAAGGAAAACATTTTAGCTGGTATTTGCTTGCGTTAATGTGAGTGCTTTGATGGGGGTTTCCTGTATCCCAGGAAACACGGGGCTTAAGACGCATGGGGTTAATTAAAGAGTTTGTAATTGATATTTGCGGCGTATTCTGTTCTCGAACGGGTTATGTGATACTTTAAAGAATGTATCTTGAAGGATATAAACAGGATGAGCACTTAGTACACACGAGATTTCGTGCGTCAACACTGGCTTCACTGTCGTTTTCTTTAGAGTTTCTCAGGAAATCCTAGGCGTGGCTTCTGTGGCTCAGGGGTAGAGCGCAGGACTCAAAGCCGGGAGATAGTGAGTTCGAACCTTAGCCAAGGCGGTGAGGTTTTTCACGGTCGGCCCCCACCCAGGGTGAGCGCTCTGCAGGCTTAATGGGAAGGTCGTGCCCAACGGCCGTGTTTCACTCAAAACTAGTGCGCCTTTCGGGGGTCCTCGGTGGTATGATAACCAACCCAGGGCCCGCCGTTGCAGTAGTCACCAGGCCTGGTTAATGCCAAGATATCAAATGAGAGGAAACGTGTAATACTGCCCTTTCACGTAGTCCGAAGCCGGAATGGAAATCTGCAAATGTACATATAACTAGTTAAGCTAGCATTAAAAATGGAGCCGAATACCTCCAACAAAAAATATATAAAAAAAAAATTAGGCGTGGCACTGAGTTCAACACAGTCAACAAAAAAAAGCAATTTATTATGGATGCAGTTGCCAATTTTTAAAACGAAAAATAACTTAGATAGAGAGGGCTTCCCACCGAAATCGAAAGGGAAGGGGCTTTTCTGCGCCCTTAAGACTCGTTTACACTCATTAATGTAACATAAAGGGGAATATATAAGTGAAAATTAAAATTTGCTTTAGTTATACATCATTTATAAGTTCGGGGAGGTTTACACCACAAGCCAATTTAAGTTTTGCATGGGAGATAATTAAGATTATGTGCTTGTTTTTTTAGGTCTGTGTCCTTAAATAATCTGCTATTTCGTGCTGTAACAATACATGTGTCATTGGGATTGATTATAAGAAAAAGGTGAGCTGATATAAATGCATTTCTCGATAAATCATTTCTTTCGGTCTGTTTTATCACAAAGCATGACCTATGTGTGAAATCAAGCAATTTTTACACGATTATCCTGACGTCGACTATAATCTGTTCAACAAAAGGGTGCCCATTGCAAATTGACAATTTTTCTCTTAACTCAGATATTATCACACAGTCTGACCTTTAAGCTGATAAGGGACCAACGGCCTAATATGAGATGCAAAACCTCATAACAAAAACCAATATTTATATTTTGCAACCCTATGGTTCTTCTGAATCTTGTGGCCAATTGACATGGCGTCTGCCATAGGTTGCAGACAACTGTATTTTTATATAAAAATTATGACCAGTTTTCAGCCAATCAGGAGCTTTCAAGTGCAGATGTTTGACCAGTGACCTTGACCTTCATAAATGAGGTTTAGGTGTTGTAAAAAATAGACTGTTAACAAGACCTCATAACCAAAACCAATTTTTTATATTTTGCAACCCTATGGTTATTCTGAATCTGGTGGCATATTGACATGGCGTCTGCCAAAGGTTGCAGACAACTGTATTTTTTATAATATTTATGACCAGTTTTCAGCCAATCAGGAGCTTTCAAGTGCAGTTGTTTGACCATGTGACCAGTGACCTTGACCATCATGAATGAGGTTGAGGTGTTGTAAAAAATAGACTGTTTTCTTAGATATCGATTTAATTGCATTGCTTTAATATTTTGCTAGGTATGATTATAATTTAACTATAGAAATTTAGGCCATCCCCCATCGCAACATGCCATCTGAAATTAATCTGCCAGTTTATGAAAATATTGCCAAATTTCAATGGGCAACCTTTTGTGGAACAGACTATAGACCCCATCTACCGCACCGGGTGTGCAGCTCGGATGGATTGTTTTCGCACTTGCAATAACAGATGCCTAATCATGTTACATATAGGTTGTATCAATAACGGCGGGGTGATATCTGTGAATCGGTATAAAAGTTATAAAGTTTCCAAAAATGTTACATTTCGGCAGATTTGACTTTAAAGCCAAGGGACAAGCTTTTGGTAGGGACAATGAGCGATAAAAATTTTGGAGGAAAATATGCAGCCCTTCAAAGGTTCTCACGTTCACAAGGCAATCCTTGCCAAGGTCATCGGTTTCGAACTTGTCCGAGATTTTGGAAGGATCAATTAGCGTTTAAAATTTTGGAATAAATTATGCAGCCCTTCTAAAGTTATCACGTTCGCAAGATATCTTTCAGACGACGACGACCCCTGACGACGATAGACAATGGCAATAAAAACATGTCTCCCCTGGAAGGGATGGGGGTGGGGGTTAGACATAACTACCTATACTCTTATAAAAGGGGGAAAATCACCTATAAAGCATGTTAAATTAACACGAAAAATAGTTTCTTACCGTTAAAATAAAGTTTTTCCGGCCAAAATGTTGCCCTGAAACTGTTTGCTTACTGCTGTAAGAGACTGTTAAAACAGTGGACCGGGCGCGATCGCAGGTGTTAGCGTAAACACAGCGCGTGCATCGCCATGCCACAACACATATCAATCAGGAGATGCCCCAACTGACTTGGCCAAAAAGCTGTAAAACATGTCCCGCTGGCTGAAACGTCTGTTGCGGCTCACAATCGGACCTCCGGTCACGCGGTCATGTTATGGTAAACAGACACACGTGGAATGTTTTCACCAACACGGTGTTAAACAGCCGTATGCGAGGTACTTAGACTGTGTGGTGGGTTTGTTTTGCTGATAAACTTTGGTAAAAAGCAAAACTGAACTGATAGTGTGAAAGAGTAGGCTAAATATTGCTCCTGATTATGTCCCTTTAAATAATAGGTCGAATTTTGTTCCACCTGGTCCCCGTTCCATCGACCTCTTATGACATTAGGACTATTTTATCGTAGCCATGTATGCCTTCCAAGAAAAACGCATACCAGCCCAGCGAAGGGTTAATTGTCCAGAGCCAATGTTGTTACATTTGATTTGACTGACAGCTAACCGGCCCGATATCCCGCGTTTATGCCCACATGCCTACGAAGAGAACTCAAACCCCAGCCGACACAACGTCCTGTGAACGTAGGTTACTGGACAGGATAGCTGTCAATCAAAACAAATGTTACAACAGGCTCAGAAAGATTGGCCCGATAGCCCGCCGGGTGCGTTCAAAAGAACATATTGTTCAGGGAAAAATACTGGGCCGATCCGGGATTCGAACCCATGTCTTTCGCGCACAGTGTCAATCCGGGATCGGCCCAGTGTTTTCCCCTGAATAATTTGTCTTCGTAACAATATATTATATTTTATCTGTATAATATTTATATTTAACGATTTATCTTTGCAGCTATACAAAATTATTTTCTCTCTATCAAAACGAAAATGCATGCATGTTAAAACATAACGGCACCTTTGTCCAAAAATATTTTACAAATGTACAATCTACAAAAACATGTAGCAACATTTTCTTTGTTTGTTTGTTTGTTTGTTTTTTTTTCACAAAAAGTAAAATTATCCTGATCTTATATTCCCGCTTTTACAAGGTAATGGTTTGAAATTCTATGCAATATTTTTATTTGAAATTATCTCAGTTTCATCGATATAGTTATCAAACCTATATTTCTGAAAGCTTCGAGTACATTTTTGGTTATTTATAATCTTTTTGCCATTTTACAAAAACTTTGAAGTGGCTATCGTTATTTTCTTTTTTAAAATTTCGCTATAAATCGATTTAACTGGTTTAGCTTTTTGTAATAACTTGTGAATATTTTTTTCTGGGAACGCAAACATGGCTACGATAAAATAGTCTTAATGTCATAAGCGGTCGATGGAGCGGGAACCAAGCTGGAGAAAATATTCAACCTTTTATTTATTAGGAGTAAACTACCAATTGCTTTACATTCTGTCCGTTTGACCTTTCATTTTATGTTATAGATTCCATCGTATATTTTACTATTAAACAGTTTTCATATTAAACATGGCAAAATAAAAATAAATGAACAGAGGCTACATTAAAGCGCTCTGAACCATTCGCCAACGAAATCGATGTATGACCTTCACGACTTTCCTTGAACTGACCATAAAGAAATATCGGTATTTATGCGACAATCGATCACCGTAAAATCAAATCATGTTAATATCTCACCAGAAATATCTATAGAATTCTGTTGTTTGACCATCTGTTCCAGGGGTTTTCCCATTTTTTAAAGGATTTCAGACACTTCTGAGTTGTAGGAATACAATTTTTTCCAATTCTCTGTTTCTCTACCGACGTTCTTGGGGTTCTGTTACACAATGGACATTAATTTTGAGTTTAGTTAAAGTCTTTCTGTTATATCCCTTTTTTGAGATATAAAAAAATATCTCGTGTTCTCGTCTCTTGCCTTCCTTAAACCATTTTGTTTGACACCATGACGTTGCTTCTTCTTTTTTCCCCTTTACTATATTCTAAATATCTATTTTTTTCCTGTTCCATCTCTTCTATAACTGCATCAACTGGGTTATCCGATATTGCTACTCTAATACTTTTTAGTTTGTTTTCCAGTTTTGGTTGATTTGTTCTTTTTGGTCTATTAAATCAATAGGAATAAGTTATGGACGCCCCTCTGATTAAACATTTAATTTTATCCCATAAAAAACTTTGTTGGCACTTTTATTGTATTCTTTAGTTTCTTTACTAGTTTCCTTAATGAGTTCTACATGATCTGAGTTATTCAAAAGGTAACAATTAAATTTCTAGAAGCCTTGTCCTCTCTTGTTCAATTCCACATCAACTGTAATTGTAGCAAGGAAGTGATCAGTGATCAGTTTAAAAACCTGATTGAATATCTTTTTTTATGTACACGTTCTGAAAGCCCCCTAGAAATATGTATCAAATCAAACCAACATAATATGTTTTTTTATCAACATTTGAATGTTTTTTGCGCCATATATCGACTAGGTCTAATTTTTGTCCATGAATTGACCACTATTGAGCTTCTTGATAAGAACTAAGTCATATATTATCAGGTGGTAACAATTCTAATTTATACATTATACTTGTTAAAAAGCAGGGTTATCATTATTAGGTACATAGAGATTTACATAAGTAACGTTAGTTTCTTCACTAAATTTGATATCATCGATTTCAAAGTCAGCATTTTTTTTTAGTAATATACAGATTCCTTCTGCACTATGTCTTCCGTGAGCAAATATAATGTTACCACCCCTTCAGCACACCATATATATATTTTTTTCTGACCGCTCGGTCATTTTAGTCGCTAAAAAAGCTTGGTCGTTTGAGGGTTAAAAAAATCTTATTTATCCATTTTATGGCATTTGTTATGTTACTTCCATGGTACGGTTTTTGTTTCATTTGAGTTAAAAAGGTCTATAACCCATTCCTTTGTTATCGCTTATATTTCAATTGATTTGCCAATTTATAAAAGTATATCCAGCTTCATCCCTTGTTGGAATAGACTTTACATAATTTAAATATACAATGAAACTTAGAAGGGTTAAAAAAATTGTATAACTGATGAAGGCATATAATCGACGCCTTGCAAATAGATTTATATATAAGCATAAATAAAACTGCTACTAGAAAGTGTTCAAAAGTTGATTTGGAAATCTTTAACACAATGCAATAATAATTATGCAACTTTTTAAGTTTCAGAAAAATAGTACATGTTTAATATACAACCCTTATTTAAGAGCTTGTTCTGCTCGTAGGAAAGAAAAGTTAATAGGAACCAGATATTCTGGCGGAATGTCAGCTGTTGTTGTTAGGGGCGTTATAAAAAGCCGATAATCTTCCAAGAAATATCCCCATTCCGCATATAACTATGTTGTATATATACAGAGTATGTTTTCTTGAAAGTCCCTTTCCCTTGGACCAGTTATTAAGATAAATCATTATCCGACAGACGACTCATTTGAGAGACACAGGGGCCCGTTATCCCTCTTGTAAAGTCAATATAGGGGAATCTTTACCATACATATATCAAGTTTCCCGTCCTCATTCTCGTAAATCACTTTAGGGCGCTCACCTCATTAAATAATAAGTGGCCGGGCATGCAGAGACAGTCATTGTACAAGTACAAGTTATTTGGATGTTTGTTTACTTTGATGTTACGTGGTTAACAGCAGTGGCCTTGGTCTCCCATAATAAGTGCCACTAGTTATTAAAAATGGTACTCTTAGAGGAGTTTTCAGTGATTATACAAAAAAATAAATGTCACCGAATGGACGTCACAATTGATGTATTTATTTGCATTTGTAGCAACGAAACACACAGGAACTCAAAACAATGTTTATTGCTCAATAAGAAAACTGCATTGTATATATTTAACTCTTAACAAAGGAAACGACCATCATCCTTCAATGGAGAGACATGTCGAATGTAATTAATTTCGTTTAATAAATCAACTTTTATATTTCAAATGCAGCATCTGCATCTCGTGTTTTTTTTACCGTAGGTTCAATCAATACCAATAGAAGGACGTTCCTATGCTGCCGTCTTACTACCTGAATTAATTATCTCAGACAAAGATCGGGGTACATGCTTTTGCCGACGTTGGTTTATCTTTCTGTTTGTCCGTTAGCAACATATATTCACGGATTTTTATGGATTTTTCAGGATAGCTCGGCCATGAAACAAGGAGCACTTGATAAGATCTAAATCCACGAATATTTCAAAAGAAACATGCTGCGTTTCTGATGTCCTACGGGGGTAATCAGCTGCCTTGACGGGGTGCGCTCTCAGAGTGCTTTTCTAGTTTTAATTCTTTTTACAGGAAATCCAGCCTCTACTTCATTAACTGCATTACGATCGCTTTTGTTTGATCCGACTGCCATCGATCTTTGCTACTTAGGATCATAAACAAAAATTGCAAAAGATTGAATAACTTCCATGACACTTTGATATTTCTAGTTTTCTATTTACAACGTAAAATTTCGATAATTTTCGAGGACTGCGGATTTTTTTTGGATAATATCCATTTATAATTACTTTTAAAAAAATAATAGATTCTGCAACCGTATTTTGAAGATAACGTGGTTTCAATTTAATATCAATTCTGATTCTAAAATATGTTATTGAACAGCGGTGTTGGGAGTTACCAATCGTCCGTCAATAAATACAGTATTTGCCCCTAAATGTACAAATTCCTGTGATTAGGAATTTCTTTGAAAATTAATAACATAAACATATAGAAAATTAAAATTATAATAATAATATAAATAACATCAACGATTAAAGAATTTACGTAGTTGACGATCTATCTAAACTAAATTAAGAAGGTTCATGGGGCTGGCAGCTAGGGAACAGTTCGCCGAAAACATTATATTGTTCCAAAACTACATTCTAACGCGGTGATGCGACAGGGTATCTGTTAAAACATAAGAACCTAGCTGAAAACTAAACAAAGGACAAAACCATTAACAGGGTATCTGTTTTTTTTTTATATATTGTGCTGTGTCGCGTTACTGCGTTGATGCAGCGGACCACTGCTTGAAACATTTTCCTGCCGCAGTAGGGATGGAGAGACCTCGGCAGTATATTGACCTAGTTTACTGGCGCATGGCTCGTTCTCAATTAGCCCGGTGCACTTCAGCCACCCTCAACGAGATGCCTCCTAACCTACTGAATATGTTTTTAGAAGCCTTGTAAAACTTCTTTCTTTGTATTTGAAAGTATCATATATTTTCAGTCGTGACACTGTCCTAATATCTAATTGTCCATCTGCCAAGAAAAGGAAATTAGATAACATCATTAAATACCGTTCTTAATAGATATAAATAAACATGTCAAGACAGGTAATAGATTCTCCGAATTATGCTTAAACATAGTTGCAATATCTCAGTTATACGTTTCAAATGTTGTTAAGGCGTCATAAGTTTATTACCGCTTTACGGAAGACAAAACAAATATACAAATATTCATGATTCAATTAGAAATTCGGTAATTTTATCATTAATTTCGTTTTACTAGAATAAAAGTGTTTCTTTAATTAGGTATATGACCACTGTACTGTTTTTTTGGACTGTATGTCATCGTGTTTTACTGACCACAAAGGTAACCCTGGGTTAATTGTTTCTTTACTGACAGGAAGCCTGTACCTCTGGTTCTGTCTTTATCATCTCTTTAACACGAGCCTCTCCGGATATGTGACATTTAAAACAACTTTTGTTTCTGTAATTAGAGGCCCAAGTTTCAGAAAGGTCTTTTTTCCAGGTGACATTTCTGAACGTCATGGAAGTTTAAATGTGTAATTCGCTTATCTGAAAACTAAGGCTACATATGAAACTATTCTCCACCCACTAGTTTCATTAGGTGTCCTTCCTGTCAAAAATCTCCTAGTTTTAGAGAAAACATCTGATCTATGTTTTATTCATTTTTTATTTGATTTATCTTTCCTTTCCTTTCTCTTTATTGTTTGGTGGAATTATTCAGGAAGGTATACAATTTAAGGTGCAGATAGTTATGAGAAACCCTTTAAACCCTGGCTCAAGCTGCTAGTCAAGAAACGAAACCAAGGATACATGAACACACTCTCTCTCTCTCTCTCTCTCTCTCTCTCTATATATATATATATATATATATATATATATATATATATATATATATATATATATATATATATATATTGTTACGGAACCCTAAAATAAACAGATCACGTATGCGTGATGAACACAAATTCTGTAACACTAGGCAGCGTGAAATGTCTAGGGGAATGAATAAAGAAGTCTAAAATAACTATAATTTATTCTTAAAACAACCCTAACATTACAATACATTAAATCAATACAATTATACAGTAAATCAGCGGTATAATAACAAATCAATACAATCACACAGAAAAATAAACAATGTGCACAGTACCTGGATACCAACACCGTCACAACGATAAGTTCTTTAAATGTATACTCTCGGAGAATGACAGTCCAGTGTAAAGCTCTTGTAACAATCCAGAAGTCCAATTGCACAAAATCCAGGAGAAACTCTGAAGAAAATCTATAATTGCCGCACACGTCGGATAAGGTCCCAGAAGCTGACACACGCTTCTGCGTCCGCTGGAAATCTTCTCTGGCGTCTCCCCCCGGCTCTAAACTACAGCCCCTTTATATACTCTTCACCCCAAGCCGAGAATTTTCCACTTCTCGAACAGTCTATAAGATCTTACACAACACAATAAACACGCGTTACAGGAATCATCTAGTAGAACATCGCTGTGTGTCTCTTCTCACCATGGTGTACACGTGACTCACGACCAGGCGAGAAAGCCCCTAGCTAGCATGACAACGAGAGTTTAACCAGTACGGATTAAACATAGAATGCAACAAACGGCCCGGCGAGGGTGTCACAACACGAGTTACGCCCGTGTCACACAATAAAAAGAGCACCTGTAACAATATTGTTATGGGGTGACATAAAAGCGGACCGAACTGTCTCGCTAGTGAAGCTTGCTTTCGCTAGCGAAGCGGTTGGTACGCCGGACTTGTGCGCCACCAACATTGGTTCGAAACCGGGATCCAACCAATATTTTCCCTAAGCAATATGTCTTCGTTACAATATATATGTTACTCTTGTCGATGTTCAATATCGCTATTTGAATATTTTCCTTTGGACTATAACCATAGTTCAGGGTATGAGAGTCAGAGTCGTCCATAACATATGTTTGTTGCAATTCTCGCTTGAAATATAAAAACAGAATACCAATGGAAGAAAGATATTTTGACCTCATTCTCTAGTCAATGTGAACAAACTGTTAATCATCGGTATTAAGATGGGTAAAAATGGTTGTCTGTAAATATATACGGACCTGAAGACTGAAGATTCGGTGCAGACTTATACCCTGCTGCTGAGTTTATTTTAGTGCAAGGCCGAGCATAACGCAAGGCCGAGCATAACGCAAGGCCGAGCATAACGCATCTGTGGCCCGGGCCTCGTACGCTGCCTGGAGCGGGCCTTGAAATTTATCGCTAGAATATGGCAGATATGGCAGACACAGTAAACCAGTGAAGAAAATCTATTATTAAGCTAGGCTTTAATTTTTGTTATAAATCTCCCTTTATTGTCAATTATTGAAACACTAGGGGTATTTGTTATATATTGTTTAACCATTTATTCTGACAGTTCACATTTATTCCCACTTAGCGGCAGCTTATCACCCAAACATCGAAGTTATTTTTCAGGAGACATTGGAGTAGAAGATTTACCTCTGCCTGTTAGACATTCATTTTCCAAATTTCACGAACTTATTTAAATAAAGTTTACTTACGTCTTACGTCACATAACTGATGACAAAGTTTCTTATAACAAAAACTGCAAAACTGCTTGGTTTTTGTCCAGATTAAGAGCGATTCCTATAGAAACAGGTGGGTGAGTTGTACTCAAATTGTGGTCCTGTGCAAGCGAGGTGTAGGGCCTGTCTTTCTGAGCCTCTGGCCTATGCACGCGGGTTGCCCTGCGGTTGAGCTCTCAGTCAAAATGAATCTAACAGCATTGGCTCTGTGCACTCCTCGCTGGTATCCGTTTTGATGGCAACAGACACATAGCTACGATAAAAAGTCTTAATTCGATCTATTAGTTAATAAAAGCAGGTGAGTACATAAGGCCAGAAGTATGACATAACATTCATTTGTTAACAGTCTTTCCAGAAAGGGGGGGGGGGAGGCATCGGGACCCAGGGTAGTTTCCGATGCCCCGATAGAGATAAACATAACTTAATGGTATTAATATGGGCCGCTTTTGCTCAAATTTCCTGAGCCTGTTTCCTACTCAAGTCCGCCTCTTGGTTTCTTCCCATCAAGGCGGTTGGCCATCAAGACATAAGTGCAATGATCCTCTGTGTGACCGCAAAGTTCATGAACATCTTTGTGTATTTTTTTTTCTAACAGCTTTATGCAAAAGGTGGAACATTAACGTGGGACAGAGCAACTCGGGGTGAAAGGTTTGTTTGGTCGAGGGTTCGGAACTGATGGGATAGCAAATAGTGGAAGGTAGCTAGTGAGATGTAGGGCCAGCACAAAAAAAAAAAAAGTGGTCCGGAATGGATGGAATAGCGAATAGTAAAAGGTAGCTGGTGAGATATAAGGCCAGTACCAAAGAAACTCAGAAGCAGATTTAAAGGGGGGGGGGTCCATGGGGTCAGGAATTGATAGGATAGCGGATTAGTGAAAAGTAGCTGATAAGATGTAAGGTCATCATCAAAGAAACCCAGAAGCAGCTCAGGGGGGGGGGGGTGGGGGGTGGGGGGGGGACGGTTAATGTGGTCCGGAATGGACGGAATAGCGAATAGCAAAAGGTAGCTGGTGAGATATAAGGCCAGTACCAAAGAAACTCAGAAGCAGATTTAAAGGGGGGGGGGTCCATGGGGTCAGGAATTGATAGGATAGCGGATTAGTGAAAAGTAGCTGATAAGATGTAAGGTCATCATCAAAGAAACCCAGAAGCAGCTCAGGGGGGGTGGGGGGTGGGGGGGGGGGACGGTTAATGTGGTCCGGAATGGATGGAATAGCGAATAGCAAAAGGTAGCTGGTGAGATATAGGGCCAGTACCAAAGAAACTCAGAAGCAGATTTGAGGGGGGGGGTCCATGGGGTCAGGAATTGATAGGATAGCGGATTAGTGAAAAGTAGCTGATAAGATGTAAGGCCAGCATCAAAGAAACCCAGAAGGAGATCGGGGGGGGGGGGGTAAATGGGGTCCTTAACGGATGGAATAGCGAATAGGAAAAGGTAGCTGGTGATACATAAGGCCAGCACCAAAGAAATAAAACACAGATCTAAGGGGGGGAGGGGTCCACGGGGTCAGGAATTGATAGGATAGCGGATTAGAGAACAGTAGCTGTTAAAATGTTAGGCCAGCATCAAAGAAACCCAGAAGGAGATCGTGGGGGGGGGGGGGGGGGAGGTTAATGGGGTCCTTAACGGTTCGAATAGCGAATAGGAAAAGGTAGCTGGTGATACATAAGGCCAGCACCAAAGAAATAAAAAACAGATCTAAGGGGGAGGGGTCCACGGGGTCAGAAATTTATAAGATAGCGGATAGTGAAAAATAGATGATAAGATGTAAGGCCAGCATCAAAGAAACCCAGAAGGAGATCGGGGGGTGGGGGGTGGGAGGTTAATGGGGTCCTTAACGGATGGAATAGCGAATAGGGAAAGGTAGCTGATGAGACATAAGGCCAGCACCATAGAAATAAAAAACAGATCTAAGGGGGGGGAGGGGTCCACTGGGTCAGGAATTGATAGGATAGCGGATTAGTGAAAAGTAGCTGATGAGATGTAAGGCCAGCATCGAAGAAACTCAGAAGCAGATCGTGGGGGGGGGGGGGGGGGGTAAATGGGGTCCTTAACGGATGGAATAGCGAATAGGAAAAGGTAGCTGGTGAGACATAAGGCCAGCACCAAAGAAATTAAAAACAGATCTTAGGGGGAGACGGGTCCACTGGGTCAGGAATTGATTGGATAGCGGATTAGTGAAAAGTAGCTGATAAGATGTAAGGCCAGCATCAAAGAAACCCAGAAACTGATATGGGGGGGGGGGGGGGGTTAATGGGGTCCGGAATTAATGGAGTAGCGAATAGGAAGGAGTAGCTGGTGAGATATAAGTCAAGCACTAAAAAGTAGTCAACCAGGTGAGTTCAGCTCTGTCCAGTTAAGTATACAAACTTGAATTGAGGATATACTATCATTGATGGCCAGGTATATATGTATGTGAGAAGATTCGTATTACATGCATATAAAAATTCTCAAACCATCGAGACACTTCATTCCATAACTGTTTAACGAAGCTTGAATCATAGAAAATATGTGATATAGTTTCTATATCTCTTTTACAAAAGGTATCATAATCTTGCTTTATTGAGCCACCTTTTGTAAGTAATAGATTAAGTGCAATAATTCTGTGCAAAATCTCAAATTGAAAGCGTCTTTGTTTTGTGATATAGTTATTGAACATATATTTTAAAAGCGTCTTATCTTTATTACAGTTTGTAATATCTTGATGCCACCTTGAAATAATATTTCCTGGGTCTACATATTTCTTTTCAACAGTTTCAGAATATACAGCTTTTACAGTGTTACGAAGACAAATTGCTCAGGGAAAACATTGGGCCGATCCGGGATTCGAACCCATAAAGGTGGCGCACAAGTCCGGCGTAAGACAGTTCGGTCCGCTTTTATGTCACCCCGTAACAACAGGCTTTGACGTTTGAATAATATTATCGATTTTATATGCTGTGGCATAATCTTCTTAGCAGTGTCTAATTTCTTGTTTCCATTTTGTAGGAACTGCATGTATGATACTATTATATGTTACAATCTTTACACCAATGCCATAAGTATGTTTTATTTCATCAATAGTGTAGAATGTATATGAGTTGTTTAATTTCTTTATCAAACTATGGAGGTGTTTCAATACCAGCTTCATACCACTTTAATAAAAATATAATTTCACCATTTATTTTCAGGTGAAATTTTTATTTTCAGAGATTGAGAGACGAAGTCGTTTGTTGATCTGGATACAAAAATTGTACTTGGGCCATTCATATAAACCTTTCTTGAAAAAAAGGAATATTGTCAAAGAGACAAGGTTGATTTAGATCATAAACTTTTACATTGCATCTAAATATATATTTAGTAAAATTATTAAAATTGTAAATCACCAACTGTCTCTATGATAGTTTTAAATTTGATTGCAGTAATCTATTAATCAAATAATTATAGTTGTTTTAATTTGGCCAAATATCAACAATATCTAGAACACCATTACTTTTGGATGCTATCAGAGTGAGTCTTTTTATTTTTGTCTGATTTTGGTTTTGTTGTCTTTGTTAATTTGGAAGGGGGGGGGGGTCGTTGTCTTAACCAGTAGGCAGTTTCTAATAGAGACCTGGAGAGTCGAGTGATAACAAGCACGGCTCTCCCGCCAATTCCCAGCGTAGCTAAGAGTTGGTAATAGTTGCCCATTTGCGGTCGGTGGTTTTCTTCGGGTCCTCGGGTGTCCTCTAAAGACCATCAAACACTACTATCTTAGTGACATAATTTAATAATCTTAATAATAATAATCTTTAACAATAATCCTTGTGTTCATATTTTTATAAACAGCGTCATTTACTTGTATGGAACATCAGCTCAAGAGATTGATGAAATAGAAATACCATCCAAAACCTAATTTAAAATATTAGCGGTGTACCTATAGTTTCGACATATGACATGCGACATGTGACGCGCGGGTTTTAGTGTGGACACAGAAGTACCGTGAGAGGTTTTGAGAAACTTGGATTAACATACACTTATCAGTGTTCTCTAATTACCCGGGGATGCGACACGATAGCACTCCGAGGACAGCATCCATCCAGACGAGAATTTATCAGTGGAGAGTTTTTGTAGCAAACTATTATTTGTATCGGCAAAATAAACGCGGAATAGCGCTTTTTATTTACCACCCCCAAATCCTCAATAAGGCACCAATGGTCAGATTTCTAGACAGATTAATTCTGGTGAAGCTGGTTCATTTCCATATCCTATATGAAACCTTTCCTACCAAAACAGCGACACCTGTCGGCGTTGACTGACCCTAAGTGTTCAGGTCTCTCTAATCGAAAAATTAAGACCGTATTTTACCTCGGACGAATAAAAATGTTAAGCCTATCTTTTCTCTAAGGCAGCAATTGTTTGGTTTGTATTTGATTTCAGTTGACAAATCCCAGGATGCTGGTCAGTTGAACCCAAACTCAAAAGAGGAACATCACGCAAAATGCGCTTGCTCGTGGAAAATGTCAATTCCATTATTTCACACGTAGGCCTAAATGCAAATCTAACATGTGATTTTTAGCTGCCACGTGTCTTTATTCATGTATCTTGAATTAATAACACGCACAGTGCGCATTTTCGTCGAAAATGTCGATTCCATTATTTCACACGTAGACCTAAATGCAAATCTAACATTTGTGATTTTTAGCTGCCACGTTTCTATATTTATGTATCTTGAATATATGACAAAAAAAGTATGAAAAAGGCCCTAGATTTCACCATAAGAACCTGTTTCAGTAATCATATGATAATCATGTAGATCTGCCAACTGTGTTTATATATCAATATTCTCCTTGTAATCTTTGCAATCATATACCATTACTGTACTTTTTTATATACATTCACATGGCACTCCGAGCTGTTAGTTTGACATATTGACTTGACATTCTGTTATAATTGTTTCTGTTACTTTTATGAGCGTAACATCAACGATGGTTGTCATGGCTTATGTACACACGCTACAAAAACAGTTCCTGAAGGTTATCTTTGTTACAGATGTTTCTTTTTACTACTGTTATTAAGGTTTTGGTCGTGATCCTTGAAGTTCGTGTTCCTAAAGGACTACCTAGAGAACATTGTTAGAACCATGGTTGTAGCGACAATGTATGACTGGTGTATCGGCCAGAGATCTAGTGTCATGGTTTCCTTAACAGAAAACAAACCCACACACGTACACATGGATGTTTGTCCATGATAGAGAAATGCCCTTTGGATAACTGTTTAACAGACTGTTTATAAACAAAGAAAAAATAATAAACAATAGAGACAAATTTTATAACTATTTTAAAAACATCCTCTGAAAAAATATGTTCCGAGAACTAGCTCCTCATTTTATCACAGTGTATAATATGTATTGCAACACAATTTCTCGACAGCTGTATGTTCATTGGCACGCGGATATATGTATGTACATAGGCTATTTTTTTTAATATAGCCCCAGCATACAAAAGGCTTCTTACGTGGAATCTGTAATAACTGTTCATGCCACGTGTCCAAATGTGTTAACCTGATTTTTTTTAAGAACTGGGCTACACTTGATGTTGCTTCGGGGTGACATAAAAGCGGACCGAACTGTCTCGCTAGTAAAGCTTGCTTTGCTGGCGAAGCGGTTGGTACGCCGGATTCGGCGCCACCGACATGGGTTCGAAACCGGGATCGGCCCAGTGTTTCCACTGAATAAGTTATCTTTCATAACAATATGGGGGCTCGTCCAACGTGACGGTAAAATTTTGTGGCCCAGGGAATAAGCTCACCAAAGTTTGACTCCTGGGATAATAAGCCTTGTTCTGACAGCAGAAAGCTAATAAGAGGGGGTGTGTTACGGGGTGACATAAAAGCGGACCGAACTGTCTCGCTAGTGAAGCTTGCTTTGCTGGCGAAGCGGTTGGTACGCCGGACCTGTGCGCCACCGACATAGGTTCGAAACCGGGATCGGCCCAGTATTTCCCCCTGAGCAATTTGTCTTCGTAACAATGTTGATATAAGAGGCTTACTGGTGTTAAGCTTCCATACCCGTTATATTTTACCATGGGCCGGCTCCTGAGCTCGCGGCAACAGACACCTAATTCGGCACAGTAATTACCAGTAATGTCAAGTATATAGGTAATAAAACGTAATTTCTGAAAAAAAATAGAATTTGATCGGCCTCTTTCGAATAAGTGAGGGCCAGTCAATCTGAACTGATAGTAAAAATCTAATTTTACCTATTAAAATGCATAAACATGCAGTTTAACATATTATATTGCATATACATGCAGTGTGTAATGTCTATTGAAAATAACGTGATGGACCTCTTTGGAATAAGTTATGGTTCTTACTGTGACAGTATGGACACCTTTTAAGACCCGTCCAAAAAAGATAAGTAGATGCATGGTATACCCCACAATGTATGATTGAGAAACCAGAAGAGGAAAACCAACGATCAGAGGGTGTGCTTTAGTGTCTTCGGATATATCCATGCATGACAGAGTACAACCAGACATACACATACACACACGCAAGAATAACAGTGATACAGTTGGACCAATTTATTCCAGTTATTGGTGTTCTTTATACTAGAGAAATGGCCTTCGGATAACTATTTCACAGACTGTATATACACACATAAACATGTCTGAAAAATAATAAAGAGAAAAATAATAAATATCTAGAATAAGATCCTTGTAACTGCTTTCTGGTCGTAATTTACTCGACATAAACGATAAATAGAACATTGATTAAAATAATGTTCGCTTTCTACGGCGCTGAATAGTATTCGCACAGTGAATGTCTTTATCATGAAAAATTGCCCGAGAACTTCTGTCGCATTTCTCCTCGCTTTATCACAGTGTAAGACCTCAGAGCTACCTACCATCCCCTTTCACAATAAGTGGACTAACCTATTAGTATCCCTGTGATCGAGTAGGCTGTCCTAATGCAAGGAGGAAACTTTTCCCTATATAACATCTACAAAACCCCTGAAGTTTGCGCCTCTTTTAAATAATTTTCAAAATAAATTCTGATATTAATTTGTCTTTTACCTGAGAATGTGTTGTTTCTAGTGATATCGGGGCTTGTGTATCTCATTTTCTTATAAGCTAAAATTACTCTCCGAGCAACAATTTGGACAACATGTCTTTGATTGGCTACATATTTAAAAATATTTTACTGATTCCATATATTTGTTTTGAGGTTATGCAAAAACATAGATAAAAATCCAACAATGGTTTTTAAAAGGTCTCCTGGCATAAAGCTAGTGCCAACCAAAGCAGGCCAAACAATTCATTATTCTCCTTCAGGCCATTTAAACAAAAAGGACCACGTGACCTCTAGCGCCTGAAGGAAATTGAAGTGTGGTCCCTATCCAACCAGTTATGAAATATATTGAGTAATCTGGTGGATATGCTTGCTTATCATAAGGTGGCACTTATTATGATGTTCTAATTAGCTAAACCTTAATCGACGTTAGAGGAAACCTTTTGGTTGTACCCGCAGTGATTGTATAGCTCTTTAACCAGTCACCATAGGACCTGCCATATAGTATGTTTCGGCTTAATGAAAACAACATTCCAAATTCGGACAGACTTTTCGGCCATTTGGTGATTTAAAACTTAAATTGTTAGCCTTTTTCCATCACAAAATGCACAAAAATCACACAGATTAAAAAATCTTTTTGGAAACGATATGGTCCATATTTGCGCGATGTACCAGTCCAAATTGTTTTATTAAAGATCTGCCAAAAAAGGGGTCATCTGTTTCTGCGTGAATATCTGTAGAGACACATCCTTCTTTTTAAACAAAATATGATACGCCCCCGTCTGGACTAGTCTAAGATACCGTATTGGCGGCGATTTTACTAACGATCGCTTTTCCTTATAAAAACTGGTGATTCCAAGTTGGTTAAACACGATGTTTTTATTTTCTTCTTTGAAATAATACCAAATCATACCAGTCCGTCAATATTTTGATCCGACCTTGGAACGTTTGTCGAATTATGACCGGTTGCCTGACTCACAGGTGCCATCAGTCTGTGAAAAAAGGCCTGTGAGTCATTCTTTCATGGATAGACTCTAAGCAGCAAGTTGTTCGTGATCTTTTTTTCTCGATTGCGCCAAGGTGCCTGACAGTGAGATGTTTGTGTTATTTCTTTTAATATTGACCTAGCACACAAAAGGCTTCTTCAACGCAATCTGTTATTAATGTTCGTGCCACGTGTCTTAATGTAGTACCTGTTTGTTTAAGAAATTGGCCACACGTGATATTGATATATGAGGCTTACTTGTGTAAAGCTTCAATATCCGTTATATCTAACCATTGTTTCGGAACCTAATAACAACAGATCACGTAGTGGTGACGAGCATAAATTTTGTTATAGAGATAAATAAAAATCAGATTCTGTAACACTTAGCAGCGTGAAATGTCTAGGGGAATGAATAAAGAAGTCAGTGTTTTTTTGTTAAAAAATAATTATAATTTATTCTTAAAACAATCCTAACATAACAATACACTAAATCAATAAAATTACACAGTATAACAGTAAATCAATACAATTACACAATTAATAAATAAAGTGTACAGTATCTGGATACTATTACTGTCACAGCGACAACAAGCCCTTTAACACGTATAATCCAGATGAACAGTTCACATAAATCTTCTCAGAGAATAATAGTCCAATTCAATCACAAAATCAATCTGTTGTAATCCAAAATTGAAATTCTGGTAGTGATCCCTAAGGCAAACTGAACAGAACAGTACATATGACACACACCCAAAGAACAATACAAGACACGCGCTCATAGAGCGCGAACAGCCCAGAATATTCCACCAACGCTGTGTCTAAACACGTTAGACCCTAAACGTGGGCCGGGCTAACTCGGTCAGGCGATGCTGCTATTACAACGAGCCCTGCGTGCCACACGAACCAAATGTCAACAACACATGGACCACCCCTGCGCACAATAAAACAGACATCTGTAACACCATGATCCGACTGCTAAGCTCGCGGCAACAAACACCTAATTCGGCGCAGTCTGGTGATTACTATTTAATCGTAATAAGTAATTACCATTATTGTCAAGTACATACAGTATAAAACGTAATATCTGGAAAAAAATAGAACTTGATCGGCCTCTTTGGAATAATTTAAGGCCAGTTCATCTGGACTGATAGTTAAAATCCAATTTCCTGACAATATCTAACGGATCTTAAATCAAATCTTCCAGAAGTACAAGTCTTATGCAGATGCCAGAAAATTCAGCAACAGATAAAGCAATAACCGCAACCTGCCTGTGGTATTAATTTGAAATTTTTAAGGCGGTTTCACACCTGGTATCCCGGGGATATCTGAGACGGATAAAGGATAAGCGAACCAGATAAAGAACTATACGTCATCTATCCAGGAAGGCTTCCCGGTCCACCTGGCTTTTATTATCTGTTAATGTGTCTGTCAGCAATGAATACACCGTGAAATGAATTTCACTGCTGTCCAGTCAATGCCCTGTTCTAGCTTCATGCAACGGCCAGATTACTGGCATTACGGCCATATTACTGGCTCCCTGTTGAGTCGTGAATGACACGGCTGAACTGCTGTGATCGGCACCGTTCAAACTATAGCCGTTCTCTAATTAGGCCGTGTTAAGCCGTGTCGAATAAGGATTCCCAATAACTTAATTAACATGCGGTATTCAGTACCATATTCGATAAATTCGATTCATTTTTTGCGTTTGTTGTTATACCGCGCGCTACGCGTGAAAAGTCTACCTGATGTGTATGCCTCAAGGAAACTGTACTTGATGTTATGAAGTAGTCATGTTTGCGCTTATATTTTTTCTATTCAGGGTCTTTAAAGGGATTTGTCATAAGGTATGTTTTCCAAATGCGTAGCAGGGGGGTACTATATATATGCATTCTGACTCGGTGCGCCCAGGGCCAGCTGGCTGTTGACAAGTTGTTTACAGATAAGAAGAGTAGGATCGGGTATACCCCTAGTGTGTCCAACAACAAGGCACTGCCAAGTGGATAAGGGTGACAACATGTAAGGAGAGTGGGGTGACAGCACTGTACTTAAGGGGTGGTTTGGATATGACCAGGGCGGACCAAATCTTACAGCAGAAGTAGAGAGAGGCTGCCAGTCAAGTGAGAGAGTCCACTGGGGTCCAGGTTTGACCACGAAAAAAATCAGTAAGACAAGGGAGGCCGCCGGGGGCCAGGTTTGACTAAGAGAAAATCAGTCAAGTGAGGGAGGCCACTAGGGCAAGGTTTGACTTTGAAAATCAGTCGAGCAAGGGAGGCTACTGGGGTCCAGATTTGACTAAGAGAAAATCAGTCGAGCGAGGGAGGCGACCGGGACCCAGGTTTGACTAACAGAAAATCAGTCTAGCGAGGAGGGGCCACTGGGGTCCAAGTTTGACCAACAGAAAATAAGTAAAGCGAGGGAGGTCACTGGGGTCCAAGTTTGACTAAAAGAAAATCATTCAAGCTAAGCAAAGCCACTGGGGTCAAGGTTGGACTGAAAGAAAATCAGTCAAGCGAGGGAGGCCACTGGGGTCCAAATTTGACTGAGAGAAAATAAGTCATGCGAGGGAGGTCAAGTAGGTCCAGGTTTGACTAAGAGAAAATCAGTCAAGCGGTGAAGGCTACTGGCGTCCAGATTTGATTAAAAGAAAATCAGTCAAGCGAGGCAGGCCGCCGTGGCCCAGGTTTGACTAAGAGGAAATCATTCAAGCGAGGGAGGCTTCTGGGGTCTTAATTTGACTAAGAGAAAATCAGTCAAGCGAGGGAGGCCACTGGGGTCTTAGTTTGACCAACAGAAAATCAGTCAAGCGAGGGAGGCCACTGATGTCCAAGTTTGACTTAAAGAAAATCATTCAAGGTAAGGAAGGCTACCGGGTTCCAGGTTTGACTAAAAAAGAAAATCAGTCACGCAAGGGAGGCCACTTGGGTCAAGGTTTGTCTGAGAGAAAATCAGTCCAGCGAGGGAGGTCATTGGGGTCCAGGTTTGACTGAGAGAAAATCAGTCTAGCGAGGAGGGGCCACTGGGGTCCAAGTTTGACCAACAGAAAATAAGTAAAGCGAGGGAGGTCACTGGGGTCCAAGTTTGACTAAAAGAAAATCATTCAAGCTAAGCAAAGCCACTGGGGTCAAGGTTGGACTGAAAGAAAATCAGTCAAGCGAGGGAGGCCACTGGGGTCCAAATTTGACTGAGAGAAAATAAGTCATGCGAGGGAGGTCAAGTAGGTCCAGGTTTGACTAAGAGAAAATCAGTCAAGCGGTGAAGGCTACTGGCGTCCAGATTTGATTAAAAGAAAATCAGTCAAGCGAGGCAGGCCGCCGTGGCCCAGGTTTGACTAAGAGGAAATCATTCAAGCGAGGGAGGCTTCTGGGGTCTTAATTTGACTAAGAGAAAATCAGTCAAGCGAGGGAGGCCACTGGGGTCTTAGTTTGACCAACAGAAAATCAGTCAAGCGAGGGAGGCCACTGATGTCCAAGTTTGACTTAAAGAAAATCATTCAAGGTAAGGAAGGCTACCGGGTTCCAGGTTTGACTAAAAAAGAAAATCAGTCACGCAAGGGAGGCCACTTGGGTCAAGGTTTGTCTGAGAGAAAATCAGTCCAGCGAGGGAGGTCATTGGGGTCCAGGTTTGACTGAGAGAAAATCAGTCTAGCGAGGAGGGGCCACTGGGGTCCAAGTTTGACCAACAGAAAATAAGTAAAGCGAGGGAGGTCACTGGGGTCCAAGTTTGACTAAAAGAAAATCATTCAAGCTAAGCAAAGCCACTGGGGTCAAGGTTGGACTGAAAGAAAATCAGTCAAGCGAGGGAGGCCACTGGGGTCCAAATTTGACTGAGAGAAAATAAGTCATGCGAGGGAGGTCAAGTAGGTCCAGGTTTGACTAAGAGAAAATCAGTCAAGCGGTGAAGGCTACTGGCGTCCAGATTTGATTAAAAGAAAATCAGTCAAGCGAGGCAGGCCGCCGTGGCCCAGGTTTGACTAAGAGGAAATCATTCAAGCGAGGGAGGCTTCTGGGGTCTTAATTTGACTAAGAGAAAATCAGTCAAGCGAGGGAGGCCACTGGGGTCTTAGTTTGACCAACAGAAAATCAGTCAAGCGAGGGAGGCCACTGATGTCCAAGTTTGACTTAAAGAAAATCATTCAAGGTAAGGAAGGCTACCGGGTTCCAGGTTTGACTAAAAAAGAAAATCAGTCACGCAAGGGAGGCCACTTGGGTCAAGGTTTGTCTGAGAGAAAATCAGTCCAGCGAGGGAGGTCATTGGGGTCCAGGTTTGACTGAGAGAAAATCAGTCATGCGAGGGAGGCCACCTGGGTCTAAGTTTGACTTGGAGAAAATCAGTCATGTGAGGGAGGCCACTGGGGTCCAGGTTTGATTGAACATGAGAGACAATAACACAAGCGTTGAGGACTAAATGGTCCAGGCCTGTCCAGACTTCCGTAAAAAAAGGAAGTTAGTTAAGTGTCAAGGACACTCGAGAATTTGCTTCTTTCAAAAAGTAAAAGAAAGAGAGAAAATAAGGACTAAAAAGTGAGAAGATGTAGCATCAAGTTGTCAGGGACAACTACTGTCTGCAAGTGTGTTAATTTAAAGTTGGAAGGAGAATACTAATGTGACTTTCAAAATTAGCCATACCGGACTATATCTTTTACGGTTTTACGTGTTTTACCATGAAGGTGATTGAAGTGACATATCAATTTGATCAACTATATTTTGAAAGGGACATATTCTATAACTTGAATAATTCAGATTTGAAGTGTCTCCCGCCTGGACTGATATTGAGTAAGTGATAAATTTTATGGGTTTTTTTTTGTCAGAATTAAATTCGAGAAAGTTAAACTGTAATTGAACAGTGTCTGCTGATTCTATCTACCATCAAGGAAAGTGGATTTGATGCCACATTTAATCAGTATATTTATCAGGTTATACTTAACGGAAATAACACGGTGTTGTTGTTACATGAAAACCGAAAATAAGAACCTACATCACTTAATGTACCATTAGTTTTTATATTGATATCCACATAAATCACCGCAGGCCCTTAGTTTGAATCCGTTTGTGCTTCTCTCATCACATCCGCTGTTGGTGTATTGTTTTACAATTTATGAGCACCCTGCGTCACATGAAGTGGCAATTAAAAGAAATTTGGATAACCTGTCATGTCCAGTTCAGCTGGATTTAAGAATAAAATTGCTGTCAGTTATTATAAAGAAAATACCTTGACAAAGTCGGTGTTGTTCAGCTCAACAAGCTTGTTCTGTCGCATATAAATATGTAGATGCTTAATTTCTCATACAAAGAGGAAATTCCATAGAAACCGACTTGTGTGGCTCAGGGGAAGGGCACAAGACTCAAAGCCAGGAGATCGTGAGTTCAAATCTCAGCGTAGGAGGTGAGATTTTCTCGGTCGGCCCAAACCTAGGGTGTGCGCTCAGCAGGATTAAAGGGAAGACTATGCCCCAAGGCCGTGGATCACTCACAAACGAGAGCGTCTGTTAGGGGCTCCTCGGTGTTATAACCAAGTAATGGGGATGGTCGCACATCAAGGACCCGAAAGTGCGGTAAACACCAAGCCTGGATGACACCAGGATACAAAAGAAATATGATTGGAAGCGAATGCTACCGCCCTGGCATGTAGTCCTAAACCGAAATGGAACTTTGCAGATGTACATATCAAGATTAGGAAAAGATAAACTTTTACTTCAAGCTTGTCTATAATCCAAATCCATATAGAAATTTCTAAATTTGTAACAGAAATTTTGTTTTTACTAAAAAATCTGTTCAGGCACATTTAAAAAATATCGATATTGAAAACTGTATCGCGATACGCAATAGGGGAATCACCATATTGCGATATACTAATATATCGAAAATACCGCGCAGCCTCAATGATAACACTGTCTGTGAAATATTGGTCTTTTAATTTGTGGAAAGCGAGTCTTTTTTTCTGATGTTCTGCAAAATCTGACGCTTTTCAATTTGCCCATATATATAATGACCTAAAAACAATTTGAGTATTTCACAATTACGGCATGTGCTGAATTTTTTTTTTATAAAAAGAGAGAATGATATTGTTTTGTAATGTCCTCCACAGAAGAGGTATTTTATCTCTTATCATGCATTTATGAAGCACATCCGGTGATAACCAAAACAGAAAATGAAACCCTACAAATATAATTTCCGAAAATCAAAGGTATAGTCATAGGTACATTAAAAACGGACAGTAGAACAAGTGACAGCCATGACAAAAAAAGTCTCTTCATAAGATGAGCAGTTCTTGATATCAATCTTTGATATTAATAGTTGTTCACAAAACTATAAAATTAAAGAAAGGTTTACCTTGGTATGATCAGAAAATGAAAGAAATTAAAAGAAGCGCAAAATAAAGGATAAATGGATAAAAACTGAACTAGACTCAAAACTGGAAGCTATATTATAATACTAAAAAAAAGATACCGCAAGACAGATGTACTACACCACAAACGTATATAAGTGCCTGGGAGAAACTGTAAACATTCAGTTCAAAACTGACACAAAGGTACATGGTTTCCATGGTACCCTGACTGTAATAATGATGCTACGATGTGTGAACTGTTATTTGTTTTGTTGAGAAGATCGACATGATTATAAGAGAACATTCAGATTGAAAACAATGATAAAGGGATACGGTTTGACGAAATTGACAAAACAGCCGCTTAGGATTGTTCAGCTTCAAACGCTTCCTTCAACATCGATGTATGACATAAATAACTCAAATGTCAACGGATAAAAATGCAATTCGGATCCCGATTACAACTAATCTATAAAACAGTGCCTTGAGGTCCTGCTGGATTCAATCACGAAGTAGTAAACCAAATCTATAATTATCATCTAAGTTGCTTTACCCCACCCCACCCCCCACCCACCTCCTCTTGCAATACCATCCATTCAGTATCCTCCGTTCTTGAAGCCGCGGGGGGCTACTCTTCAGCCGCATCCGTACCTAAAAAGTACACTGAGATGACAGTCTGGAAATCATCTTCATACCACCAAGTCTGTGGCAGCTTTTGACAGCCACCCATACGATGCTGAAACTTTCGAGTATTCTTCTCAACAATCTTTCATGCAAATATTCCTTCTAGCACTTACATTTACATGTTCATGTATTCAGCTTATTCATGAACTATCTATACAATGTCTACGGAATTTGTCAGAAAGAATATTCCCTTTTAGGTTGGAATTTTGCTTTGCCGAAATATGTGTAACTATATAAAACAACAAAATGGAATTTTTTCCAGTACATTGTATAAGTAAATGGTGTTTGCGGGTAAACTTACCATAACGTATGCATTATTTCTGTTTTACTTAATCTTGGCATAGTGAAAATTACTGTACATCTGTAGACATTTATGTAAGGTAGTTATCAATATTATTAGGGAGGAACCATTTCAATTCGGAAAAGTTTAGGGTAATGCAGCCTCAGGTCTGACAGTCCATTGACCGAGGGGCATTTCAAGTCACTTGTATTTTACTTGAATTGCTTTAGTCCTTTTGAAAAAAAAGAGTGGTTTACTTTGAGAGAATAAGGAAGGAGGCAAGCTTGAGAATATATATATATATATATATATATATATATATATATATATATATATATATATATATATAGTTACATCCATGGTTAATTACGATGAAAGGCCGTATAAAGTATGCAAGACAGCAAATAAAAATAAATAATAAAATAAATAATATTACGAAAGCTAAAGGGGCCCCTATGATACGTATTTTAATTATGAATGGTTATTATTAAGATTGATGTTAAGCCTAAGTCTCTTGTTTCGGGTCTTAAATCAGACTATTAATGCATTTTAGTTGACTTCAATATTTGTACAAAATATGCCTCTCAATTATCTGATAGGGTCCACATATAATGATTATTATTTATATTTTACACCGCAACAGAGTATTATATACATGTTTTAAGCTTTAGGGTATCGCTGTTAATATTAAATAGACTGTTAAACTGGTACTATATATGTACTATATGTACTGGTAATGGTTATATGTATATCAGATAACTGCTACACGTCTTAAAAACCAGCAGTGTGAATTGAAGTCGACGAAACACCATTTGTTTAATATGTGTTTTCACTAAGGCATATGAGACAGGCTTGTACAATCGGTTCCAACCCCCCCCCCCCCCCCCACCACCACATGCCACTTTTTTAATGTAGTGAAACTAAAATGACACTGTCGTTCTAGGAGATAGAGTCGTGATTTACGTGACAGCATTAACTTGCTGTTAGTAAATCGATACGTACTATGATTTTTTATGCTCAGTCTAAAATTGTTGCTAAGCCTGAACGAATGTTGCAGTATATTTTAACAATTTTTTTACAAAAAAGTGGACTAGGGCATTAGGAAGAAGTATTGTTTGTGAACGCCGTTAAATTTATACAACAGTAAGTGCTCGAAAATAAAGTGCTCATTTGTAAACGTGGTGCGTTAAACAAATTTACAACAGTTAACTTTTTATTTTACAGGAACAAAACACTTGAGTGAACATATCTTATCGTAATGAGCATGAGACCCACGCATTAAAGGTTACAATATTTGGTAAGATCTGTTAAACCATTAAAAGAAAAACTACCAATATACAACCATATCTGACTTGTTTAATGGACCACAATGGGCAAATCTGTCAAGACTGTTCTATAAAGAAAGTGACTGATATTCTTACAGCGTGGCCTGGTAATAAGGACATGCACATTCTGTTAATCACATTTGCTGTGTAATGAACATGAACATGGAACAGACTTAAAATAGAACACGGAACAGACTATAAATAAGCTTAAAATCAGCTTTATGTAAGTATCACATTACATGTCATTCATAAATCTTTAACACTCACTGATTAAGTGCTTATTTTAGTACAAATCTTTGGCCCTGAAATTAAGTTTACTTATAAAATAATGAAATTCCTGATACGAGAACGGTTATATTTTATAATGGTCATATATTTGACGTCACCTGATCGTGAGATTACAGATCTATCAATATAAACCAATAGATAAAAGTCCGTTTTTGATGTATGCATATTAACTGTCATATTTCAGGTTAACTGATGTTAGAGATACCGTTTCCTGTGATTTAATCATTGATCCAAGAAAAAAAAAATAAACACATCATCCAGATATCACGATGAATCATTTCATTGCAGGTAGACATCTGGTGTCTCATATAAATCGGAAAAGAGGTGGCCGAACATGCAATTTATGATGAAGTAAAGACAAACTTAAACAGAAAAATATCGACACATTGAGGTTCAATATTGTTTGAACTGGAGCATATTTTATTTTTAGGGACATAATTTATAAATATAAATATACACACACACGTATATATATATATATATATATATATATATATATATATATATATATATATATCTTATCTTATCGTGTTTAGCCCATTTGGCTGACTGTAAGTCATCTGAACTTTAGTGATAGTCCTTCGCTTTGTCCTTAAGTCCGTCATGCCGTCCGGCTGTCTGTTTGCAAGGTACGTCATTAAACCACTGGACCTACGAATCCAAAATTCTACATAGAGTAAGATGTCCCCAAGTTTTCCTACCAAATCTTAAACGTTCAAGAATTTAAGGAAAATCCTCCGTTTTCGAGTAAAAACTATTTTTACGCTTAAAAACTGCCCACTATGAAAACCACTGGAGTTCATGTTTTCATGTTTGAAAAAACTATTTTTGCATATATATTCTATGCAAATGTCAGAAAATGGATCAACATTGCGTAAATTATTGAAGTTATGGGCTTAATCAAATAAAAATACATTAACTCACCTTAAAAAGTAATTGTTGGAGCTAGAGACTATATCAGGTATGATATAACTTTATTCGATCGAGATTTAACTGTATACCAGAAATAAGATCAGATTTTTGTAAAAAAAAGTTTTAGTTATTAGCATAATTGTAAAATCAATACCTTAACTTTGGCCCAGCTTTGGCCATGGTACTTTTTTTCTATAAGCACTATTGATTTAATTTCCACAGAATCGATTAAAAAGGATTACATCTTTTAAAAACTGAAATTTAAAAATAAAAGCTCAAAAATTGGCCCAGAAATTGAATTTTTATTTGGAGGCCCTATTGTATTCACTTGCATTGTCAAGCGCCAGGCAGCCCACTTCTAGCCACTTCAGCCCTGCATGGGTCACCTTATTAGTAATGCACCACTGGTTGAGCACCCTGCTGACACATGTGTAGAGTAAATCTCATAGCACCTATCCACCAACCCCCTCCAAATTATGAGCCAAATTATAGATAAATAATGGTGCCATTTCAAATTGTGAATTCTGAAGTTATTATTTTGCAAATTTATAAAATATATATATTTTTATGATTAAAAAATAACATCTGTATGCATAATGCGATGCTGTATGACCAAAATATTGGATAAATGATGATGCAATTAAGAATTGTGAATTAACTTATATATTCATAAAAACACGTTTTATTGCAAATTTATAAATTTAAAAACTTGAAAAGATTTGACATAACATAAAAAAGTGGATCTAATGCAAAGATGTCTTTATTATTTTTCTGCCTCAGCATAATAGGAAATAAAGTGATTTGTTTATTTTATATCTGTTTATTATTAAATTTTTAATAATCATGAAGATTTTTCCTGTAAGCAATTTAAATTAAATTTCATATCCTGTATGTATTCACAGAGGTGTTGTTACTTCAACCACACTCGATGAGAGACTTTTGGGTTGATGAGTCGGGAGCATACTACACAAAGTATTGAATAAACTGCATCAAATGTTGTTCCTGCGACTGAGCATGAGAAAAATATCGAAACGCCTGGGGTGACTTTCATCTTATTTTTTCATAAATGTTTTAAAAATAAAGCTCATTTATTTGATATATGGCCGTTCCATATAGTATAAATTATTTATAATAATCGGAATGCCAGAAATCAGGCTCAGTTGCACCTTATTATTGCCCGACTGTTCTGATGATTATTACAATAATTTGACCCTTCAAATTCGTCCATTGTTTTAGTTTAATATGCGATTGGTATGATTGTTACGGAACCTAATATCAACAGATCATGCAGTCGTGACGAGCACAAATTCTGTTATGGAGATAAGAAAAAAAAATCAAATTCTTTAACACTAGGCAGCGTGAAATGTCTAGAGGAATGAATAAAGAAGTCAGTGGTTTTCTGTTAGCAAACAATAACAATTTATTCATAAACCAACCCTAATATACAATTCACTAAATCAATACAATTTCACAGTATAACAACAGTACAGCAGCAAATCAACACAATAACACAGTATAATAAATAAAGTGTACAGTACCTGGATACCACAATTGTCACAACGACAAAAAGTCCTTTAAAGCATATAATCCAGATGAACAGTTCACATAAATCTTCTCAAAGAATAACAGTCCAGTTCAATCACAAAATCAATTTGTTATAATCCAAAAGTAAAGTTCTGATAGTGATCTCAAAGGCAAAAAGAAGACTAATTAAAATCCGTTACAAATTCGAAGAAAATCTATAAATGCTGAAATTATCGGATAGGTCCACAAACTGGCTAACACTCTTCCGTGTACGCTGGAATATTTCTCTCTCCTCTCTACCGGGTCTAAACACAGCCCCTTATTTATAATTTTTTACCTCAACTTTCCATTTCACGAACAAGCTAAAGAACCCAAAAATACACACGTTACAGGAATCATTTAGAACAACGAACGCTGTGTTTCTACATATCAGGGTTCACACGTGGGCCGGCCCGGCTCGGTCAGGCGAGAAAGCCCCAGATCAGCATGACCGCTGTGTTAACACGTCAGGCCCAATGCGTGGGCCGGGCTATGCCGCTATAGCAACGGACAATGCTTGCGCTGCACATACACATGTAAGACTGCTGCATACAATAAAAGAGACATCTGTAACAATGATATATTTTTTCATTTAGCTACTTAAAGCTCAAAAAGCGTGGAAAGATCAAAATTGTGCTATTTTTTTTTTTACATTTGTTTTATCAATGGTAACTTATTTATTATGATTATTCACTTTTATTGCAATTTATTCTTGGTCGGCTGCATATTTTTCAATAGTATATCTACACCATAAAATATTCAGACAAATATCCTCTCTAGAATATCTGTATGTACAAATACTATGTTTGTGGTCCATTCTCATCAGCTCTGACTTCTCCAGTTTCACAGAGCTGTTTTTCATATTTTGCCAGAGTACACGTCCCAGGGATGCCTTTTATAATAATATTATAATTACAGTCAATACATCAGTGAACGGACCTCTTTGGACCAGAACAATTGAATCCGTTTTTACATGCACATTAAAACCCATTACCTGTATTTCCTTGTCATGTTCATTTGCAGGTAAAGTTCTCTGACAGCATCATGTACTAACATTGGAACTATAACTCCAAGGCAATTATATAAAATATTGTGCAAGATATTCCTATCGAATAGATGAATATGATGAATATTAAAACAAAATGTAACACAACATATATGTTGCGTAAATAGCAAGCATTTACCACATATAACGATTATGTAAATATTTTTTTTTCAAAATGGCGCCTTTGTTTGTAACATGACAGGCTTAAAGTTTCCCATTACCTATGACAACAGTATTATACTATCCAATAATTTATTTTCCCTGAAACCAATGTGCAGGTGATTGGTAAGGCTGTACGCCAGGAACAAGGCTCACAAGAAAATTCATATGCAACAAACTGGTATAGCACGCCATAACCCTCTAGACTAATAACGTGTGTTTTGCTCCGGGGAAACCTGTGGAGTTTTAATTTGCCATTTAAGTTAAATTATGTTTTTCTAGAGTCTCGTTGTAAAAAGCGATCACGTTACATGTCAAAAACAGGAAAGGATTTCGGAACCATCGGAAACCAGTCTTTATTAACCCGGGTCATATGAAGTCCTCTTCATATTCGCACGACCTGGCAGATATTATGCGACCTGGGAATGTGACTTTTTAAATCCGCTACGTCTAAGTTAACCGAATATTAACTTCTCCCAAAATAAAACTTGACCTCCCTGAAGAAAATTGTCACGTTTTAGATGTTATTATTATGTAAATAATAGTCAACTGTCTTCAATGAATACTGTTTTTATGTCAACTGATATTTACACACTATTGGCACGAATTTTATTTTAGCCGCTCCGCCACCTGGGCGGAGAAACGCGAGTCATCAGCACGGTATTATTCACTGGATGGTCGTGTCGTGGCCCGCTGAAAGGGAGACAAGTCAGAAAGTACTTTTGCTGAAATCAGAACACCCGGAAATCAAAATACCGCCAGTAACATTCGAGCGTTACTTCATCCTTAGTTAAATGGATTGGCATTAGTGAGTCACTAAACCACAGTTACAGGTTTAACCATGGTATTTAAGACTGCAGCGATATCAGATTATCCCCCCGCTTCAGATTAATGGAGGACACTTTAAATCATTTTCCAATATATTGAGTCAGCCTTTTACATGTTTAGTGAATTTCATGATTAACGTATAGCTTAATCAGCGAGTGGGATTTTCTTAACAGAAATGAGAAATTTTATTTTATTTTTTTTTTATTTATTTCAAAGATGTTTGACAGGGTGGCCTTTTCAGCACAATATGCTGATTTTCCATAGGGTCCTGGGTCCAGTGAACATTTCAATTGTATACACATAAAAGGCAAATATACAACACTTATCCTATATGGACCCGACTCAACAAACTCGCCGTGAGTTAGTAGCAACGCCCTGAGCGAGCACGTTTAATATGGAACACATATACAATAAAAATTTAAATTGCTGAAAATATTGCATGAAGATACATACATGATTAGTATGCTAATACTTACATGGAAGTCTAAGATATTTGTACACTCTAGGATATTAACTAAAACATATACAACAATATGCAAACGAGAATAAGACAATGGCAAATATTAGGTAGGTATATATTATTTATAAAATGTTTGTTACATTAAACTCTGTATAAGGGCTTAAAAAGTCTTTGTCTAAGCCGGAAACTCAACTAAGTGGCAACTGATCAATAAGACACGGGCAAGCATAATATGTAGCAGATATATGTATAAGTATATATCTAATCATAAAATGTTAGGTGGCGTGGTTAAGTGTTCACTATTCGAAGATGACTTGAAAATAAGCTGATTCAAGACAGGGATCGGGATAATAAAAACTATAGACTTAACACATAAACGAAATACAAATCATTATAATGGGGAACGCATTGCCTATAAACTAAAACAGTACAGCACATAATTAATTTACGAGAAATCTAAAACAATATCGAATATCAGTTAAGAACGCACATAATTATAAATGTTCTGCAACGAACTTTTGTACTAGTGCTTTAAATGATCTCTATCTGAGGCGGACTTTAAACTAAATGGCTGATGATTCCAAAGACAGGGGCCATCGAAACAAAAACTTGACTTAAAACATTCACTTCTGGGCACAGGTACGGTTAAATTTTGGTTAGCAGAAGATTGTTTTATATGGAATCTTTAAATAAATAAGAGCATTTTTAAGATATTCAGATACTTCTCCAGACAAACATTTATATACAAGTTCACATATAAAGTAAAAGATCCCTTTGCGCCACAGTCATCCAAGCTAGTTTGTTAATTAAACGCAGACGATGTTTTGCTATCATATTTTTTTGTTACAAGGCATGCAGCCTTGTTCTGTAGTTTTTGGATTCGACCTAAATTCGATTTAAAACAGTTGCCCAAAAGATATGCAGTAATCGATGTGGCTTTGAAAAAGAGCAAAATATATAGTATTTAAAGTGGAAGTCGGAATTATTTAATAAGTCGGAAGGGTAGATTTTAATTTTTCACACAAGAGTTTAATATGTTCTTTCCACGTCGATGATGATGACACCTAGTAATTTTCTGCTTTTCACAGGATGTAATGTAGCATAATTTATAACGATATTTTGACAGGAAGATCGTGTTTTCTGATATTGCCAAATAACACTATTGTAGATTTCACAGGGTTTATATGAAGTCGGTTATCCTGAAACCATTCAAGAGGGATGTCAACTTTATTTATTTTTAAGTTGGATTTACGCTGTAGCATGTGAACCTGAGGGCTTATACAATGCGATATCATCAGCATAGATCATACATTTTTCGTTTAAGTATATCGGTAAGTCGTTAATGTACACAAGGAACAAAACTGGTCCTAGTACTGTGCCTTGCGAAGTTCCCATTTTATGTGCATTAAGCAGGCTGCTGTGATCGTATTCTTGTAAATATTTATTAGACATCAATTAGCAATGGTTGTGTAATGCTAGAGATGCAGATCTATTTGAGAATATTAGATTTTCATGGAAAACGGGATTAAGTCATACTTGACGAATGTTTCTAATATTTGAGGTTTATCACCAATGATATAAATTGGTCGATAATTGTCGAGATCACTCTTGGCACCTGCACACTTCAGACTGGGTCCAGGTTACCGCCGAGGGAATTCTCAAATCAACTGAAATTTAGTGGATGTGGTAGTACTACACCCTTCTAATAGCAATGGTAACGACGTTGCCAGATAAATGTTGGTTCTAGAAATGGGCATGATTTGTAAGGAAGGTAAGCTGGAAAGTACCTTAGCATTTGTACTAGATATTCAACAATACGTGAGACCGCCAGTTATAATCGAGCATCTAGTAATAAGTCTGGAACTGAATGGAGAGACAATTGTGAGTGACTTTTGGTACCATTACGACGCAAATTAGTTGTCTGAGGTTAAACTATGGCAAGAGACCTCGTCTTCTTAGAAACGGGGGGGGGGGGGGGGGTCGCGACACTAAAGGTCCGTTTCTGCTTGCGGCAGTTTCGTCCCTCCAACAAAACAGTGTCTTCCGAGACTCAGAGAGTGGCAGTAGGCGTAAAATCAAAAGTCAAACCAGAAATCTTGATGAAGAGACGAAAATTCATCATTTTGTATGGACACCTCACAGTCTACAATTTGTTGTCAAAATAATTAATCCAGTCCAAACGTTTAATGTATCTGTGTACTTTCTAACAACATCCGCCAGTGCGAAAATAAATTCCATCATTTATCAGCATCTAGATAAAATATACCTGCATATTTGTTGTCCTTATGCGCTCCTTTTTTCACCAAAATCCTGCGAAATTGGAAAATGTACGCATAATATCGAAAGGCATCGCCGGATTTGGCTTCTCGCATCGATTTCCTGCTTATAATTTGAATCAGCAGCTGTTTAAAGCCATTAGTTGATATGTGTTTCCTACGATATGTGATGACCGCAAGAAAATTGTTTGATATGTGATCTCCGGTTCACATAAAAATGCAATGCAGTCAAAATGGCAGATTAACTGGCTACAGATTAAAATATTAATAGCCAAGAAAGTAAATTTTACCTGAGAGTATTAAAGGGGCCCAAACACCAATCTGACTTTTATAAACCAAAGGTAATCCTTTGGAGCTTTTATAAATATAGGCCAGAAAATGTGGATATCACATCACACAGGCTGCCGGTATGTTTATATCAATGTGTTTATAATATGTGGGGTCCCCGACAAAATAACAAAACAAATTGAACAAGGGCTTCTAGCGGCAAGTCAGATATGCCAGAGCTTTGGAAATAATGTTTGGCAACAAGTGACTTTTCTACCTCCACATATATGCAACCTATCACCTTAGGTTACATGTTTTAACTGTTTGTCAACATTGCTGTGTTTACAAATATGTTTTTGATAAACAAGTTCATACATTCTGCACAGAGGCCTTATAAGAACTTTTCATAACCTGAAACCACTTTTAAAGGAAGGTGAATGGGCACCTTTAAGTATGAATGTAAACATCAAGCGACTATGACTAACTGAAGCTGATTAACAATGAATTCATCGGACAAGGTCCGCACTCTCCGATTAAGTTCGTCAAATTCGGTTAATGTGACTAACATTAAGCACATGCACACAGATACAAGCACTAAAGACGAATCAGCGCGGCATTAATGACCAACACTCGTGGAAAATACCTGCTTAACATTGTCAGCTTTACACCCTAAACGTGACCGGCTGGTTAAGTATCTTAGTCCAGCGGTTAAGCTCCAATATTTGGAGGAATTGTGCAAAAAATGAAAGTAGCATGAAAGTTGGCAAAAGTATTCTTTGGAGCTTATTGATGAATTTCAGATATAGGGCCAAGCTGAAAAAAATTATCTTGGCCAAAATCCAAGATGGCGGCCAAAATGGCCGCCAGATTAGAAAATGTAAAAAAACTTGAGTTATAATTTCCAGATAAAGCATTGCAAGTACTCAAATACTATGTTTTTTGGACTGAGAAATTCAATTTTTGAGGTTCAAAACCTCTCCTGGTACTCATTCGCTGGTTTTTATCACAAATTTGGTAATATTCCCATCAGTCAAGCTGTTAAGCTACATATTGAGGGGGAATTGTGCAAAAGATGAAAGAAGAATGAAACTAAGCATACTTTTTATTCATATATAGAGCCAAGCGGAATTCACCATATCTTGGTAAAAATCCAAGATGGCGGCCAAGATGGCCACAAAAATATAAAATACCAATACAGCCGGATATATTTGTAACGTAAGGGCACTGTTTCTATAATATTGGGGTCGAGAAATTTATTTTTAAGGGTTTGTTTTTGTTGGTATTGAAATTGTGCTAACATTACCCTTTATACCAGCACATCTAAAGGTAAAACGTGTTTGTTGATTACCCTACTGCGATTTAATATATTTAATTAATTTTAAGTAATTGAATACTATGTCTTTTTCAATGTAATGAAAGGGAAAGTCGATTGGACCAAGTTTCTGTCCCCAATGTCGCTATGAGAGTGGGTTGTAGTGGTCCGTACAGAGTCGATTGTTTTCTTCGTTTCCTCTGATTCCTTCCACCACTTCGCCATCCGATCCATGGAAAATGCCTTGTTGTATTA
The DNA here is from genome assembly GCA_026874595.1 of Sipunculus nudus. Taxonomy (NCBI): domain Eukaryota; kingdom Metazoa; phylum Annelida; class Sipuncula; order Golfingiida; family Sipunculidae; genus Sipunculus; species Sipunculus nudus. The sequence goes on along the minus strand of CM049313.1, from coordinate 49,207,390 downwards.
TTATAACCAGTTGTACAATCCATGTAAAAGAAATTTTATTTGTTATAAGTCAATGGCTCTTTGCCTTGAGCTGACGGTGCAGCTTCCAGACTCTTTGCTTGCATGAAGACAGAATCAGTACATATTTAGAGACTCGCGACATTATGCAGGATGCTACGCTTTCTTTTAAAAATAACAGACTCAGGCTTGTTGGTATCACTTTCTATTGAATGAGAATAAGGTTATCCATATGATAAATATGGTATGTTGTTAGAAAGAAGTCATAACCTATCATTAAGATATTAGAGCAAATCTATTGATTTGTGGCGAGATTTAACCATTATGCCATTGGGGCATCGACGGGGATCGAACAGGGGACATACAACCACATCCTTAAGCACAAGGCAACGTTCTTACCCCGTATATATGCTATATTTGTACTGTGGTGATGGTGCATGATAGAATCTGGACACTTGTAGACACTTGTGCAGTTTGCCGTTTACCTGCTACATTGGTAATATGGTTGATGATAAGCTAACATTGACTTTGCATTTCCAAGTGTTGTCCCAAAATAATTCGTTTGATTACATAATGCACCATTTTAATAAATGTAATAATTATTAGAAATAAGAAATATTTGCTTCATTTATTGAAATAATTTATCTTCATATACACAGTATGCAAAATTGTAGATCGCACTGAACCTTGCACATAAGAAAAAAAGAACCGATAGTTAGTAAGTTCGAATTGTGGCTGTTTTTACCAGAAGAAAAACGCTTTTGTCCTGCCAAATCTAAAAGAAAATATTAAGGCACAGGTTGTAAGATGTTGCTGGCAATATTACCAAAAAAATGATGTAATAAACTGTTCTGTTCAGTAATAATATTCAGAAGTAGTCTATTCTCATTAATTATGTTCACTTGATGAAGCGAGTGGAATGAAATACAAGTTTCCCAAGCATTCTGCATTTGGGCATAAAACTCGCATAAAGGGAAAGTGTAACTGTTCAAAGGTTGCCAGAGCTCAGAAGCTGAAAGCACAGAAACGTTACAATCACCAATCAAATCGATAAAAACTCAAACCAAACTTAGTACTTAATTTTGAGGTAATGAAGATGATGAAGATAGAATGCATGTCTGGAACCTGAGGGTGCATTATATTTTTCAACCTTGTTTTGTGATTTTGACTTTATATCTTCCGCCTTGCTATACCATCTTCTTAGCATCCATCTATGAAAGATTAGCTAGCTTGAACCTGGCAGCACCGACTCATACATGTGGTGAATATTTCTAACAATATATGCATGTACTACATGAAATTACAAGTATGCATAATGTCAGCAAATGAAAGTATTTTGTTGACAGCAACGCATTATGAAAAGTGAATTTTAATGGCAACTCGTTGGGAAGGATCACGTTTTGTAAAACTAAAATAGCATCACATCAAAGGGCAGTGATACTTTACTGACACGTGTTGGTTCTTTCATACGAGCATACAGTCTAAAGTCTGCATCATCACCATATTACAAAATTAGTAACGTGCAAAAGGTATCTACATGATCGTTGATTATTACATGCATTCATCACTATAGTACAAAGGCAGCATACAGCAACATCTTGCGCACCTCTAATGTATGTTGCATGATAGTGTTTTCATGCCAACATACAGTTTGAAAGCCATCACTTCATGGCAAAAGACGCTGAGAATCCATACAGCAAACTGGTGTGAGCTTCTACAGAAGCGCGTATCTTGTCATGCACGCATGAAGTCTAAATTATAAATAACAGTATTTCCTTTGAAACAAACATGGTGTTCAAATACATGTAACTAGTACATATAAATTAAATTTCAGCAGAACTGTTTGATAGTTTTAATTGCACTTATTAAGAGTTACATGAATGTTAAGTTTATGGTAAAATTTAATATCATGTTTCTAGATTTTTAAAAATCTTGACTATTTTACACCGATATATCAAGCTCCCACTTTGATACCAAACAGGATACCCAAGTTTCTTTCATCCTTCACCTCTGCAAAGCAGTTAATACATTCGTTAGCATGCAGATAAAGGGATATCAAACAGAGGAAATCAGATATGAAATATTAATATGAAAAAACCTACCCCAGCAGATGACACTTTCATTTAAAAGTGCAGTATTCAACCAATTTTATCAAGTTTTACTGTTGGATGTGCTGATGAAAAAGGGACTTTCAGCACAATTTCAGTTGATCACACAAGACAGAATCTATACAGCTGACAGGTGTGAGCTTCTTACTTAGGTGTGTATCCTACCACGCACCCATTTAGTCTGATATTCAAGCTATAAGCAAGGAAAATTTTAAACTGCATTGATTGTCTAATTTGTTTTATTATAATTTATAGTTAATATGGATTGTACAGTTTGTTATAATTACTATAACAAGCCACTCTCCATGGCTCGGATGGTGGCGTTCGGTGGTGTGTATACAGGGGTGGAGGAAAGCGAAGGAAAAGGAGGAATTCACCCACCTTGGACGGGCCATTACAACCTATTTTAATAAGAACGATGTTGATTAAACCTGGTGGGGAAGTGGAGAAAGCCGAACGTTTTATCACTCGACTGACCATTTCATTACATTGAAACAAACATAGGGCTCAAATACGTAAAATTAATATAAATGTTAAATGTCAGCACAGTTGGATGTATGCATTTGATAAAACCCAATCGTAAAATCTGATTACATGTATGTAGGTTTTAAACATTCTAATGATTAGTGTTTACTGCATATCAAATTCAATCCTAATTTTATTCCAGATTTCGACAAATAAGTTTTTGCATCCATCACTTCTTCAAAGCAATTACATCTGTAAGCATGCAAATAAAGGGAAATTAAAAGGAAGAAAGAAAGAAATATTGCAATAAAAACTGTTCTACAATTCAAGCATTACAAAGCCAGCAAACGATATTTTCATATGACTACGATCACAATGAATGCGACTACTGTGCACAACTCAACAAATAATGTTGTTGTCCATTATGCTAGTAAACAAAGGCAAATTATGGACAGTTTCAATATAAAACAAAACCAGGATTCATTACACGGAGTCATTTTATAGACTTGAAATCCTAATAAATGAGTTTATCGACCCCAAAAACATAGAAATAGTGCACTTGGAAAGCATTCTAGGACAAATATAACCGAATGTATTGATATTTTGTAATGCGGCGGCCATTTTGGCCGCCATCTTGGATTTTGACCAGGATGGGATGAATTCCGCTTGGCCCTATATCTGAAAACGTTAAGTATGATCTGGCCAACTATTATGCCAAGTTTTATGCTTCTTTCACATTTTGCACAATTCTTCTCTTAACAGCTGGACTATCTGAGAAATAGGTACTTTAGTAATGGCGTCATTTTATTGCCACCGCGGGAGGTGTACCTCGTCTGAAGCCTATAAGATCCAATAGACCAGGTTATATGAGTATATTTTTTTATCACTTGACATTTATCTTAGAGTAGAGTACCAGAGAAAATTGGCTAAAAGTTCTTATATTTCATTTGGCTTATTGTTAAGGGTTTCTTTCAAGTACCGTAGTTTAGGTGACAGGCATCAGAGCAAACAGGGGCCAACCTTCGACAAATGTCAGTTGCCGTGTTTGTCAGGTTTTCTTTCAATAATAAAATTAACAAATTTTCCTGATTTTAGTAAAGCAGTTTTTGTCATTGAGCTGTCATTAAGATAACTAGTTGATGCCTCAATACCTTACAAATTACCCATTAAATTAACTATTTTGGGGTTACGTGATTATGTAGTCGTGACAACCCGGCTCAGTAGGCAATTTTAATTGGGCTGGTAACCCTACTTGAGTCGTGATACAGGCAATATCGAGGAATGCATCGCAATGGTTTCCAACATGTTGCATTCATATGTGGTAAAACCACCCATAACCTAACATTATGCTTTGGATGATCATTTGACACAAGAGAATATATGTAAACACACACCCCATAACTGAAACCCCGTCTCTATGGTAACGAGTCATTTCCTGTATCGCCTACAAGTTGGCTGCGTGCAGGAACCTGTGCGAGCCATGATTGTGTTCATGCGATCATGAATTCAACAAACATGCCGAGGGGTTTACCAATATGCTGAGTTAAAACGGAACATTTCTCGCTCATGTTTGGTGTTGTTAGAAAGTACACAAAAAATACCAACGATTAGTCTGGTTTATGCTAATTGAAAGTGTACCTGAAAGCCATGAGGCTTTGTCAAAAATGACAAATACATTTGTATCCTCATGGGGCCTTATAATGCGTTCCTCAGACCCAGATGTAAAGACACTCTGGCAGGCCAGTAATCTGGTCGTAATGTATAGAGGGTCGATATAACGCTAGTGATTATGCTGTCACCGCAAGAGCGATAATTCATTTTTTAGGTATAAGTTCAAACGCTAGTTTTGGCATTTGTAAACCCTTGCTATTCAAACATGCAGCTCTCTTTAAACTTGTCCGAAAGGAGCAACAGTTGAAAAATTTACCCGGCCCATCTGTAAACTGAAGAGATTTTTTTAAAGAACAAGAAATCAGCATTCTAGGGAATGCAAACCTCCGTCATGTGTTTACATTCACTTATTCGGCTCATATTCCCAAGTTCACTCGTGCATAAATGACTACATTTGTGAATATTCCTTGATGGTCTTCCAGAATCCGGGTCATCTGCCACATGGAAATCTAAATGACTCCTCTTTAGCCCATTCGAGAAAAGCCCTGAAAATTTCCTGAGATTCCAATCAAAACTGTGTGAGTTATGTTGTTGACCAACACACATATACAACTACCAAAATTAACACACACATACGAACGGAGCTGAATGCACACCCTCCTGGCGGAGTCATGTATGTAACTGTAACCATTGGTTATTGCGGTTCGGATCGCCGGCTTTCAACCTAAAACAGCACTGAAGGATATGTACCTTCCAAACTGGCTAGAAAATTACTCCTCGTGGGCAACGTAACTAGGCCTGCTGGGAAGGATAGTCTTCACACCATTTCCTACAGGTGGGAATATCAATAACTCCCACTCGTAGTTAACACGAATCGCTGAGGGGGACGTCAGTAATAAATAAGAGGAAATGACACAAATATAAGTAGAAAGCACTATTTTCCTCCCCTCAAGCCACTGTCACCGAAAAAAAATACCAAACAGGTTTCGAAACCAAAAGCAAACGCCTGAATAAATGGTCGAAATAATTGTTCAGTTAAAATTAATAACTTGACAAATAATTATAATGTAAATATTGTTTGAACATGAGTCAGACCTACTCCCCAAACACCCAAAATTCAATCGTTCATGCGCATTGTGAAGACACCAATGGGAGAAATGTTTTTGATAATGCATTTATTCAGCGATGGATAATTAATCTCATGATGCATTGAGATTTTACCCCGGCACCGATAAAACTAACTGCCACAACCATAATGTCTTATATATAATTTTCACGATATATAATATTTATACTATATATATATATATATATATATATATATATATATATATAATTTTGCTTTCAGCGCTAGCAAAATCGATCTTCTGTCTCTGATTCAGGGTGATAATAATCATCCACACTCGGTTATTCATGGAACTGCCGAGATATTTAAGAGGCTCTCAAGACATTAACGCGATCCAATGCTCTTAATGCTTTTGATATGCCAAGCAGTATTACAGGTCTGAGTAATTCTATGGTTCTATACTGAGCAATTTAGGAGTCCTACGAGTCATTTTCGGAGTCTACCGGGCTATTTGCGGATTCTTCAGAGCTATGTTATGAAAGGATCCTGCAGAGTTAATTTCGGAGTTTGTCGAGATAATTAGGGAGCCTGTCGGGTTATTTACGAAATGTGTCAAGTTATTCGGAGGTTTTTAAGGTATTTACAAAATCTGCCTTCATTTAAACGAGGCTGATGAGTAATTATGAAGTATGCCGAATTATTTAATTTTTTTGGAGTTTGTCGAGTTTCTTTCTGAGTTATTTACACTTATGTCGAGTTTTGTATTAGGAAATCTGATGTGAGCTACTATACACCTCTTTTCCACGTACACAGTCATACCTTAAAAATGATACTCCAAATACACATTCACGCACATAAAATCACACCCTAACCAACAGGAGACCACTTAATGCTAGTTCATCAAATAATGAATGTATCTTTTAACCTTAACTCAAACACCCCACGTTACATTTTCGCCTGAGTTCCCTTGCCGGGTTGTTATGCTTTTTATTACAACTCACGTTGCAGATCCGACCAGATTATTAACAACACCAGATAGAATAACATAATGTCAATACAAGCTAGCAAATTCCAAGAGGATGGAGCTTTTTCTATTCCACAAGGACGTACGTATTATGACCGACATTTTACCAAAATCCTCGCTAATTATTTCCCAGTGGCGTTTTTCACTATGATTTGGACCATATATCCTATATCACAGGAGGTTTCACTGATGGCCCTTTTCGGTACGGTACCCCCGACTTTGATTCCTCTACATTAACACTGTTATAATTATGTTCCAATATTATGCGACTGAACAACCTATAATTCCGCTCACTGAGGCGTTAAATCAATCTCAGACCCACGTGTCTTCTCTTTGATCTTGTTACTTGTTGTCTCTAATGTATTAAACTTCTCACAAAACATGTCTCCAAATGATTAAAGGACATGTCATCTTTAAAAGAGTGCCTTGAATGTGGTAACGTTTTTACCCTTTCTGAAAACAGCGTTATTATCTCCACTTTTTCCCCCGTGTAATTTTTAAACCTCAGGAGATGGCACACCCTTTTTCTCAGGAGACGTGGAGCTGCTGACTGTGCCGCCTTAGTTTCCCACAAACGTCGATATTATATATCTTAATATATATGTGTGTGTGTATGTGTGTATGTACATAAATGAATAATACACAAATGGAATGATACAATAATTTCTCTTTATTCTCTGCTCAGTATGTATACGTTTCTGTTAACATTTGATAAAAACTTGTTATAACTAGTTGTACAAAATATGTAAAATCAAAAAAAGTTTTTACTGAATATCTAAAGTCTGTCATGTCTCAGTTAATCAAATTCCACCTGATGGCATTTTACGTGATCACATTTTATCTGAGCAAATTGCACGTATATCATCAAAGGCTTTTTATTCATAAATTCTGTTCAGTTATATTGAAAAAAAATAATCAATACTAGCTAACAAACCCCAAGAGGACCGGTTTTTTTATTCCTCACGGACGTACGTACTATGGCCGACATTTTACCAAAGTCACCGCTAATTATTATTCAGTGGCGTTTTTCACTATGCTTTGGACAACATATTCTTATCACAGGAAAAAAAAATAAGGTTCAGTGCCTGGTTAGGTCTAGCATTCATCGGTGGTTTATTGGCACAAAAATCATTACATGTTGGGCTTTAGTGTATCGTTTCTTGATTGCATGTACACGTCTGAGGGCTGGATAATCAGCTTCAATGAAAATTATTCTGTATTTTGTGACATTTGTTTAGTGTTTATATTATTTGTTCCATTCCTGTTTTTCATTCCATTCCCAGGTATTTTGGTGACTTAAGCAACACATTATTGATGACAAGCCTATACTCGTGTTTCAATTAATATTGGCGAGAATGGTCTCAATTGGAAAGATTTGTTTGAATTTAGATTGTATACTATAATTTCCTTGACGTTTGACGAAACATTTCAAATATAAATGACGTCTTGAAGTTTACCAATTGCAAAACACGAGTGAGTGGTAGGAAATAACTCGTTAGATATATAATTAGATTAATTCCGAAATGGCTATGTACTTTTTACGGGGTGACATAATAGCGGACAGAACTGTCTCGCTAAAGAAGCTTGCTTTTCTAGCGAAGCGGTTGGAAGGCCGGACATGTGCGCCACCAGCATGGGTTCGAATCCCCGATCGGCCCAATTTTTCCCCTGAACAATTTGTCTTCGTAACAACTTACGCTACAGAAGGATGTTGTACCGATAGTGTTATGATGTAGTACTTAGCGATATATTTCAACTAGAAACCCCTTGCGAATCGTTACCAGAAACACTGTCTGTCACTCTGTCATTGGGTGTCTATGTACAGGGGGAGTCAACTTCTGTTGGACCCATGAAACCAAAACGAAATTTTTTTTTTAATCTTATATGTATATTTTTATTTTTATTTTATTTTTTTTATGTTTAATTTATTTTTTTATGGAGGTAACCGCCTCTATATATAACTACATATATGTACATCTGCAGAATTCCATTCTGATTTCAGACTACGTGACAAGGCAGTACCACACGCTTTCTCTCATTTTATACCCTGGCGTTAACCAGGCCCGGTGATTATTCCTGCGGGCCCTGGGTGTGCCCCCGAAAGGCGCACTCGTTTTTGAGTGAAATACGGCCGTTGGGCAGAGCGCTCTCCCTAGGTGAGGGCCGGCCGTGAAAAATCTCACCGCTTCGGCTGAGATTCGAACTCACGATCTCCCGGCTTTCAGACCTGCGCTCTATCCCTGAGCCACAGAAGCCGGTACCAAAACGGAAGTTTGCAGCAGCCAGGATGAGGTAAGGTCAACTATTATTCATGGAGACATTAAAGGTACTGTCAGTAGGGCCCTGCGCGGGACGGTATCTGACCGCTTAGTAATCTGTGCGGGGCTGGCGAGCTACATCTAAGAAAGTGCGGGTCGGTGCGTGCCGAAATAATTTCTGTGCGGGGAGGACAGCGGGTGGATGATCTAGCAGTTCAGAAGAACATGAATATAAAATAATACTTTAAAAATATATTTAATTTGAAGACATGGATATTTTGTATGAAATTTTTTCAGGTGTTGTTAAAATAGTAATATGAAAAGATATGTGACTGATAGTTGTAAGGCAAAAAAAAGGTATGGTTCTCAGGCACCACCCACGTCAATTGTCCATGTCCATGGCGCCAAAATATACCCTTTTAAAAACTGTTTTTGTGAAATTGAGAATACAGCACGGCCATCTTTAATCTCATGAGGTATTAGGGAAAGATGCGGAGTTCATTATCAGTTTTAAGGGGGTGGTAATGATTCGGCAGACATCATATATAATTAAAAACCGGCCTCCCGCCTACCGTTTTTCTTTTGTTTTGTCGTTCGAATAATTTTATCGGCCTGAAAAAAAACCTCCAAGCAACTTTGTAGTCCCAAGGGCCGATGGGGACGACATATCTATTGATTTATTATGCACATTACCAGGGATTTTCGGCCATTGTGGTCACTTTTGGTTTCGTCTCCTTAATCGTCACTGTCATCATGAATGTTAAACGAAAAAAATACGACGACTTCCTTGATACTAAAGATGGGCCATTTTTTTTTTCGGTTACGTCATCTCATCTGCCGGTTCTTTTTTCCGCAATATAAATATTGATATTGCCATATTGTCACTTTAATCGGGCCGGCAACCTCCTTATATCTATCCGTCCTACACAATTGAATGGTAAAACGCTCGGCACTCTCAGCTGGAGATACGGGTTCGATCGCCGGCGTGGCTGTGAGAGTTGGTTGAAGTTGCCCGACCAAGGTCGGTGGTTTTCTCCGGGTTCCTCCACTTCTACAGACTACTGAACACTACCATGCGAGCCATGAAGAGTGCCTCGATCAGTTATAATAACAAGCTGTATAATCCGTGTAAAATAAGCAAAAATATTATTTTATCGACCATTTCGATTTTAGCGGGTGCCATGAATATGCCGTAAAAACGGGAAGGTGGGAGCCGGAAAATGAAAAATATTTTATAGGAAAGTTTACTTTCATAACAGACGTCACCACAGCTGTCTCAAGTGTACAGTCTGGATATATTTCAAGTTAAGATAAGAGAAATACGGGCACAAAAGTCTCCTGCAAACTTTGTAAAGCTTCCCAGGCAAAAAACTTATTAATAATCAATTTGGACATTGTTTAAAATTAATTTTACGACTAAATAAAGCCTATAATTTTAAATCATGGACGATTTTTTTTCTAATTTTTATGTCTTGTTTAAATCATCAATCATTATCGTTTGATATTTTCTTATTATTAAATCAAATTAAAAAAAAAAATAAGGATGCTCATTGAGAGCAATTAAGCCATTTTTCAGTGGGCAAAAATTTATCTGCATGAGACCATCTCTTAAGAGTGTTTTTCTCAACAAAGTTTCTTTCTTCCTAAAAACTGGAATTAAATTTCATTTAAATAAAAAAACACACACATATTGTGAAGAACAAATGTATATTTTAAATATACATAATACTGAGTATTATGTACATTTAACTAAATTTATGGTAAGGAGTTAAACCACTTTCAAATAGGCTTTAACGTAATAAAAATTGCTTCATTAAAAAAAATTGAATAATAACTATATGAAAAGAGAACCATGCAACGTAAAAAAAAATTGTTTTGTTACAAAGTGTAAATTTTTATGTGTAATTAATCACCTGAGCTCTCAGGCCAGCAGCTAGTGCATCGACAGGGGATTATGTAGGAGGTTCTAAGTGACACCCCCAGTATCAGTATTATATGTGGTCAGTATGTCAGCTCAGTATGTAGTAAATTTTTGAATAGGCGCACGACGGTGTAGAAATCCTGCTAAGTCATACTGTTATTCAGTTGGACTTGAGAGTATACAATTAGTAGAGGTGACAGGGAACGTTTTGGGCCTGATAGACTGCTGATACATTGCTGATACATTGATGTTAGGCTAATAGACTTTGATACCAAAAAGTAATAAACAACCTTTAACACTACTGGAGTATTTTGATAACTATTTGATAAATAACTTACACATCATTTTGATGCCATAAGTGACGTTCTATAACAATTGGTGTCAGAACTGGAATACACAATTCGCGTCATTTTTGGCCGACTTTAACAGTTTATGGCACATAAAAACACGGATATTTTTTGTCCGGAACAGTATTCTTAGCTCTAACTTGACGATGCATTAAATGATTAAAATTTTATCATTATTTTTTCTCACTTTCAGCTGTAATTATCATGCATAATCATGATCCATCACTTTCAGATTTTTGTCCCTAAATTTTCATGTCAGAGTAAAATAATTTATTTATTTTACAATAAAATACGTTACATGTACCTTATTGCCAAATTATATTTTGTATGGCTAAATATAGTTTATAAATCTTGATATTGATAAATCTATTCCTTCCAGCAGCTGTCAAACAAATATCCCTTAAAGAACCATTATTTTCATAAACATGAACTTAACATGTGGCAACAAGATGTCTTCCGGAGATACCAACTCCAGCTGATTCCCGAAGACGTTTAGGTTGTACGTTAACCCACACTATTCACGTGAATTATAAGAAATTATAAGGGACCTGTTGCTTCATCCTTCAAAATATTAGCTCTTGCATGTAATTGTACGCAAATATATATATATTTTACTTATGAATGTATATATGAAGATTGGTTAATATGCTTGTTTTCATATATTTATCATTAGTATATTGTATTTATATAATTCTATTTATTTTAGCTCCTCCGTTACACGGTCTCAATCATTCTTCAGCCCTCAATGTTGATATACGTAAAAGTGACTTTCACAAAATCGAAACTTCTATTATCAGTATGGTATATTGCTATATAAATTTATTCCTAGACTTTAAATACTATTTAGGGACATAGCTGCAGCATATATAGGTTATTGTACCAGTTCATATAACTGATATTAAATAGTGATTCAAATAACAAAACCATTGGCATACGACTGACAACCAATAAATTCCCATGGACAGCAGGAATGTTTTCACGGCTAGAAAACCTTCAAGACAGTTCGATCCAAGGGAGGAACCCAAGTGCAAACTTGTTTTGCCCATGACTGGTCCCACGGGCCACAGTGCTCATTTATTTTATCGCCTGCTAGAAGCCAAAGATACGCCTTCAGGCTTATCCCAGTGACACAGTATGTTATAGGAGCGCAAGAACCACGCGGCACGAAGATGATCGTCTGAGTTTCAATTAACACTGAGAAAGTTTTCCCCCGGGACGGCTCTGCGGAAACGAGATGTCTGCGGCCGGCTTGTTTAATACTTCAGGGACTTTAAAACCCTGCGCCGTGACTGTCGCGAGCGACTCGACTCCGGGTAAACACATCACACAAGACGGATAAGCTTTCCGAGCCTCAATAGATCCCTTATACTTGTGGCCCCGGCTTCTCTTGCTTTACCACTTGTTACTTGAGGCTTTGGCCGGGGTAGGCATTGCATGGGTAATTTTGTACGGGAGAGTGCGTTTTGAGCGACAGGTTTGGTCTTTTTTTTCCTGGCTGAATTCCTGGATATTTTGCCTTCCTGGTGAGAAGATGCAGTTCAAATGTATGTCCCCCCCCCCTCTCTCTCTCACACACACACACACATACACACACACATATTTTGTGTTGAAACAATACCCTGTGTATTATAGTATATTTTCTTTGTGTGCTACTTTTCAATTTCAGACTCGACATGTATTTACTTAGTCTAAATAAATGTACATGCCACCTACCACCTACTTCGAAGTCGACCTTTTATTCAATAAGAGTGTTTTAACTAAGTATAGCCTGTATCTCACTTGGCTGCGACAGCTTTGCGACAAATTGCGAATGCATTCGAAAGAGAGTCTAAAAAGTGTCTTAAGCCTGTATCTCACTGGGCTGCGACAGCTTTGCGACAAATTACGAATGCATTCGCGAGAGAGTCTCAATATTGTCTTAGGACATTCGCGGCGGTTCTCAACTTCCTCACGTCTTTCGTAAAGTGTTGCTAACCTGTCGCAGAAATTTTGTACATGTTAAAAAATTCGCAACATTTCTCGCAAATTAGTTGCAGAGGCGTCGCTGGTGTCTCAAACTCGTCTTAAACAACATGTCTCAAACTATACTCAAGTCAGTTTCCGCGAGTCAGGAAGTGCGAGAACTGCGAGACAACTTTGAGAGGGGTTGCGAACTATGCAACTGCTTTGCGAATATTTGGAGATGAAAATGAGAATTTGACATTCTTGGCGCGAATTCTCGTCTTTTCAGAGGATAATATTATAAAATTGCAAATGAAATATATTAATAATTAGAATTAAAGACTTTGGATCCATTTACTAAAAAATGTTATATCTAAACCTTGCTTAGAATTAAAAAATAGCTTATTTTCTAAATCATTATAATTATTTGAAATAAGATTTATACATTTAAGTTTATATATATTATAATAATTATACATATATATTTATAAATATATATTATATACACACACACACATATATATATATGGTTGAATGTCACTCAGAGACGTTGAAAAAGGTATATATATATATATATATATTTATTTATGTATATATGTGTGTGTATATATAAACAAAGTCATCCCCCCACCCTGGAAGAAAAATTGACGCCACTGATGACGAGTATAAGAACTCCAGCCGAATTCTGTGCCAAACATTCCTATGATGTTCGCAAATGTGTCGTAAGTACGATTCAGTGTGATTGCAAGTGAAATTGTCGCTTATTCGTGTAATTTCTCGCATATTTTGTTGTGTCTCAAATAAGTCACAAGGCTGTCACAGCCCAGTGAGACATAGCCTTATCGTAAGGAGTACAAGTATTTAACAGCCTGTAATTTTAACAACAGCCAAATAGCCTGACAGGGAGGAAAGTCAGCCGCTCATATCAATATGCAGTTTCTTACCTAGAGACCACATGAAAGCAGAGTAACTGCAGCTGTTGGACGTATTGTAGTATTAAATATAATGCCGAACGTTTAAGGTGTGTCCGGGAAAGTGCCCGGCCTGTCGCTATTTGGGGCAGCCGAGCCGAGATTGACTCAAGTCGACACGAGCAGAGTTTTTCTGCGGTCGCCGCCGTAATTTCATAAAACGAAACGGAGAGGGGTTATTGCAAACAAACTTGAGTACTAAATGTGATACTAAAAAATTAACCCTGCAGACAGACAAGATTGACACAATGTGTCACTATAAAAAGGGATAAAAAAAACCCTGCTATAAATAAAGTATATATGTTGTAACGGCGCCAAATTGACGTGAGTTTCTTCACGCCTTTGAAAGCCATCCAACTTATGCTCGACCAAGTCAGGTCGAGCCATGAAAGTCGGATAACATCAGAAAGTCAGAAAAACTGTGCCCAAGCCAACCACACTTGTGACTGATGCAAGCCGCACACACAGAGCGGCCCACGATCCAGGCTAGTCCCATAAAATCCGCAAATAGAGCGGACCTAGTCCTGAAATATAAAAAAAATACCTTTGATATGGCTTGGATCGCCCTGGATTGGGTCCGAAGTGGTCCTAGATTAGCAGTCCGGTCCGCAAAGTGCCGAAAACAGAGCGTCCCTTGTATTAGTTATTATGACTGGTTGTAGAATGAATCAAGTTTTGTTTTATTGTAGATCCAAGGAATTTTATACGATACAAACTTTACCAATGGTAGGAACTCTGTTTTAACTATGAGTATAATGAATGTTTTGGTGAAACAGGAGCCATGCCTATTAGTTATACTTTATCTATCTGATTTATTATTATAATTTGACTGCAAAGATGTGTTTACAATCAATCAACCCCTATAGCTATACTTCGCTAGGTACAGCACATAAACTCCACATCGCCCTGCACGGATGCCAGAACCGTTGAGGCATTACGTGCGGACATGGTTACGACAGCTACGGCGTGGTCACTACCTCCACTGAGAAGCTAATTTCCTGTTTGGTCTGTCTACCAAAAGCCTAAGCAATAAGTTAAATAATATACGAAACTCCGTGCAGGTGTTAAACCGCCAGGAGACCCACACGATGTTTTATGTTTTATACAGATCCGGCGCGGATCCCTTTGGACTGTTTTTCCTTGGCGGGCGGAAGCGCTGCAATGAATGGCATTCTAGTTACCTTTGCTGAGGAAAATTAGATTATATAAGTGAGGTTATGAAATTATCCTAGTTTCATTGTATTTATGTTTGTCCGTCTATCTAGTGTATAATTTTCTTGAAACGTCATTGTTCAACGTTTTTGGAGTTTGAAAAAAAGCAGAAACAGTGATTAAACTTATAGTTTAGGGGAGGTCCAGACCCCCGATTAACATTATAAAATATCATGACCAGTTAATAAAGTGAATTAAAACGGTTATTTGTTTTAGGAGTAGCCAGAATTTAGAGAAGGGGTGCTGGATTTTTATAGCGTATCCCTACGTATATATATATATATATATATATATATATATATATATATATATGTATATATATATATATACACATATATATATATACATATATGTGTATATATATATATATATATATATATATATATATATATAGTGAAACCTCGTTGTGTTGAACTCGGATAAATCAGTTCCCGCATGTGTCGAAGTCGAATGTGGAGTCCCTGCAAAAATCAGTACAAACTTAATTCCTTTTGTGTCGAACTCGGATATGTCGATGTGTTTTGTTGGTCCCCAGCTAGTGTTTTTATCGATAAACTCGAAGTCATATCGCTTTCATGAATGTTTGGATAACAGTTGTCACGCTCTATTAATCATACCTACGGCTGTGATGACCAGTTACATAATTAATAATGGTATATGGATCTTACTCATCAAGCGCGATGGTTTACTCTCCTGGTCCGTTGTCTACCTGTTTTCATGTCCAATTGACCTGACGGCGAGCGCCAGTATAGTTAATTTGATGGTAATATTCCAGGGTTAGAACTTTTAGGGACTCAACATACTTAAGTGACATTTTCCATGACTAAAGTCCTTGGAGGACTAGTATCTATGTGACACTCTGGGTTGCCATCTTGGGCTTCTTGTATTTGTGGTCTTGGACATTAAATCATAGTGTGGCTGTCTCCAAGCTATCAGTGTACTCTCTTTATAATATTGGCGTGGTGGCGGCGGTTCCATAACCCACTGAGCAACAAACAGCAGTGCCAAGTGAGTTAACACCAAAAGCTTTCAAGGAAACAGTACAGTAAATCTTGACTGTGAGCTTAGCTTTATAAGTTAAGTCAACACACTTGATTTTAAGAACAACAGTCACTATGGCCACATGTAGAGCTCCAAAGCAATGGTGCTTAAGCAAATCAGAGACTGTTTCAAGTTTTGAAAATTGGCGCCAGAACCTTACATATACATTGACATTAGATCCAAATTTCGCACCCTTCCTGACAGAGTGGTTTACTTGGAGAAAGTATAGTAAGAACGACCCCCTCCGAGGTTTTGTGAATGATACAACAGATGGTCCTGTACCACAAAGACACACAGCTCAACAGAAAGCCAATATGCTTGAATTAATGTTGGGCCAAATTGCAAATTATTGCCCCATTATTTCACGAGCTACCATTGTGAAAAAAATCTACCTCAGTTGAGCAGATATGGCAAGTAATCCGGGCACACTTCGGTTTCCAGTCAACTGGAGGCCATTTTTCTGGACATTGCAGAGATTAAACGCGAGCCAGATGAACGCCCTGAGGATCTTTATCAGAGACTGATGGCCTTCGTTGAGGACAATCTCTTACGCTGTAATGATGGTATAAGCCATCACGGAGACAGTGTGTGTGAGGATGAGGAAATATCTCCGTCACTAGAAAATCTTGTTACTGTTATGTGGCTTAAACTTGTGCATAAAGACCTTCCAAAACTTGTTAAACAAAGGTATGGCACGGAGCTCCGTACGCGCACTCTTGCCTCTATAAAGCCTGAAGTATCACAAGCTCTCGACAGTCTTTTGGAGGAGATCCATTGCTCACATGAAGCCCGAGCTATGAGGTCCTTTACACCAAAATCAGACTTCCAAGGGGTTCCACGGAACACGACCAAACCACGAGCAAAGCCCACCAAAACCTGCCCATTGTGTAAACAAGCAGGTCGTCAGAACGACAATCATTTTTTAAGTGAATGTAAGTACTTGCCAGAAAGAGACAGACGATACATAACAAAAGCTAGATTGATTCAAGAAATTTTAGATGATGAGTACGATGGACAAGATATTGAAAGTCGTACAGTAGACACGCTCAGTGAGAGACCGCAACCTGACACCCAACCCTGCGCAAGGAAGGTGCAGGTCTCTCAGTCTCCTTACTTAGATGTTTTCCACCAACATCATACTCCTCGAATAGTCATTGACAGTGGAGCCACAGCCAATCTTATAAGAAAAACAACAGCAGAGGAACTTGGGGTCCAAATTACCCAGAGTTCCCAGTCTGCAGGCCAAGCAGATGGAAAGTCTCAACTTAGTGTTACAGGGGAAACCAGATTCATAGTATCTCGGAATGGTCGTGACCTTATATTTGAAGGCCTAGTCGTTGAGACACTTGACGTCCCCATACTCGCAGGAACACCCTTTATGGAGAAAAATGACATTCACACGCGCCCTGCAAAAAGGGAAGTACGAATTGGAGATGACATTGTACTTCATTATGGATCTGTGCAGGTCAGTACCGTATCCATAAGACGTGCCTGTGTCCTACGTGCCCCTGCAAAGACATCTACTATCTGGCCCGGAGAATACATAGAAGTTGAGGTACCTACAGACATGGCTCCACTTGAAGACACATCCTTTGCATTAGAGCCCCGTACAGATTGTTCTAAGTCAACCAGACCTGAGGACATGTGGCCGGCCCCTTCCATCATCTCCTGTCTCTCAGAAAAGGTGCGCATCCCGAATTTAACAAAGCATCCACGCATGGTAAAACGCAATGAACATTTTTGTCAAATCTGTCCTGTGTTCTGCCCGTAACACTGAGAAAGAACCCAAGGAAGGTCCACAAAAACCCATTTATACCAGAAAACAGGTAAAAGAGTACTATTCAGATGAAATTTCCTTGGATCCAGAAAACGTCCTTCCACACAAAGTGAGGGAACAGTTCATAAACACCAACAGAGAGTATGACGATGTGTTCGATCCCAAACACAAGTGTTATAACGGTGCAGCCGGACCATTTCAGGCAAAAGTCAATATGGGTCCAACACAACCTCCCCAGAGGAAGGGACGCATACCTCTATACTCAGACAGTAAACTTAAGGAACTGCAAAGGAAAATGACTGGGTTGGAAGATGCAGGAGTCTTAAAGCGTCCTGAGGATTTAAATATCACAGTTGAGTATCTGAACCCTTCTTTTCTTGTAAAGAAACCTAATGGTGGTTTCCGTTTCGTTACAGCCTTCGGACAGTATAGCAAGCCCCAACCATCTCTTATGCCTAATGTGGATACCACCTTACACAAAATTAGTCAATGGACATGTATTATCACCACAGATTTATCTAGCGCTTTCTACCAGATACCACTTTCGCAAGAATCCATGAAGTATTGTGGTGTAGTATCACTTTTCAATGGAGTACGTGTTTACACCAGATGTGCAATGGGTATGCCGAGCTCCGAAACAGCTCTTGAAGAGCTAATGTGCCGTATGTTAGGTGACCTTCTGGAGGAAGGTATCGAAATTAAGCTAGCAGATGACCTATATTGTGGTGGGAATAGTCCTACAGAGTTACTACATAACTGGAAACGAGGCCTCCAGGCGATACACAAGTGTGGCCTCTCCCTGTCGGCCTCCAAGACAATAATATATCCCAAAACTACTACTATTTTAGGCTGGAAATGGCACCTGGGCAGTCTGCAAGCCAGCCCACATCGCATAGCAACACTTTCATCATGCGCCAAACCCAGCACTGTCAAGGGCCTACGTTCCTTCCTGGGTGCATACAAGTTTCTCGCACGAGTACTCCCCAACTGTTCATCTGTACTCGCACCGCTAGAAAAAGCAACTGCAGGCAAACAATCGAAAGACAAGATTGAATGGGACGACACATTATCTGCATCATTCTCCGAAGCGCAGGCTACACTACAGTCCCATCACACTATTACGCTTCCGCACCCAGAGGACCGTCTGTGGATAGTTACTGATTGGGCCATGAAAAAGCCTGGTATTGGGGCAACACTGTACATATCCCGGAAAGGGAAGCTCCAGATTGCAGGTTTCTTTAGTGCACAACTACGCGGTCGTCAGATTACATGGTTGCCCTGCGAGGTTGAAGGTTTAGCTATCGCTGCTGCCATAAAGCACTTCAGCCCCTATATCATCCAGGCTAAGGGAGCCACGTGTGTCTTGACTGACAGTAAACCTTGTGTCCAAGCTTACAGTCTCTTTTGCAGAGGCCAGTTTTCTACAAGTCCTCGATTGTTGACATTTCTTTCCACAGCCTGTCGTTTCCAGGTATCTATCCGACACCTCGCAGGTCAGTCAAATGTACCCTCCGACTTTGCAAGCAGAAATGCTGCTCCATGTTCGATGAAGAATATCAGATTTGCTCATTTATATGTAGATCTGAAGAGTCGGTTGTGTACAGAATCCCTGTCGACAATATAATGTCCGGAAATGAACATCTCCCCTACACAACCAGATCCACTTGGAGGTCCATACAGTCAGAGTCCGCGGAATTACGCCGTACACACGCACACTTGACTCAAGGTACGCGACCATCGAAAAAAGTTAGAAATGTCCATCACATAAGGCGTTACCTGAATGTGGCAACCATCGCCCGGGATGGACTACTCATAGTACGTCGTGAAGAACCCTTAATTGGCCCTCGAGACTGTATAGTGGTACCTCGTGAAGTTTTACATGGCCTCCTCACATCTCTTCATTTACGTCTGGGTCACCCATCTAGGCACCAGCTGAAAACTGTCGTGCAGCGATATTTCTTTGCACTTGATTTATCACAGGCAATTGATCAGGTAACATTGGGGTGCCATCAGTGCAGTGCGCTACAAAAAGTTCCTCAAGCATCGGTAGAACAAAGTACATCTGAGCCTCCAGAAGCAGTGGGAACTCTATATGCAGCAGATATCATGAAACGTAACCAGCAGCTTATCTTTGTCATGCGTGAATGTGTGACATCATTTACAGCCTCATGCCTGATCGACAGTGAACAACGAAATACTGTACGCAGTGCTCTCATCTGCATGTGCTTAGAAATGCGTCCACTCAATGGACCCCCCGTCGTGGTGCGAACAGATTGTGCACCCTGTTTTTCTAGTCTAACAGACGATGAAGACCTCACCCATCACAGAATTACCATTGAGCTTGGTTGGGTAAAAAATCAAAACAAGAATCCTGAAGAAACAAGTTGCTGAACGGGCAATCCAGGAGCTACAGCAAGAACTCCTTCGCGACAGCCCAAGGGGGGGGGGCAAATTACCCCCACAACACTCGCCATCGCAACAGCCAGACTTAACTCTCGCATCCGGTCAAATGGTCTTTCTGCCAGGGAGAGTTGGTTCGAGAGAGACCAGTATACCAACCAACAACTACCTATTGATGACCACAAAGTCATCATGGACCAATACGAAAGACGAACTACTAACCATGCACCTAGTGAAAAATCGAAGTCACATGGGCACGGACGCTATCCTGCTGCCTCTGTTGATGTGGGTGATATTGTATATTTATATGCAGACCTCAACAAGGTTCATTGCCGGGAGCGATACCTTGTCACACGTATAGATGGAGAATGGTGTAACCTACGTAAATTCACGG
Source organism: Sipunculus nudus (assembly GCA_026874595.1). NCBI lineage: Eukaryota > Metazoa > Annelida > Sipuncula > Golfingiida > Sipunculidae > Sipunculus > Sipunculus nudus. The sequence continues at coordinate 49,186,857 of CM049313.1, read as the reverse complement.
GATCCCAACTTCGTAATACATCATATCGTGTTAAAAGGTCTGAATGTTACAAGGTACCCTCCTATGTACACGAGCAGCAACCTACTAGTTCAGATGAGGAAACATACGGAGAGGATAACAGCATGACTAAGCAAGCCACCTCCCCGACAAAGCCTCCTCCAGTACCAAAGCTGTTATCTTTACCAGCAATCCCTTCTGGTGCTACCAATGTGAATACCCAAGGTATAACAGACAGTAATAATGAGGAGCCTCATCCAGAAGATGTTATCCAGGGATCACATAGTGATTCCGTTCATGAGGAACCTTTAACTGTCAGCCTCGAGTCTGATGTTCCCCTGAGCCCAATACACCAGCTTCGCCGCTCTACACGTGAACGTCGACAGCCTGGTTACTTAAAGGACTATGTGTCTAAATAATGTTGGTACATTTGCACTACTGATAATGTTTGAGAGACAGAAATGTCTGGTTTCTTTTAGTTAATTAATGGTTTGCTTGTTCCCTTTAGTTAATTTCTAGTTCGCTTTAATAATAGTTTATTTTCTATGACCAAGAAGAAGAGAAAAATACGTTACGCCAGTATAGTTAATTTGATGGTAATATTCCAGGGTAGAACTTTTAGGGACTCAACATACTTAAGTGACATTTTTCCATGACTAAAGTCCTTGGCGGACTAGTATCTATGTGACACTCTGGGTTGCCATCTTGGGCTTCTTGTATGTGTGGTCTTGGACATTAAATCATAGTGTGGCTGTCTCCAAGCTATCAGTGTACTCTCTTTATAATATTGGCGGAGTGCGTGATCGACAGCTCTATTAGCCAATCAGCGAACGTTATTGCCGGACTGAAAACGAGGCCAGGTAAACACACGTGGAGGTCGGACATCAGGTCGGACATTCTTGACACGTGTGTTAACTTTCAACCATATGCTCGATGGACCTGTCATAATAAATGTTTTATTTTTAGTACGGTCGAGGCATATGTTTATAATTTTTATAAATGTTACTCCAGGTATCATTCCAAGTAACAGGAATCTGTTTTCTTACTTCTCTTCGTAATAAAATCACAAGACGAGGAGAACGCGGGGATGGGACAAGGCAGGCCCGATTTGGCCCTGCCATATATTTAATCCATATTGACACATGAAATTTTCAGTAAGTCAAAAAACGCAGCCTATATGATCCTATTCTCCATCTATATTGATAAACATTGGCCTGTAACCAGTGCTAAAAAGTGTTACATTTACCGCACACCAGCGGGTCACTCTTCATTGTTGATGGGTATAAACTAAATGTATCAATCTTGGCCGTGTCGAATTAGAGCGTTTCCCACTCCCAGTCAAAGTATTCATGTGTATGCGTAGTCCATCTCTGGACCCTTGTGTCCTATGTTAGACCTGATGGACGGACACGTAGGGTCCATGGCGCATCTGCCAAATCATAAGAGCACCATCGTTACAAAATATGTAATGGGTTTGGGGTCCTCCGCTGAGATGACAGGCCTAATCGCTTACAAAAACTGCACCTGGCTTATCTAGAGAACCGTTACTAACCGTCTACAAGTTTGATTGTACTTTCCTACTTCAAAAATATAATATTTTGATTCTTTTTCCTCGCGGATCCTCTAAGACAGGCAGTCATGACCTGTTTACAATATGGAGGACCTACCGCGATGCACTGTGGGACGGAATCGTACTCTCCATGCATATGAAAACCTGCTGTATGTCTGCATTCAATGGAATCGGGCCGGACCCTAAGACCTTGAGATGGTATCCAGCATTCACGACCTCATATTGCCAAAAGGAAAAGGCTCATAATAGAAATGACTGGATCCGTTCATTATCTTAAGGAAAATACCTAGAAATCGATGCCATAAGATCTATTAGGCTTGCTGCTTTCCGTCGTACAGATGTGGTCAATTTTATCATATTGTATTAATTGGAGTGTTTGTAACATTTCTATCTTTCTCTCTTTCTCTCCCTCTCTCTTTCTCCTAAATGACACTTGAATTGTATTTGTTTTTCCTCTCTTGTAAAATGACACTGGAAATGAATTTTTTTTATACTGAAAACTGTACATTATCAAAATCACCTGGAATCGCTTTGTGTGTTTCTACCTTCCATTCCCCTCCCCCAGGCAAGATATAAACATGGAGCATATAAATAATGAATTATCACGAATAAATATTAAGACATGACATAATAAATTTTTTATCCATAAAAATTCAGCAAGAATAACGACTTACACTGGTAGAAATTCACCATATATTTATACATAGTCTATATATTAAGGCATACTCATCTTTGTAGGGATATAAAAATAAGTAAAATCAAATGCGCAAAAAAAGCTAAAAATGCTTAAATGCTAAAAAATGCTAAATTTATATATATATATATATATATATAGAAGGTAGAGTTACCCTCCGTTGTAAAGTGCTCTATGGCCTACACACTAGGCCAGAGCGGAATAACTGAAGAAAAACAACACTGTAATTATATATATATATATAAATATATATATATATATATATATATATTAATTCCATTCATGAGTCTCTCACTGAATATATATACTCTCTCAATAAAAATACCAGATGATCAAATAGTTAAGAAAGGGCTGACACTTTATTGTCACAAGATTTTAAGACTGTCGGCACCGGACTAAACTGCACTGGGGAGGTAAAGTATGTTTTACCATATTCATAATTTAATTTTGTAATTTCCGTAAAGAAATGTAAAAAGTCAGGGATATCGTGATTCTGCTCAAGGACATAAATATGTATACTGTGTATAATACACATATAGGCTATAAGTCACAAAAAAGGGGCATTTATTCTTTTATAAAAAAATATAAAAAGAGGCCCCCGCTGGTATTGCTGTCTATCGCTCAATTCGTCATACATGTAAGTACTTTAGTTCTGGTCATAGAGAAACAAAATATAAGGTAATTCAGGTTATAAAATAGATAATTCCTCTCACAATTTCTATTAAGAAAGCATATGAAGGCCGAAACATGCACTGCATGCATGGAGCGATGTCTGCATGCCGCGCGCGTGCGCATGCCTAGTAAATATCTATTGTGTCTATTGAAAATCTGCATGGTAAAATGTATTTAATTAACAACTTACTTATACACTACAATATGTAAGTAAATATAACATTTATAAGAACTTTATATATGCATATGCATGTTTATATATAACTATTTGATTTGTATAAATTACATATATATATGTTATAACATATATATAACATATAATATTCTTGTTTATTAAAAAATATGTTAGTGTTCACCAAGCACAATCATGATTATTTTATTAAATTTGCGCTAAACAGTGGTACTTGTCTCATACCACATAAGTTCTTCATCTTCCATAGCAGTTCCACATTCCGCCAAGCATGTCTGTTTTGAAAATACCGCGTGACCGCTTGCGCTTGCCACCCGCTTAAGCGCATGCCATGATTTAGAACGTATGTCAGCTGTAAAATAAATGCAATCCTTTTATGTTTATATTAATGTTATAAGAGAATGCGCTCAGTCCCATAACTGTTTTGTATGCATGTCATGTTATAAATAAAATGCGCTCCTTCAACATTTTTTGTTAAGAACTAGATGTCGTATACAGCAAAATGCTTGCATGATAATATTAGGCATATATATATATATATATATATATATATATATATATATTTATATATATATCTGCATGGTCTTCCGCTGTTGTAAATGCGCTCCTTTCACACACACACATGCACACACACACATATATATATATGTATGTTTAGTGAGAATTAACGCAATAACCTAATTCCTGATAAAAGTCTGTTATGAAAAAGCCTCTCAAATTTATAGAGTTGATATATATATATATATACAATAATATACGGATAATATATACGGATAAAAAGTTCATGGTTTTTCTGTAACGTTTATGTTAAACGTTTTTGTTTATAAGTAAAGACTTAAACAGGCCTTTTCATATCATAAAATAAATACGCCCCGTTCACAGTTACGTTAAAAAATCAGCTCTTTGACAATCGATATGCATCTTGTTTATAATCGTATTGATTTCTTAAAATGATTGCGCTCCTGTAACACGACGCTTTCTGAGTTTTTACCTCACTGCGCAGATGTAGGCATGCACAAGACAGCTTACAGACTTGACACATGAGACATAAATATCTCTACCGAAAATAAATTTAATTTTAGGTGAATTCTCTTTAGCTTTACAAAAGTATTTTTTTTAAGATAAACAACATTTTATTGGACAATGGACCGACCCAGCGGAGTTAGACATAGGCCGGGTACCTCTGCATGTAATGGTTAAAAAAATTACATTGGGAGAATGTGTAGAGGTGCAATGCAATGTTTGTGTACCTAGGCAAACGTTTAGTCTAGGCCGTATATATATATATATATATATATATATATATATATATATATATACTTCGCATTAATAACAAGTACATTTGTGCATAATTTTGTGTTAATTTTGGATGTAACGATAAGCAGTTTTTTGGCTATTTTGATCACAAAAATAAGTAAAATCTTAATACAAAACGCCTAAAATAAGATCGTTTATATACATTACAGTGCTTGGTTGGGCGAACACATCTTGTCCCCCCTATTTTTTTTATTTCCCTGCATATGCAAGCATGTTTGTGAAAATCGTAAAAGGTGCTGTATGGTTATGGCTTCCATAAAAAACATTATTGAAATTAAATTGATGGTACAATAGGCTTTTCATTAATTTTTTTCTTGTCTAATGTCATGTTTTAATATGTATTGTGTATGGGATAAATCATTTATTATATGTTTATATCTTGCCTGGGGGAGGGGGACGGAAGGAAAAAAAAAACACAAAGTGATTTCAGGTGATTATGATAATGTAACATTTCCAGTGTTATTTGCGCGCGAGAAAGAAATATTACAAACAAAACGTAGAAATAGAGTGGCGGATAGAGAAATTTGAGAACAAGGGGGTGCTAATATGGGTAAGCGGTTAGTGGGTATATTAAGAATTAATAAGTTCTTTAATTGTGCATACAATGTTTTTACTGGTATGACCCGGCAGAGTGTTATAACGGAAAAACTCGATCCGTCGGTAAAGAAATTTTGGATGCTGTCTTAATTATTGAGCATATCACGTACAGAGCTGTTCATTAACAGTCTCACATTATGAATTAGAAAGTTACAAAGTGTGGTTAATTTTATAATTTAATAGCTAGGGAATAAAATAATCTGAAAAAAAATGAAAATTAATTACAAATATCTGAGAAAAATTAGGTAAAATGAGAGATGTTTCAGCTCAAGGGGGGGGGCACCCTTCTTGATCCACCACTGTAATACAATGTGATAAAATTGACCACATCTGTATGAGGGATAGCAGCAGGCCTAATAGATCTTTATGGCATCGATTTCTAGGTATTTTCCTTAAGATTATGAACAGATCCAGTCATTTCTATTATTAGGCTTTTCCTTTTGGCAATAAAAAGGTCTTGAATGCTGGATACCATCTCAAGGTCTTAGGGTCCGGCCCGATTCCATTGAATGCAGACATACAGGAGGCTTTCATATGCATGGAGAGTACGATTCCGTCCCACAGTGCATCGCGGTAGGTCTTCCATATTGTAAACAGGTCATGACTGCCTGTCTTAGAGGATCCGTGAGGAAAAAGAATCCAAATATTATATTTTTGAAGTAGGAAAGTACAATCAAACTTGTAAACGGTTAGTAACGGTTCTCTAGATAAGCCAGGTGCGGTTTTTGTAAGCGATTAAGCCTGTCATCTCAGCGGAGGACCCCAAACCCATCGTTACATATTTTGTAACGATGGTGCTCTTATGATTTGACAGATGCGCCATGGACCCTACGTGTCCGTCCATCAGGTCTAACATAGGACACAAGGGTCCAGAGATGGATTAGTGTATGCGATGATATACAGTATTCATGTGCATGCGACGATATGCTATTTTCTTATACCACAAATATATTTGAAATATCTTTGGTAAAAGGTCAGTAACTGTTATTGACGAGGATACAAGTTTAATTGTAAAGCTCTCTGCTTTATATTGTAATCATACGTCGGTAATTTACATAACAGTGTGCATTTATTGGCACTCAAAGATGCAACACGGCTATTAACAAAGAATGTAATATATCAATCATATTACACTCTTTGCTGTTAGTATTATTGCCATACTGGTGTCAGAACTTTACAAAGGTACAATCTTGAATAATTGAGCTGTTATATTAATATATTAATATTTGTAACTGTCGGCTATATAAATGGTTAAATGTTTATATTTTTCACAGAAATTTTGTCTGTTCATTTATCTGTCATTTAAAATACTACCAATCTTAAAATATTCAGTGATCACATAGCTTTTTGATTTATAATTATAAAAAAAAATAATATTGCATTTTTTTGGCCGCATATGTACCCTGGAGGGTGGGGGTTGGAGAAAGAGAAGGGAAAATGCTATGTTTTTAGCAAGTAGTAAAAAGAGAGATAAAAATTTCATATTTGTTATCATATTCCACTTGGAATTAGACGTGAGAGCCATAAGTTATAATAAGAAAATAATCATTAAAATGTTCCTATTCAACAATAAACAAAATAAATAATTTTCACTGAAAATAAGTGTTTACACCTGTTATGTCCATTTTATTGAAATGGTGGGAGAAATTGTAAAAAAAATAATTCACAATTTATGATTGTGATGCATTACAAGTTGTATTCACTTTCAATAATTAAATAATAACAAAAGATAAAATAAATACTTCTTCAACTTTAATGGTTATTATCTTCATGAAGAAAAAAGTGGCCGGTCCGGGGGGGGGGGGGGGTTGTTGTGAGCTGCAACAACCTTCTTTTCAGGATTTTAAACTCTTTTTTTCTGGCCTGGACCCCTCACATTATCAAGCAGGGGACCTCTTTTAGTCTTTCTTGTTAGTCTTCCGGTGTTGGACCCTCCCCTTTACAAACCCTGGATTCACCCCTGCAGTTAAATATATATATATATATATATATATATATATATATATATACATATTTATATATAACAATATATATATAACAATATATATATATATTAAAACAATATAAATTATTTAGGACTCATAAATAATAATTATATCATACATGCATTTAAATTTCTTCCTGTACACACCTTTCTTCCTGTGTATATATAAACAGGAGGCTACCTATTAAAACATCAATATACATGCATTATTTAATAATAATTATAACTTCAGTTTCATTCAATAACTTTATCAGTATAAAAAATTTTATTTAACATACATGATATATGATAAAACACGTGATGTACACACATCATCTGTAATTTTATTTGCCTTTCAATAATTTATTGTTTGAATACTGGTATTAACACTAGTTTGATTATTATTATTATTATTATTAATTTCAATTAATTAGATGATTAGTCAAAACAAACTTCCAAAGTTTGCTTGAGCAATACATATTTAGCAGGACTTCAATCCCCCCCCCCCCCCCATAACAGCATGTGTCGTTTTACCTCTATGGAAGCAACACTTTTTACGTTGTCATCTATAATTTTTTGTTGAAACTGCACCCTAAGTCATTAAAAAATATTTTAGTAACTGTTACTTTGTTGTTTTCAAATTTGTTCCGCTAGACTTGAACAAGTTGTCAATTTTAACCGACCGCTCAGGTGTCATGGCTGATGCGAGGGGTCAGCAGATTGGTTTTCTGACACCGGCCGTATCGAGCAGAAATTTGCGCAAATTCATCACACTTCTCAATTTTATATTTAAAACATCTCTGTAGCCTCCATATGTACACTAAGGGTACACACCTAAGGGTGCGTTCTTGGTAAAATTAATAATGTTTGAAGTCTGGTGCGATATACGGCTGAATTCAGTACCGGTGCCACGTGTATAAACCTCACGCTTTCTTGGTTTAATGTCCGACCTAGCAACCGTATCCAAGGTCGGCGGAGCTAACTCGTCCATGCCGTCACGTCAATTACTTACTCATGATCAGGCCTTTCTTCTTTCGCTTACAAAGCCATAATTCGAAATGATAAGTTATTAATAAACCAAACACAATGGAATCCTTAACTTTGATGTGTCTGGTAAACACATACAGATCTCTATTCAAAGGGAGAAAGATGAGATCTTTCAGACTGGCATTTATTTGTACCATAGAGTACGGTATATTGCTTTACTGCTTCACTTTAATATTGTTCGTGTCCTGTTGCTATGGCGTCACGGCTTGCTCAAGTTTGATGTGCAGACCATTGAGCAAAAGTACGAAGCGCTGGTCTTGGTAGAATGTGGTGCCAAGACCAAGACAGAGACTGCATTTGATGAGTTGTGTGTTTTCGTACCATTATGTGCACTTTCTTGATTTTCCTGATCCTATTTTGGTGGTACTTGTTCCCTTATTTTTATAAATAAATAAATTTAATTGATAAAATCGGTGTTTTTCTTTCACGCACAAAATCATTAGAACTATATAATATAGGTCATGTTTACATGTGAAGTATTCATTGATAATAATAAAGGCTAAAAATGGTTGAATATAATGAATATCGGTTGTATGGAACTCCGGATGTGTCAAAGTATATATATATATATATATATATATATATATATATATATATATATATTATTTATTATTTATATATATACACATATACTGCCGTAAAAAGCCAAACCGTTGTACCTGCACGTCGTTAAACAAATCAAAATAGCCGTAACCTCCCTTTAGTCGGGAAGAGTTTCGTGCCATAATGTTTCCAAGATATGGAGGTTGTTGTTTCACAATACCTGAAAAGGACCATATAAAACAGAGGCATGTGCCTGGGTTTCTGGGTATTACCATCATCGTGGTTTTAAAAACCGACATTAGAGGCAAAACTTCTTTTTGAGTTTCATTAGACAGTACTTTTTGTTAAATATCCGACAAAAGAAGGGAAAATGGCTGAAAAATTACACCTACCCGTGACGGACACTAAAATTGATGTTTCATATATATCTAATTTAGAGAGTTTAAAAATATTTCAGGATTCAGAACTATAGTTTTCTGTATAATTTTACAGAAGATAAAGGCTTGGCACTCTTTAGGACAGGTACTATACCTGATCTTGCATATATCAAATTAACAACATTATAATTGATATTTTTTCCAGAAGCATTTTTATTTTGCTGGTGAACGATACATTAGTTAAAGACCTCCTACGGGAAAGCAGTTTCAGTAGTTTTTGGGTTCACTCATGTGTATGGTTACATTAACATTTATTTTCATTTTTAGTTCTTCATTTGTAGGGGTTTATAAACGATTAAAGGGCCGTAATTGACATTAAGCTACTCATTTGACACTTCCATTATGCACAAATGCATGATAAAAAGGCTTTCCATAAATGCATGATAGAAATTGCCACCATTTTTATACCAAAGAAATGTCTGGCCCATGGACTAATAGGATATATGATCATACAGGATGATTTAAAAAGTTCTAATTGTTGCAATGAATTTAATCAATAATCATTGGAATCGGATCTGTGATTCGTTAACCCCAATCATCTCATAACAAATCATGAACATTATTCCGAGGATCTCTTTCAGTCCACCGTCTTCATTTGACGGACCAACTTGTAAGCTAACCTGATCTTAAAACATTTCAAATACATTAATTAAATAATCAACTATGACAGACATCGTTGTTTTGTCTCTATAATGGCTCTCTGCTTGGACGAAGAGAATAAAAAGCAGGTGCACGAGTCCGTCAATAGCACCACTAAATGCATAAGGAGATGTTTATTCAGAGACATATCTGGGTGAGTCGGTCTTTCGCAAGGTCATATCCTAATTAGCCAATCAATAATTTGGCTGAAGCCGTGTTTTCCTAATCAGAAACATTCCTTCTTTCTTGTTGAAATAAGCTCCTCCTGTTCGTGGAATACTCAAGAGTAAATTTTTTTATGTAATTCTTTAAGTAAATATATGATTATCGAAAGTCCATGACTATATTGGTTTTGTACATATGTCCATTAATACGCGACTTTACATGTTTGTCACAGCAATACATTCACGCCTGTGTTTATAAGTGCAGAACCCATTAATACTTTTACGCCTGTATGCAGGTACAAAATACGGCAATACATTTACGCCTGTTTGTAGGTGCACAACACTGTAATATATTCACGCCTGTGTGTAGGTTCACAACACGGCAATACACTCACACCTGTGTGTAGATGCAGAACACGGTAATACATGCACGCCTGTCGGTAGGTACAGAACACAGCAATACATTCACGCCTGTGTGAAGGTGCACAAAAGGACAAAACATTCATGCCTGTGTGTAGGTACAAAACACGGCAATACATTCATGCATGTGTTTAGACGCAGATAAACATAAACATAAACCCAGTGTACATGAATCAATTAAAACGACAACAGGGACGACAATAACAATGCGTCTCTAGTGTCGAATTATAAATCCATCATAATTTTAACGGAGACCACCTAGCACGTGTTTTGTTCATCACGATAGACTTCCAAGACAACGATGTCCTTTTTAACTGTTAATTTCAAATGATTATTGTTATTTAGACCTGTAATTATTGAGAAAAAAAATAGCTTTTTTGTAGAATTGTGCAGGTAAGTATTCCAGTCTGACATATATAGAGTTCTCTAATCTAATTAAACGGACCTTTAGCTGCCGTCTGGAGAACCGATTGTCATGTCAAGTAACTGAGTAAAACATCGCTGTGCCGTGATAGTAGTTACATTTTTATTATATTTTTTGTTAAAACCTCCTCGAAACCTCTATAATCTTGTCTCAAATGCTTCGATTAAAGTCCTATATTTCTTCAAGAGCGCGGTGATTGTCCCGATAGTGGCCGTGACGCCATTTTATGGGAGTGCCGCCCACAGTTGTGTCCAGCAACCGTATAAAATCGCTCAAATAACGATTCAACAAATAGTCGGATAGTATTACTTTACCTTGCCGGGTTATGTGTTCACACCAATACATTTCATACAACTGATTACTTTCCCGTTACCTCGTTCTTTGTCGGGTTGTTTCTGCAGGATTAACGAGTTCGCTAATCGTTGAAAAAATATCTAATTAATAAAGAATTACTCCAGAACTGGACCCTGACGACCATAAAAAAGCACGGCCTGTCAGCTAATAGCCCTGGAAGAGGGAGTATATTTGTGAAATCGCCTGGAATATTAATAAAAGAGACTGTCTAGGGCATCAAGTAAGGTCCCGCTGTCCTGGTTCTTTGAGATAAGGAGCGGTAATGAACTCCAAGGTGGCTGCCATATTAGATTTCTGATTCGGGTGAATTATCACTCTGCCCAGAATCGAACCAACACGTCTGTGCGGTTTAAGGATTATGGATGTATAAATCCCCCCCCCCCAACAAATGCACTTGGGCTGCTAAATACATGTATAGTGTAATAAAGGACACATATATAGGTCATAGAAAAAAGGTTGGAGCAGAGTGGTGTCAAGGCAGAAGACATGTACCTGGTGGTTTTTGTGATGCGGACTTAAATAGAGTATTCAAATTTTGTAAGTATGCGTCGGATCAGTGGAGAAAGAAGGATTTTCCTTGAAATATGATGAATTTTGATTCTGAGGTTTGCCCGTTTGCCAAGTAGTCACGGCCGTCCCCACAATCCCTGTTTTGAACAAAAACGACCTCATCAGTATCCTCAGTAAATATTTCACTGAAATGTCTTGGTCGGTTTTGAGAAAATGCCAAAAAAAAGAAAATCGAAAGGTGTTGGACAGACAAACGGACGGACAGATGGTGGAACAAAAACTGATTACTATATGCCAAATTCCTAGACGGGTGTACACATTGAGAAATGTTTAATGTTCTTTAAACAGCGTTAAAGCTATCTGTATGAAGAAATTGAACATTTGACTGGAGCTTAAGCAGTCATTATGGTTAGATTGGATGGAATTCATTGCCTCCGCAGAAGGGTATATGTTTATTCCCGTTAGTGCGTGTGTGTTTGTGTGTGTGTGTTTGTTGACAACTTAACTCAAGCAAAAATTAGATATTGGTGCAGATCCGTCTCATGATCCGGGTCTAGGAAGAACTTCTAGGAATATTCATCAATGTTCATGTCACTTATGTACGAAAGGCCCTAGGAATATGGCCAAAAATGAACGCAAACATGGGTTGGGGGGGGGGACTTCAGTATGAAAGAACCCGGGAGTATGGGACGAAAAAGAAAATGCAAACACCTTTTTTTAGGAGCATCCAATAACAAGGACCGCACACTTGGCGGAGGCCTGGATTTCGTAGAACGCACATTTCTAGTTTTACAAATATTAATAAGGCCAGTGGCGGGTATATTGTGTACTGAGGGATTAGGAATAACACATATAATACATAACACTGTCCTGAAGAATTATTATATGCCTAATTTTATCTTCACGTCACTCGGATCAGAACTGTGGGAGAAACATTTCTAAACGGCCAAATTCTTCCTATGTTTTCCTAGACTAAATATAACCGTATAAACGAGATGAAATTTATTTAAGAATTTGATTTTAGAGAGGCCCGGGCAGTAGGCTTATGACAGTTTTCATAAGAACCGATACGACCATGAAAGTGTCATTGCTAGCGAAAAGAATTATGGGTTAAAGGGCCTCGGTGCTTTCATTTTCTGGTTTATTCGCTCAGATAAGTGAAAGTTATTATTATTTGTATTATTGATATTATTATTATCATTATTAGTATCATCATTATTATGAAAGCTATTTCAGAAAACACGCTGGATAGCGAGCAGACGTGCTTCTTAGTTTTCATTTTCTTCAGATATGCCATTATTATTATTACTATTAATACTATGATTATGATTATGATTATGATTATTATTATTATTACAATTTTACCGATAATAGAATACTCACGGATATTCATCTGGATCAAAGATAAATGGGTAAAAAGGGCGTGGACTTGTACCCCATGTCGCTACATCACATTCGAAGTACAACTCAATAAACAAAAAATATGGTTTACGCAAACTCACTAAAAGCACGCTTGTTGTGAAATTAGTTATAAGCATGCGATCTGAAAACGACAGAGAGCTAAATCGTCACAGCTGGGTGGAGGCTGATAAGAACATAGCCACGGAACTGGATTCATGACCAGCTAACGACGCCTCGTTAACGATTTCTTATTTGTCCAACTGGTTCTGCTGATTTCAAAGCACAATGTTCTGTTGCCATGCAAACACATAAAATGGCGTATCTAACAATGTCAGACCGTGGTCTAAAGCAGATATAGTGGGCGTGTACCTATGTACCTACCGTGGTGCCCCATAACTTAATCTGATGTTAATGTTTTAGCATCATTAGGATGAGGAAAAGGGTTTTTTTTTAAATAGAGAATGTTTTGATATCTCTTGAGATATCTGGTTTTGAATCTGGGTCCAGCCATATTCAACCCTTTTTGTCTGTTGTTCTGCGTGTTTCTATATTAAACATTTCTTCCAACAGACATAACTTTCTTCATATACAAGCATAAAATCTGTAAACTGTCTGCTCAAACATTGTACTCATTGTACAAACCAATTTACTCATATCTATATAGAAAATAATGCTTGAGTCCGAGTTACTAACCTCGAACACTTAAGGCCTGCATTTTCACAGGTTGCTCATGTTTTTATTAATTATAATAATATCGAGTTAACAATGAGTTGTCTTTATTATACAACTGCCATAGGCCCTCCTGAACGTAAAGCCATTTTACTGTTAATATTCAAGCATCATTTGGGTTTCCATTTTTTAATTCTTCTTACTTTGTTTTTTGACATGTTATCGTCATGGTAACAGGCACTTTAGCCTGAGTAGAAACCGTTCCAGACCTAATAAACCCTTATCATCAAGTAAACTGTAATAGATTGCAAGTATCCAGAGTGTTTTGTCAGGCGTTTTCTTTCACTGGCATTTAAAGAACTAGCCCAAAGAACGAACGTCAAAGAAGCATGCATTATAGACTTTGTGGCGGTATTCGATCAATTATGATAACCTGCTTAGGAATAATATAGGTTTCATAAATAAGGGAGAATCTGCGCTGTTCTCGTTTCCTCTTGTAATGTTTAAGCCAGACAACAGGTGGCGATACCTTAAAGTTACCGAAACTGGTGTGTCTTCCTGACGATTGTACATGGTTTGGAGACCTGACATAGAAAACTGTGACCGGAAGCTGTATACAAAATGCATTGACGGGTATCTGTCAAATCGCTAGTGCAATGCCCGTCAGTTGTACAGTTAAATATGTATTTACAAGTGGGCTAACGAAACGAGTCTATACGCACTTCAGACAGTTTTAATTATCACCATGAACAGAAAAACAGCGGTAGGGGTCTCAAGGCCAATGTACCAACAAAGGAAGGGCATTTAGAAGTTCAATATCTCTGCTAACTGTAAATAGGATCGATCACCTCGCGAGAAAGAAAATGAAGACAACTGACCCAAGCACCACAAGAGAATGCAAAGAAAAGGCCCTGCGGAGGAGGAAGTAATTGAGACATATTGGACAAAAGTTCTAAACTAATGCATAAATTTACTTTGTGGAAAACAGATAACTTGAACTAATCGCAATGGACTATTCTGTGACTGCAGATTCAAGGAAGGCGATGGATGCACTTTTTAATATATATATATATGTGTGTGTGTGTGTGTGTGTGTGTGTGTAATTTACATATATCATAAAATGAATATCCTTTATCTTCATTCAGTAGGTTCCTCTAACAGGAATTTGTGCTGACCAATCAAACTGTGAAACGGAAACTGTTATAGTCATTTAAACAAAGCCCTTGTAAGTTATAACCCACTCCACCCCTTCCTCTGGCAAATGGAGTAGCACGATTAATCAAGCATGTAGCATTTATTGGTCATATGATAATAAGGGTATATGCAGAAAAAGTGTTATTTTATTAGTATTCAATAATTTGTCAACGACCTTCCCCGTTGTCACATAACTATTAAGATAACTGCGAGGTTTACATTAAATAAGACCGATAAATTCGGTATTTAGGCAATAATTCTTTTTAGATACATATCTTTTACCGAAATATGAATCGAAAATGAAATAATCAATTGCTTTCAATTAAGCATCTACGGTCATTCATATCTTTTTATTTTCCTTGCACACACAATAGGACCGATAAACCATATTCACGATGTAGCAAGCATTTTTTTTACATTGAAAGTCACCTGAAATTCTACATAAAATGTCCTACAGTTATACCTTAAGCGTTACGAAATCACCAGTTAGGAAAATAGCCAAAAGTCTGATTAATACCTCCTTGCAGTTGAATGTAAAAGAAATACTTTTTCTGGGACTTCAGTTGCCAGGAATATGGAATTCAGTTGGCCACCGACCGAACGTGTTTTGTGTAGACCCCCGGGTATTGTCGTCCCCCAGGCCTGGTCTGTTACCAGATCAGCTTCCTGATCCGGTGAGGCTTCACAATCATCGGATTGTGCAGCGATTAAATACAATGTGCTGGAGGAGGCCCAGGCAGATATCTCCAGTACGTGCAAATTGTCTTATTTACACAACAGATAAAATTTCGTAGTCGTTGTCCTTATTACAGATATCATGGTCAAATTAATGATTAAATATATCTTAGTCTTATTCTCTTACATATCTTGTAACATTCCTCACATATGTAGCATATATCATAGCCTTTATCCTCAGTATAACACTATAGACTTTTTTTCACAACATCTATCACATTAAATCCTAATCCTCTGTGCAGAAGCCATTATCATTTTACTCAAAGTTAGAGACATCACAGTCATTACTGTCATTTCAGGATTAGATGTTTCGCTTTGTTGAGCAGCTACAGGTTGCTGTGGTCAAGACCCCAGCCGTGTGCGCTCCCTAAACATAATTTTGAGAGCCAATAGGCGCACTGAAAACCAAAAATGTGTTTGGGAACACATTTAAATGTGTACGAGACTTGTATCTGAGATGAGGCATTAAAATGTGTACAGAAACACATTAATGTGTATGATAAATTTAATGTGTTTTGTAACACATCATAGATGTGTTTGGGAACACATATAAATGTGTTTCGGAACACACATAGACGTGTTTCGGAACACACACATGTGTTTGGAAACACATAGAGATGTGTTAGAGAGTTGTATCTGGGACGAGGCATTAAATGTGTACGGAAACACAGTAAATGTGTATGATAATATAAATGTGTTCTGAAACGCATTTGATGTGTTCTGATTGTGCTAAAATGTGTTCTGCAAAAGTTCCAAATACATGTAGCTTGCCTGGTCTTGAGACTGGAATAAGTAAGGAATAAAAGTATCTAATCCATATAATTCAGCTGTATATTCACCTGTAAAACAGAAAACAAATAACAAAAGCAGTTACACATATTTGAACCATTTATCATAATATTTTCACCGTATATTTATTCAGTTTATGAAAAAAATATATTATAGTCCTTGTCCTTATTGAATACAGAGACACAGGTCTCTAATGATGTTTTTCTGTAGTATGCAGGCCAAGAATCTGAGAAAAACACCCCAGATTATAACTAAAACAAGTGATGCACATACTATAATATACAGAAATGGGGTATATATGTAGAGTGCAAGTTGCCGAAATGTCATAATATATGGTAAATATAAGTTCAATGAGTCTGGAGTAATTGTGCATTCATCTATGATGTAGCTCTCTTAATTGGATCACCAGCAGTCTTGAGACAGCCTCATTTCGCTCCTCTTCTTGAAGAGCATAAAGACTTGGGTGGGCTTAAGTCCTATAAAATAAGAAAACGAACGTATAAGAAATTAAAAAAAAAAAACAAACAGGCATGAAACATTGTGCAGTTGTATATTAGCATTTACTACTCGGGTGGGGAGGGGGGGGCATATATGTAGCTAAGTCACCAACATAACAAGAGTGTGGCTGTATAAAAGCACGCTGCGACTGTGACAACCTTATAGGGTTACAAACCTGACCCTGTTCTACAACAAGCTGCCTGCTGTCTTATCAGCAGTTGTTACATGTGCCCTGTACTGAGCATAGCTTCATGAACTTTGTGCATGGCCCTGCATGCATACACATGCATATACAGTGAACAGTTGGAATTATATAATAATAACGTCTTTGGTAATGTTAAGTTGTTAAGTACGACAAAAATATGTTATATACATGTATAATATAAATCTCCTTGCACATTCCTTGTAAACTGCATGACTGTATACATATTATTTTAGGGGCAATGTCGCAGTCAGGCAGGCATGCAATGCAGGCATCATCATCTAAATCTGGATAATTAACACTCAGTGCTCTTACTGACTGTACGTATAATTAAGACATTCCACATATAGCCGATTTTGAAAAAAACAATACATTCTTAACTTATCTCAGACCTTGCAGCATGTACTCTGCCAGTTATGTATGCTGAGATGATGGGCCACCCGAACAAAGACCAGACTGTTTTTGAATTTGGCGGTTATGTATCACGTGACAACCAACTCCCTCTCGGGGAAAGGCGCATACACATTACATGTGTTTTGAAACACATACTCAAACACAGTAGATGTGTTCCCAAACACATTTCCAAACACATTTTGGAAAACAGATGTGTTTGAGCGGAATAATGCGTTTGGTAACACAGTGAGTGTGTTCTGACTAAACGAAACACATTTAATGCCTCATACACAGCAAAATTTGATGTGTTTGAGTTCCGGAACGCGCTAAATGTGTTCCCGTACACATTTTTGATTTTCAGTGCGTGATTAGTGGTGGGAGTTGGTTCCTTTTTCATAATCGATCATCAGTTTGGGCAAACCGATCGATGATCGATTATTAATCGGTTCAGACAAATATAAAAAAATGTGCAAATATGTGTGAAACTGTACTCTCTTAACCCAGCCGGCATGTCTTAGTAATTCTACCTGACGAAAAGAAGTTTTTGCCTTTTTTTTATATTTTCCTTTTATCACTAAGATATGCTGTTCAAAGTTTCATTTCAATTAATTATTTTAATCAAGAATTAAACCGCAGTCCAGGACATCTACTCGCTGGCCCTCAATGAATACTCCCGCGTATAATTTTAACTTTACCACCAGGATTTCGATTTTATAACGATTATGATGACTGCCAATATGCAAACTGGTTTCACAGGCCTGCCAAAAAAAATACAGACCCATATAATTTTTGGTAAAAATTCGAAAATAAGTAATATAAAGCTAAAAATATAATTACTCGTGCGGCAGCGGCACCTGACATCAGTTGAGGAGATTATTTCTAAGAGAATCTTGAAATTTTGAATAGACCTGAGCCTTATGGAGCATTTAAACCCCTCACCGCCCATATTTTGCAATGAACAACTCGTAAAAAAATTCATGATATGAAGCGTGGAATGTTGTAAAAAATGGAAGAGTAATTTTTGCCTATAACTTAAAAACATTCTGGTAAAAGCAATCATGAGTATGATGTAATCGATAGTTGCCTTTGGTAATCGAGCGCTTGAAAGTGCTAGCAAACCGACTGACTTTCGAAAAAACTCGATGATCGGCCCACTACTAGGCGTGATGTCACCAAGCTAAGCAGGGAGATGCGAGACCACCGTTTTACCCGCACCGGTGACTTTGAGAAAAGCCACAACACCCACCGCCACAAAGGCAAAAGCAGCATGCATTCCCTTCCTCCTCCGATCCCAGCAGCGGAGACCCAGTCATGCCCATCGAGAGCCAAACTCAATGGAACGTTAAAACTTCGAGACGAATGCCATTTTCTACTTACAGTGTCTGCCATTTAGACAAAACCCTTTCATTTCAGTCATCATAGTTCTTATTAGCTTTAACAGCATCATAATCCTGATATTCTTTACAGACCTCATAGTCCGTATCAATTTTCAGACATATTAGTCCTATATCCCCATAACCAAAACAATGGTAATGATGCTCATTAAAACTTTTCTTTATCATCCTTACAGGCATTATACTCGCTTTCTTCCTTACATCTAGTATTTCAAAAGGAAGTCGGTCCACTTTCGTTCTCAACGTTCTCTGAAACCGCGTTTCTTATGACACTGTGATATACCTCATTGGTATAGTTGATAATTGTCCCACAGTGACCTCACCCGTATGAGAATAAATAATTTTTAATGTACACATCGTTTTAAGTTATTTTACCTGGTTTTAAAATTGCGTGAAGGTTACCACCAAAAACAGTCGATCTGTCTTCGGCACAAACCGGAATGCCGCATGTATTGGTGATCTAGTTACACAAAACCGGAGTGTACCACAATCAACTCAAGCGCAAGATTAAGTTATATAATGCCTTTGAATAACCACTGCTGTCAGTGACGCTTCGGCTGACATTTCACCCTGTCACTGATCCGTGCACTTGTAATGTTAGTAAATGTGAAAAAAATGTGACTCTCGATCCCTTAAAACTCATTTCTTATGTCAGCCTGAAATTATGGGTAATCAACCAATTCCAATTCATCCAGGTAATCATTTTGCAGTATGTTGAAGACCACAATAAGTGTCGCTGCACAATTACCTTGCATTTACATCTTCAACAGGGCGTCAATATAGGGGGACGGTGGTAGGGGTAAAGATCCCCCACTTTTTGGCAAGGGGGATGGTCAATGTAATAATCCCCCCTATTCAGATAATAATTATATATTGCAATTGAAATATATTCATAAATAGAATTTGTTCCATTTATGATCAAATTTGTTAAATCAATGAGTTTACAATGAAATATTATATCTAAATCTGGTTTAGATTCAACTATTACAGGAAATATAGTACTTTTTTCTAAAACCTAATATTTGATTGTAATGTATCTGAAATGTGATTAAGTATATATATTTGAAATGTATCATACATACGCTAACATGTTTAAAATGTGTCATACAGACGCTTAAAAGGTATATAACTATATACATAAATATATATATATAATATATATATATATATATATATATATATATATATATATATAGTTTGTTTCGGAACCTAATATAAACAAATCACGTATGCGTGATGAACACAAATGTTGTAATGGAGATAAAAAAAATCAGATTCTGTTACACTAGGCAGCGTGAAATGTCGAGGGGAATGAATAAAGAAGTCAGTGGTTTTTGTTAACAAATAACCATAATTTATTCTTAAAACAACCCTAACATTACAATACACTCAATCAATAAATATAACATAGATATCGGTATAACAACAAGTCAATACAATCACACGGAAAATAATGTGCACAGTAGCTGGATACCAACACCGTCACCACGATAACTTCTTTAAATATTATACTCTCGGAGAATAACAGTCCAGTGTAAAGCTCTTGTAACAACCCAGAAAGTAAACTGTAGTCCAAATGCATAAAATCCAGGAGAAAGTCTTAGAAAATCTATAATTGCCGCACACGTCGGATAAGGTCCCAGAAACTGACACACGCTTCTGCGTCCGCTGAAAAACTTCTCTGCTCTGTCCTCGGCTCTAACACATCCCTTTATATACTCTTCACCCCAAACTGAGAATTTTCCACTTCTAGAACATTCGAAGAATAATTCATTATACACGGTAAGCACGCGTCACAGGAATTCTCTAGAAAAACATCGCTGTGTGTATCTCTACATACCAGAGTCATCACGTGACCTCGGCCAGGCGTGAAAACCCCCAGCCAGCATGACAACGAGAGTTCAACAAGTACGGATTAAACATAAAGTGCAACAACAACACGAGTTACGCCCGTGTCACACGATAAAAGGAGCACCTATAACATTCCCCCTCCTGTAAGAAAAAAGAAAGTTTTCACAGAAAACTTTCTTTTTGCTATCACAATCACTAAATGTTTACAACATCTCAAAATCATCTTATTTACAACATTACATAAACATCCTGTTTACAACATTTCATAAACATCTCGATAAGCAATCAGCAAATACATTGGCCTTCCCTTTATGTGTATGATATCAAAATTGTAATCCTGTAAGAACTCCATCTCAACAATCTTTGATTTTTACACTTCAACTTGTTCATGAACGTGAGGGGATTGTGATCACGGAAGACAATGATAGGTCTGACTAATGAAGTAACATAAACTTCAAAATGCTGCAACACCAAAATCAAAGCCAAACATTCTTTTTCAATAGTGGAGTAGTTTTTCTGGTTTGCATTAAACTTTCTTAAGAAATAACAAATTGAATGATCTGTGCCATCATTACCTTCTTGTAACAACACAGCACCAGCAGCAGTATCACTTATATCTACAGCTACCTTAAAAGGTACAGAAAAGTGTGCAGCTGCCAAAACACTGCAGATTTGCTTTCAAATTCTGAAAT
Source organism: Sipunculus nudus (assembly GCA_026874595.1). NCBI lineage: Eukaryota > Metazoa > Annelida > Sipuncula > Golfingiida > Sipunculidae > Sipunculus > Sipunculus nudus. The sequence continues at coordinate 49,165,501 of CM049313.1, read as the reverse complement.
GCATTTTCACACTGAACACTCCATACAAACTTTTGTTTCTTCTTTAACAAATTAGTCAAAGGTTCAGCTACAGCAGAAAAATTTGGACAAAACTTCCTGTAGTATCCAACCATACCAAGAAAAAGCATTATTTGCTTTTTGTTTTCTGGTCTAGGAAATGCAGAAATAGCACTTATCTTAGCATCAACAGGTTTTACCTTACCCTGCCCTACAATATGACCCAAAAATGTTACTTGTGCATGACAAAACTCAGATTTTATTAAGTTGACGGTCAGACGTGCTTCACTGAGTCTTTCGAAGAGGTCGCAAAGAATTCGCATTTGTTTCTCCCAGGTGTCGCTGTACATGATGAGGTCATCAATATATGCTTCACAGCCCTGAATGTCCTTGACAACCATATGGATGAGGCGCTGGAACGTGGCTGGCGAGTTCTTCATGCCAAACGGCATAAGTTTATACTGTTACAGTCCTTGCGGCGTCACAAATGCGGACACTTCTTTCGCTCGTTATGTCAGTGGAACTTGCCGGAATCCTTTGAGCAAGTCAAACTTGGAGACATATATGGAGCTACCGACTCTATCAATACAATCATCGATCCTCGGAATCGGGAATGTGTCAGTCTTGGTGACAGAGTTCAGTTTTCGATAATCTTAGGAGGATTTTGATTGGGCTTGCCTACCATCTGGCATGTATGGCATGATTTACAATATTGTACAACATCTTTCCTGAGGTTAGGCCAATAGAAGTGTGTACTAACTTTCTGATAAGTTTTATTTATACCTAAATGGCCAGACAAAGGAGCCTCATGTGCCATGGTTAGAACTTCACTGCGAAAGCTTTTGGGCATTACTATTTGATGTTTGATGGCCCACTCATCATCAGCGCATACATCAGGTGGCCGCCATTTACGCATAAACACTCCATTTTTGACATAGAAACAAACTGGGTTCTGTGACAGTTCATCTTCAGAAACTGCCCTGGGAAACAAACATGAAATATCAGGGTCCTTAAGCTGTTCCGCGAGAAGTTCTGACCTTGAGAATGCTGCATCCTGTACGGGCGAGTCGTTAATCGAGTCACTAGTGACTCCCAGAGTGCCATTATCTAGACCATTATCCTCATGTGTGTTTTTCTTGGCCATGGATCTAGTTACAGCACATGAAGGATACAAACTAGGAATTTCCTGACTTTCCGGATCAGTGTCCTGATCAAGTGACGGCTTTTCTTTCACTAATGGTACAGGCTGTACTTTATCACCTGCAACATCATTGCCTAGTAGCAACTGAATTCCCTTAAAGGGTAAAGTAGTTCTTATGCCCACAGTAATATTCCCAGAAATCAAATCTGACTTTAAATGGATACTGTGAAGCCGAACTGAAGTGTGCCTATCTGAAAACACACCATTAACAATTGCATATGCACCAGTAAAGGACCTATTACAAAATGGCAAAGTGTTTGCTAACATGAGAGTTTGGCCTGAACCAGTGTCCCTCAAAATTCTAAAAGGGATAGAATCTGAAAAATCACTTGAAAGTGATACAAAACCATCATGTATGAATGGCTCATATAACTCCATTTCAGAGTCACGAGAGGAATCTACTACCTGAACCTCATCAAACAAAGAACTGATATTGACAGTGTCAGTCATAAACTCTTTCTCAGAGTCCTTTAAGGAATCTCCATCCTTTTTATTATCAAACTCCTCATCGGAGTCAACAGAGGAATTTTTCTCAGCAGAAACAAACTTCTGTTTGTCATAAGAGGACCTGGCCTCATTTGAAATACTCTCGCAAGAGTCATAAAAGGACTTAGCCTCATTTAGAGAACACTCCTCGCAGGAGTCTTGAAAGGACCTAGCCTTATTTAATTCCTCGCAGGAATCAACTGAGGTTTTTACCCCGCAAGCTACGGATTCTTCTTTGGATTCAGACGGCACTTGGACCTCCGTAGCATCAAAATCTTTATTGGAGTCAATAAAGGAGTTGTACCCCTTATTTACAGAAAAAAGAGCTTGGCTCTTGTACTATGCTATGCATACATTTTGAAACAAACCCAGAAGGTTTGCTATTTGGTTTATTCGCAAGTTTCCAGCAGTCAGACATTAGATGCCCTCCCTGCAGTTATGACAGATTTTCTTCGAAAATGTCTGGTCTTTGTTGGACTTAGACACAATGAACGTGGACTGAGGTGTCGCAATGGACTTTGCTGAACTATCAGGACTACTAGTACTGGGTGACTGCGCTTTAAACTTCTTTTGACCATACTGGATTACATTCTTGTTTGTGAATGACTGGTTTGATTTGCTAGTAAAGGACATTTTGTGTGTTAATGAATAATCATCAGCTAATTGAGCAGCAATGTCAAGTGTTTCAGGACTTTTCTCATCGAGAAAAGTTTTAACATCTGCATTAAAGCAGCGCTTAAACTCTTCAAGCAAAATCAACGTGCGCAAATTGTCATAATCTTTCATTACATTTTTAGAACTACACCAGCGATCAAACAACTGCTCTTTTGTCCTAGCAAATTCAACGTAGGTCTCATTTTTGCGCTTTTACCAATTTCTGAATTTCTGGCGGTAAGCCCCCGGAACTAACTCATAACCTTTTAGGATTAACCGTTTTACCAGGTCATAGTCAGCAGCAGCTTCTACTGAAAGCTCTGTATAAATTTCTCTGGCCTTGCCAGTCAATACACTTTGTAACAACATAGTCCAATTTTCCTTAGGCCATTTTAAATTTTCAGCTACCTTCTCAAAGTTTAAGAAATATTTATCAACCTCTTTTTCTTGAAAAGGTGGGACAAGTCTAATGTGTTTAGTAACATCAAAACTGTGAGTTGGGGCAGCACTTAGACTACGTTCTACTTTACGTCTTTCTAACTCCAGTCGTTTTAACTCAATTTCTTTTTCTTTTTCTAGTCTGTCTCTTTCTGTTTCTTTTTCTAGTCCTTCTCTTTCTAACCTTTCTTCCCTCTCTTTTAATGCTAGCTCATGTTGCATTTCCAACTTTTTAAATTCTAATTGCATAGCAAGGCTGTCATTTTTTGATGTTTCAACTTCAGTCTCTTCAATTGAACCTTTGCTAACTAGATGTTGCATGATTTTAGCAATGATATCAGGATTTCTCAAAGCTTTTTTCACACTTAGCCCTAAGTGTTGTCCCAGATGCAACAACTGTTCTTTTGACAACTGTTCAAGTTGATAAGGGTCGGGATCGTCAACAAATGTCTCAGGTTGGAAATCTGCCATGTTAAGATGTCAGAACAATAACAAAAAACCACTGAGATAAATCCTGTAAACAATGTACTGTAAACAATATGTAATCTTGTAAACAATGTATGATAAAACAATGTGTCTTGGGTCAAGGCCTAATATATTTGAAAACTATAAAGCATCCAGGACGAGCCCCCATTTTTATGTTACGGAACCTAATATAAACAGATCACGTATGCGTGATGAACACAAATTTTGTAATGGAGATAAAAAAATCAGATTCTGTTACACTAGGCAGCGTGAAATGTCTAGGGGAATGAATAAAGAAGTCAGTGGGTTTTTTTTTGGTTAACAAATAACTATAATTTATTCTTTAAAAAACCCTAACATTACAACACACCAAATCAGTACAATTATACGGTAAAACAGCGGTATAACAACAATACAATCACACAGAAAAATAATGTGCACAGTACCTGGACACCAACACCGTCACAACGATAAGTTCTTTAAATGTATACTCTCGGAGAATGACAGTCCAGTGCAAAGCTCTTGTAACAATCAGGATAGTAATTTGAAGTCCAAATGAACATAATCCAGAAGAAACTCTGAAGAAAATCTATAATTGCCGCACTCGTCGGATAAGTTCCCAGAAACTGACACACGCTTCTGCGTCCGCTGGAAAACTTCTCTGCTCTCTGCTCCCGGTTCTAAAACACAGCCCCTATATATAATCTTCACCCCAAGCCGAGAATTTTCCACTTCTAGTACATTCGAAGAATAATACATTATACACGGTAAGCACGCGTCACAGGAATTCTCTAGGAAAAACATCGCTGTGTGTATCTCTATATACCAGGGTCATCACGTGACGTCGGACAGGCGTGAAAACCCCCAGCCAGCATGACAACAAGAGTTCAACCAGTACGGATTAAACATAAAATGCAACAAAAACACTTTGTACAACAATTTGTATCCGGCAAAACAAAGTTTTGGGGATACTATGTTTTCTACCGGGTAAGTTGTACAAATGTAGCCCTTGGATAGCTTTATAACATACACAAAATGGTGGCGCCACCTGCAACTATATTTGCACAGTGTCCATCTATTCGTCTGCATTGGGTTAAAATCACTCATATCTCTGCAGTGGTTTGACTTATTCACCTGAAATTCGACATGCGTATACATCCTGGATAGCTTTCTTGATTTTATGACAGGTTTTCTTTTTATAAAATCAACCAGTTAAGAGACTGTTTTTAATAAAGTTTGCATATGCTACTTTATAGGGAATATTGTTAGGTTTCAAAATGTACTTGTTAATGTTGGACTAAGGGAGCATAGCTACTTTGGTGGCGTCACCTACAATTTGGGTTAGTCTACATTATGTGTGCTAAGGGCTGGTTGGAAAGTAGACATTTTAGCAATGTGGTATGTTATGTCACCTTGGTGTAAGTAAATGAACGTGTGGGGATCATCCTTAAATATATCCATGTCATTAGGCAAATACGTCCGTCCAACATGAACATAATAAGTCTTGTTTCCATAGCTATAGTTTCATCAAAGAGGAAATATTCAGACGTGAGCTTTGGGTTCTCTGGCCCTTGATTAATTCTTACAATGTGGTTAAATGTCAATGTGCATCACGAACCCTAATGAAATGTTAACACAATGTGAATATAATTCATAAAATGAGTAGAATTTTACTCACAGGCGAAAATTTAGTCCATGTGCAAAAAATAATTACAGGAGTATGTATCAGCATGTGAATGGGGCTTACGTCTCTGCTCATATTTACATAACCGCGTCAAGAATATTTCATCGCAAAATGTTAGAATGCGACACAGTTTTAACTAAAGACAATAATCAGGTGGCAACAGGGTTCAGCGCGCAGGCCTTCCATAAATTAAGTTTCCTTAATTTTAGTGGTTTTTCCTCTTTAATTGCATAATTTATAGTCCCTTCAAAATACATTCCTTACTTTGAGTGGGTTCCCACCTTAATTATACATCAATTAGTCCATACAAACACATTATTCCTAACTTTGAGTCGTTTCTCATCTTAAATAAACCTGCATCATTTTGTCCCTGCAAAACATATCATAAGAATTTTCAATCTCGTATATAACTAACGTCTACCTACTGACCATAGGTTTCAATTGAAGTGTCATATCCCGCCCACTGTCAGGAGGATGGCTGGGCCTACTCAGGTGCTGGTCCAGAATTTATGAAAAGGACAGGTCTTACCCGGGAGGACTAATGCCAAAACCTGAAAAGCTGGAAAAGAGGGTGTCAAGGTCGCAAATATTGCACAAAAACCCTTAAACCCTTTAATCTCCCTAGATCCTCCTTGGATCCGCTTCTGCTGCTTAGGAAGTTAGCACAATCTCGTTTCTTTCTTTTTGAACAGCTTCCTTGCCTTAAAACATACATTTAGATATGTGATGTATTGTTTTAGACTATAGCCAACGGATTCACAATTATCATGATTTGTATTTCGTTTATGTGTTAGGTTGGTTTTTATTCACGATCCCTGTCTTTAATAGTAACATTTTATCAACGCCACCTAACATTTTATAATTAGATGTATACTTAATATTTATACATATATCTGCTACATATTAAGCTTGCCCTTGTCTAAGGGATCAGTTACCACTTAGTTGAATTTCCGACTACGATAAAGACTTTTTAAGCCCTTATAGAGAGTTTTATGTAACAGAACGTTTTATAATTTATGTATACTTACCAAATATTTTCCATTGTCATATTCTCGTTTGCATATTGTTTTACATGTTTAAGTTAATATCCTTGAGTGTAAAATTATCTTAAACTTCAGTGTAGGTATTCGTGTACTAATCATGTATTTATCTTCATGCTATATGTTCAGCATTTTACATTTTTATTCTATATGTGTTCCATATTCAACGTTCTTGCTCACTATTCCCTAACGAGGATCCGCTCGGCAGACTTATCTGTTCGGGTATAGCTGCTCTCTCACTGCTATGCAGTGCTGAGGGACGTTGCGTTGCCACTACCTCAGGTCGAGTTTGTCGAGTCGGGTCCTTATAGGATGAGTGTAGTAATATTTCCTTTTATGTTTATACAATTGTAAAGTTCACTGGACCAAGGACCCTATTGAAAATCAGCATATTGTACTAAATAGGCCATCGAGGTCAAATATCTTTGAAATAAATAAATCAAATAATTTCATCATTCTGATCTTCCTGACGTTAACTATACTTTATACGTAACAGTAATGATTTATGTAACCAGTCAAAAATCTTCGAAAATCTGAATGCCCCCCGTGCCCCATTCCAGTACGCAAAAGTAAACATCATCACTGACAATGTCTTCAAGGCAAACATATCGATGTATGAATTTCTTGCACAGCGCCAAAAAATACATGTAAAAAAATTTACGTATATCTTCTTGAGACAATATCCCACTGAAAATATATTTTTTCATTTACTATTTGAATAAAAAAAATGAGCTCACATTAATCATATCATTTAATACATCCCAAAATCCCCGATAAAAAGCTCGGTACCGCGGTTATGAGCTGGTATAATAATCCCGGTCCTCAGTATAGAGGCGCCTATACAGTTCATATGCTCATAACAAGCATCATAGCAGGGGCGGATCCAGGATTTAGGAAAAGGGGGGGGGGGGTCCAACCCAGGAGGACAAATGAAAACCCCGAAAAAAGGTCCTCAGTTCTGAAAAAGGGGGGGGGGGGGTCCAGGCGGCAAAATTTTGTCTGAAGCCCTTAAAAAAAAAAACGTTGTTTCTTATGAAAAAGGGGGGTCCGGACCACCTGGACCCCCCCCCCCCCCCCCCCCCCGGGATGCGCTTCTGCATAGACATTCTCACTAGAGACATTGTGGTTCCTATGCAATAAATATGTCATATTCCGAAACTTAAGGTTCAAAGCAAAAGCTACTTTGTACTATTCCCTTGTAAAAATTAAGGCCAATGTTATGGGCTTCTGCGCAAGACATAAACAGAAGCTGAAACAATGAAAATTTATGTCCTTAGGCCAAAAAAAATTAAAGGTATGGTTCTCAGGCACCGCCCGCATCAATTTTAAACCCCCGCATCAAAACTTTTTATTTTGGTTTTCAATAAAAACTTTCCAATTTTGAGCTGCTGTCCGACATTTCTTTCAATAAGATAACACCATACAATTTCCTTTGTTTTGTAGTGCTTTTACTTATTAAGCAAAATAAAACTGTTATTTTCATGCTTTTCCCTCATCATTTGACATTTTTATCGAAACATACCAAAAAAAAAAAAAATAAAATAAAATAAAAAAAGCGCCCGCCCGCATTGATTTATGAAAAAAAGTGCCTGAGAACCGTACCTTTTTTTTATTTTGGCCTTATAGGAGGACAGAATAAATGTTTTAATCGTCTCCAGTTGCGTTATATAATCAATGACCTTTCATTATACCAATGAGTCTTCATTTCCGCATAATAAACCCACTGCCCAGAACTCTCTCTCTCTCCTTATACATGCACTACACCTTATCTGCAAGTAAAGGTGAATTAGACATGAACGTGATACACTTATTATGTTCACAGAATGTTTTCATTTTTGAAGATGAAGTAGATAATGTTATAGTAATTATTGTTACAGCAAATGATGAAGAAAAAGAATTTGTTATTAAGAACTTGAAATTGCAGAATGATATGATGCATTGAAAAATATGAACAAAAAATACAGCTCTAGGGTTATATGGAATCCTAGCCCGATTTAATCGGACTCAATATTATAAGGCCCTGCCATATATTGAGTCCGATAGCAATACAGTGAGAGTTTCTATAATATAAGTCTTTGACTGCCTGTTTATTGCCTAACAACATTTCACAGGATTACACCATTTAAACAACAATAAGTATGTGTTTCATGGTTACGATAGCAACTAAAATTAAACTTGGATCATCATTTTTTAACATTTAATGACCTCTTTACCAAAGGGATGTCAGCGAGTTTAATAGGAACAGAGAAGAACAGTCGAATAGGCGCACCTGATGACCTCACTGATAGCATCGCTGACTCGAGTGATTGACAGCTAAACTTTTGTAACATTTTGTTTCAACGGGCCCAGCACTGAAGAATGACGCGCTGGCACAGGGTAATGAACACCTGTTGCCACTGGTTACAAGGGCATTGGGTGGTGTGTAGTCTGAGGCTTATATTGTAGAAACTCTCACTTTATAGCTATCGGACTCAATATATGGCAGGGCCTTATAATATTGAGTCCGATTAAATCGGGCTAATGGTATCCCTACCACATTTTATTTATCCTTCTGGTATGAAATAAAATACAACCTCTATAATGCAATAAAAAAATCATCTGATAAAGAGGAAATGTGCACTTCTATGCGCACAGCGGTAGTTACATTATGATTAAAAAAGGGTGACAAACACTCTGATTTTAGGCCAATTAGTTTATGCAACACAGACTATTAAATTTTAGCCTTTTGCCTGGCAAGAAAAATTATTCCGAAAGTTATTGATACTTATTAATCTGCATATGTTAAAGGACGATATATTGGAAACAATCTTTGGTTAATTTATGATATATTTGAACATACAAAGAAGACCAATGCCGCAAAAGCATTTTGCTTTTTTTTTAATTTACAAAGGCTTTTGACCGCTTAGAATGGCAATTTATGTTGAAAACACAAATATAATGATGGTTTCGGCTGTATAAAAGGGATAAAAAACTATTAATAATGTTCTTCTGTATATTATTAAAAGTAACGGTTTGTTAACAGCAAAATCTACTATGACAAATGTCATCAGGCAAGAGTGTCCACTTTCGGCTTTACTTTTTATTATTTCAGTAGAAATAATAGCTCGAAAAATTAGAATACACAAAACATAAACGGCTTTACTTTTCAAAATAAAGAAATAAATTAACACAATATGCCGATGATATGACTTTAACAACCTACGATAATAACTCAATTACAAATGCACTAACTCAAGTAAAAGAATTTGGGGATCATGCGGGTCTAAATTTAAATCTAAGTTAAACACAAGCATTCCACCTCGGAAATATTAGAGACGAAACAATAACACCAAGTTTACACTTGACCAAAGGACCAGTTAAATGTTCAGGACTATGGCTTGGAAATGATGAGAATACAATTGAAAACTTGAATTGGGATGCAAGGATTGATATAATTGAGAGAAGAATTAAAATGTGGAAACCAAGAAATCTAAGCCCTTTAGGGGAAATTTTAATTATGAAAACATTACTTGTTTTACCAATATTGGACGGGTTTGAAAAGAGGCTTAACAGATTACTCCTTGTTTTTATATGGAATAACAGAAAAAGAATTAGGAGATCTGTATCAATTAGGCAGATAAACGAAGGAGGCCTTGGCATAATAGACACAACATCATGGCTTCTTTCTCTCAAGTCAGCCTGGGTGCCTCTCAGGATCGAAAACGGAAGGCTATTCAAAATTATTTTTAAAATAAAAACGGATGACATCTAAATGGATATATCATACTTACTTCACTGCAGTTAAACAACTTGATGCCTAAGAAAAATATCATTATTTTATAGAGGAGGGATATTAGCATTAATAATTGCAAAAGGAGGACAATAATTTCAGCCCCAGGGGATGTACGAAATGTCTGTTTTTTTAGTCTTGGGCTAACAGTATTATTATATTTGTAAAGGATATGATAAATGAAAATGGTACTTTGGCATCAGAGACCTCATGAAAACCATATTTCTTTATCCGTCGGAAATTTTATGGAAATGTAAAAAGGCAGAAATTACGCATAAAATTTGGATCAAACATAATGACCTGTGACATATTTGATAAAATTAGAATATTAAATACTCTTTTGTTTATTAGGTCATTTGTACTTTAACTTCTATTGTGTTAAATGTTACCTGCTAAAGTCCTGCCCCTGTCCTCAATTGTCTTAAATCAAAGGTAACCGTAATACAAACTGACATACCATAAATACAACGCCAGATAGGTGAATCTAAAAAGTTTTCTTCTTGTTCAATCTTTTTTTAAGTAAAAATTTAACGTCTTCGGAATATAAAAAAAAACCCAAAGAGGTGGAGGTAGGCCCTACTAGCCCATGGTATACTTGAATTACTGTATTTTCTACACATACGAGGCAAAGGTATCTCACAGCGAAGGGAATTGAGTGAGCAAGAGAGCTGAGGCTTGAATGAGGGCCACCAGGACAGAAAAACCGCAAGTACCATCAGTCTAAGTCAGGGTAGGACCTAATCTGTTATTGAAAAGAAAGTCTTAATGAATTTCCTACGAATAGCTACGTAAGTAATTTGGCCATTGTCCTCTGTAGACCTTCATTTTCTATTCAATGACTGTCCTTGGCCGGGGCAAAAAAATAGGATAACATTTCTTAACACAATACGTTACATATCCTGCCATATAAATGATTATATATAAAATCATATATATATATAATTTTATATATATATATATATATATATATATATATATATATATATATATATATAAAATCATGATTATATATATGAAGGAAATTTTAACACTGACTCAGCCGAATTTCATCTAATGTCCTATCGAAATATAATTCTTGAAATTCTTGTGGAACTGAATTTTCTGTCCTTTAATCATTTATGCTACAGGAAAGAGGACTCATTGACTTTTTCAGAAATTCCATAGTAGTGAAAAGTGTACGAAAAGAAAATTCTGTAAAATTAATAGATGATTATTAGTTTAAATGGTTTTCCCGTGTTCTCTATTCCGGCACACATTGCTGCCCATGCCTAGCTATCCCCGTCCATTATAAAAATAAACGAATATAAATAAGTTATTGTGTGATAAAACCAATACAGTGAACTCCTGCGCTGCGGACACCCCTCTCGGGCGGACACCCTGCCATTCAGGACAACGGAAGCCTTTTTGTCCGCCCGATAGCTATAATCACCCCGGCTAACGGACAGTGCGAGGATAATGACCTATCTGTGACACACAGTGCGATATCAGTAAGAGGCGCGGCAAGCGAAGCGCGACACGAGATTGAGACCTATGGCCACCATAGTCACGGGTCATGACCTGTCGCCTGATTCGGGGGCTCAGCTGGGCTTTATATCTAAGGCGGTCAAAGACGTTTACTATGTACTGTATGCACTTTTTATGCCCCCGTCACAAAGTGGCCGGGGCATATAGTTTTACCCATGTCCGTCATTCCGTCCTTCTGTCATTCCGAAATCAAACAGTTGTACAGCCTGCAGATGTAGGCCTGATTTTTTGTGTGTGGGCAGATAATGACCAGTTACAGATCGACTTCGCGTTTCGTACCGGTTGACCTACTTTAGACCGTTTAACGGCTCCTTAACTAAGAAAATTTCATGAAAAATAGAAATTTTCATGACAAGTGCACATGTACAGACTATTTTTCTAATGCCTGCAGATACGGGCCTGAATTTTGGTGTGTGGGCAGATAATGACCAGTTACAGATCGTGTTCGCGTTTTGCCACAGTTGACCTACTTTTGACCGTTTGACGGTGCCCTAACATGGAAAAATTCATGAAAAATATAAATTTTCATGACAAGTGCACAAGTACGGTCTTTTTTTCGCAATGCCTGCAGATACGGGCCTGATTTTTGGTGTGTGGGCAGATAATGACTAGTTACAGTTCGAGTTCACGTTTTGTCCCAGTTGGCTACTTTTGACCGTTTGACGGTGCCCTAACATAGAAAATCAGAACAAACATGGCCCATGAGTGTTGTACTAGGCCCGATTGCATCATTTCAGGTCTCAGCATTTTAAGCCCTCCCTAAATTCATGCAAATAATTGACCATAGTCTTCATGCAGAGCAGAGAAACATGCCTAAAGGATTTAAGATATAGGTCTTACTGTGTTATCTATCTACATTTACATCGTTCCCACGCCATAAATATCGCGTGGGAACAAGATAATTATCGCGTGGCCACGAGATACTAACGCGTGGGAACGATATAATTGTCGCGTGGCCACGAGATACTAACACGTGGGAACAAGATAATTATCGCGTGGCCACGAGATACTAACGCGTGGAAACGAGATACTATCGCTTGGCCACGAGATAAAAATAATTTTGTACATGTCCTATACGAGCCACCGTACATTCGTGTCGTTCCGACACATCTAGTTTAAGTTTTACCGTATGAATGGTGTGTGATCTATTCATTTAGAAGGGTCTATGATATTATATGCACATATGCACACCAGTAAGAGAGACGGCAAGCCATTGCGTGCGTTATAAAATATTAGTTAGAATTACTATGTTAATAAAGCCAACGATATTCCCAACAATTAGAATTAGAGAAGTAATGTTACATAGACCAAGTTTCCTAAAACGAAATATATAAATACTTACTTAATATTAATATAATATTTTAAAGAAGTGCCAGAAACCCGAACAAGACGTATTAGTACTATGCTACAAGGTCCTTCAAAATGTGACGTTTCCACGATGTACGCGCTTCACCCGTGTTGATAGTATGCCTTATAAAAGAAATGACCAACTCTTTTAATCGAGTACACTTGCTAACAGTCAAATCAGATAACCAAGGGCAAAATATAATACATCTCCGCCTAGTGGAGGCATAACTCTGTGCTCCCCGCGGAGCCAAGAAACGCTGAAGTAATGAATAGGGCTGAAAGAAGGACGTTAAATTCAAATTAGACTGCTATCGTTGGTGATATTAGATTAACACATACTACTCTGTTTTGCCTGTTATGTTTTTAATTAAATAAGAGAACATATCTCTTTTTTCTTTATTTTCTCATCAAAACTGTCGCCTTTTCCGAAGTGACACATTAGTTTTCTGCAGTATAGTTAATAAGTAGCAATAATACTGATCGTTTCCATCTGGTTGCTAGATAAATTCAATTAGAAAGCAAGATTTGATTCAGTCAAAAAAGTGCATTTCCAATAAGTCAAATTCTACATAAAACTGTATATATTGAGGAAAATAAAACAATACGAGTTTTATATCAGTTTTACCGAGCCATATCTCAGACCAACGTTCAGACTTCTGAAGAAGTATAAAAATTTTATTAAATGAATTTTATAGGAATTTTCAACCGCGATCATAGGAACATTATAGTCGTCTTCACAGCAAAATCGTGTTTCACTTTCTTTTCACTTGTTTCACAGTCAAAATATTCATCATATTCAATTATTCACTCTACATACCAAACTGCATCCTACCTCCACCTCAATCTTCTAATTCACACACTATCACTTATATTTACTTATACAGACTTGACATTCGAAGCCAAACTTCTTTAAGAGAGCTGATTGTATTCAATATTACACTATTATTATGAAAAAATGATTGTGAAGGGTAAATATATGAATAATTCGTACGTGCGAGATGGTATGTCGTACGTCCGAGATGTTGTACGTACGAGATAGTATGTCATACGTTTGAAATAAATAATTTATTTTTATTTTACCAGGTGGCAACAATACGCTCCAAAAAAAAATTAAGAAAGTTGTAGATTTTTTTTCTTGGGAAAAAATAGGAAAATATAGGAGATACAGGAGTCTTGGAAGCGCTGATATTTGTTAAATAACGTATTTTTATCTTTGTGGTATGTGTTCAAGCCATCATTCATGCGACAAAACTGCACTGGCCACTTCACCGTTACCAATGTCTTACATTTTTATGCAGGTATTGCAGGGGCGGCTCCTGTATTTTGGAAAAGGAGAGGTCAAACCCGGGAGGACAAAACATAAAATAAATGTCTCCGGGCCGCAACATGGATTTGAAACCTTTATGAAATAGCGTTGGGGGGGGGGGGGCTCCCCTGGATCCGCTTCTGTATATAGTAGTAAAATCATTGGCCAAGCATACTTCCGGGTTTAAGTGGTTACTTGTAGGAATAAGCGAAGGTAAGGTTAATTTCCGAAATCTTAACAGTTGAAAGTCATTCGACAACTAGACATTGTATATACGAACGTTTCTTTGTTATAACCACTAAGTTTCTGGCCACTGCTTCAGGAGGGAGAACTGTCACAACATAAACATGCACAAAGGTTCGCATAACACAATATTTCATCAACATTTTATTCATTTGATACTGAACATTAACGCGCACGCCGGTGCTAATGTAACAATGGTACGTAATATCTACATAGCATACGGGTTTGTTTTTGTAAATCATAAACATAATAAAAGTATCCATACAACATAAGCCTTGAATAATGAAATGATAAAAACCCAGTGCGGTTCTAGTAAAAATTTTGATATCGCTACCTTATTGCACGTGTTCATGATATTCAAACTTTGCTTGATTTATCTACTTATAATTTATAAAACAATTAATGTACAAATCAGAAGTGTTTCAAAAATCAAAATTAATAATCGTAATAAACCATCTTCAATTTGAACATCAATTTTACATCCATATAAACGGTAAACCACTCCCTTCCTAAAATCATCGATCAGCCCCGGTTTGCAAACTAAGCTTCAATAAGCATGACCTGAAATGAAGGTATACAACTCTTCAATTACAGGCAAACAATGGACAGTGTACATGTTACATTTCATCTTTTTTTCAGGATTTCAGTTACAACTGTATAAATCAGTTTATATATCAGTATTTCTATTTAATATCTGTATAAAAAGCCTCAAATTTCTACTTCCATGATACTGGCAGCGTATTGTCTGTCTTGCGTTTTGCATTCTTACTTTTTTTCTCTTGCGTTTTATTTACGTTGATGTCACGTACTTTCGAGGATGGAGTTAAAAGACCTCTTTCGGACCTGTATCTGGTCATGCCCATAGATATCTTAACGTAAAGCTCAGGGTTTTTTTATATCTTACTTGATGCACTCTTAAAAGCCGCGGAAATATGGGTGTACATTTCTACACTTCCACATTATTTATGGAGAGTATCCATTTATGTGCACGAAATGCCAGACAAGCTTCCACAAAATCTGCGAGCTTTATACCTGCACTTTACCTGCAGACCAACTTCCCTATATTTAGCCTTTACGCATCGTCTCATCAATGACATCAGCTCCATACTTCCATTAGCTGTGCTAACTCAGATCTTCGTAAGGAGAAGTAATGTGTGTATTAATGAGGGACACCCACTCGAAGTTGGATTTATTTTGAGTAGACCGTCATCAATATTCAGAAAGGCAAAATGTTCCGATACCTCATATAACAATAACCTTTGCTTCATGTAGTGACTATAAACAAGACAATATACTCATAAAAACATAATTCAAGCTTCCTCTTGTTTTAAAGGATTTCAACACTATTTGGCCGTAGCTTGGGTCACATAAGTTCATGCAACTACCCTTTCAACCAGTCAGTGGCTGGCAATGGGTCACATGACTCTGTAACTCTTTACAAAAAAAAAAAACTGTGACGTACAGGTGATTTCAAACCATAATGTCTATGATATATAAATGATTATTTTAAATGTGTAGCACCAATGGTTATGTAAGAAATTACTGATTATGGAAGACCCGTTAACCAGAACACACTTGCCTCTGTCCCAGTGCCCTGGTATCGCCACTTTGGCCCTCAGTCTACGACCTTCGTCAGTCTGGTAAATGCCTACCGAGTCGGGTAAATGCCTACCGATTCGGTAAAAGCAGCTACAGCCCTGGCGGCTGTATACAAAAAATGCGGCCTTTACAAGCAGTTGATAAGTGGAATGAGTTAGGATGAATGTAACGTCGGCACTACGTAAAACATGTAAATTAAACCATTTACTCAAGAGATTTCCTATTAAACGATTAAATCTGTGAAACTAATGTTAAAAATTCATTAGACCTCAGCTAGAAATTGCTTCATACCGCCACAAATACTGAAGTTTCTTGAAAATGACAGGATATCTGTTAATTTAATCATAATTGTATACTGCAAAATAAAACTATATTTGTCGTCTTACTTCCTCGGTTTTAAAATATTTTAAAAGGTTTCACTAGAAGATGTTACTATATGTATGTAATATTTTGCCACTTTAAGACAAATTTCTCAAATTTTGATAATATTCACATAAGCTTTAAAGTAGTATATACAAATCCTTATATATTACATTATTTATGTGTCAGAAAATATATGAAACAAAAATATATGACATTTATTACAAACAGTATTACCCAAAAGTATTCCAAAAAGAGTTAGCTCAATTGACTATGCACTGTTACAGTAGGTTTTGCATTGATGATAATTAAAAACTACCTAATGAATATATATATAAAGCTCACCTCTGCTGTTCGTTTATTTACCCTAAGATGGAAACAGTTTTTGTTTTAAGCCGAACATCTCATGAAAAGCTGAGGTGCAGCAGTGCTTTTTTAAGCAAACCCATGTCCCTTCGTACAACAGAATTGCTCAGCATTGGCACATACAGCTTGTCATCAATTGGCATTAAATTTCCATAAATTACAGTTCCCTGACCAGACAATACCAAAATATTAGACATTATTTAAATAAAGTGTAAAAATTATGAAGTACTTACTGATATATATATATATATATATATATATATATATATATATATATATATATAATACATAAGTGTGCAGGACAAATGATCATTTCTTGAAAAAGTAAACGACATCCTTACATATCAGTTATTGAACCATGCTTTTTTATACCTTTTTGGGTACAATCTATATTATAAACTGATTACAACAATCATATATCTTGCAAATGATACCATTTACAAGTTATGTGATTTCAATTGTTGGTTATATGTGCCACAAAAATTATGATCATATTTGATACAGCAAACAATAAGCATATGAAAACACGTCCATAATAAAATTCTATTACAGACAGAATTGGATTAGATGTGACATTTGAGGAAACCTACACAGGCTGAGAATGATTATTCCTATTACATAACTTTTAGCATTAACAGTGATGACATCATTCTTGTGTTCAAGACATTTGAAGCCAGTTCTATTAATGAGGTTTTTTTAAGCCATTTCCTCCACAATAATATTGAAGCTTCATACAATGACCCCCACACAATCATACACAATTTTTCATACACAGCGTTCCAGTAACTCTGGTTTACTTGGTTAGGTTAACTCTGGCTCTAATAACTATGAATGGAGCAATCTTTCTATGGATAAAGAAATTTCCCTTTTGAATTAAAAATTTAATATATATATATACCTACAAAATCTAATGGATTGCTCCATGGGTATAACCCTCAACCTCAACAAGGTTTTTCCAAATCTATCCATGACTTTAATGCATAAAGGTTGCTTAAAGGCAAACTAACAAACCAACAAACCAATGAGAAAACATACTACCTTTCTAGAGGAGGTATTATAATGGTCTCCCATTAACTAAGTTTTAGTGGCATACCAGTGTTCTCAGAATAAAAAAGAGTTAAATTTAAAACTCAACCTTTTTGGCCTGTGATCTTAATAAATAGAAACCTTTTCCTAATTAATCTAATAATAGAGGTGAGAGGTTCTTTTGTTTGTAATATCATATGATAAACTTTGGATACACAATCAGAAGTTAATTAAATTGGGCTTTATGAGAGATATAACCACAATGAGTATTCAAGGCTACTGTGTAATACACTGATGTGTATACTAGGAAATTACTATTATTATATATTGTGATGCAACTCAATTTTTAATAATTTTGGACACTATCAAAAAGTATAAGATATTACCTGCCATTCTATAAATGAACCCTAGATATCTATCAGCTCTCATTGGAAAATAATAATCAATTTTGGCTGATATTTTTGTACATAACCCTAGCCGTATATATATACAACATATTCAATAAATATTAATGCATTAAACAAGTGATTTAACTAAGACTTGGCTCCCATACATTTTCATTACATGCAAAAATAATGTTGAATTCATACAAATGTTACAAAAGTAAATTTTTCCAAAAATGTTGAGTATGTCTCTTCTTCTCAAGATGATATTTCATAGCTGGGACTTGAAAACTTGCAAGGAATTTCTTCTGTGAAAATAAAATGACTCTTGCCAGGACACAGGCCTGAAATTTTGAAGCATCAGAAGACATTGTATAGTACGTGTTATATAACTGGGGTCTCATTTATTACACTTGCTTTAAACATTAATCTAAATCAAATAAATCTTCAAATACATAAGGCCAAAAAAAATAAAAAGGTATGGTTCTCAGGCACCATCCCCATCAATTTTAAACCCCCGCATCAAAAATTTTTATTTTTTGATTTTCAATAGAAACTTACCAATTTTGAGCTGAAGCCGCTCGGAAATTTCTTTTAAGAATATAAAACCATACAAATTCCTTTGTTTTCCAGTGCTTTTGCTTGTTTAGCAAAATAAATATGTTATTATGATATTTTTCCTTAATCATTTGACATTTTGATTGAAACATACAAAAAAAGTTAAAAATAAAAAAAACGCCCGCCCACATTGATTTTTGAAAACAAGGGACCTATGGGTCACGGCGCTCAGCTGTTATATAAGATAAAAAAATATGATTTTGAAATGAGGCACATGCTGGTTTTGTTTGGAAATAAATATAAGCTGTATTATGAGTTGTTAGTGTTAAGCTTATGTATGATTTTGATAGTTTATTTGGAGACAGGGAAGAGATTGATTTCATTTATTTTATTAACAAATGGAGTGCCACTGTCATACAGATTTTGACTTGGCCATATAACTGATAAGCAGCACATATAAGATAAAGAGTTTAACTATTTATTGAAATTTAATATCAAATATTGTGCCAAATATAATTTTTATAAAAAAATAATAAGAGAATCATATGATTTTTTAAATAAAATATAACTGAAATGATTATTTAAATAATACTATTGAATATATTCATGAATGCATTCATGAATACATTTTGAAAGTATTTGCACTGGTATTCAAATACTTTCATTTTTACCTAAATTCCCATTCTTATGCAAGAAATTTTATAATGGAGTACATATTCATATTCATATACATTTGCCAAGTATTAGCACCATGTCTGGTATTTATTCAGTTTTAGCCAAACAATGATGTTGAGATCCAAAATATAAACAAAGGACCCATGGGTCAGGACAACCAGCTTAAGTTTGAAATTTTTGCAAATGCAAAATATGAAAATATTCTATTGTAATGTTTTTTATTTATATAAGCATATGAGAAGCTAAGAGGAAAGGGCCCTCCTACTTGGTTATAGTAAAGTTCTCAATATATGATTGCAAACTAATACTCTGACAAGACTGTCATGAAGAAAAACAGTAAAAGTTTTGAGATACTGTGATGCATATGAAAAATTTGCAGATGGACAGGCAAGTGGACCTTCATTTCACTTTCAAGGGAATAATGCATTTAAGTTTATATATAACAACATGGCATCTACAAAATTATTCCTTGAATCCCTATTAAAACTTTTTTGGAGTTTTCAGTACATGCTTAATTTTATTCACTGAAATACAATAACAGATTTAGTACATTTGATAAAATAAAAACATCTTTTCAAATAAAGTATACACACTGTTGGTTGAATGAGGGACAAACAATATCATTATGCTATTACAATCTCAGCTATAATTAATTACTGGAATTAATAGTCAATTTCACACCTGGTGAAGTTTTACTCTTCTGAAGTAAAGCATTACTTATCTGATGAACATCCACACTTTCATAGCAATACATCACTTTGTGGGCACAATTAAATGTGCACTTTAATCATTGTAACCCTGGTGGTACAATAAAAAATCTAAAATGTAGCATGTCCAAGAATAAAATAAGATACAGAAAATTATAACATTCATCTAGTTTATGCACCAGCTGGGGGGGGGGGGGGGGGGGGTGAGTGCAGGGCAGAGGGGAAGCCTGCTAGTAGTGGCCAAGCTGGGCAAAGGCAAGTTCCCTGGGGTGGGTTACATAATGCAAGTGAAGGCTGTACTACTAGGTGGGCCAGATGTAAACAACACTTGACATGGTGTATGAAAACTTGAATAAAAGCTACTCTTTTCAAACAATTTCTTTGAAATTTCAGATTTTAAAAGATTTAATCCTTATGTATATATGCTGTGAAAATAAAATCAACAGTACTTACAGGGAAAAAACATGCCACTGCCAAATTTGGACAAAATTTAAGGTATTGATTTTTTATTTATGCTAATAACTTGAACAATTTGCAAAATTCAGATCTAATTTTGGGTAAACAATTGAATCTTGATTAAATAAAGTTATATTCCTGAAAAAAAGTCTCCAGCTTTAGCAATTCTCATGTTAAGTGAGCAAATATATTTCCTGATTTTTAAAAAATTGCATTATATTTGGGCCTATAACTTGAAAAAATAATACCCAATACTGACCTAATTTTTGGTATGTGCACAGAAAATGTATGGAAGAATATGAATACTAAATCTGATCAAAAACAGATCAGTGGTTTTGATATTAGGCAGCCTTGAAGTGTAACAATGGCTTTTTTATGGAAAACGGAGGTTTTTCCTTAATATCTCGAAGGAACGAAGTTCTAACGACCCAATTTTTGGTATGGTAGGAGATTTTGGGGACATCTAATGGTATGCAGAATTTTGGATTTGTAGGTCCAACAGTTTTAAAACATGCCCTGTTAACGGCCGGACGGCCGGATGACGGACAAAGGACCACGACTATAGCTCAGATGACTTATAGTCAGCTGAGCTAAAAAGTACCCGAGAACCATACCTTTTTTCATTTTGGCCTAAGACCAGAAGAGATCTTTATTAATATATAATGCCTCGTGCTGTGGCAAATATTCAAATTTACTCTTTTTTTTTCTTTTATTTTTCTTATCAATTAAACTGTCATTTCTGTGTAATCAATCATAAATGATTATGAAATGTGTCTCAGTTGTTCACATGATTAATTCCTAAAAGTCCATCTCTTTCAATTTCAGCCGTCAATTTGTGGGCTTTTTCCAACAGATAAAATAAAACAACACAGTAATTTTTTTAAATTACAAAATGGCTGAAAGGTCTGTCCAAATTTGGAATGGTTGTTATTACTGTATCTCACTGGGCTGGAACAGTTTGAGACTAGTTCAAGACACAACAATTGCTTAAACATACGCAAATTAGCAACAATTTCCGCTGGCAATCCACTGAATTGTACTTATGACACATTTACAACATCGCACAAGTGTTGCACCAATGTCATAAGCTGGAGTTTGTATACCTGTCTTGCAAATGTTGTGCGATGTTCTCAAGACATTTGAACAACATTTGCAAGATATTCCCATGACAAATGCAAGAAACAAATGCAAATTTGCTACACTTGGGAGTTCCATGTAACAGATACTCATTTTTATCTCCAATCATTCGCTATGTAGTTGCATAGGTTGCAAATCCCACACAAAGTTGTCCTACAGTTTTCGCAGCTCCTGACTTGCAGAAACTGTTTTGGGAATAGTTTGCAGTAAATTCGAGACATGTTCAAATTCTTGCGACGAGAATTTTAGTCTCGTGAATTTTCATATTCTTTTAACATATTCAAAATTTCTGTGACAAGAAAGTATCAGTTTGCGAATCACTCAATGAAATTGAGAACCATTGCGAATGTTCAAAGACTGTCTTGCAAATGTCATTTGCAATTTGTTACAGGCTTTGGCCAAAACATAATATATATACTGCCAGTCCTCAGGTAAAATGTGATCATTAAAAAGCTATATAAATGTGGCTGGTACTAACAAAAGGTTTCAACTTAAAATGATAAATGTTTATAGCTCCTACCTTAGTACCTTATAAAGACTTAAATAAGAGTCGTCTTAAGAGAAGCAGGCATATCCACCAGGTTAATATCTCTTCATCAATGGCTGAATAGCAGCCATCAATAGAGAATGACTGAAGAAGTTTTCGCTCTTCGAGCAGCTACAGGTTGCTGTGGTGAAGACCTCAGCCCTGCGCACTCCTTAAGCATTGTTCTCAGAGCCAACAGACGTGATGCCACCAGGCCAAGCAAAAAGCCGCCACAGACCACCACCATTCAACCTGCACTGACGACCCTATAGGAGAGCTACAGCACCCACAGCCACAAATGCAGAAGCAACTTGCATTCCCTACACCGATCCCAGCAGCAGGCCCCAGCCATGCCAATCGAGAGCAAAATCCGATCTGCAGACGACAGAGCTTTGAAATGGAAAGCCATTTTTTACTTGCAGCTTTGGCCATTTAGAGCATATTAGCAAGTTTAGCAAGTTTTTTCATCATCAGCCGCCAACAATAGAGACCAAGTTAGATTTTACCCTTGCCATGACCCAAAGGACAGACTTCTTTATCATAGGGGTGTTAATGGTTCAGTCCACTTATGGTGAAAAAGGGGAAATAGGCAGCTCCCCTTACGAAAATGGAAAGTACTCACATATATGTGCCTTATATGCCCCTTATAAGGGCCTTATATGTCCCTTATATTTCCCATATAAGTGCTGTGTATGTGAGTTATATGTATATTGCAGCTATATGTTTAGTCAGGCATTGTTATATGTGAGTTATAAGGGAGTTGTATGTTTGTTATATGTCAGTTATAAGGGAGTTGCACATGAGGCCATTCTGTACATTTCATTTATATGTGACTTGTATGGGAGATATAAGGGAGGTGAACGTGAAGGGGTTCTGTATATGTCAGTTATATGTCAGTTATAAGTTTATATACTGTGAGCTCACTGTTCTACAAGATAGGACTTAGACATTTTCCAAGGGAACACAAATGCTGCAGAAACTTCTAAGTCCCAGATCCATTATGGTTTTAAGAAAATGAATTATAATTGAATAATAAATACTGAAGAAGTATGTTAAAATGGGTATCAAAATAACCAGCTTCCTCAGAACTTTATGTATATTAGAAAAATAATACTATAAATAATTTTTTTTTCATCTGACTTTTTCATTAAGAAGTGTAAAATATAGTAATCATGCATGCAGTAAAACATCATTTACACAAAACACAATACAAAAAAATAATTTGACTATATTTCACATTGGTTATAATTTGTGCCCTTGATAATTATAAGAAAAAATAATTCTTTTGGAATGTAGTGTATATACAAGTACCTCAGCATCTAATTGCAATTGATAACTACTTCATAAATACAGAACAAAGGGTACTGATGTAGTGTGCCACTGACCAATTATGGGAATACATAGGCATTAACCTAATATCATATTGGTTTTAGAAACAGCTCAGCACCCACACATTTTAGCAGTAAAATATTGCCACTGAAAATCAACAGCATTGATAAAAGCAGAGGTACTTAAAAAGAATAAGTATCTGCATTCTTATTGTGACAATAACCAGCATTCTAATCAGTAAATTTCACTAGTATATGTAACTACCCCCCCCCCCCCCCCCAGCAGACAAGCTTGCTGTACAAGCACTCTCTGCAATGGGCCATTGACCTTACTGTACCCTGCCCTGGAATAGTGGTGACGTCACATGAATACTGTACAGGCTGTGCACAACTAAGGCATGCAGAGTCAGTTTACATCTGTGTGATAACATCGGGTAACCGTTAAGGGGGTACACACTTTGAAGAGAAGTTCTTTGTCAAGCTGCTCAAGCAGAAGGGGAATGTATAGCTGAAAAAATGTCTCATTGGTAAGTAATCTTGCATTATTTAAGTTATTTTTGCATAGAAAACCAGTGATTGCATAAGGATGACTTCACCTATCTTGGTTTGCCCTGCAAAAACAGAATTTGTGTGTTTCAAGATAACATTTCCTATTTGGTGGCCCATTTTTACAAAATACCACATTTTCTACAAAAAGCTGATGCTGTTGCCCCTATATAGTGACAATGTGCATGTTCTATGCACCAACAGGAAGCTAAGAACATATTCTTTTCAGTGGTGCTATTTGCAATAGGGTGTGGAAAAATCAAGAGTCAGGAGCAGGCCCTAAAGTTACATATTGATTTAATTTCTGAATGTCCCCTACCTGTGAAGGGTTGATCAGTTAACCTACATAAAGCTTTATCAGCACACAAATGCTATGAGTACCACATACTACCATTTTATTTGTTAAAACCTATACATGGCTATTGACCATGTTATTATTTAGCTGAACTCTGGGTCATGAAAAGAAAAGCTGCTACAAGGTAATTATGTTCCTTTCCATTTTCCAAATTGACTTGAATTTTTCTGTCTTGCTAGAGTGCCAAAAAGTTATAATATGATAAAAATGTTTAATTATACAATATTTATAAGTTTTTTTTTCAGGCAAAGTAAACATTAACACAGTTGATCATTGCTGAATTTACAGCCACTGTCTCAATTTTGATGAATGCTTTTTTTTATAAAATTGAAGAGAGGTTTGCTGTACTCAACCAAAACATATCAACTAATCAAATATTTTTTTACCATTGGAGTCTATCACACAAAAGCTCCTAAATTAAGCTTTAATTTAGTAATATGCCTTTCTACATGTCATTTACATATACTGTAAACACCAATTAATTAACAATTTGACACATAACACACTATGTTTCATAACAACCCATAAACCATTCATAACCATATGTATGAATTTAATCTGAATTTGACATCAGAAGATCAAGAACACTCTTTATAAAGGTCATGAGCACTTTAAAGGGCTTGGTCCTCTGACTTTTCTTTTCCTTTAAAGTTTTTCTGACATATTCACTTTCATCACAAAAGAAATAGCATAATAATTTGGGAATTTGTTTCACTAAGGATCAGATGATTTCATTAGGTACTGTTTTGATTCCCAAAGAGAAATCAAATCTGGTTCAATTTACAGGTTAATCAAGAGTGGGTTTTTAGTCCACCTTGAATGATTTCTTTTTACATGTACATGTATTAGTGCCATTTCACCATACTTGATCAAGACGTCATTTTGAACATTACTGACCACCAATATATCATTGATGTACTGTTTTACTAATATTATTGATGTGAGGCCCTTTTTTAGTTAAATAATTTGTCTACTTAAATGTCAAAATATGCAAGACTCCATGTTCTTAATTATTTATTTCCAACAACCTTTGTTTCTATGATTTGTAATGATTTCTTTACTTTTCTTAGAACCAGTATGAAGAAATGGTGCAGAAAGTATAAGGAGAGCCCAGATATCTCCAGCCCTTGCAAGAATTGCCTGGTAAGCATATTCAGTTTATCATATAAAGGAACATTTAAATCTTTTAGCAAATGGGAAATGTTATGAATTGTAAGGTTTTTTTATCAAATAGCTGGAACTTTCCATATTTGAAGTGCAAATTTGGTGGTTAACATTTATTGTGCATATGGGATATTAATATAACTGCTTACATGTTAAAATTTTTTCAACTGAGTAACCTACTTTCTGAACCTATGAGCATCTTTAGGCCACAGTGTCTGTCCCGTGACCAGTATATTTAATAATCTGTATGTTTGTATATACTCTGTATAACTGGAAAACTCTTCCTCTGTTAGTAATTGAGAAGTCCAACTGTATTAAATTATAATCCTAAATGTTAAACAGGCATATTTTCAGAACATTTAAAACCCCTATATAGAGAGCAGATGTACTTTCAGTGAAATAAATTCTTTTCATTTTTTGACTTGTGTGTTGCCTCCAGATAAGGTAAACTAATGTTAATGTTAAGAAAAGCAATACTAAGCATCAATGTCAAAAGATTATCTTTAAACTTATGTAATAAAATAATTAATTTGAGCAATAATGACTATATGTGTATACTTAGACTGGTAACATTTGTTTTTGCAGGTCAAACAGGAGGGGACAGAACAGGATTTAGAGTGTGGCAAGGCTGTATATTTCCTTCCAGCCTTCATTCCCTAAAATGACAACACTCTCAAATATGACTGAACCAGGGAGTTTTAAAAATCTTATGAAAATATTATTTTCAGTTTACAAATGTGTAAATAAACATTAATTTTGGCTACTGTATTTTCTTACTTTTATGTTTCATGTGTTTGCGTCCATGTGACTGTGTGAAGTTGATGACCCCCAGTGTGACTGCAGGCCAGCATTGATTTCAAGGAATTGCACAGTGCAGGAAGCTCACCACACACACACACAAAGCTTAATTTCTATCATCTAACGTAATTGCTTGTGGAATAAAGAAAAGAGTAAACACCTTTCAAAACAGAACATACAACAGATAGTAACTGAGCTATTGACAAACAGCACAGAAGGTGCATACACTGGACTTGTATGTGAGTTATATGTCATTTATAAGGGACATATATGGCACTTATAAGTCCCATATATGTCACATATATGTCACATATATGGGAGTTATAAGGCACATATATGGGAGTTATAAGGCACATATATGGGACATATATGGGAGTTATAAGGGACATATATGGGATATATGGGAGTTATAGGGGACCTATATGTGGAAGCCTTATAAGTGACATATAAGGCCCATATATGTGACATATAAGGCTCCTACCTAATTTGCATATAAAATCCATATACCAGACATATATGTGACATATATGGGAGTTATAAGGTTGGATATAAGGGACATATATGGCACATATATGTGCCTTATATGTGCCATATAACTTTCACATATATGGCACTTATAAAAATTTTTGGTAAGGGTCACCAATGCCTCAGTAGTTCCAAGGGAGATTTTCCCCTTGCCCTGACCCAAAGGATAGCTTACTTTTATCTAGAGGTGTTTATGGTTCTGTCTAATTATGGTGAAAGATGGGTGGTAGGCAGCTCACCAATGCCTCAGTAGTTCCTCTTGATGACCAGGTCACTTTTACTGTAGATGTCTTCTCTCTGTATAGCCACTCTGTCCCTCAACTCATCTTCAAAAGTCCTCACAGCGGGAAGCATGGGACCAAGAGCTGTCAATCAAAGATGTACTCTGTTGAACATCCAATGTACTCGGATGGAAATGTTCAAGCCTCTGCCAGGTAAGGAGAGGTATTATGTTTCACCCTTGTTTATTGCTTGCCGGAAATCTTCGATTTCGGCAAGCATGTTCGTCAGTTGCGTATGTCTGTTTTGTTTGTTTGTCACGACTCTCCAGGCCACACTTTTGCATCAATCAACTTGAAACTTACAGGCTTGATTGACAAACCGATTTCTAGGTGCCCTATTGTTTTTGGTCAACATTGCTCCAAGGTCAAGGGTCAAGGTCACGACAGGTATGGTTAATGGTTTTTGCACTTTAACTTCGCCATAAATAGGCTTATCCACTTCTGCAATAGCTCATTTTTTTTCGTCATCACCTGGCCTTTCTTTTGACATGTAGCTTACTTAAATTTGCTGTTACCATGGTTACATTTTTTGGGCAAAAATCATGGAAATTGGAAATAACACGACCATTTTTTGTAACTTTGTCAATTTTTAAGCTACAGACGTCTGGTTTTGGTCATTATGTACCTTATAGGCAGCTTGACATGATAAAACTGAAAGTCTCGCCAAATCCATTTCTCGTCAAACGAGAGTCTTCGAGATTTCATTAAATATGACCTACAGGTTGCATTTTTTTAACAATGGCTTTGAAATTGAAATATTTTGTGTTATTTATAAATATCTCGAAATCAGTTTTTCATTTTTTGGAAATAGCCACCAGGGGGCGTGGTACCTGAAACACTGTAACATATCATTTTTCTGCAATATCTAAAATAATTTTAAACATGGCACAATTTTTATTGTTGTATCTTAAACTAGGAACATTGGCTTATTCCTCCGCACATGTAGCTTTGTGCTGCCGTTACCATGGTTACCAAATTTGTGGGTTAAACTTGATGATCTGAAAATATGCAGTTTTTGGCTTCTATCTCGGTTAATATTTATGTTTCAAGGGTCTAGTTTTTTGCATAAGGCTGCTTCCCCTTGGTTCTAAGTCATTCAATTGCAAGTCTCGTTAAATTTCGCTCGGTTTATCGTCAAATGAGAAATAACGAGATTTCACGGAAATGCTTATAACTCGGCGACTTTTACAGCTACACAGGTCTAGTTTTCGGCATTTCATAACATATGACCAGCTTGACACGCCAGAAAAGAAATCAGGCCAAATCTCGCACCATATCTCGTCAAGCGAGAAAAAAACGAGATATCATGGAAATGCTTATAACTAGGCGACTTTTACAGCTACTCAGGTCTAGTTTTTGGCATTTGGTAACATTTGGCCAACTTGACATAGTAAAACTGCGATACTTGGCGAAATCTCGCACTATATCTGGTCAAATGTGGAAAAACGAGATTTCACAGAAATGCATATAAGTAGGCGACTTTCACGGCTAGACAGGTCTAGTTTTTGCCATTCATTAACATTTGGACGGCTTGACATGACAAACTTGCAAGACTGGCCAAATCTCGCACCATATCTTGTCAAACGATAAAAAAGGAGATTTCACAGAAATGCTAATAACTCGGCGACTTTTACAGCTAGACAGATGTAGTTTTCGCCATTTCATAACATTTAGAGAGTTTGATATGACAAATCTACAAGACTGGCCAAATCCTGCACCATATCTCGTAAAACGAGAAAACACGAGAGTACACGTAAATGCTTATAACTCGGCGACTTTTACAGCTAGACGGATCTAGTTTTCGCCATTTCGTAACGTTTGGCCGTCTTGACATAATAAAACTGCTCGTCTTGCCAAATCTCGTACTATATCTCGTCAAGCGAGAAAAAAACATGATTTCACGTAAATGCTGATAACACGGCGACTTTTGCAGCTAGACAGGTCTAGTTTCCGGCATTTTGTAATATTTGACAAACCTGACATGACAAAACTGGAAATCTCGCCAAAGCTCGCACCATTTCCTGTCAAACGAGAAAACACGAGATTTCATGCAAATGCTTATAACTCAGCGGCTTTTATAGCTAGACAGGTCTAGTTTTCGGCATTTCATATCATTTGGCCAGCTTGACATGACAAACCTGAAAACGTCTCACTGCTTCTTGTCAAATGAGATTAACGGGATTTCATGAAAAAATTTTGAACTTGGTCCCTTTTACACTAGAAAGATATGCAGCTGTTAAAGGTCAGCATGCATAAATAAACATATTATCCGTTTCTGCTGCCCCCACAATGTTGCTCATTCATATGACTGTTTCTACAAGCACACTCTCTGTCTATCTGTCTCTATCATTTCCATTTCCGGCAAGCGCTTGACCTCTGGTCATCTTGTTTGGTTTGTCTCTGTGCTAATTTACACAAAATAATTCTGAATACATTTTATTGAAATATTTGGAGGGTTAGGATAAATGGCAATAAAAAATCCATTAAAGTTGGAGGTAATCTGAAACACCATGATATGTTTTCAATCTTAAGGGATTCTTTTCCATGGTGACATAAATTTTAAGCTCTTTATAATGAAGCTATTCATTGGTACTAAAACTATTATTAAAACGGGAACTTTGAACTACAGATATACAGGTCTTTAGTTAAGCAAGCATTAGAAATGGAGGCATAATTAACCCCCAAAAAATTAAGAAAAATCCTGCATTGGCAGAGATATGCTTTCTGGAAGTCCTGGTCTGTATGCAATGTTTTAGGAGGAGTTGACAGTGTAAAGCAATGACTTGGGACATAATTCTACAGGAACTTATTATTATAGACCTGGCACTTTTTTTTAATTTATAATCGGAGCACCTGTCTATGATGAGAAGTAATTTTTCTTCATCAGTCTGTACACAGCTGGTGAATTTATGACATATTCTGTAATCAATCACTATAATATGACAAGACCAAGGACAGCCATCAAATATGAGCCTCTAAAAATTAAGACAGATGTAAGCAGGCACTAAAAGGACCTTGCCCTGCTGCCAACAGTCCCCATAAACTGAAACGTTAGTTTTTATATTTAAGTAAATGATCTGCCATAGAGTGAGTTTTGTTGATTATTCTTTTGATTTTCAAAATGTCACTTGTTCTTTTTATTATCTGAACAGATGCACAACACAGTGTTTATATTAATTCCAAGAAATATCACTGATGGTATTTCAAACATGTTATGGTAGTTATTTGTGCTGGATGATTCAAGGTATGCATTTAGTAATCATCATGTGCCAGGGCACTGACCCAGGAGATGCTCAATAAATTATGTACATTTAAATTAATACTTGCAATGATGACATACACTGACAAAAAGTGACCCAGGGGTCATGACCCTCAGCTGATCATGTTTTTGGAGAAATTCCTTTGAAAATAGGTAAGATATACCTTACTTAAGGTTTCCTAATAGATTTTACCAGAAACTCCTTAGACATTATATTTGTGTTCAATTAGACGGTTCTTGTCAAACTACTATGACCTAAATATGTCGTTTATGGGTATTCAAACCATGTTGTTTCACATAGCTCAAAAAATATAGGTCACAGTGACCTTATTTTTAATGTCAAAGAGTCATTACAGTGACCTCTCTAAACATTGAGAAAGACATTTCTAGATCCAACAGTCAAGAATTGTGGCCGGCCTGACTTTCTAGGTGCTCATAATTACAATTTCTGCTTCCAGCTGACAGAAAATAGTCACAGTGACCGAAATTCGGGATTCAAAGGTGGTTTGCCAGGGACCTCCTTGGATGTCATATTGAAAGATTCTAGGGCTAACAGATACAATTTGTGCACATCTTCATGA
Organism: Sipunculus nudus; assembly: GCA_026874595.1. Taxonomy (NCBI): domain Eukaryota; kingdom Metazoa; phylum Annelida; class Sipuncula; order Golfingiida; family Sipunculidae; genus Sipunculus; species Sipunculus nudus. The sequence goes on along the minus strand of CM049313.1, from coordinate 49,134,717 downwards.
CTCTTTGGGCTTTCAAAATCATTGTTTTTGGCTTGTTGCTCACAAAATATATGTAAATATATGTAATATAAGAAAATTTGCAGGATGTTGCTTTAGAAGATTCTAGGCTTAATGCATGTACACAATGTGTGCCCATCTGACTTTCAGGGTGCTTAAATATATATTTTGCAGGATATGGTGACCTAACTGCATGTTTCCAAGGACATTTACCCAAGACCTTACTGAATGTTACATTAGAAGATTCTAGGCCACATGGATACAATTTGTGTCCCGACTCCCTTGGTGCTCAAAATGGTGTTTTGCATAATATAGGTTGCAATGACCTAATTTCAGGTTTCCGAGGAGATTTGTCTAGTACCTGTCTAGGTGTACAGTTAGAAGTTTCTCAGTCTTACAGTTACATGTTAATGCCCTGTTAACAGCCAGACAGCGTCATTTGAAGGTCTCATAAATAGAGAAAAATGTGTAAAAAAATACACCCAAAAAATGTGTAGAAAAATACAGATGGCACCACCAATCTTCAGGATCTGATGAAAATGTAGATGATCTGTATGCTGTATGTATGGGAAAAATCATGGCAACTGATGCATTAACTTTCCAAATACTAGAGCTTTTATATCAAATGTTTTATTTTTCTGGGGTCTACAAACAGGACCCAGAACTCAAGAGAATACAGATGACTTGACCTTCTTTCAGGTGTCCGAGGAGATGTTTCAAGGACCTTGCTGGATAACAATAAAAAGATTTTATGTCCAGTGATTACTATTTGTGCCCTGTTAATGGACTGACAGCCAGAGAGCCTGCAGGGCAGATGATGGACAGATGACTTTCAGTTCGCTGAGCTTAAAATCTTACCACTCCTGGGCGGATACTGAAACTCATGATCTAACAGCCTGGACCACAAAAGCAGATGACTGTATTAAGCTTTGAAGATGTTGGATATGAAATATCTTGTACTGTTACGAAGATAAATTGTTCAAAGGAAACATTGGGCTGATCGGGAACTCAAACCCATGTTGGTGGAGCACAAGTCCGGCATACCAACTGCTTCGCTAGCAAAGCGAGCTTCCCTAGTGAGACAGTTCAGTCAGCTTCAAAATGTGCCCCCCTACATTGTCTGTTTGCTACATCATGCTATATGTGAAGATTCTGGATATGAAATATCTTGTAACGGGTACATATAATTCAACAAGTGACATTAACGTTAATCAGCTTCAAAATATGCCCCCTCATGGTTTGCATGCTGTTCTGTTGCCAACAAATTACATACCAGCTGTTGTTAAACTTGTGCATAGTCATTCCAAATGATCATCTATATCTTTAATCTGTGACCAAACTAAGATTATGGCTAATCAGACAAGGTTAAATATAGCCACGACAAGATTAAAGATAGCCCTGAACCTGACTCCATGAGTGAACTATTTAGACATCGTTAGTGATAGCCGCACGTGGGCTGGAGGGACCCACCTTGACTCCCCCCCCCCCATCCAATCAGCTAAACCTTTTTTTTCTTATTGCTCTGAGCCTATACTCTGATTTTAAGGATGTTAACACTGAATAACGTGGGACTCACTGGTGGTTCCAGGCTGTTTTTTCACATTATATCAACTGAAGATTTCGTCACCCATTTAAGGGGTAGGGGAAATTAAAATGACCATAACTCCATTAACTATTTAACCCAGAATAACAAAGTCACCATCAAATTATTGCATTTATCCAGCCCTTTGCATCAAATGATGGACATAAATGCACAGGGCAAGCTAATTCATATTTGGCTAATTGGCATAACTGCTTATTATCATGTGTAAGAAGTTTAAAGATTCAAAGATTGTCTGAGGAGGTTTCTCTTGAGAATGCTGAAAAATTGCAGATTAATTTAACTTGTGCTTTTTCAATATTTATCATTACTTTTAATATATACTTTAAAGCTTTGATCATATATAATACTTGAGGCACAGGTACTTAATATTACATATTAGGCACAGGCATTACATGCATCAACTTTGTTTTTTTTTTTAGAAGTTTACTTTTTCTTTTGCAGCTTATTGTACCAAATGTAATACAAGCAGGATGAGCACCTATGGAACCCTTGTCATTTATATAAACTTATTTATTTTAGAAGGATTGTACAAATAGTTATTATAACTAATTGCAGCACTCTCCATGGCTCAGATGGTGGTGTTCTGTAGACAGTAGAGGTGGAAGAAACCAGAGAAAACCACCAGCCTTGGAGAGGCAAATATAACCAACTCCGGCTCACAGCCAGTCCAGGGATCCAGCCAGGGCTGCCAGCAGAGAGAGAGCAGAGCATTTTACCCCACGACTATCCAGGCCAAATTAACTCATACAACTGCAGCACCTATCTTATAAGATTGCAGGATTAAAAAATCAAGATCTGTTTTTTTATCATATGTCTCACACACACTTCATAAGACTTAAACTCTGTGAACATTCCAGTAATGAAATCTACAATTTAATGTATCTGCACTTTTACTGTGTACTGATTGTTATGTATTACAGCACATTGTAAAGTGTTACCTGATCCAGTTCTGCAGAAAAATTAAGTTAATTAAAGCCCTTTCTCAGAATATAAAGAAAACTGTATTGTGAATAACGGCACTAATTAGAGATACCAATCTGGTTACTGGTGGCACACCCACTGAGCTCAATTAGCACACTGACATGACAATAAACACGCCCAACAAGAATATAATCACAAGCCAATCAGCCATTCTTTATGTGAATCCACAACCAAAGAACTGAATGCACCAAGATTTGAATGCAACAAGATCTGAATGTACTAAGAACATAAACTGCTATAGACAAATATGCAATATCATTTTACAATGTAATTACCAGTAATTACATTTCAGTACTTGCAAGAAGTAACCATGACAATACTCTACAGGTGATAATGAAAAAGAGCTTAGCTAAACATTGATGGAGGACTCAATTCCAGACTTGATCTTGAGTCCACACTATTTAAGTCCAATTTTTAAGGACTTGTACAAGGACTTGCAGGGCTTGAGGGTACTGTACTTGGAGGTAAGGACTCAGAGGTAAGGACTTGAGGTATCAGACCGAGTCCATCTCGGGTCCAGTAAAGGAAGGTTCTCCCTTAGCAAAAAACGAGCTTGCCGCACACTGTTGCTGCAAACTTGCTGCAGCTTTGCAGCAACCTTGCAGCAAGGTCACGATTTGCCATGCAAATTAGTTTGCGGCAACCTTGCTGCAGGCTTGCTGCAACCAATTTTCCTGCAGCCCTTTTCCTGCAGCCTTCTCGCACACTCTCCCGCAGCCTTCTCGCACACTTCTTGCAGCCTTCTTGCACACTTCCTGCAGCCTCGCACACTTCCTGCAGCCTTCTCGCACACTTTCCCGCAGCCTTCTCGCACACTTCCCGCAGCCTTCTCGCACACTTCCTGCAGCCTTCTCGCACACTTTCCCGCAGCCTTCTCGCACACTTCCCGCAGCCTCGCACACTTCCTGCCGCCTTCTGGCACACTTTCCCGCAGCCTTCTTGCACACTTTCCTGCAGCCTTCTCGCACACTTCCTGCAGCCTTGCACACTTCCTGCAGCTTCTTGCACAGTTTCCCACAGCAGGGGCCACTTAGATAGCAGCCATGATATGTATAAACAACAGCACGTGGGCTCAGTTATTGTGTACAAGCAGACATGCCATGTCATTAGTCAGTGACTGTCTCTGCTCCAAATATAAATGCTGGAACTCAACAGAACAAGCTCTCTTGAAACTCCATTTACTTTGTACATACAATTAAACCTTAATCCATAATGGCTTTTAAATATAAACCAAACTTAATCAAGCTTTGTTAGAAATTACACCTTGAAGAATATGAATCAGAGTACACACTTCACAGTCACAAGAATCCTGCATGAAGTTGTGTAGCTACATAGCTGAATAAAAGTTCTGGGTGAGTTTATTGTCAAGCCAAGGACTGGAAACATGAACCACAAAGTGACATTTGGTTTCTTCAATAATGTTAGGAATTTCCCATTTACTTAGGGTGACAATTTTGGACATGTTGAACAGAATTTAGCAAATCCTTTTTAAATGAAGCTTAGCCTAAGTATTTTAAAGTTTGTGTGAAGATGAAAACAAAAACTTAATTATAGTTACTGTTTCATATTCAAATCAATAAAACTCAAAATGCATTGGAGTTAAATAAATGTATGATATACAGGTTAACCACAGAATTTTTCTTCATGCTGCCTTTGATATATCTGCCTTACAGTTTGAATACATCTTTCAATCCCACCATTAATCTTAGTCTTAGTATTTACTTTTTCACAAAATAAAATTTAATACAACTCTTTCTGTGTATAAAATTACTTGATGAAAAATCACTCTTATCAGTGCTGGGCAGCACTTATCAATGCTTGCTGCGGCAGCCCTTAGGGTACAAATATGTAGTTCAAACTTACTGGTGGTAATAGTAACATAACACCCTCTCTTTGTTCCTCCCATCAACTGATTACAGTGTGTTCTAATTAATCCAATGAGTCCTCTGAACATGCTGGATCTGTTGAATGTTACTCTTACTTGAGCTATTTGGCACAGATCTTCATATTTTTACAAGAGCTAACAAAGCACTGTCTTTTCCTAATTTTGCAAAAATGGCTGCCTTTCCCTCCAAAATCAGTTTAGCCAATCACAGCAGGGTAAGGCAGGAAATAGTAGAGCAAATAAAACTGTAAAAGACTGCGGCTAGTCGCAACCCTCATGCAGCCTTCCTGCGCACAGCATCCAATTAACTCAATGAGACTGCGGCTAGTGGCAACCCTCCTGCAGCCTTCCTGCGCACAGCATCCAATTAACTCTATGAGACTGCGGCTAGCCGCAACCCTCCTGCAGCCTTCCTGCACACAGTATTAAAATACTCTATAGGACTGCGGCTAGCCGCAACCCTCCCGCAACCTTCCAGCACACAATTCAGATTTGCTGCACACTTTCCTGCAGCCTTTGGTAGGCAGCGGGAAGCATGCTGCTAGCTGCAGCCTTCCTGCACACTCTTCTTGCAGCCTATTTTGGTTTCTGCTGCTTTGCTGCACAGTTGCAGAAAAGCAGCAGCAAACTTTTCATTTTGCTAAGGGAGCTGTCACATACTATAAAGTTCTATTTTATATACATATGTGTGCAAACTATTTACAAAACAAGTGGCCCATGGGCCATAAGGCATTGCTAAATTTGACTGGGTGCTCATTTATTTTATAAATGTTAAATATTGTCTATGGAAATAGCCTATGGCTAATATTACTATGTTGAAAAAAGGACAGAAAATAAAAATTTCAGGAATCATAGGAGACCTGCCCAGGACCCCCCCCTCCCTGGATTTCACAACTGAGTGGTCCAAGGAAAATGAATACAATTTTTACCCCAGCTTAATCTGCTTAAAATTATGTTTCTGGTCTATAGCTCACAGAATATAGGTCATCATGACCCAATTTCAGGTTTTCAAGGAAAATTGCCAAGGACTTCTCCAAATGTCATATTAAAAGAGTCTAGGGCTACCGGTAATAAATAAAATTTGTACTATGCCTGACTGCTCAAAATCATGCTTCTGGCCAGAAGAGCCTCCCTGGCTTTTGTGTTAGAAGATTCTGGACTTTACAGACAAGATTTGTACCTATCTGTCATTCATGGTGCTCATATGACATCTTTTTTCCTATCAGTTGCAGAATATAGGTTACCATGATCTAATTTCATGTTTTTAAAGACATTTACCTAGGACCAACCTGAATGTTATCATGATGGAAGATTCTAGGGCCTAATGGATACAATTTGTGCCCAGTCTGACTGTCTTGGTGCTCTAAACCATTTTTTGGCCAACAGGTCACAGAATATAAGTCACAATGACCTAATTTTAGGTTTTCGAAGGACATTTGCCTAAGACCTCACTAAATGTCACACTAGGAGGATTCTAGGCCAAATGGATACAATTTGTGCCCTGTCTGACTGTCTGGGTGCTCAAAATCATTTTTTTCAGCTCGTAGGTCACATAATATAGGTCACCATGACCAATTTTCAAGTTTCCAAGGAGATTTGCCGATGAACTCCCTGGATGTACAATTAGAAGTTTCTAGATCTAACAGTTACGATTTGCGCCCTGTTAGCAGATGGACAACCGGACAGGAAGACAACTGGAAGGCCGGACAAAGGATGATAGCTATAGCTCAAATGACTTACAGACAACTGAGCTAAAAATGAATATATAAAAAAACTGTATATACCAAGCTTTAGCACTACAGTGGGAGCTAAAGGTAAAAAAAACACTTAAGTAACAGTCATGTGTCATGTGACATATGAAACACTTATGGTAATCACAGATTTCTGTTTTAAATTTCTTTTATTAAGGAAATTGTATTGAAATCTGACTTGGGCCAGGGTTGAAGATTACTCTGACTCAAAGAGGGCCGTGTATAAACTAAGACTCAAACCTTAAGGACTCGGACTTTGACTCAGACTTGCACTTGGCCTGAGATGATGGAGGCTCTACTCAAATCACCGCAGCTATTTTATATCATGATCAAAGCATCTTAAACCACTGAAGAGAATTACCATTAATTATCTTTTCACTTACACTGTCATCACTCACTCAATATAAGTGGTATGAAATGGTTGTAAAATCATATTGGATAACTGGAAGATGATTGAATTTTAGCTGATTATTTTATACCTTCTTTAATACTGTGAATTCTATAAATTTAGAATGTCCAATTTCTACATCAGGCTGAAAAGTCAAGGTAATTGACCTATCCATGAACTCTATGTGACCTTAATCACATATTCATTCACTGAATAATCATAAGAATTGGACTAACGGGCAACCAATCAGGTAACCGTTTACACTGAAAGTGTCAATCATCCAACAAAGACAAAATCTGCATAATTTGACAGAGCTCTGTCAAACAGAACACATGTAGTCTGTACCAGTAACCATTTCGGCACATGTTTTCCAGGATATTTTTTTTTATATAAAGGAGACAGTATAAAAAAAAATCTGGGCTATGGGTTGCATGAGCTATTCCTCTGACTACCAAGTAAACAATAATGTCTTACCTGGTACGTAATTAGTATGAGACAATTAATCAAAAATATTGCAAGACAGTTCACTGCATGACTGCGTTATATTAAACCAGGAAACAGATACCAGTTGATGACATCAGCCAATACAACGTCATGTGTAATCAACCTTTGTGACATCATTTTTATATTGTAAGCAGCTCTCACTACCATGGGCATGGAAGACCTTCTCTGAAGGAGCATTCTGGGGGCTCATTATAATAATTAGGTTAAAAGGGCAGAGCATTTTGGCTGTGGTGGATGGTCAATTAATGGCCCAGATGTTAACACTTACTCATTGCACAAGTTTCTGTTCTTATGCTTTTTGTTACTACATTCCCTGATTTTCTTATATCTCTGAGAGAATAAGATTTTTTTATCTTGATAATATGACTTCTAAGAAGTGTATACACAATATTTTGTTATTGATCATGCAAATATGAAACCAATTTTATTAAGTAAGCCACGGACATGGCCAGTTTGAAACCGGGATTGGCCCGATGTTTTCCCATGAGCAATTTGCATTCGTAACACAGTTTACGACAAATAATCAAGGACATCAAAAATCCCGACATATAGAAAAGAAACCCTATACAGACCACTCAGAGATAATACATTTAAAGTCGAAGACAAAATTGCTGACTAATTAAATGAACAAAATTACAGCGGATAAGCTTACAACTCTCCCATCACATGTGACTTGATTTTCAACACAAAGATAATTAATCAGCCAGCCAACAATGAGTAAGACAAAGAGGATTAAAACATGCCAGAATCCTCACAAGTCGGTTACAAGGACTCTGCAAATTACAGCCTGTAAGCTGCTGAGATATCCTTATATTCAAATTAGAAGATATTGAGAAAATGAGAATACAAGATATATAACAAAAGAATACTTAAATCTGAAGTGATTAAACAGTACTGTTTACAGTGCATTGATTAAATTATTATTCGTTACATGTGAAATTAACAGATGCCTCCATCTGAACTGGTTGAATTTTTTTTTTTTCATTTTTTTAAGTCATTGTATTGCATTGTCAAAGACTGGACTAAAGCACTGCTCAAGAAAGCTTTTAACACAATGTTCATCATGCCATAATTTTTCAAATAAACAACTGTGGGTCAACTTGTTTTTGAAGTCAAAGCTAGATTGACTACTGATGGTGTAGAACCACACTTAAAATTAAAAATATTGAGAATGAATAGAAACAAGTGACCCATGGGTCATGATGCTCAACTGACCTGAACAGTTTTTATGTTAAAACTTTAGAATTGTGTCCACAACAATTTAAAAAACTTGTCAAGTCAGTTTTATTATTATTTTGCATGTTAAGAATGTTATTTGAACAGACGGTGCACAATTTATGCTAAACTTTTGGAGCTGAGTGCAAAATTTTTGTTTTGCAGTCCAGAACATTCACACAAGTCTGATTTTCAAAATGCTTTAAACACACAAAAATATGTGTAATTTGCAAATTAAATCTAATCTAAAATGAACTTATTTTTTGTATGGAGGGAGATTGACCAAGGACCTACCTGGATACTTAGTAAAAAGTTTCTAGGTTGATACAGTTACAATTTATGCCTTGTTAACTGATGTAGTCAGACAAAGGGTCATCTCTGTAGCTCAGATGACCTATGATCAGCTGAGCTAAAAAAACATTTACTGAAATTTCACTAAATTAGATAGGATGGATTTTAACTGACAGGACTTACTTTATACATTCCACAACAGGAGCAAACAGTTTTTATACAAAATTATTTTGGTGAAACAGCTTAACCTTCCATGTCGCAAACAAAAAACTTGATAAAAGAAAGACACTTAGAAATTCTCACTCACTCTACTGCTTATGTATCGATCATTTAAATTTTGACAAATGAAATGTGACTAGCACCACTGTTGATCTTTGAGTGCATGAATTGGGATTAAAACCTAAACAAGGCTTACAGGTCTATACTAACCTGAGCAACAGGATATACATCAGGTATAATGCTTTCAAGAAAACATGCTTGACCATTATTTGGAAGTACTTCATTACTTTTCAAATACATGTGTGACAAATTCATGTACAATGCAAGTACTAAACATTTTAAACCTGAGTACAAGCACAGAATGTTCAAAAGTCCCTCCTTAAATACTGGCATGGATGTACACAACACAAAATTGATTAAAGGTGGTGCCACCAGTCTTGTGAATGAGACATCAAAAATGTATGGACTTGTAAAATTTCAGCCAGATACTTCAATCACTCTTGAGCTATGTGCACAGATGCATGAAACTCAAAAACAATGGTAGGTGGCACCAGAAGTCTTGTATACAACAAATCTATCCGAGATGTATGGACATGCACAATTTCATGCTGATATGTTGAGTCACTCCTCAGAAATAAGTAAGAACATCCACTGTGCAAAAATTATTTCAGGTGGTGTCATCATTTTTGTATACAATAAAGCTATCCGAGATGTAAACATATGCACAATTTCAGGCTGATATATCAAATCCCTCCTGAGAAAAAATAATTCAGCCAAAAATGATTTAAGTAAATTTGAACAAAGGCCACATATAAATAATTTGTGTCCAATGTTACAGAATTTGAACAACAGTTTTGCTGAAGAAGACAATTGCAGCCCTCAGTTTGATACAGGCTTACTTGGTGACAAGACCAACTTCAGCTGTCTGTTTTAACTCAACCAAAAACCAATGAACCCAATTTATTCTTATACAATTGAGAGGACCCTATCCTAGGATAAATCTTGTGAAAAATTCAACAATTTGGCTTGACAGTTTCATCATAAAATATTTTTAATGCAGAAGCGGAAAGGGACTAAAATTACAAGTTTATTTTGCAAACAAAGAAAACAGGTCAATGCTGGTGGCACCACAAAAACCTCAGCTTCAGATATGATTCATGTGACCAAAATTTGCATAAATATTGGTGAACCTAGATCCTGCAGTTCCTGAGAAATTATGAGTTAATGTGCTGATGACCCTTGTACAATAAAGGTTGATGCAGGTGGTGCCACCAATACGTGAAATTCAAATATGATTCATGTGACCAACATTTGCCTAAAATTTGGTGATGATAGTTTCTGCCATTTCTGAGATTGTTATGTTAGTATACTTACTTGGCCAAATTCCTGTAACTTGGCCAAAATTCATTGAAACCAAATCATTTGAAAATATGTGAGACAGCTTGTCTCTGAGATCATTTCTGTGAAATACTGAACAAGGTGGTTGAATGATTCACAGTAGAAGATTTTTTAAGGTTTCTAGCTTTTTTCCTGTAAAATGTAAGTTGATACAGGTGGCACCACAAACTGTTCAATCCCACAACATTTTACATGTGACTGATTTTGCATAAAATTAGGTGATGCTGGCTTCTGCTGTTCCTGAGAAACGATGGGTTAATGTACTGATGAAGAATAACCCCCATACTAGCCACCAATAACTCAATTTCAAATATGACTCATGTGACCAATATTTGCATGAAATTGGGTGATGACAGCTCCTCCCGTATCTGAGATTGTAAATTTAGAATGCTTTATTTGGCCAATTGACAAAGTTCAGCTTCTTGTTACTCTACCAAAATTCACCAAACTCGAACCACTCAATAAACTTGAAATATTGAACAATTTGGCTTGATGGTTTTGGAGAAGAAGATATTTAAAGGTCAAAGCAGTAAGCAAATAAAAGCCAAATCCAATCGAGTTTTTTAGAAGTCTGATTTTTTGCATAAAATTTTGTGATGCCAGGGCCTGCCATTTTTGGAGACAGTATGGTATAATGTATGGATAATGCCACACCATCGCATAAGCTTAACAGTTCACTAACAAATTTAAATACTCACTTCTTTCCCCCACTGGTCTGAGTGCTGGCATCGTTGATGGTGAGATGGGAGGCATGCCGCCTGGTGGGCCTGGAGCGGGCTGTGATGGTATACTGTTATTTCTCATGTGACCACCTGAAAAAATAAATAAATAAATTCAGTCCATATTCAATACAAAAGGAGGTCTTTATTTTGGGTGTTATACAATGTCATGGAACATCTTCAGCCTCCAATATTTTCTTCGCCATCCTCTGGTTTCTGAAACTCACTAATAGTATGTGCAATATATATCACTGATAAACCCATTATTGACCATTCTTCATTTTTCTACTATTCTTATACAGATTGGACCTAAGACTGTTGTCAGCACTCTTTACAGGGGTAACTGCTTACTAATGACACCTAGTGTATAATCAGTGAATAAATTAACCTAAATGAAAATGTTCACAGTAGTTTATCCCTTGAATTCCAAATAAAATCAGAGGGAGGATAGCACCTTATTCCTCACTTCAATATTATCCAAATGTAACAACATACTGGTAATAAAACTTAGTTTGGTCCAAATATCTTCCTTTCCACTTAAACTGCACATACACTATTCTTGGATTCAAGCTATTTTTAGAGTGTGACTAAGTGGGTTATAAGAGCAACCATAAAACTGCACAAGTGCAACTGACCCTACTATCCAAAAGTGCCACCTTGTCAGCCAAACCTGTTTACGGTATATGACTATGTTTAACCAAATAAATATGACTACCACATAGGTACCTGCTAAGATGATATATCCTGTTTCTCCATTATATATAACAGTATAGAGCAGCCCAGGGTCCTACCCTATATCCCAAGAGCCCTTCCAAGCTAGTATTTAAAGGCCGCTTACTGTTGTATCCAAATTGATGGTCCCTCACAGGGTCACTTCTCAGTATAGTGTCACTGGGTATATGCTTGCTGGGGACTGCAACACAGCACATAAATATGAGCCCTTATTAGATCTAGGATGGTAAGGTAATTTAACATTTTTAATTTTGTTTTTCAATTAAACTCCAGATGGAATTTGTCAACACTCAAAGTAATTTAGCTTGATAGAATATAATAAACAAAATTCATGTTGGTACAGGTCACAAGATTAAAAGTAATCCAATGTTTTGTGATTTATTAAGGTAATTTTTAGTAATTACTCAGCAATCATATTTTTTAACAAATAACATAGTGATAAGTAAATTTGAAGGCTCAGTGAGCTCAATGATTTTTTGGAAAAAAACTCAATTTTTTAAGTCATAATTACTCAATTTCAGATTACTATAAGCTTATTTACCATACTTCCAAACATATATATATTTTTCATTTATCTCATGATTAAATGAGATGAGATGGAAAATAATAGATAAAAGTCTATAATTAACATGCTTAAAATAAAAAAATTCTAACACTTACAGGAAAATTTATGAGGTTATAAATTAGTATTCAATCAAAACTATATTAAGCCACATTAAAATTGAAACATTCCTAAGAGAATGTGCATCAGAAGAAAAAAGGGTGCATAAAGTTGGGAGACTTAACACAGTGCACATAAACAGTGAAACAGTGAGTGCATGGAATTTCTTTCCAATACTAGAGTGCAGTTCAAACAGCAACCAGGAATAAATCAAATTTTATTTGTTTTTGGTGGAGGTAGCTGCCTCCATGTTTTAATGCTGACTTAATTCTTAACCTTAGTTTTTACATCTGCAAAGTTTCATTTCAGTTTGAGACTATGTGACAGGGTGGTAGCACTCACTTCCTGTCATATATCTTGTACCCTGGTGTCACCCAGGCCTGGTGTCTACTGAACCTTCAGCTTATCCTAAGATAAAAAGATGGATCTGTGGAATAGTGACATTTTATTATTTTGCAAGAACCAAGTTTATTAAAAGGACATAATAAGGAGCAATAATATTCCTACTCTTTTGCACTTTCAGTTCAGTTTTGCAAAAGTTTCCCTACAAAACCATTCCAGCACACAGTCTCATTTCCTTGCATACAACTGTGTCACATCTTGTTATAACCCTACATGTTGGTGAACACAGTCTGTTTACCATAACAAGGCCACATGACTGAAGGTATGATTTAGAGGGGCAACACACGGCCCGACGCACTGTGTTTATGTTGACACCTGCCATTGCGCCTGGTTAAATGTTTTTAACACTTGTTTACAGGAGTAAGCAAATGATTTCATGGCAATATTTTGGCAGGTACTGATTAATTTTCAAGGGAAGAAGCTATTTTTCATGTTAATAAATCAACATGTTTTATAAGTGATTGGGCCCCTTTAATACGCCAGCTTTTAAGAAAGCACAGCCATCTGGTTCACCCTGTTGTCAACTGATCCTGCTTATCATACAAACTGTGTTCTACATTGAGTGACCTAATTTTGATATTAAGCTAATACTTTAAGGTGAAGATATTGTCATAAAAACTAAGCTCTACTTGTACTTTTTTTATCTATACTCGATTAACTAAGGATTAGTTCTACCTAAAATATCGGCTACAAACAGATGTCAGTTTTCAGTAAGTGATACCAGTCATTCAAAACTGTTTTTTTTAGAGTAATGTAACTACAAACAAAACTGACTGGTGAAAAGAAAATAATTAAGCTACATATTCTACTCTATGGGTTTTTTTTCTAATTTTTTTAAAAGAATAGGTCTATTGCCTGTTGGTGGCACTGTCTATTGAATGTGGATGAAGGTATCCATATGATATGAATGATAAGTTTCATATTAAGCCTTCTGGAATTCTGGTTTTATATGCACGCTGTTAGGAATAATCCAGAAGTCAGAACCTGTCCATAAGACATTACAGCAAAACTCTGAGGTTCTATAACAAGATTTCATCATTATGCCATTCAGGCACCTGCGGGGTTTGAACCAGGGACCTGACAGCTCAGAAGTCCAAGGCCTTAACCACTAGCTAGCCTATGTCCTACGGCCTATTCCACTTCATGTAAAACTGATATTTTTTAAAATGCTGTTTGAGCCTTAGACATTCTCAATTTAATTTATTACTCAAAGAATTTAATTAGAATGTCAAATTTTATATTAAAGTGATTTTATGGTCATCCAGGTTATTGGAGACATTGATTTTAGGCCATATATATATATATATATATATATATGCATTGGTGTTAAAGTGCTAGCAAATTGAAAAAATTATGTATTATGGATTAATCACTATTATAAAATCAGTTCATATATATGTGATGAAATAGGGTTTTGGGTATGAACATATCCAACCAAACACTCAAGGTTGAAATATTGACTCTGTAACAGGGACTGGCATAAACCTTCATATTTATACAAATTTCTGTAGTAAACTGTACAGTTATTAATCCTATATATAATTCTACTAATTAATTTAAGTGAGCCTGTTTATAACTAAAAGAGCTAGGGCAATTAGATGAAATCATTACACTTCCCTATGCAAATGTCAAACTGTTACACAATTTTCATCATGTTCCAGGTAAAAGAATGAATAACAGAAATTCTAAATGGCCTTGACAAACTACATTGACCATTAAAACTGTATTACTCCATACACATGTTTACATGATGAGCACCTTGTGCATGCTATCAGTTAATACTTTTTATATTTACTAACTGCCTGACTTGTAATAATTAAAAAAAAATTTTATTGACAAAATGTGGTTAATGCTAGCAAAATTTTACTGTGGGCAAGTTTCTCCTGTACACTGTATCTGAACCATACATAACAACATGCTCTAATAAAATATCCAGTTATTTCACTTACATTACACCATGTACACAAACTTGTGTGTCTCAAAATCATTTTGATAATAAAATTATTGGCAAAAGTACAAAGGATTTTCCTTAAAATAATTTCTGCGCATTTCATAAGGAGTAAATGGATACAACAGATTTTAAATTTGACAGTTAACAATGTTCCACAGTCAATTTTCTGATCAATGAAATTAAACTCTTTAACAAATATTCATTTCTAATAAGAAAAAGAAACATTACAGTTCAGGCTGTTCTTTAAAATTTAATTTAAGGTGAATAAATAAATTACCCAATAAATATAAAATATGGTCTATATATTATCTGTTAGGAGTACTGTAGATCCTCTTTTTATGGCTGCATGTCTATTTATAGCTGCACCCCAAGTTTACAAGGTCCCTGTATGGAGTAGTCATGTCTTGTTTTAACTTCCTATGCACTTCCCTGATTCCACAGGAGATAGTTTCTAACAATATTTTACCATTTTGCCTTTATAGAAGCTGGCCAGTTCAATTAACAGACTTTAACTCCATAGACCTTTGCCTTAACCACTAATTAATCTACATTGTGAAAGAAAGCTTATCATCAATTAAAACCTATATTATAATTGAAGGTGGAGGCACTCAGCCATTCCAAAGCAGCCCACTTTGGCAAAACCTCACTAGTGAACCTTTTTTTACATTGAATCTTTGTTAATGATGCACAGTGTGTCCTAAGGGGGTCATTTCTATAGATATCCCATTAATCCTGAGACCTTATAATTTTGTGAATGGGCCATAATAGTACATTCTATTACAATTTATCCCAGTTTAAGGACTTTGGGCATGTAAACTCAGACCACCATATCAACTTGACCGTTGGAAAACCTGTCCGTCAGATACTCGGCCAAAGAACCCTGGAGAAACCCTTAGCAAGCACAGTTGTCATAAAGAGAGGCAACAGTCCGAGTCTGTCACTTTTAAACATAAAAACAAATATTTTCTCATGCACAAGTGTATGAAAGATATGGCAACAACCCTTTATCCCCAGGGAACTCATTTCCTGGCCTCAGTATATCACAACAGCAGACAAGGGCCTCATCACTTGCTGTAAAATGCACTAATGGCAAAGAGTACAGACCTATGTTGTCAGGGGAAAAAATCAAAATAGCCACCACAAGCATCTGTAACCCTTAACAATGTACTTAGTCAAACATATTTCAGGGTGTTAAGGGTAAGGACCTAAATCTTGCGGACAGAACTTACAGTAGCCACTGCATCCATCTGTCTTAACTGATTCACATGCTTACCCATTCTTCACGTATCACATCAATTTATTAACCTATACGCTTATCAATAATAATGCTTAATGTGATAAAAGATGGAAATAAAACGTGCTGAAATATAATAACAGTATATAACTAGTACTTGCATTTTAGTCTATGCAAGAAATTTACATTATTATTCCAAAGAGGCAGAGTAGGAATTAAAGCCATAAGGTCATTGAATTCATCTGAGAAATATTTCTTATATAACTAACCTTTGAAGATAAGGAAACACTAAATATTTTTTAAGTGACATATCATATTTCTCTATATTTAGGTCATAAGTGCACAAAATATGTAGAGTTGAAGCAAATGTCACCAAGAGCTCACACGGTCTTGCAAAAGTAAAAAAATAAACTGTGCTGCAATGGTAATTAACTGAAAATAGTAAAACATGAGAGAAAAGAGGAGAGAGAGAGGAGAAGGGATTAAAATGGTTATTGCAGTTCTAGGAGACAGATTGGTTGCCATGGTGACATTATATCTTACCGGGTTGGTTCAAGGTGGGGTCAGCAAAGCCCCCTTGTGGTGGGGCATTTCTTACCCTGGGGGGTAAACTTGGTGCTGAAAGATAACTTGGTTGTAAATTACACTGATTCTTCATGCGGTATTTCAAACATTTATTATACCTGAAAGACCATATTCACATATAAGGCAAAAAAAAAAGAATTGGTTCTCAGGCACTTTTTTTCAGTGGGTGTTTTTTTTAATTACATTTGTATGTATGTTTCGAGAAAATTGTCATATGATCAGGGAAAAAACATGATAAGTACAATTTTGTTTTCTAAACAGGTAAAAGCATTACATAACATAGGAAAACTTATCAAAATTGTATTATCTTATCTTCTTGAAAGATGAAAATCAAAATAAAAATTTTTGATGGGATTTTTTATGGGGGGGGGGGGGGGTTAAAATTGTTGCGGGCAGTGCCTGAGAACCATACTTTCTATTTATTGGGCCTGAGGTATATTTTGTATAAACCTTATAACCAGCATTAAGTTTATTAAGTTTCTTAAAATACCCATTCAAAACATAAAATGTAAGAATCATTCAACCAGCAGTAGCTGATGTTAAAAGCACAAATATACATATAGCACACACAGGCCTGTAGCTCACACAATTTGTGGCAGCAGAATAAACTTTATTTAGGATGTGTGTATGTGTGTGTTAGCTGTGTCATCCACTGAGACTACAATGAAAAATGTGTTAACACTGAACTGACATCCTTGTGTATATGAATAACAAACAAGCAGGGCTTTATTAACATATATATATATATATATATATATATATATATATAAATATATATATATATATATGGTGGAACTGTCTGAAAGACCACATTTCATATATGACTACCTAACTATTAAGACCACTCAAAAGCATTCACATTGGTTATAACTGACCTGTCTAATAAGACATGAATTTAGACCACTTTTTGGCCAGCCTTATTGGTGGTCTCATAACACAGGGTTCACTGTATTTGTAACCACATGTAGGTATGTGTATATAAATAAGATATACAATAAATGTACTTTAGCTCAGCAATGGTATACTTCCAGTTCACTGTCACTACTAAGAGACTATTAATATTAAGAACAGTAAAACAATTTATTTTGCTGGTAGTAAGTTGACCAACATGTGAATTTACCTTTCAGGGCCCAAGACCATTAAAGTATTTTTACAGCACTACACATGGGTTTGAGTTTGGCATGTATATCTGCTCAGTGATCAAACATATACAGAAGTTGGATAGGTAGGGAAGATATAGGATGTCATGGAGCACAAATCCTCATCAGGGTTCAACATGTGATAACAGCCTATTTGCCTGTGCCATGCTACGAAGCAACATGTTGCAAGAAACAATAATTTTTTCACAAGGACTACCATGCACGTTTGATGACATCAGCAGTCATGGACCAAAAATTAGAATGTCTTGGATGAAAGATTTAACCTAAGTCATGATATAAATATTATTCAAAACTTTTTTATAACAGTCTTACCTCTATTGCTCCAGAGTGTCATCCGGTTACAATTTTTTTTTTATTCTTACTATATATGTAGAATTATAGATGATACTGAAAAAAGGGAGAATTTTTCTTTAAGTTTCCATTAATTAAGTTACCATTGCGAAGTGGTCTGTCTAAATATATGTGGGGATTGGAACAGTTTAACTTTCTTCTTGGTTTTCCTATCAATAAGCAAGCTTTGCCTTGTGGCCGTGAGCTCAGATGGTATATTCTCAAAATATTGACACAATGGGTTTATTTTTTTTAATATGATCTTCAAACCAGGGTCATGAAATAATTTGACATGTATTCATTGGTATGAGACTTCAAGTGTGTGTGTGGCTTTTTGACTTTGTGCTAACTAATTAAGGCAGAACCATGAAATTAAAAGAAACATAAACCCCTATTTTCTTGTCCTTGTTTCTTGAATTGTATGACCAAAACTGCTCTAAATGGAGCAAAAAAAGGAGAGTAAAAGAGATATCACAGCTCAGTTGTGATTTTTTAAGAGAGGCTGAGTGCACATCACATCAGGTCTTTCTGTTTATATGAATATATGTCTGTCTAGACCCCTCACTCAACAGTGACATCATGCTTCATATTAGAATTTGCACAAGGTGTGTCTCAACTTACAAGATATCCTTCTTGAAGATGGCATGGATCTATAATCTACAATTCCACTGTAGTTTACCCTTCCCTCCCCAGATGTCACCACAAGCTATGAGAAATTGCAATTTTAGGACATGGGTCTGCTGTCTCTGACAGTCTACCTTTACACATCTAAGGGAAAGACTGAAAGAGCCTTGTGACCTACAACAAGAGCAATTTGTGAAATTCAATTCAGCTTGTTCTGAATTTCTACTTAACAGTTAATGTTAGAGATAAAAAGCAAACCATATATGTAACTTACCAAGTGTGCCAGACTGCATGCCTCCTGCACTCGGAGGAGGTGGTGGAATTCCACCAATAGGAGGGGGTGGTGGTGGTGGCGGTGGACCACCACCAGGTGGTGGAGGGGGAGGAGGAGCAGCGGCAGCAGGAGATGGCGGTGCTATTGGTGGTGGTGGAGGCGGTGGAGGTGGTCCCCCGGGAGCAGGTGGTGGCGGCGGTGAAAACTGTGCCCTTGGAGTGGTAAACGATGGTGAAATTGGTGCAGCCATTGATACGTTGTCCATTCCACCTGGAACATTTGCACATATTGGTATTAATGCAAACACTGCAAATTAATGGTCAGGGGACTCTTGACAAAAACATATCTGAAAGCTAAAAATAGACTCTACATTTTGGTATGAAACCTTTGGTTTTTCTGATACTTGATGATTTTATATAATTTATAATATTTCAATTAATATCAGGTATTTGACAAAAAAATTTATTCCGGCATATCTGTTGCACACACAAAATACATCTTGTTAAAAATGTTTACAACTGATGAATATAATGGGAATCATGTGAAGTGATAGGTCTTGATGCTGAAGCATTAATGAACATTCTGGAGTACATGCAGATCAGATATTATTTTCTCCTGTTAGTGGCCTCTCTCAGTGAATTACTCATATTTTTGCTTCATGAATAGAAACTACCAGTAGGAGATAAAAAAAGTGTTAATGGATTTCAATTAAGGAATTCATTCGACACACTCAGACACATGGACAAATGTATCCTCACCTTTGTGTGATGTATTTGTGGTCATTGGTTGCGTTCCTCGACCAGCCACCAAAACAAAAAAGTCCATGACATCCGATAGGCAACTCATGGTGTCATGCTATTAATAGTGAACAGTACACATGGGTTAGTATTAAATTATATATATTACAAATATATGGGGAGATATTTATGTTAAAAATCTATATTTCAAGACATAATTACTTTAAAGAAGCTAGAATACAAACATGTGTGACAAATTAGGAATAAGAACAACAGAGGTTTAAATCAATTTTATATGACATGTGTTTTATTAAAAATTTGACATTTTAATGAATACTTTGCTGACATTATTGGCAATAATTAAAGCAACAACAGGCAACAATAATACCAGCAATTATTGATCATTCACTAAAATAGATCCATGAAAAACAGGATAAGGATTCATTTGAACACTACTGACAAATAAACATGACAGAAATGTAGACATCTGAACAGTGATAAACCCAAAGCAATCAAGATAAACCTGTGCTTTAATTAATTGGCAGGATCTGCTAGTACTTCTTCACTATATTAGGAAGAAAACTGAAATGTACATGAATAAGAAATAATGGAGTTTTGTTGTGCTTTTCTTATATTTATCACAGGGCTTGACATTAACTTTTGAAAGCAGTTGCCCAGTCAGGCAAGGAACATCTAGCTTTTTCTTGCCCTACATGATTTTTTACCTGCCCTACAAGAACTCTTTGTTTGCAACTTGATGTACAAGACACAAAGTTTGTTGTCCTAGCCTTTAGGTAAAGGTTTATGTCAGAACCACCTGCCCAACTGGGCAAGTTGGAGCCAAATTTTAGTTGCCCTAATAGTATTTTCTCAAACTTTTACTTGCCCTGGGCAAGTGGTAAACCATTAATGTCAAGCCATGTATCACTAAAAAATATGTCCTTTCTACAGTAGGAGCTACAGAATTATTCTGATATCAATACAGACAGAAATATTAATTATAATTAAATATTAAAATATAAATACTAAACTGCAAGACAAAGCAGAGGTTGGCCAAGATTACACAGCTAAATAAAGGAATCTTTACGAGTGATGCTAATAAAACATCACAATATCACATCTTATCCACATTATTTTTCATGATAAATTTAAAATAATTTGGGAACCATTCTTTTGAACTTTGAAAGAATTACTCAATTCGTAGACAACAAAGATCAGGAGAAAGTCGTAGTTGTTTTTACTACTGTGCATTAAAAAATTTATTACTTTACTAAATATAAAGTATAGTAAGTAATATGTTCATATTTCATGTTTGAAATAAATGGATCTGGATAAATGTTTATTGTCTCACTATACTTAACATAATTAAAAATTAATATTGATAATTAAAGTAATATATATATACATGTATTAATATATATATATATATATATATATATATATATATATATATATATATATATATATATATATATATATATATATATATAATATGATTCACACTTGGGAAAGTTAACAAGTTTATGCATAGTTTACTGTGTGTTTATGAATATGATTATCTCTGACAAGTTCAGCCACTGGTGTGAAATACTCTGTATTTGACTAGTTTGCCTTTCTGCCACCAGGTGTCACTGGTAGTTCATTTCAATACAACAAGAAGTGGCTGAGGGCCCGCCTTCACTAATGTAAATAAAACTGCAATAGGTCCCTTGTACAATGTTGGCAAGTGCCAATTGTAGCTGTATAACATGTGTCTGCAGCTATAAAAAATGCACTTTATTGGTAAACTGTTCAAGGAACATTGTGTTGGTTCTAGCAGCTACCATTACACTGGGCAAACCTTACATAATTACCATTGGTATCCTAATGAGTCATATATTTTACCTTCCTTATAGGCCTATTCACTGCTTGCTGGATCTGATTTATCAAGCCATTTGTACATGAATTACATAATATACTAATGAGCTATCAGGATCTCAGAGAAACCATTGTAAAGGGAAGGAGGTTAAACTCTAGTTACAGGATAGTGTATGTAATAAAATAGTTATTAGCTTACATTTTACCATTGAGCCAAACAATTTCCTGAATATACCTGCAAGCTTTTTAGAGGGACATAATCAGGAGCAATATTATGCCTATTCTAATCAGTTTACTTTTGCAAAGCTGTATACAAAAGTTTTTAGGCAAAATCATCACAGCACAAGGTCTGAGTACCGGCCTAGCTCGATCCTCTTGAGCTGTTTAAAACCTTGTTATATTTTTGCATGTTAGTAAACACAGTCCATGTATGGCTGTTCACAATAACAAGGCTGTATGACTGGAGGTCTGATTTTGCATATGTGTGACAAATCCCAAACAAAGATCAAGTAGTCCAAACTAGTCCATACATGGACCTTCATATTCTCTGATATATCTCTCCTAGATAGACATTACGGTCCATGGGCTGAATATAAATTCACTGCAGAACCTGTCACAATAGATTTGTATGACAGTTCCAGGGGCCTCAGTTGAAATGACACAGATAGCACAGTGTGCATGAGTCTGTGTTTTGGGTATCATGCTAGCCTGAGTCACCACAGCATGCAATGTTTCTGCCAGCAGGCACATGTATTACATTTTTTGGGCCAAGTCATTCAGGACATCTCCTTACTGACAGGTTGTTTGGCTTGGGCCCCTGAGTGTTATGTTGATTCCTGTGACACACTCAGTCTACTTTTTTTAACACTCATGTACAGGAGTAAGCCAATGGTTTTGTGTTAATTTAACATGCTTCATAGGTGATACAATGCCCTTTAATCGAATGTCAGATATGTAGGCCTTTATATAATTAGTTTTAATACACAAAAAAAATATAATTGGGCTTAACTAGTACAAACTTAGTTCAAGATTTCTTAATAAACATATGGAAATGTCCCTTTAAACATTTCTTTGATGGACAAGTTCCATGATTTGTTAGTTCATGGTCCATGCATATTCTCTCTAATATGGGCACATCTCCACTTTGGAAAAAAACTAAGGTCCAACTATTATCTGTTATAAGGCAGCCCAACGATGCATCACACTTTTTACTTTCCTTTATGCAATATGCCACATTTACACTGACAGTTAAATCAATACACTGTGCTGGAATACCTGGTTATATTTTATATACTATATAGAGCTAAAATTAATTTTCTTACAAAAAAAATCTTATGACAAGAAATTACATCTAGGGAAATGGGCAAGAACATTTATCTTATTGTGGTACAGACACTTTGTGTCAAGAAAATCTAGATACCTTTTTCTTTACCTTTGAATGCTGCCAATAAATCAAGAAAATTATCTTGAGGATCAGCAGAAAATTTTCTATACATAAGAAATTATATCTTATCACAAACTTTTTTCTTGGAAGTGCCACAAACTTTAAAAGTTCAATAATTGCATGTCATACCAAGTGTGTTTTAAACACTGAAATCATACCCTGAAAGAATCCTCAATGCAGTGAGTTTAATATCTTTTCTTGAAAGGGACATAATCAGGTGCAACATTATACCTATTCTTATACCTATCAATGTTGACACCTTTGATCACGCCCAGTCCACTGTTTTCAACACTCATTTACAGGAGTAAGCAAATGGTTTCAGGGCACTGTTTGGTAGGTACACATTTATTTTAAAGGGAAGAAGCTATTTTGCGTGTTATTTCAACATGCTTTATAGGTGACTGGGCCCCTTTAAAAGATAATTAAGGAATAGAAATTAATTAAGGAATTATCTACATCTTCCTTGCAGCGAAAAGATTGCCAAAGAATATTTCACTGGATTATCTATAACTGCTTTGCTGAAGATATTATAAAGACAGAAAACACTAAAAGATTATTTAAATCTGTTTTGTAGAAATAAGAACACTTACTGGATTATCTACGTCTATCCTGAAGCCCCTTTGTACCCTGTTCACTTTGTAATGGTTAATTTGTGTTCCCCTGCAAAAAAATGAAACAAAAATCTGAGATGAAATTAGTAATTACACGTTCCTGTAGAAGAAAATATTCCCACACAAAAAAAATACACTTCTACAAAAAAAGTACACCTCTGAATGCTGTTTGCAGCTTTAATTTCAAACAAGGCCAACAAGCCTAATGCGAACCTGTGCAATGGGATATACATCAGGTAAAATGCTTCCATGAAACCATACCTGACCATTATTATTAAAGTACTTGATTACTTTTCAAGTACATTTGAACAAACTTGAGAAAGGTTGTTTAAGGGACAATTTATGTGAAATATTGAACAAAGTGGCTGGACAGTTTTGGAGAAGAAGGTTTTTTTTAAAGATTTTTTTTTTCAACTTTTTCCCTGAAAAATCAAAGTCAATGCAGATAGCCAAAAATAAGCATTAAATCCTATAGAGTTTGACATGTGACTGATTATTCCATAAAATTTGGCGTTGCTAGCTCTCGTGGATTTAGAGATAGCATAGGTTAATAGGGGGACAACGAACAGCAGCAGATTGACGACGCTGCACCACAGCATAAGCTTACATGTTAAAAAAATACAGACCCAGCAAATCAATAAAAAGGACAAAGCCCTAACCTTTTGAACCAAATATATTTATCTAACCACATAGCTATACAGACAAGAATTTGTTGAAATCACTTCCACCAAATGCAGCAATGGTAAGTATGTTCCTTATACCGGCTTCTGTGGCTCAGGGGTAGAGCGCAGGACTCAAAGCCAGGAGATCGTGAGTTTGAATCTCAGCCGAAGCGGTGAGGTTTTTCACGGTCAGCCCCCACCTAGTGTGAGCGCTCTGCAGGCTCAATGGGAAGGTCGTGCCCAACGGCCGTGTTTCACTCACAAACGAGTGTGCCTTTCGGGGGTCCTCGGTGGTATGATTACGAACCAAGGGCCGGCAGGTGCAGTAGTCACTGGGCCTGGTTAACGCCAGGATATAAAATGAGAGGAAGCGTAAGATACTGCCATATCACGCAGTCCGAAACCGGAATGGAAATCTGCAGATGTAAGGTAGCATTAAAAAAATGGAGGCGGTTACCTCCAACAAAAAAAATTTTTTAAATAAGAAAAAAAAAAGAGTATGTTCCTTATATGAACAAATGGCATATTAAATTCATATGAAGATGAAATGACGACGCACTCACCCCGTGACTTCTTGTCTGTATGATATGACATAACTGCTTCCCTGTGACGAGCTTTCCCTCATTAGAACATTTCCATTTTTCTTCCCTAATGTCAATATACTCTCTGCTTCTTCCCTTGAACAATTTTCGAAGAACCATCTGCAAGCAGCAGAAATATAGTTTGTAAAGTAAGCGAATGAATATGGAATACAAGAAATATGATCAGAATAGCCAAAATTTATGTTTTACAATTTTTTTTACTTTTTTTGTATCATCTTGTTTCTGAGTGATATTTGTTCACTTTACTTTGACTGCTCATACAGTTCATCACAATTTCTACTCAAATAATTAATTGTAAGACTGTTCACACTATATATGTATGTGTATTAAGTTAAAATGAAATGTCTTCATTAGCAAAGGAGAAATGAGCCTAACAAAAAGCTTCAACCTGACTTGTTCATGAAAAACAGAGGCCTGTGAGTTTGAACGTTGACCTTTTGATCCACAAATCATAGGGGGGATTAATAAGGACCTATATAGTACATATGTGTTATATGAATGCAATCAAGTCAGTTGCTACCGAGTAACAGACTTAACAAAAAACTTTGACCTTAGGTGTCTATGGAAATTCAGTGGTCAGCCACATGTTACTGTAAGACTGTTCACACTGTCTTTACACTGCATTATTTTTTATATAAAATAACTGATCAACTTCCTTATTGCCATAATTTTCACAGTGTGCAGAATTTCCATACTTTTCAAGGTGTCGGCTTCTTCGAAATTTTACTTACGGTGGCATTTCCTGGTTTCTCTCTGGATGTGTGTAGAACAGATGTCCCTGAAATTAACCAAAATCTGATTTGAATTTGTGCATAAGATATACATACGGCAACCAATATATATGTAAAATAACTGAGGACACTTCCTGAAAGTGATTACAGTAGCCATGTAAGCATTGGTGGAGTTGAGATTATCTTGAACTATGTACGCTCTTTACACAGTGCTTTAACTATAGGCCTTCGCCCTATATCTTAAGCGCTGTTTGTTATGACCTCGTATCCTGAATTGCTACACCAGAGGGAAACACCGTATTTTTGTCCAATCAGATGAGACCTTGTGCTGGAAGACACAGCCAAGCTAGGAATACACGGAGCCAATCATGTTCATTTCGTTTTGAGTGACAGCTCATCGACCCGTAACCGTCTGAACAGGCCTCAGGCTCAGGGAGAATTGCCCCATACATGATTTACTTTGGGCCTTGGGCACATAGGATGCCCGGCCGGTGAGTTGTAATTCAAACGAAACGTAACAACAAAACAATTAACAAAGGCTTCCTGCACATCTCGCTGGCTGGTTTCAGTTCTGCAGACAACAGATACATGGCTATGCTAACACAGTCATAATGTCATAATCAAATCGTTCGATGATGCGAGAATACAGAGGGAGCAATTAAAATTTGACCGTAAACTGCCATCAAGTGGCCATTGAAGCGCAGCTATGGGCGGAGCCAGGATGCCTGTGGAGTGTTTGTTTATTGGCATCTGGTTGGCTGCTTGTCACATCATACACATGTTTTTTCAGTGGACAACGAACCCCAATCTGGTGTCTTAATATAACATAAACGGTCAAAGCTTGCAGCGTGAAAATCAGTTGTTTCTTTAGAAGCGCAAGATTTCCGCTGCCTCGGGAGCGTAGGAACTATGCAGAGCGCCACAGAACTTTCTTGTGACATCCTTTGATATAAAAAGGGCCTATATAGAAGCTGTGCATACAGAGGCTAACTGAGGTTCGTGGTATGTTGTCAGCTGTTCTGTGCTGGTGTTAATTTAACATTGTTAAAGGGGCCCAATCACCTATCTGGCCTCCATAAACTTAAGATAATCCCTTGGAGCTTTTATAAAAATAGGCCAAAAATGTGAATATCACAGCACACAGGCTGCTTGTTTTGTTCATATCAAAGTGTTTGTAATATATATTGGGGCCCGCCAGAATAATCAAAATAAAACAAGGGCATCTGGCAGCAATTCAGATGAGCCAGAGCTTTGCAAATGGCATTTTGAAACAAATTACCTTTCTACCTCCACATCTATGTACCTACCACCTTAGGTTACATGTTTTTCCTGTTTGTCAACTTTACTGTGTTAACAAACATGGTTTTGATAAACATGTTCATATATCCTTCATGAAGGCCTTACAAAAACTTTTCCAAACAAAAATACCCTGAGATCATTAATATATACAGAGAGGAAGCCAGAAATCACATAAATTCCTTTTCAAAAGGTAGGTGAATGGGCACCTTTAATGTGTCTTGACTTCTCTGCCACAGTCATCTGTCACAGTCATGATAAAACATAAGCAAATTGGAAATATTTGTACAAAAATAGTACGGGTAAAGTGCACCAAAATAAAATTAAAATAGTTTGATTTCACTGCCCCTGAATGGCTTTAATTTTTAAAAAAGCATATTGTCTGAACTTATGTTATATAGTCCATCTTTGTGTAAATAGTCCATCTTTGTGTAAATAGTCCATCTTTTATAATTTTTCATCTCCATACTGCTTATAAACAAGATTATGAGAATACTATGGATTTCTTTTTTGGGGGGAGAGGGGGTTTCTTTTTGTCCAAGCACATTTCAACCTCTTTCATAATTAAATGCAAGCTGCCTATCTTTACTGTTGATCATCCTATATCAATAAATCATTAAGTCCTTATCTGCTTGCTTAAAGTGATTTTCTTCTACATTTTGAAAAGGACTTATTTTTAAATCTTTGCAGAAAAATACAGAAATTATACTTAAAATAGCAAACTGTTTCAAACAGATATAACCTTGTCACTGCACTGAATGTAACATTCAAATTCCTTAGCATATAAGCAACATGAATTTGCCAATCATGTGCATTACCACTATAGTGGAAACATTCATAGATTGAACAAACAAGCTGATCAAATAAAGGTTCAATTGGGTGACTGACATGCAAGTATCAGCAATGTGTTACTACTCCTGGAATATATATATTACACATAATGGCTTCTAAGTAAATTGGAAAAAAAATTGGAGTGATTTTACAATAAGTGCAACATTATGGTTCAATAAACTGTCTAAATAGGGCTAGGATTGAGAAAAATAAGGCAAGTACTAGCAATATGTATCACATGAAATAGAAGAGAACTTATTAACATTATTAATCAACAGTTTATAGGCAACAGACTTTCCCTATTTGTTCTTAATACTGGCTTCGCACCTACAGTAGAATCATAACAAATAGTTTTCCAGCTAAAAAAGACTTCCTTTCAAGTTTCTAAACACAAACACATTTTCAAACATAGTGTGTGATTGGTACTTGTGATAATCACTGCAGCTTGCATTTTCATTGACACATGGACAGTGCTGTATCACCATACCCAACGATAAACCACACACAAATGTTAGCCGAGGTCATGCATGACAAATTTTCTCTGTGATGCTTCTGTAAGTATGACCAGTGAAATGGGTCATGGAGCAGTGGAGATGGGTTTCCACACACCCGTGCAGTAAACTACACCCATCCTGCTAAATTCCTACCTTCCTGTTCCATTGGAGATTCATCTTGGCCGAGAAAGTCCCACAACAGTTTTTAACTCCTCAGGTTAAAATCCAGTACAATTTGTAACTTCTCCATGTACTTTATAATACAAGTGTCAAAACTGTGTGCTAACAGTAACACACCTTCAGAGGACTAACAAGGCAGGGGCATAACGTACACTTCACTTCCTTGCTCATTCATATGGAAATACCCATACAGGTGTTTCAGGCCAAGCAAAGTAGGTTTATTATTTCCTTAAAGTCCAAATGTTGTTCCAGGCAATGTTCATGCATTGGCCTAACCACACCCTCTCCAGGCAATACTTCTCATAAATATTTTCTTTTATAATTCTTCAGTTCTAATTAAAAGATGTCTTGCAGACTATGAATTTAAGATATTCTAGTATTTCTAATTTTTGTATAAAATTGTATAGATTTCCTGAAAAAAAAACTTTATTTTAATCAATCTCCAAATGGTTTTAAGCTCACTTAAGAACCCATACAGTAAATATCATTTTAAAACTTGTATTTTATAGGGTGTTCTATGAATTTAAAACAACTTTTAGATTGATTTTAAATGAACAAGCTTTGCTAGCAATTAAAGTTACTTTAAGCATTATTTTTTCAAGGTAAAACAAGGCCTATTATTTATTAAAATCCAATACCCAATACTATTCCTATAAATGATAGATATATAAATTATCCACTACTTAAGAAATGTTACCATAATCATGATAGTTTCAAGTAGGATTTAGATTATGCAAAACTAAATTGATAAAATTGAATTTTCCATATCTGGGCTGTTCATAAATCATATTACAAGAATCCCTTGACATGAAGAACTTAAAATGTAAATTTTACCTAGTACAGAAATGGTCTCTGATGAAGAAACATTAGTGAGACAAATTTTTACTACAAGTTATATGAAAATTGTCTAATAACAGTACAGTTCGAATTAATATGTGACTTGGGGCTCAACTAGAAAATGACTTAAACATCATATGTGACAAAAGAGGAAAATATGTAACTGTTAGGAAATATCAGATCATATAGAAACTGCCAGATCTGTAAAAAATAAAACTTGTAGCTTTCTTCTGTTTGATCATGTACACACCACTGAATGTTTACTCTTATTTTTATTTTTTATTTTTTTTTAAGGGGGAGGGGGGTTAGGCACATATCATCCATACACACACATACATATATGACCAACACAGGTGGAGGGGAATTTGCTTTACTGCCCATACCCCTTCCCCCCCCCAAAAAAAAAATTAAAAATAAAAATCTCTGTAATTAAGAAGGCAGCAGTTATAATTTTCAGCTCTTAAACATCATATATAAAGATTAGTGAGAACCTTCTTGTTAAACTTAGTAAAGTGTCCAATAGTATCCTATAAATTTATCTAAAAGTGAAATATCAGCTTTTGTTTTCTGGAGGGAAAGTAGATATATCTGAGATTCTGTGACATTTCTAACCCAAAATCACATTCAGGAAATGCAAAGCCCCTAGCAATATTTTTCAGGCTTTATCATGCATACCAAGGTTTGTATACTGGTAATATAACATGGCAAACCAATCCACTAGAACACCTCATAAGTTTTCTTTTTTTTGTAATTCATCATCTGTTTCCTGCCCTGTCATCATGAAGCACCTTAATATCAATGATATATATATATATATATATATATATATATATATATATATATATATATATTAAAACCCCTTATACTTAAAAAAATCAAGTTCTGCTGATTGGTCAAAATCAATTTTTTAGAATTCAATCAACATATCAGTAAGGTATCAGGTAACAAGATCCCATAAAAGTTAAATAGACCTCACATGAGAAATCTGACAATGAATTTTTGGCTGTAAACATACACAGATTTCAAATCATGAAATTTTTTAAGTTATCATACCTGGCACATGAATAATTACATGTCTACAAGCAATATTACAGGAAAATTTCTTATCTTAATAATTTTGAATATAAAATGTCACAGTAAGGAGAACAGTTTATTTAAGTGACCACTCTCTGGAGATGTGAAACATGACAGCACTCTTAACACTCAACCTGCACAAAATTCTTCCTGATAGTATACATATTTCATTCTTTTCACGTAATATTTTAACATCCTGATTTTTTTTTAATTTTAAAAGTATGCTGTTTTAAACATCCAGTAATACCATGCTACTTTTTAGTGGACTAATATTCAACTATATGACAATATCTCAAAACTATTCTTTCCTATTACATTGTGTATCTTTCTTGTTAAAAAATGAAAATATAAAATTTCATAGTTTTAAACTTTAAAATTTCATTTTTTTAGTAGACAGATATCTGATAAAGGAAAAAAAAAAATTGAGATATATGTATGTCTTAGAAAGTCTCAAGCTGTGAATAAGTGTAACTCTTTCTTGTAATGCAAATATTGATATACATATATAATATTTTAGGATTGTTTAATAGCTTTTATAGTTTATTATACACATGAAGTGTTTTACTAGCGCAATTTGAACAATGCTTTCCAAAGTTTTAGATGATTTTATTGTAAAGCTCCATGACTAACTGTTATTTTGGTGATACTTTATAAATTGCCATTGTTATTATTATTATAATTATTATTATTATTATTATTATAATAAATATCATTATTATTATTATTATTATTATTATTATTATTATTATTATTATTATTATTATTATTATTGTTGTTATTATCATTATAATTATTGGATCAGCAGTGACAGGGGAATTTGTAAGTCTCAAAAATATAAGTAAAATGTATAATAAATGAAAACAATACTGGCATGTTGTCTTGTATATCTCTTTTAGCTGTCTAAGATTAATATACAGAAGCAGATCCTTGTATGTAAAGGTGCCATTACCACCTGTCATGTTCAACTGCACAAACTATCAATGATCAACTTACAGACAAAGGTAAAGGAAATACACAGCTAAAAAAGTGTTAAATATTATGTAATTTGGCTGTCTAGCAAATATTATTAAAAGTGTAATATATGAAGGAATACAGGTGGTGCCACTAGTCTAATACCAATATTAAACTTTTCAAAGCTGATCATGTACAAACACATTTCACAGCAATCCATACATGCATTAAATACTGTAATAATGAAGCTCTTAGAAGATGTGGACCCATTTGGTCATGTAGCAGGGGAAGGGTTATAGTCTAAATTGCCACATAGTGTGTCCCCATACCAAGAAGGTGACCAACTCCCCAGACCTGTAAGGTAGTGACGTCTGGTGGTGATATGGAACCAATTATTTATGTCTTTGTGGTAATGGGCCAAGGTGAAGGTCAGCAATTACGAGGTGGAGAGCAGTGTGATGTTGTGTGACAGACCTCTGATGTGATGCTGCCGGGAATTAAATAGTGTCAAAGTGGAAGACCCAAATTGTTGCGCATTCTGTAAGTTAGGGCATCTGACTGATGCTGATAACAAAACTGGCCATACAGGTATATATATTTAAATGAAGTACATCACTTTACTTATTTAATTTTTTAATCCAATGGTACTTTTGTTAATTAACCTTTAGATCAAAAATCAAAACCATGTTTCCTCTGTGTAGATAAACAATATATAAAAGCTGATTTTCATAATGATCAAATTAAAGTATATTCTTGCTGTGTAACTAACAGAAAATCATTTCAAAGGCAGAACCATCTACACTTTTTATTTCATTTATTTTGCATATTTACTTTTATTTTTTAAACTGTTTACCGATGTCATGTTTCAAGACAGATTGCCTGGCTTGATGTTGAGCAAAACATTTGACTGAACATGTAAACACGTAGGTGTGGCCTTGTCTCTTTAATATGGTGTAGTGCGTGCACACTGAAGCAACAGAGCATAACTGCCGGGAATCAATGAGAAACTTGCTTGTCATGAACGCAGAAAATGCAACATCAACCACCTGATAGCATGACTCACTGGAGAAGGAACTGCTGATAGCAACTCCAAATTCCTAAAGTCACTCATAACCATTTGGTCTAGGTTTAGACATACATAACTCTCATCCTTACCCAAACTCTTTGCAAATAGTTTACAATATATATAAAAAAACATATTTCTGCCAATTAATTCACTTGTATGGACTGCACTTAATGTAAACCTGAGTTTATAAAATTTAATTTTCCTTTTTATTAAAATTTTTAATTTCAGTTTATCTATGAACTAATTTATTTGTAAAAAAACTCTTTACTAAGAAATATATAAACATTTAAACAAAATCTTAAAGCCAAGTTACATACAAAATCCTCAGAATATTATATTATATTAAATTATATGATTGTATATATTTTTATATAATATTATATTAATTTTTATTTTATATTATATAACATATTATATTTGATTTTATATAACATATTATTCCATATAACTCTATATTATTCTAATATATTATATTATATTACATTATTTTATATTATATTATATTATATTATAGTACAATATAATATTGTGTAGTTATTATAGTACAAGTATAGTATAGTATGTGGCAGCAGAACAGTATAGTATATTACAGTATAATACATATAGAGCAAATAGCCCATTCTTAGCTGCATGCAGCATGTACAATCTTAGATATTAAAACATTTGATTAGAAACAATATCATTAAATTTCAGGTGAATGGGCAGACCTATAATATATGAAAAAAAACCTATAATTTATAAAAAAAAAAAGAGAGAGCTGTCTCCTTTTGATTTGAAACATTTAAAATATTTTTCTTTCGAGCAGGCAAATAAAAGGGGTTTTCTGTCGGTTAGTTGTGGTTGTAAGTTCTGGTGATTAAGACATGATGCAGATGATGAAACTACAGTAACTGTTAATGTCACATGAAACCATCACTAGCTGATAATGATGATCTGAGGCCACAGCCAGGCAAACAGTCCTGGTTGCTGAGTAACAGTAAAGGAGCAGTATGAGTGAAAACAATTCTGACACCATAAGTTTACTAACTCAATAGCAGTGTATCAGCTGGCTGGCACATGTGGCAGATAAGGCACAAGTACACATACATATAGTTCGATAAGCTCTCCACGAGCGTGGTATTAACTACATATATATGCGGCGGCTTGATATTTTAAGGGGCTCACAAACCCCAGACCTGCAATTTTTGGCTTGGACCTGTACTTTTTTTGTATAAAGGCTAATAAATTAAATATCACTATGAATTCTGTGCTGATCAGAAATCATAAGGCATGCCATAAATGTCTGACATATCACTGAGACAAACAAACAAATTATAACCACAAAATAAACATTTTTACCAGTGTTTACATATATACATGATGAGGAGTGTATGCTTTTACTGAATGGATTATTTCTTCAGTATGGAAATACAGTACATTGGGTATTTTTTCATACCCTCTCAAAAGTTTACTGGCTATTCATAAAGTTATATGTTTAAATTGTTGAAAGGCAACTTACATAAAAAAAAAAACATTTACCCTTGCCCTCATTGCATGGGGCTATGGTACTGTGACAAAGTCTATTTTTATGTGTTAATGTTTGCATGTGTGTCCGTCTGCTCTGTGTGTTCTGTTTGTGTGTATGTCCAGACTTGTTACTAAACAACTATGGCACATTTCTATTTGATTATATTAAACCAGGTAGACAAATACAAATTTTCAGTCCTCTTTGAAGATTACACAAGATCTGAATCAAGATTTACAACAACAAAAAAAGTGTTAAAATATATTAAATTTTAGTTCACTCTTTACTCCAGAGGGGGCGGCAGGGTGAGGATCAAGAATCACTTTCATATAAATCTTCACCCTGTAGGATATGGGAGGTTTATAGGGACTGATGAGTTTATTTCTGTATTTAAATTTGGGTAAACATTTTATGTGGGTTGGCCTCCTTAATTAAGTAAGTCTCATTCAAAACCATTGATTAAATTTTTTTTTCTTAATTTTCTTTCTTCTGCACATGTTTTTGTTCATGCTCATTTCAAATATGGCTCATTTTTCTAAGCTGAAATTTGCACCTAATATTTATTTTTGACCTTGACCTTATTCCCAAGGTCATACACTCTATGGCTGATTCAAAATTATCCCTCAGTTATGGGCCTAAGGTGGGAGCTTCTTGTAATCACTTAGTGAATGCATGCATACATCCAGTTATGTTATAAAGTCTACAGTAAATATGATAATGTTGTGTTAATGGGGGCAATCACACTGATGTCACCGCTGACTGGCTTCACTTTGTAATCATATGTCACGTTAGCAAAGACATGAGCGGTTTTATATCCAGCTGATTGCGCTTGAAGGATGTATTTGTTACTTGACCTATATTCCTCCTATAAATAACATGCTTTGATTGGTATATTTTTTTGTGTCAGTATAAAATTGGAAGCATGGCTAATCACAGAATATAACAATTAAAGTGTGTTACCTCTCTTTAAGAGCAGCTAATATTGCAGGAAATAAATAGCTTGATGGGCATATTTGTTCTGCTTTAAAACTGGCAATTTGCTAATTGTGGCACTTACATGAAATTTAAAAAACTCACATACAAAACATATATTTCGGTTAGTTACACAGGAAGGATTATAGGTACATTGCAGTGTTTGTTAATTAATATATAAGTCAGCTGTAAATGTATTATGGGACACATAGTGCCACAATTAAATCTTTCAAATATATGAAAACTTAATATTTTCTGGTGAATATCTTCATACAAAATCATAAATATGAACCTTTCCTATGCATCTGATGTAATCAGAATGACTAGCAATTCTAATACTTTAGAGTTTTAAAGATGAGTTTGTCTGTATGAAAAAAGTCTGTCCTAGCTCATATCATAATTAATGTTCAGACCAGCCTCTGCTGCACTCAGGTCTTTTGAACATAGCTCACAAGTTTAGTGTGATAATTATCTACCAGATGGCAGCACAATCAATGCTACACAAAGTGTTTTGCATCTAATACTTATAAAAGGAATTCCCTCGACATTTGTTCTCTAAAACCGCTTTGTGTACAATATTGTGCCATACATCATTTGAAAGGTTATAATCCCCGCAGTGACATAGGTGATATGAAAATAAATAATTTTTAATGTACATATAATTTTGAGTGATTTTTCCGTTTTTTTACTAATCACAGCCGAACTGCCTTCGGCAATCCCCGTAATGCGTGCATCGTGGTCACTTAACCTCTATCACTAAGGACTATTGTTCATATGAATAACGCGTGCTTTCAATGAGGGATTTGACCCACGTGCGTGGTCAGTAAAAGAGAAAAACACATGTTTCTTGCTTTATGAAATGGAGATTTCAACCTAGGAGGATTAATTAATGACAAAACCTAATTCAAGGTCCTAATATCAGGAACAGGGCTGGGGTTGGGTGGTGGCGGGGGTTTCAGGCCTCAAATTTTGTCTGTTACGATGAAAAAAAGGTTGCAGTGGTTGAAAATGGGATACAGACCAACTGCATGGAGTCCCGCTGGGTCCGCTTCTGCCTCTTACGATGTATGCATATTTCTTTTCTTCTTCAGGAACAGTTTCCTTGCATTGACATTTAATTAATCTTTCAATCTGTTCCTCACATCAACCTATTCTTTACACATCCAATGATAGAAACCAGTCAAATATCAACGAAAAACTGTATGCAACCGCGTCTCATGCGGGTTCGCAATGTAAACCGTCACTGACCAGGTCTTCAAAGTAAACATACCGGGGTATGAATTTTGCCACGAGCACAGCGCCACAAAATAACAGTGAAAAATAAAATATTTGTACATATCCTTTTCTGAGAGTATCCCACTAAAATTCTATATTTTCTTTTAACTTTTATAATAAAAAATGAGCCAACATTCAATATCTCAATAAATATATCTCCAAAACCCAGGTTAAAAGCCCGGTATACCAGGTTTTTCAGCTAGTCCAATAATATTTTTACTATTCAGGCAAATTAATGTTATTAATTTATTTTCTGATTTTATTATACCTAATATTATACCAGTATGTGTTTATTTATGCTGGCTTTTTTACATTTACATATAACCATTCATACTTAGCACCAGTTAAAAAATCCAAACAGGTTGATACAAACTGGTATATTGGCTACTGGTGACCATTTCAAAATGTTTATGGTTGTAAATATTTTGGTAATAAAATAAACACCATTTATAAAGCAATCATGCATGAGATTTGAATCAGTCCAAAATCAGGACACACCAAATAATGTTCAAGGCCAATAATGGCCACTTACCACTTACCTATTGAAGGCCACTTGCCTATTTATTAAAATTGCAGTAATGAAGGTCAATTTCATTTATATTTTTAGGTAGTATGTTTTCAGGCAGCTTTATCAGGCAGATATTTGGTTGTAGTTCTAATTTTATAGAAACAAAATATGCAGTCATGTTTCAGTACAGTTTCTGAATTAACTCATTAGTTAACCTCCCACCCACCAGATGTCTCTCTAATCTAACCATAAAAACGAAAGCATAAGTCTTTCAGGTGCTTCATTAAACTGATGGCTAACCAACAATTATTAAATGAAAAATGATACCTCAAAATAATTTATGATCTCGTCATATGATCTCATGTCATATATCATTTTGGTAATGGATATTTTCACATTAAACAATGATCAATTGTGAAATAAATGAGTGGATCTTTTCCATAGGTCTGTTGCATCTTATATTGATTTCATTAATAAAAATCAACATTGTAATACCAGTGATAGTCATGCTGCCTGCCACTGTGATGCCAGTGATAGCTATGCTGCCTGCCACTGTTGTGTCAGTGATGGCCATGCTGCCTGCCACTTTGGTGCAGATGATAGCCATAGTGCCTGCCACTGTGGTGCCAATGATAGCCTGCTGCCTGCCACTGTGGTGCCAGTGATGGCCATGCTGCCTGCCACTGTGATGCCAGTGCTAATAATAGCCATGTGTCTGGCCACTTGGGTGCCAGTGTTAGCCATGCTGCTTGCAACTGTTATGCATGTGATGATCATGCTGCCTGCCATTCTGGTGCCAGTGATAGCCATGCTGCCTGCCACTGTGGTGCCACTGATGGCCATGCTGGCTGCCACCTGGGTGCCAGTGTTAGCTATACTGCCTGCCACTGTGGTGCCAGTTTTAGCCATGCTGCCTGCCATTGTGGTGCTAATGATAGCTGCCTGTGACTGTAGTGTAAGTAATAGTCATGCTGCCTGCCACTGTGGTGCCAGTGATAGCCATGCTGCCTGCCACTATAGTGCCAGCTTTACAGCCATGCTGCCTGCCACTATGATGCCAGTGATAGCCATGCTGCCTGCCACTGTGGTGCAAGTGATAGCCATGCTGCCTGCCACTGTGATGGCAGAAACAGCCATGCTGCCTGCAACTGTGGTGCCAGTAATAGCCATGCTGTCAGCCACTGTGATGGCAGAAACAGTCATGCTGCCTGCCACTGTGGTGCCAGTGATAGCCATGCTGCCTGCCAGGTTGGTGTAAGTGATAGCCATGCTGCCTGCCCAGTGGTGTCTGTCATAGCAAAGCTGCTCGCACTGTGTTTACCAGTGATAGCCATGCTGCCTGCCACGTTGGTGTAAGGAATAGCCATGCTGCCTGCCCAGTGGTGTCTGTCATAGCAAAGCTGCTCGCACTGTGTTTAACAGTGATAGCCATGCAGCCTGCCACTGTGGTGCCAGTGACAGCCATGCTGTTAACCACTGCAGACTAGCATGTGGTGATGATTTGAAAAGTTACAATGACAAGCTGTCTGTAGTGATTAATTTACAATAAAGAGAAATTTACATATGTTCAGGGTTTGTCTAATAAAAAGGACTATATTTACTTTCTAAATAACAAAAAATTGTTATTGGGCCTGGCCCATCCACGGACCAGATCTTTTAAAGGACTCCATGATGCATGCTGCCTGCCACTGTGGTGCTAGTGTTTGCCATCCCTTGCTGCTACTGTGGTGCCAGTGATTTCCATGCTTACTGCAACTGTGGTACAAGTGATACGTGTGCTGCCTGCCACTGTGGGGTAAGCTATAGCCATGCTGACTGCAACTGTGGTGCCAGTGTTACCCTTACCGAAAAACAGCATGAAAACAGTATGGGAAACAGCTTGATTCCAGCATACACCCTGTAGTATGATTCCAGTTCAGAAACAGCATGGACTGTACTGGAATTACAGTACGCCATCAGTATGGTTTCAGTGCACTCAGAAATTCCCATACATTTCTTTCATAACAACAGCATGAATCCATTATATTTTCAGTATGATTCCAGCCTGTTCCAAAAATTTAAATGAGTATTATAATGAGACAGTAATATGCAAATGAGCACCACAGCATGATTTCAGTATGAGAGATAGGTAGAGGGTCTTCAGACCATTCCAGTATGGAAACAGTACAGATTACAGCCTGATTCCAGCATAAACATATACAGTTCAATTTCAGTATGTTGTTGTACTAGAATCATACTGCAAAGTATTTACTGTATTCATGCTGAAATTTACAGTATGATTTCAGTCGTTCCAAAAATGTAAATTAGCAAACTGAAAATATGCAAATGAGCCACAGTATGATTCCAGTATTGGAGTTCCAGTATCAATCCAGCATAATAGGGCTCTAGCATGATTTCAGCGATGCATGAGTAGCATAAAAAAACAGCAGAAGGTCCAGCATAAAAACAGCACACAGTCCAGCAGGAATCCAGTATGGGTTACAGCAGGATTCCAGCATCAATTATCCAGCATAAGAACAGCATATTTCCTGCATTATTCCAGTATGAAATTCAGCACCATTCCCACACAAAAGATCCAGCATACAAAATTTAAATCACAATTACAACAATATTCCATCATCAGTTTTCAGCAAAAAAAATATTAAAGCATCAGATTTCAGTGTGATTCAAGTATGTTTCGTTTGAATTCTCTTGAATCATTCTAGCCATCTGCCAACCAGAATTATGTCATGATTTTAACATGGCTCTAGTGTGACTCCATTGTATTGTATTACTTTGGCCAATTTGCAAAAATCAAGCTATCGGGTAGTTTGAAGTTTTGACCAAAGCAGTGTTTGAGTAAGATCAATCAGTTTGGTCACCAACATTAAAATAGGGTTACATGCTTTCTGTATAAATGACAAAAAAATATAAGCTTACAGCATGTTGTGTTTGAATACTTTATAAAAAATAAAACAAGAAAATAAATAATATTTTTTTATTATTTAACCACTGTGATTCAGCTCAAGAACTTATAATAAGAACTGCCGTGGTGGTCTTCTGTTTGAATCAATTTCCCCTTCTTGATCACTGCATGCAGAGATTTCTGCAATAGAAAGAGGTATACACCTTGTAATCATTGTACTCTCTTTACAGATAAGAATTAATAAATAACAGATGTGTATTATGATTTATGTACCATAAAGAACAGCAGGTAACACTTCTTTAGTTTTTAAAGGATAAGCAAGATATACAAGAAAATAATAATAAATTAAATTAATTTTGTTATATTTTCAAAAAATTTAAACATATTATTCTGTATAAATTGGTTAATATGTTATGCATGTATAAGGAAATCCATTCCAACTTTTTTTGTTCATTGCTAGGCAGGCTCACTCTAAAATAACCTGTCAGGTACCAGAAAATCTTGTGTGTAATAAAATTGTTTTTGTTGTTTCAGAAAACTACTCAGTGAAAATTCTAACATTAAGTAACTATAAAAATATCACTTAAATTTGTGCAATCTTGTTGATTGGGGGGGGGGGTTAAGAGGGCAGTTGCCGAAAATCATTTTATTGGTTGGGTTAAGGTTGTATTTTAGGTATCGTGAAAATAAATTTTCACTTTAATTTTTCTCCTTTTTTGATATAACTGGAACATTATACTGTATTGTCACTTTCTTCATTTGAGAATTCCTTTGTATTATTATCTGATATGGAAAATACTTTTAAATAACATACCTGCATACTGCACCAGAGAAAAATAGTTCATCGACAAGCACGGTACATAATGCTATTTTAATTTACTCTAATAATGACAGAGCGATCAAATTATATTGTCTACGTCTCCACATGAAACGTCATACGGGTGGGAAATATCCGTTTACATAAAGGAAGGTTCGTGGGTTTATTTTAAAGGCTATTAATAAAAATTAAGCCTATAAAAATTGACGTAGACAAAAGTAGTTAAAAGTAAACGTTAATTTCAAAACAAAGACGGTATACGCGGTTGATTTAATTTCATGCGTGTTCTGATCAGTTGTGGCCGGTGCATTCATCAGAAACCGGCTGCTCCGAAAACCCTGTCATCATCAAGACATAACTGACATACACAATGCAAATCTTGCAATACCAAACATCTGATTTGTGGAGATCGTGCGCTGGACATCGTCAGGGCAGGTTCCATTATTCATTACATCTTATGACATAGGGACCTATTCCCCTGCCTAATTTGCTTTATGAACTCACGGTGCCTCCGTGGTCGTAGCTTAAAACGATCTTGTTAACCATGGTTTAATAGCGATTTAAGTGAAAAATTCTCCCGCCGAACCTGTCGTGAATGAAGTCACATGGGATGGATTTTTACTACGAACCACTTATTGGCTCTCTATATATGGCGCGTTATAGCTAAGCCAATCAAAAAAACGTATGCGTGGTCTTGGCACGGGTTTATGCAAATCAAGTTCAATCAACTTTTCACCTGGATTAAATGTTAACATCGCCGACTGGCAGAATGAATGGTTAGGAAACCTTCATTTAATACGACGGCGATCAGCTTGCGCATTATTTGTAATCAAATGAGAACGATTTCTTCTTGCTTAATATGTTCTCCGCAATTCGCCAATTTTACATAACTATTTGTGCATATTAATATGTCAGTTTGCATTGATCTTGCGCTG
The DNA here is from genome assembly GCA_026874595.1 of Sipunculus nudus. Taxonomy (NCBI): domain Eukaryota; kingdom Metazoa; phylum Annelida; class Sipuncula; order Golfingiida; family Sipunculidae; genus Sipunculus; species Sipunculus nudus. Next base: position 49,093,524 of record CM049313.1, on the reverse strand, counting down.
ATGGGCGCAGGCTCGGACGAAATTTTTGGAAGGGGTGCAGCAGCAGTTTTCTCCATCTCACGTACGAGTCTACATATCGTTTTAAAGGCTCAAATTAAGTGATCAACAGAAGCTTAGAACTGCATGGAGATCAAGGGAGATAACGAACGCAACAAAAAGGCTATTTTATTCCACATGTAGGCAGATTTTTACATCTGGACTTGCATCTTCACAAATACGGGCCCAAGACGGCGCGTGTATTCAATATATTATATCACGAACTTGTGCCATAAATGCGGCACGTTTGTTATAAAACCGACGTTGTCAGGTACCGTCGCTGCCTTCCATGTGATATTTATTTTAAATACGCGCCCAATAAACCAGGCAGAGATACGTACTTCTATTCTACCAATGTGTCAACACTAAATGCTTAAAATGCCACAAATTTTCATGGCAAAACTTGCTTTCGCCAGTGTGGCTAATAAAGTTACTAAAGACCAATGACAGTTCGCCAACGGCCACCGTGTTTTTCTTTCTCCCCTGCACGACTGTCGGAATAGGCGTGTGGCCAACGTGCACAATGAGTGGTATTCGCAAGTTTATTATAGTTTGATATCTTTATGTTCATCGGTAAGACCTGAATGTCTGTGGCCAATAACTGCAGTAAACTCACCTGACGTATGATGCCAGCGGTCTCACAGTCTTGAAATCTTGGATAAATTTGGCTGTCAGAACTCAGAAATTGTTTCTCGGACGCTGCGGCGTCGATGTTGCTATGACGTCATAATCTGTTCTTCCACTGTGACGTGTATTTCTGTTGAACTCGGTGAAATGCGATTCCCACTATGACGTCACAGCTACTGCGCTTGCTGATTGTCAGTTCCAGGTTACTGATGACCCAAACGTCCTGATTAGCTAAATAAGATTACTATGGGGGGGGGGGGTTAATTCTGGTCGTTTTGACAGAAATTAAAAACTTTAACAATTTACCAAATATGAAAACAATTTGAAACGACCCAGTAAATTAAGTTTAATTAATAATATTTATATAAATTTATAAAAGCCATTAGTTTGAGCAAGTTGATATATATTTAGGCCTACTATTTGCCTAATAATGTGAATACTTTTATTTTTTTGTATCTTTTAATTAATATATTTTTTTCATGTTTTAACTACATATTTTGAATTAATGGTAACCTTTTTACAATATAAATTTTGAAGTGTGAAGGTAATTAAAGAATTCAGGACTTCAAAGATGATAAAGTTTATTCAGTATGATTCCAGTACATTGTTCAAGTGCTCACTGACACACTCATAAATTATGAAGTTTTTACAGCATGATTACAGCATGGTCTCAATTTTTTAAAGTTTTTAAAGCATGGTTCCAGTATGGTGATAAAGGCACACTCTTTATTTTCTAAGTTTTTATAGTATGAATACAGCATGGTGCTGATTAGTTTTAAAGTTTTTACAGCATGGTTCCAGCAAGACGATGAGGTTTTACAGTATGATTCCAGTGTACTTCTCCTGTTACCAGGGTGAAAACAGTATGAAAACAGCATGGCTTGCAAATGTCAGATATATTTGCAGAGTTTTTCCAGTACAAAAACAGTAATGTGGTGGTCATCCATTCTGTTTCCAGTATGAATATCCAGCATGAAATATGTACACACTGAAACAATGCTGATATTTTCCAGTATAAAAACAGTATTTAGGCATAATTTGCATATCCTGTACAGCATGGTATCTGCATGGTTACAGCAAGTTTACAGTATGTACTGTAATTTGCAGTACATGCTGTTTTTCGGTAAGGGTAGTCATGCTGGCTGCCACTGTATAGTGCCAGCATAAGCCCTCCTGCCTGCCACTGTGGTGTCTGTGATAGCCATGTTGCCTTCCACTAAAACGCCAGTGAAAGCCATGCCATATGCCTTTCCAGTGAAATGGTAATACAGCCTGAAAAATTCTGATGTTTTTATGTGATACTGATATTACTTTGGTGGTTCCACTGTCAAAAACATATGCTTATCCTGCGAAAGGCTCTTTCTTTACCTTCTTATTAATGTCCTCTTATCTAATCCAAATTGTAAATAAGTATAAATCCTCCCCAAAAAAGAAAAAAAAACATTGTGCTTCTTAGAAATAGCTAACATGTAAGACACTCACAAGAACAACAAATAAAACTGCATTTTGTAGGTAAAGGTTATTTAAACTACTTACTTGAGAACTCTTTTCACTATATTTCCGCTCAATGGTGTTCGCTGGTCTCAGCACCCAGTTAGTGGTATCCTCAGGCCTGGCATTCTGTGATGCCCCAGACATGGTTCTGCTGAAGAAGACCTTCTGACCGATACTAGTTTCAAATACATCTCCCTCACTCCCGTGTGACGACACAGATTGTTGTCTCACATAGTCACTCTCTATTGTCCTTGTTTGCTCTTCATACCCAAGGTCTCTGTTACCACTATCAAAGACAGCAGGTGATCTAGAATTTTCCCACAGTTCACCTTCAATTTCGTTTGCATCTTGTGTGGATACAGAATCTCTGACACTCATTCCTTTTGGTATATCTAAACCAATTGACTTCCTCCTCCGCATCACCTGACGTAGACTTAATACATCGCCATTACCTGATTGGTTGTTATTTACATGAATTGCAGGCACCGTGTTATATGAGCTACGAACTGCTATGGATGCAACATCTGCGTCACTGAAAGTTTGATGTCCTGAGCTGCTCCCATTGTGATCAGCACTGTCCCCTGAGTGAACACTGCCCCCTGGACTAAGACCTCCATTTGACCATGCCCTAGCGGCAAAGTTTTCCATTTTTGGACTTGATGATCCTGCTGACTCATCCATTGAGCCACCAGTTGAGCCACTTTGGTTAAATTGATCTGTTGCACTCCAGAATGTTGCAGGACGTGGTAAGTTTGGCACTGGGGGTGGAGTGTTTCGATAATCGTTTATTGCACGGAAGACATCTTGAAGCTGGCCTGGCATAATATGAATATCCTTTGGTATATCTCCCTATAAAATACAAACACATCACTTAACTGTCAAAACCATGCAACAATTAAGGAAAAATTATTTAACAAGTGACCCATGGGTCATGACACTCAGCCAACTTCAAAAGTCTGTAATGTAACAATTTTAGAGTGCTAAAATACATATGTAACTCTCAAAAGGTGTGGCCTCATTTTTTATATGCACTGAGATTTAACAAGGAACTACCTGGATATTAAGTTAAAATTTCTAGGTCAAGTTGTTATGATTTGTGCCTTGTAAACAAATGGCCAGCTAAGAACAAAATATACAATAAAGAAATGTGTAAAAATAAAGAAAATGTAGATTGTGAAAGAAGCCTACCTCAACAGCTGAAAGGACTATCCATGATCAATAAGCTAATTGCCATACTTCAGAAAGATGCAATCATTACTCAGATAATTAATCTAAAGTATGAATATCATACATCAACAGCTGGAAATGTTAAAATTTGTTTATTGTGCCCGCAACTGTTCTGTGAATCTGGCAGGGCCAATTTCTTTATTTTTCTACCGGGTAATATTGTTATATGTGCAGTTGATGCACAATGTTTAGTTTTAGGGTTGAGTAAAAATTTTTTTTTGTTTTGCAGCCCAGAACTAACCCAAGTCTGTCTGAAGTTCTAAAAACATACAAAAGTTTGGGTAACAAAATAGTGGTCACAGTGAGCTACATTTTAGAATGCAAGGAGATTTATGGAGGCCTACCTTGATGTCTTGTTAGCAGATTCTAGGTCAAATGGTTACAATTTGTGCCTATAGTTAATGGATGGACAGAGACAACTGGACAGACAAGGTACACAGAGGGATCGCCAAAGCTCAGATGACCTGTGGTTAGCTGAGATGAAAATCTTAATTCTTAAGGAGTGCCATTATCAAGGTTGCAATATTTACATTTTCCAACAAACTGTTGAACCACTGCACTACTTTCATAACCTTCCATATATGAAGAATAAATTATACTATTCCCAATCTGAATGTTTCATTTAATTTGGTAATATCCAATTAGAAAAGTTGACAAATAACAACTTTTTATTTAATTATAATTACAATTGTCAACTAAATTAATAAAGAATTAATTTTTCTTAATGGTAGTTAATAAATTCTTATGTCCATGTCAAATGCAAAAAAAGGAAAACTTTTCTCTCACAAAAGACCGAGTTATATCAAAAGCTGAGAAATAAGGACATATATTGACAAGCTTATAGGTGATGAAATTTCATATATTAGAATTTGTTTGCTGAAACATTTCACAATGAAATTAAAAGTTTTTGATTACTGCACTACAGAAATAATAGTCTCAGGAAGGTTTGTTAGATCAAAGATATACTAATGTTACAGCCTATACTTACATTTGCTATTCCTAATATAAAGGCTTTCCACAGGTCCCTTCCATTCGCATTCTCAAACTGAAATACAGAAATTTAAAACATCCTGAACTTGTTGTGAAAATCATGTACACATTCATTCTACTGTTGCTGATGAGCTAGTTGCATGGAATATTTAAAGGTGCCCATTCACCTCCATTTTGGAAAAAATTTATGTGATTTCTGGCTTCCTGTGTATATATTATTTACCTATGAGTAATTTTGGTTGTGTAAAATTCTTATAACCCCTTCGAGAAGGATGAATTAATCCTTTAATAAACATCATGTTTGTAAACATGGCAATGTTGACAAACAGGAAAAACATGACACCTAAAGTGGTTGATTGCCAATATGCGGCGTTAGAAAGGTCACTTGTTGCAAAACGCTAAATGCAAAGCTGTGCCACTATGATGCCCTTGTCTAACTTGTTTTAATTATTTTGGTGGAACCCCACATATTATAAAAACACTTATAAAAACAAAACAAGGGACCCATGGGTCACGGCGCTCAGCTGATCACGATTGGACTATAAATGTTTCAACATTGTGATACTATATTGAGTCGATAAAGATTATGAATATCATGGTCATGCTGGGCTTTTATAAAGGAATGTAATGTAATATGTGAGTAAATGATATATGAAATAACCTGACTGAGAGATAAATATGGAGTAAAGTATAGTGGTTTATTTTTTAATTATTTTGGAGGGGTTGGAAAAAACAATTTATTTGAGTAAATATGAATACAATGACAGTATACTAAGCAGTGGTATAATGATGATAAGGCTATTTGTTGAAGGATCTATAGTGTATGGAAAACTGCAAGATTTCAATTTGACAGATATAAGGTTCTGATTAACTATGCTGATGAGGGGATTTATGAATTTGTGACTGTATGACATGATGTCTTAAATTTTATGCTACAGCCATAGAACTATTGTTCACAGTGCCAAGGAGCATAGGCTCAGTGGGATGAAGAAGGCGATGCTGAGAGTTACAACACCCTTGCATATACATACAGGATATGAAATTTAATTCAACAGTGCTTATAAGAAAAAAATTTATTCATGATTATTGAATATTTAAAACAATCAGAAAGATGGCGAAACAAAGCAAACCATTTTTTCCCATTCTACTGAGCCAGGAAAAAATTAACAATATTTGCATTAATTCCTTTTTTTAAATATAAAATTTTTTTCAGGTTTACAAATGTTACTATAAATTTACAGTATAAGTATATACATGTGATTGTGAATATTTCAGTTGATTCATCAATATTTATAGCTAATGTATCTAGTTTATAGTACCAGCTGTCAACAGAATGGGATGGAGGAAGGACGGGAGGCAATTAGGATGGGTGAGAGAGAGAGAGAGAGAGAGAAAGGGAGATGGAGAGAGAAAGAGAAAAAGCAGGAGAGAGAGAGCTAGACTGTCATGGAGAAAGAGAGAGAGAGAGAGAGAGAGAGAGAGAGAAAGAGAGAGAAAAAGAGAGGCTCTCTGGTATGTAACTGCCCAGTACACTGCATTTATACTGACCTGATGTAAACAATCATGACATGGTGCTTAAAAAAACGTGAATGAAATCTACAGTTTTTGATCAATTGATCTCAAATTTCAAATTTTAACAGATGAAATGCTTATGTGTGTGCTGTGAAAATTAAATCCACAGCACTAACAGAAAAAATTTGAATATTTATATTTTTTAAATTGTATCAGGAAAAAAAAGAAAAGTATTCTCAGCTATGAAACTAATACATGTGTTAAAATTAATCCAAGGATCAAAACACCCAATATATTATACCAGGAGCAAACTGGAGTTGGGAATGTTCAATTTTATTAACTGAAATAAAGGATCAGTAATATAAATTTTGATTATTTAGCCAGTATCATGTAACAACTGATATAACCACGAGTTACAAGTAAAAAATATTACAATCTTTAATGATTGCTTGTCTGAGTAATATTTTAAATTTTTTACATATTTATTTATTTTTTTTAATTTGTAATAAATATAACCAACAAGTTAAAACACCTGGAAAGACCTGGAAATTTAGATTAATTTAATATAATCAACTGCATCCTTGTCTATTATTATCTTGCTTCATATAATCCCTAAAAGTAAAAAACAAATTTTTTTTAATTATTTATTTTTCATTTTTATGGTTGAAATTAAAAATACCTAATTGTGACTGCATGGTGTCATTTGAAATACAACTTTGGCCATCCTTGGAAGATCCATAAATGATCAGTAACTGCAAGGTAATTCCCTGTAACTCATTAACTAAAAATTCCTTTTCCATTTATTTTTTTAAGTTCTTATCATAAACCAATAATAAATAATAAAGTTTATTGTTATGTTTATGGCCAAAACAAATACTAGAGGAGGGGGTTGGACAGTTAGATCCAGCTGAAGCCACCCAAGAGCTGGCTGGCTGCAGAGTGCCTCGCTTCAAGCATGCATAATTTGCCTGAAAGGTCAATGTGGGGACATATAAAGGGGCTTCAGTACAGCCTAGGTGTGAAATTGTCTCATAAAAACTTTAATAAAAGCCAGTTTTTGATCAATTCCTTTTATAAGTTCAGAATTTAAAAGCTAAAATTCTTACTTGTGCAAGATATGAAAATTAAATTAACAGTGCTTACAGGGGAAAAACATGCCATGGCAAAAATTGGGCAAAATTTAAAGTACTGATATTATATTGATGCTAATAATTTATATCATTTGAAAAATTCAGAACTAATTTTGGGAATTCAATTGAATCTTGATTAAATAATGTTATATTCCTGGCAGAAAATCTCTACCTTAAGCAATTCTCATGTTAAGGGAGTAAATATATTTCTTGATTTTTTACAAAATGCATTATGTTTGGGCCCATAACTTAAAACAATTAGGCAATACTGACATCATTTCTAGCCATGTGCATATGGAGTGTATAGAAGAACATGTATATTATATATGGTCAAAGTCAGATCAGTGGTTTTGATATTAGGTGGTCTCGAAGTGTAACAATGGGTTTTTAATGGAAAATTGAAGTTTTTTCTTAATATCTAGAAGGAATGTCGTCCTAGTGACCAAACTTTTGGTATGCCAAATTTTTGGAGCTGAGATCTGGCCTAGGAAGCTGGGGTGCTGAGCTCTAGCAAACTGCATAAAATCAAATACTTGATTACTTGAATAATATCTACAATTTTTGATCAACTGGTTTCAAATTTCAGATGTTAATAGATAAAACGCTAATGACAACATGCTATGAACATTGAATCCACAGCATTACAGGAACAATATGTGCCATGGTCAAATCTAGACAAAATTTAAGGTAATGCTTTCATATTAATGTTAATAACTTATAAATTTGAAAAATTCAGAACTAATTTTGGATATAAAATTGAATCTCGATTATATATAGTTACATACCTGAAAAAAGTCTCTAGCTTCAGTAATTCTCAAGTTATGGGAGTAAATAGATTTCCTGAAAGTGCATTATGATGGGGCCCATAACTTCAAGAATTTATAAAATACTGAACTAATTTCTGGTATGAATATAGGAAATATATAGAGGAACTGATATATTAAAAACAAGAGACCTAGGGGTCTAATGTTCACTCTGTGAATTACTGTGCATTTTGGCAGGTGATTAAAAAAAAATGTTTCAGAAAGATCAGTCCAAGAGTCTCAGAGGAGACTCTGTTTTGGCAGATTATAACAAATAAATACTTAATGACATATTATGGATAAAATCAGAAAAGACCATTACAGCCTGCTGAAAGTAGCTAAACACAGGTAGCGCCACCTGCAGGTCAAAACCATTAAGCAGTCACATGATCAATATTCCTGTGAAATTTGAAACTGAAGGCTGCAGCAGTTCCTAAGATATTTGGTAACAGACAATACATCATTTATGAAAAACACATTAAGTTGTTAAATTTTATGATTGACAAAATTTGAAGTTCCGTAGAGACGCCATCTTAAGAATGACTTGACTGAATTTATACTCAAATTATTCCCCTTCCTCTAAGGATCTGTAACTATGATATGAAGGCCAAAATATTAATACTTTGTGACTTATCTTGTAAGAAGTGGAAAAGACCATTTCGTCCCGCAGAAAGTAGGTCAACAAAGGTGGCGCCACCTGGAGGTCAAAATCATTGAGCAGTCACATGATCAATATTCCTGTGAAATTTGAAACTGAAGGCTGCAACAGTTCCTGTGATATTTGGTAACAGACAATACATCCTGTATGGAAACACATCAAGTTGTCAAATTTTGCAATTGTCACAATTTGAAGTTCCATAGATATGCCATCTTGAAAATGACTTGACTGAATTTATACTCAAATTATTATTTCCCTTCCTCCTAGTAACTGTTGACTATGATATGAAAACCAAAGTATTTATACTTTATGACATTTCTTGGAAAAATCAGAAAAGACCATTACAGCCTGTAGAAAGTAGGTCAACACAGCTGGCGCCACCTGCAGGTCAAAATCATTCAGCAGTCACATAATCAATATTCCTGTAAAATTTGAAACTGAAGGCTGCAGCAGTTCCTCATATATTTGGTAACAGACAATACATCATGTATAGAAACACATCAACTTGTCATATTTTGCAATCAACAGAATTTGAAGTTCTGCAGAGACGCCATCTTGAAAAAGACTTGATTGAATTTAAACTCAAATCATTCCCCTTCCTCTAAGGAACTGCTGACTATGATATGAAGGCCAAAATATTAATACTTTATGACATATCTTGGAAAAAGCAGAAAAGACCATTACAGCCTGTAGAAGTAGCTCAACACAGGTGGCGCCACCTGCAGGTAAAAATCATTGAGCAGTCACATGATCAATATTCCTGTGAAATTTGAAACTGAAGGCTGCAGCAGTTTCTCAGATATTTGGTAACAGACAATACATCATGTATAGAAACACATCAAGTTGTCATATTTTGCAATCGACAGAATTTGAAGTTCTGTAGAGACGCCATCTTGAAAAAGACTTGATTGAATTTATACTCAAATTATTCCCCTTACTCTAAGGACTGCTGACTATGATATGAAGGCCAAAATATTAGTACTTTAAGACTTTATTTCGGAAGAAGTGGAAAAGACCATTTCATCCCGCAGAAAGTAGGTCAACACAGGTGGCGCCACCTGGAGGTCAAAATCATTGAGCAGTCACATGATCAATATTCCTGTGAAATTTGAAACTGAAGGCTGCAGCAGTTCCTCAGATATTTAGTTCCAGACAATACACCCTGTATGGAAACACATCAAGTTGTCATATTTTGTGATCGACATGATTTGAAGTTCCGTAGAGAGGCCATCTTGAAAATGACCTCACTGAATTTACACACAAATTATTCCCCTTCTTCTAAGGAACTGTTGACTATGATATGAAGGCCAAAATATTAATACTTTTTGACTTATCTTGTAAGAAGTGGAAAAGACCATTTCGTCCCGCAGAAAGTAGGTCAACAAAGGTGGCGCCACCAAAAGTATATTCTTGCATGTCCATCCCATGATCATCAATTCTGCAAAATTTCATGAAGGTAGCTGCTGTGGCTGTTGAGATATTTGGTAACAGACGGTGGACGATCGACAGTTGACAGCGGACAGTGGATGTCAGACGCTGCGCCATGGCATAAGTTCACAGAGTGAACTAATGATCAATATCAGGTCAGTGGTTTTGATATTAGGCAGTTTTGAAGTGTAACAATGGGTTTTTAATGGAAACCGGTTGTTTTTCCCTTAATATTATGAAGGAAGGAAGTCCGATGGACCCAGATTTCGGTATGGTAGGAGATTTTGGGGTACACCTAATGGTTTGCTGAATTTCAAATTTGTAGATACAATGGTTTCAAAACGTGCGAGTTTAACGGATGGACGGACAGATGGACAGACAGACAGAAGAACAGCTGACGGATAAAGGACCACGACTATAGCTCAGATGACTTAGAGTCAGCTAAGCTAAAAAGCAGCCTGTGTAGGGTGATATCAACGATTTCTGGCCTAATTATATAAAAGCTCTGAGGGATTACCTTTAGTTTATAAAGGTCAGATTGGCCCCTTAAACTGGATAAAATACAAGAAAGCAGGGCTCAAAGTTAACAGTTAACTGGTTGCCCAAGGCAAGTAAAAGTTCAAGAAAATGGATGCAGGGCAACAAAAAGTCAGCTTCCACTTGCCTGACTGGGAAAGTGAATAAATATATACCTGTCACCAAAGGCCTGAATATTAACTAATCTGCAGTTTTTTTCTTGGAGAAATGAAATCTTGTTGTAATACCTCTATCTTAAATTTCCTGTATGTTTATGTGTGCAAATACTTAAGTAAAATATTATTAACAAACAAACATTTGAACATGTTTATTGTTAATAATTATGTCGAACATCCTTATTGTTTCAATACTGCCATCAAAGATTTTTATGGGACAAGTAAATATTCATACTGGGCAAATAAAAGCTAGATATAACTTGCCCTTCTTTGCAAGTCTTTCAAACATTAATGTCAGCCCTGAAAAGAAAATGCCCTGATGAAACTTTATTAAATATTCAAGTTAAATAAACTTTGATCTGTATACTATGTAGTGAAAACAGTAATAATATATTATTAATAAAAGTGCTTATAAATGTTGCCATCTGTTCTGAAAATTATGTAATAATATATTTCCATTAATATTGTATATAACACCAGGGTTCTCTCACATAACTACTTGATCTCACCTTAAATTTATTTGTAAGTTTATGTCCAGTCGCTGAAGTGGACAGGACCTCTATTTGGTAGCCTTTCTTTTTACTATCTTTTCCAATATTTTTGACCTGGGTGCCCGGGCCAATCTGCAGTGTCCCAACATGCTGCAAAAAAAAAAGAAGTCTTAAAATTACACAATAAATATGATTCAAAAGCATTACACAATACAAAGAATATATGCTAGTTAGATATTTTAGCATATTTTACAAAGCATTTAATTATTTTCTTTTAGAAAGGGAGGGGTAAAGGTAAATTAAAGGGTTTATAGTATGATGTCACTGCATACAAGTATTGGGAATAATTTGTTATAACATTATTGATCAATGGGAATGCATTAGCTGTAAGTTATTTCTGATCATATACACACATAACATATTATAACGTCTGGTCTATAGACCTACATGTTTGCTAATATATTAAGTAACAATTCTATATCCTTTGTGTCTTTCCAGTAGCCTTGGGTATGAAGTTATTAGTAAGGACTTATTATGAGACACATTTATGACAATGCAAGATTGATGATCAGACGTTTTGAAACATACTGAAGGGTCACTGATTATAACAAGTGACCCATGGGTCATGATGCTCAGCTGCCAAGCATGACCTGTGACATCATGGACTGAGATTCACAACTTCCAGTCAAATTTTGAAGAACCAATTTGCCAATTTGTTGAAAATTTTCTATGACAACAGAAATATATATCACCTATGTCTGGTTAAAACACAATGAATTGATGGTCTGAGGAAAATGCATGATTGTTAAGCTATCAGGAACTATTCCAACAGCTTGCTTGAAACCTGTCAGTCTCAAAAGGAACACCACAAAGGACAAATAAGATCAACATATATAGCAAAAATCAAGGAAATACATGCAAGAATTATTGAAAAACAGGTGCTTCTGTATGAATTTTTATTCAATACAAGCCAACTGTACTGCACTTTTATAAATGATGGTAATATTTATTCAGAAATATTTGACCCAATCCTTTACAAGATTACATAAATATACATCCAACTGCATTCACTTTAACTAAGGAATTAAAAGATGGTTGCCTGGTCGCCATATTGGACTTCTGACAAGTCTGAAATCAGACAACAAACATTCTCTAAATCGGACCAAACATTAAAGAAAAATTACTGAAACTGCCCTGAAGAAAGAATTTCTAAGGTGGCTAACTGGCAGACATAATGGATTATCGACAAGTATGACATTTGATATCCCACATTCTCCAATAAGAGACCAAACTTGGGGCAAATTATCCAGTAATAAATGCCCAAAATAATTCAAAAGGCATGTCCAGGCCCTCATATTAGATTTATAGATATGCAATTGTAAAAAGTGTAAGTCCAATATTTTTTATTATCACTCTGCTTTTCAATGGGGTCAGCAGGGTAGGTAAACTGCCAAACCTGAAAGAAAATAAATGCAGAAAGCATGACTAAGAGTCTTGAAATAAAACAAAAAGCCATCCTTAATCAAGGTACACATCCACATATTATGAGAACAAACACTTGCTTTTATATGTGGTGATATATATTAAAATATTCAGATATCTAGGAAACTAAGTTTATTGCTAGGATTCCATAAAATAAACTGCAAAATGTTCCCATCATCTTATAAATCAGTAGCAAAACCTTAATACTATACTCTCATAGTCTTAATGCCTGGCTGAAGCATTCTGACAACAGTGTTTTTGTTATGAAGTAAGAGGTACTTATCACCGAGGCTTATCACTTAATAGGCTGATACAAAAGGGAGTCATATGTCACCAGTGTCACTCACAATTACAGCCACACAGGGAGATGTACCAGCTGGAGTGGGATGGTTATATATACAAGAAAAATAGAGATTGTCTATAAAATAAGTAATTGTGAACATCCCTGACCTATGACCTTGGCCTTTTGCCCATATATCAACTGGATTCTTTCTAAATGATGGGTAACTACTGACCACTTAAATCTGGTGTAATTACTTGGCAACCAATGGGTGAATAACTTTGACCTGCAACCTTTAACCTGCTGACCAGCTGACCCCAAAATCAATAAGTTATTTATTCAAGCAAAAAGACCCATAAATATGAAGTTTGAGTCAAACTGAGTGATGCATAGATGTGGCATATGTGAAAGACTGAAGGTTTGGGTTGAACAGTTACACTTTAAATATGCTCACAAGCATTTAGAACAATTAAATATTGTGACCTTGACCTTTGACTTTTTGACCTCAACATCTATAGGCTTCTTCCCTTATTGGTAGGTAAGCCATATATGACAGATGGAAGGTACAGATTGAAAAGTTTGCCTGAAAATGACTCCACGCAAGAAGTGGGTGCTGTGAACTTGACCTTTGACCTCAAAATCAACAGGTCTTTTCCCCTGTTGGCAGAGAAGCGATATCAGTGCTGGAAGGTTTGGAATGAAAACTCTAGCTTGAAATGTGTCCACTACCTTTTCAAAGAAGTGGATCCTGTGACCCTGACCTTTGACCTTGTGACCTCAAAATCTATAGGATTCTTCTCCAACTTAGTAGGTGAGCTATATGTGAAAGATCAAAGAATTGGGATGAAAGGGTTGGCTTAAAATGCATCCACAGGCTTTTCAAAGAAGAGGCTCCTGTGACCTTGACCTTTTGACCTAAAAAAAATTATGGTTCTTCCCGTGTTGGTAGGTGAGCTGTATGTGAAAGATGGAAGGTTTGGGATGAAAATTTTGTCTCAAAGAGTTATTTCTGGGGGGTGCAAACACACCCCATAACTTCGAGAATATAGGTCACAGTGACCTAATTTCAGGTTTGCAAGGAGATCTTTTTATAACCTCTAAGACTGCATAGGGTTCATGGCCCTAGCCCCTACGGTTACGATTTGTGCCCTGCTAACGGACGGACGGCCGGCCGGACGGCCGGACGGACGGCCGGCCGGACGGACAGACGGAAGGACGCCGGACAAAGACCCATCGCTATAGCCCAGCATGACTGAAAGTCAGCTGAGCTAAAAATCATTAGACTGTCACTACTGCAGACGGTGACAGAAGCGTCCTACTTTACACGTTTCCTTCCTGGTATCTGGGCGTGTTTATTCTTGTACACAGCTTTTCTTGGTATTTAAGTCCCTTTCAGGTTATCCTTTCGACATTTTGCTGGAGTACATTAAAAAAGCCATACCACATAATTATGGGTCATAGTGACCTAGTTTGGGGTTTTAAACAAAAAAAAAATGCCAAAACCAGTCAGCATATTTATTTTTTTATTTAAAGGCCAGAATTGTGCTCTGCTAAGTATCAGACTTCTTGCCCATTGGCTACGATATTCTAAAGCATGTTTTTTTCCATATAACATAGAAAATACAATGTAATATAAGGTTTTGTGACCTCTGTCCAAGCCTCCTGTTTCAGAAAATCATTGGAACTTGTCTTGACCTTTGAGCGCTACCTTTAATATGTGTTAAATCTGCTTTTTGTGCCCCTGTTAAGAATGGGCCAATGGCTGATACAATTGACATTCTTAAAATACAAATATATGCTTAAAATTAAAGAAATGAAGAAATTGAGTGATGTACAGGTGTTGAGGTTCTTCAGGATAATTACAATCATGTAATTTCATGACAATTTATCCTGCACTCTTGATAAAACAAACATTTTTTTTTATTTCTACAAAACAAGGTTTTTAACTTCTTAAGTACTGAAACATGGTTCTACCCCTGCAACTCCAACTTAATTTTGAATTTCCAATAGTTATACCTTTTAAGGAAGTTGAACCTTCTGGGTCTTACATTTATGATATGTAGCTGTTAATGGATCATGGACAGACGGACAGACGGACAGACAGACACCAAGCACAGACTTATTAAGCTACAGTTTAGATGCATGTGGCTTTTAATATGCACATCAAATTCATGAAGACAATTAACTCATAAAAAAACATAATTCATTTGCACTGACCGACTCTCTTTGCGTGGTCTTCTGGTTATGAAAGATGAACAGTATATTCCCACGAATCACAATCCAATATTTCTTCCAGTCCTGAAATGACAAGGGATTATACTGTGTTTATATTCTCTCATAATAACTCAAGAATACCTTTTTATCTGACAGCTTGATGGCAGTATTCACTACACAAGTGTTGTCAATCCCCCTGACGTCATAAAGCTGTGATATGAATACGGTACCTACCATGTCACACAAGTGTACAAAATATGTCTGTAGCATTTAGGTTAAAGCAATATTCTACATACTAGATTACTTTGATCTTTTCCCCTAAAGGTCTGCAGGAAAAGGGTAAAATACAGTTTTACCTGTTTTATTCTGATACCAAACTGGAGTAAATCAAATACTAATCCTTCGATTATTCCTCTGTGCCTTATATATTAATCAAACAATCCTGCCTTTATTTTCTAACTTTTACTTATTTCATCATACCAAATCTTAGCTTTAACTTGTCTCATCTCTATATTTCTATATATATAAGGGAAATAATGATAAAATACAGAAACCACTACTTGCTATATCATTTTTATGATATGATTCAATGTTTTTATGGATCTCTAATATTCTTGTTTAATTATATTTTATTTCCATTTTGCTATGTCCTACATCTGCTAAGTTAACCACACAGTAAGAAAACAGAAGAGAATTCAGGACGAACTGAGCTGTTTTACTCTTAATTAGCTGCTAGCTGGTTTTAAGTATTTATTATGTCATAAATTTTATTTTTATTGACCTTTCAAAATCACCAATAAACTCATTATACAGTCTTCACTGAATGAGTAACCACTGCACTATGTATCATATATTGTTTTCCTCTAGATATTCTGACAATCTGTAACAATGCAGTGAGAGATAAATAGCGTGTATAAATGTACCATCAGGCATTGTCCTGGACCTATACATATTTGTGCGTGGCCTCCTACATGTACCATAACTGTGATAAAGATCTCATCTCCTAGGACTCCACAATAGTGACACTTCGTTCCAGGCCACACTTCCATAAAACTAAATACCACTGTTTGTGATAAATATAAGCTTAATTTACACACTTCTCTCAAGAAAAGGACAAGGTCTGCAAGTGTCAACATTTGAGTTTATAAATTGATGATACTGATGATAATGGATGGTAGTCTCTAACCTCTATATAATTATGGGTACCTCTGTATTAATTAGTGCTGTTTTGAACATCTGATTGCTCAAGAGTCTGCGACTGGTGCAATAAATGCAAGCACAAATATATGCTACTGCAATACCCTGGTTTATGAATATTATGAGAAATTTAATTAAATTAATAGACAGATAGTAATATTAATAAAATGAATCTCTCATAAGACAGAACTTATGATCTTATATTCAGTATCCAGTAACTGACTGTGTCCACGTCAGTACTTTGTAAGAAGCAAGGAGTCCTTAGAAGAATGATTTATTGATATAATACATTTTCAAAGAACCAAATTTTAAAAAAAATATTATGTATAATCCTTAATCAACATGAAGTAGGGTAGTCAGGTTATTTCTTGCTATGTAATAGCTAAGGGTTCTAGAATTGATTTGTGTACTGCCATGCTATATCATGAATATTTAAAGTTCCTTATTATTAATGGATCATCGGTGTTTAGGCCAGACCGAATCCTGATAAGGATTTTGTCTGGATATTTTAATGACCTCTGAAACAATAATAAAAGAATACCAATGTTTTGCATAAGGGAAGAATGTTTATTCATATATGTACATTTCTTGTGAATGATCTCACAGATTCTTGGCCTGGTACAGATGTAATGAATAATGTACACATACAGCTGAGTCACAGCTGGTCAACAACTAGTGTTTTGTAAGTATGTTTAGGGATGTGAAGTGGTTGCCATGGTTTTATATTCACAAGGTTAAATTCAAAGATTTTTGTTTAACAGTATTTTGCGAGGGTTTTGTTTTTGTGATCTCATCAAAGAATATACTTACTAAAGAATATATCCGTCATGTGAAGTAAAAAGTATTCTCAAAAAGTCGTAATAATTTAATGACAACCTAGCTAGGAGAATACTGAATGGGCATTCTATATTTTCATAAAAGTAGTACATGTCTTTGCTTTGTTGGGAATATATATATGAGATATTATAATATATATACAATTATTTATCAATCTTTCGTTTCTCAATGTTGCAGGGATTATGATGTTAATGAGATGCCATTTAGGCTAGTGTCTTTAACTACAGTATTAAAGACAATTCAACTGTTCAGATAAAGTGACTCATTTATACAGTTTTATTTTCGCGATTATATGCCTTTCACAAATGTCACAATACTGACACCCTTGAGATATTATAATATATATACAATTATTTATCAATCTTTTGTTTCTCAATGTTGCAGGGATTATGATGTTAATGAGATGCCATTTAGGCTAGTGTCTTTAACTACAGTATTAAAGACTATTCAACTGTTCAGATAAAGTGACTAATTTATACAGTTTTATTTTCGCGATAATATGCCTTTCACAAATGTCACAATACTGACACCCTTGGAACTGACTATAGCTGTGTGTTATTCCTGTGATGTCATCTGCTAAATCTGGCTTCTGTAATAAACAATGAGAATTACCTTAAAATTTATAAATTTATCAGTTTTTCATTAAAATGTCATGCTTTTGTGCAAATTAATTTTTCTCTTTTTCTGTCTGGATAAAATCCGTCTGGAAAAATAATTTTATTCAAAAGAAGTTATAATTTTTTCCCCTTTTTGTCTTACTTAACTGTACTATGTTAAGTACATATGCATATACATGCAGTGAAACCTGTGTTATAAGACCACCCATGGGACTGGCTGAAAGTGGTCCTAATTTACAGGTGGTCCTTTTAGATGGGTCAGTTATAACAAACTTGAATGTATTCGGTTCATTTAAGGGTGGTCTTTTAAAGACAGGTGGTCTTTCAGGCAGGTTCCACAATACTCTAAATATTTGCCGTTTTTCTGACAGAAACAATGAAGGCTTCATGACACTGGGTATATTTATTACTGCAGATGTTTAACTGAGTGCCATTTTTGCTGGTGGAATCATTTCCCACCATCTGCCTGAGTGGTACGTTGTGTATAGCTCAGTACAGGTGCATGCACTAACAAATTTACTGATAACATGACAAATATATGCTATTATATTCCTTAGTTGTGTTATCTCTGTCACCAGTGTAAGGTTATCTCACCTGAACCACATATTCAGGAAGGTATTTTATCATAAAAGTATTCATGGCAGATATTATAATACCAAATAACAGAAAGTGAAAAATGGTATTCTTTAAATTACAAATTTATTTTTCTTTTTATATTTTATACATCAGCCAAAGAGTAATTAGGTTTTTGCTGTCATTGGAGAGTTTGTTTTTTAGCAACTTCAACTGACACAAGAGTTGTGAATGGATTTTTAATAAATTTTGTGGAGTTTTAGGGTGAAACCAAAATAACAATCCGATCAATTTTAAAGGTAAGCTGGTTCACCATATTATGTATTTTAAAAATTCTTTACCAATGTGAGATGGGAAAACTTGTTTTTCCAGGTTAATAGTGAGAATCAAATGGAGGCCTTTGCTCTGGAGGACAGAGCTGACCTGTGATGCATTCATGGCTTCAAATATCTGATGCATAACTGATTTGATGATATATAGAGTATCTTGTACAAAAATGTATATATCAGTGACACAGCCTAAATATATGGTTACTCTAGAGAATATAGAGATATATATCTTTCAATGAAAGAGACTATTATTGCCACTGCTGAAAACCGATAAGAGGTAAAATCATATTCAGAGACTCCCTAATATGCAATACACAGCATTTGTATATGTTCCATATGGCTCTGACAAGCTGTATACACCTCCTCTTACCCCAGTTTATAACATTTATACAGATCCAACAGGAGCATATACTTGATAAATAGAAAATTCTTCCTCAGAGGATTAGGTTTAGGTGGAAGAATTAATAATGACAGTTTGTATTGACATTCCTCACTGAGGTTATGACCTCAGAGAACACTCCAACCTTTTCCTGACTCAATGTAAATATTAAATACAAAGTGTCTAAACCAAGTATGACTCAGTCCCATACGGAACAACAGAGGGGTTGTTCATTAAATCCATATATATTACCCGACTTAGTTGTGGACATTTTTTGTCCTTGCACTCAAGATGGGTCAGGTCACCTGCAGTCAGTCCTCTGAGTTATAATTCATGAGTCATTGTAATGTGACATACAAACATGTTTTACATACCCTGCTTCAGGCCAGGATTGAAACCATTATTTTCACTGGTTTATGCATGTATGTGTTAGTGTATTTGCTGATCTGTGGTGTCTTGATCTCTCTGAGTCTGTAAATCCCTGTATGTAATTGAATGTGTAGTTCTTTGTCTGTCTGTGAATGTGTGTAAATATGTATCTGCATGTGTGTCTGTGTATGCAGTGTCTATGTGTTTGTTTGTCTGTGCATGTGCTTTTGATTGTGTTAAAATATACTAGATCTTACTTTATACAGACTTTATGGGGCATATTATTCAGCTTTTCAGGTATATATAACAGCAAAAAGAAGTTTGTTAAAGTTAACCCTTCACATGTTTACCATGGATGTAGTCGAGTCCACCACCATCTGAGCCCAAGTCAGAGTCCAGGCCAAACAGGTCTGAGTCCAAGAATGAATGCTCTAGATTCAAGTCAAAATCTACCTTCTTTGAATCTGACCATCTGGAACCCTGAATCCAAGTCCATGTCAGAGTCCAATAAAATCCTCTTATAAAAAGGAAATTTAAAATGGAAATTACCATGGGTAAAATGAAAAATACTATATTTTTTTGTTTCTTTATATATGGTTTGTATTTTAATGATTAATCACATAAAGCTGTAACATTTGTACCTTTTTTTGTCATATTCTGTTAATAGTTTGCACATGTACATAAACATCTTTATACTATGTAACAGAGCTTTCTTTCTACTGGACTTGAGAAGGACTCGACCTGATTTCTTCAGTCCTTACTTCCGAGTTACGAGTACTAGTCTAAGTGCAACTCCCCTGAGTCAAGTTCCTATAAACAGTACACCAGTCCAGACTCGAGTCCTCCATGTTTACTTCCCCAAATAGACATTGTGAGGACAAAATACACACAACAGCATACAACAAACAGCATATGTAAAATAATGAACAAATTTGTACTTAAAAATTAATATAAAAAATTTGTTGTAGACAACAGGGCTTGACATTAACGGTTAACCTCTTGCCCTCGGCAAGTGAAAATTCAGAAATAATTGTGAGAGGGCAACTAAAAGTCACCTCCTACTTGGACGACCAAGCAATTGGGTCCAACATAAACCTTTTTCCCTAATAAAAGATGTTCGAGCTCTTAAATACAATCAATAATTTTTGTAAGGCAAGTAAAAGTTCATGTAGGGCAAGTAAAAACTAGATATTACTTGGCTGACTGGGCAAGTACTTTCAAAAGTTAATGTCAAGCCCTGGACAATAACATAAGCAAGCCACTTGCATGGATATACATGTCAGCCTGTGTGTGTTTGTTACTGCAGTATGTTTGTTTTGTTCAAGAACTGTTAGTATTCTGGCTTACAACTGTTAACCTTTAACTGGGTGAAGATGGATCCAATACAAAAAGTTTTAGTTTAAATTAATCAAATGATCTGTTTGAAATGTTGAAATAAAACAGTCAATTTAATATTTATGGAATAAGAATTTCAGTTAAACTGAAGAGTTCTATATATAAATTTCATTTAACAGAATTTCAACAAAGTGGACCGGACGATTTACAGAAATACTGAAACTTTTTACTCTTGTTCTCAAATAAACTTGATTATATGCACAGATGGTTTTCTTAAATTAATTCCAGGCCGTGAACCTTGACAATCACATGGTCAGATATATCATACTGCTGCATGTGACTTTTTGGGTCGTTCTAGTTTTATCAGCAGCGAGTCTGGCTCCAGATCCCTTCACATTAACTATACTCTCGAGCTGCATCTTACACAGACATCAGTGCTTTTATTGTTTCCTGTATCTGTCTGCATGCAACATCGCATGAGAAACCACAGTCACACAATGTACTCATAGATACAGCAGCTAGGCTTCACGAGTCTTATACTTCATTGTCCCATGCACTCTATGAAGAAACCACAATTACTGAACCTTGATGAAATATTCAAATTAGCAACTAAACTTGACTTTAAAGTTTTATGAATACTTTGAACTTTGGCAAATAAATAAATGCCAGATAGCTATTGCCTATTGTTAAGGTATAGCTACAGAAAATTACCAGCTTCTGTGCCTTGAGGATTGCGCACAAGGCTCAAAGCCAGTAGATTCTGAGTTTGAACCTCAGGTGAGATGATGAGAATTTTCACGGTTGGGACCAATTAACCCAGGATGAGCGCTCTGCAGGCTTTAAGGGCAGGTCGTGCCAAATGGCTGTGCTTCACTCACAAAGGAGTGCGAATATAGGGGGTTCCTTGATGGTCCGACCCAGGACCCACAGGTGCATTTGTCACTGTGCCTGGTTAACACCAGTATATAAAATTATAGGAATCATGGGATACTGCCCTGTCATGTAGTCTGAAACCAGAATAGAATTCTGCAGATGTCAAATTCTAAGTTAAGCAAGCATTAAAAAATGGAGGCGGTGACCTCGAACAAATAAATATTAAACTAGGGACATATGGGTCTCGACGCTCAGCTGCAATTGTCTATAAGGATACTGAGGTTGGCTTCATATTCGCGAGGCTGAAATTTCGCAATTTCTCTATTTTGAATGATTCGCGAGGGTTTCATTTTCGTGATCTCTCCAGAACCTATATAAAAATTTAGTAAAGCCATACCTGTTTGTATTATAAAATGAGAAAAATTCATGAGTTTGTGTTATTCTACTCATATAACGATGGTTCTGTACACACAGTACAGGAGGTTTAGTTCAAATTTAAGGGGACGTTTTCCCTTTACCTGCATAATGGAATGTATTATAAAATGTCTCACTGTTCTAACCTATTCACATACAAATATTGGTTTCACTGAATAAAAAGGACATACTTAATTGGGCCAATATTTCCCGAGGGTTTCATTTTCGCGATTATTTCTCATTCACGAATATAGCGAAATTTAAACCCTCGCGAACAAAAAGGCAACCACAGTATATGTTTATGAGGTTTTCCAAAATATGGGTCTTCTGATCAGTTTGAAGCAAACCTGTCTACCCAAACTGGAGTTATCATCCATAAACTAATTTGTGAATGGATGGGCCCTGTGACCTTAACCTTTGACCTTATGACCCCAAAATCAAAAGGAAACTTCCCCTCTATTGGCAGGTGCACCACATGTTGATGATGGAAGGATTGAGATGAAAAATTTGGCCTAAAAATGCATCCACTATCTTTTTAAAGTAGTGGGTCCTGTGACCTTGAACTTTGATCTCATGACCACAGAATCAACAGTTCTTACTTTAGTGGTGGGCCATATATAAGTCAAGTTTGAAACCAATACTTCAAACCAAACTGGTGTTATCATCTGGAAACTAATATGTGGATTGATGGCCCCTATGACCTTGACCTTGTGACCCCAAAATCCATCATTTACTTCGAATATTTGCAGGTGAGCAACATCTGGAAGATAGAATGTTTGGGACAGAAAGTTTAGCTGACAATACATCAACAATCTTTTAAAGAAGTGGGTCCTATGACCTTGACCTTTGGCCTTATGACCCAAAAATCAAACGGGATCTTTCATTATTGGTGGGTCATATATAAGTCAAAATTGAAACCAATATGTCAATCAAAATTGGAGTTATCATCCAGAAACAAATATGTGGACAGATGGGCCCCTGTGATGGAGACCTTTGACCTTGTGAAATCCAAATCAATCAGTTTCTTCCCCTATTGGCAGCTCAGCTATATGGGCTAGATTTTCTTAAGTGTCAACTTTTCAGTTTGGAAAAATGAGCAAAATAAAATTTCAAATATCGTGTAAATAATTATAATGCCTGAAAGTACATGTCTTCTAAAATAGGTACCAGAAATTACAGCATCCGGACTACACTCCTTCATATTTTGTCATATGAGCAAAATAAGGTATGCATTTAGTGTGTGATCTCCTTTACCATTTTTACTGAAGCAAGTAAAATGTCTTCAAATAAAAAATGCTCCATGATTCTGCAATACCTCGAGATCAAGCACTGAACAGAAAATCATGTATTGAGGAAAAAAACGTTATGGCGCTATTTGGTGTGTATATAAATGTGTGTCAGTAAAGCATATGAAAAATAAAGGTTGTCTTCCTAGGATAAAACACGTTTTCTGAACATTTTAAAACATGTATTTCTGATTTATGTGTAACATTGGAAAGTAAGACCTTGGCTGGTCCTGACCTTTTATCAATGAGACAATATCTCATTTTCCCAAAATTAATTCACTCCATGAGCCAGAAGGCAGAAAAAATATTCCACATGTGGCATCAAAACAGAGGTTGTCGATGTAAAGGAGAACACAAGGTTTTTATGTATTTGAAATACGTACTATATACGACAACAAACACCTGTTGAAGGAATGTTTTATTTTAAGTACTTGATATAGGCATTTGTGTTATGATGCATTAACCAGTATCAGCAGAGTTGGAAAATTAGCTAGATCTATATGACCAATAGAACTAGATCTATTTGATCGTTCATCTTAAATTTAATAACCAATGATGGTTCGGAATAATAGAAATAAAAAAAATTACCCAAACTTACCATGAATAGATTAAAGGAAACTACCAACCTTTCTGTATGACCCTGAATCTTAAACTGAATATACAAATAAGTGGGATGGCGAGATACTTATAATATTCAGACAATTGGCATGTAAAGAAGAACACCAAAATCATAACAAGATATCTACTTATTAAGAAGGAACAAATCTATGGAAGACATGTTTCTCAGTACCTAATATACATGCAGGGATTAGTGAGATATAATTCACCCACAGACATATTGTATGAATCTGAAAACTATTTATGATCAATTATGTTTTTTATTTCTTTGAGATGGGAAATATTCATGATCTCCAAAAAATATAAAATGCTTGTCTTGAATGAACAGTGTTTAATCACTTTTAAAAAGTTAAATGGAAACACAAAACTCTGCAATTTCAGAAGAATAGACAGGAAGATAGATAAAGAGATAGAACAGGAAGATAGATGAAGAGCTAGGTATGTGTGGCAGCAAGATATGGTATATGAAAAGATATTCTATATAAAAGAGAACAACCGCAGAAAAAGTGGATAATGGGGAATCTTATGTATTATAATGACTAAATATTTTTTTTTATAATATGTCATGTTGCGCATATGGAGCCAACTTTATAAACATGTGTCAAGCTGGGCACATTATTACAAATAAAATAAAAAAGGAATTTTTGCCAGTTAACTTGGGGATTAGATAATATGGCCGATATATTTCTCCTTCATTGTGTTTGTACAGTAAGTTTATATAAGGCCTTAACAATAAGAATAGAGTGACTGGAAATGCAAACATTGTTATATACAAGGTTATAATTAGAGAATGATATCAGACTGATATGAAGTAAATCAAATTGTGTGCCTGTGTGTGGGTTACAGAGGTTGAAGTTCCTGAAAAATATTCCAAGAATTAACAAATATAATTATATAAAGTTCTGTGGGGGCTGCGGGATGGCAAAATTGCATATGGACTACATTTGCTTTAGGATGTTAAAAGAAAATATACACTGAAAACATGCTTTTACATGTATGCATATGTAATTTTAAAAAGGCACAGAAAGCATGTCGAAAGTGTGTGGGGGAAAATTTTAATACATGTAAAATGGGCACCAAAAAAAAATATTTATATCACAGACATGGCTTTTCCTTTTAAAGGTGGCAATCACCTATCTGACCTTTATAAAGGTAATCCCTTAGAGGATATAAAAATAGGCCAGAAAACATGGATATCACCACACACGGGCTGCTTGTTTTGTTTTTATTAACATGTTTATAATATGGGGAGAGGGCTGTCAAAATAATAAAAACAAATTCAACATGGACATCTTGCAGCAAGTCAAATATAAGCCAGAGCTTTGCAAATCGCATTTTGCAACAAGTGACCTTTCTACCTAGGCATATACATGTTACATGTTATACCCATTTGTCAACACTGCTGTGTTTACAAACATGTTGCTGATAAACAAATTCATTCATCCCTCATGAAACCTTATAAGAACTTTTCACAAACAACATTACCCTTAGATCTTTATATATACAGGGGAAGCCAGAAATCACATAAATTCTTTTTTCAGAAGGTAGGTTAATCGGCACCTTTAATAATATGAAAGTACAGATATAAATAAATATTTGATAAAAGGGAAGTGGAGAGGTATAGTGATGTATTGCTTACTCCGCATACATAATTAATGTATTGTATAATATTCCTGTTACGAAAAATTCTTATTACGTATGTTTATCTACAAGCTCCTTGTAAACACGGTACATGCACCATTGTTGACAAACAAAAATAACCTTGTTTCCTTACATTGTTGGTTCCACATGTGCGGAAGCTGAAAGGTCACTATAATCGCAAAAAGCCCTTTTCAAAGGCACTGGTTCATCTGACTTGCCACCAGAAGTCCTTGTTGCATGTATTAAGATTACCTTTGCGGTCCCCACATGTTGTAAACATGTGGATATAAACAAAACGAACAGCCTTTTTGTATTGAGATCGGCGTTTTCTGGCCCATTTTCATAAAGATATACACGACATTATCTCTGCTTAATAGGCATCAGATAGGACCTACATTAACATTTCACATCCATCCGAGTTCTTTGGGGCTGATGACCAATTGGCAACTTCACTTTGATACATTTTATCCAGAATATTCAGGACACTGTCCCAGTACAATAAATCAACAGCTTTTAAATTTATTAGCATTGTGGATGTGACATCTGACCCTGACCAATCTCAGCTGAATTTATATGTTGTGAAAAATAGTTTGCTTTCTCATGTATTATTTGCAAGATATGGTTTGGTTTTATCCTTGTAACGAGGAATTTATGCCTCATTATGTCTTTGCTTTAATTCTGTCATTTAGAAAAGGAGAACACATGGCTATGGAGACATTTATTTTTCAATTTTCTTTTCAAAGGGAAATTATGCAAGGTGTGTTTTGATATCTTTTTTACATTCATGAGCATGTATTACCTGGCTTAACAAAGCTAATAACTCACAATACTCTCTTTACACTATCTTGCTACTGAACTGAAAATAAAGGATTGCTTTGGCGACACAGCATTTCTTTAAAAATCAGTCGATTTTTTAAGTTTTCCATTTAAGAACAAGGACAGTGGTGAGTGCCACCTGGTCATGTTACATATGTACAGCAAGCTCAGATGACGATCTATCCAATGGTACAGGTCCTGAAGTGAAATCTACTAATGGATTTGAAAAACATGCTGGCGACATAAAAATACATAAAAGTGGACAGTTAAGAAAATCTAGCCCATATGTGCAAGATGGAAGGTTTTGGATGAAAAGTTTGGCTTAAAATGCATCCACAATCTTTCTAAATAAGTGAGTACTGTGACCTTGACCTTTGACCTCATGGCCCAAAAATTGAACAGAATCTTCCCCTATTGGCAGGTTAGCAATATCTTGAAGATGGAAGGTTTGGAATGAAAAGTTTGGCTTTAAATGCATATGCATTCTTTTTAAAGAAATGAGTTCTGTGACCATGACCTTTGACCGTTGGACCCCCAAAATCCACATTGTTCTTAATTTAGTGGTGAGTCATATATAGGTTAAGTTTGAAACCAATATGTCAAACTTAACTGGAGGTATCATCTGGAAACTAATTTGTGAACAGATGGCCCCTGTGACCTTGACCTTTGACCATGTGACCCCAAATTCATTCATGCTCTCCCCATACTGGCAAGTCAGCTAAATGTGCTTAATGGAAAGTTTGGGATGAAAAGCTTGGCTTAAAATGCAGCCATAATCTTTTTAAAAAAGTGAGTCCTGTGACCTTGACCTTTGACCTCATGACCCCAAAATCATATAGGTTCTTGCTTTAGTGGTGGGCCATATGAAAGTAAAGTTTGAAATCCATGTGTCAAGACAACCTGGAGTTATCATCTCGAAACTAATTTGTGTGGATGGATGGATGGACAGACAGACAAACAGAAAGGGTGATAACTATATGGCATCCACTTGTGATCAATAAACACAGCAGGTTGTGGGGCACTAGATGTAATTACAGCTGAGAAACTGACATGATTGTTGTCATTTTATAATAAAATATTTTAAAATATTCATTAAAATAACAAAAAATACAGGTGGCGCCACCACATTTCGGGAACTGACAAAACTAGTCATGGTCAATATTCAAGGCAAGATTCATGACAATCCATGCATTAATTATCGAGATATTGGAGGTTTTTAATTATATTTTTGATTATTCTGAGGGGTACTTTCAAGCCCCACAGCTTGAAGGATATAGGTCGCAGTGTATCTTTTTTAAGTAACTTTTCCCCTGCATATAGCACAAATTCTGGGTCAATTTTCACAATGTTCCTGGTTTGCATGCATGCTCTTAACAACTGTAGAGTTTTGAATCTCATATACTTTTAGGTAGTGCTACTTTTGCATCCCCATTTCAACAATAACTCTTCTTATTTATCACATGATCAGCCTATTTTAGGGACAACACTCTGAGGGGTTATAATAATATGAAGTATATTACCTCATGAGTTATCATATTGTGGACATGCTGGGAATAACAGGGGATTTTCAGGTATTTTCTGTGCACTTAAAACAGACCACCCATACCAAACTTTTCAACAACTAAACCAATGTCCTTACTTCTCTACTCCACAAACACACATTCAGAACACTCTTTTTACACATGACTTCTTTGTGAGATTATTTGTTAGAATCCTTATTGTTGTGGTCCTGTCAATTTGCTGAAATCTAGGCCATTCAATTTGTAAAGGTATGTCAATTGATTTGCTCCATGTCATCCTTGTTCACAGACACACACAAAAAAAGGTACACACCAAGCAACATGTATGTATATGTTTTAGGACATGTTCTATTGTACATTGTTGTTGACTTAACATTCATAGTAGTTCCAGGGCTCAACATTAACTTTTGATAGCAGTAGCCCAGTAGGGCAAGTAATATATCTAGCTTTTACTTGCCCTAAGTGAATTTCTATTTGTCTTTAAAAAAATCAGTGATCGCAGCCTTTCAACACAAAAAAGTGTGTTCCACAGGATCATTTTACAACAATAAACAAGTTCAAGAGTGTTTGTTAACAATATTTCACTTTAACATTAATCTTCACATATAAGCATATAAATATTTTAAAAAAGAGGTATTACAAAATGATTTCAACTTAATGGTGCCCATTCACCTACCTTTTGAAAAAAATTTATGTTTTCTAGATTTCCTCTGTCTATATATTAATGATGTAAGAATAATTTTGGTCGAAAAGTTTGTACAACACCTTCATGAAGGATGTATTAATTTGATAATCAACAACATGTTTGTAAACTCAGCAATGTTAACAAACAGGAAAAAAAAGTAACTAAAGTTGTTAGGTTGCATATGTGCTGAAGTAAAACAGGACTCTTGTTGCAAAATGCCATTTGGAAATAAGCATTTGCTTATCCGATTTGTGGCCAGATGCCCTAGGTGAATTTGTTTTGTTTATTTTGGCAGGCCCCTACACAACATAAACATGTTGTTTTAAACAAAACAAGCAGCCTGTGTGTGGTGATATCCACATTTTCTGGCCTATTTTATAAAAGCTGAATAGTATTATCTTTAGCTTAAATTATAAAGGTCAGATACGTGAATGGGCCCCTCTAATTTCAGGCCTTTGTGTAAAGGTTAATGTTGGGCCTGTCTGCCCAATCAGGCAAGTAGGAGCTGACTTTCATTTGCCCAACCATCATTTTCTAAAACTTTAACTTGCAGAAGCCCATGCAGTAGTTAACTGTTATTGTTGAGTCTAAAGTTTCATTTTCACAATAATCACAACACAACTGAATATCTGCAATACAAGAAAAATAATAAAAATGAAACCACAGAACAATGCACCTTTTATATTTTAGTTGATGAGATTACTTCCAAGATATAACTTTAGTGGCTGGTAGTTAAAAGATCCCTCCACATATGATATTGAGTACCTTTTTAAATTCTTAAAATATATATATTGATATGCCATATCTTATTCAATTTAGACTTAGACTTGATGAAACATTTTGCTTCGCTTTGCAAAGTCAATAACTAAGAATAAAAA
Source organism: Sipunculus nudus (assembly GCA_026874595.1). Classification (NCBI taxonomy): domain Eukaryota; kingdom Metazoa; phylum Annelida; class Sipuncula; order Golfingiida; family Sipunculidae; genus Sipunculus; species Sipunculus nudus. The sequence continues at coordinate 49,064,093 of CM049313.1, read as the reverse complement.
GTCCAAACTGTATCTTATATTGAATAATCTCCAACATACTTGAGATACATGTCCAGTTAATTTCAGTTTAAGATTTGTTAATGAGTTGAATGGTTTTATTCAGATTGTCAGATACATGCATTCAGAGATCATTTATAATAATAAACAGCATGTTAATATTTCCAAGGATAACACAATTTTTTTTCAAGAAAAACTTATTTCAATGGTGGTCCTTGCAAGAATCATCTAAAACATTCTTTATATCAAATTCATTTAAGTACACAAGACTTGTTTTATTATGTATGCAGACATCTATATCTTAATTAAAAGTTTTAATTGTCATTTAACACCTACATATCTATTCTATCTTAATGCTTTGAAATATTTAAGCTGAAACATATTTCTTATTTAGCCTTTCTAAGCCACCTCTTATGGCAACAGCATCATGAAACAACAGCACCGCAAACGTACATAATATGCCTATTGCGTATCTGGTGACCTCTGACCTCATTAAATATAGGTGAATTTTGATGAGAAGGTAAATCAGGTGAGAGACTCTGTTGGTAAATATGGATAATGAGTTTCATGATATTCCATAGGATATTTTGGTGACCAAAGTGCGGAGACCTCTGACATAATTAAATATGCATGGATTTTGCGTGAAAACAATCTTAGGCAAGATATTTACTGATTAACATTTCTGATGAGTTTTAATAAAAAAAAATCTTCATATCCTTATATGTTATTGTTGAGACCTCTTCATAGAGCTTAGTGACAAGTGACCTTTTTAAACATGCCTGGATGTTGCCCATAATCAAACCCTGGGGAGATAATGTTTGTAAGTAGTTATGATGAGTTTTTCTGAAAATCCATCAAAGCCCTGGTAAGTTATCACTGCTACACTAAAAGTTACTGGACAGACAGACGAAAGGACAGACAGATGGTGGGTATACCATAATACTCCCGTAATATGACAGGCATATAAAAATGACTGCTCCACAAATTTAAATAGTTACAGAATCAATGTAACATCCAGGAGTTGTCTGTCATCTATAAATAGATTCAGATCAAAGCAGAGTGGATTTAATTAATTACTGTTTCCTTCATCAATCACTGCAAAATTAAATTATTTTTACCTGTCATAATATTTTATCAGAGAAGGCAACGAATTCAACTATGTTTTTAATATGGGAAAGCAGTTCACCATAAAGTGCATAGTATATCTGTTAATTTACAATCAATGACTTTAATTTTATTCATATACTTTAAGAATTATGAAAGGGAAAGTCCAATAACAGTGATATATTTCAAGCACTGAGGTATATCACTTAGACTTGCATGTATTTACTTTCAAAATATATAATTGACTTAATCCCTGAAAACATGCTGGGTGTTTTCTACTTTCATTTAAATTCACTGAATACCTTTATATAAAAAGGGTGATGTAAGGCCAAAAAAATAAAATGTATTGTTCTCAGGCACTGCCCACATCAATTTAAACTCCTGACATTAACATTTTTATTTTTATTTTCAATTTTGATAAGATTTCCTTTGTTATGTAGTGCTTTTACCTGTTTAGCAAAAAACTGTGTTATTGTCATGCTTTTCCCTGATCATATAACATTTTTATTGAAACATACAAAACAGGTTAAAATAAAATATCACCCACCAGCACTGATTTCTGAAAAAAGTACCAGAGAACCAAACCATTTTTTTTTGGCCTAATGCATCACCAAACCAAAAAACTCCAAGTGAAATTTACCACAATATCTTGCTAAAAATTTACTTGTATATCACCAGTGTTTGAGCAACAAAAAAACTGCACGGTTTCAGGAATATGGGCAGGGCGCAATATGTGTCTGTGATACTCAAAATCTTATTGACATTTTATTTATTTCAGTCTGACACAGAAGTTTCCTGGACCCCCCCCCCCCCAACCTTTTCCAGACCTGGGAACCTTTATTTTAATGGTTTTCATTAGTTCTCCTGGATCCGCCCCTGCAAGCACATATAAACAAGCACATCCTAAGACACCCATGGCTTCATATGTGTTGATAAAAAAAACACTGTAAAATTTGTAAACATGTTACTGTAAACAAACCACAACCATGTGTACATGTTCCACATGAGGGACTTCAGTACACAAGGTGTTAACACCTTAACAAATGTTATAACCGCTGATCACTGACCCTGCCGCCTTTATGTGCCTGTCATAATTCATTTTATTATTACAAGGTGAAGCGCTTTTACACAGCTGATTCAATTGGTAAGATATACATCAGAACATTAATTATATTCATTCCAACATTTTGCCATCTCTTGCATTTCAATGAAAGACAAATTGCACAGTTAATTATACAAATAAAAAGGAACCTCTATTTATCAAGAGGATATATATCAATGTACCTGGCGGAAATATCCCAGACATCTTACAAACTATTTTGCTAATATTGCATACATCCATATACAACTTACTGTAATACATCTAATCCTGAAATATAAATACAGAACAAAATATCAACAGAAGCTGCCAAGAGCCTTAAGCCAAAAGAGCTGTGTGTATGAGTTGTAACAGTAACAAGTACAGAACATCTGGATTCACATGGAAGCAAATTTTGAACAATTAAATGACATCATCTATTTGGCCACTAAATGATTTTTCTTGCGTTTGACTAATAACACTGATTGCTATTTGAGGAGATGAAATGCTGCATAACAGTAACAGATTTTCTCAGATGTAAATTTGACTTCTTACATATATTTTGAAAGTTTGTTTCTGAATGGTTACATATTTTTATAATGAAATTGAACCCCATCTTGCCCCCTCAAAATGAAAAATAAGTATATGCTGTGTCCCTTTACATCTTAATATTTTTCTAAAGGATCAAAAATCTAGAATGACAAATTGAATGGTTTATCTCAGGAAAATAAGGGAAAACAAAACAAATTGACTGCATCAGGCAAATAAATCCAGTCAGAAAACAATACACATTTGAATCAATCTTGAAACATAAAAGGGTCATGGATTCATTATCCATTTATATATTAAAATATTATTGAATATAATGAAATACTGTTGTAATGTCAGATTGTTTATCATTATTTGAAACTTTCAGTATGTGGTCTTTTTTCCTAAATAATCTTCCAGATTTATTCTGTCAATTTTTTTTTATATTTCTCACATATGAACACTGAGAGTTGCGTCTGTGTCATATAAGATTCCTGGCATAGCTAGACAAACACACAGGTGTCACATCTACCTATATAAACAGTGTTCAGGTTTAAAACCATAACATGTACATAAAACTTCCCATAAAAACTCCATCATTTATCACTGCTACATGAACCATTAAACACGTAACAAAGAGAATATCCAACAAATGTAAAGTGTTTCATGTCAGATAAATGGTTTGACAGCTTCTTGACCTCATTCAAACATTAATTGGAACAGAAGTATCACAGCTGTAGCTACCATGGTGATTTCATGGTCTGCAATAATGATGTTGTTAAAAATGTATGTATACAAATACAGTTAGTTTAAAAAAACTTTACGAGTCATAGCATAAATAAAATTAGGTCACAATGACCTACTTTTAGGTGTCCTTAGAGATTTTATTCAGACCAACCAGTTCTTGAAATTTCACTTTTTAATGATTTTATTTCAAATAAAAGATCAAGCAAAGTCTGTGCAAGGGTAACATTCTTAAATCTGATAACAAATAACATACCATATGTTGGTTAAAGGTAACACTCCTAAAAAGATGGCCTTTATATAAGCTAAGACCAGAATATAGTTGTTTTATGGCAGTCAAAAAAGTGATGTCAGCAATGTATATGTATATTTGGTTTGGAATGACACCCCTGAAGTCTTTTATGTTGTTTGTAGATTAATGAACCTGGGTCTTTTATGTTGTTTGTAGATTAATAAACCTGGATCTTTTATGTTGTTTGTAGATTTATGAACCTGAAGCCCTTAGACCCCAGACAAATGTAGATGATCTCAAATCAGTCTACTGAGTCATGCCCTTCGTTTTAGCCGTATAAAGTCAACATTACCCTTACCCCAGGTTCATTCCAGCTATTTATCAGTTGTGTCTGCACTCTTGTGTACAAAGACATTCCAAGCTTTCCTTGTATCCTCACAAGCACAGTGAGATCATATGAACCCATGAATTCACGCATGATTGAACTTCAACAAACTAATCAGGTGAGCTGAGGTATTAGGGCCCTTGGTTTGAGAAAACTGTTTGCTCCGGGGTGTTCTCATAAACCAAATGCTTTTCTGCACTTACGCAGAAAAGATATCATCCATGCAAACCATCAGAGGTTCATAACATCACTTAGTCACACACAAAACACCTCAGATTGAGTGGATGCCCAGGTATTCACACTGTTAAAACATCTCACCCACGTCCACTGGTTCTTTAGCAAGATACATGTATACCACCTACGTACTCTTATATGAACACATGTAACACTTTAATCAAAATCCAGAGGCACACAATACCTCTAAAGGCACACAATACCTCTAGAGTCACACAATACATAATAATGCAGAATGTTTGGACATTGAAATCAATTTCATACCATTAAAGCTCAGTCAAAGGTTTAACAGGGAACCTCTGTTCTATTATAATAAAAAAGATAGGAAACTTTCTGAAAAAAGTAAAGTAAAAATAATATGTCAATTTTGAAAAAGGAAAATGATAAAAGTGGAAAAATGACGCTTTTTACATATAATTATAATTCTAAAATTACTGACCTTTTATTCTCTACTGAAATCTGGACTGATCACTGATGGATTCATGGAATATCATGTTCTTATATAATTGGGAATATACAAATATAGAATGTCCCTAATTTCCAAAATAACTATGCCCACTGGAAATTTATATAATATTAATATGGCAAGCTGTGTTTAAATCATTCCCTGAACATAAAGGATTTTAAGAACGATTTTATCATATAGTCTGATACTGACTGAATAGTAACATTTTTCACTTTTTGGTGTTCACTATTTTTACAATCATAAATCCAAAACTTAACAGTTTTCCCTGGAGCCTTAATGAATTTTGTTCATCTGTGAAAATGCCACATGGGGCTGAAGTGAGTTTGTTTTAGTCTTAATTCTGTTTTTTTACCAATAAATGTTACTGTTATACAATAACAAACAATGCATATATATATCTGGGGGAAATAAGTGCATGGACCATAGGAATGACCCCCAAATATGGTATGCATGCTTTATATTTATTCATTCTATTAGTTCAAATGACTGGTTTCTTTGTAATTACTGTTTTGACGGTCATCAGAGTACTAGTATTACATCTATACTGGAGTTGGGGTCACACCACAGAGTAAATGGTTGTATCAACAGAATGAGTGTGTTTGCCAATTAAAAAAGTTTGATACACAATTGGTCTTTGGCTGATGTAGAGGTTAACTGAGGTGAAAACAAGAGCACCGCAAATGTGCATAATACACCAATCTAATGTCTTGTGACCTCTGACCTCATTAAATATAGCTGAGATCTGCTGAGGGATTAAACTGAGGTGAGAAACTCTATTGGTAACTATGTATAATGAGTTTCATGAAAATCCATAGGATTTTTGTTAAGTCACCATGGTGTTTGAAGTGCAGTGACCTCTGACCAAATTGAACATGCTTGGATTTTGCTGAAAATCAAACTTAGGTGAGATATTTTATTGATTGCCATTTCTGATGTTTTTTATCAAAATCTTCATATTCTTCTGAAGTAATAGTGGCAATACCACAAAGTAGCCTAGTGATCTGTGATCTTATTATATGAACATGGATTTTGTCCATAATCAAACTGGGGCAAGATAATCTGTTGGTAAGTAGTTATGGTGAGTTTTGTGTAAATCCATCAAAGTTCTGGTAAGTTACTGTGGTGACACTTAAAGTTAACAGACGGATGGAGGTATGAAAAAAGGCCTTAAAAATCAAGTGAAATCAGGGAAATATAAATATCACTGGAATGAATACTTTGTTCCACTTGGACAACTTCAAGGTCTCCTGATGACCTTTAACCTGTGGGCCTGATGACCTTTAACCTGTGGGCTGAGTACACCAGCGGGTTTCATCAAACATCAACTTATGATTATAAATTCTTGTGTCTTTTACATTATTCAGGCAAATAATTTTTGCATAATTCAGAAATATCTCAATAAATTGGTGATCAAGACCCCTTTCCCGCTGGATCTGTTATAAGCTATTAATTAAAATGTGGTTCTAGAAATGTTCCACCAGTTTAGAATAGTGATGATGGTAGCTGACAGAAATATCAAATAACTGAAATAATAAAAAAAAAATCTGAATAAATTTTACTAACTGTAACAATATGCCACCTTGGGTTTTCATTTATTACTTTAATTATGATGATGATATATATATATATATATATATATATTTATATATATACATACATAAATAAGCCTATATATATATATATATATATATACACACACTATTCATATAATTTCCTTGCAGATGTACTATTAGCCGCCTGCGCCGACGAAACGTCTTGCACCGTTAACGGACGACTGTTTCGTCGCCTCCCCATATATAGAGATAAGTGGTATTTGACCACGATACGATCGTATTTTCCGGAAAAGGCTGTTTATTTTCTGTTTAACGGATGGGGTGACATTAAAACTTCTTCACTATGGCAAAAGTATCTTATTTTCAATACAACTGCAACATTTTGGCCACTGGAAGTGCATTTTACTTTAGTTATTGTGCATTTTGGTCTCAGAAGACACGGGTCGTACTGCTCATAACCGCCATGACAGAAGCAGTTAGAATGTATATGTAGCGGTGACAATGTTTTGTGTACTGGTCCAGTTTTATAAGAGATATATACTTAATTAAGCTGGGTATTAATGCAATTAGCTTATCATAACAGAAGTTTGTCTATAAAAAATGAGATACACGAGTTACTGAGCGGTTTTCTCCCTTTTATAGACACAGATCATGCAGAGGTTAGAATCCCACCCAAGTGCATACATGGGGTGGTGACTATAAACTGTACTCTCAGATATATCTAACATTTTATAGTCACCCTTGGTGGCTAATGTACTATGTGATAATAGCCTTTCAGGTTACAGCAGGGGATGTGTTTAAAGTGTACATCATGATGACAAAAAAAGTCCTACATAAATAAATCCTTGATATTAATAAATGAAAATGATATTAATTTCATATCAGTACAAGTCCATATGTTAACATAAAGGTTCTATAGTATTAAAATGATACACAAACAAATATGGACACATGTGACAATAAGGATTATATAAGCAGTAATATGAGCAAACAATCAACAGTGATTTACAGTGACAGCTGTGTGGGGGCGTGGCACGCTATGTGAACACAAGTTCCCCCTCTCGTGCAGCCAAGTTTAATATTTGCTCGTTTTTGCCCGGATACGCTCAGCTGCAATGTATTACCCTACTTGGATGTGCAAGGATTGCGTGGGGCCCAGAAAAACATGTGATGCAACAGTTTATGCCACAATCGGCCACTTTACAACCCTATCCATTAAAGCGATCAAGAGTGAACTTTGACACTTGGATTAAGCGGCTTACCTTGCTGTTCCCAGCTTTATGTTGTACCCAACCCTCGTGATACTTCCTTGCCCTGGAGGGGTCCGCACCGACCCCAATGGGCGATCTGGGCCCACGAAAGTCTGCTACAGTATTCGCCATGGCTTGCCAAGAAACACGTTAACAGCCACCGGACTGTGGATTATATTCACGCAGGCTCACATGGGAAACTGTGTCACAATGCATCCCCGACCCACGCTTCAATACCTGCGCTGTCCTCACCAGGGCTATGTCCACTGTCGGTCACAGTGACCGCTCTATGGGGTCACGCAATTTCGGTCCAGTTCCTATATCCTATTTGAATGACAGGTCGTACGTGGTGATGAGTGTCAGACACCACCCGGGCCCTGCCTTTGTTGTTCGCTGCTAAGTGAGAGCGTTATACTTCACTGCGCACGCCGTGTTTTTCTATTCATAACACTTTATCCGCGAAGCATGAGGTCGACAGGTGCCCTTCTTCTCTGATTGGTCAGTGCCTCCCATGACGTGTACAGCACTCTAGATGTAAACAAAGCTGCATGCGGGATCGGGCCCGTGGTTGTCACGAAATTTGGATTCCCAAAATGTTTACATCATGCAAGAGAGATTTGGGATAATTCGTTTTAAAGCTCCCTTCAAAAGATGCACGGACCCGAGATGACTGAATCCAAACAAATAATGACCCACATGTGGGCCTAAGATAAGCTTCAGGCATGAATAAATTATACAACACTAGATATACCATTAAATTATTATTCCCATTATCATATGGTACACGAACCCTTGTTTGGTACTTCTCGCGCTGAAACTCCTCATGAACGAAGCCTTGTGAGCATAAATTTGTAAAAAATGAGAATATGATCATATATACTACCTAACATGGCAGCTAATAACCGAATCTCAACTTAATCATTAATAAAATTAATTATTATTACTGATACGGAATTATTTCTGATAAATTATGAAATATCGTTTTTATTATGCATTTAATTAGGAATGGATAGGGTTTACATGTATAATATCCGTATACTTTGTACATATGGAAAATAAAATTATTAAAGCGCTTGTGGTACGATAAATTATAAAGAAAATATTAATTCCTTATTTTGCATGAAACATTCTATTTTTTTTCAATATTTATTTTTTTACATATTTTAAAATTAAATAATATCGTTTGTACACAGATATCGAGCATGTAGAGTATATATAATTCATCTAGTTAATCGCCTATTTTTATTGTTCTTTTCTAGGCACCATGTTTTATATCCTACTGATAAAATGTGAGCGCATTTAGCTGAAGTAGGGTTTTTATCCATGTGTATACTATTTTGAATTTGTTATAGACTAAAAAGTTTGAGACTTCCATTCTTTTGATGTAATAATTATGACACAATAGTAAGAAAGATTGATTAGAATGCGTTTGAAATTGATTAAATTAATCCAATACGGTTATTAAGGTACTGTTGCAGACATGCCGATATAAATGATGATTATTAACTATCTGCCAATATACCGTAAACAAAACGAAGAGCGGTAGTTCTGAGAGCCACCTGTTGAGCGAATTTTGCACTATATTTCTTGTTATGTGCTGTTTTACCCATCGTCCATCAGATGGCAGTGTGTGCAATGTTTTTTGCTGTTCCTCGCTTACCAGATGTGCTGAGGGTGTATCGTGACTAATCAGCTACAAGTTCGACGCATTCACCAAAACGATAAACAAATTGTGAACTTCAATAACAGATAGAGGAGATCCCGTACAATCTCTGCTGATTACGATACGCACCACACTTTGTTACAGGCCAAATAAAATATCTCTACACCAATCATATGGAAATCGATCTCCACAAACTCCACTTTGTTGTCGGCCGAAATACCTGTCTCTGGACCAGTTTAAGAGACTCTTTGTGTAACTGGTGGGAAAAGCTCCGTCTAAACCAGTCATACAGGACTCCTAACTCCATCTCAAAGGCTATTAAAGACTTTTATATTCGACTGGTAATCCAACTGGAGTGTTGACACAAGCCATACGGGGAGAAAAAGCACTCCAACGGGAATCCGTCCTATTGCATCGATATCGTGCACATGATAAACAGCCGATAATCTTATAACATTAGGTTGCGAGAGATATCGATATCGTGCACATGATAAACAGCCGATAATCTTATAACATTAGGTTGTGAGTGATGAATTAACACAGAAATATGTTTGAAATCACAGACCGAAGTGATAATCTAACTCTGTGGGGAAAGAGTTTTATTTCTGCTCTAATCTGAGCACTTTCTTGACAAATAAAACAAAGAATATACCCCATTAGAAATTCCATCACCTCCACCAACGAAGGGACGGAAGGTCATGTGGTTCGAGTGTCTGTCTAAGCAATATTTCTGAAAGTTCTCCATGAAATTTTGTGGAAGTACGAACAAATGGTAAAATAATAATTCCATAATTTTTGAAGGGATCGGTAAAAAATGTGGTTTAATACCTGAATCTAGCTGATTTGTTAACTCCTGTTCTGGATGTTTCTCAGTATACCAAAGCTCCACAATCTATCTATCCGCCCTAAAATTTAATCACTTTTTTCTTGGCCTATGGCCGAATGAGGGGACATAGTTTGAAAATAAATAGATAATATTAGTCATGTATTTTTCTGTTTGTGATGTCAGTTTAAAGGAAAAATAATCGGTTCAGATTTGTGAGAAAAAAAGAAACAAAGGGAAAAAAACAAGAATGCTAAAAAGATCACTTGATGTGCAGCAGAAACTTGATGATTGCACATGCTGATGCTATGGTCGCTTACCAGAGTCACTGGCAGATGGCAGTCTTTTACCGTCACAAGTCTTCGAATGATTTCAACTGCAGAATTATTTAATGGTTTAAATCAGTGGTAATCTATTGAAAAAATTGTACAAGTATCATTATTATTTGATTCCCCTATATCTGAAATCAATACAAAAGTTGTTCAAGACATACAAGACCTCTAAAAGTATACATTATTTTAAACCTGGTACACTGATCATTCTGATGGAATATACATTTTTTAAATTTAACACTCATTTTCACATGATTTTGAAACATTAAAAAAATTGAAAGGTACACTATTTAAGTAACAATAATCCTGTTTTTAATGGACAAATATTAATCTACATAACAATATCTCAAAAACCTTTCCCCTGTATTATGTTTCTCTCTAGCCTTAAACTCATTTTTTTTTTTCAATATTAAAATTTAAAATTTCAGTTTCTTGGTAGTATCTATTCATTTTCTTTTAATATTACCAAATAACTTAAAATTGAATGAAAACCTAAAAATATGTATTCCACCAGAAAGATCACTGTACCAGGATTAAAATAATGTAAACTTAATTGGGCCTAATATGAATTAAAAGCACTTGAATTGATTCATACAATAATGATACGTCAGAAAAACCCGACAACAGTCCTCATAGCAGGTCACTTTATTAGGCCAACATTACTGATACCTAAGATATCCCAATGGAGATTTCTCGATGTCTACTGAGCACTGACAGACATCTTTGTTCATCTTATTACTACCAAGTCTGTGGCAGCTACGCCAAGGTCTTTATTAAGGTCCGAAATAAGCGTAGCCGCCAATGCCTTGGTAGTATGATGATGTCTTTGCTCCGTATGTAAGATCCCGCTGTTGACGAGGAGGAGCACATTGCGAAGAATCGGACCAACTAAAATAAGACTCTGCTTGTCAGGGTATGTGAGCTTTGAAATCTAGGAGCCACGATGCACCGGGGCTTCTTAATACACCAAGAAGGTAATGTAGTCCGTTTTAGTACGCTGGATAATAATTGTTTCAAGGAAAAGTAAATGGGTGTTTATGTGGTAAGGACGTTAAGGAATAAGTCATTTATTTTGTAAGCATGCGCATTTGAAATTAAAATGTATCAAATTTTGAATTTGGAGTTTGACGAGAAATCCCGGCCATCCCAAAATGCAGTTCGTTTTGAATAGAAACCGCCTCTTGGAGAAGTGTATTGGAAGAAGTGCGAAGAAGATACGTCCTACAGAAAATCACCACGTTGAGATGTTTTTGGGCAGTCCGTCACTCTGAGTTATGCAAATAGCGCCTTCCTACTGATTAAGTCGAAGGCCCTGATTAAGTCTATGAACATCATGTACAGCGTCTGGACTTGCTCATTACTCTTTACCCGAAGCTGTTTTCGGAAGGAGTTTATATTTGTTCACGATCTGTCGACATATTGGGATTCTAGGTACAAGCAATCAGCTCCTAGTCTGTGGTGGAAAATGCGAGAATACGCATTGCCATCAATAATCAAGGGGGAGATCACTTTGTAACTGTGCAGTCACTGTCGGTTTGTTCTGATATACATTCACAATGGTGGTGTCGCGATCATCTTGTGGGACTCTACCTTCCTCCAGCAGAGAAAGTGTTTCTGTTACAGCGGCTATACCAAAGGACTCAGTGGCGTAACCAGTGGGGTGGCCGGGGGCAGCTGCCTCCCCTCCCCCCCCCCCCCCCAAAAAAAAAATGGGAAGGGGCAAAATAATCAGGAAGGGAAAAAAGGAAGGAAAGAGGGGAAAGAGGGAAGTAAAGAAAGGGAACGTAGAATAGAAAGAAGGGAAAGAAAAGGAAAGGAAAGGACAAGAAAAAGGAGAATGGGAAGGAGTACAGAATCAGGAAACCTCTTGATTCCTGCCCCTCAAAGAACCGGTCAGGTCTAGTTACGCCCCTTAAAGGACTGCCCATGCTGGATGGTTCAAGGGGGATCTTATCGCTCCCAGGTGCATTGACAGCTTTATGAATGTCAATAGCTTTGCCGCTGACGGTTTATTTAATTTAATTCTTCAATGAACAGCGTATCCTGGATGTCACTAAAGGCGGCGTTTGAGAGGGATACTTCTGAGCAGCGGTTTGCTAATTTGCTCCTCAAAGTCTTACCTGTGACCTCCGTTCTTGTCGCGGATTTCGATGGGACGGTCTTTCACATAAGGGCCTACGGTTAGCCCTGCAAGGGCTTTAGTATTTATGTTTGTTACCAAAATACGTAAGATAAAATGTAATTCCAAGTTCCGATCGACGTAACGCCGTGCCGCCTTCGGGCAGAAAGCCATAAAATACATATAAATATAACATAATTTGCCGTGAGGCAGCAATTACTGTTCAAAACGTTGAAACACAGCGAAGAGCATGTTTGATGGTCCTGTCACCTGTAGGATCCATAGACCCAGTTGTGGCTCTGTTGTAAACACACAGCCACATGCCCCTGCCTTCATTTATCTAGCGGACGGTAACACATGCATCTTCTGACGATGCACCCAGTTTAAGCACATGTATCTTTTCTTGAGTGTGGTGAACCGGGCGATTGTTTCAGCCGGCCGTGTGCAGTGCACGTGTTACATCATCACTGGTTGTAACTTGACCACTGGATTCACAAGACCACTGGCTACACGGGGTGGTACTAGGGTTACGCACTGGATTGTTTCAGCCGGCCAGGTGCATGTGTCACTTTTCAGCTTCGTGGGTCAGCAAGTTAGTAATGATGATGTAACACGCGCACTGCACACCGCTGGCTGAAACAATCACCCCGGCCCAGCTCACCATCGTGTAACAGTGCATGCGTTCCCGTCCGCGAGACAAATGAAGGCAGGGGGCTGTGGCTCTGTGTTTACAACAGTGCCATAATTGTAGGACATTAATCCTAACCGGCCAAACTGGGCCTTGGACCCTTTTACTGCAACTGTACACGCTTCAAAGTCAGACATGAGTCAGACAGAGTCGGCGCCATGCTCTGTTCTCTCATATAACTGGCTCCTGCGTCATTGACTCACGGTCAGTCACTGTCTCACATCTCTTTTGTGCCAAACAAGCTTCGCGTCTGGCCTCCTTTCTTTGTCCAAAATGTAGATATGTCAGAGTCAGTCATGGTCAGATCGTTCATTCTTGGCAAATGTGGACATTGCATTGCTGTTAATGGCATCCGCATTGCTAGACGGTGGTGCCATCTGGCAACAAATTATTAAACTAACCTATTGGCTTAGAACTATTAAATTTCACATATATACCCGTGATTGATAATATTATATTGCCCGCCATCAAATATTGCAAGGTTAAACCATTGTTACCGCCTCGGCGAACTGAGGGTGTTCTGATGATAAGTCAACAATATTCAGTTATTTCACCATTTTCATGGGGTTTAAATGCAAATAAAGAATTCAGTAATCGGTCTTGACCTAAAGTCTGGCGTAATAATGTGCAAATGAGAGGGACTCGCCTTCTCTTTCGACAGCTTTGTGACGTACTAATATTCATATTTTTAGGGATTCAACCCATGCTTTATCAGGCCATTAGTTTATGCAACTAAAGACTTTTTTAGTCCGTGCTATTTGCTCTCTATCTAGCCGCTGGATTACGTTTTATTTTACACATTAACCGAGTGTCAAATACAGTAAAACCGCGGAATTATGAACGCAAACGGGACCACGATAAAGTTGTCGCATTTCAGAGGTTTAAGTATATGATATACAGAGCGAAAAATTAGGACCATGAAAAATGGTCGTAATTTCGAGGAGGTCGCTATATTGAGATGGTCGTTAGGCGAGGTTTTAACGTATAATTACAAACAGCCTGGCGGGCGTGAACATTCTTCTGAATATTAAAAGTACCAGGAGACTTCATACTTAATACTGGAATACAAACGATTGGAACAACAAGTGCGTGAAAAAATATATAATGTATTTGTTATAATATATGATGCATTAAATACAAATCAGTAATATAGACAAAGCCAAGTAATAGCATGTACATTGGCTCTAGTGTTTAGGTTCCATATTGACATAAAATAAACATTAAGATCTTGAGATTAATTCACCGATATGAACAATGCGAACAAACTATTGACTTGTATTATGTGCTGAATTACACTGGAGGCAAATTGTTTTTGCAATATTGAGAATAGAATATAGATACGCACAAGCCAAATTACGTAGCCCGTTTCAGAGTGATAAACCGAGTGTGCGTAAATTGGCGTGTGTGTGTGCAAGACAGCTGGTTTTGCAACGAAACATTTTACATGAAACCATTTTTACTTATCACTTTGCCTGCAATAAAAACATGAAATGGGCAGACATTTTGAGATAACTTATATGAATATATTAATGTATAGTAGGTAGCAAATCAAAGAATATATACGAGAGGGAAAAAAAGTTGTGGTGATGAAATCAATAATCGTATCTGTACAGGAATTATTCTTTCTTTCAACTTGAAGGGGGAATTTCACGTAAAAGGCACAAATTGTCAATGGGCTTTGGTTGAAATAAGGTTTCTGAAAGGCCTATAGGATAAATCCTTTCGTCCCATTAGAATACCGTACGGACATTGCTAATAACAAGTGTCAATGAACGGTATTAAATCAGTAAAAATGTTGAAAAGTGGTTGATAAATGATAAAATGTTACATTAAAATACATATACTTGTTGACGTTTTGTCTGTAACCCTGTGTAACCTTAGCCATGTATAACGAATAACAGTCAGATATGTTTCAAAGAAAATGACATAAAAACACTGAAGTGTTAGAAATAGGATTTAGAATATAACAACGATCAGCACGACGAAACATATCTGCAGGTTGATATATAAACTAATTATATAAACTGTTGTTAAACTACCGAGATGGCATACAATGTATCTCTATCGATCTGATTACTGGTATATTAATCGATACGGGTGGATACAGTTACCCGAAGAGCCCCCACAATCAGCAGAGTTTTGTTTTTAATTCAACATTGAAAATAAAACAGGAGTATCAAGGTACTTTTAAAAAACTGAAATACAGCCTTCCTGTTGGTCCCAGGAATGATCTGTAATCGAAATAATATTCGCAGGCGTGGCTCCTGCTAAACAAGCGAAATATTACAGCCATTTAGAAAACTAATATTGCCATTAAGATGCCACAAAAGAATGCTAGTTAAACATAATTTTATCATATTCTGTACATGAAAATACCGATACCTATCAACTGCCTAGGCCGACAATCGACCTAAACTTTCTCCCGATAACCAGAATTAAAGGGAACAATATATACAACGTGGAAACGATGGCAGAAATGCAATGACAACATGAGAGCGAAAGTGGAAAGGCAATGACAATGTGAAAACGAAAGATGAATTTATATGAAAATGTGAGAACGAAATAAGAAATGAAGTGAGAATGTGAAAAAGAAATTAGAAATTAAATGAAAATGTGAGATCACAAGAAGAATTGCAGTGACCATGTGGGAAGAAAGCAATAAATGCAGTGACAATGTCAGAACGAAGGAATAAATGTAGTGGCAATCTGAGAACGAAGGTAGGAAAGAATGAAGTGACAATGTGAGAACGAAGAAAGGAATGAATGCAGTTACAATGTTAGAACAAAGGAATGAATGCAGTGACCATGTGAGAACGAAGGAATAAATGTAGTGGCAATCTGAGAACGAAGGTAGGAAAGAATGCAGTGACAATGTGAGAACGAAGAAAGGAATGAATGCAGTTACAATGTGAGAACGAAGGAATGAATGCAGTGACCATGTGAGAAGGAAGCAATAAATGCAGTGACAATGTCAGAACGAAGAAAAGAATGAATGCAGTTACAATGTTAGAACGAAGGTATGAATGCAGTGACCATGTGATGACGTAAGAAGAAATGCAGTGACAATCAAGCGTAAAAAAATAATGCTGACGTCGTGCAAGATGATTGAAACGATTTACAAAATTGTGATAATATAATGCTACAATGAATATAGCATATTTAAAATGAAGCAGTTAACCAAAACGTCTTAATGATGAAACGGCATGAGAGGACATGCCGTGGATGCTTCATACAGATGATAAATGGACGAACTACCAGCAGAAAACTGGGTGCGTTTGGCGAATTGTTTGGAGGATAGTGAATAGAGAACAAATCTCTGTTCAGTTTGTTCCGACCACTGGTTCAACAACACCTATGAACCGAAAAAAAAACCAAATAATTTAATAGATTTCATATATTATGCTTCATTTAGATCAATGTTGTATATGAAAACATTAAATGGAGGAGGTGATGAATGATTGAATGAATAATGATGTTAAATGAGACATCTCGCTCCAAATGCTATAACCGGTAAGTGTTGAATAAAATTAGCATATGGCAGAGTCTGAGCGTCCAGCCTAACATAAACAGTAAACAAGTGAGACAAAGCATCACTTAAACATAAACACACCGTTAATGCTTGTCAGACCTTGCGTACCATCTTGACCTGAGTATCTGTAGTCTTAGTCAGGTGTTCCGGTCTAAATAACCAATCCAGATAAATCTTCATCGCCATCTTTTTCTCTTCTTTAACCCTCCAGTCGTCGTCATACATGATTAACGCCATCTTTTCGCTCTCGTTTATTTCAACACCTTGCCTTAGCGTACCGGCAGGAGGCTTGTCTGACACTGGTTGTATGAGGTCCGTGTCTACTGTAAGTTTTTGTTTTCTCACCGGCAGTTGTGCTTTTGCGACATACTTTGGTTTTTCTTTAGCGACAATCTTGGAGTTTCCTTTTGTACTAATCTGGGGTTTCCCTTTCGCGGCAATCTGGGGTTTTCCTTTTGCGACAATCTGGGTTTTCCCTTTTGCGACAACCGGTGGTTTTGGTTTCGCAATAACCGGCGGGTTTACCTTTACGACGACCGGGGGTTCCTTTCTCTGTTCTGAAGAGTCGTTCGGGTCAACAAGCTGAGCAGGTTCGTCCGGTTCAGCGGTCGGCACTTGAAATAAAGCAAAATATAGGTTTTATCCAGTTTTTGTCCAATCAAGGAAATCCAGAAAATAAATCCCTGGCCAATAGATATATTCAACTGATTCTTAACGGGACAATCAGGACCAATAGAATGCATATTTATTCACACTATCAGTTCAGTTTGCTTTAATCAAAGTTTCCCAGTAAAACCATCCCACCAACGGTCTCAGTACCTCTTCTTCATCTGCTAAACAGTTTTCAATGGTTCCGCGTGTGAGTTTACCATAACAAGGCCACGTGACCGGAGGTCTGATTTGCGCATGCGCGGCAGATACCGAACAAGAAGCAGTTGAAACATGAAAGTGCACGGTTGTGAAAACACCAGTGTATTTACATGTCTTATTTGTAGATTTCTGGCCTGCTCTGGGTATATATGAATGAAATGTAGTTAATTCCGGTAAAGAAAAGTTCTTATAACGCCCCTTGTGGGGGATGCATGAGCTTGCTTATCTACAAGCTGTTAGTAAACAAGTTGGCCATGTTGACAAACAGAAAAAAAACATGTGTCTCGAGGTTATAAATTTCGCACTAGCTGTTTTTTTTTGTGAAAACATGTGAAGCAACACGGGCATTTTTGCGCCCCCCCCCCCCCCATCAAGTTATAAACACGTGGCTATAAAAACTGGGGAGCCTTCTTTTACAAAAAGGTTCAAGGATCATATTTATTTGACATGTAATATGTTCATATATTAGACAACCAACACTTTCTATATGAAACAGTATAATTAGTTTTATCACTAATATTATTATTTCTATTTTTATTACCACAGTTCCGCAACAGATAAAAGTTTTAGAGAGCAATTATTCCAAAGCCCATTTCACCAAATAGTGCTCATCTTTTTTTTTTTTTTTTTTGCAAACAGAAATTTTCATGAACAATTTATTGCGCAGGTACGGCAAAAAATATACTGCAACCATCAGCATCACCTGAAGTTGATATGAATAGTATTTGAATGAAAAAATGTCTAATGGATAATACCTGATGAATAAGCCTTATTCACGACATTACAACTTTATGACTATGACAATATGAGATACTTCAGATCCGAGAACAATCAGTAAAGACGTAAAATATTTGTTTTAATTCGCTGATTTAATGTTCTTATCATAAATATTCTGAAGAGAAAAAAATGATCAACATCCTTCAGGGGCCGTTACTCCCATCTCTCCACAAAGAACCTTCCCGAATATCGCTGAGGCCATAAAAATATTATTTAAAAAATGTATGTTTCGATGAAAATGTCATATGTTCAGGGGGAAAAACCATGATAATAAGAATTTATTGCTAAACAAATAAAAGCACTAAAACCAAAGGATTTTTATCTTGAGAGAAATGTCCGAGCGGCTGGAGCTCAAAATTAGTAAGTTTCTATTGAAAATCAATATAAAAAATTTTGATGCGGGCGTTTAGAAATGATACAGGCGGTGCCTGAGAACCATACCTTTTATTTTTCTTGCCTAACATTTGGAATATCACCTAACTTATTCTCTGTTTCCGGAAATATAATTAAAACTATATTAAAAGAGCTTTCTTTTCTATATTGCAGACCCATGGCTATAGAGAGAACTTCCACATAATATCAGTTTTTTTAATAAAATTTATCTTTTTAATCATCGTTTTGCTAATTCATAAAAAATATGATTTATAGAGAAAAAATAACAGTTACCGCCATTTGTTTATTGTAATCTTTGTAATATCTGATCATGTTATCATGTGTTCTTAGTTTGTAAAGAGTTTCCGATTACCATTAATAAAAATTTAGCACAATATAAGTCATTATTATTATTATTATTATCATTATTATTATATTATGAAATATCGGTCAGACACATAAACGCCTAAAAGTCATGACAAAAGAAATAATCAACGCCCCGGGGTGGAATCGACTATATATAGTAAGAGATGAAACTGACAAATACATATTTTACGCCCTTTTTGACCCTTCATCGTCCCGCCTGCAGATTACCTTACGTCACCTGTGATACACTAACCTCACGTGTACTGATATTATTTTTATTTTTTTTTTATTTTCGTGGGATTTACAGAACAGTAAGCAAGAGAAAACAACGCCATTATTACATTCACTCCAGTCATAATAACTTTAGACTGTCCAGTGACCCTACACTTTTATTCCTTTTTTCACTAACCATTTGTTTTTCTAAATAACTTCCTTTTTTTTTTTGATCTGACACATACAACTTCAAAACTGCTGTGCACCATACATGTTATAACAAATTGAGATACAAAGTTAGCACCATATACTAGTATTTATTGGTGTAAAGGTTATCTCTAAGATATAGCTTACATTTGGGTTTATCAAGAATGAGCATACATATTAATATTGTTACACATTTGGTTAAACCTTTTCCTTCTATTTTCCTACTTTTGTCCTTATTTTTTTCCAACTGTTTTCTTATTTTTCTGTATTTCCATTCTTACTTTTGTCTTTTTTTTTCTGTATTTGCATTTCTACTTTTGTCTTAATTTTTGCATTTCCATTCCTACTTTTGACTAATTTAAATTTCTGTATCTGCATTCCTTCTTTTGTCTTAATTTTTGGATTTCCATTCCTACTTTTGTCTTAATTTTTGTATTTATATTCCTACTTTTGTCCTTTTTTTGTATTTCTATTTATACATTTTTCTTATTTTTTGTATTTATATTACTACTTTTTTCCCTTTTTTCTCTATTTCCATTCCTACTTTTCCCTTATTTTTTGTACTTACGTTATTTGTACTTCTGTTCCCATTTTTGTCTTATTTTCAGTATTTATATTCCCACTTATGTCTTACTTTTTGTATTTCCAATCCTACTTTTGTCCGTATTTTTTTTTCTGATGTCCTCGACATCTTATGACTGAAAATCTTCATATATTGGATAACTTGTTTTACATAAAAAGTTTGACTTGTACTTTTTTACCCCCAGTTTGTTATGTACATGTCTCACCTTTGCAAATTATTGCAAGACACAATTTGCCAATAAGCTGCCAATCAATATGAACTTACAGACAATCAAAGAAACCTGGAAATATATGTATGTATATGTATTTAATTACCTTTTATGTAATTAATGGATGTATACGTTACTAAACTCACATATGGTGTTGATTACTGGAACCGCCGGTTTCCCCTGGGTAAGTGTTATGAGCAAAAGCGCCACCTGGAGGAGAGCGACTCTCACCATCTCATCTTCTTGATGCTCTAAAACACGGAAGGAATAACGGAGAAATTAATGGATCAGAGCTACACCGACCTCTGTTAAAGTCAGACGGCTTTTGTGAACTAACATTCCTAGCACAATGGTTGTCAAGTTAAATACTAGTGACCATTGGGAGTGTTCTTCAGAATTACGAATTATACTGGTAAATCACGACAACCCATCCGGGTGTATCATAAAACTTACCGTCTGAATGTCACCCTCAATCAACAAATATGTCGCCATTTGTCACAAATGTTCCCTGACACACCGTAACACACTTTGAAAATGAAGCAATGAAAAGTTAACGTCCATGTTTTTCAAGTTTATAAATACCTCAATCGTTAACTTATTTGGATTTACCACCGCAAACAAACCCATAAAATGAGCTGACTCGTGGCCTTGACCTTCTCAGGCGACGGGACTAAGCGCGCCGGTGTTAATTATTCAGCCAGATATTTTGACGGAGCGCGGGCGTGAACGACTTCTCCAGGCGTGATGTGGTGTGGGGACAAATCATGCTCACATTTATACAGACATTTAGGAAAAAACACCCGACACTTGTAATGATTTGTAACATTCCTGTTCCAAAAAGTATACATGATGTAATCAGTTACTCTAAACTGTTACACATCAAAAGCGTCTTTTTTCCCGGCTGCTAAAATTGACGATTTCAAACGTGTGAGGTGGATGTTTTGTACACGGATATCCAGCTGTTCTTCAGACCTCACTGAAATGCAACGTTTTCGCGTTTGTTTCAAAATTCAATTTAAGCTTTAATTTCGAAAAATATTACCACACAGAGGTTTATCATAATGTGTAAATAACAAAGATAAACAAGGAAATGTTTATGGCTTGGCACACCATATAGAAATCCATCTCATTTAATCCCGTTATTACAACGGATAACTGTCAGCTGCCTAGGTGACGTAATCACAGGCCCCAAAATAACCGATCCTTTAGCTTTCATAGACAGTACGTGTTTGTCGTATATATCCGAGACCGCCAATAGTTAATATGAGCAAAACAATTTACGTCAAACGATCGTAGGAAACTTACAATGCATAGAAGTATATGTGTATTTACATATTTTTCTTGGTGCGGCAAATGTAAACGGATTCATACATATGGAACGCGAAACATGATAGTTGGCCAAGACCAAGAAATTGAAGAATCGTGTTTCATATATGCGCTTTTTGGTGTACCTTTCAGTCACATAGATCGATCTATCTTTTTCAAAATTATCACGATTAGTCTGACATCTTCATCGCAACACAAAACGATTTTTGCTAAAAATATATCTTTCGACACAGCAAGAACATGTCAGACTTGGTAAGCGAATAAAGTTCACAAGTTTGACTTTTTTTAAAAATTTTTACTGAACGAACTAAGAAACCCAATCCTTCTCTCTAATAGGGCAGGCTGTTGGATCCCCATAAACTGGGTCAGTATTAAGCTAATAATTGAATTTGTGCAAGAATAGAGCAAGAAAATAAAAAAATCCTAGCCGCTTGTGAAGTTTAGCACAGTCAGACATGGAACAATGGCTTGCCAACGGTGGACTTTTTTTTGCCATTGTTTGAGTGTGGGATATCCAGCGGTATGATGGTCCTCTGCACTGACATGATTGGCTGAGAGTTGCGTGGTCGTATAGAAAATCATCATGTGTCAAAAAAAAAAGGGTAAGATGTCTAGCTCGTCTATCTTATCAGCTTAGCCGATTTAAGCTAGCATTCTATAAAATTTAATGCGCATGCGGTACATATGCGTAATGAAGCTAGAAACGAACACCTGTGGTTCCATTAATACGTATGCGTATACAGTACATATGCAGCAAAATTAGGCATAAAATTTAGAGATGCTGGAATAGAAAAGTCATCTGCTAGAGGAACACCATATTAATTATATATATAATGTCAAATTTGGAATTTCCCCAGACGTTGCCATGCGTATTTGCTTTCAGTCTGAGCGTATATATGCATACGCATATATGGAATCACTGTGAGAGAATATATAATGGCTGCGTTTCCAAGCTGCATACGCATATGTACTGCATACGCACATATTGAATGCTTCCTCTGTAGGGATACACAAACACCGTTACTTTAACCAAGTCCTCTCGCTCCACCGCGAACAGACCTTATTTCAAAACACGGCCCGGTCAGGTATATCATGAATTTTAACCAATCAAATCACTCGCGCGTTGAACCCTTTCTATTTTTAAATCAACAAGTAATATCAATTAGGTTATATAGAGAATCTCATATGTCACACAAAAGTTTCAAAACGTATATATTTGCAATTCCTGTGCACTGTGTGTTCGATATTGTTCGGTTGGATATTATTTATCGTCCAAGTGGGAGCAAATTCCTGATACAGACTTTTTGAGGTCTCTTCGCGATGGAACGAGTAAACTTCATTATAGAAATATCAGCCTAATTCTAACTGTCAGTTCCTCCATCAGTATGTCTGCCTTATATCCTTACCGGAGGCTTGCCAGCAGGTGTCGGCTTTGTGACAGGCCCGTATGCTGAGCATATCTGTCATTGTCATTAAAAATATGACAAAACGAAAAAAAATATGAAGCATAATTTTCATGTTTTAATCGTTATCATCAGTTATTCTTTTACTGGCTTTTAGTTAATCAAATTATTCTAAACGTCTGCCGGGTATAGAGTATTATTTGAAAGCCCTCTCAGACACCAACTAATATTACGTACTTAATTATGTGAAATACAAATCAAGTGTCCACAAAATTAAGACCTATAAATTGAAGTTTACCCCCCCCCCCAATCATGAAAAACAAAAAGAAAAAATCTAACATAAATAAAAATCATTATTTTTTTTGTTTGGGCTATAATGTATAATAGAGCAGCCGTCACCATTTTGCGAAGGCGAGTCAGAGTCAAGTTGAAAAGAACCGTAATTTATTTGAAGTCAAATCAGATTCCTGGCAAATAATGTTGAGTTGCAGACTATTATTAAATGCTGCATGTTAAAATTAAATATCGGACTTTCTGTGGCTTGTTCATATATCATCAACGTATCCATGTAGGGACATCTGACAGTATACCGATAGAGTATATTGACATTGTATGCAATATATCCCTTCACGTTTTAGCAAGGGTGTTGGCGGGGGGGGGGGGGTCAATGTTATCTTCCCCTGTTATTCAAAGAATAATATTTTATATTATATTGAAAATGAAATAAATTAATAATTAATAACTCCGGTTCAATTTCTGAGTTTATGATGAAAATATTATATATATACCGGCTTTAGGATTAACCTATACTAAAAACATAATTTTTTTTATCTTATAACTAATTATATATTTGAAATATGTCACACAGACAATAAAAGGTATAAATATACGACAGCACTTACGCCTGGTCGCCTATAGTCGCATGTAGAGTCGCCTAAGTGGGACAGCCCAATAAAATGACATCTAGATCTGTACCCTTGGGATATAAGCAACACATTTGATTCTTAAAACCCCCAATCCATAGTGTTCCAGAAGGGGTATGACCATATGGTGACGTTTATTCAGACCTTATAATAAGAGGGTCAGTGTCACGAATGATCAACAGGCTACAAACATTTGCACTATTCCTAACCCATTTCATAAAAGGGTGCCGGTAATACAATCAGTGCCGGGTTAAGCCAAGTGGATACCCCAGAGTGTGAAATCTTGGCAGGCCAAATTTAAAGGCACAAAACATGGCTTCTATGCTTAATCTACTCATATAATAAGAACGATACTGAAAATAGTACGATACTGAAAATGGTATACATTTAAAGATTGTTTATAGACTAGTATCCTTTGGTACGTTTACTTGAGTATTAAAGTGAATTATTGAAATCGGCCATACAATATTAAAGAAATCGGCCACAGAAGACTCGTGGCTATGGCGCAAATGCTGAACTAGTTCATGTCCACAGCTCCTGCCGTACATTGGATACTTTTCTTTATTTATGTAACTAAGCAACTGAGCATGGATATCAAATCCCATGGCGAAAGCGTTTTGCACTTCCATTTACAAATCTAGGTGCACCCTTGATTTTTATCGTTACAAATGGAGTAAGAGTTTGTTTTTTTTATTCGGGTGGGGGGTCGGACCGAGGTTTCCCCCTTGCATGAGTCCCGGGGCTACAACCGGCTTAGCCAAAATGTAAATCCAGCATTTGCGGGAAATAATCATAACAGACTATTCATGAACATTTACATTCAACAGACGGCGAAAGCTGCCGGTTCTGAACATATTTATTCAACAGACAGGCAAAGCTGCCGACTCAGATATATTCCTCATATGTTAATTTGATGTATAATATTATACAGATAAAGAAAAACATGTGGTATAGATAAAAAGAATTCATTAGCGAAACGTCCTAGATTAGTGACTGCAGATTCAGCAATGCCCCACGAATATCACAAACTTACCGAAATTCTAATCTGTGCCATGCGTTATGAAGTTCGTCCCATGTTCCCGTCAACCTCTCCATAGGTGTGACTATTACTTGTAGAAAGCTCCCTATTAGTAATACAACTCTATTCCATACCCTCTCACCTGGTTCAGATACGCACGCCCATACAGACGACCCCGAGTTTTGTACGAATCCAGTCATGCGGATAATAGCAAGCAACCCTTTATTTGCCGTACCCTCTTAGTATGTCAGATATACTCTATAAAGCTTTTGGCTCAGCCCTCGTTGTACCGCTCAAATCGTACCCCGACGTATATAACCTCAAGCACACACATATCCCAATGTTGAACAGGTTTGCAAACATTTTGGGATAAAATCTCAACTTTGTAGCTGCATCAATACATGTACTTCCCGGAATATCAGTACATTAATATATAATTATACATGTGCATTGATTGATATATATATATATATATATATATATATGATATATATGATATATATCTAATATATATGTATGTGTATGTGGGTACGTAATCATGCACCATAAGTACATATATTTACTAATTACAGTATCAATGAATATATTGTTTACACACCTGGCTTGCACGATTACTCTGTACGAGTGTGTGTTTTTTTTATGTGTGTTTTGATATTTTTATTTGTTTAATATTCTGTTGATTTACGTTTCTAATATTTTCTGCTTATTGTAAGGACATATTTTATATATGCGTCTGATGAATATCTCATTAGCACTTGCATTACATTAATTCGACTTTACCTACCAGAAGTTTAATCTTAGAAACCGCCAATGTTTACGAATAAACAGTCATACATTTATATGTAACGGGATCAGTATGTTGTGGCAAGTCAATTAATCTGGTAACGCCTTCACAAGTCTCGGCATTTCTTTGTGGAGATTTCAGGATTTCTGCCTTAACCTTTCCATAACCCTACATACTATATATATATATATATATATATATATATATATATATATATATATATATATATATATATATATATATATATATATATATATATATAAAGTGGTTGGAATTGCTTTTAAAATCATAATCAATTACTGAAAAATAAAAACGACCGATGATCGATTATTAATCGATTATTTTATGTACTTTCTGTATTTCCTGGAAATCAGCTGTACACTAGTACCTAAAATACAGACCAAAGTTAATGTCTGACATGTACATCGGTATTCATAATGAAACCATCAATCCTCACATCACAAATCGACTTGAGTTCGGACATCTGCGTAAATTTCCGTTTTGATGCCGTTCGTTAACTTTATGTTCGTATAGGCTATATATCTGACAGGATTAGATTCTTTGCATATGCTAACATAATCGTTTTCACTTGATTATGCAAAATTGAAATCGATTTAATCCATTTGAAAGAAAACGACCGTGCATCGATCTAATTAATTAATCGGCAAACTAATATATATATATATATATATATATATATATATATATATATAGAGAGAGAGAGAGAGAGAGAGAGAGAGAGAGAGAGAGAGAGAGGGGGAGAAAGAGAGAGGGAGAGAGAGAGTAAATTTAGTTTAAAACAAAGCTTTATTATTATTCGCAAGAAGATTAAACATAATCAGGTGAAAGTAATATATTGCTGTGATCTGAAATAACTTTTATTTAAGATAAAAGCGCCATAACATTTTAAAATGAAAAATACATAGGGGAAAGTGCCCCTTTCCTAAAGTCCTGTGGCACAAAAATTAAAAAAAAAATTGTATCAGACACTGACAAATATATTTTGGTATACATGTAATACGTTATCCTTACCTTTACCTCGGAAAAGATCACCTGGCGCTCAGGTATGTGCAATTAGCGAGCGAGATGCGGGGAAAAGAACTCTAAATCGTCCCACAGTCACTTTGTATATAATCTTTCACAAGTGTTCCTATTGATGGCCGGCTCTCGGCGGTAAGATTCAGGTCTCCGAGTCTAGTCTAATTTGTATTCCACCGAGGGAGCTACATACTAGGACAAGTCGTGTATTCTGGCAGCATGAATAGCTCACCCTTTCATGGACACAATGCATGCTTTTTTACAGACCCAGGCGTGGTTGTTTAATCCACGCTTGGACGTTCATAAAGATTCGAATGACAATGGATTTTATATAACATTGAAATTAAGGGTGGGGTAGTGCGTCATTGTTGACTTGCACCCGGTTTTCTTTATGAATGTGTTTGAAGACAAACATCTCAAGAGCGCTCCCAAAATGTGCACATAATTCTTGTATGGCTTTGTTTTGATAACCAAGTACTACAGCCTGAATACCAAACCAGTGCAATAGCTACCGGGAAACATACGTACAAACCGATACACTGACACGAGTCTAAGCCCAAAAACCTAAGAATACAGTGTTTGCATTGAGAAGACCATATAGGTTAAATTGGCGCAAGGAATATAAATATATGTTTCTATAAATATAAAAAGATTAGTGAACAAATAAAAGAGAAACTACAAAGATTTACCAATAAACGCTCTTTCAAGTATTATTGCCTCCGCCTGGAGGGAATGCGTTCATCCCCGTTCGTGTGTGTTTGTGTGTGTTTCTGTTTGTTCACAACATAACTTATGCAATCTTGAACGGTATCTTTTGGAAAATTTAGAGCATTTAACCTTTGTCTTTGCCCCATGTCTTAAAACTTGTGTCTTTGCCTGATGTCATAAAACTGTCTTTGCCCGATGTCATAAAACATGAATGTTCACCCTGTGTCATAAAACCTGAGTCTTTGTCCCATATCATAAAACCTGATGTTTGCCCCTTGTCATTAAACATGTGTCTTTGTCCCATATCATCAAACCTGTGTCTTTGCCCCATGTCGTAAAACCTGTGTCTTCGCCCCATGTCGTAAAACCTATGTCTTTGCCCCATGACGTAAAACCTGTGTCTTTGTCCAAAATTCATGAAACATGTGTCTTTGTACAATTTCATAAAACCTTTGTCTTTGTCCCATATCATAAAACCTTTGTCTTTGTCCCATATCATAAAAACATGTGTCTTTGTACAATTTCATAAAACCTTTGTCTTTGTCCCATATAATAAAAACCTGTGTCTTTGTCCCATATCATAAAACCTGTGTCTTTGTCCCATATCTAAAACCTGTGTCATTGACCCATATCATGAAATCTGAGTCATGTCAATATCATAAAACCTGTGTCTTTGTCCCATATCATAAAAACCTGTGTCTTTGTCCCATATCATAAAACCTTTTTCTTTGTCCCATATCATAAAACCTTTGTCTCTGTCCCATATCATAAAACCTGTGTCAATGTCCTATATCATAAAACCTGTGTCTCTTACCCATATCATAAAACCTGTGTCTTTGTCCCATATCATAAAACCTGTGTGTTTGTCCAATACCATAAAAACCTACGCTTTGTCCCATATCATAAAACCTGTGTCATGTCCATAACATAAAACCTTTTTCTTTGTCCCATATCATAAAACCTGTCTATTTGTCCCATATCATAAAACCTGTGTGTTTGTCCAATACCATAAACACCTACGCTTTGTCCCATATCATTAAACCTGTGTCATGTCCATAACATAAAACCTTTGTCTTTGTCCCATATCATAAAACCTGTGTCGTTGTCCTATATCATAAAAATCTGTGTCTTTGACCCATATCTTCAAACCTGTGTCTTTGTCACAAATCATGAAAACCTGTGTCTTTTCCCCATATAATAAAACCTGTGTCCTAGTCCCATATAATAAAACCTGTGTCTTTGACCCATAACATAAAACTTGTGTCTTTATCCCATATTATAAAACCTTTGTCTTTGCCCCATATTATAAAACCTGTCTTTGTCCCATATCATGAAATCTGAGTCATGTCAATATCATAAAACCTGTGTCTTTGTCACATATCATAAAACCTTTGTCTTTGTCCCATATCATAAAAACCTGTGCCTTTGTCCCATATCATCAAACCTGTGTCATGTCCATATCATAAAACCTTTGTCTTTGTCCCTTAACATAAAACTTGTGTCTTTATCCCATATCATTAAACCTGTGTCTTTGTCACATATCATAAAACCTGTGTCTTTGTCCCATATCATAAAACCTGGTTCTTTGTCCGATATCATAAAACCTTTGTCTTCGTCCCATATCATCAAACCTGTGTTTAACCAATGTCTCAAAACCTGTGTCTTTGACTCATATCATAAAACCTGTGTCTTTGTCCCATATTATAAAACTTATGTCTTTCTCCCATATCATAAAACCTGGTTCCTTGTTCGATATCATAAAACCTTTGTCGTCGTCCCATATCATCAAACCTGTGTTTACCCAGTGTCTCAAAACCTATGTCTTTGACCCATATCATAGATCCTGTGTCTTTGTCTCATATTATAAAACCTTTATCATGTACATTAAACCTTTTCTGGTCAAATATCATAGAACATTTGTCTTTGTCTCATATCATAAAACCAGTGTCTTTGTCCCATATCATTAAAACCTGTGTCTTTTCCCCATATCATAAAAACATGTGTCCTTGTATAATATCATAAAAACCTTTGTCTTTGCCACATATCATAAAAACCTGTGTCTTTTCCCCATATTATAAAACCTGTCTCTTTGTCCCATATCATAAAACCTGTGTCTTTGTCACATATCATAAAAACCTTTGTCTTTGTCCCATAACATAAAACCTGTGTCTTTGACCGATATCATAAAACCTTTCGTCTTTGTCCCATATAAAAAAAAACCTGTGTCTTTTCTAATATCATGAAACCTTTGTCTTTATCCCATACCATAAAACCTGTGTTTTCGTCGAATTTCATAAAACCTTTGTTTTTTGTCCATTATCAAAAAACCTTTGTCTTTGTCCAATATCATCAAACCTGTGTCTTTGACCCATATCATAAAACCTTTGTCTTTGTCCCATATTATAAAACCTGTGTCTTTGTCCCATATCATAAAACCTGTGTCTTTGTCACATATCATAAAAATCTTTGTCTTTGTCCCATATCATAAAACCAGTGTCTTTGTCCCATATCATTAAAACCTGTGTCTTTTCCCCATATCATAAAAACCTGTGTCTTTGTCTAATATCATAAAAACCTTTGTCTTTGCCACATATCATAAAAACCTGTGTCTTTTCTCCATATTATAAAACCTGTCTCTTTGTCCCATATCATAAAACCTGTGTCTTTGTAACATATCATAAAAACCTTTGTCTTTGTCCCATAACATAAAACCTGTGTCTTTGACCGATATCATAAAACCTTTCGTCTTTGTCCCATATAAAAAAAAAACCTGTGTCTTTTCTTATATCATGAAACCTTTGTCTTTATCCCATACCATAAAACCTGTGTTTTCGTCGAATTTCATAAAACCTTTGTTTTTTGTCCCATATCATAAAACCTTTGTCTTTGTCCAATATCATCAAACCTGTGTCTTTGACCCATATCATAAAACCTTTGTCTTTGTCCCATATTATAAAACCTGTGTCTTTGTCCCATATCATAAAACCTGTGTCTTTGTCACATATCATAAAAATCTTTGTCTTTGTCCCATATCATAAAACCTGTGTCTTTGTCCCGAATCTTAAACCTGTGTCATTGACCCATATCATGAAATCTGAGTCATGTCAATATCATAAAACCTGTGTCTTTGTCACATATCATAAAAACCTTTGTCTTTGTCCCATATCATAAAAACCTGTGTCTTTGTCCCATATTATTAAACCTGTGTCATGTCCATATCATAAAACCTTTGTCTTTGTCCCTTAACATAAAACTTGTGTCTTTATCCCATATCATTAAACCTGTGTCTTTGTCCCATATCATAAAACCTGTGTCTTTGTTCCATATCATAAACCTGAGTCTTTTCCCCATATCATTAAAACCTTTGTCTTTGTCCCATATCATGAATCCTATGTCTTTGACCTATAACATAAAACCTGGTTCTTTACCGATATCATAAAACCTTTGTCTTCGGCCCATATCATCAAACCTGTGTTTACCCAATGTCTGAAAACTTGTGTCTTTGTCCCATATTATAAAACCTGTGTCTTTGTCCCATATCATTAAACCTGTATCTTTTCCCCGTATCATAAAACCTATTTCTTTGTCTCATATCATAAAACCTGTGTCTTTTTCCTATATCATACGCTCTTTACACAGCGCTTTACCTATAGGCCTACTACCTATATCGCAAGCACTGTTTGTTTTGACCTCGTATCCTGAATCGCTACACCAGAGGGGAGCACTGTATTTTGGTCCAATCAGATGAGACCCTGTGCTGGAAGTCAGAACCGTTTACCAGCTAAAGCGAGGAATACACGGAGCCAATGTTGTTCGTTTCGTTTTGAGTGACAGCTCATCGCCCGGGCAACCGTTTGAACAGGCCACAGGCTCAGAGAGAATGGCCAAACTCGTGGTTTCTGGGCGGAGACTGATGCCTGTCAAGTGTTTGTTAACTTGCATTTGGTTGCCTGCTAGTCACACCAGCAGTTTTTTCAGCAGGCAGGCCCACCACCTTTTGTGTAAGTGCATCATAAACGGTCAAAGCAGGCAGCGGGAAAATCAGGAGCTTATTTAGAAGCACAAGATTTCCGCTGCCTCGGGAGCGTACCCATATAATAAAACCTGTGTCTTTGCCTCATGTCATGAAACCTGTGTCTTTGTCATAGATCATCAATTCTGTGTCTGTGTACTGTCTCATAAATCGTAAAATACAGATCACAATGACCACCATAAATGTCTCCTGATAAATTTCATCATGAAAATCTGTCAAACTTTTTTCTGAAATCCAACCTATTTCATGATTTTTTATTATAGTTTTAAGGTTTTAAGTGGTGTTACATGTGGTTAATTCCCGTAATTCTAAGAATATATATAGGTCACACACATGAGCTCATTTCCTCAATCCTGAAAGGATGTGTCAGCATACTTAGGTTTAATTTCATAAGAGCCCTGGGCCCTGCTGGAGGATGGTGCAAGGAGATTACATGTATCCTTATGAAACCCATTTGGGTGAACAAATGTCTGTTTCTAGCATTCTTAAAAGTTTCAAGTAAAAAAATGTAAAAATGAAAAGTGGCGCCATTAGTTTTATGCTGGACACTGGCTACCGACCACGCAAAGCGCACTCATCATGGTCAACACCCAAGGCCAACCACAGGGGTAAAACTCCTAACTAAATGTGCCTGGAGTCCTAGAGGTTCCAACTTTATGGGGTAATAATAAAAATTTAATTTTAGAAAATATCGATCTTTCGAAATCTGTCCACAATATACAGGTCCTGCAGCACGGAGATCCCAAATAAGAAAGGTTCGACTGTAGCTAAAATTTCGGTATGATTTGATTCAATGCTTTTTTATTCAGACATCAAGGGATGCCCGGTAAAGACCCCTTATATGTGCGCTGTTTATTATATATAAACGTTGACTACAAAACCCACATAGCAAATTTTATTTGAAAGAGCGTTTTACATATATTGGTGAATCAAGCAGTTTATCACACACGCACACCCTGTCACAATCACATATACTCATGTGTGTATGTCTGTGTGTGTGTGCTGTTTAAAAAGGTATGTACAGTACTCATTGGTACTATCATTTGGAGCGTGTGTTAATTACGTTAATATGGTGATTTTAAGACTTTTAATATATATTTTAATAATTTTTAAGACAAATTCAGTAGTTTACCCCTTTGCCCCAATTGCTGGCACGATTACATAAACAATTTCTTAACCACAAATCAAAACCAGAAATAGCTATTGTAGAAATTGTCAAGATTTGCCCAACCCTAATTAGCTGAAAGCGACAGACAGTCCTATATACTAGTATATGGAGTCGATCTTATAGGTAAATGATCAATCAATTTATGACACTGAAGTTCAGTGATAGTTCCGATTAGTTTTATATTGTAAGTTTAACTTTTTATTGTTTATTTCATACAGGATAAGCCGATAAGGATGAACTTTCCTTTTTTTGTTAAAGGAATAAACGACAGCGTCTGATATTTTTTTCAATATAACCTCCAAGTAAATAAAAATATTTTAGTTATACACGGATTTTCTATATAACGTAATGTTATTATATATCATTATCATTGTTGGAATTTCAGTTTTTTTAATCTGTTCATTTGGATTAATTAATAAGGAAACATGTATTAACACTCGTATAGACAAAGCTCAAGTTTAACGTAAGACCTTGCATTTAACTTCAGTAGAAAAAAACTGTGTTTAAAACCAGTTGGACCAAACTTGGGTTTACACACACAGAAATCAACACTTATACGCCAAAGCGGACGACTTAATTATTATCTTACTTTAGTTAACTGTTGCTATTTTATGTTATGGACCAAAGGCCTTGATATGTTTGCTTAAAAATTATTCAATATCACCAGTTTAAGGTTGCCTTAAGATTTACTAGAAATTAAATGTTCGTATATTACATCTTATGAACGTATTACATTAAACTCTACAGATAACCAAAATATTACATTTTGTCTCCCTATTAACTTTAACTATTTATTTTAACAATAACATCAGTTTCGTGACGTTATGATATATATGAACATGGCGTCGATATAAGGGATTGAATGGAGGTATAGATCCCAAATTCCACTTTTAGCAAGCGTGATCAATGTACCCCCCCCCCCCCGTTCCCCCGGAGCTCAGCTATAAGCAGAAAATAAGATTTATATATTGAAAATAATATATATTAATAATCAGTATACTAGACTTTGACACCAGTTCTGCCTTCCAGCTTGATGGACCAGCATTAACAGATGGGTAATAAATAATTTTGAATGACCTCAGCCGTACATCACACACACAGACATAACATACAAACACATATACATGTATATATATATATATAATTTGTGTGTGTGTGTGAACTTTATCTCTTGATAAGGATATTTTAATGTTCGTTGCTTTATAAATGAAATTGCCCTAACCTACATCCCCGAATCATTCCCATACCCCCTACCCCTTGAAGAAAAAACGACGCCACTGTATACATGAGCATCCGAAAACATAATGTTCATATTTAGTCATAGATATTTAGTCAAGGCTAAATTATTGAAACTCTGTGTTGTTCAAGGTGTCAAGCATCAGAAACATGGTTCATCCGGTGAGCTGCAGCATTAACGTTGTCCTTTATACCAACGAATAGTCGACCGCTATCCGGAACAAAGGAATGACCCGAATTCACAATTTTAATGGTATATAATCTTATGCATTGAAATATATCATGGTGATCCAGATTGCCTCCAAGTGTCCATAGGCTTTTCCTTTTGTGTTAACATGACGCTAAAAAATCATTAAAATTTGTTCAGAGTTTTTTTTCCTTATTTGCAAATAGACAACGTATCATCCCAGTAACTTTAACCGAGTAAATAATATACGATTATGAAAACTGGCCGAGTTGTAGCTATCAAGATATTTGCAACACTTTTAACCAGCTTTGTGCTGATAGATGCCTGTTCAGAGCTGGTTTAAGAGTTAAGATACATGTCAAGATCGTTGAAAGAAAAACTGAGCAATGCTTGCTAAGCATCATACTGTAATTGATACAGTGGGGTTGATCTATCATCTACTTCAGGCACCCGTTTATCATTATATCATTTGAGCAGATTAGCAGTAGTGTTAAATATAACGTGAGGCGAGTTATTTGTAAAATGACGTAACAACTGACATGGGGCAGGTATATTTACCTCGCAGTTGCTGGCGGTCGAAAGGTCATCGTAACAGCCCACCACGTATTAAACGACCGCTCTCTGAGGTTCATGTATATGAGCAATAGTTAACGTACGCGTGACCGGTGAGCTCAATGTGGTCATATCAACAAGGAATGCTGTTCACTAACATTCCTATAAAGCCTATTGTATATTGATTTAAAGATGATTACCTTTTTGCCTGTGTCACAAATGAAATCAATTAACCCGGCGTGGCTTTATATGGAGCTGACAATTATCATATAAAGCCATGCAAACTATAAATTAATAATCACATTTACATTTTCAAGGATAATGAATTCCGACCAACAGCAAGGGTACTACTTAGTTACTAAGGTAACCAGGTGAAACATGATTTAAAGTGCACTGACCTGGAATGCGTCGTCTTGGTGATCAGCTTTGACCACAGATTGTTGCATTGGAGGTGTGTTTATAAAGTCTTGTATCAGTGACACTTTACATCTAGTAAACCACTTCGCATGGGTTAGTGCTAAAGAGATTACAGTGTAGTATAAGAGGGATTAACCGTCCGTCAGTGTATATATAATGAACTGAAAAGCTTGATACCTGCAGCTTGAATACTAGGGGCGGATACAGGATCCTAAAGAGGGGGGGAGGGGAATCAACACCTTGGCATAGGTAAACAAGAGTGCCAGGAGTGCTTGTATAAGGTATGCATGCATAAGGTAAAAAGAAAAGCATGCAAGTCGCAAAACTCGGCGCGCTTTCAGATATTAACCGTTGTTATTCTATAGATTGAGATATCCCAGATTTATCAGGTGGAGGAATATTTGGCGCGCCCCCCGGTGCCCCCTTTTAATCCGCCCCTCACTACTTCAAAGTGATAAATATATAATTAAGAGCAGCGGACTTTGAGTGCGCGCAGTTTGTGTGATAAGCGTGTCACGTTTACGGTTATGTCACTTTAGAGTAACGGTGTCACAGTTCAAGCAAACGTATTTCAAATCCCACCAGGTCAGCATATTACAAATTTGCCTATATACAATGTATCACTATTAATTCTGCAAAAGGTGAGGCCATTTATCGGCATAAAAAATAAAATGATTTATTTATTTTTCACAGAAAAAAAATGATTTATTAAGCTGTTGTAGCACTTCCATTCTCACGCTTAACACTTTTGTGAAGGCAGCCACAGGAAACACCCCGTATTTATAAACAATTAAGTTCTCGATAAACGATAATCATATCTGATACTCTCCGCGTCGAATGTTTCTGAAAGAATAGAAACAAGTAGTATTAATTAGAGGCACAAATAGTCCCCCACCATGAGTTTATAACTTTGAAAGTGTGGCATTAGTTATACCCAGATTTTACCGAACTCTGGCAAGAAGCCCTTTTGAAATCAAAATACTTGCAAAATACAAACTTGATAAAAAAGAAAATGCATGATTATCTTTTTACTTATCTATATGTCTCTGTTTTTAAATGGGAGGATTGGGGGAGTTATCTATAAACTGTACGGTTTTGAAATATAGATACCGAGGGACAGATAATCAAAAATAGATACCTATCACAGTTGTTGCAAATAAATATGCCTATAACAATTTATGCTGAGGGCTCCTGCTGTTTCTGGGATATTTGGTTGTAGATTTAACATTATGTATGCAAACACCTGAAATCATAAAAGTTTGTAATTTGTAAAATTTGAATTTGCATGAAGAAGCAATATCGAAAAATATTATGTCACACACTTTTTTCCCTTGGTCTAATTGACAGTTGATCAAGATGGGAAAGCAAAATGACTTGGTAAAGATTGGACAAGTGTTCATGAAATGAAAGTTAAACGATTTGGCACCATATATGCAAACATGTGAAATCAGCAAATTTCATGCCAGCAAATTTCTAAGTCTTATGGATACATCAGTCTGAAAATAATTTTATTCAATGTAGTATTTATTGAATTCGTTGCTCCAAGTAAGCCTTGCATATGATGTGAAGGCAAAAGTCATCTTATATATCTGAAGAAAAATGGAAAAGTCCATTTCGGACTACAGGAGGTCATTACACAGAGGTGGCGCCACCTGCAGGTTTAAAAACATGCGTGTCATATAATCAGAATACAAAAAAAAATGGCAATGATTGGTGAAGAGGTTTAGGAGGTAAAAGGTTAACGAGTTGCACCATATATTGAAACATGTGAAATCAGAAAAGTTCGTGATAAGCAAAAATCTAACTCCAGTGGACACATCAGTATGAAAATAATTCTATTCAATATAGTGTTCACTGAATTCCCCTAGCTCTATGGAATCCCTGTATATGATTTGAAGGAAAGTATTCTTATTTACTGACTTATCTGCAAGAAAGTAAAAAAGACCATGTTAGACCACAGAAAGTCGCTAAACAGATGTGGCGCCACCTGCCGGTTATAAAAACAGGTCAGTCATGTGCTGAGTAAACCTGTAAAATATACGAAGAAAGCAGCAACGGTCCTAGTTTTTGTTTAAAGAATGGGGAGGGACGGAAGGACGGAGAGATGCGGGCCATTATAGTAGTCTTCCTTCTTTATGGCGGGTGACTTATAATACTCTAAATAGAGTCTATGGCGTCACACTTCCACAAGCCAATCAGTACATAACTCAGTCTCTGCCCTGGGCTTAATCCTCCGGCCACTTGGCATCAAATGGGGATGCAATTGTTCAACCATACAAAATCACCTGAATGAAGATATTCAGAACTGTTTATCTTCTTCGCGATCATGTAAGAAGGAATGTAATACAAAGGTTTCTTATAGCGTCTAATAAGCCATGTGCTGATTAAAATGCTGTCATTGTCACGAGTTGATATTCCTATCAGTCATAAAGAGACGGAGGAGGCCAGTTTTAGTCATGAAATGCATCGACTGTAACATATTTCTTGTATGCCATTCCAATCACTGTCAGTTAGCAGTTCACATAGACCCATGTTATTTGTTCTTCACTGCGTATCATTCTGGTAATTGAATAACTTTTTGACAAAACCGCATAAATACAGTTAATTTTAACCTTAAAACATAGTTCGAGCAAAATTGGCAATCATTATGCGAGACTGGGGAGATTGTGACAAAAAAATCCCGTTTGATTAAGCGTTTGGGGAGACATCTGGTGGAGTTTGACATCACTAACTGATATTAATCTCATGACCTCGGGTCACATCTCGGCACTTCAACTCGTCGTTTCCGGTCGCGGTCTTGGGTCGTCGTGTGTATGGCACCAGGATATGCGTTCAGACCTCCATTCGGGATGTACCCAGAAATGCCGGTCCTTTGGTGAACCTGTGGACTGAAACATTGTGGAGAGCGTCTTGATTACGTGGTCATCTCTGGGCCTCGTTCTGGGTGGTTTAGGCGGCGGAAGTTCTACCGGGTAACTGAACTGTGGACGAGCGTGTATCCTCCTACAGAAAAAGACAAACAAAAGATTTAGTATAACAGAGAGAGAGAGAGAGAGAGAGAGAGAGAGAGAGAGAGAGGGGGGGGGGGGGGGGGGGGAGAGAAGGAGAGAAAAAGTTTTCATTAGTTAAATTGCATCTTCCCCTCAAACTAATAAGTCGACCGAGACGTTAGTGACACCACATGTAGGCCCTATTGTCAAAAACGCGTCTGATAACAGACCATAGATTATGACGGCGAAATTTACACAAATATATTTGAGAATATGTAGACATTTTAAGATTACCCTATGCATAGAGTGGTATCACTGTGATATGATGACATCCATGGCAGTGCAGTTTTAGACAGAACTAGTGTCACGATCAGAAATAGGCCTTTTCGATCGAAATAGTATGTCTACTGGATCGCGATTTAACGATCAATTGTCCATAAGTTTAACCGAAATAAAAAAAACTAAGGGTCATACAAGGTAGATTCGCCTATCACATTATGTAACTGTTACAACCTCGTACCACAACGGCCTGAAACAAAATTACATTTCTTTGCTGTAATATGATGTATTGGAACCTGAGTTACAATTCAATGTTTGAAAAGGATATCATTTGAGTTTAGACATAGCCAGGTCAAACCAAGTAGCATTTATACGATCCGACAGTGAAATGTGACGAAAAGTCCAAACATAATGCCTGGGGTGAGCTAAGTAAAAATGACACATTTCCCGACAAACCGATCTCCCCATACATCCCTCCCCCGCCCGATAAATATAATTTAAAATTCAAGCTGCAAATGTTGATATTAAAATACGACAAATCTCACATGTCTGAACGATAAGTGCAGTAATTTTTACTCAGCGAGTTTCTGGCATGAAGCACGGCTGGGTTGATGCGCCCTCTGTCAGTGCAATGTGAAATTAATGAAGACGAGACATCTCGCGCGTGTGAAGGTCCCTGGGATATGTACTCCGCAGATTTTCGACACTTCCTCCGATGTTGCCATTCCTGTCTTAATCTGGCTGTCTCTGAAAAAAAATCTGCCTATGGTAATGAGACAATAAGAAGTTAGGGGCTTCAAGCAGAGCGCTAATGGTCTGACACAACATATAACTGACAAACTCTAATCCAGTGTTTTCACCGATTTTTATCACATCAAGAATAAGTAAAGTGGACATACCGTGGACAGTACTCCCTGGCCGTTCCAACAGAATATGTACTTTTGTCAATGAACGGATATGATCAGAAAAGATGTATTCCAAGGTTAGCGTATTCCCATTGGATTCATATGTGATGGGGCTGACTGTGTCAGATATACTAAGGCTTGGTTATGATAAAACGTGAGAGTGCTCAGAGAGAAGTGCCGAAAGGTTTTTGTTTTAACAAATTACAC
The DNA here is from genome assembly GCA_026874595.1 of Sipunculus nudus. Classification (NCBI taxonomy): domain Eukaryota; kingdom Metazoa; phylum Annelida; class Sipuncula; order Golfingiida; family Sipunculidae; genus Sipunculus; species Sipunculus nudus. The sequence goes on along the minus strand of CM049313.1, from coordinate 49,024,598 downwards.
AGTTAAAGAATGTAAAAATATGAAAATATAATGGGATGTGGAATAGCGTTGCAACATGTTGTATTAATTGAAAATGTTAGTCCATATCATATATACTAGTATATAGTGGTACATGCGTTGAGGGGTGGTTTTCACCACCCCCACCACCAGGGGGCGTCAATACAGCGAGATTGGAGGTATATATATCCCCCACTGAATTTTTTTGCGAGGTGGGATTGTCAACTTAATCATCCCCCTGCTATTAAATGAATAATATTATATAGTGAACATGAAATTTATCAATAATTAGAATTGAAAACTTTGGTTCCATTTCTGAGCATATATATATATATATACATATATATATATATATATATATATATATATATATATATATATATATATAATTTGTATTGTTCACATAGCGTGAAATCAATACATCGCGGTGATAGTGCTCTACCGTATGGGAGCGTTTATAAATAACTAAAGTACGGTTAGTTTGACTTCGTCAGTTTGTGCTACAGATCTGTTTCGTGAGAGCAGCATTCAAGCCGGCTCACTCTTCAGGTACAAACTGGAGTGATCAGATATTTGGGTGAAGTTTGCAAACATAGAACTAAATACCTCCTTTGTAACCTTAAATAATTTTAAGCCGATAATAAAGTTAAATATGCAGTCTCAAGATCCCAGCCAATGTATGCAGGAACAACCAACTGGACTACTAATCCACTGATCTCCTGACCGAACCAACACCTGGGGTCTTGATCAACTTTAAGCAATCCAACAAATCCTCGAGCGCTTCATAATAGCCCTAATACAGTACAATAAGCCAGGCACCCAGTAACCCTTATTCACCAACAAAACAAAAACTTTAAATACATGCCTCACCGAACCTAGTAACCCCAGATAAATCCTACCGATTACGACAAACAACAGTGAAGCCAACTGCCAAACAAGAAACAACAGTAAGGCCAACTGTCAAACAATAAAACAACAGTGAGGCCAGCTTTCAAACAAGAAACAACAGTGAAGCCAGCTGTCAAACTAGAAACAACAGTGAAGCCAACTGTCAAACAATATAACAACAGTGAAGCCAGCTGTCAAACTAGAAATAATAGTGAAACCAGCTGTCAAACTAGAAACAACAGTGAAGCCAACTGTCAAACTAGAAACAACACTGAAGCCAACTGTCAAACAAGAAGCAACAGTGAAGCCAACTGTCGAACAATAAAACAACAGTGAAGCAAGCTTTCAAACAAGAAACAACAGTGAAGCCAGCTGTCAAACAATCAAACAACAGTGAAGCCAACTGTCAAACAAAAAAACAACAGTGAAGCCAGATGTCAAACAATAAAACAACAGTGAAGCCAACTGTCAAACAAAAAACAACAGTGAAGCCAGCTGTCAAACAATAAAACAACAGTGAAGCCAACTGTCAAACAATAAAACAACAGTGAAGCCAACTGTCAAACAAAAAACAACAGTGGAGCCAACTGTCAAACTAGAAACAACAGTGAAGCCAGCTTTCAAACTAGAAACGACAGTGAAGCCAACTGTCAAACAATAAAACAACAGTCAAGCCAACTGTCAAACTAGAAACAACAGTCAAGCCAACTGTCAAACTAGAAACAACAATGAAGCCAGCTTTCAAACTAAATACAACAGTGAAACCAGCTGTCAATTTAGAAACAACAGTGAAGCCAGCTAACAAACTAGAAGCAACGATGAAACTAGTCAAAACAAGAAACAACAGTAAAGCCAGCTGTCAAGAGTTCGAAAGTGAAGCCATGCAGCTGTCATACTCAAAAGATAAAAAAATAGTGTAGCCAGCTGACAAACTACTCCATTAAAATTAAACATCCTGTAAATGTGTAAAAAAAGTCTTATGTGACGTATCATTAAAACACTAGTGTCACAGGGTTGTTTATGTGAAATTTATTCCTTTTTACTATAGATGTGTATTAACCTGTTACATTTATGCTGTGAGCACTCGTGTACACTGTCTTACAGGTTTAAAGTTTAGTCTGGTGTATAATATTGTGATGACTTAATATTCAGCTCGAAGAATTTATATTGTTGTTGTAAAACCGATGGCTGTAACCTTAAATGCAGAGGGAAACTTCTTAACACTGTATTATCATTAGTATATATTAAATTTGTCTGGTGCTGTTTTTTTTTTTTTCAGAATAAAGGTTCCTCAACGACCGGTGCACACTGCGACACTTTGATGAAATAAATGATACTGCACAGCTGAAGCTCTCTTTAGAGTGTTATTTGCCAGTCCAAATATGACTCTTTAACTTACGTTAAATGAATAATAGACACAGGTAGCCCAAATGTAGTCTCGTGGCGACAATGATCTATATGCAAAACAAATTTAACGGCAATCATTAATAAATATTTGTTTACTTTTTATAAGTTCTACATGCAATTTTTTTTCAAAATTCTTCTGTAATTCTTAAATTTTACAAGTGCTCATGACCTGGGTAATGAATCGGTTTGGTTGATTTTGTTCCAACTTTTCAAAATTCTAAAATTTAAGATGAAAATGAGCCACAATATTTGCAAACTTTAATGTATCGCAAACTACATGTTCATCATCCTTAATCAGACTGAGGAGAGTCTGACTTTCAGGATAGTCGCCATCGTATTTTTGAGTATCCAGCAGAATTAAGGTCTCTGTGAGCCAGTTTCAAAAGAGATTTCACCAGATGACTCTAAATGTACGGTGAGAGTTCAACCAGAACTCTCACATGACCATTAACTGGTTATCTATTAGTCTCAAGATCACTGTTGAACTTGCAGGACAGGGGGGAAATTGTAAAAAAATGTTTAGTTAAACTTTTCTAGGTCCAACGATTACGATTTATGCCCCGTTCACGGCCGATGGACAAGAGTGATCCGTAGAGCTGATATAACTGTCAGTAAGCAGTGACAGGTGTAGTTTTACTCACGTGCTCGTCTTTCAGGGCTTGCCAGGTATTTCGATGGCGTTTCAAGGGCTGGCAGTGTTAGGATATTCAAGTGTGTCATCTGAAAATAACAGAACATGATGGCTAAAAGACCAGAATAATTATAAATTCAGTCATTCGGTCAGATGGCTTGACCTTGGTCATGATTTATATTATATATATATATATATATATATATATATATATATATATAAAATGCAGGTATCAATGTGTCTATTGGGGTTTTCAGTGTTATAACCCCGCAATGGGGTTTATTACATTAGTACACAGCCATGATCCGCAAGCGCAATAGTCTCCGGGCCTAGTTAACACCAGTATGTAAATGAAAGGACTACGGCCTTGTCATGACGTCCCATATCGAGATTTGCATAGCCTAGACTTATACTGCATGAAACAAGGAGACGGTTGCCTTCCCTAGAAAAATGTCTCCATAAAAATGTCATACCAATAGGAGCCCTGCAAGCAACTAAATCATACAAAATCACAGAATCACAGAAAAGTCTGTTCACTCGGATTCGGAACAGAATCCATAACCCGTTGGTGTTCTGTCTCTACCACTGAGTGACCATGGATACCAACAAATCCAAGAGTATTTGCTCACAATTACTCGCACGTGCACACGTTGAACATCCGCAGACTGCTCATTCAAACATTTAAGCAGGGGCGAATCCAGGGGAGGGTTAAGGGGATGGGGTGTGCATGCACCCAAGTTTGACACCGCTTTCATTGGTCTGAATGTTCATGTTCCTGGAGTTAAACCCAGCAAATGATGCTATGGCAAGCAGTTGTTTTGTTGAAGGAGTTATAGGGTATATCCTCTCAGTGGCAGTTCCAGGGAGTGGAGTCGGGGTCAAGGGTTTTAAGACCCTTCCCCCCCCCCCTCCCTTTCGAGCCGAAACAACCTTTGTTTTAGGGTTTCAAACCTAATTTTGCAACCCAGACCCCCTCCTTCCCGAACCAGAGGACCTTTTTAAAGGTTTTCTTTCAGTCTTCTTAGGCGTGACCCTTCCCTTTCCAAAATCATGGATCTGTCTCTGACAAGAAGTGTAAAGATGACATTGCTTATGCTCCTCAACAAATAGGCTGATATAACTAATATATATGTTAGTATTTAAACTGTCCTGGAATACGGACAAACATGCATGGGAAATCATTCATCACTGAGTAAGTTAACCATTGTGATGAAGGTGCTCTAGACAAATAAACCTTCTCTATACTCTTCGTTAATTAAATAATAAAAATATAAACCTGTAATGTATTGGTAGGTTTGTCCCTGTCGTGTACTGGAAACCGACGTCTGTTCCACAGAGCCATATATTAAACATGAAACGCAAAGGAAACTTAAATCATGTAAACCTTCACCATGTCATCAAGAGTACTTGAAAGCAAAAATACTAACCTTATATATAATATAATGTTGATAATTACAAAATGAACAGCAAATCAAGTAGGTTGTGATTAACTTATTTCATCCATTCGTGTCCTAGCTCAGTTTAAATCCTTACTCTAAGGACCAGCAATATAATGTATAAAATATGCTAGCACGATAACAGTGTCATTTATAAAACCGTCATCAAAATACATACCTTATATCCAAGTAAAACGCGTCGTAAGATTAACTCGGCGCCAAAGAGCGCGTCAGTTGGACACCATCCCAGCATGAATTACGTTCACATATCTGTCTCGTCAACCTAGTCGAAGGCCTTTATGAAAAAACTTGACTTCTGATACATTTTGATAAATTCCCCATGTGACATGTTCTTCAAAACACACTGATATACGTGAACAGACGCATGGACTGTGAATACTTCAGTGTGGATGCAAATCTGTTTCTGTTTCTTTCTCTCTTTATATACGTGAGTGTATGACTGTGGGTCCGTGTGTTAACTGTCTTATGATATGAGTGTGCACTGTGCGTATCCTAGTGTTGGTACCCAGGGCCGGTATTTATATCATACCAATGACATGAAAACCAAAATGTCATACCTTTCTGATTAAACTTTTGCACCACGGAGAGGTTCTCGCTTGACTTGTTAGTGCCAATATTAAACATACCTTTATGAAAAGCTCCTAAAAGCCTGCTGTTTGTGTCATCTACACAATTACGATTGCTCTGGCTCTTTGTAAACACTCTTCACAGCTACGGTTCAAATGCACAGTCATACAGTGAATTGTCAGATTACTGCAGCGACTTATGTAGCTTTATCCAGAATGTCGATCAATTGTGACATTGTGCATTGTACGAAATCAACCATGTGGGGGGGGGGGGGGGGGGAGGGGGGGAGGGGGGGGGGGGGGGTGGTCACATATATTTGTTAAGATCCGTTGTCTGTAGGGACGGTGAAACATGAAAAAATATCATCAGTACATCTTTAAATTGATAACAAATTAGAATCTGTAGTCAGGGCGTACAGACCTCCACCAGAATCTCCTGTAATATCAATCATGTAATCACGTGTATTCGTTTCATGTATGAACACTGTCATGCTTCAGTAAATCGAGTTCACCTTGCGAGTGACAGAACAAATAAATACGAATGGGTGGCTTCCACACGGGGACAAAGGAATGGTCCTTTGTCATAATGTTTTATAATAAAATATATATTGTGGTGATTCTTATTACCTCCAAAATGAAATGGACTATTGATATGGTTTATTTGCTAAATGCTTTCATCAAATATATATACCTGCTTTCTTTTTATCTGGGAGAGTTGTCAATTTAGCATCAGACCTGCTTATTCCATGACAATTTACAGTATTTGAACCAAAAATTATATAATGTTGGAATATATTTTTCTGGGCCTATCTTTTTCACATAAATTGGCAGTTATACGTTTCGCGTACAAGAGACTTCAACGACATATGCATGTGTATACAAATAACGCATTGTCTGTTAACATGCCTTAGACTACACTGATTAAACATCGTGTTTCACGATGTCGCCTGAGCTTCAACTAATACAAAGCATCTTTCATATAATTTCACGGTTGAATGCTTCTCTATACAATCGTTATATCTACGATATTTCTCAAGTGATGAAGCTGTCGGACCTATGTTGTTTATCGGGAAAAAAACCTTCTCATTAAATAATTCGTACACCCTGTATATGCCTCACGTCTCTTTCCAAAATTTATTTTTTGTGTGATTTCTGGAATAGAACAATTTTTCTTTCTATGTAGATATTTTAGGGGAGGGTGTTCCTGGAGAATTCTAGCAGAAGTAATCTTTATATCATATAAGTGAAACACATGAAAATAAATTCCTGCAAAAACCTTAGGATTGAAATATGGGTCGTCTATTTCCTATCAGACTCCAGTACATATCTGCTTTTATTGTCCCTTGACATGATTTTTTTTTTTACAATAAACTACATTTTTAAGTTATTTGTTCAAGTTGTAAGTGTTCACTCACCAAAAGTTTAAACTAGACCCATCTGGACAAATAAAACACTGTCAGTTGTAAGTCAGAAAATATATATAACAGTTCTGCATTCTGGTGTTCAGATAGGTCTGTGTCAAGGTTGACGGCTAGTGGGATTTTAACAGCATCCAAATGGTCCTCCTTTATTTAATCCTTTATGTCGTCTTCCCAGCCATGATGTAGGCAGGAAGCACCATGTATTTACACTGGCGTCTGTTTGTTTTGAATTGACTTGTCCTGCAAAAGGACTGCAGAGTTTCTTTATAGTACATGCTGTATATAACACACTGATAATTGCAGTCTGTCATTCACAAAAAGAGACTAAAAAGGATAACATTAACTTATTGCATGGTTCATAATCGTGAAAAATGATGGAATAACAGAGTGAAACCAAAAAAACCATTAAGAAAACTTGGAAAGTACCAATTTATTCACAGAAAATTGGTAAGCATAAATGGTTACGTCTGTAACATATGTAATCATAAAAGTTGCATGATAAGTGTTTTGTAAAGCGCATTACAGATTGTAGGCAAATAAAAATATCAAATACAACAACAAGCGAAATTTCAAGTCACATAAAGCTATCATTTTGAAAATAAAATAGTTAAATTGGTACTCATATGTAAGTCCAATAACGCTAAGGTAAAGCTATCTGCTATCTCCTGACTTGAGTAGGAAGAACTGGAAATATAAAAATCATTTCAACTCACTCAAGTCAACATTCGTGGCAAACCTTGCAACTAACACTGACATGCCAGTCATGGAAACAATATTCTAGGTACTGGACATAACAAAATGAATGAAAACACTTGTGATCAGCAAAAGTTCAAGTAGCGTATAGATAAATCTTATAATAAATTAGTACACCTCATATCCATTTAATCGTGTTTTTATCATCCCCAGTGAAATAACCATGGTATAAAAGGAAAGAATTATTTTTTTGGCTAATATAAGTTAGGACCACATTTAGCTTACATACAAAATACCAGTCCCATGATCAATATTACCACAAAAATAAAAGGTGACAGTTACTGCTATATTCGGTCACCGACATTACGTTATGTCTGTATAAGTATTCTGTATGGAGTTAATCACGAGTAATGCTGAAATATTTTTTTTTTTCTTTCCTATGAGTGAGGCAAAAGAGGATCCAGCCCCCCCCCCCCCCACCCCAAAAAAAAAAAAAAATCTTGACTTTGCATTTCCAGAGAATCTGTTGGGTATATTTCTTCTTTTTCTTCAAGACGTTTTACGTCACAAATGTAAAATGTTGTAACAAATAAAACAATAATTACTCACCATCATGTATCTGAGCACGGTCGACTCGGTATAAAATGTCGAACAATTTTAATTTTGTCCTCTTATATATTTAGCCTTTTGTTGATGATAAAAATCTCCCTAAAATATCTCGAGAAAATACACTTTTAGGCACTCACCTTTAACAACGGATGTTACAGTTCTCCCCGGTTGTTCTGTGCATGCAAACCTTGTGTGACCTAACGATTCCGCACTTTTGCTGTACAATTTCACTATTTAAACTTGCGAGTTGATTCTTCTTTTGCTAGAGGTAAATACGAAATCCCGCCCATCAATATTTGGAAAAACATTGCTACAGATCATGTGTCGCCTTACAAACGTAACCCAGCACGCTCCAAAGCCTCTCGAGTCAGCCGTTGAGTAACTTTGAGGACTGCCCATTTGCACCAGCGGAGGAATTAATCTTTGGGTCCAGTTCTGGTATTGACAGAAGCCCTCGTGGGTTATAATTGAGTTTGTTTACATTATTATGTCCTTGCACACTTATATTAAATATGTGCTCTCTGGTTTATTTACTAGCTTTGTTGGTCAGGATTTATGGTGGGTGCATACTGACTTCTTAGCCAAAGCTTCGCGAAATCCGAACTGACCACTGATCGTCATGCAGTGCAAAGTGTGATTTCCTACTACTGTCCGCATATATTTATGGTGTTATAGATATGGACGGATATAGGATTTAATAATTGGTGGGTGGGGGAGCGGGGAGGGGGCGCAGGTTTGAAGGGTATTTGAGTGGATAATATCCCATTTTGTAGAAACATTTTGAACATAACGACTGTAATGGCGAACTCGGATAGTTTTTAAAGTTTTAGGAATTAAGGGCTTTTTTGTATTTTCCAATTTATTCAAGTTGAAAGAGGGGGCGCCCCTTATATCAGCCGCTTGTACATCTGCACGCGAAGGTTAAATCGTTTAAATTCGATGAAAGATTTTACCGTGCGAGGCCTAGAGCTCCTTCATATCGAGGTGTGCAGTTAGCTAATCTACACGAATGCTTGTCAGTTTCCGGGTAGGGGGCAACTGTGGGTGTACATCTAACTACAATAACCTAATGATCAAAGAATGCGTTAAATACTTCCCGTCAATTGCAGAAGCTAAGGTGTATTTTCAGTCGTCTCGAACACTGCAGTTTCAAGAACCATTTTCATAATTAAGGCACTGTTTTATATAACTATTATGTATATATAGCGCTATTATATACCTGTGATTCTAATTAATTAACGAGAGAGAGAGAGAGAGAGAGAGAGAGAGAGAGAGAGAGAGAGAGAGAGAGAGAGAGAAGGGGGTTAGAATTGATATCCTAAAGCAGTGGCCGTTATAGGGGTATCGGTCCTCTTGTAGGGTAGCGTCATATCGACCCTCTGGCATTACGACCAGATTACTGGCGCCAGAGTGTCTTTACATCTAAGCCTGAGGAACGCATTATAAGGCCTTATGAAGATGCAACTATTTTCGTCATTTTTGTCAACGCTTCATGGCCTACAGGTACACTGTATATCAACATAAAACAGACTAATCGTGAGTATTTTTTGTGTACTTTCTAATAATACCAAACCTAAGCGAAAAAAGTTCCGTTTTAATCAAGCACATTGGCAATCCCCTCGGCATGTCCTCTGAATTTATGACCGCATGAACACAAGCATGGTTCGCACGGGTTACAGGACGCAGGCAGGTTGCAGGCGATACAGGAAATAACTCGTATCCATGGAGACGGTGCTTCAGTTTTTGGTTGTGAGCTCACATGTATAGTATTTTGTTAATTTATCATTCTTAGCATTATATTGAGATTATGGGCCGTTTATCAGAATATGAATGCAAGCTGATGCAAGATCACTGCGATCCACTCCTCGATATTACTGCATCACGACTCGAGTATGCTAACCTGCCCAATTATACGATTGCCTTCTGAGTCGGGTTGTCACGGCTACTTGTAGGGGTGCAGTTATACGTGTTGATGGTTGTGCGAGTTGGTTAAACCGCCAGAGCGTCAATATGGGGGGGGGGGGGAGGGGGGGGGGGCTTTATATCCCCCAACTTCTCGGCATGGGGGGGGGGGGATGGTGAATGTAATCATCCCCCCCCCCCCACACACACACTAATCAAAGAATAATATTTATATATTGCAAATGAGAAATAAATAATACAATTATAGACTTTGGTTCATTTTATGAGTTAAACATTGTTTTGAATTAATTATACTGGAAACAATATCTTATTTTCTAAAAACTTTTATTTAATTGTAATATTTAAAATGTATCATGCACACAGACACTAAATATATATGCGTGTGTGTATGTGTGTCATTCATCCCCCACCCCCCACCCTGGCAGATAAAGTGACGCTACTGTACAATGGCAGTGACAGCAAAATTTAAACAAACCAGGTTGTATATATATATATATATATATATATATATATATATATATATATATATAGGCTCAGGTAGCTGTCGTAAGTAGCCTGTCCTTATATAACACTTACCTGGCTCATGATGCTGTCAGGTTCGATAAAACTACTGAATCTTCAATATATATCTAGCTGTCCACAGCAGCATGAAACGTGCCAGAAAGGCTTGACCTGTACTGGATGAGACGCGTGGTGCTGTAACCATAAACATATAGATCTGTGACTGTATTTCAGGATAAACGTAAGACAGGCAGCTCAGAAAGTCGATACGTTGCCGGTTTGAGTGTGTGTGGAGAGGAACCCACCTGTAAGCTTATCCTAATGGGCTTCTAACACCTCGAGTTGTTAAGTGGATCAAGGAGTCGCGTGTCTGCCTGGTTACTAAATTGATTCTGTAGTTACGTTAGAAAAACGGGTATATACGTTTTTAGTTAAAACTAGAAAAAGAATGTACAGCTTGAGTGAACATGAGGACAATTTTCAGGATGTTCCTTCAGAAATCCATTTTAATCGAATCCTGGGTGTATATATGGATTTGTTTGTATAAACAATGTGACGAAAAAAACGGTTTCTGCCTTGCTACCCTAGACCAACATAAGGACAGCTCTGACACCAGGGATTTTCGAGGACTCCCACGTAAGGACAGGAGGCATTCCATATCTGTGTCAACCTCCTAAGATTGGCTGTATATATATATATATATATATATATATATATATATATATATATATATATATATTCACTTGTCGACAGCCCGAATGCCCGTTTTCAATGCAGATAAAGGAGGTTTCGCTCTGAATTCGAAGGTCCATGTACAGTAAATCTATGTTCCAATCCTGAAAACGCGAAGTACACCAAGGAAAACATTTTCATTAATCTCCCTACTATTAACTTGGCTTCATTGCTTATATAAATGAATTTATTTTCCCTTTGAAATGTTTTTATATTATAAGCAATACTGAGGGCGGATTGAATTAGTGTTCTTGAAATGTTCCCTGGTTAATATATTTTCTCTTATTCATTATGACGACTAATGAAGAATACTGGAATACTGGTAGTCGACAAGCGACTACGTGTATCCGCCAAAATCAGAGTGGAACGGGTGAAGTGAGGCATGGATTGTGTGGCAAGGGGAAACAGAGTGAGGTGTTTTGCTTATTAGCATGGTTGTCTGCAGCCGGCATGTGTATGTAGGTTGCGCCACTTACCACGAAATCCAGAGAGCTGTCAAAGTTTTATACATATGCAAAATTTTAGGCAGATAAGTCAAACAAATACTTGTATATGGATGATTTTATCCCACAGCAGACAAACAGACGGACGCTGTGCATAAATGGTGGCAGATGGCGCCTCAATTTTTGTGCATGATAAAGAGCTATGTGAGATCTATACACATGCAAAATTTCAGGAGAATACAGCGAAACAGTCCTGAGATATAAGCCTGGATGTCTGCAGCTTAAACATAAATGTAGGTGGCGCCACCTGCCAAAAAATCCAGAAAGCTATCCAAGATGTAAAAACCTGCAAAATTTTAGGCAGATATGTCAAACCACTGCCGAGATACGAGTGATTTTATCCCATGGCAGACAAACAGACGGACGCTGTGCAAAAATGGTTGCAGAAGTTTTGCGTATGATAAAGAGCTTGGTGAGATCTATACACATGCAAAATTTTGGCCCAATCGGTCAAACGGTTCCTGCGATATGAGCTTGGATGTCTGCAGCGTAAAAAAATCAAGAAAGCTGTCTAAGATGTATAAACCTGCAAAATTTCAGGTGGATAAGTCCAACCAATGCAGAGATATGAATGATTTTATCCCAAGGCAGATGAACAGATGGACGCTGTGCCAAATGGTTGCAGGTATCGCCACCATTTTTAGTGTATGTTATAGAGCTATCCAAGGCTACATTTTTGCAAAATTTTTAGCCTGATCGGTCAAACGGTTCCCGAGATATGTGGGTTTATGTGCGGAAGCAGACGCACAAATAGACCCTGAGCAGAGAGGAAAGGTCAGAGGTCGACCAAAAATGAGGGCGCAGCAGTTCACGTGACCCGATCATAATCCCGAATTTAAAAAGAAATTCATCCCAGTGGTTACGGAGGAGTTCTCCGGAAACCTTTGCAGCGGCGGCGGCCGACTGAAAACAGTATCTACAAAACTCTGTTTTGGCGGATACAAATATCCATCATTGCTGAAATACCGGAAAAGAAAAAAGATTACAGCTTAACTGTCGTATACCTCTGCATCCGCCACTGTTTTAATTACTTTTTTAAAGATTGCAGTGAAAGCCAGTTAGTGCCTTATTTCTGCATAATTTAGTATGAAAGAAGTATTAACAATTTAAAAAGAAAAGAAAAAAAAACGAATACCTTTAAAATTGTGTATAAAAAATTGTTTTAGAAACTTATTACAAACAAGCTATTTAGTCGATCCAATGAGCCTCTGTGATTCATTCACTTACACAGGGATGGCCATAAAACTTGATATTTCTCATTTCTGCATCTCACAATCACCGTACTTTAAAAAACTGCTACGGAAAAGGTCGAGAATATTAATCGGAAATCGACATTGCATGTGATGCCTTTTCCAATAAAATGATTAAAACAAGGGACCTATGGGTCACGACGCTCAGCTGTTATATATGATAAAAAAATATTATTTAGAAATAAGGGAACATGCTGGTTTTGTGTGGTAATAAATATAAGCTGTATTATTAGTTGTTGTTGTTTAGCTTATGTATGATTTTGATAGTACCGTTGGAGACAGAGAAGAGGATTGATTTCATTTATTTTATTAACAAATGGAGTACTATTGTCACACAGATTTTGACTTGGCCATATAACTTATAAGCAGAATATATAATATAAGGGTTTAACTATTAATTAAAAAAAAATTACAAATATTGTCCCAAATATAATTTTTATTAAAAATAATAAGAGAATCATGTGATTTTTTAAAATGATATATTACTGAAATGATTATTAAAATAATATTAAAGAATATATTCATGAATGGATTCATGAATACATTTTGAAAGTATTTGCACTGGTATTCATATACTTTCATTTTTACCTGAATTCCCATTCTTTATGCAAGAAATTTTATAATGGAGTACATAATCATATTCGTATTTAAATACAATTACAAAGTATTCGCACCATGTCTGGTGTTTATTCAGTTTTCACTAAACAATGATGTTGAGAATCCAGAATATACAAAATTCACACATTTAAATAATGATCATAAGTACCTGGTTTTATGGCTTTAATTTATATTAAAAAATAACTGTAATAAATTCATTTTGGACTAATTTCACATCAATGTACACACTAGACACAGTAGGAATCTAGATTAATATTATCAACTGCATCTTTGTCTATCATTAATTTCCTTCATATGATCCCTAATGATTAGTAATGAATGATATGATTTACTTCTTTATCATTAAAATTGAACTGAAAAATACCATAGGTGACTGCATGGTGTTATTTGGAATACGTGACATTCTATCCATCGATACAAGATTCTTATATCATCAGTAACTGCAAGTTAATTTCCTGTTATTATAAACTAACAAATTCCTTTTCTATTTTTCTTTAATTTTTATTAAAAACCAATAAAAATTTATTAATTTATTGTTTATTGTTATGTAGTTGGTTAAAACTACTAGATGAGTTGGGTTGGACACCTGGATCAACTGTGGCTGGCCATAAGCTGCCTTGATTCCCGTGTATGCCTCGCCTCAAGCATGCATAATTTGCTGAAAGTTCAACAAGGTCAATATACAGGTGACTCAAGAGGGGCTGGAGAGAGCCAAAGTCTGACAGGGTCTCATAAAAACATTAATAAAAGCTACAATTTTTGGCCAATTTCTTTCAGCTTTCTAAACTTAAAAGCTGAAATCCTTATGTGTGCATGATATGAAAATTATATCAACAGTACTCACAGGAAACAAACGTGCCATGGTCAAAGTTGGGCAAAATTTAAGTTACTAATTTTACATTAATACTAATAACTTATAAAATTTGAAAAATTCATAACTAATTTTGGGTATTCAATTGAATCTTGATTAAATAATGTTACATCCCTGACAAAAAATCTCTAGCTTCAGCAATCCCCTTGTTAAGGGAGTAAATATATTTCTTGATTTTTTACAAAGAACATTATGTTTGGGCCCATAACTTAAAACAATTACGCAATACTGACATCATTCTGGCATGTGCACAGAGAATGAAAAATATATATATTATTTATGACTAAAGTCAGATCAGTGGTTTTGATATTAGGCAGTCTTGAAGTGTAACAATGGGTTTTTTAATGAAAAATGAAGTTTTTCATTAATATCTTGAAGGTATTAAGTCCTATTGACCAAATTCTTGGCATGGTAGGGGATTTTGGAGACATCTAACTGTATGCCGAATTTAAGGAACTAAGAGCTGAAGCTGGGGAGCTGAGCTCTTGCAAACTGCATAACACTAGCTTGATGTAAACAATGTTACATGGTGCTTGATAATTTGAATAAAATCTACAGTATTTGATCAACTGGTTTCAAATTTTTGGTGTTAACAGTTGAAAAGCTAACAAAAACATGCTGTGAAAATTAAATCCCCAGTACTTACAGGAAAAAAACGTGCCATGGTCAAAGTTGGCCAAAATTTAAGGTACCAATTTTTTATTTTTATTAATATTTTAAAAAATTTAAAAGATTTTCATCTAATTTTGGGTATACAATTTAATTTTGATTAATTAAAGTTATATTACTGGAAAAAAGGTCCATAGCTTTTACATGTTTTGTGTTAAGTGATCAAATATCTTTCCTGATTTTTTACAAAATGCATTATGTTTGGGTCCATAACTTTTTTAAATTATATTATACAGACATAATTTCTTGAATGTACATAGGAACTATATAGAGGAATATTTATGGTAAATATGAGGAAAAACAGATGAGTGGTTTTGATATTAGGCAGTCCTGAAGTGTGAAAATAGGTTTTTAATAAAAAATTAAGGTTTTTCCTTAATTTCTCAAAGGAACGAAGTCGAAAAGACCCAGTTTTCGGCTTGGTAGGAGATCTTGGGGACATCTCACATTATGCCGAATTTTGGATTCCTAGGTCTTACGGTTTCAAAACGTGCCACATCTACGGACGGACGGACGGACGGACGGCAAGACAGACGGAAGGACGACGGACAATGGACCACGACTATAGCTCAGATGACTTATAGTCAGCTGAGCAAAAAATACTTCCTTCCCCCCCCCCCAACTGTTGATCCCAGAGTTACACCTTCCTGTATGGATGTTTTAAACTTAATATATTTTGAATAGCATGTACCAATAATTATAATCAGTTAATTCCAGGAATCTGACATGGATCAGACATGGGCCTTCGGCAGTCTCTAGAGGTAAAGGATACTGGACCCAGAAAACAATCGGTCTTGCACGGTTGACCACAACCAAGTCTCACAGCCATACCAGCTGTCGGGCTATAGGAGTACAACCTAGTCTCACAGCCATACCGGCTGTCGGGCTGTAGGAGTACAACCCAGTCTCACAGCCATACCGGCTGTAGGAGTACAACCCAGTCTCACAGCCATATCGGCTGTCGGGCTATAGGAGTACAAGCCAGTCTCACAACCATACCGGCTGTCGGGCTATAGGAGTACAACCCAGTCTCACAGCCATACTGGCTGTCGGGCTGTAGGAGTACAACCCAGTCTCACAGCCATACTGGCTGTCGGGCTGTAGGAGTACAACCCAGTTTCACAGCCATACCGGCTGTCAGGCTATAGGAGTACAACCCAGTCTCACAGCCATACCGGCTGTCGGGATGCCGGAGTACAACCCGGTTTCACAGCCATACCGGCTGTCTGGCTATAGGAGTACAACCCAGTCTCACAGCCATACCGACTGTCGGGCTGTAGGAGTACAACCCAGTCTCACAGCCATACCGGCTGTCGGAGTACAACCCAGTCTCACAGCCATACCGGCTGTCGGGCTATAGGAGTACAAGCCAGTCTCACAACCATACCAGCCGTCATGCTACAGGAGTACAAGCCAGTCTCACAGCCATACCAGCCGTCCGGCTATAGGAGTACAAGCCAGTCTCACAGCCATACCGGCTGTCGGGCTGTAGGAGTACAAGCCAGTCTCACAGCCATACCGGCTGTCAGGTTATAGGAGTACAAGCCAGTCTCACAGCCATAACGGCCGTCGGGCTATTGGAGTACAACCCAGTCTCGCAGCCATACCAGCCGTCGGGCTATAGGAGTACAACCCAGTCTCGCAGCCATACCAGCCGTCGGGCTATAGGAGTACAACCCAGTCTCACAGCCATACCAGCTGTCAGGCTTTAGGAGTACAACCCAGTCTCACAGCCATACCGGCTGTCGGGCTATAGGAGTACAACCCAGTCTCGCAGCCATACCAGCCGTCGGGCTATAGGAGTACAACCCAGTCTCACAGCCATACCAGCTGTCGGGCTAATGGAGTACAACCCAGTCTCACAGACATACCAGCTGTCAGGCTGTAGGAGTACAACCCAGTTTCACAGCCATACCAGCTGTCGGGCTATAGGAGTGAACCCAGTCTCACAGCCATACCAGCTGTCGGGCTATAGGAGTTTGGAGAAATGAATGGCCATTAAAAATTCAGAGGATAATTCAGCTAATATCATTAGTACTCAAACTTTCTGTTTGACCTGAAAATAAGCAGAATCCTGCAAGTCTCTTCAGAAATTCTGGGAAGCAAAGAAATATTTCATTTGACAAAACCAAATAAAAGACGATATGAAATATGCACGTTTTTATTGGATGGAATAATAACCACATATATCTTCAGTTCATTTTATGAACAACTGTTTCCTTACCAATGTAAAACAAAATATACCACTCACTGAAAAAAGAAACATCACCCTCATGGGAAAAATGTTCAAGACAAACTGAACAAAAGGTAAATTATATCACTATATGTTGTACATTTGTGGTCTCGCACAAATTAAAACCTCGTGAAATCTATAATAATACACATAGATCACATATATACATTAAGAGAATCTTATGTCATAAATTATGACATTTATAAACAGATCACAAAATATCTATTCATTTCTGGGATTCACATTAAGCCAACTGCACTCAGCTACAATAAAAACCTTCAAAAAGGGTTTAATTTTTTGTGCTGTCTTTATATTTACAACTGACCTTATTTTCTGTGTATGTCATAAAAATAAACTGAGATGTTTCAAGTCCACGAAATAGGGAAATATGCATACATCAAACGAACCATGCCCGTTACATTCAAAATAACAAAACATGTGAATTAATCATGGAATGCATTTGTTACTAAATACAAATTACTGTCAATCAGTAAAACTTGAGACCAATAATCATGTGGCATTTAATCATAGATATCTAACAAGCCATGCTTAAAGAAGCCAAAGGAGGGAATGCACCAAACAAGTAGAAAAGCTAAATTACTTGCCTACATTTCACAATAACTGAATAATATAATGTTCTGTGAAATTAATGACACTATTGTTGAAAATTTTGATAAATGAAAATTTCTTGTTAATACTTAACCTACACCAAGTGGAACATTACACTCACGAAACCCGGTACTCTAAAGATGGCAATCAACACCTGTACAACTGACTTTTATTTTAACCACTGTGTATGTAAGGTGTGTGTTATAAACTACGCAGTTGCAGGGATTTTTAAAGCGCCTTTCTATGAGGCCTTATTTAGAATCTTCACCAGATGGCAATCAGTACAGGAAAACCAAAATTTTTACAATCTGAAAGAAAAAAAATTATCATGTGCCTAAAATATGTTTCTAACGAACTATTAAGTGTCAACCTCTAAGATTTTATGACACCTTACAAGTCTGAGTCACATGTTTAGGTAATCTTAAGAAAGTGATATGCCCAGTTTGTACAAAACTGGTAAGCTATACATGAAGAGGTATTTGACCTCCTTTTGTTCAGAAAGGTACCATCTGAGAAGTATGTAATAATGTGAAAATGATGAAAAAATTACAAAGGTATGTGATGGTGCTACATTTTTACATTGGACGTGAATATTCCCTGTACATGCTGATGTTGATATGGTTCATATGATTTGGATGTAGTAATGACAGTTTGTATATATATACAATTATTTCATACACTGGTCCAGAACAGATTAATGCAAAAATTACACATTGCACCAAATTATTTTCCTTGTACACACAATATATGAAGACCATAAGAAAAATAATGTAAAACAAACTTGTACAACAGAATAACCAAAGATAACTAAACTCTCTGCTGAGATGATGGGAACATTCTCCATATGTGATGTCATGGCCATGGCACGCAGTATTCAACATGGCTGGCTTAGTGTTGAAATAGTCTGTCATGAATTATAATAAAAAGAGATTTTAACCAAACTCACTGTTGAAGGCTTGTTATATGATAGGCACTCCCTCTATTACTACCAGCTCAAGACTCAAACTATAAAATTGCACATTATTGTCATGACACCACAAGGTGTGCTGAATAACTTCATCCACTAACTGTACATTTTAGCACTGTATCAACTTAAAAATATAACAATAGCATTAAACACAAGAATTAACAACTACTGTTTATGAAATGTGGCTTTTCCTAGCTGCACAAATAGAATCACAAACTCTAAATTTCCTATAATTAATTTAAAAGAAATAACAAAGAATGTTATTACTTGTGCAAATGATTCCACAATTCAGCTTCTTGGACTCATACCCAACTGGGCTTCAATTTAAAATCACAAACTTAATAGTACATACTCAAACAAGCAAGAATGTGCACGAAATCTAAGGTTGAAATCATGACATCAAAATCTATATCTGACTCTATATCGGTGGAGGTCTTTAGACTTGTACCCTACTCAGCAGGGCAGAGCAAATGTAATCTTGAACTCTACTGCCAACAAATACAAAGTATTGTACACAATTCTTGTTTCAAATGGATTTCTGTCTGTCTCACTCTTACTTTGATGGCAACAATTTTAAGCAGAGAACGAGTCTAGTCAACAGGAATCATGCTGCTACTGAGAAAAAAAAAGTAACTATAGCTGCCAGTCAATGTTTTGAAAAACTATCTAATTCTTGCAAATTATGCAGCAATCATATCTCATAATTTTGGATATAAAAATCACAAGGTCTGGAAGATTAATGCTTCATCCATCAACTTTCAACAAACATACTGCAAAAACCTCATGGAAAGGTCACCACTGAGGTAAACACTCTGAACTGGCCTTTCTCTGATTCACTTCACAGCATACACACACAAATAATATAACTTTCACCTAGGCTCATCACAAAAAATGTGAAACTTTTTCATGAAAACTTGTAGTAGAATTATGTACAGCCGTTATATGTAATATATGTAAGTGCATATGTACAATTTTCTTATATTAAATATATACAGCAGATTCATCATTATATATATATATATATATATATATATATATATATATATATATATATATATATATATATATATATATGTGTGCCTTCAATCAACACTGCATAGAAATTCCCTGCCCTGCAAAACGGTTCCCTAATATTATGATATCTGACCAGCTGAACATGACCTGGAGCTTACTTGACCATTGGACTCAAGTTCAAGTCCCAGAATTGTTGCTGATATTTTCTGAGCTTGTACATTCTCTTCTAATGAACACTGACAAATTGCATTGATGAACAGATGTATCACATAAAGTTAAGCATGGCTGTCTTGCCAGGTAGAAAGGACTAGGTTGTGTTGGTCTTTATTCAGCGTAGAAAGCTTCAATTGTTGCTGCGTACATTTTGTTGACCACTGGTCTCTTCAGTTTCAGTGTTGGACCTACATAGAAAATTCACACTTTTCACATCATTTTTAAGTGATCCTTTCTGGAGCATACCTAGTATTTACTAGTTATTGCAAAAACATGAAATTATAAGCAGCTTTTCAAATAACAGAATATAATATTTTTGTTTTAAATTTTTACCATGCTTCCAATACAAGAGTTCTTTTTTTTATATTTTTCTTAATTTATCAAACTATTCACAATCCCAAAATTACACTATTTATTTTATATTTATATCACTTCATACGTTATAATTTTCACAATTTTGCTAGTTTCAATTTAGGACCATAA
Source organism: Sipunculus nudus (assembly GCA_026874595.1). Classification (NCBI taxonomy): domain Eukaryota; kingdom Metazoa; phylum Annelida; class Sipuncula; order Golfingiida; family Sipunculidae; genus Sipunculus; species Sipunculus nudus. The sequence continues at coordinate 49,004,343 of CM049313.1, read as the reverse complement.
TCCTGAAATCTCCACTCACCCAATTCTCCACCTGGAATGGAGAAGTCTCTTGGAAGGACGGTCCATTTCTGTATTTTCTTGGCCCGGGATTCGGCCTGGGCATTGGCCTTATCGATGCCCTTCTGAATGCCCTTCAACACAGCTTCATCTTTGTTCTGCAGCACCTGAGTGACAGTTGTAGATTTTCCTCCCTGTTCTTGTACCCATATCATTGCGGTGTCTGTCAGCTGGTCCAAAGGTTCGTTGGTGTCTGGATTGACCTCAGTCTGTGAGCAACCAAATAAATGTAATCAGAGACCAGTAATTCTGGGAAATGCAAGAAAATGTCTCAAACACAATGCATTCTGGGATAAGGCATATATGTTGAGTAATGTAAATGATTAAAAATCCCCATCGAACATATGTGAAAAAATTAAAATATACTTTTTTGACCAAATATTTACAAGTCTATGTTTAAAATGGACTATTTTAGACAAGTAATGGTTGAAAAATACCAAATTTTACCTATATAAAATCATTAAATTTTTTTTCAAATTTGCACCTTAAATTGCACCTAAATCCTCAAAAAGTCATACATGTATCTAAGCTTTGAACAACACCAAATTGGTAGGACGGAATCTTCCATACTTAAAATTACTATTAGCACCAACTAAATTTGTACAGTGAAGGGAATATCAGTATTCTCACATGGTCTTGTCAGCTTTACGGCCCGTAGCGTTAATTTTGAGGAAACTGCCTTATAGGTCAAGCCGGTTCCCTGACATTTGTGGAGTGTTACAATATATTTCAAGCCAGTTCACCAACTTTTGCTGAGGGTTACATCAAAATATGAGTTGTGCCGACTTCATTTCAAAGAAAAACTTTGTTATGACAAGAACTCCAGTTTCGAACTAGTCAGCACCTCCAGGACCACAAATTTTTGTTTGTTTTGACTCATGGAAACCGTGTTAACTTTCAGTAATTCACAGCTGATGTGAGAACATATATAATTCCTCAAATGTTAGGATATGAATTGTCTCTTGGTCTTCTTATTTGACTGTGTCAACAGAGGTCTTTATTGGTTAACTTCTGCTGTTACTAAGCCTCACAGATGTTTCAGCAGATATAAATGATTGGCTAAAGTGCAAGTCATGTATGTCTTATGTGTGTCACTCCCTGGATATATCATTGTGCGTTTATACTTTGGAAATGACAGAAACTGTGAAAATATGATGTGACACATCAAACATCAACAGATCTACAGTGAATAGCAGTTTAAACATAGTGCTCTCACTAAGCCCTAAAAAATTACTTTTCAGTACTTAAATTTCACAGATCATGGCTTTTCACTTTATTATTATGGTGTATCAAACAAGTAAGGTCCTATTTTACAACATGTGTATATTAAACTGTACTGTCCTATCCCATATATGGGATGAAAGATAACGAGATTGTACCTTGAGGGTGATCAGCATGGACAGGAACTTCCTCTTATCACCGATCAGCATACAATTGCTGACAACAGGGAGGATCTCTTTGACCTTATCCTCAATTGGCACTGGGGCAACGTTCTCACCACCGGCCGTGATGATCAGCTCTGTGTGCAGAATAAACACCACTTATTATTAATGTTTCTGACATTTACATAATTAGCATATCCCAAAGTGTTATATTAACGTTACTGAATGCATTAAAGTAAATACTTTAAAGAATTCAAACACATACATTTAAATTTCACCCCTTTTGCAAAACAGGCGAATTATAAAAATAATAGTATTGTTTATATTATATATCTCAAAGATTCATTTTTGCTTTCATATTTGTCAATATAAAAAATACTTCAAGCAAATTTGTTTTCTTAGATATTAATTTTTAAACATAGCTTAGCTTTCAAGTCACTAAAGATAGAGTTGACTTTGGGTTTATGGAAATACTGAACTGAAAATAAATATGTAGTATATATGACCTAGATACTCTTGCTTAATGATCAATTCCCCACATGTCCCCAGTGGCTCTCTTAACAGTTAAGGCTTCAGTCACTTAGATATACCTTTCTTTCTCTTTTTCCTCTCTCAGTAAGTATATCATTTTCATTAATTACAGCCTACCTTTGATTCTGCCAGTGATGAACATGTAACCATCTCTGTCCTTTTTACCGATGTCTCCAGAGTGGAGCCAGCCCTCTTCATCAATGGTTTCTTTCGTCTTCTCCTCCATGTTCAGGTAACCCATGAATACGTGTCTACCAGCCATACAAATCTGACGAGTAGAGAGTTGAGTTAATAAATTTATCACTTACAGTAAATCTTAATCTACAGAACTCATTATAAACAGGTAAATCAATTACCAGTACAGGGTTTATATACCAAGTCCCCACAAATTTCAGGATATTTCAAGGATATTGGGCATTCACAAGAGCAAAATACTAATTAAGATCTTTAGATGCAATGGAATATTGGAGCAATTACCTCTAAGGGGATAATCAATTTTAGATTGTGAACCACACAGAAGACAAAGTATACATAAGCCACCAATTACTTAAAATATAAAGCCTTAAGTTTGACCACAATAAACATGTAACATGTTTTGTATGTCCTGTTCTGGTCTTAGTTTTCCAAGACATTTCCAATTAATTCTTAGACAAACAAAAACAGCTTTTTGGAAAACATTCCAGGTCTGGATTCATAACAGCTTTTCTCCAGGATTTCCAGGAAATTAAGAACACATGAACCCTTTTTTTTTTTTCTATGCACAAAATGGTCTACAGGTCTCCACACATTCTTACATAGTTGGAATGCTCACTGTATGCAGATATAATTGTGTAAAGATTTCAGTCTCAATGTTACTCAGATTCTTAATATACAGGAACTCTTATCAAAGGCAGGGCCTTTGCAAGATATAATTCTGATAGCCCTAGAACTATCATCATCAGTAGAATTTCAGCTACTCTCCTTGCTGTGGTTTCACTACATTCCTTTTACTAATCTATTTCATTTAACCACTGCTTGCACAAGGAGCATTTACCTTAGACTGCTACTGGGGGAAGCCAAATATACCATGCCAAAGATGATTGTCTAGGAAATTACTCGGCTGAAACCACGCAATGCCCTACTTGGACTCATTTATGGTACTAAGCTTGTGGGATAATGAGGCATTGGAGAGTTATAGCTGAACATGTGTAAATATAGGAGAACCCATTAAATTTCATATTCTATATCATGTGTGACCAAAAAAATTTGCCTTACAAGTCATAAAATGGTCTGACATTGTTGGAGGTGACATTTAGTCTAAACTTCATAACTTCTTATTTTGTCTTTATCTGCAGCTACAATCATATACCAGGATTCTAAGCTTTATAAGTGCTGACAAATACATACCTCTCCATTGCCGTCTTTATCTTGGTCGGCAAGTTTTGTCGTTGCACCAGGGAACTCTATGCCTACACTCGTGTTGCGGAACTTCCATGGGAATGATACAGTGTGGGGGCCTATAAAAAAAGGCAACTCTTTTAATGTAACCATGAAAATTTAATTGTATTCTCAAATGTGTGAAATGTGGAATAACTCATGGTAACTCTATAACGATAAACACCAATTAAACAATACACATAATTAAGCCTCCCCTTCATAAGGGTTGATGGGTTTATTTTTATATCAATATTTGAATACAGATTTGTTTTTCTATTTTTTAAGGGGGGGGGGGGCAGGCAGCAGGGACAAGCTCAAGGCCAGAACATTTTTTTTCTTCATTTTTTTGTACCTTTTGTGCCTGTGATTGCACTTAATCTCCAATATGGCCAATTATCCAAAATCACCTTGATTTCTTTTTACTCTGACCTAATTTTCAATTTCATGACCTACTAACAAGGTCCATACCTGTGCTTTCACTCATTCCGTAGAGTTCCATGAGGGGGATGTTGAGACTCATGAAGTAATCCAACGTGTCCTTCATGATCGGGGCAGCACCTGTCAGACAGAACTTGCAGCGGTCAAGTCCCAGAACTTGACGTACCCTCTTGAAAACTATAGCATTAGCGATGGTCCATCCAAATGGGGTGCTCCCGCTATAAAACAAACCAAAACATTTTAAACTGAACATAATATACTCACATTTGTCATGATACCTTTTCATCAACTTATGAACATTAAGCAGTCTCGTATTCTGATGTTCAGTCCCTTCACCTTATATAGCAGTATAATTTGTACAACATATCCATTTTCTACAGAAAAAAAAGTTAGAAATGTTATTCTTACTGGACAAGTTTTGGTCTAAAATATACAAGTGTCTACCTATACAATTACTGGGTGCATTCTTTCTCTATAAAAATATTCTTATGTGTCTATATAATATAATCAAGACAATCTGTTGAGCAAAGAGTTTATACTATTATTTATAACTACTGTAACTACGCATCTGCCATAAAAGCCTACCTATCCTGTATGTGTACAGGTTTGCTAAATAACCTTGCACAAATCAATTCCTGAATGGGTTAGCCAAGCTACAAAGACATGCAACATACATTTATGTGCAAACCAGCAATCCTTGTTGGGTTTTGTAACATCCAGCAAACATAAGCATATTCATGGCTCATCATGTAAACATATTCAAAGATCATGTGATAATAAACAGTTAGGAGCTACTGGTTCTGCCAGACACTTATGAGCTTACAACAGTGTGGGGCTCAGAAAACAAGGTACATTGCTCCTTAAGTGGTCATGCAACATTTGTTTTATAACCTCTTCCATCTAACCACTGCTTTCAATAGCAGTGATTCCTGCATAACATAGCAGGGCAGCTGGTACAGGACTGAGAATGCTCCAGCCAATGAAAGCTGGGTATTGCTGGCACGACTAAGTTTGAAAGCTGTAATACTTCACTCCCATTGGTCCCAACATTCTTGGCAATGTGGAAACTCCTCATTCCTGTATGGCTGTACAAAGCTACCCTGCAACAGGAGGCAGTGGATGAGTGGAATAAGTGAAAGAACAAATGCATGACCCATGGCAAAAAAAGGCTGATCAACATTCATGCCACTGCCACATGCAAGATAACATTTTAACAATGGCCACCTGGTTAAGAACGTTATCAATATGTGGTTGTAAGTCTGTGTGCTACCTAAATTTTTAAACTAGTCTCTCATTATAGCCTGAATTTTATCAACAATGGTGTTATTTCACATTTAAACAAATCCTTAAAAAAGCTGTAACTGTTAAATCTTCACTGATAGGCAAGAGGGACAGATGCACAAAATAATCTGAGCCATTTAGGCCTAATATATGTAATAATAATGAACAGCTACATAACAGTATGAAAGAAGAGTATTTTGTTAGGGAACAATGTCTGCAGGACCCCTGTTTTTTTTTACTTTTGTAATTTTAGGCTGTAGCCCAGACACACATGTGGGTTGCAATGTCTATAGAAGATACTTTCTGCAAGCATTTGTTTATTGTATTCATTTTTGTCTTGTTTTCTTATTCACTTATGTGTCTAGTGGTGTTACTCATAACTGTTAATTAAACAGCATGCTTTCAAAAAGGTTACCATTAAAAAAGTGTACTTTGTTTAATTCTACTTTCAAAATCAAACAGAGAACAAATTTCAAGTTTGACCATATATTAATCCACACAGGTAGGACATTATTCACAACTAAGTTAAAATATTTTGACCATACCAGCAAAGTCAACATTTCATGGTGTCAATCAATAAGAAAACATTATTCACCATAAATCCTAATGTTTTCCTAATACCTGTATGGAGACAAACCTTGCTGTGAAGATTACTGAATAACTTGACCTAAGCACAAGTTTTTATATGTTTGATAATCTACTTTGTTTTATGGTGAATCCATAGTTTCATGGAATACCCTAATACAGGTTTGTGAAGAAACCTTATCTGGACCTTACTGAAACATGTAACATAGAACAGGACTCCTTGGTGCTAAAAATTGATTTGCTGAACATATAAAAGCAGACGTTATACAGAATGTCTACTGCTTAGCAGACTTAAATATAATATACTCATAAATTTTTAAAAAATATTAAAAAGACCAGCAGCTGATGAACAATTGATTCTTTGTTTTTTTTTTTGTTTTATGGAACCTTGTCATTGGATTTCTATATTGTCAATACTGAATTCCAAACCCTGCCTGAAAAGAATAATGGTACTAGTAAAATACCCTAAACTGCACTAATGAAACGCCTGTTTTATATTTAATTTGATGATCCTTTTAACAATAAAATAGCCCATCTCTCAAATAATACAAAACTAGGTGATGCCTACAGAAATAAAGATATCACAACACAATAAAAGCTACAGTAACCCAATGCACAATGATTTTTGTGTTATCTGAAGACCAAAGCAATAACATGGCATGGTCTTCACAAGACAACAAACATGCTACTAAGCCTGATGGACTGGTGCCTGCTCAATATTGACTAAAAATGTTTTTCTGCATTAGTGACAGGCAGTACTACTTTGCAACTTTTAAAATGCCTGCACTATAAAAATTTAAGGAACATTAAGACTGGTTAAAATTTTTTTTCATTAATTCTTAAAATATCAGGGATTAACATATATAGAAAATATCAAGTACTTGTAATTAATAAATACAGATAACTGGCCAAATTGGTACTTTGGTATGTTTCTGCTGCAAGGAGTGTTTGGCCTGGATTTGAGCAGGGAACCAGTCTAACAGCTGCAAATAAAAAATATTAACTATCCATGTCAGTTTAACAAATGAAACAGTGTATGCATCATGCACGTTGTGCTCACTAACAGTCTGTGAAAATAAAGTCAGCCCATGCAAACGACACTAAAAATTACCGTTTCTTTTTCCCATTCTTTGAAAAGCGGCTGCACATAAACAAATAATATCACATTATCCATACGCAGTTATTTCCTACTCCACATAATCCATAAATTTAAGCAGTTGTATTCCAACAAAGGAAATAGAATCACAATGCAAAATTTCAACATATAAAAAAATGTTTTGCATGATTAAATGGAAGTTGTACCCATATTACATTGGCCAAATGAATTAACAACAGGTTCATCTGTCTGAACAATCAAAGAATGTACAATTCCCTTGCTCAAGTTAAAGCTTCTCTTGTACCAAGTTTGGACACCAGGGGGCAGTTGAAGTTTGGTGGCCAACAGGGTCAAAAGTGTGTAAAATATTGGCAAATTTCCAAGATAGACCAGGGATTATTCTAGGCATTTCTGTTGGCCTTATTTCCCTTCCCCTTGAAAATCTTATTCTTTTTTACATGAAATTCCTCTTTCACCTATTAAACAGTACAGAAATAATTCCCCCTTCCAACAAAAAAGGCCAAGAGTCTGGAAAGTTAGAATAATTCCTTTGAACAAATATTCTCTCCACAATAATCTTGATTGCCTTGTTTTACATTTATTCAATATATGTAAATGGCTAAAAAGAATTAAATAAATAAAATCTTTCTGCTGGTATCTCATAAGGTGACTCACCCATTCATCAGAGCCATGTTGCCACGGAAACCAACATCTTTAGCCCATTCAGCGATCTTCTTCTTAAGGCCAGTATTTTGCCTTCCAAAGGCCCTCATCTTCTCCTGGATCTTCTCCCATACCCGAGGCACACCCAGAAAAGCTGTGGGTCGGACCTCCTTCAGAGTGTCTCCAAGTGATCCCTATAATGATATTACTTTATTTGTAGTGTCAATTATTTATACGTCCTTTATCCAATTCAAAATTTATCCAAAATTTGAACCTAAGAATAAAAATAATGAAATTTTTTGATTACCTGAAAATTATAACCATGTCCCGAGTACATATGAAAAGTTTTGTACATTCGAGTAGAAACAGCCTTACAATATAATGTACAGGTCAAACAATAACAATTATTGCAATACACTTAATGGGTGGGGGTAGGGTGAGGGGGGTTGAGGTGATATGAGAATAACTGTACACTTGTAACACTAACAACAGGTAATCTCCCCAAGTGACTTATTACAAATCAGGTACTCTGGGCTAAAGTGGAGCTTGGCAATGCAAGTGATATACAAATAAGAGCCCCCCCCCCCCCCCAATTCAATAATGAGCCTTATTTTTAAGCTTTTTTTCAAATTTTAGAATTAAACAGATTAAATCCTTGTGTGTACATATTGTGAAAATTAAATTAACAGCACTTAAATGAAAAATATCTGCCATGTTCAAAATTTAGGTCACCAAATTTTTTTAATGGTAATAACTTCACAAATATACAAAATCATATCAAATTTTTGGTAGGCAATTTAATCTTGATTAAATAACGTTATATCCAAGAAAAGTCTCTAGCTTCAACAACCATCATGATAAGTGAGTAAATATCATTCCTGATTTTTAACAAAGTGCATTATCTCTGGGCCTATAACTTTTAGAAATAGTGTAACACTGACGAACTATATAGCGGAATATTTATGGTAAATACGAAGAAAAAAAAAGTGGTTTTCATATTAGGCAGTCCTGCAATGGCATGATATGTTTAATGGAAAATTGAGCTTTTTCCTTAATTTCTTGAAGGAATGAGTCCCAGTGACCCATTTTTTAGTTTGGTAGGAGATTTTGGGGACATCTAACTGTATGCCAAATTTCAGATTTGTATGTTCTACAGTTTCAAAACCTGCCAGTTAACCGACAGACGAACGGATAGCCAACAAAGAACCATAGCTATAGCTCAGTTGACTTATATTCAGCTGAGCTAACAAAATTACTCTATGCATCTACTACAGTAAACAAACCTTGAGGGCATCAGGTTGTGCGAAGTACACGGATCCACCATACATCATGGGTACATAGATATCAAGAAGCTGGGCTGCAATGTGGCTCAACGGGAGGTAACTGATTAATACCTCTGACCCGTAGAGAAGTCGCGCCTCGCAACCAGCCATCTTAGCTGTCCAGGTTACCTAAAACAACAAAATTACAAAAAAGTGTTTGAACACAGCCTTAGTATGTTTCTACAGACTCTAATATCTCAACAAGCACATGCTTGATCTTTCTCAAAGTCACAGGGACCAAAGAGACCTATGAGGGCTCCAGATCTATTGATAAAGAAAATCAGCCAAACAGGAATCCTGATAGGTCTGTTATCCTAAATGCCTGGAACCTTCATAGTAACCAATGATACCTTCAAATATGAAAAAGAGCAAGCAGAGTCTTGTTTAGATATCGCACACAAAATAAAGTGTTACTGACAGATTGACAGACAAACTGACAAGGTGATCACTATAGGGCACTGCTTTTCAGTGGGGCCGTAATAATTAAACAATCTATTAATTTTTATTATATAATTAAATAAGACACAACATAAACAGTCTTGTATGCTCAGAAAAACGGAACAGAAATGAAAAGCAAAAAGGTTTTAAACAGGTGTATGTTTGAAACAAGAGATTCAAATATTAAACTGGGACCTATTTCTTGACCAACATGCTTTGAAAATATTTTGATGAGAATAATTGCATTCACCCACATCTGACAATATGCTTGTGTCACTTATCTAAAAGACCACCTGATGACCTTGACCATATACAACGTATCTAAACAAGCACTTATATTCATACAGATTATAATAACTCACATTGTCATGGCTCAACATTACTCCCTTTGGGTTGCCAGTGGTCCCAGACTGTAATGAGAAAACACATCCAAATTAAATTTGTTTCCATGAGGTTCTTAAATACACCTTAATGGTAATGGTGAACAGCAGCTTGGCCATACAGGTATGAGATGAAAAGCCTGACTGTAAAATCTAAAGCTTTTGTCCCTTACATTTATTATTGACGCTCAGATGGACAAACCAAAAATAAACACTAAACCTCATTTGACTTGAGCTAAAATGTAGACCTTAAGGGTAGCGGGTGCCTTTATCATAGTTACAAACCTTTTTTTCAATTTCAGGAAAATAATGTTCTTAATTTTTTCTTAATTTTAGAACTCATGGTAAAGCACCCTGTAAACTAACAATGTTTTTTGCTGAGGAAACGTCTTAGGTAGGGGGTTCCAGGTTTCCAGACAAGAGCACTCAAGAGCTCTCTTCACCTCTTTATGTTAATTAAAACGGAAGGTTAGAACGTCTGATATAAAGCTGCCTGTTTGCTAACTATGATAATACTTTGAGTTTTACAAATAAACTGTTCACTCACTGTGTAGATCAGAGTACAGCACTTGTTGACAGCCTGGTTGCACAGCCGAGCTTCTAACGCATCATCGTTGCACTGTCTGCCCATGTCCATGATCTCCTTCCACTTGAATCAACAAAAGTTACACACATTTATTGACACACACACACACACAGACATAAGATTTATATAGGCTCGATGATCATTTTATTGTCCTACCTTAGCATATAAAGGCAACATCTTATGTTAATTAAAACGGAAGGTTAGAACGTCTGATATAAAGCTGCCTGTTTGCTAACTACCTGTTTTGTACAAAGCAGTCAAATCTGCACACCTAAAAAAAATTGTTAAATACTGATACCAGGCTATGAATCTTAAATTGTTTTAATGATTCTCACTAGAGGGCACCACCAGTTGACATCAAAGCCTGATAATAGCTTAATAGAAGGTCGCTCCCTTTGTTTAGACTAGCTGATTTGAACAGAGGGATTAAACTTCTATTAAACTGTCTCCTATATACAGGCTAGCATGGCAATTCAAATCTTTATAGCCCGTGGATTTAACTTTATTATGACTTTTATCCATTATTTGACAGATATTTTAGTTTAATTACGGATTATTCATTGTCACTAATTCTGGACTAATGTATTACTTACAGAGTACACATTTGCTTTCTTTTCTTTGGGTTCTCCATCATACTGTACGATTGCTTTGAGATGGGGCAGCTGGTCCCAGACTTTCAGCATTTTCTGTAGCTGCTGGTCATTTTCCACCACAACGATGTTGGCCTCGCAGTTTCCTGCTACGTACTGGCAAGCTTCGGGGCTGTTGGTGGTGTAGATTCCCACAGCAAAGCCACTGAAGAGAAAACAATGACACATTTTACTAGTCTGTCTCATGTCAGGATATTCAGTAAACGTTAACTAGGCAAATATCAGATTTCCCTTTCAACATCTATTTCTCCATTAGTAGATCATGATGATATGTCTAACTAATATCACATTCATCATCATAAATGTAAAAATGAAACAAAAGTACCAGAAGATGTGTTAATAAATCCCTGGTTTCTCATGGCAAGCTGTAACTCATCATACTTAACAACAAGTATAAGATCTGCATCATTTCAAACATCCTTTATTTCTTTATAATAAAGACGGCCAATCCTTGTTGAATGCACTAAGATTAATGGTACTCTATAAAGGATAATAAATGTTATTTTAAAACCTGCTGCTTTCTGTTTTCTTGAAGGTTAAAAATAAAATCAAACCTAAACAAACAAACCAACTGACTGGCTATATATCAAACTAATATTACAGAGAATTTTATCATAATTTATTCATGTAAGCATGTTAATTCAATCATATTGGGGTTTTTAGCTGTATTGGTCTGTTTATACATTAAATTGTACTGTAAAACTACTGTTGTATCATTAATTATTATATGCCAATTCCGAATAATCAAATTCACAGTCAACATAAAAATGTTGGATTAAAATTTAAATATATTTAATATATATGATATAATACAGATGAAATGTAGATCTGTAGACAAGCAGGCACATTGTGAAGGAACATCAAGACAAAGATTAACCTTTTCTAATTATAACATACCCAGCAAAGATGGCTCCCAGGTCAGAGAGGAACCACTCAGGGGCATTGAAGCCAATGATGCCAACACCGTGATATGGTTCCAACCCAAGCTGCAAGAGACAATTACAAAAGTAATACATAATATTTTTTTTTAATGCATGAAGTTAAAAACAGTTTCTCATGATAAATTATCTCTGATAATAAAGTGAAATAATTTGATTCATTGGCATCAGAACAAGAAAACAGCTGCATGATAAAATGGCACACACAATCATCTAGGCTTGTGGATTGTTAGGGGCCTATGAATCAATTCAAATATCTCTTTACATTGAAATATGAAAATTTCAGACTGGTTTTTCTTTTAAATGAAAACAAACATTTCACCACAATGAACGAAAGTTAACTTCAGCAACTAAAAACCCACAATGTAGCGTGTCCTTGGTTTACTGTATAATTTTTGTTTCTATGTCAGTGGAACAGTTTACTAGTCAGTGTTGAAACTAGAACTTAATATATAAACCAAACAAACAGTCTTGACATAACAGCATGTGCCCTCAAAGTTGACAGCTCACTTAGTGTTTCTGGAGAGTACATGCACAAAAGTAAAAATCAAACCAGTCAATTCAGGGGGTAAGAATAGATAGAGGGGTTGGAGCTCAAAACATCAAAGAATCCATGCATTGTTATACCTCTACAATCATCAGAAGGTCTTGTCATACAATTATGGACTGTCATTTATCAAATGATTCCTAACACTATGTTGTAATGCACCTTTATGAAAGCCTTGGCAACAATCCTTGTTTCTTCAAGGTACCGCTTGTATGTCCATGTGACCCACTGACCGCCTCGTTTGTGTGCTACAGATACATCAAACCCAAACTTTATATGGCAACCACATACTTTATTCCTAAAAGTCATAGATTGTCAGTGCCAATAATCAAGATTTAACAATAAAAATTTTTTTCAAAGGGAAGTATGAGAAAATATCAAGCATGAAAGTTATACAAAAAAAAGTAAGAAAGCAATACAAGCATGTGCACAAATTGAAGGTTTTAGCTGTATCTTAAATAAATTATAGGTCTTGGGTTACACTGCTATTCAAATTTAAGCATCTTATTGGTTAAGTTCTTTATTTAAATATCCATTCAAATTAAGCTTGTTCATTTAAATGTAAGACTAATCAACATATAATTCCATAACTGCCAAATTAAGTGGCAGTGAATAAAGTGGACACAGGTTTGTGAACTTCATTGTGTTTGAAGATATGGTTCTCACCAAGGGCTGTGTTGTCAGGGTACCTCTTGGCTGTATTGTTGAACATGGTAGGAACAGAGATAGGCTTCTCCCCCAGTGTCCCTTTCCCCATCCTCAGCTTTACGGGCTGGTTCCCAATCCATGTGGTCAAGTTTTCTGCTGGTACAACCTCATCTGGACCTATCAATGACAAACCAACATCATACTCATCTCTGATGTATAAATATTAAATTGGGTATCTTGAAACATCATAATTGTTATTTATGGTAATAAAATTTGTGCTTGTCAGCATCACCTAATATTCAAACATTGAAAGATTAAGATGTTTTCAATACTTAATGTTTTGATTAAATGGTAGTTTTAATACTCATCCTTTAACCTGTTCAGGCAAAAATATTTCTATATACATTTGCAATCTACTCTTCTTCATGAAGAATTATCATGTACCAGTGGTATAATCTGAATTCTGACATTGGTTTAAGTCTGTATGAAATCAGCAGCCCCCATGAGCGGTAATGAAATAATTGATAAGAGCACAGAAATACAACAGGGAAGTACTGTAGGGACATCAATAAAAACTAGATGTGTCGAAACGACACGAATGCCCCCGCCTGGGGCAAATTAGAAACATTTGTTAAATTGTGAAAAAATTTTTTAAGTTCAGGAGGTGTCGTATGGTCAAAAGTAGGTCAACAAGGGCAAAATGCAAACTCCATCTGTAACGGGTCATTATCAAGCAACACACCAAAAATCAGGCCAGTATCTGCAGGCATTGTGAAAAAAAGTCTATACATGTGCATTTCCATAAAATTTCTGTCTTTCATGAAATTTTCTATGTTTAGGAGCTGTAAAACAATCAAAAGTAGGTCAACCGGGACGAAACGCGAACTGTCATTATCTGCCCACACAAAAAATCAGGGTGGTATCTGCAGGCATTGCGAAAAAAAGTCCGTACATGTGCACTTTTTTTATGAAATTTCTATGTTAGAGCACCGTCAAACGGTAAAAAGTAGGTCAACTGGGAGAAAACGTGAACTAGATCTGTAACTGGTCATTATCTGCCCACACATCAAAAATCAGGCCAATATCTGCAGGTATTGCGTAAAAAAGTCTGTACACGTGTATTTGTCATAAAAATTTATATTTTTCATGAAATTTTCTATGTTCAGGAGCCGTAAAACGGTCAAAAGTACATCAACTGGAACGAAACATTAACTCGTTCTGTAACTGGTCAATATCTGCCCACACACCAAAAATCAGGCCAATGTCTGCAGGCATTGCGAAAAAAGTCCGTACATGTGTATTTGTCATGAAAGTTCATATTTTTCATGAAATTTTCTAAGTTAAGGAGGTGTAAAACAGTAATAAGTAGGTCAACCAGGATGAAACGCGAACTCCTTCTGTAACTGGTCATTATCTGCCTACACACTAAAAATCAGGCCAATACCTGCAGGCATTGCGAAAAAAAGTCTGTACATGTGTATTTGTCATAAAAATTTATATTTTTCATGAAATTTTCTAAGTTTAGGAGCCATAAAACGGTCAAAAAGTAGGTCAACTGGGACGAAACGCCAACTCGATCTGTAACTGCTTGCAACAGCAGGTTTTGCTGGGATTCACCACCAGGTGGTTGGCACAAGGTTCATAATATTCAGCAGGATACCACAGGATTAAAATTAGCCTGTGATACCCTGGTCTGAATAGTTGGATAAGCAATGGATATCTGGATTAATACATGATGGCTGTGCTCCTTAAGAATCAATGTTTATTATCAGCAATACATCATATATAGCTTTCTAAACTGATGATCATTTCATTGTTAGAAAAGTTTCATTTTGACAAAATGTGCTCATTTTGTATGACCTTACGTATGAGCCTACATACCATTTCCCACAGCTGAGGTCACATGTCCATTAACTGCACTGCCGTTGATTTTTGACATGGCTTCTGCAGGGATTTCGGACGGAGTAACTGCTGCACTGGCAAAACTACAAGGAAATGACAAAAACTCTAAAAGATCAGCTGTGATATAATGTATAGTTTACATAATTTGTAAAAAAACAACCTTTTCCTCGGAAGTTAACAAAGAGACGAGTGCTCTGTGAAAATTTATGTGACATTCCCCTGGATTAAGCCGAACAAATATAGCAGAGTGTGATTAACTCTGCTATCACAGGGCAAGGAGTATGTTCTTATTTGTGACTAAAATGAATTATTATCAGACAGATTAATCAAAACAAAAATGTAGATCATGACAAGATTGAAATTAATATCAAAATGATTAAGACAGCTGTATACACCGCTAGTTCAGGTGGAATCGACCAATTGGCCCAATATAGCAATCAGTCTATTTGAAACCACTTGCAACCAATATTTACTATCCTTGTAATACTCTCTGTAGTTGTGAACTTACGGGGTCAGCAGCATTATTGTATATGTTTAGTTTGGTATCATGCCACAGAATTATTTAGGTTGGCAAATCACCGTCCCTTCTCAACATTTGCACCATGTAAGGTGAATTAAGGTAGGTCATCAATGGGATTTAAGGTAGGCCAGTGGCTCATACCAGCAGAAATTTCAATGCAGCCTTCCTAAAGAATACAATTCATATACCAAGAACCCTCTTCTATTAACTATTATTGGCACCTCTCAGTCACTGACACCTGAGGTGTTTCTGTGATCAGTACACTTGAGATATCACATACCTTGTGGTATGAATACTTCTCTGTCATGTGCAAAATCGAGGGTTTTTTCTGTGTCTGTTTAAAGTACAGTAGGCACCTAGACTGATGATTGACAGGTGGTCTCAGTCACATGACCTCATGATTACCAAGAGTACAGCAAAAGTATCCTTAACCCACAACTATACCAGTTTTTGACATAACTGGCATATTATAAGATAAAGTATTGTCCAAGTTTCATTTATGCTCCTGAGGCCTATAGGTGCAGAACAGGACTAAAGCTATTAATATTATATAAACGATGATATGTTACTATTAGGGAGTGCTCTCAATTAATTTATTCAAATACAGGATTGTGAATAATCAAACAGTTGCAGCCCTATTTTTAATTAGTAAGGTCTGAATCTGTTGGTTTTGTTTTATTATACTTCACCATGCATTCCTGAGATAAAACTAGATGTGTCGGAACGACACGAATGCCCCCGCCTTGGGCAAATTATAAACATTTGTAAAATTTGGAGAATTTTTTAAGTTCAGGAGGTGTCGTATGGTCAAAAGTAGGTCAACAAGGGCAAAATGCAAAATCGATCTGTAACGGGTCATTATCAAGCAACACACCAAAAATCATGCCAGTATATGCAGGCATTGTGAAAAAAAAGTCCACACATGTGCATTTTCCATAAAAATTTCTGTCTTTCATGAAATTTTCTATGTTTAGGAGCCGTAAAACGGTAAAAAGAAGGTCACCCGGAATGAAACACAAACTCGATCTGTAACTGTCATTATCTGCCCACACAAAAAAAATCAGGGTGGTATCTGCAGGCATTTAGGAAAAAAAGTCAGTACATATGCATTTGTTATGAAAATTTATATTTTTCATGAAACTTTCTATGTTCAGGAGCAGTCAAATGGTCAAAAGTAGGTCAACTGAGACAAAACAAGAACTGGATCTGTAACTGGTCATTATCTGCCTACACACCAAAAATCAGGCCCGTATCTGCAGGCACTGCGAAAAAAAGTCCATACATATGCACCTTTTTACGAAATTTTCTATGTTAGAGCACCGTCAAACGGTCAAAAATAGGTCAACTGGGACAAAACGTGAACTTGATCTGTAACTGGTCATTATCTGCCTACACACCAAAAATCAGGCCAATATCTGCAGGCATTGCGCAAAAAAGTCTGTACATGTGTATTTGTCATGAAAATTTCTATTTTACATGAAATTTTCTATGTTCAGGAGCCGTAAAACAGTCAAAAGTAGGTCAACCGGGACAAAATGTGAACTCCATCTGTAACTGGTCAATATCTGCAGACACACCAAAAATCAGGCCAATATCTGCAGGCACTGCGAAAAAAAGTCCGTACATGTGTATTTGTCATGAAATTTCATATTTTTCATGAAATTTTCTATGTTCAGGAGCCATAAACGGTCAAAAGTAGGTCAACCTAGACGAAACGCATACTCGATCTGTAACTGGTCTATATCTGCCCACACACCAAAAATTAGGCCAATATCTGCAGGCATTGCGAAAAAAAGTCTGTACATGTGTATCTGTCATGAATATTTCTATTTTTCATGAAATTTTCTAAGTTTAGGAGCTGTAAAAAGGTCAAAAGTAGGTCAACTGGGAAGAAACATGAACTCGATCTGTAACTGGTCTATATCGGCCAACACACCAAAAATCAGGCCAATATCTGCAGGCATTGCGAAAAAAAGTCCGTACATGTGTATCTGTCATGAATATTTCTATTTTTTATTAAAAATTTCTAAGTTTAGGAGCGGTAAAACGGTCAAAAGTAGGTCAACCGGGAAGAAACGCGAACTCGATCTGTAACTGGTCTATATCTGTCCACACACCAAAAATCAGGCCAATATCTGCAGGCACTGCGAAAAAAAGTCTGTACATGTGTATTTGTCATGAAAATGTCTATTTTTCATGAAATTTTCTATGTTCAGGAGCTGTAAAACGGTCAAAAGTAGGTCAACCAGGACAAAACGCGAACTTGATCTGTAACTGGTCTATATCTGCTCATGCACACACCGAAAATCAGGCCAATATCTGCAGGCATTGCGAAAAAAAGTCCGTACATATGTATCTGTCATGAATATTTCTATTTTTCATGAAATTTTCTAAGTTTAGGAGCCGTAAAACGGTCAAAAGTAGGTCAACCGGGACGAAACGCGAACTCGATCTGTAACTGGTCTATATCTGCCCACACACCAAAAATCAGGCCAATATCTGTAGGCATTGCGAAAAAAAGTCTGTACAACTGTTTGATTTCGGAATGACGGAAGGAGGGAAGGACGGAATGACGGACATGGGTAAAACTATATGCCCCGGCCACCTTGTGGCGGGGGCATAAAAATCTGTGGACTATACTGCTCATATTTCTATAAATGAACTTTACTTCAAGCAAGCCTCACATAAAGTCTATAAGACTATAAAAGGTGGTGAAGCCATAACTACAAAGACTCCCAGGTGGCTGATAATGACAGCACTGTAAAAGTGATTCAGTGTGACATTATAGTAGTAATCACCCCACATTCTATCATCCTTATTATCAGTAACCTGAGGAATCAGGCCATCAGACATTTTATCATGCGTGACCTATATATGTGTCATTTGTGATAAGCAGATAAATCCATCCTATGATCTTTAGGTAGGTCCTCCCCTGTCTATCTCAGACTGTCAATTATGTGGCAGTAGAAAACTAACAATTCCAGACAGACCACTTGCACTGGTATACATTGCACAGAAAAGTTAATTAAAGATAGGTTTAGACAATTATATGAACTGCTTGTCTAGTTTATTCTCTTCACATGCAAACAAGTATTACATGACAACCATTTAGGCTATCACATGGAAAGAATTAATTAATCATTTTGTTGCAGATACTAGTTGGCTTATATAACTCAATCTTTGCCTTTTAAGTACAGCTTAATTCTTGTGAAGTATTTTTTTAGCAAAAAATTGCCTTGAAATGCAAACTGACTTTAAAGATCCAAGAACGGGTAAGTTTTTCAGGTTTTTTTCATTTTCTTTTAAAAATGAACTTGTTCAATAAAATTAAACAACAATGGTGATTTTAAGATCCATCTAAGTACTAGAGAAGAAGAGTATCATCGCCGAAAAAATAGAGATACTGGAATGATCATGATTTAAGCTTGACCTCTGGTAAGGTAAGGTAAAATGCCACATCTTTACCCTGGGAAGCTGACATCTGCTCCAGAGGGCTATCTAATCAACTGTCTGCTGTCTGTCCCTATCACACAAACCTTTTACAATTATATTCATGTTAACAGCTATACGTTATGTCTGAAAAATTATGAATGAAAACTACAGTACCCTTGCTTTCCAAATGAAAATTGGCAATTAATATTTAAATAAATTCAGTATGGTACAGGATCAGATTGAAACTAGCACAAATGAGAAATCTGAATATGTTACAAGGTCAAAGATATTTTTGTCATTAAAAGCAAGAACTATAATACAAATGATACCCATTTTTACAGGACTTTTGCATAATTTTTTATGCCACAATAAGAGAATTTAGTGAGATTCTGTAAAATATGCCTTCAGTGCATCATTAGAAAGTCTGTGTTAAAACAACTGACATCATCTTTATCATTATGACAAGTATCAACAACTGAAGCCATCCATGGGAAGCCATGCTAACAAGATAAAAGACAGATCACTTTCAGAGGACCCAAGAGAGATTTTTTTCTAAAAATGGATGGGGGTCCAGCTTGTTTCAAGTGTAATAATATGCAAGAATATGAATGAGTTAGGTGAAACTTCCTAAAAATTCTTGGAACAGAAATTAACAAATTTCCTGAAATCAGGAAATTTCCTTAAATTTCTCATGCCTGTAATTTAAATTAAATCAATGTAAAATGATTAAAACTTTTTACCCAAAACTGACTTCTTCTGCATATTTATATTATGTGTACTATTCCTTATTTGTAATACATATTAATTTTTTTCTTTCATCATAATATACAAAATATAATCATCTATATATTTGTATATTTGATGCGTCTGTGTAAATGTCTGTCTTGTATAATAAACTTAACACTTGACTGACAGGCTAAAATTTATTGCTTGATTTTCAACCCTTAGAGGACTTTCTCCCCAAGACGGCATGGGGTCCACGTGAGAGATTGGAGGATCCACAACAATTGTTCTGTGGTCCCTGAGACGCACACGGTGCAGTAAATTATCATAACAAATTAGCCATTTAATTGTTAAAAAAGACACACAAAAAGTGTAAAGTATGATAAATGATTAAATGTATAAATAAATCAGTCTCAGCAGTCTGAATTCCGTACTTTGAATCTATTACTGTTTACATGTCAATCAAACAGCATGTGTCCCTAAAACAGTATGAATTCTATATTTAGAAAAAAATTAGGGTCTGCCAGTGGGTCTGCATTCTTATCTGCAAGCTATAAACAGATTGACACACATTTGGAAATAACCTGATTGAAAATTAATGAGAAAACATGACCCAGTGACGGTGAATTAACAGCAAGTCTATTGATAATGGACCACCTGACACATTTTCTGATGGATACTCCTTCTAGGGTAACCATGTAGTTTATAAGATTTTATTCCAATGCAATTTGCATGGACATGTTTCTATATTTTAACAGCTATAATTACTAGGTGTGTAAACAACACATTATCTCATTTTCAGTTACAAAACATATTGTGATACTTTGCTGATGATCAAATGAACAATGTGATACAGGTGTGATACATTATAATTTAATTTCTCAGGTGAATTTCCTTTCTTTGTAGTTATACAAATTAAGCTTTCAAATTTCCATATGAGCCTGTAAGCATGAAAAATTACTCATATGATTTTGGAACTGGGGTGTCTGTAAGCATAAATGCATATGTGCATATGGTCTGCGTGACCCAGAGGGTTCGGGGTAAAATGACCTAAATTTTCTGGAAGACGTGCTAGATCCATTGTAAGAATATAAAAGTCTGCCATGCATATATGCATAAATATATGTGCACATGGAAACACAACTATTCCTTCATGCATATACGCACATATGCAAACACTGAAACACAGCTTAATCCCAAAAAATAAAACTGATTTTCAAACAAATAGTTAATCAGATGCACAATCAACTCCTTTCTTACTTGTGACATTTCACCTTTACCTTATATATATAATTAGACACCTTAAATGTTACTAAGAGACTTTTAAATTTGATATTTTTCAAATGTTGGATGACACTTTTCCATTTGATGATTAAATATCTTAAATGTAGCAGTACAGGGACATCTAACAATACCAAAATGATATCAGACTTTATATGGCAATGTATCGGTGCACCTGTCATGCAATCGTTAAAGCCCTTATAGCAATAACTGTATACTGAATACAGGACACTTCATCTATATTAAATTAAGGGTTCATATTTTAGAAGGTATCTATCATAAAATGTGGGAAAACCATGACCACAGGGAACTGTTGACAAAATGACATCAACAATGTCATGAATATTATGGTGGCTGACAATTAAATACCGCAGCAGTTAGGACACATTAATACACTGACTGAAGTACAAAGTTATATTAATTCAACATGTAACCCGTATGTTTTCAGTATGTAAACACTCTCTCAATAATACAGAGTTATAATAATGTTTACAATATGGGTATTTGACTTTCGAAAAAAAAAACGGTCATAAAAAACACTAATCTAGTCCATACCTTTTTTTGATTGTACAGAAGTTTTGACAAGTCCCTCGAGCTGATTTGAACAAAACACTCTCAGACCAAGCAGAACCAGGCCGTCCAAACCATAATAGAAAATGTTCTATCCTCTGACTCATGTAGCTAAGGAAAGCATTAAGGCTGTGCAATACTGTTTTATCATACGAGCTATTAAGAATACTTTAACCGTTCATGCAATATTTATTTAATTCACAGGGCCACATTATTTACTGTCAAATGAATGTAATGATTCAGAGCATGCAATGAAGTAAAAATAAAATGAGTATTTTTACATACCAGGAGTTAAGCTAGGCAGGAAATCTAAATTACTTTATTAAACACATTTTGTCACTTGCATATACTTGAATGGAACTGATCTGTGATTTTACATATATATTCATGTGTGTCCACATGATCTTACCATATGTGATTTTGAAGACACTGAACACTGACATCACCAATCAATTAGGAGAAAAAATGTAATTAGTGCTATTCATAGTAAACAAAGGTATTCTTAATCATTAATTAAGAGAAGGAAAATAAAAGTATATACATACTCCTATAAGTACTGTAACTGGCAGTAATATAGGTGCATAACCTGAAATTCATAATACCATTCTGTCTGGAATAAGATTTGCTGTTTACACAACATAAATGTACATTCTCTATCAGCTGTATATCAGTGTAGTAGCTTGACATAACATTGTTGCAAGCTAATACTGGTGTATGCTTTATATGTCTCCAGAAGGATAAGGTCAACATTTACATATGTATCAGCTGCTAACAATGCCCAATAAATGTGTCAGTTAATCTTTACAAGGAGGCAGTGGTAAAGAGGGAAGTAAACAAAATAAGCTGATCACACTGAATTAATTATCTAACCTGATTATGTATGACCTCTAAAATAAGGATGAAATCCTCTACATCAAGCAGTATACAGCATATATACCGTAGACAGGTACATGTACGTATAAAAACCAAAACAGGAGTTGAAGCAGAACACAAGTTATTATGAAACCAGGATATTTCATCCATAACTAAATAAGTTTAAATGTCACAAATTGAATAGTTTCACTTGCCCAATTACATGCAATAGTTTGAATAAGGAAAGGAAGTAATTTGAAAATTCCTTATCAGCAGCATGTCATCAACATCCATAAATGACACACACTAATATTATATACCGGTATATATAATTTTAATCTGGACCGGTCCAAATCAAAATTTTGATCTGGGCTGGCCCGGTTTTAAATTGGGCCATATATATATATATATAAGCTAGATAAACAATTCCCTCATTAATGAGAAAAGTTACATCCACATAATAATTGCAAATGTCAGTTCCTGGTGAAAGACAAGAATTTTTTAATATAAATATTATATCCCTAATAATCTACAGTTATACTTTAACTGTCGTGGTCTACAGCTGAAGGGCAACTCTGGATTTTAATGATCATTTACGGTAAGCACGGTACACAAATATATTGTTACTGACAAGTGTTCATTGCACTAACTGTGCACTGGTTACATAATTTCCTTGAACTATTTTTCTGTTACGCTGAGCCTTAAAACACTAAATAATCTATGTAGATATGAAAAGATATGGGATTATTGTAATTGTGACCCTATCCCAAAAAGTCCCATACTGGATGTGGCATGTTTCAAATAGTTATCATCTGGAATATGCAAGGAGAAGAAATAGAATTTACCCCGTCATATCACCTGCTTCCACTGCTGACAGATATATATAAGATTAAGATGATATGATTTATTAATATTTATCTTTGATTTGCTTTCATTAATAATATATTAATCTTTGAAATTTCAACATTTGATGCATAACAAATGCATGGACAAAATACATGAAAAGCTAATGAGAATTATGGAGTAATAATGGCCTGATCACCTGTGTTAATGGTTTATATCCAATTCATAATTTTTTATTTGCAATAATTGTAGAGTCCGAGTGTGATATTTTTCATTTGGGAAATATCCCAAATTTTGAACCCTCGGCAAGCTACATGAAAACCTTTTTATTTAATAGATAAACTATTCAGTCATTAAACTTTTTACCTGTAGACTTGTTACTCCCAAACACCTGATAACGAAAAGAGTACACAACGGCCAAAGACCTGGCCAGGCTGAGTGATAGACCGATCAAAAGCTGTTGACTGGTACCAGTCATAAATCAATGCAAAGGCAGAAAAGCTCTAGGCCAGTTCACTTCAAGGTCATTTATAAATAAACCTAAATGTGCCATGGTAGCTGGCAAATTTCCAGTTTTTTTCTTATTTTCTTTATCAGAACCACAGTATTAAATAATTTTTCAAAAACATATATAAAATACACAATTCTACCCCTATTGACCTTGTTTACAGCTGTATGTGAACACCCTCACTGAATAATCAATACATGCATTAGATATACTAAGGAGTTTTTTAGGACAGAGTGCTTAGAACAATGTCTAGCATCAAAGGTACGGGTTCATGTCTAGCCCATCTGCAGGACCCTCCATTCAAAGCAGATTCTCCACTATATTATTTATTTAAAGTTTCTAGTTACATCTTAATCATGCTTTTATAAAGCATCAAGATTTTATCATTGTCATAAATGCTGAAAACAGCACTATTACCTGTATTTTATATCTGTATGAGCTGAATAAATTATCAACTCTTACTTAAGGATTGTAATATGTTAATATGATGAAAGGAGGTCACAGCAAGCATCACTGACCATGTGCGCATGTTCTGACCACTCTATATAATGTGGTCAATCTCATTGCTCATTTCACTGCAGTGATGAATCAGGATTCAATAGGTCAAACCATCAAGAATCTAAGGACAAGACATGAACCTGCCCGCACAATTCCTCTATACTGACTGACCACAACCAAGCTCAGAATCTCCAGTATTATTTTGAAATTTGAAAATCTTGAGTGTGCAGACATATGCAAGATTCCGATGGTTGGCAAAATTATACAGTTGATGGATATGTAAGGCCAAAAAAATAAAAGGGTATGGTTCTCAGGCACTTTTTTTCAGAAATCAATGCGGGTGGGAGGGGTATTTTATTTTTGACCTTTTATTGTATGTTTCTATAAAATGTCATATGATCAGGGGAAAGCATGTAAATGACAGGTTTCTTCTTGCTAAACAGGTAAAGCAACTACATAACAAAGGAAATCGTATCGAAATTGTATTATTCACCATCGTGAATGACAAAATCACAATAAAAATGTTTTATGCGGGGGGTTAAATTTGATGCGGGCGGTGCCTGAGAACCATACCTTTTATTTTTTTTGGCCTAACACATTCATATTGCATACACTAACTTGAGGGGGAGGAGGACATTTCTCATAATTGTTAATTGACCAGTTAATGACGACTTTGGTTAACTGGGATTACTTAATCTGATTAAAAATACTCAAGTAGGAGAAAATTTACAAACCAATGACCTTTGGAACTTGAGGCAATTATTTTTCATCTTGTTCTCATGCCCTTTTTCCACCAAGTGAGGAACTTATTTTGACACCTTTCACTCCATTCTTAATTGCATTTACAAGAACATGCAAATATGCTGAACTAATGTACAGCTTTTAATGGTATCACGTGAAGTCTATGGACTGTGACAACAGGTTCCTGATACAGGAAACAGCTGATGTCATACCCGCTAACATGATTCACAATCACATCATTCTTTGCTGTACAAGAAGAAATTATCATTTTGCTGAAAAAATATATATCATCTGTATACATTTTTTCCTCATTAAGCTAACAAGAGTTCAGTATGAGCATGTTGTGGGGGTAGGATTTAACCTAGTACTTAAGGCGTTGGATACAGAGCATAAGGGTTACAGTTTGAATGACACCACTTGATGGTAAAATGGAGAAATGTCGATTGAATGTCAAAGTTCATTATAATGTCCTAAAAATAGGTTATGACCTGGATTATTCCTAGCCCTGTGCTTATTAAAGCTGAAATCCAGAATAATAACAACATTTTAGTCTCATCACGTAAATATACCTTCATCATCATTCAATAAACAGTGCCATCAACAGGCCATGGATCTATTCTTTTTTTTTAAAAGAAAAAGAAAGATATTTTCACCTTAATTTATTCAGACAAAAGGTTCCATGTACCAGTTTAGAGCAGGACAGTGTTCTAATTCTAAATGTTATCTTTCTTTTTTTATATATTAAGGCAGAAATGAAACTTAAGACCAGTGAAATTCAATGCTTCATCATAGAAAATACCCTGGTGCATGACCCCAGACAGAAGGCTAACATAAATAAATACCTGACACCCCAGTGTCTTATTGACGCAGTGACAAACAAATCCCTGTCCCCAAAATGGATTAAATAAACTGTGGAAAAAGGCACAGAGCTAAAGCCATGAACATGACTGTACCAGAATTGTTGTCATATGTACTGATTCCATAGGGGCTGGGGATAAAATGGAGTTAAGTTTCATCTTCACAAGTCACAATAATAGACACTAGTAAAATGTGTCTTGTGCATAATTTGGATGGATTGTTTTATCTTCTTAATCTGTGAGACATGATATGAAGCCAAAGAATATTTATATATGACCAAGTCCATTAGAATGACCTCTGATGCATGTTTGGAGAGCTTACCATGACAACTATCAGATAAAGAAGATATATGTTACTGATAAACAAAACGGAGATTAATTTTACGCAAAAAAAATCTGTGGGTACCTGTTTGTGTCTACACTGAAAAACAAGTCACCCTCTTACTGAGATCAATCACAGCTGTGCCACATTGTGCTAAGAGTAAGAATGGAACTGGTCGATACCAAAATATTAGGCCGCATATTGCTTCGCTGTGATGTATTTCATCAAATACATATACATATTTCATTAAAAAAAAATATCTATAGAAAACATGAACTTTCTGCTGCTTGCATTTGCCATCTCTTTAGAGGCCAAGTGTCAGGTTTTTCATTTGATATGCAGAGCTTCATCACAAGACATTCACATATACAGGGAAATATCTCCCCTCAACATGCATCCGTCCATTATGAGCACTCCAGAATATGGCTACCATTCACGTGAGAAGTTAATTCTGATAGGAGAAAACTTTTATAATTTCATTTTAAACATGAAAAATATGTGTAAGGTCAAAAAACAAAAAAAATTGCCTAGAGAAATTTTCATATCTTTTTACATGCCCAAAACTTGCTATCTGCTACGACACGTGTGGAATAACTTTTTTCGTTAAAAAAAAATAAGTTTTTAAGTAAGTGTTAAAAAAATGAACGTCATTGATGAGATATGAAAACAAATTATATTTCCTCAGTTAGATAACTTTATATGGTTTAAAATGATATATACTTTATGGGGTTTCGCAAGAAATAGGATGACTTATTTGCATTTAAGTGAGACTAGAGTGCAAAGTGATTGCAAACGACGATGCCACCTTCAGATACCTCTCTATTATGGGCACCTATCTGTTGCAGACACTTTGGTGATTGCAGAGACATTAAGCAGAATATCTGATTATCACAGACACTTGAGGTAATTCTTTGAAAAGTAGAACTGAAGGTGTACTTTTGATATCTCTAATATGGAAACCTATTATGAACAAAAACCCAGATCCCACAAGAGGGCATACTTGAGAGGTTCTACTGCTTTTAAAAATTGACATAAAAAAATTACCTTCATTTTGTTTACCAACTAATAATTCATAAACTTCATTTTATCCTTTTGCAAGCAAAAGTAATAATACATATCTTGAACTGCTTAAAACTAGAATCTGTGAGAATAAATACTTTCATTATAATGTAACACTTGGTAGTGAAGATCTTATATACATAAGAAATACAATTTATTTAAATATTTCCAGAATGGTGGAAATTTTTTATTTTTAACGGCTCCCACATACCTTACAACAGTAAGAATTACAGGGCAAGTCCGTTTGGAGAGAGGGTATGCTGTATTCCGAGAGAATCTGCCAGCCTAGCTGAAAAGCCACGTGCTTGTCCCCTCCGATGGAAAAGGTGTACCACGGTATCAAGACCCAGAGGGAAAATGAACTTGAAAAGTCACTTGTGGATCACAGATACAGCTATCTCCTGACACACTGGTGATATATGTGTTCTTATCAGATTTACTTATCTTGTTACATATAAATTATATACACACTCCAGTAATGGCTGTTAATAAGTTCTCATTTGATCATGCCGAAACTTGGATATTTATATGATTTACATTACATACAGCCCGCATGCCAGAACAGGGCACTACTAATTTATCATGGACTCTATTATGAGGCGATAGCATGATGGCTTAAGACAGGTCCATCCAGGGTGTATATATATGTAGGCTTGATGAAATGTTAATAACCCCATGGCTGTAAATTCAGAGACATACTATACAAGAAGTAGTCTCTTCCAATCTGTGCCATTATTCCATTCAAAGGTTGCAAGTCTCTTGGCAAGATTTATTTGCTTCCAGTCTTACAACTTTTCTGTTTCTGTTTTCCCGATAGTATGTCTTTTGTGTAACCATTTCCAAAATGGTTATTTCAAAAATGAACTGAAACTAATAGTAATTAAACTAAGAGTAACTGGGTCAGAGGCCATGGGGAAAAAATATGAAATGGTATTACAATGGCTGTGTGTTTTACTTAAGTTTTCAAACAGGTTAAAGGTAAAGGTAGTGGGGGATCAAGTCTGATATCACTGATGATGCCAGTCTCATCTGACCTAAGTTTTACACTTTGCCTTCCTGGTCTTTTAGGCCTGTTCATTCTGGTAGCTTTTCTCGGCTCCCTGGGGAGCATACAACCGAGCAGCCATGCACACAGGGCCCTAGAAGGTTATTCATTCTACATTTGAGTGACACCCATGCTTGACCAGTACCCATTCACTACTGGGTGATTCAAGAGAGCGCACCCTTATGGTAAAGACTTTGGCTAGGAGTTAAGTCACGTCAGGATGCAACCATTAAGCCACCACGCTCCAGAGGCCTTAAATATGTATTAATTAATACAGATGTTCTCATTATTTTAACTTTTGCTCCAATCACAGATGGGCATATAAAAATAATGTAAAAAGATGGATTACTGTAGCTCAGCAGATTTTCAAGAGAAAAACAGGCATTAGGTTATAAAGTATGTAGAAATGATTCAAACAATGGCAGTTGCATGAATTCATATGAATTTGAGAGAACATTTGAGAGCAATTTTTGTTCAGTCAACGATTCTAAGATTTTACAAAACGGAAGATGTTGAATCATATAATTTACAAATATTCATTTGTTTTAAAACTTCTTTGAAATAAGCTGATCAATGAGTAAAGATGTCAATACAAATAAAACTGCCAAAGGGCACATAGGGTAGTCTTACCTTTTTTGACAACAAGAACCCATTTGGTATCACTTTAATCACAGCCTGAAGGTAAAATCCTGAAAGACCATGTGATGGGAGACTAAATTTCTAAGTTCAACACAAATGTTAAACCATAAATATCACATTCAGAGAGTATGAGTACTCTGACAGGGTTCAGGCTGCTAGTGTGCAAATCACAGAAATGTTTGTGCATACACTCCAAAGCCTGCACGAGGGAATTTTATGATGTAATAAACAGAAGATACCTCTAGAGAAGAGTACTCATGGCTCCTACTCTGATTTGAAGTCCCCAAAACATGTTCAAAGCCCAGTAACTTGATTCCTTATTTCAGGGGGAAATGAATAGAAATGCGAGTTTTGAGCACCTTTTTAGTAAAACATGCCATCTCCCTTAGGCACAACTATATACTCATTTAGTGCACTGTTTCATCCAATTCTTGACTGTGTTCATGGTAGCAAGTCCCATATTCTGCAGCTAGTGCCCAGAGCCCATATCAAGCAGTCTGTCAATGCCCTTCTTCTGTTCATCCTCATTTTTTTACATTAAATCTGACCTAGATGTAATACCACCCCTTGTTATTTTAGGAAGCATCATTACACATAAATGATCTTGTTTCTTTGTACCATAAAGTCAGGCAAACCGTTATCTTTCCCTGACATTTAAGCCACCTGCAGGAGTATGTCACATATCACAGATCTCTGATCACAGAACCTTCCTGAGAGATTTTTCTCATTACTCGAATGATGAACAGAAATCCACTTATTGAGTCTTATAAATGGTCAGCCAAATTTTAGTAACCGACTGCACCATTAGGTATTCCCTTAATGTTCATCATAAGGGAGCCATGCACCTTCCCAGCATGCAATGTCAATTTCTGAAAATGATTACGTCTGACAGACCTAAGTTTGACATAACTGATGATGTGGTAACTGTTCCCCGCCCACCACAATACAGAACTTTTACTTTCACCAATTTTCACATAATGGCGAGCTTTTAGTCTAGGGACAAAGTTACACCTAGCAGATCAATTGTTGATAATATTATCTGATGTAACTGGTCAGTTTTGCATTCAAGGTTAAAGGACTTCCTCCAAATAAACACTTCAAAGGTTGAATGAGTCCTTGAAAGATTAAGATGACAAAAGTGAATATTTTTTCTTCTCTCTCCAGAGCTGTCAATGTTGCTGACTTTCGTGTCAACTAAATTGACATAAAAAAGAATCAATGAAGCCTGATAGATCAAGGTTTCCAAGCAACAGGCAATGTTACCCTTCCAAATACCTTTTTCTCTGTTCAGTATGTCCTTTGATCCCTAAGAAATATGAAGAATCAATGCGTTATCCATCAACCATATGGAGAGGATGTGATTCTTTACTCTCCAGGCAATCACTTTTAGTAAATTCTGGTTGCACTTAATGTTTATTGGAAAGTCGTCCTAAGATTTGCATGCCTGCCTGTTTCTGTCACATGCCTGACGTTGCAGGTATAAAACACTTGCCAGCTTTGCTTTACTAGCATCAGATTTTTCACGGCATCTAAACTTCAGTTGAAACCTTGTTTGTTTACTTCTGGGATTCCATATGAGATTGAATGGTAAACCAACCATAAGAACTCCAAGAAACTGTTGAATCTTTCAGCTTTTCAACTATATATGATCTCTGCTGGATTTGAGTGCAGAACTGACAAAACAAACCATATCTGTCCTGATCTTTGTGGATTCCAGCAGGACCTCACCAATCATTTAACAAGAAATCCGATTTGGTTCAATACACCTGCGATACGTCACCAACTAATGCATTGCCAGGTGACAACAAAACATTGGGGGCTTCTGTTAAAGCAAAGCCTTTACAGGATAACGATTTGGTGGTGTGCTATGGAGACACACAAAATCTATGATATTGTGGGTCCACCCAAGTCACTGCTAGCAGGTAAACCAAATATATGCTGGCCTTGTCAATCAAGGACGATACAAACCACTCAATGGATGAACTGGTTTAATGGGAACATGGTTTTCAGCAATGAGTGTTTAAATAGCAGGGACACTGTAGGAGTATTTGTTAATGCAGTGTATGGTATCAATGGGCTCCTGCTTACTCATGAATGTAAATATATACAGAGTAACTGTCCAGTGTCTTAAACTCATACTACCTTCATTCATCTTAAGCTAACGATTATAATATTAAAGTACACATGTATATATTACTGGAAACACTGTAATAAGTATAACTTCTGAGGTGATGATTTGAGAGCAGTGAACCATTACTGCTCATATAGTAATCACTATTTAAGCACATACTATACAATCATGAATTTTAAGGTTCCAAATGACCTGGTCAAATACAGACCCCATGTAAATGCATGTTATGTAGAGTATATTTGTGTGTGACAGGGTATACATGTGTGTTTGAGTGTTTGTACAGCAACAGACCAAATCCCAATCAGGGTTTAGGCCGGACCAAATCCCGATAGAGATCTTGTCTGGACCAATTGCCGATTGGCCTAAACCCCGATCATTAACTTTTAGGAAAGAGAATGAGTTCCTGTCTGAACTTACCAAGGTTCAAGTCAGCCCAGACCTAGATTCAGAGCATGCCTATATCCCTGACAAGATGTCTGAAATTATAACTTAATAAGTAATGACAAATGTTAATTAAGTTCGTAGTCAGTGTTAATTATTCTACCTTTATAACTTAATTAATACTTAAGTCTGAATTAATTGAGTGATTATATATATTGTAATTATTTTTCAAGTCCTTGTATTATTTTCCAAGTTGATTCATTATTTCCAGTATTTTCATCAGATTGTTTATTCAATTTTTTATATAACAATTGAACTAGTTTAAGCTGATTCACTGTGTAAATAAGTGTATATATTTGATGCGTTTTGTAGGTAGAATAAATTGTTAGATGGATGACATATATGAGAAGTTAAGTATCATATTAAGTTTTCAGTCCCCAGTTTTCAAATATGGATATTCTTAACTTGTATCAACTCATGAACAGTTTACATTGAAATGAAAGTCCTGATTTCATGAAAACCAACAATTTATAATTTCTCTTAACAACATTTTCAACTAAATATATGTATATATTCATGTTTTATTACATGTAATTGTATTTAAATATAAAATTATATTTTTTACACAACTTGGTTTATTATTTTCATGTCTTAACCTTATGGAATATAATGTTTAGCCAAAAGCCTGCTCTAGTCTGCCAGACATAATCCCGATCGAGATTTGGTCTGAACCAATCGGGAATTGGTCCAGACCTCATCCCAATCAGGATTTGGTCTGGCCTAAACCCTGATCGGGATCTGGTCTGGACAAGGGCTGGACCAGATCCCAATCAGGGTGTAGGCTGGACCAAATCTCGATCGGGATCTGGTCTGGACCAATCGCCAATTGGTCCAGATCGTGATCTGGGCCTTAAATGTGCAAACCTTTTGAAAAATAAATATACAACTGTGAGCCTAAAACAAAACACTTATGTTTTTCTAATGGCATTATTGATTATAGTGTGTATGTCTAAGTGTTATATGATATATCTCACTGATCATCATTACCTTTCCTAACATATGATCAATGATATCAACCATTGATATCAGGACCTTTGTTTGTTTATATCAACATGTTGATAATATGTGGGGGCCTACCAAAAAAAAAAAAACAAATTCAACAAGGGCATCTGGTGGCAAGTCAGCTAAGCCAGTGCTTTGTAAATTTTTTGCTGTTTGTCAACAGTGCTGTTTTTACAAATATGTTGTTGATACAAAAGTTCATAAATCCTCCATGGAGGCGATATAAGAATTTTTCATTATCAGATTTAGTATAAGATCATTATTATATACACAGAGGAGGCCAAAAATCACATAAATTCTTTTTTTTTAATAGGTAGGTGAATGGGCAGCTTTTAAATGGTGCACACAATTTTTTTTCCCTAGAGTAACAGAACATGAGGTCAGGCATATATCAGTAGGGCAGACTCAGGCGATAATCACCTGAGAGAGGAGGACATAGTTTGAGCTCACTGGTATTAAGAATATGATTGTCTGAACCTACCAATATATAATACTCAATAAGTACCTCCTTATGTAGGCACATGAACACTGTACCATTCACAAGCACCATACTGTAGCTCCCAAGGTCTCCACAAATATCATACCTGCGTGCGTACCTCTTGTTCCATTTGGCAGGTGAATGCGTGATAAGAAATTTATGAATAGTCAATACTACTACTATATAACTTGGACTTTAAATAAATACAATGGAAAGACTGAAAGATTTTGGAGCTTGAGGATGTTTACCTGGCCTAGTCCTCTTTAGCTTATAATACTTAATTTAGTTAACCTGCTTCTGAGAAAACAGCTCTTGAACGGTTAATATAGCATAAACAGAAAACGTAGCCCTGAGGCCAAAAAAATTAAAGGTATGGTTCTCAGGCACGGCCAGTGTCACAATTTTAACCCCCCACATCAAAACTTTTTATTTTGATTTTCATTTTTCAAGAAGATAAAATAACACAATTTTGATAAGATTTCATTTGTTATGCTTTGACCTCTTTAGTGTAAAAAAATCTTGTTATTTTCATGCTTTTCAGAGATCATATGCCATTTTTATCAAAACATACAAAAAAAAGAGTCAATAAAATATCACCCGACCGCACTGGTTTCTGAAAAAAGTGCCTGAGAACCATACCTTTTTTTTCGGCCTTATCACCAATTCACAGGCCTTCAATGTCTGGAAGAAATTGTGAAAACCTATCAAAATAAAACCTGAGCATGCTTAGTACTGGTAAATTTACCTAATTCACAATTTAGAGTATCCTATTCAAACAAAGATTTAAAAAGAAGAGGGTTTCCTTTTAACCTAATGTGCACCAATTATGTGGGCCATACTTGCATTATTGAGGTGTCTTGTAACAACCATCTGAGCATCATTAATAACATATGGACACTAATTAGGTATATTATGGCACCCATTATATTAACTTAGCTCCTCTGAATAGATAATTTACAGGATGTTGGGGGATGGGGGTGTTAGTCAAAATATCAACACACCATTGGTTGCTCAGACTTTTCATTTTACTCCCGGATTATATTATACAAATATATCAATTTAGACACACTATTAGTGTCCCTAAGATTTTGCTGGCATGTTTACTGTCAGTAAAATATGTAATATGGCTGTAGAAAACAAAATACGGTTACATGATTGTAGTTGTCATAAACAAATTTACTGCACTCAATTTAATACGACTGTATAAAATGCATCAGTTGCTATCTTGGTGCATGTAAATTTACCAATTGGGGCAGATTGACCAAGTTTCATTGCATCCAAGCATTTATGAAATGTCAAACTCAAAGGTGGTAAATTGTACATATTATAATGAAAATTCAGTCAAAATAAAAATAAAAAGAAATATCAAGTTAAAATTAGAGACTACACAAGCTTGAGAATGGATATAAGGTGATAGATTGAGCATCTGCCACTATTAAAAAATATATATGTACTATGCACACACACACAAGATGACAGGAGATTATGATAAGATAAGGCAGAGGTTTCCTTCAAATTACAATGTCATATCAATGACATACTATAGTATAAATGCCCTACATAAGGGAGTTATGATCTCAGGGGTTTGTATCTGATGGTGTCCCTGCCAGGTACAGCTGGCTCCTTTAGTACCACCACCACAATGTGTACACATTAAGATATATGTATTTGCCCTGCCCTGATCTAATATGAACATGATACAAGATATAATGTATGACCAGTCTTACTACTCTTAGAGAACTCTTGTTTTAGTTAACAACAGTTAAATAAGCATATATATAAATAATATATGAAACCCTTCCCCAGTGCTATTTCCCCTATGCAATTTCATATAAAGTATGCTTTTAAGGGCACAGAAAAAAGATTATCCAAAGGCTGTTGTACCGTTTTTTTATGATGAATGATATGTTGATTCAATGGAAAAAGATATGGACTGAGACCTATTTTCTTATCAGTGTTGTTTATTTTCCATGAAATAATGTATATTTCACAAGCAACCATTTGATTTTTTTAGACTGGCCCAGTCAATGACACGGTTATTACTTAATTGTTGCCTCTGACAGAGGCCAATCAAATGTTTTCTGGCTGTTTTGTACTGAGTTTCGGTACCGCCACCTTACAGCAAATTATATAACTAATTTACTATTCTCTCACCCTCTTAGTTAGTTATAGGAGCCAACATGGAGTTACGTTTATCGGTGCATGGAATAACATATTATTTACACATTTTAGTAGCAAACATAAATACTAACACCCTGGCAGGGCTAATGAGATTTTTGTACATCTCGATGTCATGGGAGCTGATTTGATGCGTCTCTTCTACTGGTGTTACCTTTATTGTAATTGCACTGCACATACAAATATTAAAGACAGAATCTGAATTGTTATCAATCTGAGCATATTTAAATTGTTTTGATCATATTTGAAGATTTGCCTGGCTATGTTCAGTTATAACAGTACTGTAAAAGCAATATCTGCATTTACTTAAAATGTTGGATGGCTTTCAGATATTTAGGCACAGCTTTTAATGGAACAAAGTAATCACTTAATAAGCAGCAGGCTATGATTAAAGTTTCCATCAGGAATGGCTGACCAATAAATGTACTGAATACTATCAGGTAATACCGAGGTTACAGGACCACCACACCTACTGATGCTTATCAGGTGACCCAGAATCCTGCCACTCTATCACTATATTACAACTGCCATGTATTCATATTTTCACAAATTTCATTAACTGTGGAGAACACATGAATATTGAAACATTTGAAAATTAAAATTAAATAATTGGGTTTTATATATATATATATATATATATATATATATATATATATATATATATATATATATATATATATATATATATATATATATGCCAACAGTGGATGAAATCCTGATGTAGCAAGAATAAATTTAAGTCCAGGTCCTATTTATAGAAAGGTTCTGTTTCAATGTTATGTATCATCTGGTAGACACAGGATAGTATGAAAGCATTGAACTTTGTAGTACAATTATCACACTGGCAGATAAACTGACCACAAAGGTTTTTCATCACTGTTCAGCTTGACCCTCTTTTATATTTAGTGGTACCATAGCTCTGCCAATTAATGCACCTCAGGAAAATTTTTTACAGTCTCAATAACTATAATGAAAACAGTTTGCTTTGCCTTAATAAAGACATCAAGCTGCCACCTAGTGGCTGATTTCTTAGCTAGCTAAAGGACCAATTGTGCAAAACTTCATGTTTGGCTGCAGTTTCAAGGCATATTTTCAAAGTTGAAAATATCTACTATAATCTATTCCACTACCCCTGGCCAATTGTTTATTGCAGTTTTCTTTTGTTCAGGTGATTAAACCCAAATACTTGCAAAAGAGCAAAAGAAGAATAGTATCTGGCTTGATATAATTTTCCTGTATGGAAATTAAAAACATAAGCTTTATCTGTGCCTCCTATGTGTTATTATCATTTTTTATGATTATTTTGATTCTCAATTGATTGATTTTTGTAAACATAATTCTGAGGTATAATCTGAATACAGTTGAGGTAATAAATAACCAAACTTTAAATGCTGATAGCTGGATTTTTGACAATCTTTAAGATCTTTGTTGCCTTGCAGGTGGATTGCAAATGTTAGCTTTGTGCCAGTTGGCATAAGTCCATCCCGGCTGCCCCCGACCAGCACCGACAAGCGTGGCTATTACCCTGTATGATACACATTACTCACTCTCTAGAGACCCAATTAATCATCTAAATATTTATCACAGACATGTCAACCATGGCATTATAAGTGAATAATATTTCCTCAAAAAGTGACATGATACTAAAATAAAAAGAGTTTGCACACGCCTATGGTGCAAATTTCGTTTGGTCAATTTGTCTAACCAAAATATATTCCCTAAAAAATGGTGGACATGGAATATATTATAATAAAAATGAGAAAATAATCTTTCAGTCTGTCTTGCAATCATCACTTACCCACTGTCCGGGGTGTCTGGTTGGTTCGATGTGTCTACCTTTATCTCACCGGGCAGCTTCATGTCCAGGCTGATTTCGTTCGGACTGATGACAGTTTGTGCCATGTTGACTATGAAGGTAGTAGACTATGAAGGGGTAGTCAGCCTTAGCAATTTTTGTTCTCTTCACTTGTGATGGTCACGTATACTTCCTGAAAAGACAGCAAAAATAATTATACACTGATTACAATATTTCATAACATATATGAATGGGTAAATACTATATATCATGACACATTAATTTCCTGGGTCTAAAAACTTATGTAATATATAAAGATACATGAAATATACAAATATATATTTAAATCTTGTTACCTCTTGGTTACCTCTCTGTTTACGTCAAGAAACTATTGATTATATTCTGGGTGTGATCCATCCATAAATAACCCCAGAATGAGAGATTTAAAGGGTTTTATAACACATTTGTTTATGTGGGGACTTAGCATGTGATTATATGGCCATATTTGGAATGCGAGTCATGACGTAACAGACTGTGTCACAGTGTGTATGTGCCCTGAAAGGTGTAAGTAAATCATGGTAGAGCATGGGGGCAATTATTATAAGGGAAAATTCTGCAATTCTGACAATGCTCTCTGAGAACATTCCTAGTAATTAAATATGACTTACAGATCTCTCTCATAAATAAATAATACTCCTAATTCAGCTCTGTTACAAACACTTATCAGAAGAGCAATGGAATAATGGTATATTATATATTATATAATTACATGTAGATTTTACCTGCAAAGCCAAGACCCAGATTTTAACAAATATATATGACATGTAGATTTCCTAAAAGCTACAATGGCAAATTACAAATTAAATAAATTTAAAGTCGTAAGTTACATTCATATACTGTCATCTTTTTTAAACTATCAAAGTCAAGCCCCAATAAAAATAATTTTTCTGAGGAATCTTCACTCAGGACTTATTTTACAAAATATTGTTATTTTTATTAATTAAAAATGGAATTAAAAATCAAACATATATCATACATTTTTAATCTAAATTATTAAATAAAGGAATTTAAAGCATGGCAACACATAAATTTTTGTATCTTTCTACATGTTTGGAAAATTTCATTCATTTTGTCTTGATCAATATATACCTCTATATTCAAAACTGAGAAAACTATAATACGGATAGTTGACAAGCCACTACGGTATCCGCCGAAATCAAAGTGGGACGGGTGAAGTGAGGCATGGATTGAGTGGCAAGGAGAAATACAGTGAGGTGTATCGCATGTTAGCATGGATGTCTGCAGCATGCAGCCCAAATGTGTATGTCGGTTGTGCCATCTGCCACAAAATCCAAGATGTATATACATGCAAAATTTTAGGCATACAAGTTAATCCACAGCCGTCATATGAGTGATTTTATCCCAAAGCAGACAAACAGACGGACACTGTGCAATAATGGTTTCAGGTGGTGCCACCAGGTTTGCGTATGATAAAGAACTACGTGAGATCTATACACATGCAAAATTTCAGGAGGATACATCTAACCAGTTCTGAGATATAAGCCTGAATGTCTGCAGCATAAACATAAATGTAGGAGGCGCCAACTGCCACAAAATCGAGAAAGCTATCCGAAGATGTATATGTATGCAAAATTTTAGGTAGATAAGTCACACCACTGCCTAGATATGAGTGATTTTATCCCACAGCAGACAAACAGACGGATGCTGTGTACAAATGGTTGCAGGTGGCGCCACCATTTTTATGTATGTTATCAAGCTATCCAAGGGCTACAATTTGTGCAAAATTTATAGCCTGATTGGTCAAACGAGTCCTGAGATACGTGGGTTAATGTGTAAAAACAGACGCACAGATGGACACACTGGAGAGAGGAAAGGTCAGAGGTCAATGCAAAATATTTTGGCACCAGTTCACATGTCATGTGACCCGATAATCGTGAGAAGTTTTGTAAAAATCCGTCCAGTAGTCTCAGAGTTCTATTCCGGGAACGAACGCAGCAGCAGCTGCGGCGGTGGCAGAACCCATTCAAAAACATAGTATCTGCAATCCCTTGTTTTGGCAGATACAATAAATGAATAAATCTGCTGCCCACTCCTAATGATTAGTCCCAGAATACACATGTAGAACTTTTTTTTTGGTGTGGGACTGCTTGTACAATGACACTTTCCTGCTGTTAACAGAAATAAAAATCTCATCAATGTTACTTATTATTCGAACCTTGACCTGCACTCAGGTGTAACATACATCATTCAAGTTTCAACTGTGTTCTGCCAGCCATGTGACCTGTTTCAGTTTGGTTTCACGCATGTTGAACCACAGCAATGAGTAACTAAACACAGTTTGCCTTTAAAAATCTCTCAAACAACAAGCATATCCCAACACCTCAATAAATTTGGTCACATGTCCGAATGACAAATCACCGCATAAAGCTGTATATATGTTAATATATAAAAATTACTCTTCCACCAAGGAATACAAGAGCATATAAACAATTATATATATATATATATATATATATATATATATATATATATATATATATATATATATATATATATATATATATATATATATATACAGGTACAGTTTGCCAAGCTTTAGATTAGTCATCACTCTAATTCCTTTATAATATTGTACATGCATATAAATTTGAACAAGACTGATAATAGCAATTTATCTTGATACCCATTATTATCAAAGATTTCATTCATCTTAATTCAAAATTCAGGTATTCATATTCCATTTCTCTGTCATCTTATAGTAATTTGTATGGAGAAGAAATATGATTACTACAAGAAAAAAAACATTTTTTGAAAAAGAAAAGATAGGTCAATGACCAGCCTGTTGAATGGTGATATGGGTGACCATTGAATTCGGACACACATTATCTTTATGCCCCCTAGATTTAAGCAAGGAAAAATCCATAATTCATAACCTGTCATTATGACAGAGGGAATTTCTGTAGTTCTATCAGGATTTACTTAATTTAAGTTTGAGTATCTGTGGTCAGGTTTGAACCTTGGACCTCCATTCAACAGTCTAACAGACCCCATCCTAAGCCATTAAATTAGAATATTTTTAAATATTACAATGTAAATTATCGCATTTGTTGATGTTAGGTCGAATTTTACTTTTCACCATGAAATATTTGTGTATTTTAAATCATATCAACATACCTTAGTTACATGCACATGTATAACCATTAACAAATAAGTGTCCTGGGCAGTGGGCACACCACAGCTAGCTCCTGAATTCATCCATCAACAAACTTAAGAGAGCTGACATTCTCCAGGTAAGTACCTTTATGCACTTGAATACAATATCCTAGCTTCATCATTATCACATGTCATACATACATGACAAATTTCACAAAGTAACCAGGCACCTGGTTAATATACCTAGTGCTATACTGACCACTGTATAAATATAGTCCAACAAGATGGCCTGATGGTTTATCTCAATGTTATGACCCCCGCCAACATAACCTTTAGTTGTACAAATATTAACTGATGCATTTATCTGACTATTAAAGTAGCTCAAACTGAGCTTATCACTCAATCTGGTGAAGACCTTGGTATGAGCAATTTCTGATACTAGTACCCTCCCCCATATAACCCATGTGTTAATGCTAAATACTGGTTTAAATGTTTAGTATATATTCCCCTACCTCTCTCAAATTATATATTTATATATATATATTTTTGTAGCGGTAACCGTCTACATCTTTTAAATTCTAGATTAATTGAGTATATGTACATCTGCAGAATTCCGTTCTGGTTTCAGACTACTTGACAAGGCAGTATCACACACTTCCTCTCATTTTAAAACCTGGCCCGGTGACTTCTGAACCTGTGTGCCCTGGGTGTGTATTCATCCCTATTGCTGGGTCATACCAGAGAGGAACCCTGAAAGGTGCACATGTTTGTGAATAAAGCACTGTCATGGGGCATGACTAGCCATTAAGCCTGCAGAGTGCAAAACCTTGGTGGGGCAGCCTGTGAAAAATCTCCCGGCTTTTGATTCCTGTACCAGCCCCAGAGCCTAAGAAGCTGGCATTACCCCTCTCCATTTATAATGAAACATGAAAAGTCCATAATATTTTGGCTGTACATGTTATTTCTTCCAATGCTGAGAGGAATGTCTCTGTAAGTGTGTGGGTGTTAGCATGTGGAAAAGGGGGAGGGGGAGGGAAATACCAGAAATACAAAAATTTTATCTTCAAAAGAACAACTCTTTTTCAGAGTCAGGACAGTCTTTAGTACTGGTGGTTATCTCTTCTCCGACTCGTAGTCCGAGTAATATTATGTGCTACTTACCGTAGACTGGTGTATACATGT
Organism: Sipunculus nudus; assembly: GCA_026874595.1. Classification (NCBI taxonomy): domain Eukaryota; kingdom Metazoa; phylum Annelida; class Sipuncula; order Golfingiida; family Sipunculidae; genus Sipunculus; species Sipunculus nudus. The sequence goes on along the minus strand of CM049313.1, from coordinate 48,963,212 downwards.
ATATATTTAATGATATGGTCTGTTGTATTTTATATCAGTCTATAGATATGAATCCAGAGTTAACTACACAGGATAGTTTATTGGACAGCCATAGAGCATGTGAGATGTAGTATGATATTTTATGACCTATACCAGAGGCTGTGTTGTTTTATACAGGATCTAAAGGCTGTATTTAAAGTGGATGGTGAGTTGTCCTAATCCAGGAATTCTGACCATGATTTTTTTTTTGCTGGCCATGTCCTGTTGGTTTCTTGTGTTTTATTCCACGGTAGGGCAGCTCAAGCCAGAATCAGTCCTTCATCAGGATTATAAATGGTTGTCTCAGTTCATCTGACATCTAGTGACATTAATATACTTATCTCTGTCAGACCACTTCAGTGGATTGTTCAGTAAACACTGTCTAGACTGAACTTATTTGTCTTCCATCCTTAACTTAAAGGACATAAATGTCCTTATATTTTAAGAATACTTACACTTGTGGACTGGAACCTGAATTTACTTTAAAGACTAGGGACCTAGCTGACACGTGTACATCACTTTTATTCATGATCATTTACACAGACTTTAGTCAAGGGACTTATTGTGAAACTAAGCAGCTAAGAAGAGATCAATGTTTTTTTGGTGTATGATACCACTCGTAATAATCATATAAATTATAATGTGAAACAGAAATTCATATATATGTACACTATTTTAGGATATATATTTAAAAAAATTGTTAATGTTTGTAAGTCCTTATGCATTCAAGATGAGTTCAATGATTTTTGGTGTATGAAGCCACCATAATAATCAAATAATGTGAAATAGAAAAACATATACATGTACACTATTAATTTAAGGATATATATTTAAAAAAATTGTAACTTAAAAGTTTGTAATTTCTTTATTTTTTATTTCTTTATTTATTTACTTTTATTTGACATTCCTTCATACCACTGAGTAAAACTGATGTATTATCTTGTAGGAACTTTGGGCCCAAGGCCTTTTTTTTTAATAAAAACTTGTTCTTATAAAGAATGTATTAATAAAACCATATGACTGAGAAATCAAGGTTATTGATAATTTAATGATTATTTGTTTTATCAACTAGAATATTGGTAGTCGACAAGCGACTACATGTATCCGCCATTATCAGAGTGGAATGGGTGAAGTGAGGCATGGATTGAGTGGCAAGGGGAAATAGAGTGAGGTGTGTTGCATATTAGCATGGATGTCTGCAGCCAAAATGTGTATGTAGGTTGTGACTCCTACAACAAAATCCATAAGCTGTCCAAGTTGCAAAATTTTTAGGCAGATAAGTCAAACCACTACTGAGATTGGAGTGATTTTAGCCCATGGCAGACATACGGACAGATGCTGTGCAAAAATGGTTGCAGGTGGCCCCTCCAGTTTTGTGTATGATAAAGAGCTAGTATGTGAGATCTATACACATGCAAAATTTTGGCCCGATTGGTCCAACAGTTAACGATATAAGAGCTTCGATTTCTGCAGCGTAAACTAGAATGTAGGTGGCGCCACCTGTCATAAAATCAAGAAAGCTGTCCAGGATGTATAAACCTGCAAAATTTAAGGCAGATATGTCAAACCACTGAAGAGATATGAGTGATTTAATCCAACGGCAGACAAACAGATCTACGCTGTGCAAAAATGGTTGCAGGTGGCGCATGGATGTCTGCAGCGTGGATGTGAATGTAGGTGGTGCCACCTGTCATAAAATCAAGAAAGCTATCAAAGATGTATACACATGCCAAATTTCAGGTGAATTAATCAAACCACTGCTATGAGATATGAGTGATTTAAACCTAAGGTAGACGAACAGATGGACACTGCAAACATGGTTGCAGGTGGGCCACCATATTTTGTGTATGTTATAAAGCTATCCAAGGGCTAGATTTTTACAAAAACTTTTTCCTGATCGGTCAAACAGTTTTCGAGATATGTGTGTGAGTTTCGTAAAAATCAGTCCAGTAGTCTCAGAGGAGTTCTCCAAAAACTTATGAGGAGGTGGCCGCTGAACCCGGTCAAAAACATAGTATCTGCAAAACTTTGTTTTGGTGGATACAGTTATCTGAATGTCCCTTCTATGGCACGTGTATGAAATCTAAAGATGGCTTCACTGAAAGTATTAACTAAAACTCCCAAAATCAGAGTAAAAGCTGGACAATAATATAATGATATTTAAAATAAAACAAACCAGACTTCTTGTAACTGTCATACACCAGTGATGGATCCTTAAACTAAAAAAAAACAGTATAATCTGTGTTAAATTAACCCAAGTACTGATATTTTTAAGCATTCTGTAATACTGAACAACACTGATATCAGGATCTAAATGTACAGACCACCAAGCTTTTCACAACCTATGTACATTAAATATTTTTGTTAAGCAAGGTATATAAATTATTTGATATAAACAATGCCATATTTTAATGGTGATCCTAATAAAAATACCTCTTAAACCTGTCAAGGATCAGTTTTGTAGCTTCAATCTGCAAAATTACCTCAACAGTGTCTCTCTTCCCCAGATCATAAACAACTGACAATCTCTCTGCTGAAATTGGTTATGGCTTCCTAGACACTTCAAGAAGTGTTTCCTGCCAGTAGCTAATTGATGTATCTCCCTCTTAGACTGACTGACCAGTTTATGAGACTAGCTGCAGCAACATGGATATCTGATGCAGCAGAGGATATAAAATTACATGGGCTGTTGTTATAAAACCCTAGGGCATAGGTTCATTAAGTAGAATTCAGAGTCATGAGCAGTAATGTAATACCTTTAAACACTTCTGGTCATGTAATAAGAACAAATTTGGGTTAATTTCTAGTTTGTGTGTCATACATGTGTGTTATGTTTATACATGGGTAATATTGTGTTTATCTATGGTATCTATTGCTAATGTTTCCTGAATGCAAAAAAGGCCTTATACTGGGACAATCAACTATATAGGTTGCTCAGTTGAAGAAGAAGAAAGTTCTAAGATAACTTGTTTATTATTGTGACATGTACATGCCTACAATATCTTAATACAATAAACATAAACAATTGGTAGTGCAGTGCATGAACATATAAATTATAATTTATAAACAACTTTCTGATAATGATATGTGACCATGCCATGGCCTTTCCACTGCAACACATACCGCATGAATCTGCCAGTCCAATATAATAATATGGGATCATAAATCACGATAATAACACACATATATATATATATATATATATAATGTATATATATATATATATAATGTATATATATATATATATATATATATATATATATATATATATATATATATATATATATATAACCTTCATAATAAATTATAAGATATTATACTCTCAGAAAAAAACACATTAAATGATCATTGATGATTTTTTTTTTTTTTGTAGATATATACCAATTTCTCCAAGACATCGCCCTCTGTGCTTCTGGTACAAATAATTACCAAATAATTAAAGAGGACTAAATAACTGAGATAATGCATGCAGATCCCATGCTGAGTTGTATCCAATACCTGTACCCAGCTGGGTGCACACAGCTGATTGGTCAATGGAGTTGGTGGGGAGAGCAGTTTGGACCAATGGGATGACTAGGGGAACTTCCTGGGGTTGAGTATCACACCACCCATGAGGTGGCTTGTGATCAATGGCATCTGTGTGGCTGAGGACATGTGTACCTGCCACAGTGTAAACAAATGTCAGGGACTGCTGGATTATTCAGTCTGGATGAAATTTTAGCTAGTCTGAAAGTGGAGGACCCTGAACAGTTTTATCAAATCAATTAAAATACACAGGAAGCTTTCTAAAAAATTAAATTAACTTAATAAGCTGTCTTGCTATTTTTTTTAAATTGAAGCCTGGATTTGAGAGTGAGCAACCTCTAATACTGGATTCCCAAAATCCCTAATGAAATAACCAAGAAAAATAATAACCACAGCTCATAAAAAATATATAATCAAGTAATATCATTTAAAATATTCGGCAACCTGTATGTTAATCTTTCAGAGAACAGTCAATCAGTCAACATATTTAATGATATATATATATATATATATATATATATATATATATATATATATATATATATATATATATATATATATATATATATATATATATGTCACAGGTGAAATTAGAATCCAGGCAGATTTAAAACTGGGCTAGCCCAGATCAAAATTTTGATTTGGTCCGGCCCAGATCAATTATAATACATTTTTAATATATAATATATATTTTTCTGTTTGCTAAATTTCAGTCACCTAATTTCAATGACTTGAGTTCAGGTATCTTAATAGATGTTTCAGGGCCTTCTTTCCTTAATATGTAGTATGTTATAAGTTCTAGGTCCAAAGTTTCAATATGTGCAAATTTTTTAATTGGTGACTTGGGGGGGGGGGGGATATCACAGACCTAAAACCCCAATGTATGATAAATGATAAATAACTTTAAATAAAACATTGAGTAACATATATATTAATAATTATTTACTAAATTTTTATTTAGTTTGTTGAATTAATGCACATGTTCTGCAAGCTATATTTGTAGTTTATAGCTGTAAAATACCAATGTTTAACATGATTATTTTATAATTATATTTTCTATCTATAATCATATTTTATATGTATAAAAGACATTTCACATAAGAGGTAAATTACAAAATAATATGACAGAAGTCCAACTAATGATATTTTCATAGAATATGAAATAAATTCATAAAATATGAATTATTATGCACTTACAATGTTTTACAAAATCTTTGAATTGATTAAAGGCCAGCTAGGTAAACATAGTGTACAATTGAAGCCAGCCTAGGAGTGGATTAAGATTCTGATCTGGGCTGGCCTAGTTTAAAATCAGGTCCATCACAGGACTGTTAACTTGACAGGCCCAGATCAACATCTAATCTTGGCTGGCCCAGTTTAAAATCAGTCCGGACCAGATTTGACCAGACCACAGGATTGTAATCTGGACTGGCCTAAATCATAATTTTAATCTGGGCTGGCCCAGTTTAAAACTGGACTGGCCCAGATTAGAATTTTGATCCGGGCCAGTCAAAATAAAAATTTTGATCTCTGCTGCCCCAGTTTTAAATTGGGCCAGATTCTAATCTGGGCCTCGATATATATATATATATAAGCACATATTATTCATATAAATTAAAAGCAAAAATGGATTTTAAACAGAAACAGTGTAATAGTCTCATCTTCTTATTCTTCATGTTATATTTCAGTATCCCTTTTATCTGTCCCTTGTGTTACATAAGATCTTAAAAAAATAAAACACTGTAAATATGACATCTTGCTAGAAATGTAATTTCCATACCTAGATCATATTTGTCTAGCAGGTTCTGGAGCCTCACAGGACATATGTACATGAAAGGCTTATTTTTTTTTTATTTATATATTTAGTATTGCTGATTTTAAATTCTAAATTCATGAACAGGTGCCAATAGATTCAGTGTATACCCTGTAATCAGCAAGATATGATTTTTATAGACACCAGAGGACCCTTCTGTACACAGACCTAATTGGTCAGAGGATAACAAATACAATAAATCAACTTCACATAATCACGTGACAGTGAACGATAAACTCTGCCCTGATGACTTCTATGTTATATACAAAATATATATAATTACTACCGGTATATTCAAGGTGGTGCCATCTGGGGACCACAGCCATAACTGCAGAAACAAAAGAAAACTAGAAAATCAGCAAAAGCTGACAAAAGCCCTCAGCAAAAAGAGCAGTATTTTTGGGGAGGTAACAGTAACAAGTATTCATGAAACATTTGTTCTCACATGGATGTATATCTGTACATATATCACTTGTTCAAGTTGTGTATTGGAACTAGAGAGGTATATACCAGTAGTAACTTTGTATGTCAGGCCTGAGTCTTTGTAAGTCATGCCGCACTTAAGAGGTCAACAAGGCCAATGACCATTCTTCATTCCAAAACAATCTATCCAGTGGTTCCTGAGAAATAAGCTCCAAAGTTTTTTTTTCTATTATAAGCTCTGTGACCTTGAGAAATAGGTCAAGGTCATCCATCTTCAAACTTGCCAGAGATTTTGTTGAAATGTATCAGCACCGAAGAAATGAAATTCCTTTGTTATATATTTTTGGAGATATTTCACTCACAAGACCAAAATTGAAAAATCCAATATAAATTCTTTTAAAATAAGAAATTCCAGGTTGCACACCCAAACTCCTGCAGCAGTTACAGACCATCAGTGCCAATAATCATAGCATGTTTCATAACAATCCACATAGTGGTTCCTGAGAAATAAGCTTCTAAGTCTTTTTCTATAATTCGCTCTAAAACGCCAAAAAATATGTCAAGGTCACCCATCTTTGAACTTAACTAAGATTTTGTTAATATACATCAGCACCAAAGAAAAATAATTCCTGCTGTAAATCCTTTTTGAGATATCTTGTTCACTAGGTTAATGTTAACACATACCAGTTTTTTCCTATAATTAGCTCTGAAATGTTGAAATAAGTCAAGGTCACCAATCTTAGAACATGACCGAGATTTTGTTAATATACATCAGCACCAAAGAAACAAAATTCCTACGGTAAATCCTTTTTGAGAAATCCTGCTCACAAGGTGAATGTTAACACATGCCAGTTTTTTTTCTCTGTGACCATGTCACAACACACCTGACCAACCTATAAAGAAACACATTTGCTCTTTTATTGTTTGTTGTCTTTACGGCTTGATATTATCATATTCGCCACAACTTCCACCGAGACATTGTTTGCTGTGATGCTGTAAGTTTTAAGTTACTTAAAAAAATATGCTTTATATATATATATATATATATATATATATATATATATATATATATATATATATATATATATATATATATATATATATATATACACACACCATGGAGTCATACTCAAATTTTATTGTTAATACTATTTAAATGGAGTTAGAAAAACCAAGATTTTTTTTTGGTAAGAAATCTGGCATTAAATATATGGGAACATATGAATGCACACTCACTATAAGATTCAAATGTGAAAGTGGATGATGGAATTATAATACATTGTTGGCCAGCTGGCCTTAATCATGGGAGGACTTTCACAGTTATGCACTAGTGAAAGCGAGTTTGGTCACAAAGTACTTCATGAAAATTTGTATGCAAAATCATACCCTGTGACAGAATATACATAGTGACCAGGTAACAGAGACTTAAAAGGTATTACAGCTCAGTGACATCAAACACTGCCTGCACATTTGTTAGTTATTTGGTTGACTAAATTGAGGACATTTTCCAGCTCTGGCTTGGCACAGAGGGGAGTCCATATAAGAAAGATTGTAATAACCATGTTCTTGCATTCACACATGCTCTGTTATGACTACTCATATTCAGTAGAAATTCCAATTATATAGTAATTATTCAAACTTTCAGATTAATTACCTTGGCCTTTGGATAGGTATTCATAGCTTGTGTTCTTTGAACACAGGTGTTATTGTAATGTTTCTGGTTAAAGGATGGTCAGGACACTTATAATGGCATACACAGATGATTTAACACTGATATAGGTTTCAAGACCAATTTTTGTTCTGGTCTCAGTCTTGGTCTCAAAGCAAAATGGTCCAAGTCTCTATCTTCTGGCCTTGTTTTGAGACCAAACAGAAATATATTGTTTATTAAATAAAATTATGTATCATACAATGAATTTAAATAAATGTGTGATTTGCTTTTTTACAATGTTTTAACCTCAACAAAAGAGTTGATAATATTAATGTTCACATCAGGGTTTAGGTCACATGTGTTTGCATAAATCTGTATTTAAATACAGTGAAATTGGTACATTTGTACTTGAGTTTGAGAGTCTATAGTATTTGTGGTTGAGTTTTATATATCTGATGTAACTGATCAAATATCAATACTATTCACATAAAAGTACATGTGTGGTTCAAATAGTACATGTATACATGTACACTTAAATATGTCTATGCACCAGCATGTATTGTGTGGCTACCTCATAAATTTATATGCAAATATAACTTATAATTATAAGATTATGCTCAAAATGCTTTGGGATCCTTCAAAAGAAAACCACTATTTATACCCTTCACAACATCATCCTGTAGTTTCCTTGGAAACTTTTCTCTTTTGATTTCTAATTCCTTTTGGGTTACTATCAGTATTTATTGTAAAGAGAAAATATAAGATTTCCCCAAAAACCATGCTCAAAATAACATGTAGTGTATACATGAATTCCAAATGTTATACTTCCTGATACTAAATAGGTGTTATCTTAGAATCTGTGTGAACTGTAAATTGTCCGCCTTCCATATCATATTTGGGTTATTTGGCAACAGAGAATCATTTAAATCACTGCTCCTCTTACTGTATAAATATGCCATGTACAGTGGAACCTGGCTAAAAAAACAATTGTCTAATGAGATAATTTAAAGTTGACCAATGAGGTAAGACCAATTTGGGCAGCCCCATGTGCCTTCGGTTACCTTTAGCCAAAAACTAAAGTTCAACCAAAATATCAAGTGACTAAATTATTGGCGAATTACCAAAAATTGCATATATAGGACTTAAAGACATGATTTTGGAGAATATGGCAGACTAAGGAATAACTGTTACTTTCTGGTCACTAACATCACTATAAATGTTACTATGAAATACAGTATAATTCAATGAATAAATAGATTTTCTATATTTCATGACTGGGTAATACAATTATCGGACAAAAACGACAATTCTGAACTAAATTAATATTGGGACTAAAAAAAACAGGAATGTGGCTAAAATAAAATTAATGTGGCTAAATTTATGGCTAAAAATTTATTTGAGGGGGAGCTGGCACTTGTTTCACCATTTATGATGTTAATTTATAGCTCCATATTCCACTTGCCCAATTAAACACTGTCCATGATTTTTCCCCCAAGTATATATGGGTGGCAAGTACAGGCAAGCATTACACAGGTACAGATATGAAATCAAACCATAGTTGCCCTGATCCTCAAGGCTGACATAAAATATCCTAACTCACATAAATTATACATGCATTGTCATGTCTGTTAATATTTTATTGACCCAACAGTTCTTAAAATGAGTCAACCAAACAATGTGAGTTAATCAAGGTTCCACCTACGACCTTGCTACAGTTCACCAACTCCCAAAGCATGGATCACTGCAGAGTTTACTGGTCCATACTACAACTGGAAGACTGACTCACACACCTCAGTGCCCAGGTCCAGCTGATTATGCGTATTCACCCACTATATTGCGTACCTTCATATATGACTACTGGCATAGCCTACCTGAACAGTCACATATATTGACCCTATTTTTGTTTTAATAAAAATGTACTTCTTTTGTGTTTTATGTTCTCTTTGAAGGTAATTGGTAAGTTGGTTTTACATGCTCTTCCAAGTTTCCAGAGATGATAAGACAGGTAAGAACAATATAAATTATGCCCATCTCAATGTGTGACTTCATGAAATTAACATTAACCTTTCCATTAACAACCAGGTGTCATTCAAGCCAACCTGAGATTGGCACCTTCACTCTCTACTGGGCTGGATTCTCTCAAGTCAATCATATTGCAAATATGCCATATTTAGTGCAAGTTATGACTAAAAGCATAAACCTAAGGCATACCTTCTCTGTAGTAAATATTGAAACATTTGGCTAATACATAAAAATGTAAACTGATCTAGATATTACCTACAATATCAGAATAATTCCCAAACCTGAAATAAATCTGAACAGTTATTGGTTCCTGTATTTTTACTACTGGTTATGGTTATTATAGAAAATAATGCAGTTACACATAACTGCTGAAAAAAAAATACTTGAAAAGCCCAATTTGTAGAACAAATGAAATCATACTTAAGAATTTATTTAAAGCCGAGACATATATATACCTGATTAATTAAGAGATATTATATTTCACGAAAGGACGCCCATATGCTGACTCACAAATGTGCACGCCCATACAACATAATTAATTTATGGTGTAACAACCTACTATGCTTTCATGAACAAATGATATACCATTTAGGACACAAAATTATTGTCTCATGTATGTATGTACATAGTAACAGGAAGAAGGAAATGAATGTTATATTACATGTGTCTTGTATTTTTGTGTCTAACCAACTGAGAGAGAGAAAGGTTTGGAAGCATATATGTAAGATGTATCCATTTAACAATAAAATATAACAGAAAACCTTAAAAAACATATACAGGAAATTGATTTATTTCCTTCTAAATATACTGTTTATCAATTCATCAGTGTGTTAGATGAACTTATTAGATTAAGAAATACACAGCAGTGTATAATCTCGTACTACAAAAGGTTCTGTAGTACAGTCACAGCATGGCCAGATGTTATCTCCAGGTCGGCCACATGGTCTGGTCCAATATTCCTAGAAGCAGCCAGGAACACATGTGTACAGGGAAGCACTTGGGTACATCTGTCCTCAGGCCGACATACAAAGCATGCCAGTCAAATCAATACACTACAATTCATGTGGGATGAAAAAATAGTCCATCTGCCCACACTGGCTGCTTGGATACAGAAATGTTGCCATGGAAACCAACAACACCTGACAGCATTCATACGAGCACAGCTAGAATTGTTCCGTCTGCTATTGGCTAGGGAACATCAGGTGAAGCAAACTGCTGAATTCTAAAATAAATATCATTAGAGCAACTGTGTAAATATTATTTATGATAAATTGGCTAAAGGGGTCTGTGGCCAATTTTACAATTCAGTGACAATGACATATATGTGACATTTCCAATAGAAATTTATTCTCTGATATTTGTGTGTTACTTATTAATTGAATGGCATAAAAAATCAAAACTATGAACAGGCTTGGTTTTATGTAAATCTATATCTTTGATATTATGTCCCTTATTTTCATTTGTTTCTAATTAGAGCAGAAAAATGCTATTGAGTATACAATTTACAATAAAATATTTATAATATATTTAAGAAAATGACCACATATTATTTTAATGTTTCAGGAAATATAATGTACCAGCGAATATATTGTACTGAAGGTACTTGTTATATTTTTATATATTGATGTCACAGACCTGTGTCATATTACAAACACTAGAACTTCTCCTTACTTAACAAGTGTACCTTCAGCTTATTTATAATCTTTACTTGATATATAATTTATATTTTTTTACTTCCTAAAGTTCTTCCTCAGATTGAATCCCTGAACAAGAGTTCAAACTGATATTATTAAATTTACCTTTGCAAATGTGGATTCTGAAACTTGAGCAAATATGTCAAAAGAATTTTAAAAACATTCACTCTGAAAATATCCAGATTATTGTAAAAGTAAAATAAGTGGGGTCTGAACATGGATCCTTGGAGAAGTTCCAAAAACAGTTCTCATTTGGTGTTAATTGTAATTTGAAAACCATTGTTTACAAAGTATGTGATACCAGACAGCAGAAATATGGAGAAGTATTAAGCAATAGCCCTATTTACACTAGAAAAATGTGGCGCGCGCTAGACAGGTCCAGAAGAATGTGGAGCAGGCTACATTTTAACTCACGTTCACACTGTGCCAGACCAAGTGACCATGTACAGCGCGCTACCTTGTCAAGCTAAGCTGCATTGCACTTGGCCTGGCCAAGAATCTCCATAGCGTTTACACGCAGATAAATAGTGCAATCTAGCGTGGTCTAGATTGGATTCCCCCTTGCGTGCATGGCTAAATCCTAGTCACATGACGGCCGAGTCTTGCTGGAGCGCGCTGTAGGGGTAGCGCGCTCAACTTCTGTTTACACACGTTCGAAGCACAAATGTAGGCCGCGCCAGACTCAGTCTGGCGCCCGCTAGAATATGGAACTGACTCAAACTGGTGGTCAAAATCTAGCGAGCTCCAGACCAAAAATCTACGAAATCTGGTGCATTTTGGGGACCTGGCCCGCGCTAAACAATGTAGAGCCCTCCAGAAAAACGTGTATAAATGAGGCTAATAAATTAATATCTTTACTACCAGGGGGACCATCTAAAGGCCTTCAGCTTTTTTTACAGATCAACAAATGAATTTGTTTGACACACTTGCTCACTAAGAACAAAATGCTTCCTTTTTTTCTCAGGTCCACCAAACTTTCTGAGAAATGAATCTAAAGCTAATACTTGTTAATCAAATTGAATAAAAAAAACTCCTCAGCAACTCAAAGGCCTAGTAAAATATTTATGTGCGTCCTTAGTTAACATTAGTAATGTGGTGTCACTCTTAATTCAGGAATGAATACTGAACTGCATCTGCACATGTACACTAATTACAGCCAGTGTCCCACTGACCAGTGTCCAGTGACCAGCGTGGGCTCATAAACATGCAGCAAACTGAAGCGGTTCAGTTTATCATATCATGAATTATCATGAGACAATATGAGGTCAGATTACAATCAAGGACAGATAAAGTCCAGTATCATTAATCACCTGTCACTCACATTTTATGTAACCTGTCAAGCTGTACCTGTATGTAGCATCCCTACAGGGAATGCTAGCATCATCCACTGATTCAAATCCCCATCAGTTCTGTATCTGGATGATAGTTACTACTTATTAGTACTTTACAAGTAAAATATAAATTGTCTGATAAAAGGATACATTTCTTCATCATTTACTGACAGGCATGTGAGAGGAACCTAGAGAAACTTCCTAAAAGGATGAGGGTCATGCCAGTTACAAGTATTTTTTTTAGAGAAAATTCCTTAAAATGGAAAATCTCAATTTCCTGAAATCCAAAAATTTCCTTTAATTCCTCATGCCTTAACATACCGGTACTTTCTCTCTTTAAATGGAGCCCTGTTGGAAACTTGAGTGGATAGAAGTTTCATATCTCATACATGTGTGTGCATGATTTAATGTTTTCATGGACATGGTAGGAGATTTTTGTGTCTGTGATGTAACAAAGTCATGCAAATGACACATGTAAGTTATGGGCATGTGTTAAAGAGTCACGCCCAGGTGATCATAAGTCACTGATATGATTTATTAACTTGTGTGCATAAGATCAACAAAGATTTATTTTTTTATACTAACATATATACCGATCAAGATGACATCAAAAGAGACATTCACAGACTAATCCAGATTTTAAAAAAAATAAACAACTTCAAATGGCTGTGAAAGATTACAAAGTTGCTCATTTTCATCCAGGGCATCTTTTTCATTTATTTTTACCTTTTAGTATTGCTTGACCTTTGACTTAGGGGCCTTTTTTCAAGAATATTTGTGGTTGTGCTGCCTCACTGTTATTACTGACAGAACCCTAGGCTACTCAATCCACAAAGTAACTTACAGGTCACCTGTGGGACACTACATAAGACACCTAAGTGGGACACTATATATGACATACCAATGTGGTTTTACAATCTATCAATCTTGATCACACGTGGGTGTTCCTATAGTGAGTGAATCAGACATCTACTGGATCTGTAATACAGTTCATGTCTGGCACCTGGAACCAGGACATTCAAACTAATTTTCAACATAATACAGTGTCTTCCTGTCTAACGCTTTTACATGTAGATAGCTGTAGATAGCTTCTCCCAGTCACTGTTCAAACACCTTACATCCTGCACTTAAAAAGTGACCTACACGAAGAAGTAAAAGTGGTATCAAAGCTTCTCTTTACAAATGCTGAGCTCCAGTGCACAAAGCCTTAATAATAACACGCCCTATTCGGAGATAGATGAAGTGTTATTACAGTGTAGTCACTTGTGTGTTGTTTGTATAAAATTGAAGAACAGCTGAACTTATAGTTATACAGGTGTTATGTGAAAAAAAATAGACTTAGATGGCAGACATGTTGTTCATCCTGAGTGCTGAGCTTAAGAAAAAATAATGATGACATTGCAGTTTTGCTATAACTTAATTTGCTTTACATATATACAGGACTGAGTACCTTATTATTTTACCTATATTGAAATAAAAGCTGATTACAGGCCTAATTATACCTAACCATGCCACACATGAAGACGTTTGGCCAATTTGAGTTTAAAAGTAACATAAAATAATATGTATATAGGTAAAATGTTATTTCTTTGCCACAGTTGTATTGGTTATGACATTTTATGTGTCAGTGTTAGGACCATGGATGGTGTCTTTCCAGTACGTTATAAGCATTCCTACATAGAACTATAATTCTTATAATAATTATATCAGAATACCTTGAGCCTGCAACCCTAGTAATAGGCATTACAACCATTACAAACATTAGACGAGGAATGGCACAACTAAAGAGTAACTCACATGTACACCTCTCTGTCTCAGGACAATACACTTGCGTGAGACAATACACTTCAGTAAACAGTCTTTTTTATATTTAGCTGCATCAGTGCATGTATCTTGATTTGCCTCTTATTTTTACCTGCCTTTTTGTTCTTCATTACATGAATTTTAATCATCATATCATCCATCCATATAAACACATACCTTGTCAAGACAGTGGGTGATTTTATAGCCACTCCACAGAAATGTTTATGCCATCTTGAATTCTTAATTGTCGTTTAAATACAAAATACTATTCCACAAAACACCAGCTAATATGGCTACTGGTCGTAGTACAGACTATATATACTTGATTATGCTTATGATAGGCCGCGTCAGCGGCGAACGCTGAGTAGGCGACACAATAGTTAAGCCAACTAAAACTGTCACTTTTTCAACCTGCGGGCATTTAATAATGGTGCAAGATACGGTCTTTAAACTTTATAACTGAAAGGTTTAAATGTTTCTCTTACCTACTGTATCATTTTTTAATCATTCGCGCGTCAGAATTTAGTAATCCATGCATGTAAACATGGCCTTGTTTGACCCCTGTGAACGCACGCGGAGGTCGCGTGGTCAGGAAATTCCAAAAAAAGTGCTTACATTAACCTCGTTTGCGGCATGGTTTAATCACTTGTAATCGGGTTAAAAATAATACCATTAGAAAATTGACATCGTGGGGAATCGGGCGCTGGTATGCGCAAATTTCTAAGCCAATTTTTCGCTGATTTTGAGCAAATTTGAAATGTTTGGAGAATATTTAGAAATATATTGAAAAAAATTATGAAAAGTTGCATGGGACAGTCTGATAGAGCAGAAACTTTTGCATATGATGCAGTGATTTGTTTTTTATTACGCGCGGCTATTTTTTGTCGCAAAGGGAATTCCCGAATAATGTTGTGGTACCCGCGAGGCGGGAGAAGTTGCAGTTGTCACTGCCGTCTTGAGGTTAGCGACAGCCTGTCACCCCAAACGTCGATTTTAGATATACGGAAGACGATGGGGTGACAGTACAAGCTATTGGGTTCGCATCAATTCTAGTATGTGCAGATGTGCACGCCATTTCTGATACTACTTTTTCATCTTCATCTACTTCTCGAGCTGTCATTTTCCTGAGTTAAGACAAAAAGTGACGTTATTCTGTTGGGGAAAATAATAATTATTACATCTACGGTTGACTTACGTGTATTCGTGCAGCAGTTTCTAATACCGAGGCTGGTTTTACTCGAAAAACTCGTCTCCACGTCTGTTAGCGGGAGAACCATAACTTCCGGTAGGGGATTCCCAAACGGCTATGTGTAAAACTCGGAAGTCCGAAGTCGGAAGCAAGGATTTTTTTAAATAAAGCAATGATCGAAGCATAATTAAAATGCTACTACATCAATGGAAAGTACCATTTTATTTTTATTGATAGAATAATGCAAAAATCATAGTTATCCATCCCAAGTTATGGACTATTTTTTTCTCGGAAATGCCCGGTTATGGTCCAGATGTGTAAAACTCGGAAGCCAGTAATGGCTAATGCACTGGTCATCATATCGTCAGCAAACGTGTCAAGCATTTTCAATTATTTCAATATGAAATATTTTTCATAAACTCAATCTGTTTTTTAACATTCATGATGCTGTTTTTTTATAATATATTATATTGATATTTTATTTCATTTTGTAAAACAAGATTATATTAACTCATCAATATTTTACAATTTTACCGTATGTTGGGGGAAAAAGTTCAGTAAATGTTTAAAAATAAATTGTTACAGAGCAAATGTTATAGATATAAAACATTCTGTTTAATTATAGAACCTGATACCAGCAACTATTAAGTTCAGAGAGAAGGATGTCCGAAAGCGCACAGTACTATACTGTATCGAGAATTCCGACTATAGTCCGGTCAATTTTGTTTTCTGAGGATAAAAATATAAGGATCAAATAAAAATAGTGAGTATACACGGAATATTCAGATGCATGGATTTTTATAAAGATCAAAATATATTGAATTTTCATATTTGTTTAACGTATGGGAAATATATTACTGTTTTTATTTTGAATGACATCGTAATTTATAACTATTTTTAATGCCGTATTAGGGTTTATTATACCATATTTATTATTCAGTGGTGCATCCATAGAGGGCGCAAGCCCATTCAGACGTAATATCTCTCATTTTATCGAGTTCTTTTCCAATATAAATTCGTAATCAATTTTCATTTCTTTTTCAGATTACTTTTTTATTCCCCAGCAATTTCATTATTATATTTTTTACTTTCCAATTCATAAGTTGGTGATTTACTCCACTATGAGAGCATCCAAATATATACTAGTATATTGAGGAATCCCCCCCCCCCCCCCCCATTGCATTACCGTGCGAGTCATGCACGGTCTCCCCACAGAGCTCAGCTCGGGGTGGGATCGACCGTGAAAAATCTCACGCCTCCTCGGCTGATACTCAGACTCACGCACTGTGAGCCTGGGCGCTCACAGATCACAAAAGTCGGTAAAATGCAAAGATTGTCATAAGACTTAAACATATCAATTATTTTACAATGAGTACTACCTTTAAATAGTGACATTTTGCAAGTTATAAATGTATAGACACGCATTTCATCATTGACATTAACATGTTACGAACTTTTGAATATTTGGACTTTACAGTTTATACCGTAATTTTATAGAAATATAAATATTAAAGCCCAACAACCTCAAGTTTGAATATATTGTTCAAAAACATGAAGGAGAATAGTTGCGGAAAACAGAAAATCCTCATAATCATTTGTTTAAGGTGCCTCAAAATGTCCTCTTTACATTGCATATTTTAAAAATTAATCCCTTCCCATACATTCCCCATGTAATTATAAATATCTTTAACAAAAACATAGCTCTAGATGGGGCGAAATATATTACGTGAAAATACACCCACACATATGTATATATATATATATATATATATTAAATTTACAAAAAAAAAATTTATAGTTTTTCAATTACGTATGTATTGTACACTAATTAAAAGCAGAATCATGCATAAACAATTTTAATATATGCATGCAACTATAATTATAATGTAACTGCATTTGGGCTGTGGCTCTAACTGACCACAAGTTAACCAGTGCGTCTCTGTGACTTCCGAGTTATACACATTGGATCACATCCCAGCACTTCTGACTGACTTCCGAGATGGCTTCCGAGCACAAAATCATCCATAACTTTCAGATTAAAGAATGGATCACTATTATTCTTCACAGAATGATAATGAAGATCTTATTCTATCGGGGAAAAACAAAACGGTTTTGAAGCGTTAGCATTTTGTACATGCTTTAAACTGCTTTATTTATAAGACAATTCCTTGGTTTCCGGCTTCCGGCTTCCGACTTCCAAGTTTACATACACGACCGCGCCATGACACATTTAGTTTTGAATGAGAAGTACCGCTTCACGTGAATCGGTGCCACAGTGATGAAAGGAGGTAATAAATGTAATTATTTTTGTGTAACAACAGTTCTTCTTCGATATTAAGCACATATAATACGACTTTATATGCCTGTGATGCCAAATAATACCAGACAGTAAATATTTTGATCCGACCCTTAGAATGGGCGTTCTGTTGTGACTGCCATCATGACTCCAGGCCCTATCAGTTTATTTCCGAAGGCCTGAATGTCATGTTGTCATGGCTATCTTGAGGTAAGACACACACTGATATAGACATCAATATTTGTTCTTTTTCGATAAAATTAATAATATTGCATAGAATTTGAAAAGATACTCATATTTTTATAACATATCTTAATTATTTTTTTAATATTTCATAAAATATATGATTTATTCCATTTAATTAAAAAGTTTTGCTGATAAA
Source organism: Sipunculus nudus (assembly GCA_026874595.1). Lineage (NCBI taxonomy): Eukaryota > Metazoa > Annelida > Sipuncula > Golfingiida > Sipunculidae > Sipunculus > Sipunculus nudus. The sequence continues at coordinate 48,945,065 of CM049313.1, read as the reverse complement.
GTGACATAGGTGGCGCTCACAATTTTCAATCCAGTATATTTAAATACATTTCTCCAATGCAAAATGATATTGGTGATTCCAAAATATGACATAAAAATAAACTTGAATGTTTAATGCCCAAATGAGGCATTTTGGAATAAAATCTAGATTAATTAGACTATATTTTCAACAATTTAATAAAATAACTAAGGGACTGAGATCGTCAGATGGGCGATAATAGGGGTTATTATGTACCATGAATAAGATGTTCCTTTTATTACATGTCATCTGTATAAAGATATATTCCATATTTTTACATAAATAATGCATTAAATTGATTAATAATAATCAGAAGCTACCTCATAATACAATTTTACGAACAGATGGCTCTTTTTTTAGAAGATTGGTATAGATTATCTCAATACTGACATGCAAGGATATTGACCCTGATTTGTAGACAAGTTGTGTATGTTATATATAAATGATAGGTGTGTGTTAGGTTTACTTGATGTCAAGTATATAATTTTTTAGCGTATTTTCTTGTTGTAACTTCTTCATAGTGAACTAATGTATGGCTATATGATATCCATATATTCTTTTATTCAAATTATAATTAGATAATGCAAGATGTTTATATTTTCTACTGATTAAATTGTGCCACAAATTATTTTATTAAACAAAACATAAGTTTCTTCATAAATAACAGGCAATTGTTTGCTATCATAGGGAAAACATATAATTTAAAATCAAGCATTTCTATGTAAGTGTATGTGTAGCTTATGAGTATTTCAGCTTCAATTTTTCAATAACTGTGGTTAAATTACTTTCAATTACAATTAAGGTGATCACCTACCTAAAAACATGTGTGCTATGATAAATGTTAGACATACTGCATCATCTGTACATTGAACAATGTGTGTCCCCATGATTGAGCATTATAAACATTTACATTTCTTTTAGTATTTCTTGAAAAAAAATGGTTAAACAATTCTGAATGTTTCAGAGGTGTATCTTTACTAGATGCTTTCTTTTCGAAATGATCCATGCCAAAGATCAGTGTCAAATTTTTATAGGTTTTACACAATATTGTTTATTTTATTTTGTTTTGTAATCTCATAATCCACATTGTGCATTGTAAGCTGATATATATGATTATTTTCCTTAATCCATTTTATATAAGTTTAATTTAATTATGCACTGTATTATTATCATTGATATTTTGTAGTCATTTAAATATGCTAAATAATATTTTATCATAACAAACCAAAGATTTCTTTATAAATAAGTTAAATTAACTGTTTGGGACCAGAGGAGTACATCATAAAAAAAAATAAATTAGTGTATAATGTAGTACATTAATGTACATGTGTTATATGTGTATTTTTATATATTTTTACATTGGTATTTGTTAACTGTGTGTTTATGATGTTATAAAACAAACCAACACAAGATGTTAACTGCTGACTTACCTTATGATTGAGATATATAAGATTTGCTCAAACATGCTGCTTAAAATATATGTTGTATATATATTATTATTACTGTGAATTAGTATATATGCATTTATTTTTTCCTTGTATTATCTATGTACTAAATTGTCAAGAAATTGGGCACACAAAAAATAATATAATATAATAATATAAATTATAAAATATAATATAAAATAAGAATAATATTTTGACACAGTATGTAGCCTCTGTATGTAGATACAGACAAAACGAAATGTTGCTAAATGCTAAATATATCATATCAATATGCCTGTTGTTGTTGCTGTTCTGATCATGTCAGGGTTCAAGATAAACCATCACCTGCCACATTTAGAACTTGAAATTCTTTTACTGAACAGTGATAATAATTTATAGCCAGTACATCCGTATGAATGTAAATCTGCATCACAGTACCCATAACTTATCCATCACACTTTGACCATATGATGCCTCCAATTCAGGTAAGTGTACATATATATTGTACATATTGACACATATATATATATATATATATATATATATATATATATATATATATATATATGTATGTGTGTGTGTGTGTAAATAATATGATATGAATGATTTATATGCAAATACTTATGTTTATATTGCAGAAACAAAGAATGGTTGCAAGCAGTTTGAATCTGTACAGCTCTTGGTGACCTGACAGCAGCCCCAGTGTCCGCTCTCAGCATACTCGCTGCCTATGGATGCTGAATATCTTCTATATTTATACATAAATAGCCATTTTTTGCATTTTATATATGAATTTGCATTTTCCAAATAAATATTTGTATTATTAAAGAAAAGGTGTTTTTATTTTTTCAATATTCTGCATGATTTGAGAAGTTTATTAGATGCGCAAGGTAGTCATCGCTTTCATTCTTGATCAGCCTCCCTGTTCTGAAATAAATTCTGTACATAAACAGACATGTCTGTAAAAATAATTCTAAATAACGTAATAACTTCTTATTCACTTATAACATGTACTTTTTATAGGTTTATAAGGAATAGAAAAAAATATTAGCCTATCTTTAAAATTGTAGTTGTCACGAGCTTCTAAAATTGGCTAAAATTGCTTAATTTTTACCTCGACCGCTCAAAAAATGACTAAGTCCGAATTAATTTTTTCAAATTTTAGTACCTTATTACTTTAAATTTAATCCATTTAATTTAAAACAAAATTGAAATAAGTTAAATTTGATGAAAATGCTGTGTATTCCTTCAATTTCCACTCACTTGGATTCTTTTAATATACCTTTACAGCCAGGTACAAATTGATCAGAACTGATTAGGCCCAGTCCAGGACAGGTGTGTCTCCCGGGCCCCATTTACCTGGATTTCTCTAATTGGTGATAACTTCATAACCAATAATGATAAAAACAAAATTCAAACAGATTATTGTATTGTTTTGAGAGCTGCATCATGTAGATATACAATCTGGACCATATAAACCATTTGAAATTTTAGTGACTCCCCCTACTTATGAATATAAATATACTATTTTAATATAATGTAAATTTATATATATATATAAATATATATATATGTATATATATATATATATATTATATAAATAAATAATTTTAGCTTACATTACAACTTACAAAATACAACTTACAAGTTATATAAATTTCTTTCTCTAACTGAGCAATGATGATATATATTATTATTTATTTTAAAACCAATTTTGGCAATGATGGTAAAAACAAAATCAGCTTTAGACATAACCTCACTTTCAGGGAAAATAAAAACAGATCTTACCACAGCCACAGTTATTTATAACTTAGCAGAGAAATACAAGCCATATGCCATGATCATGAGGGGGTACCGTAACACTGGCAGACATTCATGGAAGAACACGTGTTTGGGGGCAACTGTCAAACACAAGACCAGCAAATCGGCCCCTGCCTTGTTTGTGTTCTGTATGGGAATAATTATAAACATAAACAAGTACGTACCTTCAGCTTGCGGAGTGTGTTACTTCACTCAAGCGATTTTTTATGTACACTGTGAGATTCCTTGTGTTGTGTTTGACGTTTCAGTGATCACTGAGCTTGAACATAATATTCAGAGCGGAGAGTGGAGCCCCCAACATGAGTCGATTCAATCGTGACCTCTCGACCTCAAAGGTTGTGAGAAATGAAAGTTGTGTACATGGTTGGTCCCTAGGTTATTATTACTCAGAAAAATTTTGCAAATCCCAAATGCGACGCTATTAATTTACAAGTAACTGCATTGATTATAAAAAAACTGCCTACTTAATTTGTACCTTATTGCATTAGGATATGATAATTGACGGGTTTCGGTTTAATTTTATATTCAGAGCCAATAAATTTATCTCAAAATATCGACAACCTCCTCGATTTATGACATTCAACCAATCACGGCGACAGAAATTAGGGCAGACGACCGTATAAACCAATCAGAATACACGGAGTAGTGAGTCGTGACCCAGTAGTATTGCCACGTGGTTTCATCTCGGTCACGCCACATGCTCATCATAACAAATGATAATGTGGTTACATAATGCCATGTGCGTCAGCACTGACTCGGGACTAGCCGTTTATCCTGGATTTTCCATGGGGTGACACCCTCATCCGCCAGATCCATGTGGCAATCATGATGCAAAATACTGATTCAGACCACGCGAGTTTGGCCCGATCATGCCACCGTGATCTAGCTGACGTTATATAGGGGAGGGTATAATTCGCTGATCAGCGCGCTGATCAGCGGTCTGCAGTATAAAACGCTGATCAGCGCGCTGATCAGCCACCTTTAAATGACAGCATTGATTTCAGGCAAATTATCTCCCATACAGCAACCTCCGCCTATTATGTGATTAGATATGATACAAAGACACCTTTCCTATCAGTATTACGTATTTACAAACATATGCATTTATTTTTGTTGAGTTCATAATTATACATGAAACGCAAGTTACCTAGCTGCCAGTGACTGTTTCGCTGATCAGCGGCGCTGATCAGGAACCTTCCTATTCAAGCATTTATATTAGACAAATTAGCCCCATATAACAACCTCCGACTATTATATGATTAAATGTGATTTAAAGATACATATTCTTTAAGAGTTTCATATTTACAAACAAACGAAAACAATTTTAATGTGTTACAAGTTTATTATACATGAAACCTTCTTACCACCTACTATTTCGCTGATCAGCAAACTGAGCAATCGCTGATCGGCAATGATTTACGTACTTCTTGACTAAGATACCTGTCACGGGTGATTCTCTATAACGGTAATACTGAAGGCTCTCAGTTGTTTTACTTATATCCTGTGAAACCGAATGATTGCCAATACATCACCCAGACCAGGCTACTTCATACAACTTTAAAATACCAGTGCCCCACCGACCACTCGGAGATATTAGCTAACAGTAGGGGGCGCTGCAGTAATTTGTCGTCAGGTGTACACCGGCCAGGTGAGATAAATAGCTGAAATATGCACTAAGTATGAATGTATATAAAATTTGAATTAATCAAAAATAAAAATGTTAAATGTATATAGCCATAATAAAAGACTGATTATCCTCTTATTTTTTAGTAAGAACTGTACGTATAGCCTAATGAATCTTTCACTCTTCATTTCTAATATAATCGTTCCTTATATAAAAAACTTTCACAAGTTTCTTTACATCCCTCTTATATTTCCCTTTTTTGCATTTAAAAAGTGGGTCGCCAGAATCTTTTTCAACACCGTTGTATAGATTATATATATATATATATATATATATATATATATATATATATATATATATATATATATATATATATATATATGAAGTAACGTCAAAGAATACCTCCACAAAAAAAATCATTATCGGTATTTATTTTTTTTTTCATTTTACAACAGGACATTTCCATCATTGTGTAAAAAAGTCCGCATATCTGTTACTTTAACATCATTACTTATATATTTCTCAAAAATGATTGGAATAGGAATGCTTTTCATAGTTTTGGAAAACAGCATACTCTATTAGCATAAATATAATGATTTCTAGAAAGGTTGAAGGAGTAATTACTTTTAATCACAACACAATAATAAATCAACTTTTTCAACGGTAGTGAATGTCGATGAACGGTGTTGAAACAATAAGGTAACAGGATGGATGTAACTTCTAAATTCTGCAATGGCATTGTTATTCAGAATTTTATCATTATTATAGGGATCAATGTGTTGGGTATTATAAAATATTAAACTCTTAAAATGTTATTACAAAAGAAATCTGCATGCTTCAAGTAATAATTTTGCCAATGATTTCATTTATTTTAATTCAACACAGTTCTCTTTCTTCAGCACAGTTATATGTTGAAATAGGCATCATTTCAAGAAATAAATAAAATGACTTAGAAATATATTAGAAAATGATTTTATCGCCCACATTTTTATTGACCGAGGAAGATTGCTATAAATTTCCCTTCTATTTATTGCATTATACCTTCTGTGGGTTGCAGTTTTATTTTGTTTCAGGATATAATCGGAACACATTTAAATTAAAAATACGCAATTTACAAGGTTAAAATATATTTTTACAATACAATACATCGTACAAGTGAACCTTCCATTTTTTTCTAAATAAATTATGCGGGACCGCGCAAGTCTGTAACAGTGTTGAAATTTATAATACACTTAGGGCATTAAATTAGCCGAAACTATAATTAAACATGAAAGTACCTGCTCTGCTGAAAGAAATTTTATATACTAGTAGTTTACATTTTTATTGCCATAATAGACTCCAAAAAATAAATATTAAGATGTTACTTTTTAGATACTGTATACCTGCTGAAATGAGAAGTTTTTTGTAGAAAGACCCTTCCATTAAATTGTAAATCCTTTTACGGTTTCTTTAGGAAAACGACTAAATATGCCTTCTTCTAAATAATTAATTATTGCCCTTTCACTTTTGTCTGATAAAAATTCACGTTGTCTTGACAGTTCCTATATAGGCCTACTTTTAAATTAATTAAAAAAAATCAACAATATTAGCGATCGCAAAAAAATTACAGTCCAAATATTTTGCTGTTGGTTCATTCGTGGCATTTTCACTTGAATATATGTGCAAGATATTGTAAATAAATTAAAATTTTAAAATTCATTCAAACTTAGTTTTAATCTCAGCTATTTCTATCACCTGGCCGGTGAAAATCTACCAACAATTTACTGCAGCGCCCCCTACTGTCAGCTAATATCTCCTGTGGGGAACGGATTTTTGTATGTGGTACGATGTTTTAGCAGTCATTTGGTTTTCACAGGAAATAATTAAGTAAACAACTGAGAGGTTTCTATGTTACCATTTTAGAGAATCACAGATGACAGGTATCATAGTCATGAAATACGTAAGTCATTGCCGATGAGCACTTTATCAGCGTCAAGCGATTGCGCAGTTTGCTGATCAGCGAAATAGGTGGTAGAAAGGTTTCATGTATATTAAGGAACACATTAAAAATGTTTTCGTTGTTTTTTTAAATATGAAACATTGATAAAATATATATCTTTAAATCATATTTAATCACACAATAGTCGGAGGTTGTTTTATGGGGGCTAATTTGTCTTAGATAAATGCTTGGATTGAAAGGTTCCTGATCAGCGCCGCTGATCAGCGAAATAGTCACTGGCATGTAACTTACGTTTCATGTATAATTATGAGACAATAAAATTATATGCATATGTTTGTAAATACTTAATACTGATGAAAGGTGTCGTTTTATCATATCTAATCACAAAATAGGCGGAGGTTGCTGTATGGGAGATAATTTGCCTCAAATTAATGCTTAAATTGAAAGGTGGCTGATCAGCGCGCTGATCAGCGTTTTATACTGCAGACCGCTGATCAGCGCGCTGATCAGCGAATTATACCCTCCCTTATATAGGCCTATAGTATAGCCTATATAGGCCGTATTAATTGACCACGTGTACGCAAACTGGAAGAGTACGTGTACGTAGGCCTACAAACGTTTGCGTCATGCCGTTACTTGAAAAACTTCTTGTTATTATAGTCCGTTCCAGCACCTCTGTCCACCTGTTTTTTCGTGATTATTCTTTTTTTGATAATCAAAGAACGTCCAAACTTTTTGATCTTAGGACAGAAAGAGGAAAAAGCGTAATTAACTATAATGGAAATAATAGCGCGTACCTTAATTAAGTCATTTTCCTGTAAACAATTTAAAAGCATTTTATGAGTAACATGTCTATTCTGTAGCGACATCATGCCACTAATCTGTGAAATGGGCATATCAGGGATTAGTGATGACGTCATAATAGACGTGACGTACTAAAGAGGCGCCCATGTTCATGGGACCAATAACCAAGAGCTCCCGACCCCTGTTTACAGCGAGACTTGTATTCTCCGCGTGCACGCGCTTCACTGTTACGTCAGATTACTTTACATCCATATCCAAGGAGGATAAACAATGGCCATATATTAGGGACGCCATGAACCACGGATATATATGAGATATGTCAACCAGGCCGTGAAGTGAATAGTATTTATATTTTGAGTAGGTAAGGTACCAAAAATTACGCTTTTGCCTCTTAATGCCATTGGTGCAAATATTTTTTTCCAAGTTTGTCTTATGTAGAGATAATCGCGAAAAAACAGGTGGACAGGGGTGCTGGAACGGACTATAAGTATAATAAAGATATTTTACACCTCGTTCAGGAGGTACACGCGGTAGGCCTGCTTTTTTTTATTTTTATTTTATCAACTTCAATTGGTTTTAGTTGGTTAACGGACATATGACATGTTTATTGTTAATTGGTTGGTTTTCCAAATATTAAATTAGGGACCTTATCCGATATTGCCGTCTAGACTATATTACCTAAGGATCGATAGGCCTAATCCTTCGAACTTAGTTTCTTTAATAAAGATATAGCCCAGAAAACGCCGATCCCATGCACCCCAAACGTACAGATCGACTGTTTTATTTGTTCACATTAGGCTATATACGTTCCTAATTATAACAGCTAAGGGGGGGGGGGGGGGGGGGGGGGTTCGCCAAAATAATTCAAACACATAAATGAACAAGGACATCTGGCGTTAAGTCAAACGAACCAGAATTGTGCAAAGGGCATTTTGTAACTTTATAGGAAAATTTTTAAAATTTATACATAAGCAACCAACCACTTAAGGTTACGATTCAGGTTATTTCCATTTGTCAACATTGCTGTGTTAAGGCTTTATATATATATATATATATATATATATATATATATATATATATATATATATATATATATATATATATATATATATATATATATATATATATAATAGTTTTTAGATAAACGAGCACATATACATCGGTAAATCACGTACAGAGGCATATAGGGCCTATTATGAGCACCTTTCATTACAGGATCCTGCTTAATTCAAATTAAACAGAGGTCATTTATATGTATACGCAGAGTAAGCCAGAATACCAAACAATTCTATAGAGAACGTACATGAATAGCTCGCTTTAAATGTTTTTCTCATAACTGATCAAGGTATACAGGCCTAATGCGAAGGTCTGTGCATTGGGAAATACACCGGGTATAATGCTTCAATGCTGGACCATTACTTTTCATGTATATGAACAATGCAAGTACTAAACATTTTGAATAAGAAACAATTACACAACATCACTGCTGGCATGAAATTCTGGCATGGATGCACACAACACATAAAATAATTGTAGCTGGCACCACCAGTCCTGTATATAGTCAGGTGGCTTAAGGGAATTATCGTTACACGCCGGATAAAAGCACCAAATTTGGTATGAAGTATTTACAGGTCAATCCTGATCATTCTGGAGGGGGTGCCTATCCGAACTCGGTTTCTAGCTCTTTTTGCAAGTCCGAGTCCAAAATAACAGGATTTTAAGTAAAATTTCACATGTTTACAACAATAAACGGAATGTTGTAAACTCGATTGACTCTAAAACTCATTTTAAATTAATCAATATACATAATAAGAACACCATAATGAAAAATCATGAACAGTTATCGTTGATATTGTGACGCAAATCATGTTAAAGTATGATTCTAGGTCGCTTGAGGTCAAAAGGTCACGTCATCCATTGAAGTGAAACTGTATCCTGTGAGTATGTTTAAAAGCTCTCATGTTCTGAAGTGAAAATATTAGAGAAGATAAGAAATATATAATTTTGATTTAAAAAAACTGGATTATGGTTAGGATTTTTAAGATTAAACACCCATATAATTAAAATATATAGGGAATATACTAGTATATATACACATTATCAGTTAAACCACCCCCTTCGAAAGCTATATCTGAAGTCGTATTTACGAAGAATCCAGGTGATTGAAACAGTTTATTGAATTGTCAACACCTTTAATCATTATTTATCAGGGCACAAATACATCTCGATCATATTATATGGTAAATGCGATCATGTAAATATATCATGAAGCAATATTTGTTTGCACTCATCTAAAATAATATGTATCTTGGGGGGGAAAGGGCTATATATATATACAGGCAAGTCCATGGACTTATTGAGTATATGATAAACAAATTGACGGTTCTTGAACACTTGTTGTTGGTATTATATATGTTCGGAATAATAACATTTCCAAGAAATTAATAAATTGCAGTAAAATCATTGATGGTAGCAATTTAGATCAAGATTCAATACGACGGAGTTTCCAGTGGCGTTTAGTCTTCTGTGGCATTTTATGGGTTGAGAGTGGATTATGGTTTGTTCATATATTCAAATAAATACTTACATCGCTGATAATTTTATATAACTACATAATCTTAATTCAATATGAAATTATTTTACTGATTTCAACTTCAATTTGCCAGAAATAGACTAAATCAAAGAATTCGGTATTTATTTACATTCTATTAACATAAAAAAACTAGTTCATACTTAATGTTTTTGCACTGAAGAAAAAGTCTGACTACATTTACGCTTTTGTTTATAATTATTTATATAGGTAAAGTAAATATATGATAATGATGTATTATGATGAATTAAACGTCATGTTAGCGTGAGTCTAAACATTTGTAGTCAAAAACAATATTTTCAAATGTCCAAATAGTCAGCTAACTTAACGGAATTATCGTTACATATCGAACAAAAACACCTAATTTTGAGAGAAGTATCTTCAGGTCAGTCCTTCAGGTGCCCATTCAGCAGGCCAGAGTCCGTCATAGCAGGATAACAAAACGTTATCAGACCTTTACAATAACGAAGGCAACGCGGTAAAGTCGGTTGAATCTATATTTCATTTTCATTTAATAAATATACATATAAAGAACACTTTTAAAATATATCAAGCATCTGTTTGAGTAAAGACCAAAACTAGTTTAAATGTTAAATGTTGCAAGCTTCAGGTCAGAAGGTCGCGTCATCCCTTCATCCTTTAATTGGCCCCACGTTTTAAAGGAAATATTGGAGCTCAGCATTTAAGAAACATTAATATTATTTGAATATAAATCAATACTGCATAACTGTTTGGATGATAAAGATCATACATACTATAGGTGCCATCTGGGCAGGTCAGTGTATGATTAGAGTTTATATTCGCAGTCTGCATAGACTGGACCATTATTTTTACTGGACAACACCTGTATTGATAGTAATTTTGGCGGCCGCATATTTTGATTTAGAATTTAATGTGTACCATATCATACCCTTGTCGTCTATTCCAGCAAGACCATCTGTTTAACTGCTATGTCCTAATACGTAGTCACAAAGAACACAGAATATTGAAACAATTTGGTGAGCTGCCCATTTGATCATTGAGGGAATGTGTATTAATGCAACTCAGTCACGATGTATGATATACGTGCAAGTGTAAAAAAATCCTCAGAATGTAACATAATCCAGCATTTGTTTACACTTATCCTAAATAATAATTAACTGAAATAACAAATTTGGGTTGTGGCTTTGTTCAAATCTATATGCATTCTGATACTGTGGATACCTTTTGAGTACAAATTAATTTAATAAGGACCTTTGAAGATCAGCTGGGTATTTTTTTTCGGTTAAAATAAATAGATCTCTATACAAATAAATGTCAGTAATATTATCGATTGTTTAGACTAAGTTCTACATTCTTAATTTGTTAAGACATATATAGGAGGAAATGTCCGACTGAGTTCACTTTAATTGTTTATGTTTATAAAGTTATGTAAGTGAATATGAATATGCTAAAGTTGTATTATGATGCTGAGACCGCAATTTTAGTGTAAGACTTAAGTTCTGTAGAAGCAAACACGACATATCTATCGGAAAAGTGGACTTTGCCTTGAGTGAACCTACACCTTCTGTTGTTTAGAGTTTTTTTTATCAATGTTTGATTTCTAAACCTATAAGAACCTTTTGGGCGAATTTCAGAAAGTGTTTGGAGATACAGAAAACTCATATATTGGATTTGGAATATAATTGGTCGATTTTGTTATTCTGACATATACTTTAAATCCTTCATTTATTTATAGACATCTTGTTCGCGATTAAATCATTTCATAAAAATATTCGTAACCTAAAACGGGAAATAGAATGGCCTGTGAAATTGATTAAACCGCAGGCATGAATATGATATAGAAAAATGAATCGTGTATCTATGGAATTTATTTTTACATTCCCAAAATAAAAAAGAAAAAAAGGTTAAAAAGTAATGGGATGCAGGAATAAGAAAGGAAAGAGAAATGTCGGCTAATATTCTACAGGACATGGATGAAATAATGAAAATTCAAGTAACACTATATTTATTAAGCCACAGTAGAAAACCACTATACAAACAAGACAGTTTGCTACATAATAAACAAGTGACCCATGGGTCATGACGCTCAGCTGACTGGGAGGAGATTCACAAAAGGAAATTTTATCATCAGAATGGTAGATACCCATTCAATTGAAGCATCAAACAGATTAACCAACAGGCCAAGATTTAGTCTGTATTTATATATCTGAAAAATAGAGAAAAAATGTGTAAACTTTAAAAACTAGAATACGGGTAGCCGACAAGTGACTACGTGTATCTGCCAAAATCAGAGTGAAGTGAGGCATGGATTGAGTGACAAGGGGAAACAGAGTGAGGTATGTTGCATATTAGCATGGATGTCTGCAGCCTCAATGTGTATGTAGAGTGTGCAACCTACCACAAATCCAGAAAGCTGTCCAAGTTGTATACATATGCAAAATTTTAGGCAGAAAAGTCAAACCACTACATGGATATGAGTGATTTTAGCCCACGGCAGACAAACAGACAGACGCTGTGCAAAAATGGTTGCAGTTTTGTGTATGATAAAGACCTATGTGAGATCTAAACACAAGCACAATTTTGGCCCAATCGGTCAAATGGTTCCTGAGATATTAGCTTGGATGTGTGCAGCGTTAACTAGAATGTAGGTGGCGCCACCTGTCATAAAATCAAGAAAGCTATCCAGGATGTATAAACCTGCAAAATTTTAGGCAGTTATGTCAAACCACTACAGAGAAATGAGTGATTTTAGGCCACGGCAGACCAACAGACAGACGCTGTGCAAAATGTGCAAAAATGGTTGCAGGTGGCCCCTCCAGTTTTGTGTATGATAAAGACCTATGTGAGATCTATACACATGCAAAATTTTGGCCCAATCGTTCAAACTGTTCCCGAGATATGAGCTTGGATGTCTGCAGCATAAACTAGAATAAAGGTGGCGCCACCTGTCATAAAATCAAGAAAGCTATCCAGGATGTATAAAACTGCAAAATTTTAGGCAGATATGTATAACCACTGCCAAGATGTGAGTGACTTTATTGCACGGCAGACAAACAGACAGACGCTGTGCAAAAATTGTTGCAGGTGGTGCCACCAGTTTTGTGTATGATAAAGAGCTATGTTAGATCTATACACATGCAAAATTTTGGCCCGATCGGTCAAACGGTTCCCGAGATATGAGCTTGGATGTCATCAGCGTGAACGTGAATGTAGGTGGTGCCACCTGTCATAAAATCAAGAAAGCTATCCAGGATGTATAAAACTGCAAAATTTTAGGCAGATATGTCAAACCACTGCCGAGATATGAGTGACATTATTGCACGGCAGACAAACAGACGCTGTGCAAAAATGGTTGCAGGTGGCGCCACCAGTTTAGCGTATGATAAAGAGCTATGTTAGATCTATATACATGCAAAATTTTGGCCCGATCGGTCAAACGGTTCCCGAAATATGAGCTTAGATGTCATCAGCGTGAATGAGAATGTAGGTGGCGCCACCTGTCATAAAATCAAGAAAGCTATCCAGGATGTATACGCATGCCGAATTTCAGGTGAATTAGTCAATTCACTGCAGAGATATGAGTGATTTTAACCAAAGGCAGATGAACAGATGGACACTGTGCAAACATGGTTACAGGTGGCGCCACCATTTTTTGTGTATGTTATAGAGCTATCCAAGGGCTACATTAGTATAAATTTTATTTCCTGATCAGTCAAACGGTTCCCGAGATATGAGCTTGGAAAGCTGATAAAATCAAGTCCCAGAGGAGCTCTCTTGAAACGAACGCGGCAACGGCGGAGGAACCCGGTCAAAAACATAGTATCCACAAAACTTCGTTTTGGCGGGTACAAAAATACAGGTGGCTCCACCAGTCTGCAGAAACTAATAAAAACACTTACAAACATCAATATCCATGCAAAGAATCATGGTGATCTCCCCATTAGTTGTTCAGATACTTCAGCTTTTGTATCAAATTGTCCATTATTCTGAGGGATACTTCGGAGTCCTATAGCTTGAAGGATATGGGTAACAGAGACCGAATTTTAAGTTTCCACAGGCACTTTTCATGGGCCTTCTTGCATGACAAGAATGAAGATTCTAGGTCCAGTTGTTGCGATTTGTACCCTGTTGACAGATAACCACATCTTTAAAGGTATCAAAAAAAGAGAAAAAAAAATCGTAAAAATTTGAAAAAAATAGAGGTGGCGCACCCAGTCTGCAGAAACTGATGGAACAGGTCATGATCAATATGTATGCCGAAAATCATGACCATCAGTGTTGTAGTTATTGAGATACTGCAGTTTTTATTACAAATTTTCCATTATTCTGGGGGGTAATTTGGAGCCATACAGCTTAAAGAATATGGGTAACAGAGACCTAATTTCAGGTTTCCATGGAAACTTTTCATGGGTCTCCCTGTGTGTCAAGAATGAAGATTCTAGGTCCAGTTTTAATGATTTGTGCCCTGTTAAAAGATGTTCATAACTTTAAAGGTCTCAAAAATAGAGAAAAAATTCGTAAAAAAACCCGAACAAATACAGGTGGTGCCACCAGTCTGCAGAAACTGATGAAACACTCCATGATCAATATCCATGAAAACAATTATGGTGATCTCTGCATTAGTTGTTCAGATACTTCAGCTTTTGTATCAAATTTTCCATTATTCTGAGCTGTACTTTGGAGTGCCATAGCTCAAAGGATATGGGTAACAGAGACCTAATTTCAGGTGTCCATGGAGATTTATCATGGGTCTCCCTGTGTATCAACAATGAAGATTCTAGGTCCAGTCCTTACGATTTGTACCCTGTTGACAGATAACTACATCCTGAAAGGTCTCGAAAATAGAGAAAAAAAAATTGTGAAAATTTGAAAAAATACAGGTGGCACCACCAGTCTGCAGGTACTGATGAAACACCTCTTGATCAATATGTATGCCAAAAATCATGACCATCAGTGTTGTAGTTATTGAGATGTTGCAGTTTGTTTTTATCAAATTTTCCATTATTCTGGGGGGTTATGGGGAGCCCCCCATAGCTCAAAGGATATGGGTAACAGAGACCTTATTTCAGGTTTCCATGCAGACTTTTTATGGACCTCTCAGTGTGTCAAGAATGAAGATTCTAGGTCCAGTCTTTATGATTTGTGCCCTGTTAACAGCTGTTCACATTTTTAAATTCGTAAAAAATCGAAAAATTCAGGTGGCGCCACCAGTCTGCAGGAAGTGATGGAACATCTCACTACATCCTGAAAGGTCTCGAAAATAGAGAAAAAAAAATTGTGAAAATTTGAAAAAATACAGGTGGCACCACCAGTCTGCAGGTACTGATGAAACACCTCTTGATCAATATGTATGCCAAAAATCATGACCATCAGTCAAGTAGTTAATGAGATATTGAAGTTTTTGTATGAAATTTTTGACTTTTCTGGGGGGGTACTTTGGGGCCCCATAGCTCGAAGGATATGGGTAACAGAGACCTAATTTCTGGTTTCCAAGAAATTTTTCATTTTTTTCATTTCTCAGAATCCAAAGTTACAAGGTTCTAGGTTCAGCGGTTACGATTTGTGCCTGGTTAACGGACGACGGACAAAGAGTGATCGCTATAGCTCAGATGACTTTCAGTCAGCTGAGCTAAAAAGCAAGACAGATGTAGTGTAAAAAGTATACATAATAAACTGGAATTAATTTTTCTTTGTCTTTTATTTGATATATCTTTTGCAATATTCTATCCAGATAAAGCGGACCTGAAATGATTTTTCCATTCCCTGACCCTTCATATTTGTATGCTAAATTTCGATTTTATGTTTTGTTATTTTGTTATTTCTGCATATTTTTATGCTAAAATTTGTTATTTCGGGTAGCAAGGTATGATTACCACCTTGGCTTTGTGGGTATGATGTATAGGCAGATGCATCTGAGACCGAGTGCATCCAGGGCAATATATCAGTGGTGGATGCATCCATGGAGTGTGTCTTAAGCTGATGATCCTCCGTGCCCCTGGCATCCACGGTGATAGAAAGGTTTACAGGGGATGAACACATGCATGGTACAGATAACAATGGCAGGGGCATGGAGGATTCCCCCAAGTCCGCGTCCCTGAAGCCCAGAGATCTACAGGTCAAACGAGGTCACGCCCACCCACAGGTAATCGATCACATCAATTTGAGACGAACTCTCAGTCTCGTAATGAGCTAGCCCATAAGGATGAACTCCTCTATCGCTGCCGTATCTTGTATCAGTTTTAGTACCCGTTGTCGGAAATGTCACTCTGTCCATTCGTCTCGGACACCTTACAGTTCACCATACCTTATGTGTTTTACAGCGCTTAAGCACGAATATTATTTTAGGAATCGATTTTCTAACTGCCCAATACGCCATGATAGATTTTCATAGAAAGGTATTGTGCATATACAAGATGGTCGTCACGAGGTCGATCTATTTACTATCAATACTGTGTTATGATTATGGTGCTTATTGGGCCAAATAATCCAGCTGTTAAAAGAAGAATTGTGCAAAATGTGAAAGAAGCATAAAATTTGGCATAATAGTTTGCAAGACCATACTCAACCTTTTCAGATATAGGGCCAAGTGGAATTCATCCAATCTTGGTCAAAATCCAAGATGGCGGCCAAGATTGCCGCCGGATTACAAAATATCAATACATTCGGTTATATTTGTCCTAGAATGCTTTCCAAGTGCACTATTTCTATGTTTTTGGGGTCGATAAACTCATTTATAAGGGTTTAAACTCTATAAAATGACTCCGTGAATGAATCCTGGTTTTTTTATATTGAAACTCTCCATAATTTGCCTTTGTTTACTAGCATAATGGACTGCAACATTATTTGTTGAGTTCTGCACAGTAGTCGCATTCTTTGTTATCGTAGCCATATGAAAGTATCGTTTGCTGGCTTAGGTTTGTCTGCTTTGTAATGCATTTGGATGCTTGAATTGTAGAACAGTTTTTATTGCAACATTTCTTTCTTTCTTCCTTTTAATTTCCCTTTATTTGCATGCTTACAAATGTAATTGCTTTTGAAAAACGTATTTGTCGAAATCTGGAATAAAATTAGGATTGCATTTGGTATGCAGTAAACACTAATCATTAGAATGTTTAAAACCTACATACATGTAATCAGATTTTACGATTGTGTTTTATCAAATGCATAAATCCAACTGTGCTGACATTTAACATTTATATTAATTTTACGTATTTGAGCCCTATGTTTGTTTCAATGTAATGAAATGAACAGTCGAGTGATAAAACGTTCGGCTTTCTCCACTTGCCCACCAGGTTTTAATCAACATCGTTCTTATTAAAATGGGTTGTAATGGCCCGTCCAAGGTGGCTGAATTCCTCCTTTTCCTTCGCTTTCCTCCACCCCTGTATATACACCACCGAACGCCACCATCCGAGCCATGGAGTGTGGCTTGTTATAGTAATTATGACAATCTGTACAATCCATATTAACTATATATTATAATAAAACAAATTAGACAATCAATGCAATTTAAAATTTTCCTTGCTTATAGCTTTAATATCAGAATGAATGCGTGCGTCCTAGGATACACACCTAAGTAAGAAGCTCACACCTGTCAGCTGTATAGATTCTGCCTTGTGTGTATCAACTGAAATTGTGCTAAAAGTCCCTTTTTCATCAGCACATCCAACAGTAAAACTTGATAAAATTGGTTGAATACTGCACTTTTAAATGAAAGTGTCATTTGCTGGGGTAGGTTTTTTCATATTAATATTTCATATCTGATTTCCTCTGTTTGATATCCCTTTATCTGCATGCTAACGAATGTATTAACTGTATTGCAGAGGTTAAGGATGAAAGAAACTTTGGTATCCTGTTTGGTATCAAAGTGGGAGCTTGATATATCCGTGTAAAATAGTTAAAATTTTTAAAAATGCTCGTATGAAAGAACCAACACGTGTCAGTAAAGTATCACTGCCCTTTGATGTGATGTTATTTTTGTTTTACAAAATGTGATCCTTCCCAATGAGTTGCCATTAAAATTCACTTTTCAAAATGCGTTGGTGTCAACAAAATACTTTAATTTGCTGACCGTTGATTATGCATACTTGTAAATTCATGTAGTACATGCATATATTGTAAGAAATATTCACCACATGTATGAGTCGGTGCTGCTAGGTTCAAGCTAGCTAATCTTTCATGGATGGATACTAAGAAAATGGTAAAGCAAGGCGGAAGATAGAAAGTCAAAATCACAAAACAAGTTGGAAAAATATAATGCACCCTCAGGTTCCAGACATGCATTCTATTTTCATCATCTTCATTACCTCAAAATTAAGTACAAAGTTTGGTTTGAGTTTTTATCGACTTGATTGGTGTTTGTAACGTTTCTGTGCTTTCGGCTTCTGGGCCCTTACAACCTTTGTACAGTTACACTTTCCCTTTATGCGAGTATTATGCCCAAATGCAGAATGCTAGGGAAACTTGTATTTCATTCCATTCGCTTCATCAAGTGAACATAATTAATGAGAATACACTTCTTCTGAATATCATTACTAAACAGAACAGTTTATCACATCATTTTTTTGGGTAATATTGCCAGCAACGTCTTACAACCTGTGCCTTAATATTTTCTTTTAGATTTGGAAGGACAAAAGCGTTTTTCTTCTGGTAAAAACAGCCACAATTCCAGCTCACTAACTATCGGTTCTTTTTTTCGTATGTGCAAGATTCAGTGCGATCTACAATTTTGCATCCTGTGTACATGAAGACAAATGAAAATAAATGAAGCAAATATTTCTTATTTCTAATAATTATTACATTTATTAAAAGGGTGCATTATGTAAGCAAACGAATTATTTTAGGACAACACTTGGAAATGCAAAGTCAATGTTAGCTTATCATCAATCATATTACCAATGTAGCAGGTAAACGGCAAACTGCACAAGTGTCTACAAGTGTCCAGATTCTATCATGCACCACCACCACAGTACAAATATAGCATATATACGGGGTTAGAACGTAGCCTCGTGCTTAAGGAAGTGGTTGTATGTCCCCTGTTCGATCCCCGTCGAAGTCCCAATGGCATAATGGTTAAATCTCGCCACAAACCAATAGATTTGCTGTAATGTCTTAACAATAGGTTATGACTTCTTTCTAACAACATACCATATTTATCATATGGGTAACCTTATTCTCATTCAATAGAAAGTGATACCAACAGGTCTGAGTCTGTTATTTTAAAAGAAAGCGTAGCATACTGCATAATGTCGCGTGTCTCTAAATATGTACTGATTCTGTCTTCATGCAAGCAAAGAGTCTGGAAGCTGTACCGTCAGCTCAAGGCAAAAGAGCCATTAACTTATAAACAAATAAAATTTCTTTTACATGGATTGTACAACTGGTTATAATAATACAACAAGGCATTTTCCGTGGCTCGGATGGCGAAGTGGAGGAAGGAATCAGAGGACATGAAGAAAACAATCGACTCTGTACGGACCACTACAACCCACTCTCATAGCGACATTGGGGATAGAAACTTGGTACCAATCGACTGTCCCTTTCACTACATCTAAAGAGACATAGTATTCAAATACTTAAAGTTAACAAATATATTAAATTGCAGTAGGGTAATCAACCGATAGATGTGCTGGTATAAAGGGCAATGTTACCACAATTTCAATACCAACAAACACAAACCCTTATAAATTAATTTCTCGACCCTAATAATTTAGAAACAATGCACTTACAATACAAATATAACCGGCTGTATTGGTATTCAATATTTTGGTGGCAATCTTGGCCCCCATCTTGGATATTTACCAAGGATATGGTGAATTCCGCTCGGCTCCATATATGAACAAATAAAGTATGGTCTGGAAAATTATTATGCTAAGTTTCATTCTTCTTTCATCTTTTGCACTATTCCTCTCAATATGTAGCTTTACAGCTTGACTTATGGGAATATTACCAAATTTGTGATAAAAACCAGCTAATGAGTACCAGGAGAGGTTTTGAACCTCAAAAATTGAATTTCTCAGTCCAAGAAACATAGTATTAGAGTACTTGCAATGCTTTATCGGCAACTTATAACTCAAGTTATTGACATTCTCTAATCTGGCGGCCATCTTGGCCGCCATCTTGGATTTTGGCCAATATAATTTTTTTTCAGCTTGGCACTATATCTGAAATTCATCAATACGCTCCGAAGAATACTTTTGCAAACTTTCATTCTTCTTTCATTTTATGCACAATTCCTCAAAATATGGAAGCTTAACCGCTGGACTAAAATAACTACAAATTTTAGTTACTCTTCGGTTTAGCTTATTATACAGGTTCATCCAGTACAGGCATGTAAGTAGAATCCTTTACCCCTGCAGTGCAGATTACCTTTGCTGGACAGCGGCTACTCACCCTGGGTTACATTTGAGTGATAGTCTGTGTTTAGGATTGTTTAACATTGCTCCTCCACCGAGCAACATGATCCTTAGATTTTCAACTTGTCATTTTATATAAGACTTTATGTAAGTTCATTATGTCAATATATTTAGATGATATGGATAGTCAAGATTTTTCTAAGTTCTAAATGGACAGTATTTTTAATGCTTGTTTTAGGTCAGTATAATAATATTCAGTAGCTTAAATCAAATATCTGCATGGTTGGTTAGTCAGTTTTAGGGACATGTACTTGAGAGCTTTACAGGCCTCGGACAGACAGGCAGTTTTAGGCATTTTTAGACATCGCAGGACTCTGTTCTGTTTTTATTTAAATTCATAAAGCCTCATATTATTAGATATGAAACTTTTTAAAGGAAGATCTTATGATCATTTTTGTAGTTAGAAATGTCAACCTTCAATATTTTGGATATATATATTCTAATTTGTGAACTAAGAAGAGAATAAACTTTATTATTAACATATGGATGGACTTTATCATGATTGTTGAGAAAATGTGAACAAGAAAACATGGATATATATATATATATATATATATATATATATATATATATATATATATAAAATCTACATGGAGCTAATTCCCCCGTTTCCCTGGATGCCCAAGGAACGTAACATGGATGGAGAAACCGAAGCAGTTTCCGGACAACAAAGAAACATGCAGGCAAGTAATAATTCTCAAGAATTATCAATGAATTTCGGTGGACTTCTGAATGATTCTTTAAACGACCCTGTGCTGACAACAGACTCATTTTCAATTTTTGTTCCGGCTCTTAATCTCCCTTCAATAGAAACTCCTTTGCCTGAAGTACCTGCATGGGGAGAAAATATGTCTTCACCAGTTAAAGTGTCAATTAAAAAAATTCACGGACTTTCTAGTGAGAATCCTCAACAATTTATTTGTGAATTCCAGTCATATGCTATGTTGCACCAGTTAGATGGACATGATTACAGGAAATTTGCAGCTTTTCACCTTCATATGGCAGGCCCAGCCTTTGTGTGGTTTACATCATAGCCAGAAGAATGTCGTGATACATGGGACCATTTGTGCAATGCATATAATGTCAGATATATTGATATAACGCTGAGAACAACCCAGCCCTCCTAGCTGAAGCTGAATTGATCCCAGGTCACTCAATAGAGGAGTACCATGCTGATCCGGTCAGCAAAGCAATCAGACTGCAGAAACATCCTAGAGACATTCTCCTAAAATTTGTTGATGGTCTCCCATAAAAATAAGCGTTCTTTGACAGGGACGGGAACAATACAGACCATAATGCTGCCCTGCAGTCCGCCAAGTTAGGAGAGGCCCATGGCTACAGACAACATGTAGCAACAAACAGTGCTTTGCCTCAAATGTCAACTGGAAACACCAGTAATCCTGCACAGACATTTAACGTGGAAATAAAAAGTCTGCAACAACAGGTAGCCGAGTTGACCAAGGCGGTAAGCAGTATGTCATCAAGAAGACCAAGTGCACTCCCTCAAAGAAACACTTCAGCTGGTCAACCAAGGTCACGCTTAGGACCATCCCGCCACAATAACAACAGAGAACAGCGATACCAACCCATGCCCGGCCCAGTGTGCTACGCATGTCAGGAAATAGGACATGTCCAAAGATTCTGCAGCAGGATTGCTGATGAACATCCGGCAGAACCTGACCAGCAATGTCAACTGTGTTCTCAGCTTGGACACCGAGCCAACAAGTGCCGGACCCTGACCCAGCAGCCACCAGGTCAGCAAGGACAGGGAAACTAGACAACCCCAGAAAAACAAGGGCACAATCTGTTTGCAAAATGTAAGTAGTGTCCACTTGACTTTAAATGATGGTAGGGAAGGAAATGATTTTCCTTAAGCTTCAAGATCAAGTTTAGATGTAACAACAGAAACAGATAGTGAGGATGAGGATAACTGTCATTTTAAATCTTTATCATATCTGCCAGTTAATTTAGTACAAATCAAAGGTGAGCCCTCTCGAAAGGCAGTTTGGATTTTGCTGTCTAGTTTGGATAAAAGAGAGAGAGAGAGAGAGAGAGAGAGAGAGAGAGAGAGAGAGAGAGAGAGAGAGAGAAAGAGGAGAATTGGTGAAGGGAAATGCTATTCCGAAAATAGATGCTATGTGAACTGTATGCATAAACTCTATATGATGTCATTTGTATTGATTGTAATACGTTTATTTTTATTTTTAACTGTTAGAGCGCATGCCTTTTAGGGTGATAAGGGCAGCCAAGATAAGTTTCTCTTGGAGAAACAAGGAACTATACGTAATGGTTAACTAGAAATGATCCTATGTAACATGACATTTCTGGGACTGTTAAGGAAACTGATTAGAATATTAGATTGCATGAATGAGGATTGGCCATCCGTTTTAAGTCTGTTGCATGTTTTGTGATATTTATATGATCAGTTATAAATTATTCATTCCCAGTCATGATGTTATTTTGTATAGGTGTCATGGGTCACCGCTAGTATGTTCCTACAATTGCAAAACACATTTAATTGTGTGCATATATGGGTAATTGCCTAAAGTATCATTTTGGTTTAGACCAAGCGTCCTTTTAGTCATTGCGCATATAGTGAGCCAGAGTATTCATAAACAGATGTATTTGTTGAGAATGAAAATGTATGAATTGTTACTAATGTTTATCCACTGGATTATCCTATGTTTTTATCCAATATGACACAGAATATATTAACTCGGTCTACAGATACTGTGTCATTCATTAGGAAAATAAGATATATGTTAGATGACAATACTCGTTTATATCAACCTTGTGTTATGATATAATATACATGTACTTGCAATGATTGTGTAAGGAATGCTATGAAGCCTTCCACAGAATGAATTTTTCAGTTCATTTGAAATATGTATTTTATCTGTGTATGTTAAATGTCTTATATGTGTCCGTAATCTCTGCATATACGAAACACATCATATGTTATTAACCTTCCTTAATGTGAGGTTTGACATGGTTTCTGACTAATGTTTTGAAATGTTTTGTTTGTTTGTAACATTTAGTTCTTTATATCCTTTGTATTTGTTTGTCTAGCTTGTATATTCTTATAGTGATTACGGTAAAGGTCACATTTTGTTATTAACAGTATGTAGTGCAATATCAGAAATTGTAATATTTCTTCATCTTTTTTTTAATAGTCTTAAATTTATAGTGAATTGGCCATACTGTAAAATTGTGTGGCAACAATGTTAAATAAGCGGCCCCATGTTATGATTATGGTGATTATTGGGCCAAATAACTATAAATTCTTGTTACTCTTCGGTTTAGCTTATTATACAGGTTCATCCAGTACAGGCATGTAAGCAGAATCCTTTACCCCCTGCTGTGCAGATAACCTTTGCTGGACAGCGGCTATTTCTCTTGTATACTTGGCAACTTGGACCAAGGTAAAATATATCAATGAATGTACAAGTTAATCAGTATTCTGTTGTATACTTGTTAAATTGGACCATGGTAAATAATATCAATAAATGTACAAGTTGATTAGTATTCTATTGCATTTATTTGGTAACTTTAATTCTTTTTTTTTTCAGACTGACAATTGTGGAAAGTGCTAAGGCGTATACATAAAGAATATTGACGATCCTTGGATCGCATCCGACAAGTGCAATCAATGGTTTCATGCTGGATGCCTGGGGATGTCAATGGCACGTTTCAAGAAAATAAAAGACTATTCTTTTTCATGTGATAATTGTTAGGAAATCATCGTGACTTTTTGAATATGGACCAAGAATGATACATATCTATACAAATTCATTGTTTATATACTATTTACATGTTTTGCTTATGTTGAATAGTGAGCTTGAGATTGCTTACAGGTATGCCCTTATATTTGGTAAACACCTTCCTTAATACATTGGCTTAATACATTGGCTGCCACCAGTTTTATAAACATTCTCATATAGTTATATATTCTGAACAAAAAACGTACATGAAAAGTATTAGAAATCTTGACTTCTTTGTATATTGACCCAGGTTGTTTGATACTGATTTGTTGTTATTATATATAGATGACAAACATTATTCTGTTACATGTTTACTTATGTTGAATAGTGAGCTTGAGATTGGTTACAGGTATGCCCTTATATTTGGTATACACCTTCCTTAATACATTGGCTTAATACATTGGCTGGCACCAGTTAGAACCTTCAAGCAGGGTTCTTCTCAGAACCTCTAAAGTTCCCCCTTGAAGGTTCTAGCTGGAACCTTAAAAGGTTCCCCACTCAGTCCACTCTGAAGAACCCTTTTGGGTTCTAGTTGGAACCAAGAGATAGACAAATACCTGAGAACAAACAAATAATTCATCAAAAATATTTTTGACGTGCACCGGATATCAAACCCACAAAAAAAAAAAAAAAAACCCGGAACACTGCGCATCGTGGATGTTCTATTCTTATAGGGATGTTGGTGTGTGCAGATAAGTGAGACAGTGCGAAATATTCAATTTCTTTGTTAGTATATACCAAGAAAAATGAAATTCTTGCAGGCAAAACACAACATTTGCCTGAATTTTAAAAACTCTACGCTGAACGATAACAAGGGAATTTATTTCAGTTTGAAAAAAAACCCACCCAGAACTGTGCGAGGTGTTCACGAACTCTGTATAGCAAATGTCAGTCATATCAATTACGTGCATTTATTAGCTAATGCTTTTTGTAATTGCTCTTTTTCACAGACTGGTCTTTACAACTTAATAAAAATGTGTTTCCTTAAAAAACAGTGTTTTCATTTTGCCTCAAAGGTTTCATCACATTTATATATATATATGATTTCAGCTATGATCCTTGCAGGTACCCATATTCTTTTAGAATACTTTTTATATTTTTTTTGCATATATATCAATCTACAATCTATCAAATATGTATGGACATATGACATAATAAATTTATCCTAAACGTATAAAAGGAGATCCTAGACTGTTTTCTTAAATAAAAAGGCATTGAAGGTTCTATGAAGAACCCTACACATTGGTTCCACCAAGAACCTTTTAAGGTTCCCCAATCAATCTTATAGGTTCCATAAAAGAACCTTAAGGAGGTTCCATAAAAAAAACCCCGCTTGAAGGTTCTAGCTGGAACCTTGAAAGGTTCCCCACTCAGTCCACTCTGAAGAACACTTTTGGATTCTAGTTGGAACCCTTTTTTCTAAGAGTGTATCCGCTGAATTTATAACTTAAATATCCAGACGACCTATATATATTACCATATTGTAAACATACACACAAACACACACACGCACACACATATGTACAACCACTCTTTGTACATAGCATATACTAATATCGCCTATATAGATAAGACTTGGAGCCCATGAAAACCGATTAGCTATTTGTCCCAGGCCCGAATACGCATAATGATATCTCCGTACTATTTTTTTGTGAGACGCCGAAGAACAAGGCCTGACATTCAACTGCATGTATATAATCTCCACTTTTTTTAAATTATCGACCAAACGTGTATGATATCATGATCATTTAGCGTCCCCCCAACAATCGCTGTGAACTGAATGACAATGACATGCATGCAGCTGGTCGGAGCTTGATCAAACCAAAGTCCAAGAATATACACACCTCCATAATTTGATTGATAAAAGGATAGCGTGGACTATTAAATTCAGATAAGTGAATTTAAGTATCATTTATTATATAGCCTACTGTAAATTGACATCGGCAGAACTGACACTACGCGGGTTTCCGGTGAGTCACGCACACAGTCCCTTCCCCATGCACGAACGGCAAAAAGCGGCAACAGCACACACACACATGCACACCTATACAAACACACATATAAGATATGTATAATATATATCATAGGCTTTTGAGTGTTGTTAAAAGCATGGAGTCATTCTGCAAGTGTAGCGAGCTCCCTTAAAGGGCCATGCATGGTGTGTGTGTGTGTGTGTGTGTGTGTGTGTGTGTGTGTGTGTGTTGGAGGGTGTGTGTGTGTGTGTGTGTGCGTGTGTGTGTGTGTGTGTGTGTGTGTGTGTGTTGAGGGGGGGGGGGTTATCCTTCACACGGTTTGGAAATTTTGTCAAATTTAACATAAAATATGTATCTCAATACAGTTTGTAACCACATTCCTGCTTTCAATCACATGCTACAACACACACAAATTACCAGAGATTAAGTATTGAATTTACAGAATCATGTGTGCCAAATTGATAATTATTATAACCTTATATTTTCTTCAAACGTTGGTCAAACTTTGGATTACTTGGTTTTTAATTTTAATTAGAACTATGGACATACATGGCATAAAGCACAAAACAAATAAAGGCCTACTGAGAGCAAATATATAATTTACATGAAGTTTGGGTTGTCATTGTTAAATAAATACTACAATGAAAAATATATTTACAAAAAACTTACATAAATATTATTACATATTGAGCAATATACAAAAATAAATGTTATAATCCAAAGCAGACCTTTTTCTATAAGATTATCAGTTTAAATATTAAGCATAAAAGTATATTTCTGACCGTTCTTACTAAAATGTATATTGAATTTCCTCATTTCTAAAATTACACAATACTGCATGTCCTATATTTCTAAACACACTCAATAAAGTAATTAAGTCCCAGTTTATTTCATGTTAGGTATGTAGACTGACAAAAAAAATTAAATAAATTTTCTACGCAAATTGATCGAAGTAACGTCATTTCTTAAAGAGAGGTCACACTAACCTCCACTCTGATAAATAAGTAAGGGATAGGGGGGAGCCTTTTTTTATAATAATAATAATAATTTGTTTTGTAAAGCGTAAAATCCACAGTGCTGTGCTCTAAAACGCTATTACAAGCAAGAAATTGCATAAAAATGATAATGAGAAAAAAATATTCATTAAATGAAAATTCAGACAAACATTTAGATATTAGGCCTACTTAGGCTAGATAAAACATGCACATAATCAGTAATATTCATTAACTATGATGCTAAACCAATATAAGACATTAAACCTATAAAAAATAATAGTTAAAATTACGGTAAGTTTATGGCAACGGCGATGCTGATCGAGTACTCCTAAGGTGAATTTTTGCAATATCGCCTTTCAAATCGGTAATAGATGGCGCCACATGTCAAGTTCAGCGGATTCTCCTAATCGTAATCAAACTGAATGAGAAAAAAAGTTAGATAAATGCATATAGCCATTCATGAAAAATTAATCATACCATGTCCAGTACATAAAGCTGTGTTTCCACACATCCGTAAATCTCGTACGTCTCGTACGCAAAAAATCGGATCCCTCTTTTTGAGATGAACTGTTTTCATATGTCCGTTTTAACGTGCTCCGCATGCGTATCCGCAAAAACGGACAGCATCGAAACGGATCGGTGAGCGATTCATCCGTTTTACGGATGGCAAAAATACCTACATTTCCCAACAGTGCCCCGGCGCCGGGTGTGATGAGACATACTGACCTTCTTCCTGCCTGTCGTCCTTGCAGTTTAAAATGAGGCACGTTAAAGGGTATCCGCAAGAAAAACGTATGTACTTATGGAAACAGTTTTTGCGGATTGCGCACTATAGAACATACGTACGTCTTTTGCGGATACGTTTTTTTTGCGGATACATGGAAACAGAGGCATAAAATGAATTTGTATGTGGCGCCACATGCATGTGCAAAGAGAAAAGGTAGCAAGGATAAATGGAATATCTACAAACCCTTTTCTGTTTACAAGCCACACTGCGGAAACGGTAATTGATAGGAACGAAACAAAAAAGCTTTCTGTTGTCCCCCGTACAAAGATTGACAAAAATACCTGTAGCACATGTTCTATGCTTACCGCATGAATACTAGTTTTTAGGTTTCGAATTGTCAATTATGCAATTAGAAAAAGTGGCTTTAATTAAAACCTCTTGCTTTTTCTAGAATAGGTTGCACAGTTAAACAGTTTCATCAAATAGACACATTGGAACTGGTTACCCGAACGGGGACAGAGAGAGAGAGAGAGAGAGAGAGAGAGAGAGAGAGAGAGAGGTATGTGCAGTTGGTACAGCAGCGCC
This sequence comes from Sipunculus nudus, assembly GCA_026874595.1. Taxonomy (NCBI): domain Eukaryota; kingdom Metazoa; phylum Annelida; class Sipuncula; order Golfingiida; family Sipunculidae; genus Sipunculus; species Sipunculus nudus. The sequence continues at coordinate 48,916,407 of CM049313.1, read as the reverse complement.
ATCTACCGATTTCGTTGGAAAATGAACACTGTCGCTAGATGGCGCTTTGAAAGTTCAAAGTGTGCTGTTATCATGTGATCGCACAACTCTTGAACGAGTCTCGCCCGGGTACTTGTACAGTCATATAGTGTATGTTCTTTTTTATACTCAGTATTGATATTATAAGAGACAATCGTTCTTCATTGATAACAAGGCACGGTTCAGAGGTACTTGCCTTGGATATCAAGGCACGTTCTTAGGTACTTGCCTTGGTTAAGTTCGGGGTTACGATGCAGTTTTCTTTGCTATATAGTACTGGTACAGTGCATTGGTAGTAGCCACCAAGGCAGATACAGTCTACAGTACAGGCCTGTATTATGGCTGTAACGCAAGCAATTTTGTTCTTTCTTTTTGTTTGCCGTTCCTGTATGTTGCAACTAAGGGTGACTTGAATATTAAATATATATGAGAATTAAAGCCATCAAGGCATAAAAAGTTTTGTCGCAGGCAGCTACTTTGCCAGTTACCAGTTGTAGCTGGGTAGACCCAGTTGTGGCTCTGTTTGTGTTTACAACAGAGCCACAACTATGTTTAGTAGCTGGGGTGCCAGGCCAGGAGTGGAGGGGTACATTATGATCAATTAATAGGTTTTCCATAATAAGTCTTATTTTCTCTACTCTTTAATCATATAATGGATCCTTATTCCACTCTACTTTTACTAAAATAGTGGTCCTATATTATTCCACTCTTGTGAAATGAAAAATCTTATTCCAATCAAATCTTATCAAATAATTTCTTTTTCCACTCAAATTAAATAATAGGTAATATTCCACTCTGATTAATTAATGGGTCTTATGTTGCACTTCTCTTATCAAATAATAAGCCTTATTCCACTCTAATTAAAAAATGGGTCTTATTCCAATTTTATAATCACTTAATGTTTCTAAAAAAAATATATTCTAATTTTTATTGAATAATAAGTTTTATTTCACTCTTCTCTCATCAAATAAAAGATAGTATTCCACTCAACTCTTATTAAATAATAATAAGAATTAGCCTTAGTCCACTCTAATCTAAAGGCTGTATTCCACTTTATGATCATTAGATTATGAGGTCTTTTATCACTCCACTCTTTTTAAACAGGTTTTTTTCAATGCTACTTTTATTAAATAATCAGTTATTTCACTTTTCTCTTATCTAATAAAAGGTATTATTTCACTTTACTCTTATTCAATAATTGGTCTCTTTTTGCCCTGCTTTATCATAGTAAACAATAGTTTTTTTTCACAATACTTGTATTGAATAATGTGTCTCATTCCATTCTTCTCAAATAAAATAATGCTTTATTCTGCTGTATACATATTTAGTAATTGGTTTTGATCTGCCTCTTATTAAATAATTTGTCTTTTTCTGGTTTACTGACTTACTCTGCTCAACCCAATGTATCCCCTTTTCACTATTGATATTACTTAGGACCTTATGTGGTAACTGTGACTGCCTTAATTTACACCAACATCACATATAGCTAACAAGACTTAACATAAAAAGTTTACTGCTTATCTGGTGCAAGAAAAAATTCCTGAAAATTGTTGATTGGACAACTAATTATTCAAAATTTAAACTTTACCCAAATGCCTGAATCTTATCAAAGTTAGCAATTTTTGTCCTAAGACATGGAATCATTTATATTATAATTGACAGTGGTCAAACTAGACTTTCTTCATACATCTCGTCTGTGCCCATGCCTCTGATTTGCACGTTTTTGGTCTTCAACTAACAGACCTGTGAGTAACAATGCAATTTTAGTGTGTCCTGAGGGAGGTTAGTTTCCTTATTTCTTCATAATTCAAGAAATATATCAAATTATTTTACCAAAAGGCTTTAGCAGTACCATCTTTTGTTAACTGCAATTGTATATCAAGGAAAAAGCAGTTTTATTACTCTGAAAGAAGGCCCTCCCCATGTTACAACCAGTATGTGACACATTCTGTGCAGTGCAAGGAGAGGACAAAAGGTCCCAAGATGGGGCTTCTCAGTTTGTTGACAGTGAAGTAAAGATAACCCACATTTCAATAAAAAAAAAAAAACAAGACCCATACCCAGTTATTGCTGTGTAATGGCAAACTAACAATAAAACTACTGGTCCACAAGTGCAAAATAAAAGGGTAGGATAAGGAGAAGCCTGTATTTAAAATATTTATTTATCTTAAATTGTATGTTTCTCTGTACAAATATCAAAGAGATCAAAGTATTATTGTCCCCTGCTTCTGCAGAACAGGGGACATTGATTTAAGCTTGTCTGTCTAGCTGTCAATCTGTATGTGTAGCTGTCTTTCCGTCCATCAGGTTTTTGTTTCCGTGCAATAACTTTCATAAATATTATCCAATTTCATTCAAATTTGGGTCAGTAATTGCTCTCAAGCATTCCTTGGTTGGGATTTGTTTTGGAGTGCCTGCCTGAACATTTTTTATCACCAGCAAAACAAACAAAAAATTTCCCTTTGGTTCCCAATTCACAACAAAAATTATGACATAAAGAGACATACTTCAGGGGACAATGAAAAACTAGAACACAGGCACTATAACATGTGGAGACATCTTCAGGGGAAAATAAGAACTAAAAATATTGAAAAAGCAAAAGGGGGACAACAACAGAAAGATGTGGAGGACTGTAAATTCTACAAATTTGTTCATAAGCAAACATTTGAACATGTTTATGGTCTAACAATGAAATGAATGTAACATGGAACACAATCATGTGGAACACACTGGTTTTGTGGATGGGATCACATATTTTTGCTGAGCAGGTTCCTTAAGAAGTAAAATCTAGATGCTAATGTCCTGACTAGGCAAATTCTTTCTAAAGTTTATTTCAAGCCCTGGCTGTTTTTTCCTTCAGGGACTGCTTCCGAATCAAAATGACTGCAACATCACTCCAGAGTCTGTGTGACAAGTTTTGGGACTGGCGTTTAGACAGCAGCCCTGAATTTGCTACATTCTGTGGCTTCCATCAGTTTGACGATCGGCTTGATGATGTCGCACCTGAGGCTTACAACAAGAGAAAGGTACTTTAGCTCACAGTGTCATCAAATGCATCATACCTAGATTCTGTTTTTGTGTGTATGTCTGTATCTGTCCTTCTATCTGTATAAAGCTCTTGTTTTTCCTTGTACACAAAATATCAAAATTTGTTTAAAAAGAACCCTATAAATCGGTGTATAAATCTATCTTGTAAGTATGAACAGAAATCAGTGTCACCTATAAAGGAGGCATTTGAGAAAGTCAGATTGTATTACTATAAAATTTAAAATAATAAAATGTTTTAAGAATAAGAAATATTTTGACACTGGCTAAGATTTATGATTAGTGAGTTCTTCTGTAATAACATTACTTTTGTTATTATTATTATTTATTAATTTATTTATTTCAACACATACTAATCATGATATTCCAGATGCTTTTTTCATGGCTGTAAAGCCAAAGTTCTCACAGTTCTGAAATGCAGCTGGGTTTTAATAATTATAGCCTAATAGGGCTGTGTATTGCAAAGCAGCTCATGAGAGAAACTTGTTCATGATACCACATGGCAATTCACGAATCTGTCTGCAAGAACTGTTATCTCATGTAATTCATTGCAAGAGAGCAAAATGACCACTGGGTAATGTAATTATTTTATGTAAACTTATTATTTATGCACACAGGGTGAAGCTGCATCTTTTCTGGAAGAAGCTCGAAAGATCAGTTCATCTGATCTTTCTGCAGCTGATCAGCTGACCCTAAAAATTCTGAAGGATGCCTTGATCATGTACATCGACAATCAGCCCTTCAGGGCGTGAGTATAGCTGCCACAAAAATTACATAAACACAGAATATATAAATATAAAATGCTGACAAATTAATATCAAACAGTAATGTTTATACTCATGTTAACTCTTTTATCAAATGAAAATTTTGTTAATAAAAATTGAAACCATTTTTATGAGATTGTCAAGTAGTTTATTACCAGCCCACAAAAAACCAGACTTTTTTTAATAATGGGTGTTTGGTAAAGTGTACTTTAAAACTCAAACTTTTTTTGTAATAATATTAAAATACCATATAGAAAAGAATGTAAATATAGGTAATGTATATATACCATTTAGGAGAATACTGTGCAGGATTTATAATGTTGTACGGGTATACTATTTTGGAGCTAATGTGAATCCAAAACAGCCGGATTGATGTTATTTTTGCCAAGGATGCTGCCTTAAACTGAGTATAAGTGTCATACTAAGAAACTGATAGATATCGATTAGGGTTCCCTATGTTTATCTAATTTTATAAAGGTGCCCAATCATCAATCTGACCTTTATAAACTAAAGGCAATTCCTTGGAGCTTTCATAAAAATTAGGCCAGGAAAAATATATATCACCACACACAGGTTGCTTGTTTTGTTTATATCAACATGTTTATTATATGAGAGGGCCAGCCGAAATAAAAAAAATAAATTCAACAGAAAGTCAGATAAGCCTGAGCTTGGCAAATGGCATTTTGCAACAAATGACCTTCCTACCTCCACAAATATGTACCCTACCACGTTAGATTACATGTTTTTCCCTTTTGTCAATATTGTCAAGATAACGCTTCCCACAGAAAGAACTTTTCTTAATCAAAATTACCCTCAGATCATTAATATATACAAAGAGGAAGCCATAAATCACATGAATTCTTTTTCAAAAGACAGGTGAATGGGCACCTTTAAGTGAATATGGACAATGAGAAGTATAGAGATGTTTCTTCTGTGTTTAAGGTACACCAATGCCTGCAACTATATTGGTGGTCCTCAAGTGGAATTTGAGGACCTCATAAGTTGGATGAAGTTTGAGACTGTTGAGGACTTCCAGAAGCACTTAGCAAGATTAAAGGCTTTACCCAAAAAGGTCAGATTTGCTTGGTGTAACCTTGTATTAAGTTGGCTTTGCATGAACATCATTCCACATAGATTAGAATAGGTTAAATAGATTAAAATATCGATATCAGGCCTGCATAATCACTCTTTTTCATTTTTTCATTCTTTTTCTTTTCAGCAGAACCCTTTTTTCAATAAAAAATACTGATTTATACTATTTTTCGCCTACTTATAGGGGCCCAATCACCTATAAAGCATGTTGACTTAGCATGAAAAATAGCTTCTTCCCTTTAAAATATATATACACCTGCCTTAATATTGCCCTGAAACCCTTTGCTTTCTATTGTAAACAACTGTTAAAAACAGTGGACCGGGCGCGATGATAGGTGTCAACATAAACACAGCGCGTGGGGCCTTGTCCATCGCTGTGCCAAAAAACTTGTCAATCAGCAGATGCCCAGTCTGGCTTGGCCCAGAATATGTTATACATGTTTCTGCTGGCTGAAACACAGCGTAATGCCTCTCTTAATCAGACCTCTGGTCACGTGGCCTTGTTAAGGTAAACAGACTGTGTTTACCAACGCACAGAGCCAAAACATGGTGTTGAATAGCCGTATGCGGGGAAATGAGACCTTTTACTGGGATGGTTTTGCTGGGAAACATATGTATAAAGCAAAACTGAACTGATAGTGTGAAAGAATAGCCATAATTAAGCTCCTGATTTTGTCCCTTTAAACAGTCTGGTTAGAACAAGAATGAGACATTTTGCAATTTTTGTGTGTGCAGGGGTCCAGCTTTCTTTCAATTAAAAAAAAATATGAAAAATGCCCTTATCTTCAGCAGGGGGATGGGCACCAGGTATGTTTCAGACTTCGGGACGATATATTTGTAGTATGTTAAGCACATCTTTGGTCAGTCTATGAAAAAAAATGGAGAATTCCTGCCAATATTTCCTTTTTTTTCACTCTTAATTTTAAGAATTCTACTCTTTTTTTCCTGAGCATTTACCAGTAATCTTTTTTTTTGTCATTTACCTTTGGCTGGCCTGTCTATATTATTGTTAAAATATATACCAGCTTTTTATATATCCCTTATATAACACAAGTATCAGGGGCGGATCCTGGATTTGGGAAAAGAGGGGTCCAACCCAGGAGGACTAATGAAATTCAAAAAAAAAAATGTCATCAGGTCTGGAAAAGGGGGGGGGTCCAGGCCGCAAAATTACGTCTAAAACCCCTTAAAAGAGGTTGCTTCGGTGAATAAGGGGGGGTCCTGACCCCCTGGACCCCCCCCCCCACCCGGATTGGCTTCTGAGTATTATGGTATACCCATCATTCCTCCGTCTCTCTGCCCATCTGTCCATCCATACTTCTGTTAACTTTTAGTGTTTCCATGATAACTTACTTGGGCTTTAATGGATTTTCACGAAACTCACCATAACTACTTACCCAAAGATTATCTCTCCTGAGTCCCATTATGGGCAACCTCCATGCATGTTTAATAAGGTCACAGATCAATAGGCTACTTTATGGTGTTGCCACGATAACTTATGAAGAATATGAAGGATTTTGATAAGTCTCATCAGAATTTTTAATAAATAAAATATCTTGCCTAAGTTGAATTTCCAGCAAAATCCACACACATTTAATGAGGTCAGAGGTCACTGTATTTTGGAGGCACCATGGTGACTTTCCAATGGATTTTCATAAAACTCATTATACATATTTACCAATAGAGTTTCTCACCTCAATTAAATTCCTCAGCAGATTTCATGAATATTTAATGAGGCCAGAGGTCATAAGGCTATTAAGATGATTGTATTATGCACATTTGCGGCACTCTTGTTATATTTAAGATGTTTATTGATGGTAACTTTCTCTATTTTGCAATGCTAATTTAAGTCTGTGTTCATGTGCAGAATTCCATTTCAGTTTTGACCTTTATGACAGTGCAGTAACATATGCTTCATCTCAATTTATATCTTGGTGTGAGTCAAACCTGAGGTAACTACCACACATAGAGATCCTGAGTGTTTAATTTGCTCTGACAATACATGGAGAACTTCCCTGAAAGTCATACTTATTTGTTAGTGATACATGGCCATAGCCTTTCCATTTAGCCTGTGGAGTGTGAACCTTGGGGTCAGGGAAAGCAGTGTAGATATCACACCATATTCCTTGGTTGAGATTTGAACTCAAGTTCTCCAGGCTTTTAGTCTTGTGCTCTGTAAATAGAATTCACTCCTCTGGAGCTCTGTATGAATTCTTCATTTGCGCATTAAAAATCCCTGTCATACTAACGCTAAAATTCCTTATGTAGGGAACGCGTGAAGCATAATGCAGGATGCAGACAAAATCACAATTGACTAAATAATATGGTGAGATTCCTTATGTGCTGATCCGGCCTGCCGAATGTGTATCCAACAAAAGGAATTGCTACAAGTAGCAGTTCTTGTCAGGTCCGCATGGTATTCAGGGGCAACATGTAGAAAACAGGCATGCTGCCATGCCAGTACACATGAAGTTTCTCAACAGGCTTTAAGCATTCTGCATGCTGGATTCTGCATTCCGCATTTGGTACATCATTAGCTTTATCGTTAAAGTCAGTCACCCCTTTATGACCTTTTTTCCCCTTAGAACTCCTTTCCTCTGATTTATGAAGCACTTAATTCAGCCTTAAGTCAGGTTGCTACCTTTTAATGGCAAAATTAAGAAGAACAATTCAGTTTACTTGTAATAATAAAAATATTTAATAATATTTATTTTTAACAATTTGGCCATGCAAATTAGCATTATCATTAAACATCTATTTGAGTGTATTTAATATATTCTGTTCATTGATAATTTAGAATATTTATTAAAATCTAAAGACCATGAGTTGATTTCTTGCTTTTTTTCTCCCCAGCTGTCACAAACAGAGGAGCTAATGAAGATAGCCATCTCTGACCTCAGAACTAATCACATCTGTTCCATGGTGAGTAATGGTTACCCCTACACTTTTATCTGCTTTTTAATCTGTGCACCCAGGACTTGTACCTACCTGTAGTGCTAGACCACCAGATTTTGCTTGCAGTGCAACAAAATTAACATTGAACAATTCCTTACAAAGTAAACAAATTTTATACAAAATTGTACAACAAAATCAGTGTCATCATAGTGTGAACAGGATGGGGAACAGTTATCAGATATACTGGTCACCTTGCTGCCACATTTTGGTCTGGCTAAATGGTGGGTGTTGGGACATAGTTGTTGGTCAGAATAATAAAAATAATCAGGTAATTTGCATATATTAAATTTTTATACATTTTGATGCCAACACATGTTGCATTACAAAATTCAGTATAATATGCAACTGGCTTACTTGGTGCACTTTAATTAACTTTCTTAGGAACTTCCCCATTGTAAGGTCTGTGGTAAACCCCAGCTGTATCAATATTATTTAGGTTTTACATTTGCCTTTCTGTATGGATTCCCATACATGGAGGCTGCCATTTGAAAAAATTGCATAAATGAGTTCAAGAAACACGATGGCAACAAACATGATACAGTGAATTTTAACCTTTTTTCATGAATCACTGTTTTTATTAAAGAAATATAACAGATCCTAGATTCTGAGATGTAGGACTTGAGTCCAGACTTGGACTCTAGTCAGATCTTCAGTCCACTTTTTTAGGGACTCAGACTTGGATCTGAGGGTCCTGGACTTGTACTTGTGCTCAGGATCAGAGGAAAGGACTTAAGAAATCATGTGATGTCTATCTCAAGTCCAAAAGAGAAAAGAAAATCTCCTGCAAATGCTATGAAGAGATATATACATTATGTGAACTACAACAGATTATTTAAAAAAAAAGGCTTTACATTATTAAAAGTTAGCTCTGATTGTAGAAATAAGTTGAATTACACATTCAGACACATTACACTCAGACACATTACACATTATCATAAAAACACACATGATAATCTCAGATTTCCTGTTTCAGTTTCTTTTAATAAGGAGATTTGTATTAGACTCAGACTTGGACTTGGACTCGAGTGGCCTGGACTCAGACCAGTACTCAGACTGGATAGCATGCAGAGTTCGACATTAAATTTTGAAAGTACTTGCACATCTAGCTTTAACTTGTCCTTCATGAATTTTTACTTACCCTACAAATATTATTGATTGTATTCAAGAACAGAAAGATCCTTTTGCAAGCCTTTACTTGGGTAAAGTTTATGTTGGGCCAACTTGCCCAGTTGGGCAACTAGGAGACAACTTTTTATTTACCCTTCAACTATTTTCTTGAAAGTTCACTTGCCCTGGGCTAGTTGTTAATCATTAATGTCAAGCCCTTGTGTGAACTAGACAACATCAATGCCAGAAATTAAAATTACATAACAGTGGCTTTGAATTGAAGCATAAAAATTACCCGTACACCATCAACACCACTCAAAATGCCTAACAGTTTTTGTCACTCAGTGAACATTTTACCTGTCTGCAGATAATTATGAAAGGTGTCACCTAAACTCTGTAATAATTCTTTCTAGAATGGGGTGGTTGAAGGTATTGAGAAAATGAATGTCCCAGCAGAAGGTACCTATTTCATGAAACCTTTCCTGGAGGCAGACAAGGAAAAGCTCAACATGTAAGGAGTGGTTTGATTTACTGTCATTGTAATTTAGGAACAATTTTGGTATGATGCTTTACCACAGCTGGCCAGATTGATATGTTTTGCTCAATATATTTGAGAGAAGAAGGTTTAAGGTATTTTTTTCACAATTGCATGGTAGTTTTTACTTGAAAGTTTTTACTTTTTTATTTGAAGGATATCTGTAGCTTACAAGACTACCACAACATGTTCATTGTGGATGATATGTGATAAAGCAAGAAAAATTTAAATAATTTCATTGTGTAACAAATGCCAAAAATCTTATAAAAAATAAATAGATTATTGATTAAAACTCTGGTGTTACAAATTAGACAGCCCCCCCCCCCCCCCCCTTGAAAAAAATGTCATTTAGCATTTTTTTACCTAGTGTGACATGGTTTCCTAGAAAATGCTTTTACAAGCTTTGACATGTTGTTATCAGTGGGATTGTTAATGTTCTTATAATTACAGAGAAGACGTACAGAAACAGGCTGTATCAGTGTTGAATAATGAGGTCATACCTGCTCTGCAGAAGCTGGGCAAATTCATCAAAGAGGTGAGGGCTACAAATTAGTAGTAGGAATTAATTGTTGAATCATGATCAATGATTGAAAAACAAAAGCAAGATTAATTAAATAATTATGATGTCCCTGAAGTTGTCTGGCTGGGTGTTCCCCTGTCCTTGTGTTTCTGACACCAAAAATGTGCATATATAGTTGTAGATGACCAACTGAATAAAATGCAACCAATTTAATCAGTTTCAAATAGAGGTCCAATTATTGATCAATCATATAATAATTTTTTTTGGAACACGGGTACATTTTTCACAATTTTTATATCAATTTCATTGCAACAACTTGAACGTTAAAATATGGATTTCTAAAAATTAAGTGATTAAAGAAGCATAAAAAATTCATAGTTATCCATGAAGGCAGAACTATAGACAATCTGATAAACATTTACTGCTGTTATCTGTAAGAATGATGTCAAGATACTTGGTAAATTGAAATTTACATTGTGATATTTAAAGAGTAATAAAGTCACAAAATAAAGTGAGAAGGTTCAAAAGAGGACACAACTAACAAACATTTTGCAGCAAGCCCAGCTTAAAATAGTAGGTATTATTCTACTTGTCTTGACTTGAGTTTTTGGATGGTCTCAGGTTAGACATTTCTCAAGATTCAATGCTGCAGTGTAACCAAGACTGCCTTGGTGTTTATGTAACCTATCACATGGACTCTAAAGGATGGCCTGACTCCCAGCAAGCTCATTTTCTCTTGTCAGTGCAATTTCTTACTATAGACTACCCAAGAATCTTTCTAAGTTACCATAACAGTGGATATGATTTTCAAAACCTTTTTTTAGTTCAAGAATGTGTTGAGATATCTTATGATAATCCACCAGTGTGGAGCATGTGGTATCAGCTTTTTCTCTGCATGTAAGGGTCCAATCAGTGCAAAACTTTGTCAGCAGATAGATTTGTGCATTGGCTTCAGAGTACACTCATGTTATATTTTGATCCAAACATCACACTGTGATTGGTTGATTCCTGAAAACATTTTCAAAACCATTCACATGCCACCATTTTTTTGTAACTCAAAAAATCTGGATGTTGCAAAGTTGGATGTCAAAATGCAGAGTGAAAAACAGGACAGGCATAAGTCTGCCAGTATAATAAAAATACGCAGCAACCTATTCATTACATTATTTCACCACTGTTTTCAGAACTACAACCAGCACCTTAGAGACGGTGTTGGTGTGTCCTCCTGGCCAGACGGGAAGAAGTTCTACCAGGCGTGCCTTGACTATCATCTGTCAGTCCACATGACCCCACAGGAGGTCCATGACCTTGGCCTCAGAGAGGTCAGCCGCATCAGAGAAGAAATGGAGCAGGTAGATTTTTGTAGAGTTCCGTGTTTAATGTTTCATTTTATCTTATTAAAGAATAATATAAAAAAGTTTCAGCTCAGGAGTCCTGCAGAACTGGATAAAATAATCTGAAATTATCTTGATTAAATAGTATTTTTTAAGATGTTGATTTTTCACAAATTTTCTGGGACATCATTTAAAAATGCTTATTTATATAGTCTTTAATTGAAATAAAACTGATAAAACACTTCCCTTTTTGGCTCAGCTGACTGAAAGTCATCTGAGCTAAAGGGATCACTCTTTGTCTGTCGTCCATCTGTCCATCTTTAGTTGACAGGGCACAAATCATAACCCCTGACCCTAGGTGCTTCTTAGTGAACATCCATTTTGGTCAATAACAAATCTCCCTGGTAATCTGAAATTGGGTCATTGCAACTGAGCTATGGGGCTTGTAAGTACCCCCAGAATATTTAAAATTTTATACAAAACTTCCAGTATCTTCTTAAATAATGAATGGATTGTCATGAATTTTGCCTTGACTATTGACCAAGATTAGTTTTGTTAGTCCTGAAAAACTAGTGGCAACACTTGTATTTTTTTTTTATTTTTACCATTTTTTTTCTATATTTGAGACCCAAGAATGACAATTCTGTCAGTTTCTCAGCTGTGGTTTTATCTAGTGTCCTTAAACCTGGGGAAGAATCCAGTTGAATTTAGGGTAACAAGGTCAATGGTCAAGGCCACAGGGGCCATCTGTCCAAAAATTAGTTTGTGGAGGATAACTGCAGTTCGGTTTGACATATTGGTTTCAAACTTGAATTATAAATGGCCCGGCAGTTACAGGACCCATTTCTTTAAAAAGTTTGTGGGTGCATTTTAAGCCAAACTTATTATCAAAAGCCATCCATCTTCCAGATATTGTTCACCTGCCAAAACAGGAAGTTCTTATTGATTTTAAGGTCACAGGGTCAAAGGTCAAGGTCACTAGGCCAAACGATTGATAAGTTAATTTAATGATGATAACAATAAGTTTGGATTGGCTTAAAACTTGGTTTATTAGTGACTCACTTCTTAAGTAGGCAACAGAGGTCAGAGGTCAAGGTCACTGTATCCAGTTTTGTGTAATAGATTGTTTTATAAATCAAAGTTGGGTAAGTTCAAGGATAGTAACATCTCAGATTTTAGGTCACAAGGTCTAGGGTCAAGGTCACAGGACCCACATTTTGACAAAAGCTCATAAAAATAATATCATATAGGCAAATTCAGCTGAGCATCAGGACCCAAGGGTCCCTAGACACATAATTTTTTTATTTCCTTACTTGCATTATTTTTATAGGTCAGTCACATGGGTTTAATAGCATGTGATTATTTCTTTGTGTTAAGGTCATGAAGAAGCTGAACTTTACTGGCGGCTTGAGAGCTTTTACAGATCACCTCAGAGACGACCCTAAGTTTTACTTCAACAGCAAGGTAAACCTTTTTATACGCCAGTCTATGAAGGAAAGTATTATGGTATACCCACTGTCTGTCTGTCCTTCAGTTAACTTTTTACTGTCACCGTGATGACTTACCAGGGCTTTTATGGATTTTCACGAAACTCACCATAACCACTTACCAATAGATTATCTCACACAAGTTTGATTATGGGCAAAATCCACGCATATTTAATAAGGTCAGAGGTCACAAGGCTACTTTGTAGTGTCACTTCATAACTTGATTGATTTTGATAAAACTCAAATGAAATGTTATATAATAAAATATCTCACCTCAATTAAATTCTCAGAAAAATTCACACATATTAAATGAGCCAGAGGACACCAGGCTGCTTTTACAGGCCAATTAGTGGGGTTGCCATGATAATGTACAAGGAATCAAATAGGTTTTGATAAAACTCAGTAGAATTATTAATCAACAAAAGTCTCACCTCAGTTCTATTTCCAGCAAAATCAATTCAAATTTAATGAGGTCAGAGGTCACTGCACCAAAAATATGATGGATTTTAATATAACTCATGATGAGTATTTATCAATACAGTTTTTTACCTGAATAACTTTCTCAGCAAATTCATGCTTAACTACTAGAGGTAACAAAATGTGCAAAGGGCGTATTATGCACCATTTGCGATGCTCTTGTTTTCAAATTTCCTTATCTTACACTATTGTGTAGAAATTTATGGTTAACATTTTAATTACCTACTCTATTAAGCTGAATAACTCAAAGTATGATGTCATAATGATTAATGCACTAGACTTGTTACAGAAAAAAAGTGGGTTCAGATTTCTTTCCGTTTTAAGACTCCAGTCCAAAGTCTGCACCACAAGGACATGCCCTCTCCACCCAAAATGTAGAATGACTATCCTTTCTTATGTATGTCATAGATTCATGGGTTCTATGGTACCTAAGGGCCTGAGTAAAGCTACAAAACTTAAAAGGTTCATAAGTCCATGAAGGCAAATTGTAAAGTCAGATGATGACTACCGTAAAATCTCCACTTAAAACCGCGGTTTAATCAAGAAATTCAAAATCTTGAAATCAGGTTGATTTCCTGAAAGCACTGTGTGGTTTATACTAGAAGGATTTCCTGAATATCTTCCCGACAGACATCGTTTTTGGGCCGGCGAGTGGGCGATAATATTGCAACTTTCGAAGGCCGTTCTTAGCAGCAGTCTCGCATGCATGGGAGCCATGTGTAAATGTATTATTTACGATTATTTGTTATTTATAAATTAAATATTGCTGATAAGTTTTCGTGTGATATATAACTTGTATAAAATCTTAGTACTTGTCACCAAATTATACGTTTACAACAACCCTGTTGTAACGCACAGCGGCCCACGTCATTGGGCATGGTCAAGCAAAATTGAAATAAAAGCCTACTTAAAGCCCATTTGCAGCATTATTTAGCAATGATTATTTGTTTAAAACGTAAGATGAACAAAAAGCTGACATCGTAAAGAGTCACACAATGGCAGACGATCAAGTTTGAGTACCGCCATGTGCTGAAACGCCCCGGTATTCTGCTAAGAATGTTTTGAACGGCAGTACGTGGTGGGTGGTAAACAGAACAGCCACCTATTTCGTCCCAGCGTGCTTTGCGCGAACACTGCCTTGACAAAATGGCTCCCCACACAGGAAAAAAAACTTGCTTACCCCGACTGGCCACTTTAATTTTACCGTAAATTCACTTGTTTTCAAGCGTCATGTTTCCTATACGTGCGTATCTCGACAAGGTAACTTCAGTTACTTTGATATTTAGTTAAGTTGACCAGCGATGTTTTCAAACGCACCAGCAAATTGTGACATGGAGCGATGTCAACGTACGATGTGACGATGATAATACCGAAGTAACCGGTATGAAAATGATTTGAATCATCTGAGTAATTCCAGAAAATGGAATTTTCATCAAAAATTAAGATTTCAAAATATTACTTTTAGAATTAAAATATACAGTGACTTGAAATGGATCAGCAGAATATTTTTTTCCAAAATATAATGACAAATCAGTAGCAAACAAGAATACGGCACGGAATATAAAATCTGTATAAACAGCCAGAGGTTTACCGGCCCTTACGTCTTCCCAAACTTCATGCTTGAGTAACCCTGCAAAAAAGTGTTATGATGTGTTTAAATAAAATGCCCAAAGAATTTTAAAGTTGACAGGAATGGCCGAGTCGCAACCTACGCGCGTTCATTTCTAGATCATAGCTTGATTGTGACTTTTGTCAAATCATTCCGTTGCGAATGTTGGTGCGGTTTTAAAGGGGGGTTCTTAGTATTTGAGCCCCTCGCGGTGTCTCACCTGGAATTTCGGCGAAGTCTGGGTGCGGTTTTAATCGGAAGTGCGGTTTTAAGTGGAGATTTTACGGTACACCATCCTAGACTTGAGGCTATAAACTCAACTTCTTTAAATGTAGCCAAGTGGTCAAGGCATTGGAGTTCAGACTTCATGTCCATGATTTGATCCCCATGAAAATAGCAAATGCACAATGGTGAAACCTCGGCAGAACTGATTGATTTACACCTGAAGAAACTTGTTTTCAGTACTGGTTCCCTTAAAGTAACTGGACACTCAAGCATAAATTATCTTGAAACACTGGCCTTGTTTATCTAAGTGTGCTACTGGTTGGGTCTAGGGGTTGAGCTGCTGGGTAGAAATACCAGTAGCTACATATTGTTAGGTGTTGGACTTTTAAGCAGAAGTTCCTCAGTTTGATCTCTGTAAGTGCATGGCTAAATGGCAGAATGGTGAAAGAGGCTTCTGTAGCTCAGGCATAGAGTGTAGGACTCAAAGCAGGGAGATCGTGAGTTTGAATCTCAGCCGAGGCGGTGAGATTTTCATGGTTGGCCCCAACCCTGGGTGAGCGCTCTTCAGGCTTAATAGAAATGCTGTGCCCAACGGCCAATTTTCACTCTCTGGGGTTCCTCAGTGGTATGACCCAGCAATGAGGACAATTAAGCAGGCACGGCCCCCAGGTGCAGTATGGCTGGGCCTGGTTGACGCCAGGATACAAAATGAGAGGAAGGGTATGATACTGCCCTGTCATGTAGTCTGAAAAGGGAATGGGATTCTGCAGGTGTGGATATATGTAGTTAAGAAAACATTAAAAAATGTTTACCATGTTGATAAATATACTATTAATTCTCATGTTTGAGAGAGACCTATGAAAAGGCTAGTGTAGACTTAGAGCATGTAAATAAATGGTTTCCCTCAAGCTTAAATATCCTTGAAATATTTTTAATGATTTTTCAAGGCCTTCCCAGTGTTTGAATAAAAATGATATAGAATTATTTCCTAAAATGACCTTCAATGCAATGGCAAACTTAAAGGAGCAGGAAAGGATTTATGATGGATAAAGTTGTTAGGTATGACATGATACTCTTTACATATTCATATATATTCAGGTTGGAAAATTGATTGAATTTGGCCTGTCCTTTAATTTTGTGTGCCAAGAATCCTTGCCTTGACAACCTCACTCTGTAGGCAATGATAATTGGGCTGGTAAGCCTACATGAGTCATGATGAAAGCAATGTCAAGGAATGCATCAAAGTTGTTTCCATCATGTTGCATTCATATTGTGGAAAACAGCCCATAATCTTAACATAATGCTACACATTATGAATTAACGCAAGATATAAATACATGTGAACTCACAACCCAAACTGAAACCATTTCCTGTATGCGAGCAATGTCTGTATTCATATGGTCATAAATTCAACTCACATGGGGAGGGGATTACCAATATGCTGAGTTCAAATGGAACTTTTCTCCTCACTCTTCTTTGGTGTCGTTAGAAAGAACACTGAAAATGCTAATGATAAGTCTGGTTAATGTCAAATTACAGTATACCTGTAGTCCATGAGGCGTTGTCAAAATGGACCCAAATATTTGCATCCTCATGGGGCCTTATAATGTACCTCAGACCTAGATATAAAGGCACTCTGACAGCCAGTAATCCTGTCGTAATATCAGAGAGCTGATATGGCTATACCAGACTCTTTGCCTGCTTTCTGAGATGCTTTTTGTAAAGAACAGATGTCTTGATTTATACAGCATATAGGTGATCATGGCAGCATTGATCCTGTTTGGTTATACATGATGTATGTATGCTTGATACATTATGACAGGAGGAAGTCCTGGATGGTGTCAAAGATGTCTGCTACAACAAAATTAGACCCAAGCTGAGCCAGTTGTTCCACAAGATACCAAGCTCAGATCTATGGTAAGTTATGCAAAAATAAGGTATGGTTCTCAGGCACTTTTTTTTTAAAATCAGTGCGGGCGGGCGATATTTTATGTTTTACCTTTTTTTGTATTTTTATATAAAATGTCATATAATCAGGGAAAAGCATGAAAATAAAAGGATTTTTTTTGCTTAACACTGGTGAAAGCACTACATAACGAAGGAAATCTTATCAAAATTGTATTATTTATCATCTATTGAATGATGAAAATCAAAATAAAATTTTTTTATGCCGAGGGTTTTAATTTGATGTGGGTGGTGCCTGAAAACCATACCATACAAGTCCTCTGAGCTATAGTCGTGGTCCATTGTCGGTCGTCCATCTGTCTGTCCGTCTGTCGGTAGATGTGGCACGTTTTGTAACCGTAAGACCTAGGAATCCAAAATTTGGCTTAATGTGAGATGTTCACATGATCTACTACCAAGCCAAAAACTTGGGTTTTTGCGCTTTTGTTCCTTTGAGAAATAAAGTAAAAACCAAACATAATGCATTTTTTTTGGTAAAAATTCAGGAAAGATATTTGATCAATTAACACAAAATTTGTTAAAGCTAAGGACTTTTTTCCCATTATATAACTTTAATTAATCAAAATTAAATTGTATATCCAAAATTTGATCAAAATCTTATAAATTTTTTAAAATATTAGCAAAAATAAAAAATTGATACCTTAAATTTTGCCCAACTTTGACCATGGCACGTTTTTTTCCTGTAACTGCTGTGGATTTAATTTTCACAGCATGTTTGTTAGCATTTCATCTGTTAACACCAAAAATTTGAAACCAATTGATTAAAAACTGTAGATTTTATATATGTTTTCAACACCATGTCACATATTGTTTACATCAAGCTAGTGTTATGCAGTTTGCAAGAGCTCAGCTCCCCAGCTTCAGCTCTCAGTTCCTAAAATTTGGAATACAGTTAGATGTCTCCAAATTCCCCTACCATGCCAAGAGTTTGGTCACTAGGACTTAATTCCTTTGAGATATTAATGAAAAACTTCATTTTTCCGTTAAAAACCCATTCTTACACTTAAGACTGCCTTATAACAAAACCACTAATCAGACCTTGATCAGATATAATATACATATTTTTCTATATATTCGCTATGCACCTGCCATAAATGATGTAAGTATTTCGTAATTGTTTTAAGTCATGGGCCAAAACATAATGCACTCTGTAAAAAATGAAGAAATATATTTATCCCTTAACAAAAGGATTGCTGAAGCTAGAGATTTTTTTATCAGGGATGTAACATTATTTAATCAAGATTCAATTTAATACCCAAAATTAGTTCTGAATTTTTCAAATTTTATAAGTTATTAGTACAAATATAAAATTAGTACCTTAAATTTTTGCCCAAATTTGACCATGGCACGTTTGTTTCCTGTGAGCAGTGTTGATATAATTTTCATATAATGCACACATAAGGATTTCAGCTTTTTAGTTTAGAAAGCTGAAAGAAATTGGCCAACAATTTTAGCTTTTATTAATGTTTTTAAGAGAATATGTCAGATCCAGGGTCCCCAGCCCCTCTTCAGTCACTTGTATGTTGACCTTGTTAACCTTTCAGCAAATTATGCACGCTTGAGTTGATCCAGGTGTCCAACCCAACTCATCTAGTAGTTGTTTTGACCAACAACATTACAATAAACAATAAATTATTAAATTAATAAATTTAATTGGTTTTAATTAAAAGAAAAATTAATAGAAAAGGAATTTGTTAGTTGATGAGAACAGGAAGTTAACTTGCAGTTACTTATGATGTAAGAATCTTGTTTGGATGGATAGAATGTCACCTGTTCCAAATAACACCATGCAGTATTTTTCAGTTCAATTTTAATGATAAAAAAATAAATCATATTATTCATTACTAATCATTAGGGATCATATGAAGGAAATTAATGATAGACAAAGATGCAGTTGATAATATTAATCTAGATTTCTACTGTCCCTAGTGTGTAGATTGATGTGAAAGTAGTCAAAAGTGAATATATTACATTTATTTTTTAGCGAACCTGTGAGCTTATGTGATGGTGTGGCGTCGTCCGTCGTCTGTACATTAACCCCTACTATCTTGAAAATGGCACGAATTAGCATCACGAAATTTTATGCATAAAATTATTCATCTAAAAAACTCTATTGAATTTTGCATATTTTTTGGCTTACTGCATTTTCTTAGATTTTATAGGAAAAAAGCTAAAAAAGCTTAAAAAATCTTCTTCTCCGAATCTGTTCAGCCAAACTGTCCAATATTTTACAGAAATGATTCCTGGAACAATCTCGCATAAGTTTGTTCAAATGGTTTAAGTTCGGTGATTTTTGGCCGATTTACAGGAAGTTGAACTTAATCATCTGTCCAAAAAAGCATACTAAAATTACAATCTCAGAAATGGCTTGAGCTATCATCACCAAATTTTATGCCAATGTTGGTCACATGAGTCATATCTGAAATTGAGGTATTGGTGGCACCACCTGCATCAGCCTTTTTTGTACGGGGGTCATCAATGCCCGTATGATACTGACAGCTACAAATAACTTCTTCTCTGAAACGAAATGGCCAAATTGTTTTATATCGCACAGAAATGATCCTAGGGTACTGCTTTCTGAAGTTTGTTCAAATGGTCTCAGTTCAGTGACTTTTGGCTAAGTTATGGGAAGCTTAATTTAGTCATATGCCATAAAAGCCCATTTTAGCTAAGTGGCTACAAAAATCTTCTCAAAAACCACTGGGCCAAATTCTTAAATCTCACACATAAATTATCCTTAGATGTTGATAATTCAAGTTTGTTCAAATGGTCTCAGTTCAGTAACTTTTGGCTGAGTTATGGGAAGCTTAATTTAGTCATATGCCATAACAGCCCATGTAAGCTAAGTGGCTACAAAAATCTTCTTCTCAAAAACCACTAGGCCAAATTCTTAAGTCTCACACAATAATTATCCTTAGAAGTTGATAATTCAAGTTTGTTCAAATGGTTTTGGTTCAATGATTTTTGGCTGAGTTATGGGAAGCTGAACTTTGCCATTTTGCTGTATTTTCCCATATGAGTTATAAACCTACAAAATGTTTTTTGACTGATGATACTGAGGCCAGTTTGTTTAATATTTTGCAAGAATAATAATAATTGTCTTTTATGGTTCCAAAAAATGAATTTTGGCTGAATTATAAAGATTGAATTGAGTCATTTTACCATATATGTTAGCTGTGTGAAGCAGATACATCTAGCCTAGCACCAGTTTATCAACATCCATTACATCATGCCTCTAGACATTTAGATTTCAGAATATCTATGGAAAATATTGACAAGAATGTTTTTTAAAAGCTTTTAAAAAATGTAGATTTATGATATTACATATCATCTGTACACTAACTCACAATTTCTCAGGAATAGCAGGAGCTACCATCCCCAAATTTTATGCAATTATCAGTCACATATCAAATGTTGATGGATTCAGCTTATTTTTGCTATCTGCATTTACTTAGATTTTACAGGGAAAAAGCTGAAAAAAAAATTTTAAAAGTCTTCTTCTTGTAAACAGTCCAGCCAAATTGTTCAATATTTTACAGAAATGATTCCAAAGGCGAGCTTTCTCAAGTTTGTTCAAATGATTTGTGTTGGATAAATTTTAGCAGAGTTACATAACAGGCCAAGATTGTGTATGTTTCTTGAATAGGTTGAGAAACTGCCAACTGTTTCAGATTTGGCAACAGATCAAGAGTTCATTCAGTGCAGCCAAATATAGGTCAACAGTTCAATCAGTGCAGCCAAGCACAAGGCATGTGATCACCTCATGGGCAGCATGTGATCCTCTCAAGGTCAACTGTGTCAGATTATGCAACAGGTCAAGAGTTCACTCAGTGCAGCCAGGTACAGGTCAAAAGTTCACCCAGTCTAGCCAGATGCAGGTCAAGAGTTCACTCAGTGCAGTAGCCTGAGCCAGTAATTTGTCACAGTACACTCGGGGCAACAGCCTTTCTCACCTAAGCCTGGTCAGCCCCATGCATCAGACTCAAGGTAAGTTTGATGTATTGGCCTGATATTCTGACCTGTCTATGTGCTTTAATGGCTTTCTAGTTCACAAGACAGGTGTCGCCATCTACAATGACTTTTGCAAAGTGTATGTGCCTGCTTAATTCTACGGAGGAATTTGATATATCAACCTGAAAATGGGCATATTTATACATGTCAAATAGCTTTGTCGTATACAAGACTGGTGGTGCCACCTACAATAATTTTTGTGGTGTGTGCACCCATGCCAGAATTTCAGCAGTGATGTTTGTGTATTGTTTCTTGTTCAAAATGTTTTGTACTTGCATTGTTCATATATATGAAAAGTAGTGGTTCAGAATTGAAGCGTTATACCTGGAGTATATCCATATGGAGTATATATATAGGTTCGCATTAGGCCTGTAGGCCTTGTTTTTAATATAAATAAAAGCCATAAACCAGGTACTTATGATCATTAAGTAAATTTGTGAGTTTTGTATATTCTGGATTCTCAACATCATTGTTTGGCTAAAATTGAATAAATACCAGACATGGTGCGAATACTTTGCAAATGTATTTGAATACAAATATGAATATGTACTCCACTATAAAATTTCTTGCATAAGAATAGGAATTCAGGAAAAATGAAAGTGTTTGAATACCAGTGCAAATACCTTCACAATGTATTCATGAATGCATTCATGAATATATTCTATAATATTATTTTAATAATCATTTCAGTTATATTTTATTTAAAAAAATCAAATGATTCTCTTATTATTTTTAACAAAAATTATATTTGGCACAATAAAATTTAATAAATAGTTAAACTCATATTATATTGCTGCTTATAAGTTATAAAGCCAAGTCAAAATCTGTGTGACAATAGCACTCAATTTGTTAATAAAATAAATGAAATCAATCCTCTTCCCCGTCTCAAAAGATACCGTAAAATCTCCACTTAAAACCACACTTCCGATTAAAACCGCACCCAGACTTCGCCCAAATTCCAGGTGAGACATCGCGAGGGGCTCAAATACTAAGAACCCCCCTTTAAAACCGCACCAACTTTCGCTACGGAATGATTTGACAAAAGACACAATCAAGCTATCATCTAGAAATTAACACGCGTAGGTTGCGACTCGGCCATTCCCGTCCACTTTTAAATTCCTTGGGCATTTTATTTAAACACATCATAACACTTTTTTGCAGAGTCACTCAAGCATGACATTTGGGAAGGCGTAAGGGCCGTCGAACCTCTGCCTGTTTATACAGATTTTATATTCCGTGCCGTATTCTTGTTTGTTACTGATTTGTCATAATATTTTGGAAAAAATATTCTGCTGTTGCATTTCAAGTCACTGTATATTTTAATTCTAAAAATTTTTGATGAAAATACCATTTTCTGGAATTACCCGGAAGATTCAAATCATTTTCATACCGGTTACTTCGGTATTATCATCGTCACATCGTACGTTGACATCGCTCCATGTCACAATTTGCTGGCGCGTTTGAAAACATCGCTGGTCAGCTTAACTAAATATCAAAGTAATTGAAGTTACCTTGTCGAGATACGCACGTATAGGAAACATGACACTTGATAACGAGTGATTTTAAGGTAAAATTAAATTGGCCAGTCGGGGCAAGCGAGTTTTTTATTCCTGAAGAAAGTTTCCGTGTGGGGAGCCATTTTGTCAAGGCAGTGTTCACGCAATGCACGCTGGGACGAAATAGGTGGCTGTTCTGTTTACCATCCACCGCGTACAGCCGTTCAAAATATTCTTAGCAGAATACCGGGGCATTTCAGCACATGGCGGCACTCAAACTTGATTTTAAAACGATTGTCTGCCATTGTGTGACTCCTTACGATGTCAGCTTTTTATTCATTTTACGTTTTAAACAAATAATCATTGCTAAATAATGCCGCAAATGGGTTTAAAGTAGGCTTTTATTTCAATTTTGCTTGACCATGCCCAACCAAGTGGGCCGCTGTGTGTAACAGCAGGGTTGTTGTAAACGTATTATTTGGTGACAATTACCAAAATTTTATAACAAGTTATATATCACACGAAAACTTATCAGCAATATTTAATTTATAAATAACAAATAATCGTAAATAATACATTTACACACGGCTCCCATGCATGCGAGACTGATGCTAAGAACGGCCTTCGAAAGTTGCAATATTATCGCCCACTCGCCCCAAAACGATGTCTGTCAGGAAGATATTCAGCAAACCCTTCTAGTATAAACCGCACAGTGTTTTCAGGAAATCAACCTGATTTCAAGATTTTGAATTTCTTGATTAAACTGCGGTTTTAAGTGGAGATTTTACGGTACTACTAGTATCAAAATCAAACATCAGCTAAACACCAACAACTTGTAATGCAGCTTATATTTATTACCACACAAAACCAGCATGTGCCTCATTTCCAAATTCATATTTTTTTATCATATATAACAGCTGAGCGCCATGACCCATGGGTCCCTTGTTTGGCCTTACCAACCAAATATTATTTTGTATTTCAAGTGAATGGACACTTGTCTCAGGATACAATAGTGTTCATATAGTTTCATGTTCTCATTCAGCAGCAGAGTTAAGGCTAAATACTGTGAACGGGACTTTAGTACAAGTATTGTATTTTGAGCTTACATTTTCACATTAAAGAAAAACAACAGCATTTTGTGAATTTAATCAAATTTTACCTCTAAATTTAATGCCTTACTGATGCATTAAACCCCTCACTGTGATATATTGCCAAGGTCATACTGAAAACTTTCTATAACCAGTTAGGCCACATAAAAAAAAAAGATTGTTCTCTAGACTCTGGGGTAAGAAAAATATTGTACAAGTGGTCAATTTTTTTACTTATTTTTTTTTTTATTTTAACGGTCAAGACACAATATGTGTAATTTTGTCAGCTTACCTGGAAAATACAACATTTTACTCTAGTTCTTGAAATAGTGTATACATTCAATACAAAATTTAGTCAATTTCCATAACTTTAATAATTCTTTAAGGAAATTTGTGCAATAGCACAAGTTGGCAACATAACAACCTGGTCTTCATTTGCAAAAAAAATCTGATGCATGAAAAATTGGAGTGGCAAATCTGAAGAACAATAAATTGTTTGTATGGCCTAAGCTTCAGTAATCATTTTAATAATCAGTATTAATCATACATAAATGATATTGTCACACTAATGTCAGGTGAGGTTTTTGTTTAACATTTATTTATTTTTGACGATGCAATCTTAAGTTTAGTAGAATCTGGTATTCTAGAAGTATAAGGTGTTCTTAATGGGTATTTATATTGTTCAGGCATTGGTCTATGGTACATGCAGGTATCTGGTGGTATTTCATGGGACTTTTACTTGTAGTATTGTGGCAGCCCCACCTTCACGCCCCAATGCACCTGCTGGATTCTACCTGGCTGGAACTCTTGATGGGTCCAGACCTGGAAAATATTATATCAACTGCTCTGACGTCAAACTGAAGTAGGTGTATGATTGAGATATTTGTGTTTATTATTTATTATCACTTACTTTAAGAGATTGTGACTGACCATGATCCTCTGTTGTACTTAATGATATCTCAGATATATAACAACACTATCAGGGATCCTGTACTGTAATTTGTATGATATATTCTTTTACGATAAAATTTGAAGAGATCTTCCATTTTATGCTGGTTTAAAGTACAACTAGAAAAGCCCTCAGGGAGTGCAGACCTCTGCCAGTGCAGCTCATTATCCCTACATGGCTTTGTCAGAAATACATTGTAAACACAGCAGGACAGTCAAAAAATGTTATAGCATACTGGCATGGAGTGCCATCTAGTGGCAACAAACTTAATAAAGCAACTCATTACCCTCATATGGCTCTGTCAGAAATGCAGCTTTTTTCCTTTAAAAAACATGGATCCAGATGTTGATCTTGATCATGCCCCAAAATTTTAACTGATTTTTCCTTGTATCATTGCCAAGCCTCCTGGAAAATATCATCAAAATCTTTTTTTAACTTTTTGGGTAATATTGCTGACAGACAACCAAACAAACCAATGCAGGCAAAAACATAACCTCCTCAGGGAGGTAATAATTTAACAGGTGTTTCAGCCTCTGATGAGATGTCATTGTCATAATAGGAGTTTCAAAGATGATCAAATTACAGGCATTCACTGTATCCTGTCTTAATTTGGATAACCTTAATTTGCCTGGTGGTCAAGGATAAGCTAACATATTTCAAATCTTATTATATTACCATATATAAATGTGCCTATGAAAAAAATATTAATAAAGATTTGACAAAAAATGAGCCCAATTTCTGGGTCAAAAAAAACATTTTTTTCTGTCTGTTTTCCATAAAGGAAAAATGAAGTTGTGTGAATTGTTCAAATACTGTTGGCACATCTTTGAGCACTGTCAACTTGGCTCTGATGTCACACACTGGGAAATCCCCTGTGACTAAAAATTCTAGATCTCATATAAAGCTTAGTATTTCTGACATTGTCAGTCCCAAATGTTCAGAGAAGAATAAAAACAACATGTATTGCTAGATTTAAGTTAATTCTAAATTTTGTCTGTGACATCACACTTTGCACTGGCCAATTACATCATGGTCCAGTCTTGGTTCTGGATGAATCTAACCTGCACATAACAAACAACATTCACCTTACCTTAAAGGGACATGATCAGGAGCTATATTATGCTTATTCTTTCATACTATAAGTCCAGTTTTCATTTATATAAAAGTTTCTCAGCAAAACCATCCCTACACACAGTCTCTTCCTCGCATATGGCTGTTTAACACCTTGTTTTGGCTTGTGCGTTGGTATACACAGGCAAGTGTGTCTGTTTACCATAACAAGGCCACATGATCAGTGGTCCAGTTAAGAGTGGCAACACACAGTGTTTCAGCCAGCGGGAATATGTATCATATTTTTTTTATTTGCCTAGTCAGTGAGGGCATCTCCTGATTGATATGTGTTGTGGCTCTGCGCTGCACAAGGCCCCATGAACAGTGTTGTTTAATTAGGAGCTATGTTATGCTTTTTCTTTCTTACAATCAGTCCAGTTTTGATTTATACAAACGTTTCCCCGGCAAAACAATCCCTCCACACAGTCTCATTTCCTCTTATATGGCTGTTTAACACCTTGTTATAGGTCTGTATGTCGGTTAACACAAACTATGTGTGTCTGTTTATCATAACAAAGCTGCTTGGCCAGATGTACGATTTTGAGCCTCAACAGGCGGTGTTTCAGTCAGCGGGATCATGTATTACAATTTTTGGGCCAAATCAGGCAGGGCATCTCCTGATTGATATGTGTTGTGGCCAGGCCATGCAAGTGCTGTGTTTTTATTGACACCTTTGATCATGCCCCAGTCCACTGTTTACAGGAGTAAACAAACATTTTCAGGACATTGTTTTGGCAGGTACCGATTTATTTTAATGGGAAGAAGCTATTTTTCATTTAAATGCAACATGCTTTTTAGGTGTTTTATTACGTAAACATAATTGTGAGCTGTTTCTGTATTAATGAGAATTTTCTCTGTTAAAGTTTATACGCCAGAGTAAGCCAACCGAAAATTTTCCCTTATTGGGCCTATTATCGCCCATCCCGCCTCGTTCCCGTGTATCTAGGTCACACTTCCGTTACCCATAATCACATTTTCTTCTGGCGTACGCCATGATGGGAGTATGATCCCGCGCTGCGAGATTCGTCCACTGTTGGGTTTGTCGTTTTGAGTTTGCCAACTGATTGTAAGTTGTTCTTATTTTCTCTTGCCCGCCATGGAGAACCCCACATATTGTGTCTCGTGTGGCACTATAATCCCTGTATGGGACTCCCACCCCACTTGTTTTTGTTGCCGCACCAACAATGACTCCTGCCGTGGTCCGGCTGATCCTTGTTTCCATTGCCAGACGTGGTCCACTGACAAGTGGGCCTTGTTCCAGGATTGGGTTCATTCCCTGGTAGTTGGGGGTTCCCCCTCCAATCTTCCCTTGTCTGGCCCCGTGGTTGTCTCCGGGGGGGAGGGTGGGAGCCTACCCTGGTTGACCGCACCACGGCCGTGCTGCGTTCACCGTCCGTTCCCGCCGGTCCTGTCACCTCTCCTGTGGTTTCGACAGTTAAATCGTTGCTTTCTCATTCACGGAAACGGAAATCTTCCCCAGTTCACGCGGCCTCCCGTTCTGACAGCACATCTGCCTATTCCATATTACATAAATTGTCTCGGTTTTGCTCATCACTCATGTCGGATCTCGACGATTCGTCTAGACCCGACTCCGTCCGGTACTTTCTCCCCGGCCATTCTCGTCGCCCCCGGCTCCTCGCCGGATTCCTTCACTATCACCGGGGCCAGCTGGAGTCGTCCCCCTGGTTCGCCCGGTTTCCTGGGGTGCAGGTAAGTGCGTCGGTCCCTCCTGCCTCTGTTTCGGGGCAGCCGGCCTCGCCTCCGGTTCCTCCGTCTCCCGCCGTTACTACCAGGCCGGCTGTCTCTTCATTTCAGTTACCGTCTGCTGTACGGCCTGCAGCTCCGGTTCCTGTGCCTTCCAGGATGGTTCCTGCTGCTGCTCATTCCCTGGCTTCCTGTTTCCAGCCTCCGGTAGTTCCTGCGCAGCGGGTCTCTCTGGCTCCCCCTACCCGGGGTTCTCCAGGGTCCCCGACTTCTCAATCAGCCGATCCCGCCCTGGCACCAGACCAGTGGTCGGAGATCGCCCTGCAACGCCAGGCTTGGCGTACGCGCAAATCTGCGCTTCTGGACCTAGTGGCTACCTCCACACAGGAGGCTAACCCTAGTGGTCCGAAGTTCCGTCGGTTACAACCTCGACTTCCTCGGCGTCGGCGGCCGGTTCTTATTTGAATCCTGCCGCCCTTCAATCGCCCTCAGCAGCGCCCGCCATGTGTATGGAATTTACCTACCACACGGGGGATATCTTACGTGAGCACCACGTGGTGGTCTCGGGGTCTCGTTCTACTACTACTGGGGCCCCGCTTCCGCCAGGTTCGGATAAACCTTGGTCCCCCGGTACCCTCTGGAATTCATGTGGGTACAGGGCTACCTGTTTCGATCGCTTGCTACCTTTTCCTGATCACCCGGATATTCCGTCTGCTCCGATGCGACTCGAGTCCGGCCTGGAACAGCGGTTTGTGGACGGTAAGACTTTATTTCCGTCCTCTGTCCAACTTTCCGATCGTCACCTTTCGGATCTGGAGGGGCTCGGCCGGCAGGCGGCCAGTATGGTTAACGACTTGCAGGCTGTCACTAGCTTGCTCGCCGTTTCTCGCTCGCTCACTCTCAACGACATCTGGCAGGCTTCTGCCCATACTTGCGCTGAGTTAAATCAGGTCGTTTGGCGCCTGGTTGAAAATTGCATTTTGTTACGCCGCACGGCTTGCATTCAGTCATTAAAGCACTTAAAGCCGGAGCTTTATTCTCAGCCTTTTACCGGTTCCCTGCTGTTTGGCGGCCACTTACGGCCTCTATTTGACCGTGCTTGGAGCACTCGGATCGTCAGGCCCGCCTCCGCTCGACCTCTCTTGCACCTCGGCCTTCCTTCCGCGTTCCCCGCCCTCGACCTCCGGTTGCGGCTTCCGCTCAACCGCATCGCGCATCTGCTACGTCCTTCAGGACGTTCTGGCCGTTCTCAGCCTTTTCGTGGTCGATCCTCCAAACGAGGTTCGACCAGGAAATGACTCTATCGCTCCGGTCGGCGCTCGTCTCAGCGCCCATTTTCCCGCGTGGGCGGGTATCACCTCACAGCGGTTAATTCTCAGCACCATAAAGTTCGGTTTCCGTCTTACGTTTTTGCATGCACCTCCCGTCACCATGCACCCGTTCTTCACTCCACCTCCGTCTGATCCGGCAAAACGCCTCGCTTTGGAGGAGGCCATTCAGTCTATGTTAAACAAACGGGCAATTTTTGAGGTTTCCCCATCCACCGTGGGGTTTTACTCTCTCCTTTTTCTTGTTCCCAAACCGCACGGCCGTTGGCGCCCGATCATAGACCTGAAGCGCCTCAATTCGTTCATCCGTCCGCCCCCGTTTCGGATGTTCAATATCCATGCTGTGCTCCGCATTGTTCGGCGGATGGATTGGGGTTAAAGATCGACCTTACGGATGCCTATTTTCACGTTCCAATCCATCCCTTGTCTCAACTGTTTCTTCGCTTCGCGTATCAGTCCCGCGTTTTTCAATTCCGGGCCCTTCCGTTCGGGATCAACGTGGCCCCCTGGATTTTTACCATGCTGGTTCACACGGTCACGAGTTATCTCCGTTCAAAGGGCATTTCTGTGCTCCCTTATCTGGACGATTGGCTGGTCCATGTGGCCGATCGCTCCCTCTTAATGTCGCATCACTCCCGGGTTCTCAACTTACTTCGGAATCTTGGCTTCCTGGTCAATGCTGAGAAATCTCTTCTCCCACCCAGTCCCTACAATTTCTGGGTGTCACGCTCGATTTTGCGTCCGGCACGGCGTCGCTCCCGCGAGCTTTTGCTCTCAAGCTCCGCCGCCTAATTCATTCCTTTCTCACGCGGCGCCGTGTAGACTCGCGCACAGCAGCTACTCTACACGGTGCTCTCAACTGGGCCGCGTTCTTCATCCCGTTCGGCCGACTGTACCTCCGTCCGATTCAGTCTATCTTGCGCCTTCACGACCTTCTCCGTTTAACCTCGGTTTGTCCTACGATCCTCCCGTTTCTGCTCACCTGGCGGTCCCTTCGTCCCTGGATGGACCTTTCCTTTCTCCTGCGCGGCGTTCCTTTTTCCATGGATGTCGATTGCACCATCTATACCGATGCGTCTCTCCTCGGTTGGGGGGCCCATCTTGCCGATCTTTGCGCTTCGGGGATATGGTCCCTGTCAGAACGTCTGCTCCATATCAATATCCTCGAACTGCGTGCCGTCCGTTGCGCGATCTCCCACTGGTCTCCTCGCTTGATCGGCCGTCACATTCTCATCCGGACCGACAATACCACGGTGGTGGCATATATCAACAGGCAGGGCAGTACCCGGTCTCCCTCGCTCATGCAGGAGACTTACCTTTTGTTCGATCTATGCATCTCTCTCCGGGCATCGGTTCATGCATCCCATCTTCCTCGCGGACGCCCTTTCCCGTCATCCGGAGTCTCCTCCTTCCCCGCCGCTCCTTCTGCTCCCGGTTGTTCGGAGTGTTTTCGCTCGCCTAGGGAGGCCGGAATTCGATCTGTTCAATTTTCCGTCCCCCCCCCCCGTTCTCGTGCCTTCCGAGACGCGTCTACGTCACCCTCGCGACCGTCTCCCCGACACGCCGCCGTCTGGGTGGTCTCACCTGTTTCTCTTTGCGTTTCCGGCGCCTCATCTCATCCGCCGTGTCCTTCTCCGCTTGTCCTGCGCGGACCAGACTACCTTGCTTCTCATACTCCCGTTTCAACCTGCGGCTCCATGGTTTCCTCTGTGGCGCTTGCTTCTCTCTCGCCCCCCGCTTCTACTGCCGCTCCGCATCGCGCTCCTGTCGTTCCCTCATGTGCGTCGCCCATTTCGGTTGTGCCCTCTATGCGCATGCATGCTCTCCTCGGACACCTCAAGGATCAGGGCATTTCAAGTCCCGCTGCTCTCCTTGCCTCGGCTCCCCATCGCCGTTCTTCGGACCGCATCTATGACTCACGTTGGCATCTCTTCACTGAGTGGGCATCTTCCCAGGGAATCTCCCCTTTAGATCCCTCGACTGCGGCTGTTTTGGATTTTTTCGTGTTCTTACTGCGGGATAAACATTTATCCTTTCCCTCTCTGCGTTGCTATCGTGCCACCCTGCTGTCGGTGCTACGTCCACTGGGTCACAATCGTGTCCTTCATCACCCGTTAGTGTCGGACTTTCTCAAGGGGGTTCAGGCCCGTGCGTCTCGTCCTCGGTATGTTGCGCCTTCCTGGCGCCTAAACGTCGTCTTACGTCACCTCCGGGAACCCCCTTATGAGCCGTTGCGTTCGGCCCATCTTCTCCATTTATCTCGGAATACGGTTTTCCTCCTCGCTCTTGCCTCGGCCGGTCGCCGTTCTGAGCTTCATGCCCTCGTGGCTGATTCGAAATTCACGCAAATTGCGGCCGACGGTTCGTCGGCCACCCTCCATTTTCCTCCGGATTTTTATAGAAAGAACCAAAATTTCGATGACCCTCCGTCTGCTTGGCACGTTCCGGCCCACCCTAACAGTCAGTACCGTTACGGGGCTACCAATTGCCCGGTTCGTGCGTTACGTTATTATCTTAAAGCTACTCATTCTTTACGGGGGGGCGCAAGAAGTTGTTTATTTCTACAAAAGTCACATCTTCCAATAAGGAGATTAGCCCTATCACCATTAGTGCGTGGCTCAAAGCTACTATCGTCGCCGCATATGAATCAGCTTCTCAATCCACCTTAGACCAACTTCACATCAAGGCTCATGACATTCGAGCTCTTTCGACTTCCTTGGCCCATTTCTCCGGGATCCCACCCAATCAATTGGTCAAGAAGGGATACTGGAAATCCCCATCTACATTCACACGCTTCTATCTAAAGGATGTTCAGCTCCAGGCTTCGGGCCTCTACTCCCTGGGCCTGGTGATCGCGTCGGGTGAGGTCCTACAATTTTCCAGGCCATCTTCTACCTCTCCGTCTGTTCCACCGCCGAGATCGTCTGCTGCTCCATCCCAGCACTGAGATTATCCTCGTTCCAGCGTTACAGGTAGGTGCTCCCTCCCCAAGGCATGTCTGTTCTTTTCTCATTAATACAGAAACAGCTCACAATTATGTTTACGTAATAAAACCCCCCCATTCCCTCCCTGTGAATGGTGGTTTTGTTAGTAAACTGTTGAGAGCTTTTCTGTATTACAAACATCGCTCCCTCCCAGTCCTCTTCCTTACGCCTTCGAAAATGTGATTATGGGTAACGGAAGTGTGACCTAGATACACGGGAACGAGGCGGGATGGGCGATAATAGGCCCAATAAGGGAAAATTTTCGGTTGGCTTACTCTGGCGTATAAACTTTAACAGAGAAAATTCTCATTAATACAGAAAAGCTCACAACAGTTTACTAACAAAACCACCATTCACAGGGAGGGAATGGGGGGGTTTAGGCCCCTTTAAAGGCAGTGGATTTTCATGCGGCCGTCTCTTAATTTGACCTCAATAGTTTGACCTCCAATAAAAGCAAAACAGTGCTATCTCAATAGAATCTCGGAGGTTTGCTTGTATTTCTTTACAGCAAGTAACGACTTCTTGATTAATCTTTGTCCTAAAATATGAAACGTAATCCATGAGCCTTAAATAATGTGTTACATTCCTAGTGTATGGTTACCGTCATCCTCATTCAATAGATGGCGCCACCAACAGATTATGGCCCTATGCTTTAAAAAAGCTCCATTGTTGTACCATTTCTTGTAGTCCTAAATATGAGCTGATGACCTTGAGCCTTCATGAAGGTGAACCTGGACACCACTTTCAGGTTAGTTTTTTTGTGATTTCCGATGTTTAATATATTATTACAGAATCTAATATCAACAGATCATGTGTGTGATGAACATAAATTTTGTCAAGGAGATAATAAGATTCAGATTCTGTAACACTAGGCAGCGGGAAATGTCTAGGGGAATGAATAAAGAAATCAGTGGTTTTTTTTAACAAATAACTATGATTAATTCTTAAAACAACCCTAACATTACAATACACTTAATCAATACAATTACACAGTACAACAGCAGTATAACAACAAATCAATACAATCACATAATAAAATAAACAAAGTGCACAGTACCTGGTTACCACCACTGTCACAGCGATAAGTCCTTTAAAATGTATAAGCCGGACGAACAGTTCACACAAATTCTCTCGGAGAATAACAGCCCAATGTAAAGCTCTTGTAAGAATCCCGAAAATAAACTGAAGATAGTGGTGGGCCAAACATTGAGTTTTATCGAAAGTCATCAGTTTGCTGCCACATTCAAGCGATTGATTACCAAAGGCAACTATCGATTACATCATGATAATGATTGTTTTCTTTCCAGAATGCCTTATTGTTATAGGCAAAAATTATTCTTCCATTTTTTACCACATTCCGCGCTTCATAAAATGAGTTGTTTTCCCAAATAACTTCTGTATATAACTGAGTATGTCACAGAAGACGCGAGAATGGAGGACTTAATAAAACTTATTATCCCTGAACTGGCAGGGAGCTGTAGAATTAGTGGAGAGTTTCCTAACGAAATGTACATTGCAAAATATATGCAATTATCTTTGTTGGGGCTAACCTGGCCGGTTGAGTATTTGGATTTCAGCTGGATTTTTTTGGACTAGTCTGCAATTTTTTTTTTTGGTATGATCTGCCCCAAGCGCACCTGGGCCCGTAAAATCTGCCTCGATGTGCTAGAAAAACAGCCCCTTTATAGGCCTAACATTCTTAGATGCTCTTATTTCCTTTATGAAAGATATTACCCGATGTTGCTGATCTTTAAATTTGATCCTTTAAATTAGTCTTTATACGTGGAAGGATCGTTACACTTGTGCATGATAGGAGAATACCTGCCAGTGAAACGTAGGTACAGTTTCACAGATTATTGCATATTTCTAAATCTGAAGACAATCTTTAATTGCCGCACTTATCGGAATAGGTCCCACAAACTGATATACACACTTCTGTGTCCACTGGAATATTCTCTCACCTCTCTCTCGGCCCTAAAATACAGCCCCCTATTTATAACTTCTTGTCTCAAGCCGAGAACCCTCCATTTCTCGAACAACCCAAAGAACCCAACTCAGTAAACACGCCCAAAGAACACACTAGAACAAAGAACGGTGTGTATCTATACGCAAGGGTTCAACCAATGTGGATTAAGCCGAGCCTGCACATCTGGCCAGGCGAGGCCGCTACAACATGAGCTACACGTGGCACCAACCAAATGTCAACAATGCATCGAGCACCCCTGCGCACAATAAAAGAAACACATGCAAACTGCTGCACACAATAGAAGGGCACCTGTAACAATATGACAAATACAAAGATCAATTTTAAGGTAATTAAATTCCTGCTGTGTATGTTAGGCTTAATATCATGCTGGTCTGCTGTGCATCATGACCCGTGGGTCACTTGTTGGTGTATGTTTCAGGGATTGTATTTTTCATTGAATGTATGTTTCATTGAATGTATATTTTATTGAATGTATGTTTCATTGAATGTATATTTCATTGAATGTATGTTTCATTGAATGTTTATTTCATTGAATGTATGTTTCATTGAATGTATATTTCATTAAATGTATGTTTCATTGAATGTATATTTCATTGAATGTATGTTTCATTGAATGTATATTACAGGGAATGTATGTTTCATTGAATGTATATTACAGGGAATGTATGTTTCATTGAATGTATGTTTCAGGGAATGTATGTTTCATTGAATGTATGTTTCAGGGAATGTATGTTTCAGGGAATGTATGTTTTAGGGAATGTATGTTTCATTGAATATATGTTTCAGGGAATGTATGTTTCATTGAATGTATGTTTCAGGGAATGTATGTTTCAGGGAATGTAGGTTTCAGGGAATGTATGTTTCATTGAATGTAGGTTTCAGGGAATGTATGTTTCATTGAATGTAGGTTTCAGGGAATGTATGTTTCATTGAATGTAGGTTTCAGGTAATGTATGTTTCAATGAATGTAGGTTTCAGGGAATGTATGTTTCATTGAATGTAGGTTTCAGGGAATGTATGTTTCATTGAATGTATGTTTCAGGGAATGTATGTTTCATTGAATGTATGTTTCAGGGAATGTATGTTTCATTGAATGTACCTTTCAGGGAATGTATGTTTCATTGAATGTATTTTTCAGGGAATGTATGTTTCATTGAATGTATTTTTCAGGGAATGTATGTTTCATTGAATGTATGTTTCAGGGAATGTATGTTTCATTGAATGTATGTTTCAGGGAATGTATGTTTCATTGAATGTATGTTTCAGGGAATGTATGTTTCATTGAATGTATGTTTCAGGGAATGTATGTTTCATTGAATGTATGTTTCGGGGAATGTATGTTTCATTGAATGTTTGTTTCAAGTAAATGTATGTTTCATTGAATGTTTGTTTCCGGAAATGTATGTTTCATTGAATGTATGTTTCAGGGAATGTATGTTTCATTGAATGTATGTTTCAGGGAATGTATGTTTCATTGAATGAATGTTTCAGGGAATGTATGTTTCATTGTATGTATGTTTCAGGGAATGTATGTTTCATTGAATGTATGTTTCAGGGAATGTATGTTTCATTGAATGTATGTTTCAGGGAATGTATGTTTCATTGAATGTATGTTTCAGGGAATGTATGTTTCATTGAATGTATGTTTCAGGGAATGTATGTTTCATTGAATGTATGTTTCAGGGAATGTATGTTTCATTGAATGTATGTTTCAGGGAATGTATGTTTCATTGAATGAATGTTTCAGGGAATGTATGTTTCATTGAATGTATGTTTCAGGGAATGTATGTTTCATTGAATGTAGGTTTCAGGGAATGTATGTTTCATTGAATGTATGTTTCAGGGAATGTATGTTTCATTGAATGTATGTTTGAGGGAATGTATGTTTCATTGAATGTAGGTTTCAGGGAATGTATGTTTCATTGAATGTAGGTTTCAGGGAATGTATGTTTCATTGAATGTATGTTTCAGGGAATGTATGTTTCATTGAATGTATATTTCAGGGAATGTATGTTTCATTGAATGTATATTTCAGGGAATGTATGTTTCATTGAATGTATGTTTGAGGGAATGTATGTTTCATTGAATGTATCTTTCAGGGAATGTATGTTTCATTGAATGTATCTTTCAGGGAATGTATGTTTCATTGAATGTATCTTTCAGGGAATGTATGTTTCATTGAATGTATGTTTCAGGGAATGTATGTTTTCATTGAATGTATCTTTCAGAGAATGTATGTTTTCATTGAATGTATGTTTAAGGGAATGTATGTTTGATTGAATGTATCTTTCAGGGAATGTATGTTTCATTGAATGTATGTTTCAGGGTATGTATGTTTCATTGAATGTATCTTTCAGGGAATGTATGTTTCATTGAATGTATGTTTCAGGGAATTATGTTTCATTGAATGTATGTTTCAGGGAATGTATGTTTCATTGAATGTATATTTCAGGGAATGTATGTTTCATTGAATGTATGTTTCAGGGAATGTATGTTTCATTGAATGAATGTTTCAGGGAATGTATGTTTCATTGAATGTATCTTTCAGGGAATGTATGTTTCATTGAATGTATCTTTCAGGGAATGTATGTTTCATTGAATGTATCTTTCAGGGAATGTATGTTTCATTGAATGTATGTTTCAGGGAATGTATGTTTCATTGAATGTATCTTTCAGGGAATGTATGTTTTCATTGTATGTATGTTTAAGGGAATGTATGTTTGATTGAATGTATGTTTCAGGGAATGTATGTTTCATTGAATGTTTGTTTCAGGGAATGTATGTTTCATTGATTGTATGTTTCAGGGAATGTATGTTTCATTGAATGTATCTTTCAGGGAATGTATGTTTCATTGAATGTATGTTTCAGGGAATGTATGTTTCATTGAATGTATATTTCAGGGAATGTATGTTTCATTGAATGTATATTTCAGGGAATGTATGTTAAATTGAATGTATATTTCAGGGAATGTATGCTATTGAGATGAAGGAGGTACCAGCTTTCAGGAAGTTCATGGAGGACATGAATTATGCAGCATTCCCTTCAAGATTCCCAATGTATACAGCATATGTTGAGGTCAGTGATTCCTTTAAAATTTCCACCTAAACATGGTCCTTTTCAGTCATTTTGCTTCAAATAGAATATTATAGCGATCACTCTTTGTATGTTGTCCTTCTGGCCATCTGGCCATCAGGCTGACTGTCCATTAACAAGGCACAAATCGTAACCACTGGACCTGGAATCTTCTTACTTTACATCCAGAGAGGTCCATGAAAAATCTCCTTGGAAACCTGGAATATGGTCTCTGTTACCCATATTATTCAAGCCATGGGGCTCGGAAGTACCCCCCAGAATAATGAAAAATTTGATACAAAAGCTCAAATATCTGAACAACTAATGCATTGATTACCATGATTCTTTGCATGGATATTGATCATGGAGTGTTTCATCAGTTTCTGCAGACTGGTGGCGCCACCTGTATTTTTTTATTTTTTACAATTTTTATTCTCTATTTTTGAGACCTCAAGCTCAATACAAAAGCTCAAATATCTGAACAATTAATGCATTGATCACCATGATTCTCTGCATGGATATTGATCATGGAGTGTTTCATCAGTTTCTGCAGACTGGTGGCGCCACATATTTTTTAAATTTTTTTAAAATTTTTTTTCTCTATTTTTGAGACCTCAAAAGATGCCGTCATCTGTTAACAGGGCACAAATCTAAATGACTGGATTTAGAATCTTCTGTCTAAAAGTGCAGGAAGGTCCATGAAAAGTCATTTTGGAAACCTTGAATTAGGTCTCTGTTACCCATATTCTTCAAGCTATGTGGCTCCGAAGTACCCCGCAGAATTATGAAAATTTGATACAAAAGCTCAAATATCTGAACAGTTAATGCATTGATCACCATGATTCTTTGTGTGGATATTAATCATGGAGTGTTTCATCAGTTTCTGCAGACTGGTGGCGCCACCTGTATTTTTCGATTTTTTTAATGATTTTTTTTCTCTATTTTTGAGACCTCAAAAGATGCCGTCATCTGTAAACAGGGTACAAATCGTAACCGCTGGTCCTGGAATCTTCTCACTTTACATCCAGAGAGGACCATGAAAAGTCTTCTTGGAAACCTGGAATGAGGTCTGTTACCCATATTTTCCAAGCTATGGGTCTTAGAAGTACCTCCAAGAATAACTAAAAATGTGATACAACAGCTCAAATATCTGATCAACTAATGCATTGATCACAATGATTCTTTGCATGCATATTCATCATGGAGTGTTTCATCAGTTCTTGGGGACTGGTGGCACCACCTAAATTTTTTTTCGCTAGGCCTATTTATGAGACCTTCAAAGATGCGGTCGTCTGTTAACAGGGCTCAAATTGTAACCATTGGTCCTAGATTCTTCAAACTTGACATCCGGGGAGATCTGTGAAAAGTCTGCTTGGAAACATGAATTTATGTCTCTGTTACCCATATTCTCCAAGTTATGGGGCTTATAAGCACCCCTCAGAATAATTGAAAATTTGATACCAAAGTAGGGCACAAATTATAACCATGGGGCCCAGAATCTTCTTTCTTGACATCCTGAGAGTTCCTCATAAGTTCTCCCCCAAAACCTGAAATTAGGTCACAGTGACCTATATTCTCAGAGTTTTGGAGTATGTTTGAGCATCCCAGAAATAATGCAAAATACACAAAAATTGCCAGATTCCTCATGAAAGGCTGGTTGGATTGTCATCAGATTTGTTTTTATGGGTTGGGTCTTGATGAAGTTAAGCTAATATGCATGAACAATGATGCCACCTATCTTAATTAGTTGTCTGTGCAAGGACATATTATCAACATGTCAGTCGGCTGAGCGTCATGACCCATGGGTCACTTTTCTTGAAGTAATGGCAGTGTATAATTCAACACAGTGAAACCCTGGGCTGCAGACACCCCTCTGGGGCGGACACCCCTACTAATGGACACTTTATTGACAGACCAAGCGTTTTTACTACTTTCACAACCCCTCTAGGGTGGACACCTCGCTATTCAGGACAACAGACACTATTTGGTCGCCCAGTGGCTAAAATCACCTGGCTAACGGACACTATAGCTGTCGCACTGATCGAAGTCGGCAGAAATACTTTAAATTTCAAATATGGTCTGCTTCTGGTATGCCTTTAAACACGTAAAAGTTCTTTTTTTTAGGCATATTAATTGCTATGACTATAAGACCGGAGCTAGTTTTACTCAATTTTACTTATTTTTCAGCTGGTACCTTTTTTTTATGTATCCTTTTTTATCAAAAGCAGTGCCCATAAAATGACGGAATTCATCTAGTTTCAATTGTGCTGAACTTTCAGTGAAGCAACATATTCATCCCGAATCCAGTCCACATTATTCTATCATAGGCCCAGGAGAGAGGAGAATGACGTATCTGTTACACAACTGGATGATAAAAGTCACTGGTCATGACATCTTGCCCAGGTCGGGGGCTCAGCGATATCAACCAATCCCCGATCCTGTAACATTAGCATCACGGAAATTAGTCCCACCTACCAATCATAAGGCGTATATGATATCATGCACTTATTTGTCATATTTGCTTACGCTCTGGAAAGATGTAAAACAAAACTTGAATCAGATATCAGATAATTAATTAATTCCATGGGTGATTATTTTAAAATCACAGAAAGAGTGAGTAATCAATAAATGTTACGGTCCCAGTGCAAGAATGTGTACATCCTAAAGAGCAAGTCCTGTTAACGTCAGTCAATGTTAGAATATTATTTTCTCATAAGTAATGATGATAAAGCTCAAGTTAATATTAAAAAACCTTATTTCAAAATAAAAAATAAAACAAAACAACCAATGCAATAAGTGTTATTCACATATAACATGTATGTAAGTTACAAATATAGATGAAAAACGCTGGCTATCATAGTTGGTTAAGTCCCGTACTTTGACCTCCGACTTGTGTGGCCGCAGCCAGTCCTCCTGTGTTCTTTTATTCTTCATCATCTATTTTCATATTTAACTATTTATTATTGTTTGATGTAAAACTGTTTGAGGATTTGACAAAACTATAAGGCATGATGATGAGACTGTCCACATGAAATAAAAAAAATAAGAAAAAATAATTTAATCCTTGTGCATGTTATAATATCACAAAATAAAACAAAAAATCAAAAAAAGATAATTTTTAACATGTTAATATTGTCATAAAATGTAGAAAGACAAAAACAATTTTAAATATGTTAATATTGTCACAAAATGAAGGAAAGCATAAAGATAAATTTTTAATATGTTGATTTTTTCATAAAATGAAGAAAAATAAAATATAATTTTAAATATGTTAATATTGTCCTATATGTTTGTAATTAGGGCACCACTGCCCTATAGTGATCACCGTGTCAGTACGTCCTTCCGTCCATCCGTCCTTCCGTACTTCCATCCTTCCGTCAGTGACACTTTCTTTCACGCGTGATAACTCAACAACAGCATACTGCACCTTTCCCAAATTCACAGGGTTGATTGGTACCTATGAGGGCTCCAAACCTATCAAATTACAGACTTTTCGTATTGGAATACGGCTGCCACACCCAATCACTGATCTTTTGTGCGCGATAACTCAGCAACAACATACTGCAGCTTTCCCAAATTCACAGAAGATTTGTACCTATAAGGGATCCAGACCTATTGAATTACAGACCTGTTGAAATTCCAATATGGCAGCCACAGCCCAATCACTGATTTTCTTCCGCACACAATAACTTAACAACAACCTACTGCAGCTTACCCAATTTCACAGGGATGATTGGTGCTTATGAGGGTTCCAGACCTATTAAATTACACACTGGCTCAGAATCAAATATGGCTAACAGATTACATTCAGTGATTTTCTATTGCACACATTATTTCAGACATATCTTCTTTAATATCATTTGATCAAGTGGGATTTTTTCCCTCATGCATATGGATAAAACCTGTTTCTTTGTCATATTTTACAAATTTAACTTAATTTTTCACCCATATGTAAACTAGTCCAGCACTTGCAGAAACGCGGGGCCCTTTTATAGGACCATTGTCCAACCACATCTAGTTTTCAATTAGGATCCTAAGCTTTAACATTACCTGATGAATTGAGCACTATATTATAGATGTTACCTGACTCAGATTCAAGTACTTGTTACAAATACAATCTACTGGTGGAAATTAAAAGTGATTATATGTTCTTACTGGTGAGCATCATGATACATTTGTCCTTTGTTGATATTTTAGGGTTGGGGCCTGTACTGTGAATACCTTGGGAGAGAGATGGGTCTCTATGATGATCCCTATGACATGTGAGTTACATCTATGTTCCATTTCATTCAGTTCAGTATTTCTGGAAATCAGCCCTACAGTGGTATTCCATTAGAAGTAGAAGGTAGCCTAGTGGTTAAGGCATAGGACTTCAGAGCTGAAGGTTCCCGGTTTGAATCGGCCAGTGCCTCAATGACATAATGGTGAAATCTCGTTAGAGAACCTCAGAGATTCACTCTGTTGTTGTAAGACAGGTTATGGCTTCTGGATTATTTCTTGCCCGGTGCATATAAAACCTTTAACCCAGAAGGCTGAATAATAACATATTATATATTCTTATCATATGGAAACCTTCATCCTCATTCAACAGGATGTGCCACCAACGGGCCATGGACCTATATTTTAAAAAGATAAAAAAATCTATCTTGGAAGCGTTATACCTGATGTATATCCCATTGCAGAGATTCACGTTAGGTCTGCAGGCCTTGTTAAAGGAGAATGTGTATTGTTAGAGATAACTCCAGAGATAAAACATTAAAGAGAGCTACAGCAGGCATCTTGTTCTGGGATGGGGATGGACCAGCAGTTTCAACTTCGTCCTTGTTAACCTGTGTGGAGTAGGGGTTATTGTTTTAACTTGATTCATTGTGTGCGTGTGTGTGTATCTGCAGGATATGGATATCACATTTTGTATAGAAATTAATCATATAGTTTGGTATTGTTAAAATGTCCAAGATTTTCAATTTTAGTGTAAATCCACAAGTAAATAACCCTGGAATGAGTGTTTAATTGGTTTATGTAGCACAAATGTTAACACTAAAACTTAGCATGTGACGTGTGGAGTGGGAGTCATGGCATAACTCTATGATTGTTTCCCATACATCAAGGGGGGCGGGGGCAAGGTTTTCTCTTTGTTATGTTTATTAGTCAAGGACACCAATAACATGATTTCCAGGGTGTTTTTCAAAATATTTTAAGTAAAAAAGTTCTCAGGAATAAAACAGGTTTAATTTACACTCCATGGCACCAACTTTGACCACTATCTTCTAAGCAGGCTTTGTGTCCCCAGCTTGGACACTTTTTTAATTTTCTTTATTTTTATCTGGGACAATAGTTCTAAGCAATGGGACACCTTATCTTGGATCACAGTCTGTGGTTGTTGTTGAGGTAGTGGACCAGACTTGTGACAATGTCACTACCACAAGCTCTCTTGTGATGCCTTCTGAATCTTCTTTATGTTATGTTATAATACATATTATAATACATGTTAAAAAAGAGTATGGTTCCCAGGCACTTTTTTTCAGAAATTAATGCGGGCGGGCGGTTTTTTTATTTTTATTTTTTTTTGTATGTTTGGATCAAAAGGTCAAATGATTAAGGAAAAGCATGATAATAACAGCTTTATTTTGCTAAACAAGCAAAAGCACTAGAAAAAAAAGGAATTTGTATGGTTTTATATTCTTGAAAGAAATTTCCGAGCGGCTGTAGCTCAAAATTGGTAAATTTCTATTGAAAATCAAAATAAAAATGTTTGATGTGGGGGTTTAAAATTGATGCGGGCGGTGCCTGAGAACCATACCTTTTATTTTTCTTGGCCTAATACATTTTATATTACAGTATCTGTAATAGAAAAATCAAAAGTTGTGTGTTTTAAAAAAATATTTATAAAATAAAAGTCCTCTGTGTGAAAGATTAATATGAATCATTCAGGCTTTGGCTTCTTCTGGAAAACTTGACAGGTAAATTCTCATATAATGCCCCCCTCCCGAACATTTCCACACTTGATTGTTAAAAATATACTTTCTCAAAAATATTTATCTGTACAAGATGTTTGCAGTTGCGAAGAAATCAAAATTAAAGTAATTTTCTTGTTTATCATTATTACTGGTACATGTGCACAAAATTGACATAACTAATGGACTCAGACTGCTTTTGAAAAATTTGAATATGTCATTTTACATTCATTTCAACTCTGATGGTCTCATTTGATATTTTCATGTACTATATATAAAATTTCACATAAGTTTTATTTGTTAAATATGAAAAACAACTTGAAATATGAGTTATGTATATGTGTATATATAATAACAGAATAGCAGTCACAGGAAATCACAGCATCAGTTAAGTCATGAGATGAAATTAACATGACAAGGTAAGAAATTGATTATCCATTAGTGTGTTTGATGCCTTTTTGTGACAATGTCATTCTAGAACAATTACTTCATTGCAGGTTTGGTCATCTGTCATTTGAGATGCACCGTGCCTGCCGTCTGGTGGTGGACACAGGAATGCACGCTCTTGGGTGAGTCATTGCCAATAGATGTCACTGCTGATCACACAACTTCTCACCTTCTCACCAGAGGTCGTTTCTACTCAAAACTAATCTCTTCCAGTTGGGGAATGTCGGACGAGAGGACTACTTGTCTCAATTGTCTAACTTTAAAAATCAAAACTTTTTACATTTTAAGGAAACCCCTTCTGTTTTTATTTCACAAGAGCATGCTTACAAAATATTACTTCTTCCATGAAGTCCTTACTACAAAATGCCCATTTTATTATCCAATGTATTTGAACGGACTGGATAACCCTCTTCACTATATAATATTTATCCCTGCAACATCTGTGTATATAGAAGCCCTAGTGCATTGTAGGGTTTGGACAATGACTAATATCTGGGATTATCACGATATCTGACACCTGCGATAATTGTATCATTAACTTCCCTGTTATTGTGATATCATGATATGCTTATTTGTCCACAGTTTTGGACTTTTAAGGTTGATACCAAAAGATTATGACATCACCAGGGTCTTTCTGTGACAGAATCACATTCTCTGAAAACTGGGAATTTGCCCACTTATAAGTAGTCCGTCTTGGCAGGTAGCACTGACAATTCTGATATGGCAACAAATGCTGGATAACTCTTGCCAGACACTTATATTACGATACCATGATATATCGCGATAAAATCTGTTTCATTATCATGATATAGAAAAGTGATATCATCCCAACCCTAGTACATTGTTTGTCATGTATTACACAGTCCACAAACCTTAACCGACAGAGTGGTACTCTTTTGAGTACAGTGCCGTGCATGGTGACAACTAATAGGCAGCAGAATAGTATTTTGTATTGTGAATATCATGGGTTCTCCAAAGAGTGAAATTTGTACCCTTTTGTTATATCCACAAAAACTTAAAATCCAGAAGACTTCATCTTTACTGCACTATATTGTACATATTGTACATAAATATCATCCATATAGGACAGGACCTAACATTTTAAAGATGTTATTATTGGGCATATTAGGGTTCATATACTCCTGAAAATCTGAAAAAAATTTAGTTAATAAAATATGAGGTGTAAAAATCAGGTGGGATCTCTGGCATATCCAGTAATTGTGTTGCATTCATATAAGACATCACAATATATATTTTCATTTTAACTTGGTACTGGGGTCTCTGTAATGGCATATGTACTGATGATTAATTCAGTATTATAAACAAATTTTGTTTTAAAGTTCACCACTTTTCGCAAATAAATTAAGTGGTATCAAATTAAACTACATGATAATATCAAATTTTCTTTCCTGTATAAAAATGGATTTTTAAGTTTATTGAAACAAAATTGAAATCTTTAATGTATTATATTGAAAGAATGATTGTTTTGTGTATTGTTAAAGATTCGGCACATGCTTATATATAAGTTGTTCAGAGTATGAAGCCAGTTTAAAATAGGTTCATGACCTTTATTGTGAGAGTGAACTTGACCTCAGATAACTTTATATTCTGTGAAAATAATGAATGAACATGAAATTTTCATTTTTTTTATAGTTTTA
Organism: Sipunculus nudus; assembly: GCA_026874595.1. Lineage (NCBI taxonomy): Eukaryota > Metazoa > Annelida > Sipuncula > Golfingiida > Sipunculidae > Sipunculus > Sipunculus nudus. The sequence goes on along the minus strand of CM049313.1, from coordinate 48,871,485 downwards.
TTCAGATCAATAAAATATACATTCAAATATACAAATTTCTCATGAATTGGTGCAGGAATTTCTTTGATATTCAGTATGACCAAACATCTTGGCTAGCTGTGTCTTGGGCATCAGACTGTTAGTATTTGCAAAAATGCCATATGTATTTTGGCACATTTTTTTTCTCCCCAAACTGCTACAACAGTATATAAATGAACATTGTATCAAAATGAACATTATACACATTTCTTTCAATATTAATTTTAAAGAGATGGTGGTCACTGCCATATTTAAGATGGTTTTACTTGCTAAACAGTTCTTCTGGAACCATGTATGTAATGTGTCAATAGATATTAACAAGAAGAATTAGCCTATTTGAAAGAGGTTATAGCCAAGATTTAAGGATATTTGATCTGTGATGCCACAAATTTCTACTAGCTCAGTTGCTTATTGTGTCTGTACAATTTTTCATGGTGACAGGTGGACAAGGGACCAAGTAGTTGATTTACTGCGGTCTAATACAGCACTTCCAGAGGGCTTTATCCAATCAGAGATCAACCGTTACATGACATGGCCAGGACAGGTAGGTTGTCATGGTGACATTGTGAATAAAAGAATGTCTGGAAAGGGTTCCCACATCATGAAAAGTCATTAAGTGTGAAATTTAAAATATTATCACTGAAAAAAGACATGATCTTAAGAAAATATTCCAAAAGCCATGATTCAGAATGTATTTTTAGCGAACCTGTGAGCTTATGCAATGGTGTGGCGTCGTCCGTCGTCCGTCGTCTGTACGTTAACCCATACTATCTTAAAAACGGCAAGAGGTAGCATAACAAAATTTTATGCAAAAAATTAGTCATCTAAAAAACTATATCAGATTTTGCTTATTTTTTGCTAACTGCATTTTCTTAGATTTTATAGGGAAAAAGCTATAAAAGCTTTAAAAATCATATTCTCCAAACCTGTTCAGCCAAATTGTCCAATATTTCACAGAAATGATTCCTGGAATAATCTTTCTCAAGTTTGTTCAAATGGTTTAAGTTCGGTGATTTTTGGCCGAGTTACAGGAAGTTGAACTTAGTCATCCGTCCATAAAAGCATACTAAAATTACAATCTCAGAAAAGGCTGGAGCTATCATCACCAAATTTTATGCCAATGTTGTTCACATGAGACATATCTGAAATTGAGGTATTGGTGGCGCCACTTGCATCGACCTTTTTTGTACGGGGGTCATCAGTGCCCGTATCATACTGACGGCTACAAAAAACTTCTTCTCTGAAACCATATGGCCAATTAGTTTAATATCGCACAGAAATGATCCTAGGGTAGTGCTTTCTGAAATTTGTTCAAATGGTCTAAGTTCAGTGACTTTTGGCTGAGTTATGGGAAGCTGAATTTAGTCATATGCTGTAACAGCCCATTTTAGCTTAGTGGCTACAAAGATCTTCTCCTCAAAAACCACTGGGCCAAATTCTTAAATCTCACACATTAATTATCCTTAGATGTTGATAATTCAAGTTTGTTCAAATGGTTTTGGTTCAGTGATTTTTTGCCTGAGTTATGGGAAGCTTAACTTAGCCATTTTGCTGTATTTTCCCATATGAGTTATAAACCTGTAAAATTTTTTTTGACTGACCCTACTGAGGCCAATTTGTTTAATATTTTACAAGAATAATCCCCTGAATAATTCATATAATAATTGTCTTTTATGGTTCCAAAGAATGAATTTTGGCAGATTTATAAAGGTTCAATGAGTCATTTTACTATATATGTTAGCTGTGTGAAGCAGATACACAGATACATCTAGATACATCTAGACTGGCAGTAGTTTATCAGCATTTATTACATCATGCCTCTAGACATTTAGATTTCAGGTTATCTATGGTTAATATCGACAAGAATGTTTTTTAAAAGCTTTTAAAAAATGTAGATTTATGATTTTTAGATATTCCTCATGCCAGGCAATGTTTACAATCACAGCTGTACAGCTCTCTGTGGGTATATAAAGACGGCTGTACATGGATTATAAATAATTGGTATCCATAGTCAAATTAATTCAAGATTTTGCCATCAGTGAGATGTATCTGTATTACAATTTTGCATTCAATATGCATCTGTATTAATTTTCAGTGAACCTGTGAACTAATGCGATGGTGTGACAGCGTTTGTCTTCTGTACGTTTACCCATACTATTTTGAAAATGATTGGAGTTAGCATCATGAAATTTAATGCAAAAAATTAGCCATCTGAAAATTTTCTTAAATTTTATAGAGAAAAAGCTAAAAAAACCTTTACAAATCTTCTCCTCTGAAACACTCAAGCCAAATTGTTCAATATTTAACAGAAATAATCTTTTATACCATCTCCCTCAATTTTGTTCAGGAAGTTGAACTTAGTCATCTGTCCAAAAAAGCATACTAAAATGACAGTCTCAGAAACAGCCAGAGCTATCATCACCAAATTTTTTGCCAGTTTTGGTCACATGAGTCATATATGAAATTCAGGTATTGGTGGCACCACCTGAATTGACCTATTTTTGTACGGGGGTCATTGGTCATCTGTACATTAATCCATAATTTCTCAGGAATAGCAGGAGCTACCATTCCCAGATTTTATGCAATAATCTGTCACATATCAAATTTTGTGGGATTCAGCTTATTTTTTTGCTATCTGCATTAACTTAGATTTTATAAGGAAAAAGCTGACAATATTTTAAAAGTCGTCTTCTTGTAGACGGTCCAGCCAAATTGTTAAATATTTTACATAAATGATCCCAGAGGCAAGCCCTCTCAAGTTTGTTCAAATGGTTTGCATTTGATGAATTTTAGTGGAGTTAACACAAATTTGAACAGTCATTTGGCCAAGTAAGCATACTGACATAGTACTCTCAGAAATGACAGAAGCTAGCATTACCAGGTATTGTGCAAATGTTGGTCACATGACTCATATTTGAAGTTGCAGATTTTGTGGTGCCACCTACATTGACCTGTTTTTTATGGGCAAAAAACCTCATAATTTTAGCCTCTTTCAGCTTATTGATAAAATTGTCAAGTTTAATTGTTCAATTTTTCAAAATAATTATCCTAGGACATGGTTCTTTCAATCATATCAGAATATACTGAGTTTGTTGATTTTTGGTTGAGTTGTGAAAAGCTTAAGTTGGTCTTATGGCCATTATTATGTCTTTTTCAAACTGAGGACTGCCATAGTGTTCTTCTACAAATTATTATTTCAATTATATCTTCTGTAACATTGCACAAAAATTATTCTAAGGTGGCCTTTGTTCAAGTTTACTAGAATGATTTTTGGCAGAACTATTGGACCTTTAACAATGAAAGTGCTGCATCTTTTATTATTCCAGATATTTTAATCAAAAGTTTATTAAAATGTTGGCTTGAAAAAAATTTTAGCCAAAGTCTTTCAGTATGTGTAAACAGATATACCAACAGGCCAAGATTGAATCCGTATCTTTAAATAGGTTGAGAAATTGCCAATTGTTTCAGATTTGGGAACAGATCAAGAGTTCAGTCAGTGCAGCCAAGCACATGGTATGTGATCACCTCATGGGTGACATGTGAACACCTCATGGGCACCATGTGATCACTTCATGGGTGTCAAGCCCCTCAGGGCAGGGCCCCTGCATGAGCCTATGCAATGGTGTGGCTACTATTTCAGATTTGGCAACAGGCTAGAGGTCAGTCTGGATCTATTTATAGCTTTGGCAGACTGCCAACTGTATCAGATTAAGCAACAGGTCAAGAGTTCACTCAGTGCAGCCAGGTATGGGTCAGGAGTTTACTCAGTGCAGTAGCTGCATTCGGTTTATAGCTTTGGCAGACTGTCAACTGTGTCAGAATATGCAACAGGTCAAGAGTTTACTCAGTGCAGCCAGGTACAGGTCAAAAGTTCACTCAGTCTAGCCAGGTGCAGGTCATGAGTTCACTCAGTGCAGTAGTCTGAGCAAGCAATTTGTCACAGTTCACTCGGGGCAACAGCCTTTCTCACCTAAGCCTGGTCAGCCCCATGCATCAGACTCAAGGTAAGTTTGATGTATTGGCCTGATATTTTGACCTGTCTATGTGTCTTTGATGGCTTTCTCGCTCACAAGACAGGTGTCGCCACCTACCATGACTTTTGCACACGTTTTTCTCAGGAGGGGTTTGATATATCAGTCTGAAATTGGGCTTATGTATATATCTCTGATAGTTTCGTTGTATACAAGACTGGTGGTGCCAGCTACAATCTTTTTAGTGTTGTGTGCACCTATGCCAGAATTTCAGCAGTGATGTTTGTGTAATTGTTTCTTATTCAAAATGATTAGTACTTGCATAGTTCATATACATGAAAAGTAATGGTCCAGCATTGAAGCATTATACCTGGTGTATTTCCCAATGCACAGGTTCGCATTAAGCCTGTAGGCCTTGTTTTCATTAATTTATGAAAGATTTACAGAATTGCAACAACTGTAGTCCTGAGCATCAAGAATCTTCCTTCCTGAATAAAAACCATTTACAGTTTAATTATGTACACTTTTTCTTTGTAAGAGGTTGTCACCTTTAGCCTTTTAAATTATAACTTGAATGAGTACATGTAAATCTGCAAACAGGGCAGTTTCTCACACTTACTCTCACATAATATCCTGGTGTTGACCAGGGCTAGTAACCACACATGAGGGTATTTTGTGTGTAATCATGGTTGGTTCATACCACCAAGGAAAACCATAAAGTAACACTGGTTTCTGATTTAATACTTCTGATGGGTGCAGCCTTCCAAATAAGCCTGCTCAGCTTTCACCCTGGGTAGGGAAGCACCGTAAAAAAGCTCATGGCTCCTGGGATTCAAACTTGCTTTCTGCAGGACTTCAATATTTTGCTCTACCCCAAATCCAAAGCAGCCTGTAATTACATAAACTTTTTAATATTGTGCCTGTGTAAATTATCATACATTATCTTAATTGCCTGTTTCATATGTAAATGAATGAAGTCATGAATATTACCTTAAAAAGACGTGAAAAGGTCATAAAAATTTAATTTGCTGAAAGTGTAGGGAATTTGTTGTAAGTACTGTGTGGTGGATAGAACATATTCGCTTTGTTAATACATACATGTCAGGTGATCCTGAACAATAATTTGGGCAATAAATCAAAGAAAACATGAAAACATTTTTACATACAAATAAAGCAAGTCTTAGACTGAACCATTTTGTTAATTTGTTTTGATATATTGAAACAAATCCTGGTTATTTTATGAGAAAATGAAATTTTAATACTTGTCCTCCTAATCCTGATCAAATGCTTTGTACTATTCAGTTATTATAAATATGAAAAAATGCCATCGCCCTGCAAAAATATAATACAGAACCAAAGAGCTGATTATAACAATACCATCAATATAAAAGAATATGTTCTTGATTTACCTTTCAACTAAGAGCAGCCTGCACTATAATTATAACACAGATGGTCTGCAGATTTTTCATGTAATTACGTATTCCAGGCATGTGCATACAAGATTGGGCAGCTGAAAATCGTTGAGCTGCGGAAAAAGGCAGAAAAAGAACTGGGTAGGTGTGGATTTGTGTTAACAACTTGACTTTTGAAGTACTGCATGTTTTCCCCTTAAATTTTATACACATTTAGTTTTCTAGAGGAGTTAAAAAATTGATGACTTTGAACTTTGTCTTCAATGCACTATTTGAAATGCACTCAGTACCCAGTTTTGTGTTGTTTCTATTTATCAAAAACTTATAATTACACACTCACTATAAGAATTATTCCCGTAACATCTTCCATGTTCATATATCTTGGTCATTATGGATGCATTTTTACTTCAAACGAGACTTGCAGTATGTCAATACAAACACTTCAGAAGAATGGAGCCTATTTTACAGGGTGGTATTTTTAATGTCATTCAGTGCCAAAAATTATTAGTTATTTTTTATTAGTTTTTGATGGCCAGTTTGATGCTAGTGATGTTTGAATAAAGCTTTATTAATTATCACTAAAACGTTTAGGTGAACAGCGGTTATGTCTCTGTTTATCCATACAATTTTAATTCTTATTTATAGGTGACAAGTTTGATGTTCGTGATTTTCACGATGAAGTTCTGTCTTGTGGATATGTGCCTTTGAATGTCCTTGAGGAAGTTGTCAACAGCTACATCAAAAGAGCAGGGAAATGAACTCAGGGAGTGACCTATAGTTAACCCCAGTGTTAATTATACTACAACAGTGATTGACTAAAGAATGGAGCATTTTACCCAATAAGTAAATTCTAAAGCAGACCTGACGTGTAAATGTCTTACAATTTTCTGAAATATCATAGAAAATCTGACGAATTCACAGTGTGTAATAGCAGCCGCAGAAGGTTTCTATCAAGGAAAATCGTAGAGAATCCTGAATTATGTGAAAAAAAATCATACCATATCAGACCTTCTCATGTAAGAATGATTCCATATATTGGTCCATGTTTTCTATCTCTCTAGAGAAACTGAATATTCTAAATCCTGTTATATTAACATGACTTAATTTGTATCACAACTTTGGTGCTATTTGCCTTTCAAGATTGCTAGCATTCTAGTACTCCTGATATAAGTATAAATCTGATATGATATAGACAACATAGACAACACTATTGTATAAATATATTAATTCCAAGATTTATATAATTGTTAGAATAACTGGTTTTACTTTTTTGTTGATATTTCTGTGTATTAGATGATATGCATGTATGTTAATGGATATTGATATGAAGTATTGAAAGGATACCTTTACCAATGCATTGTAGGAAAATCAAAATATTACTTTGTTTCTTAAATCATGATTTGAATTGTAATACTACCTTATAATATATGTACCCGAACAAATTATACTACAATTAAATGAATGTGTTTTTTTCGTTTCATTCACATAATTTTTAAAAATGTTTCTGTGTTTAACCTACACTGCTTATCCAATGATCATGCTTTCTGTTGCACTGTTTACTGGTTATCGCAATGCAGCATGGACGTTGTTTCAGGGTCAAGAATGAGAGCTGAGTATTGTGGGTCGAACCAAGTTTGAAACCATCAATACTATGCCTGCAGTGCCCTGAACCAATTTGTCTGATGGCAATATCAAGCAAACAGTGCTGTACAATATTAAGTTGAAGTAAATCTAGAATAAATATGGCCTGGCCAAAATAAGTCCACAATCAACCAGAGACGTAGACCTACCGTTTATGTTTAGGATAAAGCAACCATCCCAAAAATCTTGTCATATATATTTTATACATATATAATCTTTGATAAAGATCTTGTAAATTTTTCAAATAAAACAAACAGTGATTCACATTATGATCAGTATATTTGTTTTTGTTTTTTTTGTCCTTGTGGCTTAAGGTGTCAGAGGCCGTGACAGGACATTATGTACACCCATTAAAAATACAATGGAATAATTTATTAACAGAATGTATACACCACAGGTTCGGGAGATTTTAGATACATAAAACGTGCTTCCTCCACCGGTATATTCTTGTTACCATGCAACATTTGAATACGATTTTATTAGCAACTCCTTTAGAATCATTGGAGCCAACTGTGAAAATGGATTTTTGAAGGTACTGGGTTTTGTATATTTAGCCAGTCTTTTTCACTTGATAAGCCATATGTCTTAATGCAGTTTGGCCCATTGTGTTATCTTATCATCAGGTTGTAGGATCTTCCTTTATTCTTTTAATGTCGTATTTGACCCACAACATTCACGGAGGTCTTTGGGAAATCCCATTGGAATGTTGAAATTAGGATCAATATTCTGCTAGTTCAAAACCAACGTGTCCCGACACGCCTTAAGACGGCAAGGATGGAAAGTTTGGGCATATCCACTTCAGTTGCGGTGATTGGTCAATTTTAAGTAAAATTTCATACAGGAGCTCCAATATCATAATGTTTAGTGCATAGATTTCCTTGAAGTCAGTTCTTCGTACAGGGATATTACCATCATTCATATGGCGGAATTGACCCAGCCATCGGCAATGGGTGAGCAAGGAATATATCTTTGGAATGTTTGCCTACTCCAGGAGAGCTTGTCGGGGACTTTGTCTTACCAAGTGAGTTTTCAGGGTTGTTCACAGGCAGCGGAGATGGAACACGTTTAGTCTGGGCTCTTTGTACAAAGCAGCGACACGAAAATATACCTGGGACGACTGCAGTGAACAACAGCTGTGTGAGCAGAGTACCTTGTTTCATGTTGTTTACTCTATAAAGGATCTGAGGATCCGCGTTCACACAGTACGATGCTCTGTATAGTCATGGAAGGCTTTTAACAACTTGAGGGGCTTTTGGGGCATCCGATCCCGTAGAGGAGCGCCAAAAAACAATTTCTACCGACAGGATAGAAGACTTGGTCAAGTTATTGAAAGGTGACATTGAGAGCTTGGCTCTTCTCTCTCTACTTCCCCTGGAACTTCCGCAAAGCAGAATGGTACCTCTGTTACGCTCTGGGTCTGCTTAGGACCACACAGGCAAAAACCTAAAAGTCATGCTCAATAGGAACACTCCTGTATGTTTGTTGCAGTCACTGTGGTGGCCTTTTTCCTGGTAGTGAGTGATAATATAGGCCTGGGGAACAGCCCCTCTCCGTTCGCAGGCATGCAGGGCATTTTATTTATGCACCGGAATAAGAGGATGTCTTGCGGGACTCGATCAGTCCGGGTTCGATTCCGTTTTAAATTTTATAATTACCAGTCGTAATTGCCAATTTAAACCATGATGTAACCCGACATCTTGGTCAGTTTTATTTCGTCCTTACATCAGACCATTGGTATGTCTTGGATCTTCCTTTTGGTTTAGGTAACGCCCAACGAACATTCCCTCCTAAAGATAAGAAGCTGTTCACAATATTTTTTCTTTTGCCAAGATTACTGAAGTTGAATGTGACAAAATAAGTTAGCTTAAATGTGTTCAGTAATAGGGACGAATCGAAAACATTCATACAGATTGATATAAATCCTTCCCAGATTACAAAGCAATGTAATGATTTACATTCATGCATGGACTTCATAAATATGTATTTATGTTTATATTTTTATTTTTTTTATCAACTTGTATCTATATTAACAATTAGCATCTCAGCGAGAGCAATTCCAAAATTTTATCAGCTGAATAGACTAGACCAGTCTAACATAATAAAGGTGAATCTCAGCGAGAGCAATTCCAAAATTTTATCAGCTGAATAGACTAGACCAGTCTAACATAATAAAGGTGAACCCGATCATAAATACTTGAAAGAACTAAGGTGAAATTACTATTTTTAAAGCCACGGTCACACAATATCGTACGACTGTTTAATCGTGCGATTGGCCGACGATCAGGTAGTCGAACGACCAGTCTCCACAAATTTGTCTTGATTCTGATATGGTCGTGAGTACTTGATACTGGTGGTAGGTAATCGTACGACTGGTGGCACGCTCGGTTGCACGATCAACCAGAACTAGTGACGATCTGTCAAGTCTTAGTGACGAGCGACCAATCGTACGAGTGGTCGTAATGACCTGCGACTAGTCGTTCAACTGGTCATGCCACCGATCGTGAGGATATATTCCTTAGCCCGGTATCAGCTCTAGTCGCTAGATCCCGTACAGAACAGTGGTATGCCTCCAAGAAAAGGAAAATGACGTGGGAAGGTTTTCGTTGTACCATAAAATGGTCAATCTATGGACGCACTCTGTCTTCGCTGGCTTCTTCGGTGCAGAATATGAGTTGCGGCAATAGCGCCAAGCTGTTGTTGTTGCTCCAGCTGCAGTCGAGCCAGCATAAATTCGAGTCTACAGTGTGGCATCAGCTAATCCATTCTGACAATTAGAGGTAAAAAACGGCTGACTGAGCTTAGCCCTAGATCCAATCTAGTCGCAATTCTGATCACAAGGTCGTATGACAAGTAGTTCCACCAATCGCGAGGTGGCAAGAGCAGTGGCACGACCAATCGTGCAACAAGTTGTCGCACGATAATGCACGACTGGTCGTGCCATGACCAAAGGCTGGTGGTACAACCTTCTAGCGAGCTCCTACGATCTCGAAATTTACAAATCAGTCGCAAGTGGATTTTGGATATGTACAAAAACCACCTGATTTTTCACCCAGTGATCAGCCGCGACCTCCGCGATCGGTCGCAGGTTCTGGTCACGATTATTGGCGAATCCTCAAATTTTCAGTCGTGGACAGGTCGTATTTCTAGTGTGACAGTGGCTTAACCGACAAGGCCATTCAGCAGTTGACTGGCAGCATGGCCAGAACAGAGGAGCTCTTCCCACTTGCGTCCCCCATGAATATAGTCCTGGGTAACATTTGTCCACCCATGGTCTTTCTGAGGAAGTTTCAAATGCACTCTTCAATGGTTTTAATATTGTTAATTATGGAAAAGGACAATGCGATATGATTTGCACTTTTGGATCCTTAATTAACCTTTCGATTAAAAACATTCAACAAGAGGTAAAGTTTGTTGTCGTGATGTGTTGATCTGCAGGCAGTTAAATTGAAGTGCATGTGTTCATGAAGATGTATGGATCTAATTCACATAAATAAATAAACATGAACACAGGAGGAAACGTACCGATATTGCTACAGCATTTTTATGTCAGGGGAGTCCCATAACAGACACATGTACATATTTAAAAACCTTACCCAGTGTTAAAGTGGACGATGTGTAAAAACCTAACAGAAGTGTTCTTCGTAAACCATATGTGAAAACCTAACAGTAGTGTTAATCGAAAAACCATCTGTGAAAACCTTACAGTAGTGTTCGTCGTATTTCATCTGTTAAAACCTAACAGCAATGTTCGTTGTAAACCATCTGTGAAAACCTAACAGAAGTGTTCTTCGTAAACCATCTGTAAAAATCTAACAGTAGTGTTCGTCGTAAATTATCAGTGAAAACCGAACAGTAGTGTTCGTTGTAAACCTTCTGTGAAAACCTAACAGTAGTGTTCGTTGTAAACCATCTGTGAAAACTTAACAGCATTGTTCATCGTAAACCATCTGTTAAAACCTAACAGTAGTGTTCGTCGTAAACCATCTGTTAAAACCTACCAGTAGTGTTCGTTTCTGGAACCATCTGTTAAAGCCTAATAAAAGTGTTTGTTGTGAACCATCTGTGGAAACCTAACAGAAGTGTTAGTCGTGAACAGTCTGTGTAATCTTAACGAAAGTGTTGGTTGTGGATCGTCTGTGAAAACCTAATACTAGTGTTGGTCGTGGACCATCTGTGAAAACCTGACAGATCGAAGTGTTGGCCGTGAACCATCTGTGTAAACATTATAACAACGTTGGCTAACATCTGTGAAAACGTAACAACATGTTGGTCGGGGACCTTCTATGATTTCAAACATAACAGAAGTGTGGATCCGGATCTAAGGAAATGGGGATCAAGAACCTTCATCCTTTGATTGGTTCCTGCTTGCGGGCTTGCTGGTTGCGTCACTGGGTATCGGAATATATTGTTCTCTACGGGAGGGCGAAAAAAAAAAACATGGTCAGGTGCATCAGCAATTGGAGTTCTTGGATTTGTTTCGGAAGTATACCTGTACGGATCATAGTGTTTTGTTATGAGTATAGGGTTCATGATTATTTGTGCAATCGTATTGTTACTTTTTTTATAATTTAAAGCTGACCATTGGTTACCAATATTTGAATCGTCTTAACTAATCTGGAAAATTGAGACTTGTAGGTGTGCTACTCAGCTTTGGGTACAACGCCTTGTATAACGGGTTGGCTTTGTTTGCAGCATCAACCTCTCTAGAATCAGTGTCCAAGTTTCCATGGTGGGCAAGCCTTATTCTCCAAGGATCAGAGAGCACTGTTTACACAAAACTGGATGGCATGAAAGCTGTCATAGGGACGGCCGTACTACAGGCATACATTAGTAATACATAACCATTAGTAATATTTTATTTTATTTGTTATATATTTTTTAAAAGATTTAGTAAATGTTTATAGGTTTTGTCCATAAATAAAAGATTTTTGTATACAACATTATCGTTACAATATCATCGGCTCAGAGTAACATTGATCCCTTTTTTATTACACACGGTGGTGCGACGTGTTAATATGGAAACTGGCTGTGCAAATTCTATAAGCGACATTCAAGTGTCGTTATCTGATGACCATTAGCTTATATTAAGAGTGTGCGAGCCAAACCGTTTGCACAAAGTCAGCGTATATCAATTTACAAATTGATCCGGGGCTATAGATGAACCTGGCTCCATTCGTAGGCGACTCAGAGCGAAGGAGATTGTGATGATATTGTAACCTTGGTGATTTGGGTGGACTGATATATTGTTTACATTCCTGGCTGTCTGTCTGCATATGCCACTTAAGATTTTACTTGTCTGTGTCAGGTCTCCAAAGTACGTTCCAGCCGAATTTCAATGAAATCTTGTGGCCTTGAGGGAATTGACGAAAGAAGTGCATTAATGACGGTATCCTATTGGTCCTTTCCTCTCTCTCCCCTATATTCTCTCTCTCTCTCTCTCTCTCTCTCTCTCTCTCTCTCTCTCTCTGTGTAAATGCCACTGGTACCGATGTTTGATGGAGGATTTACGTACTTTTACACAGTATTAAATCAAGACATAAACTTAAATGAAGAAAAAACCTGTCATAAAGTAGCTAGACACCAGAACTGGGTAAAAATCGTTAACGGTTGGACTGGCAATTTTTTCTTTTCGATATTCTGACTACAATTACTTGTGTAACTGATCGGGCTCAAGTTGTGTACAAGTTATCTTTGCGTCCTTCGTCTCTTTTATCTTCTTATCTGTGGATGCTTTTCTCGGACTGTTCCTGGTGGGGGACCATCCTAAATCCGTTATCAACTTACCATATTCTTAATGTTGCCTTGAATATTTCATTTTGAGGCTAGGGAATTTGTAAACTTCCGGCATGTTTCAAATGTCCAAGAGATTTATTCATAACTGGCTGGTGTAAAACAGAGAATATTTATTTGAGAGAACAGTTATTTCTCAAAACCTAAGTTGTCTAAGACAGGATCTTAGGATCCAAATGGCCACTTACTGAAATGGGTACCTAAGCTCATGCCAACACGCAAATATTCGCGATTTGTTAAGCCGTTGGTTACATGTTTTACATAATGTCTTTTCGTCGCTGAGCCAAAATTTAAACAGGCCCACTTTAAAGGACAATGGGCTGATAAGCGGTCATTGTAACACCTGCTTCCAATGAGTCTGGGGTCACTTTGGTGAAATTCTCAACGAATGCTCATCAGAATCAGATTATGGGAGGACCTAATATTATTATATCTGATTTAATCGGGGTTTTAGTAGCCAATTGGAACGCGCTATAGAGGATGACTGAATAAACCATTTTGGCTTGGAGTAATTATCTAAGAAAGACCAGTAGTAACTGCTGACGTTACTGAAAAAGACCTTATTTTATTGAAGCGGTGATGTGTGGCGCTGACCATCCCTAAACCACTGGACCTTAAAGTCGATGAAATAGTCGATCAAATAGCCGTGAATTAGTAAAATAATTTACAGAGAGGTGGCAGTACCTGTTCTAAGCGGTGCGACACAGCATGAACAAGTTTTGATGGCTCTGTCAGCGGGAGGAATTAAGTCTTAACCATTGCACCGACTGAGCGAATCTAGTCAGGTGAACCCCAACACTAAACCTACTAAATCTATCAATAAACTAAAGGATGCATCCTGGGTCGTCCAAAACAGCACTTAATACCACTTTTAGTTACAAGTTATACATAGGATTCACATCTGACGGTTTCTAGTTACGGGGTCCATGCAGTGGCAGAGCTACTGCAAGTTTATGAAATTCATTATGTCAACGAAGCTGGACGCACGGACGGCAAAACCATAACACTCACACAGGGTTACACTTTTATTAACTGCATAAATAATCACGAACACATTTTATCCAATTCAGTAAAAATTTATTTTGAAATACGAAAACACGGATATCTTCATATCGTCTTGTCCCAGTGACCGGAATATTCCTAAAAAATATATTACAAATACGATCACATTAATAAAAGATAAGACAGCAATTCTTTCAAACATTCTCTCAAAAATACATAATATTTCTGATGTTAGTTTATTTTCTAATGCTAAATTATGTGAATTCCTTTAATGGCGTTACAGTATTTAGCGTTTATATGAAAACATGTTTTATTTTAACATAATTACATTAAAGAGAGATACGTATATGTGAATTTACACATAAATATTTTAAAGGGGGTTAGGTGGTTGAAACCCCTTCATTCATTAGCGAAATGATCTGATGTTTTAGACTTCCCCATTTGTGAAAATGATTTAGGCTACTGTCCCTCGGTATCAACAAAAACCCTCCCTTAAAACACTCGATCTGCTCCCCGGAATATTTTTTTGTTTTGCGGAATTTTACCTTTTCGTAGTTTTCTCCGTCGATAAGTTGTTGTGTGCTCGAATACACACATAAGCGCCTGCATTCTCTCGGATCTCCAACTGCGCAGAGTCTTTAATCTGCTGAGCTGAAAAATACTTAGACACACGTTATTTTATGGAAGAAATAAATGATCATATAGTAAGCCCTCCCGCCAATACAACAGCAGTCCCTATCCTGCAAGGGTCACAGTTTCATATGAACAAAATAAACCTACCTGATGGACTTACCTTACGCTGGGTGACAGACTAGTTTCCGACTACATGATCACTGTAAGTTCTTATTAAACACAGAATTTTTTAAAGTCTTTGGCATTTATAGTCGGACAAAATCTGTAATTTCTTGGACATAAACCTGGTGTTGGTGGGACTGTTGTGGATACTGGGTCGAGTGCAAATTTATGAAAAATCCAGTAAATACTTAATTCATATGCACCTTGAGAAAATTGTGATTACTGTTAGTATCCTTATTAACAGTATATTTAAATATTTGTTTACTTACCTGGTGTTGGAGTGGGTGACGGTGTTGTGGTTGGGTCCACTGGAAGACAAAACAATTGTTTTTTTTTATTAATAACAAAGTGTTACAGTTCCAAATCTAATTATAAATAAGTAAAAGTTTATAATAATTTCTATATCTACGTGGAGCACATTAGAAGTACATCAGTAATGGTAGTGAGGAATATATTTGGTATTTAAATTGTAGAAAAGTCAAATGTATTCTCAGTTCGGACTCCGTCAGAGAGAGAGAGAGAGAGAGAGAGAGAGAGAGAGAGAGAGAATGAATAGGAGGTAAAGTATAAAAAAACAAGGGGAATAAATTGGAAGAAATTACTCTTGTGGAAAACACGGTGTATTCGCATTTAACAAATACACATCATGACATTTTTATACTGGGTACGTGAAATTAACATACCAGTAAAGTTATGATGTTTGAGAAAATAGTTTTGAAAAAAAGGCAGTAACCTCTAGTGCGTCGGGGTTGAGGTAAGAAATGACAACTTTAAATGTCCCTCAGTATTGTTCCGTTGAAAGTAACATTAAGTTCGGCTTAGAACTTTTGCGGACACGAACAGCGACATTAATTGATTGCAGAAACACGACATTTTATACACATAAGTGCCGATGCAGAAACGAAGAGTTACTTTTATATGTTTTACACTTGTTGAGGAAAAACTAATAGCAGTTACTTTTAGAATGCCTTAGTACTTATACAATTTGATCTGAAGAGAAGCAGCTTGAAATACAATTCTTCCTTCAATCTTATTGCTATTGTTTAAAAGAACGTGTAACTTACTCTCACACCTTTGCGTGATTGGGTAAATAAACTTTGCTTCTTTACTTCTAGTGTCTTCAGTTTCTTGTTCCACCTCTTAGCTAACGTACATGTACTTGCAGAACTAGGATAGGGACTTTCTTTTTGACAAACCGATTTCTAATGCCTTATGGCGTCGCGGCAAATTTACATCAACTCATTTTTGTAATACCACCCGTCTCTCAACAATGCAAACCAACAAACGATACAACCTCCTAATGTCATTTGCGGAGTCACTCGGACGTACTCGTGGGGTGCATAACCGATTATACCTTAGGACGCACTCGTGTTATTGTTTAGCCATTATACCAACGGACGAACACCCATTTCTCCTACAGGCGTACTCCCAGTATGGATAGCCCAGTATTCTTACAGACGCACTCCTGGTATGCTTCACTCGTGGTGTGGATCACTGACTATACTTATTTTGGTTCAAGTTCGGTCTGGAACTTATGCGGACATTACAGAAACATGACATTTTATACAACTTAGTGCTGATGCAGAAACGAACAGTCAGTGTTATATGTTTTAGAATTGTTGAGGAAATATTAATAGCAGTTACTTTTGAATGCCTTAGAACTTATACAATTTGATCTGAAGGGAAGCAGCTTGAAATTCTATTATTCCTTCAGCCTATCTTATTTCTAAGGTTCAAAAGAATGTTTAACTTACTTTCGCACTTTTGAGTGATTTGGTTCCATGTATACCCCATCATGCAATCGATGAAATAACATGCAACGTATGGGTCACCCATCGTGCCAGCAGGGCACACGCAATGGACGCCGGAGCTGTTGGTTACACAGTTAGCCATCTCAGCACAAGGGTTGTAGTGATCACAGTTCACTGGAAGTATGTTTAAAAACATTCAAATTTCACATAGTGAATGCAAATTAAAAATTATTCCGCAAAACTAACAATCTAATGAAAACGGTATCATCACGCGACGGTTTTACTAGCTGTAAACATTCTCAATTAAATAAATTAAATGTCTCCACACTTAAAGCAAAAAAAAAAAACCTTTATAATTTCAAAGAGATTTACCTGGTGGCGTGGTCGGTATTACTGTAGTTGGGTAGGTTGTTGATGCTAAAATAGAACAGTTTTCTTCAGAAACAAATAACGTATCTCTATATTAACGACAAACTACAATAAAGCATAATTAAATTTGTGTATGATAATGTATCAATGAATAAATCATAATGCTGTTCATTTAGGCTCAAGTGGTTAGAAATGCTTTGGTACCATATCCGCCATGGAATAATGTGAAAGATGCGAGACAAATACGATGTCGTTACAGAATGGAAGACATTATGGAGAATAACTGGAAGAAATTGAAACTTGACAAGTAACAGCGTGTCCACACTTTTAAAATCTTTAATAATCATGTTATTGTAAAATCAAATACTGATTTCACATGGATCGAAGTATAAATTGTCTTTTCGAGTTCATGGTTAAGTATAAAAAGATGTATAATGTATATAATAATGGAAAAAATACACCGGAAGTGTGACAATGGTTGTCTTCATATTTTAAAATGAAAACGAAGCATTATACAATTATCAATTTCATGATGATTTCATTTAATTAAATTATATGGCTGATACTTTTATTATGTACTTCAATTAAATTATAGGAAAGCAAGAAATGTTGAACTTTTTGAACCGGTTAAAATACTCAGAAATTACATCCCCGTATTCAGTGTCTGAGCATGGCTTCATAGAGCTATATGTTTGCGGGTATGTCAGTCTGTTCGGAACTGCGTTTAAAACACTACAGCACATTTCCGCCTGAACATGTCTGACAAGACAGGTCTCTATAATAGCTCTTTCCTCCTCGAAAACGACCCGGGTCCAGGTTTATGAATCTAGAATTCACCGGATAAACAAAAACATTTCGCTTCCAAGATGATACCATAAGCTGGGTTCTAACGGGGGGACAGGGCCGGTAGTCGCTACCTAAAATATGTAATACTTGTTAACTCTGAGGTAACTCACGTTCACAGCTCTGTGTGTAGGGGTTGTAAATGTATCCTGGATCGCAAGACACTGGATAACAGCCAACCAAGGGGTCGCCTTGCATGTCGTCGGTACACATGCACTGGTACCCAGGGAAGGTGTTAGTGCAGACAGCGTTTGTGCCGCAAGGGTCGTGGCGGCATGGGTTATCGTCAGCTAAATAAATGTGATAAAAAATTGCATCAATTGCACCGTAAATTGTGAAACCGATAGTTGAAGCACAAGAAGCTTAAACATTGATTTGCAAAAGTTCCTGGTAAATAAACTTGGTTTCCCAACTTCTAATGTCTTTAGGTAGATGTGATAAAAAATCACTAAAATGTAAAGAGTGAAGTTAATTTTAATTTTTTTAAATCTTCTTGGTCCACTTCAGAATCTATGTACATTTACTTCCAGAGAACTATAATATGGACTTTCTTTGTGAAAAACCGATCACGCGGCAAATTCACATCAACTCATTCTTGTTAATACCAACCGTCTCTCAAGAATGCAGACAAACAAACCAAAGAACCTCAATCTAAAGAGGATACACCCTCCTTGTAACATCATTGGCGGAGTCATATGGTAGTACTCGTGATGTGGAGTAACGATTATACTTTAGGATGTACTCGTGTTATGGTTTAGCCATTATACTAACGGTCGCACACCAATTTCTCCTACAGGCGCACTCTAGGTATATATAGCCCAATATTCTTACGGACGCACTCCTGGTATTCATCACTCATGGTGTGGATTACTGCCTATACTTGTTGTGAGTTTGGTTATTATACTAACGGTCGCACACCAATTTCTCCTACAGGCGCACTCTAGGTATATATAGCCCAATATTCTTACGGACGCACTCCTGGTATTCATCACTCGTGGTGTGGATTACTGCCTATACTTGTTATGAGTTTGGTTATTATACTAACGGTCGCACAACCATTTCTTTTACAGGCGCACTCCCGGTATGGATCGTCCTACGGACGCAGTCGTGGTATGGATTACCTAATACAATTACGGACGCAGTCGGTATGGAATGCCAATTATACTTACGGAAACACTCTTGGTATGGATTGCCCATGTAGCTATGTGGACAGACGCAGGTGTAGGAGCCGACGGTGTTGACACAGGTAGCATCCTTGCCACAGCTGTATTGTCCGGTAGTGCACTCATCATCATCTGATTGACAGACACAAGGAATGGTTGACCAACATGTAAAGTATTACTATATTTTCTGTCAAAAATTTGCCATTTATTCATACTTTTTTTTAAAAGGAAGGAAAAGGTTGAGAAAAGAAAGGAATTTTTCGTTGAAATTTTATACAGAAATTATTAAGTTAGAAGATTGAAGGTATTAAGATTTACGCTTTCTTTTTTTTGGGTCGTACAGCTGTAACTATAACGATACCTGTGATTTAATGTTTAAATATAAATAGCTCGCGATCAATATGAATTGGAAAATCTCCTTGACCTGCAACAAGTCTGAGATAAATTGACACACGTGAGTCAATAGTCTGGAAATTTTAAGGTCATCAGATAAGTATCCAAATATCTATCAATATGTCCGATGGATTTTTCAATTTATGGAGTTATGGAGTGCTCATCTCAATTTCCAAAATCTTGTCATGATTCTTAGCCTCATAGTAAAATAAATTTTCAGTTGGCATCTTTTTTTTCGCGGCCGGAGGAGTACAAAATAATTAACACTGTTTTTACATAAGGGTGATAGGGTCGGTTGAAAGGACTACATACAGGTGAATGGCATTGTTACCAGTATATGCATCTGTTCGACTGGATACATATCCAATACAGAGAACAACTCATACTTACCGACACATTGGTTTTGGGCATTCATCTTGTAGCCAGGTGGACATGGTTCTTCGCAGATACACTCAACATAAGGATCTCCATGATAACCATCTGGACACTTGCAGTGGTATGAACCATAGGTGTTGACACAGACGGCATCTTTACCGCATGTTCCGTGGTGGTAGTTACCGGTCACACACTCGTTCTCATCTTAAATGGTTAGTGAAAGAACAATAGTCATTATACGGAATGCAGACGGGTGGGAACGGTGTGATATCAAAATGTCTTCCCGATATCTGTTTAATGTCAATGGATAATGAAGAAACAAAGAAAAAGGAAGTTTTGGCGGGTTGTAGAGATCGGCAGCATCAGGGCCCTAACGAGGCAACAGCGAAAAAAAATCAGCAAATATCGGGAGACCCAGGTGCAACATGTAGAATCATTTGGAGATATGAAGCAGTATCCGAAATGTTTTGATTTATTATTTATAACCATCTCATTTCCGATTTCCTCCTGGTGTTACCAGGGTTTTCCTATCTCTACCGATGTGGTTCGCGATGTCACATCGAAACAAATCGTGAACAATATGGACTTAGGTTTGGGTCGTACTTTTTCTGTTCAACTGCTGGATAGAATCAAGTAGACAGTATATGTATTTAAGATAACAGAGCGAATCGCTGAAGTTGTCAATTTACCATGGAGACTCTATCGGGGACAGATCTTGAAAAGATCACTATATTTGACAGTAAGGAGGATACACAGGGCCACTATCCTGTTGCCTTCGTTGCCTTGTAAAATTACCGGGTAACAAGGATATATTTCAATCCGAATTTAATTTGTAAATATGCCTAAAAGGAGACAAAAATTAACCCTTTTTAGAAGAAACTGATGACTCATCATACCTTGGCACTGAGATTTTCCGTCTCCAGTGAAGCCCTTTGGACATGTACAGCTGTAACCACCGTTGTAGTTGTGGCAGTACTCGTCCTTGTAGCAGTCGTGGTCCCCGCTGTCACACTCATTGATGTCTGAAAGAAGTTAAAATTATCAGTGATACATGCTTAGGGGGAATGGGGGGGGGGGGTATGTTATATTATCTTAAAAAAAACGTGAAGTAATGGTAGTTACTGTAAAACCTATGTAAAAGTCATCTTTAACATTACTCTTGGTCGCGTTATCGTAATTAGTCATTGGAGGATTTTATATAAACAAACTGCCAAAGAAGAAAAGATATGAAAAGAGTATCAGATGTTACGAGAACACACCTTAGTGTTTTTTAAGAACTGCTCATTTGCACATATTCTGAAAATCAACCTTGAAAGCTACCTTTGCATTCTCCATTTGGCATCTCTTCGAAGCCGTCGTTACAGTCAACGACTTCAGTGCACGTTATCCCGTCACCGGCATAGCCTGTCTTGCATTCACACTCGTAACTTGGGCCAGGCAGTTCATGGCAGATAGCATATTCGTGGCAGTTATTGAGCTCGGGGTCGTCGCATTCCTTAATTTCTACAATTGAAAGGCATAATGATTATAATTGTTAAAATGTAACGGACTAGTTAAGTTGAACATATGTTACAGAAAGCATAGCACTGCTTTTAGTAAGTCATGCGAGTGAGCACGCCCGGAAGGAAATGTCGTAAAGTTGAGCTCACTAAGATATGATGCACAAGTTCCATTTGGATGCTTGAACCCAAGAGTCAAGCAACAGGCAAAGCTTCCAAACGTCGGGTAACTGTACCCCAACGCGATAGAATCCTCAATGATAGGCACAGCTATCGACACAATCAAGTCCTAAACAAAGATATCCTTCTCTGATGTATCATCCATTGATTTTTATGTGCTATGTTAGTGCTTATTCACTGCTTGTGCATATTGATGTAATTATGGTTGTATAACTGAAGTTTTAATTAGAAATACGCTCAATATGAATCATCATGCATCTATTTCAGCTGATCAAGACTCACTGTCTCTAACAGACTTGCGTAACAGATGATTTCAACGTTACTGTTAAATAACGATTTATTTAAGTGCTGTTTGTGACTCTCGTGTTGAATCTCAGACCTTATGGAACACTGAGGAGGTTGGGTTATGTATACCAGTAATAGGAACATTACTTAATATCTGTAACTAACCGTGACAGTTGTGGCCATCTCCGGTGTACCCATTCTGGCACTGGCAGTTGTAAGATCCAGCGTTGTTGGTACAGGTAGATCCCTCTGAGGAGCAGGTGTTGATATCTTGGTCCTCACACTCGTTGGTATCTATGTAGCAGAAACAAGAGGTCAGGTATTGTTATTCCAAGGTAATACAAACCGACTTTCCATAGCTGACATTAACATTAAAATTTTACATTTTATGTTACATTTGCAGACTAAATATAATTAGCTTCTATTAAAAATGTTACCTGTATTTCTTATGACAATCATAGTACATTACCTCATCGGAAATCAATTTTGCTGCTAAATTTATTATTGCCATTATTTCTATTTAATATGCCGAATGATACACAGAAATGCCAGCCAAGCCTTAAAAAATCTGAAGCAGGAATATTTGAGAAAAAGGGCTCACCCTCACACACGTAGCCGTCACCGCTATAGCCTGGCATACACTGACATGTGTAGCTTCCTGGTGTGTTTGTACATACACCGTAAAGTGGACAACAACTATGGCTGCCGTCAGTACATTCATCAATATCTGGAAAAAAGCAGAGCTTCCATAGAACAAAAAAGTAATTTTATGTCCGCTAGCATCAGTGAAGTTTAATGGGTATAAATATTCCTATGATGCGATCAATTTTTGAAGAATTAAATTAAATGATAATACTTAAAACTGCAGCGTTTACCGAAATATGTATATATCCGGGTTTTAATGAAACTTATCTTGTTCAGATGAACTTTTTGACAAATGAATCAGACGAATCAAAAAAATTCAGAACAAAATCTATCCTTTTATAAAATAAATTGAAAAAAATTAAAAACATACGCATAAAGACAGACAAAGACACTGCATAGATGTTTAAAAAATACAGGCAGGTTATTTAAAACCCTACAATTAGAAAAAAAATGATTTTTAATTCAGGGACGCCATCTTAATCATTAGGCTGTAAAATGTACTCGACAAGTTTGTTTTGTTTTATAGTTCTTCATTCAGCTCATACAAGAAGAGTAATAAATCGTGTTCTGTGCGTTTGTTGCTACCACCGGAAGTACCCCGTCTACGTTACCAATAGGACGTTAGATTACCGTAAAGGTTCGTTTTTTACCGTAAAGACGTTTATAAATGAAATTACATATCATTTACAAGCTACCCCGGGGATGGTTTACCTTTGCAGGATCCATCCTCAGCTCTGGTATACCCTGGCTGGCAGTCTTCCAGGCATTCTGTGTGGGGGTCACCTGAGTAGCCAGGCTTACATTCACACTTGTAACCTGGGGCGTCGTTGGTACACATGGCGTTAGTGTGGCACACTGATGGCTCCTTCTGGCACTCGTCTATGTCTGTATTCGTCAGAAACAGAGATATTTAAATCATGCCTTGTCTCTATTAAAATAGCGAAAAATAATATATGTTATAATAAAATAATAATATTTAATATAAAATACAAATACAAAATGTTATAATACAAGAATATATCATCACAAAATAACATATGATAATATAAGAATACGCCGAAGACGTATTTATATAACCTGAATAATATAATATTTGCCATATATTTAAAACAGTAACACAGGGAATGGTGTATACACAGATTTTAATTGTGTTAATGATTACGAAGAATTTATTTCGAGAATATCTGAGGATATTTATCAAATGCAGTTAAACCTCATTGGGTCGAGGTCTTAAGCAACAGGAACCATCGACGCATGCGAGAATAGACACAGGCGGGTTTATTATATTAATGATCTCTAGGGAATTTCTGTTAAGAAAAGTCCTTATAACACCTCTGCAGAGGATGTTTGAGCTTGTTTATCTACATACTGTTTGTAAACATACCAATGTTGACAAACGGAAAAACAATGTAACCTAATGTGCTAAGTTGATTGTATGTGGAAGTTGAAAAGTCATTAGTCGCAAAACGCCATTTGCAAAACTCATTCGTCTGATATGCTGCCATATGCCCTTGTATCATGTATTTGGATTATATTGATGGGCCCCCGCATGTTATAAACACGTGAATATATTCAAAACGAGCAGCTGGGTGAGGTGGGATCGGCGTTTCCTGGACTATCTTTGTGAATGGTTCAAGAATTGTCTTTGGCTGATAGACTCCAGGTAACGGAATAAGCCCTTTAAATCGAGTGTAATGCAAAGAGGTTATTGCAAAGAAGAAAGCG
Source organism: Sipunculus nudus (assembly GCA_026874595.1). Taxonomy (NCBI): domain Eukaryota; kingdom Metazoa; phylum Annelida; class Sipuncula; order Golfingiida; family Sipunculidae; genus Sipunculus; species Sipunculus nudus. The sequence goes on along the minus strand of CM049313.1, from coordinate 48,847,628 downwards.
TATTCAAGTAGTGATCAATAATCATTGACCTACCATCACATGTTTTGCCGTTTCCGGTGAAGCCCTGTTTGCATGTACATGTGTATGATCCGTCGGTGTTTTCACATTCAGCGTTGTCGTCGCATGGGTTGGTACCATCACACTCATCAATATCTAAAATACATATTTTATTGCATTATTAACCAGAAATTTGTACTGCGAAATTGCAGACCTTCGCCAAGGCAGCTCATTTCCCCGTATGGTATTGCCGGAAATGTGTGACAATCACAAAACGTTATAGGGTACTGATGTCTAGTGGTGACAAAGCGAACAAGGCAGCTCATTCCCCCCTCATATCATTTATATCAGAAATGTATTTTCAAAAGATTCTTGGATCCAGTTGGTGATCCGAACCACCCTCAAAATTTAATCAATTGTTCCTTGTACCATAAAAATGCTTTTTTAGTTATGTTGCTAACAGACAGACAAAAAGACAAACAGACGCCACCAGAAACTTAACCTCCCGCCGTTCGGCGGAGGTAACAATATAAAACTGACCTGAACCTTTTCTTTTCTTAACCGCTGTACTTTTTTCTTGTCTAGTTACTTGCTTGGGTAGTAGATTCATGAAAAGAATCATTTCTATATTGTAAGTGTCGGTAAAATTAATATTTGAAAACCTGTTGTATGTGTGTTTGCCTCCATAGTATTGAATCATATATCTGAGGAATCTTTACCTGCATTAATGATGTGTCTAATTTCACCTTAAGATGACCTTTAATGTTATCACTTTTGGATATAATTACCTTCACATTCACCGCCAGCCGTCTTTCTAACATATCCCACGTCACATGGTGGCACTGCAATTCATAATCATAATGAGTTACAACATATAAATTAAATTTTCATTCAAAACTTCCATACTCTTAGATATCCTGAACCAAACGATGAAGCTGAAACTTATAGACCAGTGTATTTATTACAATGTAGAGTTATAACACCGTTTTACATTTCGGCTTTTTATTGAGAAATTTTCTTCTAAATGTGTTTAAATTATAATGTCTATGTATGTGAAAAAAAAAATTAACTTTCCAATGTCATTTGTTACAGTTTTAAGAAAATACCTCTTTTAAGTGGCATTCAATTTAATTTTTGAAACAGTTGCCGAAGGTACCTACATTATGATCGTTTACAAAGGAATCTCTCACGGGCACTGTGTTTGTAAAAGCCTATCTTTTACACATCTTGTCTGAAAGGTACTTTTATTGTACATAATGATTTCGTGGTAATATAAGTGACTGCGTAAATTACAAGGTAACGATACTCACATTCATCACAGGTATTGAACCCATCTCCTTGGTAACCGTTCTTACACTCACAGGTATAGCCTGGCTGCTGCTCGATGCAGTTGGCGTATATGTGACACAGGTGGATGTTGCGGTCACACTCGGGTATATCTGGAAGATATACAAATATATATATATATATATATATATATATATATATATATATATATATATATGTGTGTGTGTGTGTGTGTAAACGCATTGTGTGTGCATGTATACATGTCTCTGCGGAAAGTGTATTTCTAATATCTGTATACATTTGAGCAGATTATGCCCGCCATGGAGCCTGTAGAACCATAATATACAAGTTCTCTTATTTCAACTTGAATCAAATTACACGTTTATCATAAACTAAAATGTGTAAATAAATAACTTATTTGTACAACTGCACCTATTTCTGATTTGATCACAACACGTATCGATGTGGGTCGAGACAGGGTAAGCTGTCAGTAAAATCCCAAACGACTTGTATAAACCGCTGCCTTTGTCTATAGAGGTACCTGGCGGACGTCGTTTCCACACCCCAGGGGGCGCCCTTTACGTTCAACTGGTATAATTTATTTTAAACAGTTTTCTTTTACTTGTAGGATTCATAGGAAAAATCAAAAGATGTGAGGCACATGTACAAACGCAGTCTCTGTGTTTGTCTGATTGGTGGTGGTGTGTGGAAGGTTGTTGCCACACCCGATGGCGCCTTTTATTTTCACAGGGTGTAATATTTTAAACCTTTTCTCTTTAATTTATCCCGGTTGTCTGATACATGGGAAGGTGAGGAAGAAGGACACGTACCAACACAGTTTCCGCTTTCATCGAATTCGTATCCCGGGTCACAAGTACACTGATGATGTCCATTGAGGTTGTGGCAGCCACCAAAGTTCATTTCGTTGCACTTTGAAGGGTAGTCCTCACATACAGGGTTGTCTTTGCTCTGACATGTGCATTTCTTCTCGCATTCATAGGTGTACCAGGTATCACCAACCTAGAGACCATATCAAACTATCTTTTGTCGATCAACATTTGAACATTTTCTCAAAGGCTACAGTCTGTTCCACCCTGGAGCAGCCAGATTTTGTTTTCAGAAGTTTTGGGACCAGTTGCGCTTTTACTCAATATTAATCTTTCATTTTATGGCCTATAGATCAAGTACTCTAGAATATATTAGAAACGGGAATCACCATCACGGGATCACGGGAATTAATACGAAAAAAAGCGTCTTCCCTTTAAAATAAATGTGAACCTGCCAAATTATCCCTATAGTGTTTGCTTACTGTAGTAAGGGACTGTTAAAAAAAGTGGACCGGGCGCGTTCGCAGTTGTTAACATAAACATAGCGCGTGCATCGCCATGCCACACCACGTGTCAATCAGTAGATGTCCTGACTGACTTGGCCCAAAAATTGTAATACATGTTGCCGCTGGCTGAAACATCGTGTGTTGCGACTCACAATCGGACCTCGGGTCAAGAGGCCTTGTTATGGCAAGCAGATACACGTGGAATGAGTTAACCAACATGCAGAGCCATAAAACAAGGGGTTAAACAACCGTATGCGCGGTACTGAGATTGTGTGGTGGGATTGTTTTGCTTATTAAATTTTGTGTAACGCAAAACTGAACTGATAGTGTGAAAGAGTAGCCATAATATTGCTCCTGATTATGTCCCTTTAAGTTTTATCTAAAAAAATGACAGATTTTGACTGGCGAAATTTTAAAATATACTTAGCATGCTATAATATTTATATAACAGAGGCCACGCACACATACTATTCATAAGGAAAGCCCTTTCCCATGAGAAACGTGTAACGATCTTTTTTTTATTAACAAGTTATTTGATTTTCTTTTTATCCATAATGTATACATTTGATCAAATATCAACCATTTTATCCATAATGTATACATTTGATCAAATATCAACCATGTCTTTTGGTATTCCTTGATTACACTCTGATGAAATAGCAATCCGACTGGTTTCTACATCTTGGTAGGTTCGTCGATAAACTAACTTTGGATTGCCCATAAGGCTTATTTGAAGGTTTTATCTTATTTGAGGACCACATTTTTACTCACGTCCGAACAATTAGCACAAACTGAGCTGGCTTGATTTCAGATGGGGATGGCGCAAAATGGCATCGGGCTTTACCTTTATATAGGATTTTGTAAAGTGAAGTTGGGAATAAGCAAGAGTGTCCTCACAGCTGAATATAAAAAGGATTTAATGTCATTTGGCAAACAACAAATTTGTCTTTGTTTGTCAATAAACCGGGCCCAAACACTCAGTTTAAGCCTTTGCTGATAGGTGTCGCTAGTGTGTGGGAAAGGTTTATTTGGTTATTGCATTTTAAATCTTACCAAATATGTGACACCGTCGTGTTCACAAGTGTTTGTACATTCTGAGATTGGGATACAAATGGTGTTGAACAATACATAGCCTTGTTTGCACTCGCAGCCATCAGTCGTGTGTTCCTGGCAGTTGTTGTCAGTCTGAAAAAAAACAGGAAACGTTCACTATATCACTAGAGAAGAATACAAAATTTTAAATTCCTATTTGAAACATCTTGGCAATAAGATGACACGACTTGGTCAATTAATACCAGCCAAATTGCCTTGCATTTTTTCCTGCCTGTATTTTTAAGATTCAGCTTTATCAAGTTTGTAGTTTTACTCGAGTATGATTCGAGTTAATGTAAGGCTCTACAGCTCTAAATAAATGAATTATTATTGTATCATTTTCGTTTTTCTAGATCAGTATTAGAGGTTTTAATTTCCAAGTCACTTACCACAACTCCACTGACGCAAGCCTGTGGACATCCGTTCACATTTGGATTGTACACCATATTATCTGGGCATGTGTCCGCTGTTCAAATAATAAACATATGCAGGATCAGTCGCCTGTGAATTGTTAAAAAAAGACAACAGAAATTTAAAGAGTAAAATCTTTTTATTCTATAAATATAATTTCGCTTTGGTACTCCTAGTCATGGCTCCCAGCATTGATCATACAGTATCCAGTTATTATACAGTTAAACCTCGCCTTTCGACCACCCCAGTGTGGGGATCACCACAAAGTAGCGATCACTGGGTCACGGTTTCGATTCTTTTTTTTTTTCCTATTTATGTAAGACCTCGCTTAGGCGACCTCCTTGGAAATGCGACGACTTTATTGAGAATCTCGTTATTGTTCGTAATATCGAGGTTTTAGAGTACTTTGTAGTCTTCTGATTTTCTACGGAAGGGTTCATAATAAAATTAAGGGATCGTAAAGTATTGCCCAGCGTCATCTTCTATAATTAAACTGTAAAGGGTAGTCTGTTTCTTCCATCAAGTGTTATTTCTTCGTTAACATTAATATAGTGCATTAGTTAAAATTTTAAACGAAGCAATATATTATACGACATATACATATAAATATCATTTATCTTTAATACGCCGCTTAGTAGAACTTTTGCTAAATATAAATGATAAATTCTAAACATTTAAATTGTTGTCTTAGAGTGGTCAATCTGCTTTCTGTCGTATTTTTCAATGGAAAGGATGTTAAAGATAATAAGAGTAATAAGGGGAGAACTGCATATACCATGGCTGATAATAATCATTTACTTATGTAAGAAAAAGGATGAGATTCCAGTTAAAAAGACAACAAAGCGTTTTGTGCAAGTGTGAGTTATTACTTACGGCAGTTTACAGCAAATCGCCAGATTACATCGTACCCTGGCATATTGTTCCTGCATGCATCAACAAGCTGTTCCATATACGTGCAGCGAGCGTTACCGTTGTTTGCACACTCGTCCGTCACACATTCATCGAAGAACTACAGAAATATAGAGTGGAACCTGTCTGAAAGACCACCTGTCTAATAAGACTATTTTTTGTCTAATAAGACCACCTTTTAATTAGCCAAATGCATCCACATTCACTGACGAGACTTATGAATTTAGACCACTTCAGATCAGTCCCTGGGATGGTCTTATTACACAGCGTTCACTGTATCTTTAACTGTAGTTCACTGTATTAAGTTCACTTGATGAAATAAAATAAGGTCTAAAAATCATGTGGAGTCAACTATATTTTAGCATATGGGTAAATAAAGAGGCTAAAAAAGCATTTTAGTGTTTGTCTACATATAACGAAAAACCATTTGTTGACAATAAAAATGGATAGAGACCACCAATTTCATGAAATGTTCATGTGTAGGCCTGTGGCAATTATCGCAGTTCAACAACATCATCCCAGCTCCCCTCCTGAACAAATTCGCCCATTCACCAACGAATAGTTTAGATTTGAATTCTTTGAATTAAAAACGAATAATGGTAAATAAGATTCAATGGATTGTTTCTTGGATGCTATCAGAACCTTCTAAAAAAATTCATCCAAATTTGTGTAGAATTTGCGTAGAGTTTGCGTATAGTAGCTGAGTCGCACCAAATAACCATTGGTAAAACAAAACACCTCTTGCCACATGATTTTAAACAATATTTAAACACTGATAGAATAAAGTGTAAGATGGCGCTTGAGCTGCACTGTTGATTTGGTCGGAGATTTTGTCCAGCTCTCTCCTACAGCAACGTTAAACCACAGGCGCTTGAATCGCTATTTGTGTTGATCTTGGTTTAAATAGTGTTCAATTTACCTTAACAACAATCCCCTACCGTTTAATGAGCTTTAAACCATGTAATATCGTTTGCCGGTACTTGTTTATATAATAGATACACAAGGCTGGCATCCAAGTCTGCGGACGGGTAGGGGATAATACAAGAAATCAATTGAAATCCCCAAATATTTCAAAGATTTTCGAGGGAAGAAACTTACAGTGGTTAAATGGCCAGTTCTTCTTTCTATAAAAGCATCAACAATCCAATACACACAGTGTACCACGTGTAATGAGCTCTTATTTGTAACTAGTCTGCATCCATTAAGCAGCTGTTACCCCAAACAAGGAAATCCCCATGTATCTTGGTCAGCAGTAAGGATTCCCCCCTGGAACCTAACACCTGATTGGTTGATAATGATGGAAATAGTAATCTGGGATAAATCTGTCTGTTCGTCGCTTAATGGATACAGACTCGTCCGCAGACTTGGATGCCGGCCTTGTATATCTATTATATAAACAAGTACCGGCAAACGATATAACATGGTTTAAAGCTCATTAAACGGTAGGGGATTGTTGTTAAGGTAAATTGAACACTATTTAAACCAAGATCAACACAAATAGCGATTCAAGCGCCTGTGGTTAAACATTGTGGATAAATACTGGTGTAGTGAGATAACTTTGAGAAAAATGAGAACATTGGAAAAGAAAGATTTGAAATAGCTGAGAGCTTTAATTTTATAGATGCCACAACAACCCCAGAACAGCCACGAAAACCCTAGGGTTGGAAGAGGAGTTGTTGGTGTCCAGAGAGCAACAAAACCCATAGCATTCTGAATACCCTAACCACAAGCGTACATGGAGAGTAGTCCTGCCTAGACCTTTAAAACGATAAAAGTTGCGCATCTTTATTTATCATCTTCAGCTAATGCTGAAAGCAGAGTACTTTAAAATGCATAAAAGATGAGTGATGCTGGTAGTTTTACCAAGTTTAACTTACAATTTCGGCCAAGGCGTACATGGCATTGTTGGCAAGGCAGTCGGAGAGGACTCCGTTGATGTCCTTGAGGGGAGCGCATTCCTGCTCGGCCTGAGTCCGTGTCTCTTGAGTGCAACCGATCGGGGGACTGTTATTCGGTGCACAGCTGCAAGTATAAATTAAACTCTGTAGCTAAAGCAAAGGTTAAGGTTTGCTGTATAGCCTAATATCACTGACGGCTTGTCTGTCTCGTAGGGCTTCAACCTATGATTTTCTTGTCTTTTGGAATTGCTCATTCTTGTAGCTTTTCTCAGCCGCTGTTGGGCGAACAACCTACAGAACCAATAGCAACAACTTGGAGGTTATACGATGAAAATGCCTTCCAAACAGTCCCATTGACTCCCGGGTGCAGGGGGAGACCGTTGTGGTTTCCCCGAGAACCTATATCTATGCGACCACAGGCGGTCTAACCATTACGTTCCCAAATTCAACAAGTTGGTATATGTGTATTTAGCTTACACAATTTTTACATATATGGACATATGTTACGCATTTACAATTCAGACAGACATATAATTAAAATGTTAACGGTCAAACATCGCTCCATATGACCTGGGCCATGTAACATTAGCAAGCAGCTGTACGGAAAATAAAATATGTGCAAACAATGTTACTGTTAAATGTCTTCGTCGGTTGCATTTCGTGAATTTAGATATGTACAAAATGATCTTAAATATAACAAATCTGGCGTATGAATTTCGATAAGGTTGCACAAAGATCATTGTTTACCAGCAGGTTACTGAACATACACGACTAGTTCTCGTATGGTCATACATGGACATATCGATAGCATATCAAATAACGGTATTTTAATATCGCAGTATTAATCCAGAGGGATTTGTGAATATTAGTATAGTAATATAACCGTCGTTTACCACACAGTTTTTAAAGAAGGAGAAAGGTATATTGTAAGTAGCTCAGATGAATATATAAGCGTGTCGTTAAAACTTCTTAAAAAAAGCTCAAGACAGACAAACAGAACTTTAATATCATACATATTTGTAATACTTAAGGCGAAAAATCACATAAAAAAGAAGAAATAACATGAAAATATGACTGCTGGTTGTTTGTTTTTTAAATGAATTCATTTTATATATTTCAGAACATAAAGCATTATCGCACATCAGTACAATTTTCTACTACAGTTTCGGGTTTTTACTTTATAAGCAAGTTTTACTCGTATTACTCAATACTGGTGTATGATGAAGTATTGAGATTTCTTTACTCACTGTTCATGGCAGTCATCACATGCGAAAGACCAGCTGTTTCCCACGTCGTTGTACGTGTTACCGTAAGCGGCCACCCCTTGCACACCCTCCTTAGTGTAGAGATCATTGGCGGCATCGTCATCAAAGTTACCGCATAGACCACACAGACTGGATAACCAGAAGAAACATTTCTATAAAACAAGCAAGTTTCATACACTCTGATTTTTAATTTCGAATATTTACAATTAAGTTATGTTTATTTCGGTAGACAAATATTTCCAAGACCCTGTTCCGTTTTTATGACTTTAACAACAAAGTAGCTGCTTTTAAGTGCAAGTATTTGTGCGTTTGTATACTGACCTTTAGACATCAACACTTCTTACTCAGATATTGCATGTTTAGTTGATTATATTTATGCCTCATCCCTTTTTTTGCAGCTTGTTTTCAAATATATCTGCCAATTTTTAAATAAATGCCAAGCTTCAAAGGGCATCCCTTATAGGAACAAACATTAAGTTTTAAATTAAACGGTATTTCGAAAAAGCGAATCTTATTTTTGTGATGCCTTTGCCATTATTAAAGGAGAGATTGTTCCAACCGCCTTATCGCCCAAACAATTTTCTGATTTCATTCTTGCATAAATTGAATATAACATTACATTAAATTTATAAAACAACTCATATTTTTAAATTAAATTTATATATAAAAATCTACATATTAATTTATATTTTAGGTGTACGTACACTCCCTTGTAGCCTTCCGGAACGACAATTTCCAAATTCTCGTCTCCGTCCCAGTACAGAACTGGTCCGAATGTTGTACGGAATACGGTCTCCATGCGATCTCCAAGGACGCGGAGATAAATCTTGACATCAGTTCCAAATCTCACTTGGTGGTATGGCAATGGAACGGCAAAACGATCAATCTTAAATATAATGAATGTACACATGAACAGTTCACTAGCAATGACTGACCCATGCCATCAATCTTAAAATATAACGAATGTATACGTGAAAAGTTCACTAGCAATGACAGTCCCAAACCATCCATCTTAGAATATAATGAACGTATTACATCGTTATTACTTTGCTCCGTGACGAAATCATACATTCGTCATACGAAGATGATTACTGATTACGTTCTGCATGCTTATCAAACATGCTTCTTTTGTTGTTCAGAAATTAAACTGGACATTTTTTTAATAAACTTTACTAAAACATTACATATTTACATACACATTGGCACTTCTGCATTAAGATTGAATAATGTATGTACACCGGTAATGTGTTGTATGTATTTAACTAGTGTTAAAAGCTAGAGCACTTGATTCAAAACGAAATCGAGATTATTGTGTATACATAGATAAATTTTGTTCTCCGACTCTTTTTTCTAATCTATATTATAATTGGTGGTGGCGGTTTAGCTTTGTGACGAAACTCCTCCAAGGTCAAGCTTGGGAAATGCAAGTTTCTAATGAAGAAGTCTTGGAATCGGGGCGAACTGTCTTCCGAGAGTTCAGTTCCATATTTTCCAAGAATCACCTTGAGATTTTGACATTATTTCACGAAGGGGCTGCTACTGAACCATCTTTCAGAAACTATGCTAGTGTATTCAACTCGAGTTCGAACTCAGCCCATGGGAAAAAAACGAGTGGACCTGCCTATTGCTAAAGTTGAAAAGACTGAGTTGTTTTCACATTACCCTATGCTATGCTTACTATCTCAAATTGTAATTCATTATAACGTTTGTGAACTAGCTGTATCAGAGCAAACTTTGAAAAAGATTCCCATTTTATGATTTGAAGAAAATTCTTATGTTTGTGCAATTGCAACGAGTACCCAAGTCCGGATAGGAATTGATTACTCCAGTTTAAAACTTGATACCTGCTAATTTTAACGTACCGTTACTGTGTTTCCCTGTCCAAGTACATATACGTTGCCTAGCATTCTGATCTCGACATACTCAACACAGGTGTATCCTGGAGCAAAGCATGGGCGGTGTTTTGTGTAGATTTGAAATGTCACTAGGTCCAGAAAGTTTTCATCGCAAACCCTACAGAAAATAACAAAATCAATTATCACAGTTATAACATCAATACACTTACTGTGGTTGGCTTCCTATTATCGGGGTTAAATTTCCTTAAATTTTTCACCCTTTTCTAGTTTTGCGAGGGTTCTCATTTTCAAGATCTTACCTGCGCTCACCATAAATAGAGTACATCAACTATTGTAATAATTATTTCAATGTGTGCAAAACATTCTAGATAGTTTGACGAGAACCAAAGAGATCAATGGGGGAATGGATATTCCTATTAATTACTTGGAGGTAATATAAAATATGCTACTTTCTATAAAAATAGCTCTTTGATTAACGGGTAACATAAGATCTACGTCATTTTTCAGCTTTGAAACGAGACTGCAGTGTACATGACTGTATACCTATGTCGTGCTGGTAAGGCGTCTGCTTCACGAAGGTTTTATTTTCTGTTCAATTTCTTTTTCGCAAAAATCGTGAATTTAAAACTCTCGCGAACAGAAAGGAAGACACAGAAAGCGTTCGCCACAAGGCGTCATACACTCTATGAACATAGTAAATGCAATCCTCCGATAAATATGAATGTATTTTAGACTGAAGCTTGAAAAATGTTGTGATTTATTTTGTTTTAACTTGTTACGTGTACTTTAAATTAATCTTAAATTTCATTTTAAACAAAAAAAATCGACAATTATTATATTCGATAACCTAAGAAAAACTGACTTTTACATTTGATTGTAACCAATGAACACAGGCAATTGATCTCACCATGAACTTTACGTTATTTAAATGACAGATTCATTTAATGAATAATTATGAGCATAACTGTTCCGTGCAGCCAATCAGGTTGCCGATATTACTGTAAACCGTAAGTCATTTGACCATAATAAAATCTGCATAATTTGGGAGAGCTTTCCGAAACAGAACACGTGTGGTCTGCACCAGTACCCATGTCGGTATGTTTTACGGGATATACTATAAAAGGAAACAATATAAAAAGTTCTAGGCCAAAGGTTGCAGTAGCTACTCCTCCGCCTACCGAGTGAATAATAATATCTTATTTGCTTGGCACGTAATTCGTATGAGACAAATACACCACAATATTGCAATACGGTTCACAATGAATGCGATTTATTCATCAATGCAGCGATTCCAGTTGATGACGTCAGTCAATGCGACGTCTACGTCATCGACCTTTGTGACGTCATTATAGTCATGTAAACAGTTCTCGCAAGAAAGACCTTCTGTGTAGGAGCGTTGGGGGCTCATTATAATTATTAGGTCAAAAGAGAGGGGCATAAAGGCTCTGGTCGTGAGGTCTATTATTTAAATTACAAAATCTTAGAAATGTGTCCATAATCCAACAACTTCCAGTGCAGCTATCTCTTGATCAGAACTGTCTGAAACATTTTAGGTAAATTTAATTATATCACGTGGAACCCCTCTCGCTTTGTTAGTTATCTCCTAATCATTGGTCAATAGCCCAGTCTGTAAGCTCTTGTTGTTCCAGAGTTACGTATATCGAGTTATGTAATTACGTGTTATTTTACATATTTTAGGTAGAGCCATAATTTTGGGGGCTGGCAGGATTGGGTTAGATAAACGTATTGGCACGCGCGTTTGTTAAATGCTGACTTTATTATACCCCAAGTTTTGCTGCATACATACCACATACTCATAGGTATTCGATCAAAGAAAATATACTGTGTCAGCTTCCTAGCTGCACACGCATTTATACCAGATACAAATACAGAAGAGCGCCCTTTTTTTTCGAAAGCGTGGGACAAGCTGTTGTGGGAAATAAACTTTTGGAAAAACGTTCAGTTGTCTAGCAGTAGTTTGACCGTACTTTGCGGTGAAATCTGATTTTTATGCCGGACATCCTAGCCTTGGACGACGAACCAACTCGAGTAGAAACTTGTTATGAATGGTAACACACGGGTGCTCTTGGATAAACTGTTCAGCCGCTTTCTAGGGGTATAGGGAAGCTAGCACTGCACGGTTGGCTGTAGTTTTCACACCTTTGCCCCGCCGACATCATCGGCCCGGAAATATTTAATAGGGTGACCACTCGGCTTAAACACCTGACTGCAGGCCCTCAAGACTCGTGATTACAAAAAAAAATTCGGTTTCTCATTTAAAGTTTTGGAAAAATGAATTTTCGGAAAAACTGTATATGCATGGAATGCTAGTTTAAAGGTTGCTGGATGCTTACTCAGACGTGGTGTACTTGCAGGCTCCCTGGTAATCATATTTGGCTTGGTCAAAGGTGATGTAGTGAGGGTCACCATTGATCTTGCAGCTGTAAGCCTCTGTAAAACAGATTAAATAACAGTAAGAACGAGATTTACTGATCGTATCTGAAGCAAACATATGTCACAGTTTTGAAAATACAGCGAATCTCAAAGTTAAGGACAAAACGGAACTGTGTTTCTGTGTTTCACACACACACATATATATATACATACACACACCTTTTTGTGTCTGTATTTTAAATATATGACAATAAAGTATAAGGTTTTACAAAATATGGTATTTTGTTTTCAGTAGAAAACCATGTTTAGATATATAATTTTTCATAGTAAACTCATAAATGAAACAAAAGACTAAAATTCTAATTATCAATATATTTCATTTCCAATAAATTAACATTATTTTATGAAAATCAGGTGGTGTGGTATAATTACATTGTCCGAAAGTGGCACGTGACCAGAGTGCAGAGGTATCAGCGAGAGGGTTCCTTGTATTTACACGTCAAGTACGGCAACATGAGTTATATATGTGCTTTTTATATACAAAGTTTCATTGTCCGGGACTACGATATTGTAAAAATCTATATGAATGATTTACTTTTTTCTCAAACCACATTATGTTGATAATCAATTTATGCAACGCATAAACAAAGGAACACTATTTAGATGTCATCAAGGTGTGCTTGTTAAATAAAAAGCATCATTGTTCAGGACAGTGGTAATATAAATATTCAATTTAATGTTTTGAAAATGTTTAAAACCCACATTCTGTTAATAATCAATCATGACACATAAACACAAAATACACTCTAAAGATATCAGCAAGAAAAATTAATGATAAGAAGGATATTGATGCCCATTATAAAACCTATATTATAACTGACGGTGATGGCACTTGACCTTTGTCATGGATATGACCACGCCTTGAAAATGTATGCTTTTGGTCTCCATACCAAGTGTGTCCTAAGGGGACATCTCCCATATTTTCACCTAAATTCTAAGATCTTTGCTGGTATTGCGTAATGAACAAAAAGTTAAAACGAATCCATATGGAACAAACCAAAATTCAATTTCTGCATCTTTCCATAGTTAATTGAAATTGTAACGTACTCTGCGGTTTCTTATTTTGTTGTAGAGTGAAACTTATGAATATCGATGTACAAAACTGTAGCCAGCCCATATTTAACATTAAATTCGTAATTATATTTGATTTGATAATAAATAGGTCACTTACTAACACATTTCTGGAAGCCGTCGCCCACATAGCCAGGTAGACATTTGCAGTTGTATGATCCTGGGGTGTTTTCGCACTCGGCATTATCCACGCATGTATGGTCCCCACTGTCACACTCATCGTCATCTTAGAGGAGAGTGGAAATTGTTAAAATTGTTCTTCTCCTTAAAGTTTCATTTTTACATTTTATACTTAAAAATGCTTGTTAGTCTTGTTTTCAAGATATATAATACAAAACCTTGAGTAATTCTTATTGCAGAGATGCTAAGATTATCATATCTTAGTCATTGAGCTGTAAGCCGAGAGAATATCTTAGATTTTCTTTGTTTTTTTTATGTTAATGTAAACGTATATTTAATAAAAAACATGGGATAAAAAAAGTGATTATATTTAAGGGCCTCCTGATTCTTTCATTCCATTTGTCTGGTTAAATATAGTTTGTTACCCAAGTTCACTTTACAGTGCCGGATGGGGAGGGGGAAGGGGGGGGGGGGGTAAATTGAAAGTAACTTTATTTATACAGTTATTTTTACGTCCTTGCTTTAATGAACGGATAATGTATATGGGACAGTGAACATTCAACCCCGGTAGTGTTGGTTTGTGCATGAGACCACTTTCCATTTCCGGAGATCGCTGCCCAAACCCGAAAACCTTAAGAAAAAAAAAAAAAACAACCTTCCCAACAATATTAAATCAATAATTTTATATTCTGGAACACATGATTACTTAACCATATTAATTAAGGCATTGTCATGATGATGAACAACCTCGATTATAGCTGATTACAAAAGTTTAATGAGTATTTTAATATAAAAATGACCTGGTAATGGTTAGGAAGTGAATGTCAGGTATATATAAAAGTTTACTCACCTTCGCAAAAACCGTCTTCGTTGCGGGTATAACCCTGTCCGCAGGGGGAATCTGGTAGGACAATGATTTCGTGAAAGTTTATCATACAACAAAAGATATTTATCATCGAATTAAAATCATCGGTCTATTCAGTAATCAGTAAGTGATTAAATGTTGTAAACACAGTGTGTCTCAGATTGATTCTCTTGGGCTTTATCAAATTTCGTCATATTTGCCTTTGGCGGCATTTGATTGGGAATCCCGCTCCGCAGTCCATTGCTATATATACGTAAGAAAAGTAATACATACAATAGTATATTTCTTGACTAGTTTGTTGTAAAAGAATACACTGATGAAGAAAATAAAAGATAACTGTGAACAGATTAGATTTCCGCAAGAGATCGGTCTAGTTCCAGGATTGCTGACACGTAGGTACTCGTTAAAGTTCTTTTTGAATAAATAGGGAACGGCCGATAACAAAGTCCAGATTTTATTATCTGAAATAGATGGTGCGCCGTTTGATAAGAAACTTTAATGATAATATTTTAAATTTAATTTTTATTTTAAAAATTTATCCAAAAGATGGCGAAGAATCACAATTTTCCTCTTGCAGTTTTGACATACGTTTCAATTCCCTTCCTCGAAATTGAAGCTTCCTCCCCACACAGGGACACTAAGGTTACTCCTGTATCTTATCGAACAATCTACAAATTTCTGTTGATTGCTGTACAAGTACTACGATGATGAATTTCGAATTGAAAGACGGCTATGATATTGTGACAATCTATGAAAGAAACATGCATTCAAAAGAGCTTAATTTATTTATATATAGAAATAGTCAATATCACAAAAATTTTATTTTATTTCAAGCGATTTTTCTTATGAAAAACAAATATTGATCAACATTTTAATTAAAAGGAAATAAAAAAAAATTAAATACAGGGTCAAATACAGGGAGAATATTCATGATAATTTGTATATGTGTGGGTGAAAGGATACGAGCTGTACTGTGACCCTTAGCATATGTTTAAACTCAGGCTTTTCCTTAAGCATTCGCACAACCTGCACCTATAAACCCTAATGGTTGGGAAATAAGTCAGACCAACCCCAATGTAGCTGACTGTGGAACAAATATACGAGTTAAGAGCAATATTCAAAGACATCTGGTTAGTTAATGCATATTGTAGTTTTGAAACAAACTGAGAATCATCATTAAAGGATATATCATCTGATATAATCATATTTTAGGAAAAAAACTGGAATGATTCTCATTTATGATGGTTGGTAAATTGATGAGCACTAAAATTCATATTCACTGAATCTTTAAATTAAATATTCACTGATTTTTTAAGTAATAGGAAAAACACTATTTATATAATTTAGTTTTTCACACGTACACTGGATGCATTTCTTTCCATCTCCGTGGTATCCAGGTGGACATTTGCACGTGTAGCTTCCAACGGTGTTTGTACAGTCAGCTATTGGGTCACAGGGGTCTTCTGGGTCCTCACATTCGTTGTCATCTAAAAGAAGTATAAAAAATATAAAAAAAGGTAACACGTCTAGAATACATCCAAGCAAGGTAAACAACATACAATTAAAATGAATACTAATTACCACTGCCCTCTGACACACCAAAAAAACAGATATGTTATATCTTTTAAAATGTCACTGTGATGTACTGAAGAATGATAAATCTAGTTTACGCTCCCATTCTAACCATTAAGCTAACACATAACCATGAAAGCAATGTGACCTTCAAAAAACTATTAGGTCTAGAAGATTCTCCTTTAAGAATAACGAGTCAAATCATATCATTGCAGCTGCAAATAAGACACTTATTGGCAAAATCCGAGTTGGATTTTATAAAAGCTTCAGATAAATACCCTTGACTTTGCAACATTTTTAATGTTGCTTAATTACAACCTTGTTTAAGGTAAAATGACTATGTTTTCATAAACTGTGTGCATGTCGTATAATATACCTTTAAACGGGTTGGATTTATTTTTAACATTCCAATCCAGTTCCATTTCCACAAGTTTATCTTTATACGACATAAATTTCAATTCCATGCAATTTGCGGGAAAATATAAACTATATAAGTAAAATCTTAATATCAATTTCAGTTCACGCCAGGTAATTTTGAGACATTCGTTCCTAAATTCATCTGTCGTGAGCCTGTGGACTTCCATTCCAGTTCTAGTCCAATTCATTTTAATTGTGTGTCTATCAATTTCATATCATACAATTTCCCATTCAATTCCAAATTAGATTGAATGAATAAAAGTTTCCATTAATTCTATTTCAAATTATATAAATCAAATATTTCCCCCAATCAAATTCAAATCAAAAACAAAAAAAAAGTCCCCTTCAATTTCAATCTGACTCTGGATTTGTTACCTTCATAGAGCAAAGGTCTCTTCGTAAAGTTCTGTCTCTGCCACTGAAAACAGACTCGGTGGGCAACCTAACTGGACCCATAATCTCCTACATTTGGGGGGGGGGATACCACATCCACTCACCGTCACAGTTGTTGTAGCCGTCGCCGTTGTACCCATCCTTGCAGTAGCAGCCCTTGTGACCGTCGACGATCGTACATTCGGCATTTTCGTGGCAGGCTGGGAGTTCCTCCTGCTTGAAGGTTCCGTCATCGAGACAGATGTACTTGTACTTACAGTCTTCGGTGATGTAATACTCTTCAACCTTTAGTGGAATTAATATTAGCAGTTTTAGGCGTAATCATATTCAGGGCGACAGTTAAAGTGTGCTTATAATTTCTACAGGAAATATTCGAGAAATAAGCAATTCGAATACAAAAATAATTTAACTAACCCTATTATGAAATATATATATTCATATCATCTTACATGGTTAAGAAGAATAAACACAAAGCTTTTATTTTCAATTTTCACCATATAATACAATACAAACTTTTTTTTCGGGCTGTCATATTGTCCTAGACACCCTAAACGCAAGAAACAAATACCCAACCCTTGAAAGTAAAACATTGCAAGTTTTTTTTGGGGGGGGTGGGGGGTGGGGGGGGGGGGGGTAAACAGCTTAGCCATATCAGTGATATTCTCAAAATCAGTCCGTTTTCTTCTCGAAATATGAAGACAGTCGGGTCGTATAAAATGACTTAGTTTTACACTCACGGAGAAATACTTGCTGTCACTGTCCCTGACACAGCCGCAATTTGTTTTTGGCACGCATTGGTTGTTATCCAGCACGAATCCGTCTTTGCACACGCAGCCTTCGGTTGGAAGGTCGTCACACGACATCGGGTCAGCGTCTGGGTTAAGACATGTTGGCTGGCATGGAGAAGCATGGGGGTTGTACTCGGCATTGTCCCCACATGGCAGTGCTAGAGAATCAAAGTTATCTTATAAATGTGATATGTCAGTTATTTATTCGGTCAAACATACATTGTTCAGGTGGCCCTTTCACTTCCCATCTCGGCCCTATCAACGCTCCGAGTTAGTTTCAAGGACATGTCTACAAAGGAGATTGTATCGCTTTGCCCCTACCATCTCGAACATGACCTTACTAGTTGATCCTCAAAATCAATAACGTTTGGGCTCAAGCAATTCACAAAACAATTCAAGTGGAGCGGACTCCTTAAGCCTTCGGGGACAATACAATAGCTTAGCTTCTAGTTAAGCGATTAGATGGTATGTTCCAGGACCAGAGTTAGACAGGAGGCAAACTATTAGTTACACCGGCTTTAAAGCAAAAGTGAGGTTTAAATGACGCCAAAGTGACGATGTTAAAGAAATATTAATTTTAAAAAAGGTAGTGGATATAGAAACTTCAGACTGAAATCCATTAAAAAAAATATACCATGAATATTTCCGTAAATATATATCCAACGGCATGAATCAGTACGTCTCACAAATGTTAGTTCCGAAGATTAGCATAAAATTCCTTGCAAGTATTTTACAGCGAAAGTAAAGTGATGAATATATATTATACGAGGTTGTTACGGAACGTCATAACTATACATATTTCAGAAATTCAGATGGTTACTTACGGCAAAAATCACTAGATCGCCAGACAACATCGACACCACGAGCATTGCAGTAATCGGCAAAGTTAGCCAATGCATTACAGATAGCGGAGGTCTTGTTGTCGCTGGCGCACAAGTCGTACATACAGTCACCAAAATACCCCTGTAGAATCATGTCGGCATCTACTGCCGGGTCATCCTTCATATTCTGGATGCACTGGGCGAACGGCCCTTGTACATTAGTAATCATTCCGCAGTAGTCGTTGCTTTCAAGCATTGTGTACTCCTCATCAGTGCACGTTGGTGGGCTGTTAAATCCGTTACATCTGAGAACACAAGAATTTAACAGTAAGCATGTATCCAATGTGGGCACGCCGAAGAAAAAAATTTCTACAGAATCATTTTTTTGTTAGAACAACGAATCCTAATTGATTTTCTTTGTTCTTGAATCTATCCCTTCAGATTATATATAAAAACAGCGGAAAAAGCATAAGACTTTATTTTATTGTCCGGATCAATAAACTTCTAAAATAAAAGAAGATATGCCGGCTGGATCCGGGTATTTGGTCCCAGATTCAGTGGGTGTTTTATTTGGTTTGGTAAATACAAAATTAAATGGACGGCAAGGTGTCTCATCTTTCCATTTATTTTACATCCTATTCACCTTTACATCTTATTTAACGTCTTATTTATAAAGTACACCTATCTGAGATATGCAAGTATATATACATGTATAAACGTTTCCTCTTTATGAAGCAAACTCAATTTTGGAGACTACAGACTAATATATAGTCCTCTGCTCGTGTCTTGGGAACGACAGCCTGCCACCCAAACGTCGAATTTTAATTAACTGAAGACGTTGGCGTGGTAGTGCAAGCTATATTATCAATTATAGTATAGTATAAGATGTACACGCCATTTCAAATAGTCCTTTTTTAAATGCCTGTTAAACTGTCATTTTTCCTAGGTGAGGCATAAAGTGACGTTTTTCTGTTGGAAAAACAAATTACTATGACAATCACAGTTGACTAAACATGAATTTATGCAGCAGTTATTAATAACGAAGCTGGTGTTATTTAGAAATTTTGTCTCTCCGTCCGTCTGGCGGGCTTGACGAAAGTCCTGACGCTGCCATCTGGCGGATAATATCAAAGCAATAAATAAAAATCATTAGAATCCGCAACCTATCACTGTGACAGGGAAGGGTAAAAAAATCGATGCTTACTGTAGTTCTTGGTTCTCGGGGTCGTTTACTCTCCAGCTGTTGCCGAGCTGTACGTAGTTGAACAGGGTGATCCACCTGCCCCTTCTCTTAACCCTGTCGGTGATTGGCTGAACTTCGTTTCCGTACTTGTCATTGTCATCATCCATCCAGTCTCCATTGTAGTTTCCGCAGATTCCGCACATGCCCCTTAATTAAACAAATAATCAATTAAACATAAAAAAAAATATATTGTGTTAAAAATACTAAATATTCAAAAAATACAAATAAAAATTAAACCATCGCAATTCGTCTATTCTTGCCTATTTCCGGTGTATCTCTACACACTGATGCTGGAATCATGATTATATAATCCCCCGTTGTCAAGATGAGTAATAACTTATGTGAAAGAATTCTGATTTGTTCAAAGGCTACATAGTGCATTGTTGATGGTTCAAAAGAGAAACTCACTCCCGCCTATAAAATGAGGGCAGCGTTATCACAGTTTTTTATCGGACTCTGCCGTTACTGAATCAGAAACGAGAAAACAACTACAATGTCACGCAATAGAGCGTAATCTTACTGGATCTGCCCCTTTATCCAGGGGCGGACTTACAAGGTACATAGGGCGCCCCCACCCTTTATTAACTTACACATATGGAATACTTACACATTAATACCGAAAAAAGTACCGAACTTTTCCAGATCGCTCCGGTAAAGCATTAATATTTCAAATAGTTTCTTCACCATACCTTCCTTCACTAGCCTTACAAGTCTAAATATTTGAACCCCCTATATTCTTAAATCCTGTATCCGGCCCAGTTATGTACACCTGTATTATACCTAGGTTTCCCCCAGCCCATGTCTCTCGATACACAAAGCTTTGTGGTAATTGGTTCAGTATTGGTTTGTTTATATCCTGCTTACAATCAACAGGGAGGGGGGGGGGGATCCGGGGTTTTGGAAAGGGGGGAGGGGTAAACCCAAGAAGAGTAAAAAGAAATGATTTTAAAAAGGTTGCGGCGGCTGAAAAAAGGGGGAGGTCAAGGTCACCTGGACCCCGGTCTAGATCAGCCACTGATCAAACAAAAAACACAGAGATAACCCCCTTTGAGCGGGTAAACTGATTATGAGAGCTTGAACTCACTGGTTTTTGTAGGTGTCGGGAACGATGACTGCGACCTTGTTGGATCCGTCAAACTTGACCTTGAGTCCGCCCATTGTCTTGACGTACATGAAGCGACCGGCCTTCTTGATAGTGAGGCCTGGAGCTCCAGCCAGGCTCACAACGGGCATGGTGTAAACAGCTGGCTGCTCCTGTAATTGTGAGCAAATATAAAGAATCATAATTTTCTTATATTAATTCTCAAGTATTATATTGCATTTTTGTCATGGAAGCTACCGTCGGCTGTTATGTTTTTATAACATATTTTGTCAAAAGGCTTAAAATCAGGATCGATCATTACCATTTTGAAAGGCTGATTTAATTAAGAATCGAAGCTGATTCATAGTAGCCACAGGAGGGCACATACCCTCTTCTACGAAAGACATTCTGGGTATTATAATACGCTTAATACCGGAAAGCAGCACTGGATTTTGCGTTTGGTGCGGCTTTCTTAGCTACACTTCTGCATGCAAGAGTCATGTTTTATTTACCAGCAATCATACCTCACTTGCTAGCTCAACCCCCCCCCCCCCTTCTAAGATGCTGTATACACCCCGGGCGAATGTTACCAGAACGTACCATCATAGTCATGGGGCCGGCGTTGGCTGCAAAACCAATAGTGATCTTGTATCCTGGTCCCATACGGATCCTGTAGTTGTAGATATCGATGTCAACGTAACGAGTGTATGACACTTTATCGTTGCCGTTGCGGTGTTCGTTCTTGACCTCAATGTTGAATTCTGGGACACCTTGGGACATGGTACCGCTGTAGGGACAGGTCTTTGCCAGAGTGTACTTACAGCTTCCTTGGAAGTCGAGCTTCAGGCCATCAAAAGTGTTGTAATGGGGATCACCGTTTCCGGTACAAGCAGCATAAGCTGTCAAAAAGAAAAAAAAATCCATGGCAGACATCCATATCAGGTCATCTTTTATGACACTGTCATCACTCGACAACTCATGCAAAAAAGTTTTCAATGTTGTACCTTTTGGAGTTTGTTGAAATTGCTAGAAAATGAAGCCCTGGCGATTCGCGAGGACACGATGGTATCATGGCCCATTCTAATTCACCTTTCCGCAATACGTCATTTGTATGCAAAACATATTTGGACAGGAGTTTTTGGACTACCGGAACAACTTGAATTTTAAAAAGTCAAAATCCAGAAAATTATTTATCTTATTTTAATATTGCAACTTCTCCTGCCTATCAAATCCTACATTTTTGTACACATAAAATTTACGTGAATTTACTGTGCCTTAAACAGTTCTAACTCCAGATATTTTACGGACTTTTCTACTTTATTCACAACATGTATACCTGTTTTGTATTTAGCATTAGGTAGGAGCCCTTACCCTGGCAGTTAAGCTGACCGTTCTCGTATACTGTTGTGAAGCCTGGCTTACATACACAGGAGTAAGAGTCGGCGGTGTCTTTACAGATACTGTTGACTGGGCAGTTAGCCGTACCGTCAGCACACTCGTTGATGGCTGAAAAAAAACCCAGAAAATTATAACGGTACAAAAATCAGAAAATGGACAATCATGACTGTGAAACGTCCGAAAAAATCATTACTGTAAAACATCCGAAAAAAAGACCATTATAACTTTATTAAAAAACCTTGTATAATTTGTTAGGTACTAAAAATATGAAAAAATATAATTATACAGGTTAATCAATCTGAAAATACAAATATTATAGCGGCACAATGCACTAAACCATCAATGCAATAAATCGTAGGCCGTAATTAAATGAAAGCTTAATAGAAACTGATATATCTGAATATTTTCAATCATTGCATTTTCAGTCATTTTCATACATATTTGATCTCTAGCTCAGATAGAGGGACATATCAGTAATATGTTTTTGTAAACACTGTTTTCACACTCAAAGTCACCTTATATCATCCTAGATGATAATACCTTAATTGTGAGAATAATTAATTATAACTTGGTCTATATGAATGCTAGGTATCTAAGCTTTTCATCAGATTGACTATTCGTTTAACATTAATATGAAATATATAATATGCTACACAGAACGAGTAAATAAAAGCAACAAAAAAAAATGTTCGTTATCATTAGTTTGGACGTTATGACAATCAATCGGGCTGATTACCAACAGTCGGTATGATAGAAAATATTGCGGAGTTGTATGTGACCCGAAGTCGGGATGTTAGGATTGTGGTTGTATGTTACTCGAAGTATGTTAGGAATCTTCGCGGGGTTGTAAGTTACTCACAGTCGGGATGTTAGGACTTCTTGCGGAGTTGTATGCAACTCACATTCGGGATGTTAAGAATCTTCGCGGGGTTGTAAGTTACTCACAGTCGGGATGTTAGGACTTCTTGCGGAGTTATATGCTACACACATTCGGGATGTTAGGACTCTTCGCGGGCTTGTATGTTTCTCACAGTCGGGATGTTAGGACTTCTTGCGGAGTTGTATGCTACTCACATTCGGGATGTTAGGAATTCTTCATGGGGTTGTAAGTTACTCACAGTCGGGATGTTAGGATTCTTCACGGGGTTGTCAGTTACTCACAGTCGGGATATAAGGACTTCTTGCGGAGTTGGATGCTACTCACATTCGGGATGTTAGGAATCTTCGCGGGGTTGTAAGTTACTCACATTGGGGATGTTAGGACTTCTTGCGGAGTTGTATGCTACACACATTCGGGATGTTAGGACTTCTTGCGGAGTTGTATGCTACTCACATTCGGGATGTTAGGAATCTTGGCGGGGTTGTAAGTTACTCACAGTTGGGATGTTAGGACTTCTTGCGGAGTTGTATGCTACTCACATTCGGGATGTTAGGAATCTTCGCGGGGTTGTAAGTTAGTCACATTCGGGATGTTAGGATTTCTTGCGGAGTTGTATGCTACTCACATTCGGGATGTTAGGATTTCTTGCGGAGTTGTATGCTACTCACATTCGGGATGTTAGGATTTAATGCGGAGTTGTATGCTACTCATAGTCGGGATGTTAGGAATCTTCGCGGGGTTGTCAGTTTCTCACAGTCGGGATGTAAGGATTCATTGCGGAGTTGTAAGTTACCCACAGTCGTGATGTTAGGATTCATTTGAGGGCTGTATGTCACTCACAATCGGGATAGAAGGACGCATTGCGAGGCTCAATGTTACTCACAGTCGGGATGTTAGAACGCATTGAGGGTTGTTTTCACTAACAATCGAGCTGATAGGACTCATTGAGGGGTTGTACGTTACGCACTGTCGGAATATCATTACGGGGTGTAATTTACTTACAGTCTGGATTTTAAGACTGATTATAGGGCTCTATAGTATTCACAGTCGAGTGGTTAGGAGTGGTGACGTCTCTGTATGTTAAACTAAAACTGGGCATGAACTGTAATTTACGACCTATTAAACTATATTCAGAGGTAAAAAGTACTCACGGTTGCAATTTCCATTGGCATCCATGCCATTTGTACACTCGCAGTGGTAGTTTCCCACATCATTTACACATTTGTATTCACAAGTATTCTGTTCAGATGTGTCGCATTCGTTGACGTCTGAAACAGATAACAGAATATAAGTTATAAATAATAATATGTACTAAGTTATATTAATAGCTGTTGCATATTCTTTA
The DNA here is from genome assembly GCA_026874595.1 of Sipunculus nudus. Lineage (NCBI taxonomy): Eukaryota > Metazoa > Annelida > Sipuncula > Golfingiida > Sipunculidae > Sipunculus > Sipunculus nudus. Next base: position 48,823,132 of record CM049313.1, on the reverse strand, counting down.
AACCCGAATTTCATAAGAATGATGATGATAATTATAATAATGCTAATAATAATGCTAATGTAATAATAATAATAATAATAATAATAATAATGAACGTGTTGTGGATTTATATAAATAGCAAATTGTACGCATTTTTTTTATTGTTGAACAAATCTGAGCATGTGTCTTTTAAAATGTTCAAATTAATGATCATTTAAATGTTTCAACTACAGTTCTTTATCTATATATGAAAGAGCATTACCAGATTTCTTGAATTTTGAAACTCATGTTGTTTTTATGACTAAGCATAAATCTTTACTTATGTGAAATAAACATATAACTGAAGTAACTATTTTTTTAAATATAACTATATATAAACAATAGAACACACCCTGGCACATGTTATCGTCAATCATTTCAAAACCATCTGGACACACACACTGGTAGCTTCCGTCAGTGTCCTTACAAGTAGCAGTGGCTGGGCAGTCATATGTATCCAATTCACATTCGTTTTCGTCTGAAAAAAATCATCTGTAGCGTCAATTTTTGTTCAAGAGCGGAGGGATGATTGGCAGACATAGGAGAGTAATCAAATTTGGGACAACTTTTTTTATAAACACACATATTAACTTTTAGTTTCTGTATGACACAGTTAAAATATATTACAATTAAGTAAAAGGTTTCAGAAATAAGGTGGCATGTTTCTAGTATGGGATAACTCTAAACCAGGTTAAATAATAATATTTCATTGTAAACTCATAAACGGTATTAAAGCCTATAATTCTAATAATTAATATATTTAATTTTCAATATATAAATATAATTATCTTAACAGCAGGTTGATAATCACATTTAACCCCCCCCCCCCTTACTAAACAGTGGAGGTGGGGATATATATCCGAAGCCCTCCTGAATTGACGCCCTGATATACGTTATTTTACAATTTATTTTTCAATTTTATATTTTATCACAACACTAGTTTTATTCAATATCACACATGATTTACATTCATGGATTAAAGGGTAAATGGCAAGGTAAGTCTGATTATTAGACTGTTAGCGGCGCCATTTGATCATCATTGAAAAGTACAGCTTTATTTAATTTTTCGAATAAACGAATACTTCTAGTTTTTTTTTCAGGAAACTGAAAAGCGACGAGATAGGGTAGGTAAATTTATTGTTTTAATTTATGTTTAAATGTGTGTCTCAGAGAGAGAGAGAGAGAGAGAGAGAGAGAGAGAGAGAGAGAGAGGGTGGCTTACTGTTACAGACGTTCTTGCCGTCTCCTGCGTACCCCTCCTTACAGTGACAGCCATAGCTTCCTGTTTCGTCAACCTTACATTCGGCATTATTGTGACACGTGATGTCCTTTTCGTCGTAAACGCCACCTTGCAAACATGTGAACTCAGTCTTACAGTCGATGGACATCCACTTGTCACCGATCTGCAGGAACACATGACCGACTGTAATGCACCTATTACTGTGAAATAACTCAATTTGTCATGAAACAAAATCCTGAACGAACCCTTATCCCCTATTCAATCAGTCTTTGAACAAATACCACAGAAAGGAGCCTGCTTAAAGGGATGAAAAATCGCATGATTCTCATCCTACCTGTATTATAAAAACGATACAGTGAATGGACCCCTTTTCAGTACTTTTACCAATGTCTTATCATGTCTTAACCAAAAGCCATACGCTCTTGAGTAAATCTATGGGCCGTATGCCCGTTGATTTCTTCGCTGAAAATACAGTAAAATAAATACATAAAAAACACTATATTGAATTTTTTTTATTCAGATTATTACCATATATTGCATCAATGCCTTCTGAAAAAATTATGAAACTTGTTTACGGTCACAATAGATATGTATGAGGTCAGCTTCATTTTTATTCAGCGTTCACCACTGACTCCACATAGCGGGTCATTTGTTCCCAGTGTCGGATTTAGGCAATATCTTTTTTTACGCATGGGCAACGAGACACAGGGGCGGTTCTGAAATCAGAAATACGCGAGAAATTCTAAAACCTATGATTCTTTGCCTTCAGCCACAAGTAAGCATGACTTAATCGATTCTCCAAGAATTATTATAAGGTCCAATATCAGTAGGTCAAAATTATCTTTTCCCCGAAATCCAAAGAGCTCAGGTTGGATATAGGGTGTAAATGCAAGATTACTAGGCTGAGGTTTCTGGGTTTTTCATGGTCCATGGGATTCGTAAAATTGACATTGCAATTTTTTTCTGAACCTTTCCCACATTTTTTCAAATTATTCATCATCTATATTGATAAGATTGATTTATATCCTTTTAATATGATTATATTTTATACATGTTAAACGCAGCACAATTGTCCTCCTATTTATTTGGGATAATTATATTCTGTCGGATTCATATCGAGCCTTGCCCAATTTTGCCACCTGGACCAATGCCTAGGTCCTACCCCCGAAATCTCCCCATACCTGGTGATAATTCCAGTTCAAATCCATGCAGCCGCACTGGCTAGTAGGTACACACATAGTACCGCTCAGTACATAGCCGTCGTCACATATACATCCTGACTGTTGGGGTTCCAGGCAGAATCCTGGGAACTGATAGTTCATACATGTAGCTGGGCAGCCGGTCATGGAGTCCTTGTATGTACTGTGTTCAGGACATGTGGGAGCTGAAAATAAAATCGAAACGGCTAAACACAAGCTGCATTTTCAGCGATAAACGTTATTTGTGATAGTAATGGTACACTGCTTTACTCCATATTTAGTTCTAAATTTAGAAGTCGCTCAAGATTCATGAAAACAACTGACTCTTTATGGGACTGGTATGCAATGTCAGTAATAGGCAGTTGGCCGTATTTTTTCCAGGTGGACGATTAGATAGTTGAGACTATGTGTGAATCTACAGGGGAGTCTCTTGAGTTTCAGTAATCATAATACACGCCTTGTAACATGTGCTAACAAAGGTAAAAATATTGAATTCCAAGATCTTTTTGGCCAATTTCGCAGTCTCAATTTCCAATAGCATCCACTCTAAATCGTTCATGTATATCTATGTACAAACAGATAGATTAATTTGAGAATTTGTCGTTTTATTTGACACTTTTTGTTATGTATGGCTCTTTAATACGTTATATTTATAAATATTAACCATATGTTTGAATAAAACTTCTAAACCTTCTGCCCTGTGTTGAAATACACTCCAGGTTTCAATATACGATTTTTTCTTCTATAGAAGAAATACATCGTTTAAGACCAATCTCTTCCTCTACGCTGAGGCTTACGCCTCCTGCAGCTGAAGTTATGTAACTATTTGATTATTAATTCTTAGAAAAAGGCAGGATTTAATTGGGAGGTCTGTTGTACATATGTAGTTGTACATACGACACAAATATTCATATCTTCACTCTGTCACAGGAAAATAGGGTGCTAGCGGTGCCTAGGATACAAATTCATTGAGCCTCGGAGCGGAAACGGGGATACGAAGACATATGTTACATAGAACGAAACATTTCTTCTTTTTTTTTAATTTTTTTTTTGGTGGAGGTAACCGCCTCCAATTTTTTTTAATGCTGACTTATCTAATTCTTAATCTAAGTATGTACATCTGCAGAGTTTCCTTTTCGGTTTGGGACTACTGGACAGGGCGCTAGCACTCGCTTCCTATCATTTTTTTAAATGTTGTATCCTGGTGTCACCCAGGCTCGGTGTCTACCGCACCTGCGGGTGCTAGGCGTGTAATCATCCCCATTGCTGGGTCATAACACCGAGGAACCCCCAAAGACGCACTCGTACGTGAGTGATACACGGCTGTGGGACATAGCTTTCCCATGCAGAGCGCTCTTCCTGGGTGGGGGCCGACCGTGAAAAACCTCACCGCTTCGGCTGAGATGCGAACCCACGATATTCCGGCTTTTAGTCCTGCGCTCTACCCTGAGCCACAGAAGCCGGTTACAAAACATTTCTTATCTTTATGATGAATAATCTGAAGGAACGGAAATGAAATGGCATTCTGGTAACGAAATTGCAATTTCTCTGGTTCTTAAATTGGTGAGAGGCTTAGGAAACCAGTAGTGTCCACAACCCTTTTATTTGATCTTCACATCGTAAAGTGGTATCACATCAGGGATGGATAGAGAATTTAGAAAGGGGGGGGGGGATCAAGACCCTGCCCCAGATAAACAGTAGATTATCATATTTTTTCGCATACAGAGAGAGAGAGCGCCCCCCCCCCCCCCATTAACCTGTACTGGTGATGTCAACGGTACTTACGACACAAAAGCTCTGATCTCCAAGACAGGGTCATGCCTGAGACCTCCTGGCATTCTTCCATGTAGACTTCCAAAGCTGCACAAAGTGACTCATCGTCACCCTCTGTGACGCACTGATCCATTCCACAGTCTTCAAAATAATCATCAGGATTCACGTGTCCGTGGCATTTCTTGAATTCAGGGTGGTTTTGGATTACGCCACAGCGATCATTAGCTTGGTATTTGTCCATTTGGTCTTCGGTACATGTCGGATAAACCATTGCGGGCAACTTTATGCACCTAGTCGTGAAAAGCCCACACATATGGTTAATCAATAGTAAAGAAGATTTTTTTTTCTTCTGGAAGCTGTTTTTTACATTATATTCATATAACAGAGAGTCTGCAACGTTACAAAGGACTTTAATGATAAACCCTTTTCTCTTCTGACTCCTCCACTTATTTTAATCTAAATTACCATATACACAAGATCTTGTGCTAAAAGAGTTGTCTTCCGTTACAACTTAACAACTACGTGGCTGTTTATTCTGTGTTTATCAACACACTTCACACACTAATTTGGGGAAGTACAAACATCATAAGTACACAAAATTATATTGAATAATTCTAGGTGTTCAGGTACAAGTTTTTGTAAGTTTATTATATCATCCTTTAATTATACATTTTTTGTTTTGATTTATTTGGGACCAATTTTATATTTCCCCTTATGTATCGCCTTTTTGTCCTTTAATCTGGTAATATGTTCTTTCGTTTAATATTTCTGCGACTCATGGCTTGAGGACATATATATTGGAGGATTTTTCCTCTGCATACACTGATATATTTGATATTTAAACAGTAATATTATGGTATCGAGGGTATCGGTAGAAATTTTCATTATATTTAGTGTTGCCGTTTAATTAAGCATGGTTATACATTAGGATCTCTGTCCCTCATGTCCCAAGTAGATAGCAAGTTGTATGTTATTACACAATGGTCGAATATGGAAAATATGTTTCCTTTTTCGCAAAACTCGCATATTTCAGTGTAAATTTTCCTCAAATATTAAGAGTTGGTTATAAAACTAAAAGGTAGCGATAAACATGAAAAATATTTCAACAGGAAATCTCAGCATCTCTTAACTGTTCCTTAGTTTATATTAAAGCATATGCTTAAATGGTTGTGCTACAACCTATAGTACAACTTCTATTACCTATAATTACAACTTTTATAAAAATGGATGCAACCAGTCCATTTCAATTATTATATATATATATATATATATATATATATATATATATATATATATATATATATATATATATGCACACTTTATGCATAATAAATTTCATGGTTCCATGTTTGAGAAATACCCTTACTTATTATCCTTGTTCTTCTTTCCCATGTTAGAGTCGTCAGTGACCTGCCAGCTGTTGCCGACATCGTTGTATTTGGCTGGAGTTGTCATGCCTTTCGGGATAAGGTCATCCTCGGGTTTCCCGTTGTAGTTACCGCAGATTCCACACATTTTGTTTTTGTAGAGGTCTGGCACAGTCACTAGAGCCTTGGCCTTTCCATTATACCTAACCTGCAGACCGAAATCTGGAAAATACAGAAATACATAAAATACATCCACAGAAAAGGATGAGCAGAATCTGCTGGCTGTATCAATTGCAAATTAGCATGACAGCTCAGAGGCGTATCCAGGATTGTTGAAAGCGGAAGGTCAAACCCAAGAAGACTAAAAGAAAACCTAAAAAAGGTCATCTGGTTCCGAAAGGATGGTGTCCAGGTCGCAAAGATTGGTTGGAAACCCTCTAAATTTTTTTTTCGGCTCAAAGGGGGGAGGGGGGTTCGAACCCCTTGCCTCCCCCCTCCCCACTCTGGTACCGCCTCTGCAGCGTATTTTTCAAACAGTTTTAGCCGCATTGATAACGGGCCATTCAGCACATACTTTTATTAAAAATTTCTTCCAAGTACGACTTCATGTTACCAGAAACGCATGTAATATATTTTCGAGACAAAAAATGTAGTTAGAACCGAGTAAAGGTAACTGCTTTTGTAAATGTTGAATTTACCATATTAGTTAATCCGTTTAAAAATGTTCCATACTGATTTTCAGGGAAAAGTTTCAGTTATAAAGTTCAGTTAGACATAAATATAATAAAGCATATTGAGGACATTCACCTGTGGTCAGTGTCATGTATTGCTTGCCATTGACGTAAAGACGAATGGATCCTTCCTCGAGGTCCATAGGCAGAGTAACCTTTTTACCATCGACCTGAAGCACAAAATATTAATCTGGGTAAATATCAGTACTTTGGGTTATAAATAGGTGCATATCAGTACTCGTTTAATAAATGGGTAAATATCATCATTATGGATAATATATTGTTAAATATCAGTACTTTTGAATACTATATTGGTAAGCTATGAAGCATGTCGCCATCTCCTAACGTTATGCCGGATATAATACAGTATATATTTTATTGCAGGACGTATTGAATAACCGTACATTTTGTATTACAGTAAATATTGTATTACAGGACGCACTGTAATACAGGAAGTATTGTATTACAGTACATTTTGTATTACAACATGGGTTGTATTACCGTACATTTTGTAATACAGGACGTATTGTTTTACAATACATTTTGTATCACAGGACGATTAAATTACAGTACATATTGTATTACATGACGTACGGTATTACAGTTCATACTGTATAATATGACGTATTGCATTACAGAACATATTGTATAGCATGACGTATTGTATTGCAGTACACTTTGTATTACAGTACATATTGCCTTACACGACGTGCTGTATCACATGAGGTATTGTAAAACTTGTTAAAATAAGTGTTGTATTAGAGTGTAAAGACAAAACACACGGCTGTAAAATCAATTCAACCTACCAGAACCTTCTTGCCGTACAGGAAGCGGATAGCATGATCCTTCACCTTGATGTCAACAAGACGTGTCCAAGAAGCAATTTTGTTGTTTTTGTTCTTGCCTGGCATGTTCTTCACTTCCACGTTGAACATTGGCAGGGAGCCCACCTTGTCGTCACAGGGCATGGCCAAGGTGTATTTACAAGAGCCCTTGAAGTTGATCTTCTTCCTGTCAAAGGTGTGATAATGAGGATCTCCGGAGGCGGTGCAGACCGCGTGCTCTGAAAAAGAATACACAAAGGTTAATATAGAATTTTAATCAAGAAAAGCTCGAAAGAAAAATCAATACCCATACACAAAGTACTATCTTTGAATGATAATTACGAGTAAAAGTAAAAAAAGGAGTATATCCGGAAAATATAATACCTTTAAGAGGTACATTTATAGAATGTAGGCTATTGGCCTATCTGCCAATGCACTGGAAATGGGAGTAGCATCTTGGCTATATATATTTAATACGACCTTGAAAATGGAAAAAAACTTGACATTTGGATAGAGAACCGATTGTAACGGACCATGTTTAGAGCGTTTCATAAACTGTGTACTTACTGACACAACTGAGTTTTTTGTCAACGGTTACTGGGCTGTAGCCGGTCTTGCAGACACAACGTGACTTTCCTTTGCCATCCACACACTCTGAATTCTTTGGGCATTTGAGGTCTCCACTCTGACCTGGAGCAAACGTTTTACAAAAGGTTAGCATTGTTTATATTGTTCATTGAAGTCTGTTCGTTGCTGTATCAATTTGGTTGAAATGTAAAATTTATTATTAAAATAGTTCCTGTGAAAAAAATATCCAATTTAGATTATGATTATGAAATGGTTTTATAATATAGTAATAAATAATAAGTGAATAATTGCAAAATATAAAAAATAAACAAATACGTAGGTGTTGCTTTGCATGTTCATTGTTTTATACATAGACTACAGATATTAACTTACATTCAGTGGTCTTGACTAAGCCGGCACGGGCCTTGCAGATGAACCTATATTTGTTAGTGCATTTGGCATCGCGCCACTTGTACAACTTGGTATTGTCAGTCTTCACATACAAGCAGTCCTTGTCGTCATTGGCCTTGGTCAGTTTGTTCTCATCAACCATGTTCTGGTAATCAGCATACTGAGGAGGAAACACATCATTGTAATGGTTAAGACTGAAGACAGGTTACTGTATTTAACAGTAATGGTGTCAACAGAAACCATAGACCTTGTTTGATGGGGTACGGATGGAAGTCCATCCACGACAAAACAGCCAACCTCGAAATAAGAACCCCCTCACAAAATCTTCACACAGCCCCATTGTAACAAAGAGAAGGAAAGCACCCTTCCAAATTTTCATTGTTTTTCTTCACTTCCGCCAAAAGCTATGGAATATTTAAAACTCTACATAGGAAAGATTATTGAGGAAACTATGAAGAAAATATAATTTGATAATGCTAGAATTGCTAGATTTGAGCAAGACGAAGAACAGTTCAAGGATTGTATTTTTATTATTGTCGGGATATGTTGAAGATTGTATAATAATCGTTGTTAGGATACGTGAATGATGTCATTTACTCACCTGGAATTCACATCCGTCAACCCAGGTGAACTGAAGTTCGAACTTCTGATCAGAAGCACCGATCCAGATTGGCCCGTCCTTGTTGGTCTTCTTGTAATCTCTATACCTACAAAAACAAAATAAAAACCTTTTTATTCAAGTTGTTAGTCCTTAATAGGCCGAGTTACACCAGGATATTCAACAAGACACGACCTGTACTTGTAATTAGAGCTTTTAAGACAAGTCAATGGTGATCGCTTATGATCACGAACAAACACTAGAAGAAACTCGGTCACAAGGACATTTGACTTCCTGCATAAAGGTAACCATGACTACATGACTATCAGGCCTGATAGAAAATGGACTAGGCCTAGAGACATGGTAATAGTTACAACCGAACAGCTGTTCAAAAAGTCGGATCAAATATTGGCTAGGTGATTTTTTTTTTACAAAAAAGTCGTCTTTCACTTGAATTACGATTAAATATATATACTTAAATACGGAGTCAGGATATGTAAAAATACCTCCTCTCTTCCTGAGCACCAGCTTCTATGACAAAAGCGAAAGTCAGGTTCAACTGCCGCCATGGAGGTATCTGCGACTACTCCCAATGAAGGCGCTTCATATATTTTTTTTTTAAATAGTAGCACGTGTCTCCATATATTCATGCAGAAAAAGGCGCCTCCTTTCGGGCAGATTTGTAGTTATAATCATAAAGACTAATTATTATGCACAATTTATTCTTCGTCAGCCGTACAGGTAAGACCAGGCAATCTCGCATACCGTTTCCGAGAAGATTTGTTCAATGGAGTTATATTTTGTCAATTTTGTGACGTATAAGTATTGCATTTGGTTTCAAATATCACGGTATAAAAATGTGTAACTTTAGATGTGATAATATTTAGATAGTGGAAGTGGTAACCTTGGTGAAACTGTTTGACAAACAGAAAAAAATGAAGGAATAGGGTTAATAATGGTGAGTGCATCTACTTATACTAGAACTGAACCGCACCCCATAGCCTGCACTGCCACCCAAACGTCTCGAGAATACAGGATCGACGTTCGTCTTGGGTACATTAAATGACCGATATTTTCTTTTGCTTTTATCATACAGCATTACGCTGATCTGACCTTGTCGGATTCGAACAATATGCCTTGATCATAAATTCATATGTAATCGTTCATGCAAGCTGTTTTTCGATAATGCAAGACAATGTACGACTTATAACTACTTTTACACTGGTCATACGACATGTCGCAAAAAAGTCGCATTGCGTTCGAAATATACATACGATTAACAGTCTTCATTTCTGATTGTTAATTTCTGGTTATTAACCGAATAGGAATTTATTTTTTTATTTCAAACTTACGTATTTGCATATATATTTGTACACATATACGATAACAGGACCCCAGTGCCAAAACCCGAGACCGGTCAGGGGTACTTACAGGTATCTGCTGAGCCATCTTTGTTCGTGTTCACTGCGGATTGTGACGAGGTCGGACTTGTGCTTCTTGCATACACCGGCGGCATCAACAAACTTCAGGTTTTTGTCGAACAATTTGTAGCAGGATCCCTCGTGCAAGGCCCAGCCTTCAGGGCATGTTTCTGATAAAAATATATATACTTAATTATGACAGCGATTGTAAAGTACAAATAAAAAGGGTTACAGCTTCATTAAAGACTGGGAAGTTGGTTGTGTCATTCCGTCTCAATTTTCTGTTCCAATAAACAGAATGATTTTATTAATTTAACTGACCATTATTTTGCAATCGAAATCAAATTTCTGGTATATATGTGTGTTCTGCCTTTGATAAGTAACATGATGTATTAATTGTTCCTCGGCAGTCTTTGCCAGTATTGTATAAATACACTACGAATATATATATATATATATATATATATATATATATATATATATATATTGGTTCACAGTCATCGTATTAATTTAATATCTAGGTCCGCCTAGATTTCATATCTAGGTCCGCCAATTTACCCACACATAATTAAATAAAACAATATATGGCTAAACGATTGTGGAATACAAAGGTTGAAAAGAGTATAGTAACGATGCGTGAACATTTTACATTTGATATAATTAATCAGTTTACCTTTGAAGTCAGGTCCGACTCCATCACCACCTTCGAACTCGCAGAGGAACGCCATTTTCTTGCCGCATCTTCCCATGTTAAACTTGAAGTCCTTGGCGTAGCCGCACTTGTGTTGTGGCTTTTCTGATGGCTGTTGATAATTAAGTTCGGCTTAGTACGGCTTTTGATGACGAAACTAAAATAATGTAATCTAGGAAAAAGGGTGACATTAACTATTTTGTGTCAGCAATGGAGTTGTAATTTCCAAAGATATTCTGTGTTATTTTTTTTTCGAATAAGTGTAAGTGTAATCAAATGCTTAACTAGGGGCAGTTTAGTCCTTTAGTCTATCAGTGGCGTATAAGTGCCAGCACAAACAATATCGAAAACTGCACGGAAACTCGAGGAAGCGAACCGTTTTGTAATTTTTTACGCCTCACAACTTGCATGTATTATATCACATAAATTGAACCAGACCAGCCTTTAAATAGGTTTGTTTTACTTTTAAACAGCCATCACTGTCTGCGATATTTCTCGGTATATTAGGAAAACCAATGTTTGTTGAGCTTCTATAAACCCATACGCAGTTGAGTGATTGGCGTAGTCGTGTCAGACGCTGAAAATGTATGCTTTCACTATAGGGATGGAATTTATGGTATACAGTTTGTTGATTCAGATGTAATTATTTTGTGTCAATTTTTACTCAGAGGGCGTATATATCACGATAGCCAGCTGTGTAAAGTTTATTAATGTAACAGTATGCACGCCAATTGAAGTGCTGTTTCGACATGACTTGAATCATGACTCAAAATAGGCCTTTTCGTTCAAATAAAATGATGTGCTTAGTCGCGTTGTCATGGGTAATATCTTACCTGCTTTTCATCCCAGTTGTAGTAAAGTGGAGCGACATTTCTGCTTCCCTTCTTCCATCTGAATTGCTTTTCGTGTTTCATCAATCCCATCCAGAACTTCCTTGGTGCTTTCCTGTAAGTGACAACAAAAAATCAAAGCTATACTCATATCAGGCTGGTAGGAATGTGCAATTAATACCACAATATTTAGGCGACACCAAAGAAAACAATTTGCTTAATTCTGACACGTTCACTTATTTATGTTGTTTTCTTATTAAGTGAGTTTCAGGTCCCAAACAATAAGATTGCAAATCGGTGACAGAGCTGTGACAAAAACCTGCTACAGACAAGCAGACGATTTAAAGGACCTCCCAGTAATATTAATAAAATGCAAGAGAAAGACAATACAGGGAATGAAATGTGCAATATGAAAGTGCATGCAATATTATACTTCATTAGCATATTTAGTTTCTGCAGAATTTGGATATGCTCTTCTCGTTTATGGTTTGTTCATGTGGTAATGGTATTTTGAAAATAAGTGTAAAACGTAAGGAATATATATATATATATATATATATATATATATACACATATATATATATATATATATATATATATATATATATATATATATATATATATATTCGTAATTTATGCAATAAAGACCAAAGTGTATTATGTTAAAAAAATTACAGACACTCACTCTGGTGTGACCTTCTTCAATCCTTCCAAAGCGCCCTCTGTCATGAAGTGAGCCAAGTAGCCACCCGCGTACTGTTGGCAGTAAAGTTCGGCCTGGCTGAATGTCTTCTCTGTTTCCACGTACTTGTAGCACTTACCGGATTCGGCATCGACGATTGCATCTTTTGGACAATGATCCACTGAAACACATAAAAATGTGATGTGTTATAACACTTTTCTCTTTTCACTTTTAGGGTTTTGAGTTATAATTTCATTTTGATGAGGTTCAAATTTGACAAAAATTGACTAAAAATGTTCGACTTCAGTTAAAATATTCAAGAAAAATATCATAATAAATTTATTAACTATAATATAGCCGTCAGTCGGTAATATTGACCGAGCCATTGTCATATAAGCGAATAAAATAAAATACATTCACTCTGATCCTCTGCTTAGAATTTGTCATTAATGTGCAGCATCTGTCGATCAGGTGGCAAATTAAACAATATCAGTTGTCGCCAATAGATGTCGCTAGTTTGAGGGAAACCAAAAGCTGTTTTGACCAATGATATCTCGAACTAACATGACGTTTACTAACTTTCGCGTGTCTTATGGACGAAGTGGAAGCCGGCGGCAGCGGGTTTTACATCCTCTGGGTGTGTCTTCTCACTCTTCTTGTTGAACAAGAAACACCTACGGAGAAAAATGATAAATAATTATAATAGGAATATTATTCATGATAATGATTAGAGTAAATGTACACCTAATTCATATATATAGTGTCATCCGGTGTTCATTAAATGAAGCTTAGCCGTTCAAAGGAAAACATCTTTGTCTTTTAAAATAATATATTTAATATAATGGATGAATGGTAAAGGTTGATAAAGTAATTTTTATCTCATTTAATCTGTTATGTATTATCATTGGTGAACGGTAAAGATAGAAGACATCATTTAAATCTAATTAAATCTGTAATGCATTATTTTCGGTTAATGGAAAAGGTTGAGGGCAACAACAACATTTACATCTTATTTGATCTGTTATTTATTATAATTGGTGAACGGTTAATATAGAAGGCAACATTTACATCTTAGTAAATCAGTTATGTATTGTCAATGGTGAATCGTATGGGTAGATGGCAACATTACATCTTTTATTAATCTGTCAGCATAATCATTTGTGAAAGATAAAGGTAAAAGGCAACATTAATTTTATTATGAAATCTGTTCTGAATTATCATGTGTGAAAGGTAAAGATAGAAGGCAACGATTACATCTTATTAAATCTGTTATGTATTGTCATTGGTGTATCGTAAAGGTAGAAAGCATCACTCAAACTTGATTAAATCTGTTATAAATTATCGTTATCGTTGATGAGTAGTGTAGATAAAAGGCAACATTTGCATCTTTTAAAATTTGTAGTGTTTCATCATTGGTGAACGGTAAGGTAGATGGCGTCATATACATCGTAAAGAATAGAAATACACAGTTACAGAGGGCGCCTATGGAGGACTTTGAAATTACCGTAGATAATAATAATAATTCTAGTAAAGAGTTTCCGTAGTTAATAATAATAATAATAATTCTGGTTAAAAATGTAAATAAAAATAATAATAATTCTAGTACACAATGGCTCATAAATAAAGCATGTGAATTATCTCACAGTTTTGTTGTGCTTATGTAGGTGAAAGAGAGGCACTTGAAGTCAGCCTCCTTCTGGCATTTTTCAGCGCATTCTCCCAAGGTTTTCTCCTCAAATCTCTTATCAGCCAGTCTCGGGGCAAGAACGCGGCCAGAACAGCCACGGAACTTGTTCAGGTACTCCCTCTTTGGATCTTATAATAAAATGGTAAGGTTAATATAATTAAAATAATTATATTCATAACTATGAAAATCGTGAAATATGTAAAATTGTTTTAAGTTATGGTTTTAGTAAAATAACTTTTTCAAATATTATGTCTTTTGATAAAATAAAAATAATAATGAAAATAATAATCATAATAATTATTATAATAATAATGATAAATATAACATTTAAATCGCGATTATCAGAATCAGGTATTATATTTAGACTGTCTGCAGCAATGTGAAATAAAAAAATAAATAAAAACCTTATTTTGTTCTCTTTTGTTTGGTTTACTTACCGACTTTCTGGCAAGAAGACACCATATCGTTGCCGAGTTTCTTGATTTCATCTATCCGGTAGGAGCCAGGGGAAAGGTCAATGAAATGTCCACGGTAGTTAGGGTAAGCGTACAGCCTCCAGGTGGCCTTACCTGAAATTGGTATTTATTCATTCATTCAATCATCATCGTCATCATCATTATTATTATTATTATTATCATCATCATCATAATCATCATTAAACATGTTATTATCAGTGGCTAGCCGTTTTTTAAATTTTCTGTGTCGAGTGAACATCATATGAAAGTTGTATTTTATATTATGTTTAAATAGCCGAACCTAAAAGTACAATTAGGAGGAAATATTAGCCAAAGACATTCAGTCTAGATAAACAAATAGATCGTAAAATTAATATGATTATTCATATCATGAATATTTAAGTAAATTGTTTTATACCGATAAAATCGCTTATACTGCTACATTTCTGAAGAGGAACGCCTTATATGAGGATTTTAAAAATAATTTCTAATACTCCAGCCTCCGTGTCGATAATAATAGGGAAACCCAGTAGTAAATAAAAAAGGACTTTGCACCGTCCTCTTGCTACTTGTCAGGCCGTATCTCAATTTGATTTTTAATGAGTTTGTTATGGATCCAATGTTTGATTGACAGGTCCTTGCCTATATATAGAAAAATAATATGTTTTCAATCACTAAATCAAGAAAATACTTGATTTAGTTTCCCCATTGTAGACCCTAAAGTGTATTGCAAGAAAGAACTTGTATGTATTTATATAAGTAAAAATAGTACTGTGGCATGAGTATTATTGACAATTAAAAATCCTCCCAAAGTTATCTGAAGAATAACATTATTGTAAAAGGACCCTGCTCATTACATACCTCCGACCTTAACGGAAGAAGTCTTCTTGTTAAAGGATTTGCCGACGAACTCCTTGGATGTCTGGATAACGAGTCTCTCTCCTTTGAAGTTATCGTCTTCAAACAGGGTCAGATGATCACCCACCATGACTGAAACGGATATCAAACGAATTAGCATTTTTATGTACTGTAGTCATTTCGCCCCAATCGTTGTCTTCCGAAGCCCTCACCTATCGCCAGTTTTCCCCTGACTTGGAAGCTGGCGAAAAAAAAGGCATTTTACTGTATTTATTTTCACAGAAAACCAAACGGGTCGTGGTAATACCGCAATTTTCTAAAGCATCTGGAGAAGAAAGTCTGGAAAAAACCTGACAACCTTAAAAGGTTTAGATCCGATAAATAAAAAATATGTGCATCAATGAACTTAAATTGATACTGTGGTTTTCAAAATTTATGCTCTTTTGTAATAAGTCTAGCATTACTCTACCGCTTGTTGGTGGCACTGTAAACTGACGGATGACACAGGTAAACGAGATGGCATAAAGGTCATCACAAGGCCCTCTGGAATACGTCCTACCCTCCCTCGCAGATTTGCGAATATTTGAGTTTACAGTTATAATTTTTCTAAATTTCAGTTTAAAAATGGGACATCGGTAACATTAGAATTCTTTCTGAATCCTGTTTTCACTACTACGCCTTAGGTCACATTTTTGGGGTTTGCCAAAGGCGCACTGAGTTCTTATTCGTGCCTCCGTCTCGGCTTCTAGAACTCTTTTTTTTCTCATCAAAAGATGTCTATTATCTTTTCCATTTTTTTTAATTTTCATTTCCATCATCAATACCTCCATCATGAACTTGAAACACAAACATTTACCTGCATACAAGAACACTATGTGTCAGTTAATGTAAGGCATTAAACAGAATGAAGCTACTTCGGCAGATTACCTTCTTTTGTTAGTAAGCTTTCATCGAGTTATTTTTCCCGCGACCAATCTTTCCATACATTCGGGGGGACACAAATTCTTGATAAAAAGACAGAGTCATATGAAAAGATTAATAAGCGATTTTCTTTCATTCTAAACATTACCTTCAACACATACAATCTTTGGACAGAGTGTGGGTAATATGATGCTAAGTTTTTCGACCCGAATACATATTGTCCGTCTTCGCTAACAGATGTCGCTCCTATGACGGAAAAAAAAGTTTTTTTTTTTATAACACTTTATTAATCAAATGAAGTACATGTACAGCGACGAATATCAGTTTACAATTTCAACGATATATAACGATACGCGAAAAAAAACAAAAAAAAAAACATACAACTGACATACATAAGAACCAAAGGACCCTACATACACCGAAACAAAACAAGACAAAGCAAGTCTCATGCGCATTTTTTTTAAAATTAAAGTTAACTGTTTTATTTCTTTGTAAGCCTCTTTCTATTATAATAACTTGAGTAGAATTTATATAGTATATTTATTCCATTTATTTAATTGATAAATATAATTTAATGAATCTAATAAACACTTCACCTCCCCCCTGTCGATATTAAGCATTGTTTAAGTTGGTAATTGGTTTCCAGAGATTTTTGTGATATTTTAGTTTTCCTCTGGAAAGTGCCACCTTTTTTTCAATGTCATAGTAATATTTTATGAAATTTCTTGCACCATTAAATGACAACATCTCTCTTTTACACTTTTTCACATATATGTAATATTTTACAAAGAGTATAATTTTGTCCAGTAATCCATTTAAGCTTACATTCAGAATTATTATTTTAATTGAGAAAATGTTTGGAATACCAAAGGTTGTAAGCCAGTCATATATTTTTTTCCAAAGTTCCTTGGTATAATCACATTCATAAAATATATGTGTGATGGTTTCTTTCTTACTGTTACAAAAAGTACATAGTTCACTCTCTGTAATACCGGCTTTAGTCAAGAATGGGTTTAATGCAAGAATACGATGCACAATTTTATATTAAAAATATATTAGTTTTGTAGAAATTGTTATGTTATCAATATTCTGAAAAGCTTCATGTATTTCATCTCTTGTGCACTCTCCTAAATCTCTTTGCCATATTAAAATACTATTTTCTGGCTGAGTGCATTTCATCGCAATTAGTTCATTATAAAAAAGGTTTGTAGGGTTTGCATGTTGAATTAATCTATTAATTTTATATATATATGCTCCCTCATAGTAATTATCACAAATTTCTGTTCTTCATTTATTTGGTATTGCATGTATAAGACTATTATATCTCATTGTGTCTATATGTGTTCCATATATATCCTGTAATTCAAGTTTACTGAACAATGTATACTGGTTATTTTTTTTCTTGATTAAATCATGGATATATCCAATTCTTGCTTCATACCATATTTTATAGAAAAAAAAGTTTATTCGTTTACCTGGGTCTTTTCCGATGAGCTGCACAGATTCAATGTTGTCTGTTCCAACAGCCGAGAGGGTTTTTGGTCCGTATTCTCCTGGATAAAGCTCAATGAACGATCCCTTGAAGTCCTTATCGGAGTAAAACTTCCACCTTGATTTACCTGAAAATGTACACAAATGTTAACAGTAAATGACAGTATTACAGGCAGTAAACCTGCTAAAATCTATCTCAGTCTTATGTTGTTCTTTTCAGCTAAAGGAATCAATTACGCTATCAGACTTGTATTCAATGAATAATCCATGAAGGCGCCGATCCCACGGCCCATAGGTTTTACGTGTTGCTTTATATTCATGTGTTGATAACATTTTCATAACTAATATATATATAATATTTATATAGTTATTCAACGTTTATATGAAATCATTACTTACCCATGATCTTGATGCTTTTAGCCTTATTCATCATGTTTGTTGGAAGAGATTTGACACTTTTAGTGCGGGTAAAGCTTTGTCCCTTGAAATCAGGTTTCTCGTACAGAACAAAGGCATCTTTTTTACCAGCGTCTCCATTTTCATCTGGCGGAAAACAAAATGGAGGATTCGTATTTAGCATTGAAAGCAAACTTGTCCGCTTATATTTTACAATCCTTACGCAATGTGTACAACACATAGCAGGTTTTGTTCGGGGTGCAACAAAGACATCGTTAACCTGATGAATCTGGATGTGTTCAAAATAATTATTCGACTTTCGTATAAAGTTTT
The DNA here is from genome assembly GCA_026874595.1 of Sipunculus nudus. Taxonomy (NCBI): domain Eukaryota; kingdom Metazoa; phylum Annelida; class Sipuncula; order Golfingiida; family Sipunculidae; genus Sipunculus; species Sipunculus nudus. Next base: position 48,804,639 of record CM049313.1, on the reverse strand, counting down.
TCCATGGCCCATCCATAAACATTAAAAACATTCTTAACTCATCAGCGTGGTATATTGTTATACCCTCGGCAGTTTGGTTTGTCTGTTCATAGCCCCCACGACATGCATTGGAAAAGTACTTGTAGCGGCCACATTACTTTGTGTACTTAACATTACTTTCGCTGTATTGTTCACAAAAGATCACTCGAAACTTGCAATTAGAAATCTATCATGTACACAGATTCTCTGAGGTCATACGTATTGCACGTTTAATTCATTCTCAGTCTTAAACAATACCTTAACCCAAAACAAACCCCTTCTGCAGTAAATGTTCCAAATATGGCAAAGATTAAAAAATGCTGAGCGACATATTGCCTTTAATGTAAAAGTAAAAATGTCAGAAATGTAAAATAAATATTACTAAAATGGATGAAGCCGATATACGCGTATTCAACTTGAGAATGGATGAGTAATTGATAACCATGAGTAACCTATAAAACTAACTCTTTATAACTCTAATATATCAGAAGTTGTTAATGTTATTCCCTTTTTTAGAGATAAAGAACGTGCGGAGAAAGTATGAGAAGGTCACTAAATTTACTATCCGGTATAGCTCAAATTTTATACAACGCCATCTGGCGGGCGGCCAGTCGTTCAATGTCCGGTCTAGTCATGCCGTGTTCTTTCTTTTAACCGAATAGGCAAGACCTGTAAAATAATCTTAATATATAACACTCACCAAATGTGATTCCGACCTTCTTCAGAGAGGATATCTCATTGCCGACAACGTCACTAGAGGCCATGATGTCCGCCAGCTTGTATTCACCTGGCCCAAGTTCTAGGAAGCGTCCCTTGTAGTTAGCGTGCTGGTAGAACCTCCAGGACTCGCGGCCTATATGTGGAATAAGAAAAGTCTATTAAAATTATCAATGGCGCATGAACGGTATCAGCAACATAAAAAATAAATAGCATCATTAAAATAATTGTAATAATAAATGTAATTATAATTAAAATAATCATAATGATTATAAAAAAAATAATTGTTATTAATAATAATAATTGTTATTATTATTAATATTACCTTATTATTATATAAATTATTATAGTTTTTATTATTATATAAATGTGATATTTCTTTTAATTAAAAATTTATAATGATTATGAATATAATTAAGAATTTTATTTAAAAATATGATAACGGTACAAATACTTCTTTTCCACTGTTTCTTCCTCGGATTAATTATTCGGTTATTTTTTATGCAATAATCGTTTGGTTTTAAAGTGTCTTTACCTCTGACTCTGATGCTTTTTGTGATGTCATTGAATTTACTGACAAATCCCTTGTTGTGTGCGATTATTTTCTCTTTGCCCTGGAAGTCTTCTTTGGAGTACAAGATAACGTAATCTCGAGGGGATTCCATGTCTTCTCCTTTTCCTGAAGGACATCCCGATAAACACTGCATTAAGCTTTCCTGGTTAAACGTCTAATAACATGAAATTAACGCTACCGTACAAGCTTTCCTGGTTGACACGTCACATAACAGTAAATTAACGCTACCATAAGCTTTCCTGGTTAGAATGTCATATAACAGTCAATTAACGCCATCGATTAAGCCTTCCTGGTTGAAACGTCACATAACAGTCAATTAACGCGAAACTCGTAAACATTTCATGGTCGGAACGTCACATAACAGTAAATAAACGCTACTGTAAGCTTTCCTGATTGAAAAGTCACATAACAGTAAATTAAAAATGTAAATTTATGGCGTAAGCTTCCCTTGTTGAAACGTCACAAGACAGCAAATTAGAGATGAAAATTTATGGTTTAAACGCCCTTGATGTAACGTTATAACAACTAACAAGAAATGTAAAAGTATGATATATGCTTCTCTGGTTGAAACGTAAAATGACAATGAAATAGAAATATCGACGAATCAGACGTTATATACATAATTGAAATGTCCAAACGAGAAATATACATAATGAGACCGATTTCTGCCTAACTTTTTTAAATCTACCTTACGGAATGTTGTACATTCCGAAATTTTCATCGAGTCTACCTTTGGAGAAAGGGCTTAAGAGATAATGTTATTGAACATGGTGTACTCTAATAGTTGTATCTTGTTTTATCCTGTGACTACAGTTTCTACTTCGAAGGGCTGTAAGCAAGTACTTTACAGAAAAAAATGGAATAATGCAAGTCCTCCTCTGTCAATTGTTAATGCTAGTGAATAATGTAAATGTATTCAGTTTCACCAGCGCACTTTGCAAATAAACAAGTCATAATATTTAAAAGCAATAACAAAACTTGCCAATATTTTGATACAAAATACATAGAGTGAGTTTGTTTCTTTATATAAAATACTAATCAACGTCGACGGTTTTCTTTCTTACCCTCAGTAGGCTTCCTGACGAAGTATTGGAACTTTTTCGCTTTCAGGAAGTTGGCACCAGTTATATCTTTGTAGTCTTGCTCGTTCCTGTAGAGACGGCATCTGCAAAGAAGCACCAATAATTTACAATAGGGCTGAGTATCGGTCAGCCCATTCAGGTACAATACGTATTGTGATATGCTTAAAACGATACCAAATACGTATTGACAATATCCTTTATTTTCTCTGTGTATCATTTTTAATGAAATGCTCTGTGGAAAAGTTTTCCGTAAACAAATAAAAAAAGAAGTCCCTAATATTAGTCTATTATCACTCATAAGCTAACACGGTTGTCATGGATGCACCGAGAACTGTAAATACATTCTCATCCAGTCGATCATACGACAATACGTCATCTTATTTTAGTCTTTAAAGGTCAACATAATGAATCAAAAGCAGTTTAAGCTTTGAAAATACTCAGATTATAGTTTAGGTCAGGGTTGTATGATTTTTTTGGGGTTTCACCGATAACAACGATACAACATAACCGTATCGACGTGGCGTATCGATATGTATCGATATATCGGTATATTGATACAGCCTAGTTTAAAAGGTATCCATTCATTTACCAGGCATATAGGCTATCTGAAACCTTTTCCTCACAAAGATACATATAAAATAAACGTAATAAAAATAAAAGTGCACCAGGCACGATCTGTGGCACGAAAGAAAACTTAAACACGGCGACCTCCGTCAATATCACAAATCAAGAAGGCGGCCAACAGTTAAAATCTATTCCTATTTGTGAATTATTACATTTTCGATCCTTGCTTGCAAGATTTCGTGCATTGGCGATGCGCTCGTCATCACTTCAACTGTATATACCAACATATAGTTTATAAACAGGTAAAAATAAAGACACTGAACCTGTTAGCAATATGGGTTCGATAGGAAGCTTTGGTATTATGCAGACTTGAACTAGTAAAAATTTGTGGCCAGTGCTTTAAATTAAACCATTAAGCAGAATAAGTTCGTCTCTGTATGAAAATCTATAATATAAAAAAATTCGATTCCACAGAACTTTTATATTTATGTGTACATTATGTACATAATAATGGTAGGAATCGGTTGTATAATTATATTAGATTTTTTTCCATTTTCTTAAAGATCTTGTATACGCGTATTTCTGTGTGTGAGAAGAAAAATTTGTGACCATTACTTACTGTTTGTAGACCGTGTGGTAGTTGAAGCTTTTACAAGGTGGTCTTGAGTAACACTGGGAAGCACAGTCGTTCAAGGACTCAACAATCACGCTCTTCATTAGATGAGTTATCTTCTTGTAGTATACGTTGTCAAGTTCCTCAAAGTGCTTTAGGTCAACTAGTAAAATTATTTTAGAAAGTTTAAAAGGGCATTCCAAGCCAAATTAGATAAAACGATTGAAATCAGTCAAGAATGATGGAGAAAAAGCATTTTTTTTTGTGATTTTGATTTTTTTATGGATATGAAAAATTAATGAATTTCAGAAATATTTGTAGAAGATTAAAAGTACATACACAATACTAATATATCAAACACACACAAATATTCTGGACTTACAGGTGAAGAAGCATTTTTTTTATTAATTTATTAGTTAATATATATATATATATATATATATATATATATATATGTTTAAATGTAATAACTTAGGCCTACCAACCCCTCATTGTAATTCCTGCAGAAGTTAGTAAAACAGGAAACAAGAAAACCCTTACATTTAAGAAAAGCAAATGTATATTTTAATCGTGAATGACTTACCCAAACTTGCGTGGCTGTATGCAACCAGCAGCAGAAGTGCGGCCACGGACAGGGTCCTCATGGTGACCAGTAAGGTGAAAGGTCAAACTGAAAGAGAGGCAATAGTGACGTCATTGGCAAAGACAAACACATCGTACAGTATCACAAAACGTGTCTTCCTTCCAGAAAATCGTAGAGAAACTCTTGAAAATTATTGAAATAATAAGGTCACAACACAATTTCTGTATTTTTTTTCCAGTTCATTAATTAAAATAACTGACAAAATATCAAGAGTGTATGAGGACAGAATATAACTCAGTCATTAGTCCTATTAACCTAAATACATCTACGTGTCATCGACTCCATTGACATAAATAAACATACATTAATTTTGTTGATTTGGGAAAGGGATTAAAATAAACCGAACAAACCAGATGAAAATGCAACAATTTTATATGCATGCGAATCTGGTTGCCCCCTGTGCAACAATATAAAACATATTATAATTACTTTTAACGAAGTGTTAATAAACCAGCTATTGTCTACTATTCGCGATGTCACCTTTTAATAACCTTGCCGTATTGCTATTTTTTACGTCATGAATTTGATAATCAGCTTAGATGATCAATGTGGTACGGTTTGATGATAGTGATGGCTCACGACAAATCAATTTAAAAATCGATGCCCAATGAACAAATTCTTTCGGATGCATAGAAACTAGGTAGCCATTAAAGGCGATCAATGGATAGCATTACCCTTAAAGCTAACTATGTACGATCAGTATTATAATCTTATAGGATGAGAGGGCAAAAAATATGGTTAAGACCTAGGCGGAGGATCATTAATTTAACGATGCAACATCACGGTAACTAAGAAAAATTAAAACAAAAATTAGTTCTGCATTTTTCAATAAGGCACAGGGTCAAAGGATAAAACACTTGACCACACATTTTATCACAATGTACAGGTGTACTATTTTACAAGTAGGATATTCACCGGAAAAGATAATAAAATCATTATAAAATTAAGTTATAATTATTTCCTTCAATGTAATTGGATATATAACACAGAGACCACATTCCATTTCAAGAATTTACTATCTTATGGTCAGATTATTAGCGTTCACAAAAGCTAGTCATTTAAAGATAACAACAATAACATCGAACAAAATAGCAGCTATTAATTTTTTATGCATCACACCTTCACGCCAGAGATTAGTTTCACTTATAGGCACTGTGGGGCGGCCGGGACTACTATAAAATCAGAATTTGTTACATTTTAAGGAAACATCAGCCATTTATATTTCATAAACGTATGCTTTCAAAATATAACTTATTCCGTGAATTCCTTACCACTGAAACCGTTAATGTTATTTTCCTTGAAACAGTTCTAATCAAATATATTTGAACGGACAAAATTATCCTCTTCACTTTATTTTTATTTACGTTACTTGTGCATGTATATACAAGCCGCGGTGCATTGTGGGGTTCAGATTGTGACGCAAATAAACCCTATACAGTCGTGCTCTTGTGAGTCCGAGTCTGCGCAGTGTGAATGCATTATTTTTAATCAAACAAAATATCTCGGCAATGTAGACAGTAATAAGTACCATAACAGCAGCAATTAGTTTCAAATGCATCATTGTATTGTTTCACAACAGCCCGGCGTTTAAAGACTGTAATAAGGAAGAGTATTTACCAAGTACAGTGAAGGCAGTCTCTCTATGCGGATGGTCAAGCTGGGTACAATCCACGAAATCAAGTGAGTGATGACTGACAGGACCACGGGCGTTATATACTCTCCGGGTCCTACCACGTGTTTAATTATTCATTCTTCATTATCGATAGCTGACAACTAATCCGCCTCATTGACGGGCATATGTCAATGCAGTCTTTTGTGCTGGGCTGAGTCATATGGCCCTGACAAGTATGGAATTATCCTTGGTATTGTATTATGTTTATAATAACATGGATCAGCTGTGGCCACTCATCATCACCATAAAAGGATTAAGTTTTAAATCTGATCCCAGATAACACCAGATTGAGGTTAGGGATTAACGGCGGGGGGCGGGATAGATTATTTTCAGGCTACGTGTAGTATACTAATACGGTCAAATAGCCGGAATGATAATAGAATCAATTGCCGGCCATTAACCGAGATAAAATATCACTCTGTTCTAAGTGACCTCTTTATCGTACATTTTTTCCTGAAAACGTTATGTTATTTCTTTGTTCACAAAGACAGAGTTATAACAACAGTCCCAAGGATATTTAATATTTATATCACTGTCATTGGTATTATTATTAATTATATTATTATTTTTGTTATTATTGTTATTATAATTATATGGTAGTAATAGTGGTAGTATCTGAAGTACTGGCAGAAGTATTAGTAGACATAGTACCATTAGTGATATAGTGATCATCGTCTTAGTCCGTCCGTCCTTCCGTCCGTCCGTCCGTCAGTGACGCTTTCTTTCGCGCGATATCTCAACAAGAACATGCTTGATCTTTCTCAAATTCACATTGATAATTGGTACCTAGGAGGGACCCAGACCTATTGACCTGTCGAAATTCCAATATGGCCGCAGATTTTCTGTAGAAGTCCAGTAGAATATATATATATATATATATATATATATATATATATATATATACACACACACATATATATATATATATATATATATATATATATATATATATTGAACATGAACATACAGAAAAGTCGGTTCATGGGCGATGGGAATCGAACTCATGACCTTTCCATCGTTGGTCGTCTGATCGTCATATAAATGATTGTAAATTTTAATTCACTAAATTACCATATGCCTTTGAAATATATATTCAATTTTTATGGACATGAAAAGTATGAAAGGATAAATATTAAGACCCTTCGTTGAGACTGATTTATTATCAGAGAAGTATTATGCATTGAGTCGAAGATACACCAGGAAGACTGAAAAAACCAGGACCAGTAAGGCCGCTTAGAAGAGGAATGCCTATTTCCAGCCGGGAGTGTTACCGATTAATGATTAGTACCATATATGTACATCAGTATATATTCCTACCAGCCTTTGGAAGTTTTCAGAAGACAACAGGCCAGGAATTAGCATTTTGGTGGGAATTAAAAGTCGAGATTGGATGAGTTTATTCAGGTATATTGAGAACCACTGCTTCTGAAATTTGAAATTTTGCATTATACATCAAAGATATAAATTATATAAACAAGGGGTCTTGAAATCTGAGGAAATGGGATCCTAATATCTTAGACTGAGACATCTGCAAAGCTTAAGCACCTTCATTCGCGTAACATTTTAAGGGGTACAGTTGAAAGAACTTAACTTGGTACAAGCTCAAAGCTAGCCGTAACAACCCGACACAGTAGGCAATCGAATAATTGGGCTGGTAAGCCTACTCGAGTCGTGATGCAAGTAATATCGAGGACTGTATCGCAGTTGTCTTGCATCAGGTTACATTCATATTGTGGTTAACGGCCCCAGTGGCGTCAATTTGTCTTCTATTTTGTTCAAACACAAACAATCAAACACACGCTGTATATATATATATATATATATATATATATATATATATATATATATATAAATATATATATTATTTTCTGTGTGAAACATTTAAATATATTACAATTAATTATAAAGATTTAGAAAATAAGGTATTCTGTTTCGAGTATATGTTAATTCTAAATCAGGTTTAGATATAAAATATTCATATCAAACCCAGAAATTGAACTAAAGTGCATAATTCTAATTATGATATATTTCATCTCCCTATATTGACGCCCCTGAACGGCCCATAATCGCAATATTATTCTGAAAATGAAGAATTAAAACAATAGTATACATGTGAGCTCACAACCCAAACTGAAACAATGTCTCCATAGACACGGGTCATTTCCTGTATCGCCTGCAAGCTGCCTGCGTCCTTTAACCTGTGATGCATGATTGTGTTCATGCGGTCATAAATTCAACAAACATGCCAAACGGAACATTTCTGGCTCATGTTTGGTATTATTAGAAAGTACACAAAAATGCTAACGATCGGTCTGGTTTATGTCGATTGATAGTGTACCTGTAGTCCATGAAGCGTTGTCAGAAATGACGTAAATATTTGCCTCTTCATAGAGCCTAATAATGAGTTCCTCAGGTTAGGATGTAAAGACACTCTGGCGCCTGTTATCTGGCCGTAATGCAAGAGGGTCGATATGACCCTAGCTCAAAGCGTGAATGCTATGCAAAACCTTACATAACCATTAAAATAGGGAGCTGGAAGACTTGTGGTCATGTTATTAGAATGCTTCAGTTGTTAAAGGTTGCAGTCATCTGTTTGTATAAATTATGGATTATATTTATATTGTTACGGAACCTAATATCAACAGATCATGTATACGTGATGAACATAAATTTTGTCAAGGAGATGAAAAAATCAGATTCTGTAACACTAGGCAGCGTGAAATGTCTAGGGGAATGAATAAAGAAATCAGTGGTTTCTTGTTAACAAATAACCATAATTTATTCTTAAAACAACCCTTAAATTACAATACACTAAATCAATACAATGATACAGTATAACAGTAGTATAACAGCAAATCAATACAATCACACAGTAAAAAAAAAACAAAAAAAAACAAAGTGCACAGTACCTGGATACCACCACTGTCCCGGCGATAAGTCCTTTAAAAATGTATAAGCCGGACGAACAGTTCACATACATTCTCTCGGAGAATAACAGTCCAATGTAAAGCTCTTGTAACAATCCCGAAAGTAAACTGAAGACCAAATAAGATTCGTCACAAAACCAGAAGGAAATCTGAAGAAATCTATAATTGCCGGACTTATCGGAATAGGTCCCACAAACTGACATACACGCTTCTTTGTCCGCTGGAATATTCTCTCACCTCTCTCTCGGCTCTACAACACGGCCTCTATTTATAATCTTTCTTCCAAAAAACTCTAGAGAATTCCCTTTCACGAACATACCATAATATACAGTACACATGCTCAAAGAACATACTAGAACGGGAACGCCGTGTCAGGGTTCACACGTTGGCCAGCCCGGCCCGGCCAGGCGATGCTGCCATGCCAACGAGCTACGCGAACCAAATGTCAACAACCCATAGAACATCCGTGTGCACAATAAAACAATCATCTGTATCACTCCCCCTCATGTAAGAAAAAAGAATGTTTTCTAAAAAAACTTTCTTTTTGCGATCACAATCACTAAATCTTTACAACATCTCAAAAATCATCTTATTTAAAACGTTACATAAACATCTTGTTTACAACATTTAATAAATATCTCGATAAGCAGTCAGCTAGTACATTGATTTTCCCTTTACTCTGTTTGATTTCATGTTTGTTATCCTGTAAGAACAAACTCCATCTCAACAATCTTTGTTTTTACACGTCAACTTGTTCATGAACGTGAGGGGATCCTTCATCCCAGTCTTTCTGTGTGTCATAGCAATAGCTCCTAATCATGATTTTTTAATGTCTGGTGAAAACGCTCGAGGGCGCCCTGACTTTCAGGATGGTATGGCGAAGAGCTGTACTGTTTTATAGCTAGCTCAAGCACAACTTGTTGGAATAAGCCAGACATAAAATTAGACCCTTGGTCATACTGGACGGATTTTGGTAATCCAAACGTTGTAAAACACTTGGTCAGAGCTTTGACAACACTTTTGGCAATAATTTTGCGCAATGATCTTGCCTCAGGGAACCTGGTAGATGCGCATATAATTGTCAGAAAGTATTCATGTCCAGATTTTTTTTGGAGCAGTGGTCCAACACAATCAACAATAATCCTAATAGATGGTTCCTCGAAAGCAGGAATAGGCCTAAGTGGGGCCTTAGGATGATTCTGATTGGGCTTGCCTACCATCTGGCATGTAGGTCATGATTTACAATATTGTACAACATCTTTTCTGAGGTTAGGCCAATAGAAGTGTGTACTTACTTTCAGATAAGTTTTATTTACACCTAAATGGCCAGACAAAGGAGCATTATGTGCTTTGCTTATAATTTCATTGCGAAAGCTATTGGGCATTACTATTTGATGTTTGATGGCCCACTCATCAACAGCACATGCATCAGGTAGTCGCTATTTCCGCATAAGCACTCCATTTTTTGACATAGAAACAAACTGGGTTATGTGACAGTTCATCTTTAGAATCTGCCCTGGGAAACAAACATGAAATTCCATCGTCCTTATGCTGTTCCGCGATAAGTTCTGACCTTGAAAATGCTGTATCATGTACGGGCGAGTCGTAAGACGAGTCACTAGTGACTCTCAGAGTGTTATTATCTGGAACATTATCTTCGTGTGTTTTTCTTGGCCATAGATCTAGCCATAGAACATGAAGGATACAAACCGGGAATTTCCTGACTTTCAGGATCAGTGTCCTGATCAAGTGACGGCTTTTCTGTCACAATTGGTACAGGCTGTACTTTGTCAGCTGCAACATCATTGTCTAGTAGCAACTGAATTCCCTTAAAAGGTAAAGTAGTTCTTATGCCCATAGTAATATTCCCAGAAATCAGATATGACTTTAAATGTATACTGTGAAGCGGAACTTAAGTGTGCTTGTCTGAAAACACACCATTGACAAACGCATGTGCACCAGTAAAGGGCCTATTAGAAAATGGCAAGTGTTTGCTAACATGAGAGTCTTGCCTGAAAAAGTGTCCCTCAAAATTCAAATAGGGGTAGAATCTGAAAAATCACTTGAAAGTGATACAAAACCATCATGTATGAATAGCTCAAATATCTCCATTTCAGAGTTAGGAGCGGAATCTACTACCTCAGTTTCATCAAACAATGAACTTATATTGACAGTGTCAGTCATAAACTCTTTTTCAGAGTCCTTAAAGGAATCACATCCTTTTTACAATCAAACTCCTCATGGGAGTCAACAGAGGAATTTTCCTCAGCGAGACAAACTTCTGTTTGTCATAAGAGGACCTGGCCTCATTTGAAATACTCTCGCAAGAATCATAAAAGGACTTAGCTTTATTTAAAGAATACTCCTCGCATGAGTCTTGAAAGGACCTAGCCTTATTAAATTCGTCGCAGGAATCAACTGAGGTTTTTACCACGCAAGCTACGGATTCTTCTTTGGATTCAGACGGCACTTGGGCCTCTGTAGCATCAAACTCTTTATTAGAGTCAATAAAGGAGTTGTACCCTTATATACATGAAAAGAGCCTGGCTCTTGTACTATGCTATGCATAGATTTTGAAAAAAAAACAAGGTTTGCTATTTGGTTTATTTGCAAGTTTCCAGCTGCCAGATATCAGATGACCTTCCTTCTTGCAGTAATTACAGATTTTCTTCGAAAATGACTGGTCTTTGCTGGACTTAGACACAGTGGTCGTGGACTGAGATGTAGCAATGGACCTTGTTGAACCATCAGGACTACTAGCACTGGGTGACTATGCTTTAAACTTCTTTTAAACCATACTGATTTACATACTTGTTTGTGAATGACTGGTTTCACTATCTAATAAAGGACATTTTGTGTGTTAATGAATAATCATCAGCTAATATAGCAGCAATGTCAAGTGTTTCAGGACTTTTCTCATCAAGTTTTAACATCTGCGTTAATGCAGCGATTAAATTCTTCAAGCAAAATCAACCGGCGCAAATTGTCATTATCTTTCATTACATTTTTGAACTACACCAGCGATCAAACAACTGCTCTTTTGTCCTAGCAAATTCGACGTAGGTCTGATTTTTGCGCTTTTCCCAATTTCTGAATTTCTGGCGGTAAGCCTCCGGAACTAACTCATAACCTTTTAGGATTAACCGTTAAACAGGTCAAAGTCAGCGCTAGCTTCTACTGAAAGCTCTGTAAAAATTTCTCTGGCCTTGCTATTCAATACATTTTGTAACAGCATAGTCCAACTTTACTTATCCTCAGGCCATTTTAAATTTTCAGCTACTTTCTCAAAGTGTAAGAAATATTTATCAACCTCTTTTTCTTGAAAAGGTGGGACAAGTCTAATTTATTTAGTAACATCAAAACTGTGAGTGGGGGCAGCACGTAGACTATGTTCTAGTTTAAGTCTTTCTACTTCCAGTCGTTTCAACTCAATTTCTTTTTCTTTTTCTAGTCTTTCTCTTTCTAACCTTTCTTCCCTCTCTTTTAATGCTAGCTCATGTTGCATTTCCAACTTTTTTTAATTCAAATTGCATAGCAAGGCTGTCATTTTTGGATGTTTCAACTTCACTCTCTTCAATTAAACCTTTGCTAACTAGATCTTGCATGATTTTAGCATTGATATCAGGCTTTCTCAAAGTATTTCACACTTAGCCCTAAGTGTTGTCCCAAACGCAACAACTGTTCCTTTTCAAGGAATCAGGGTCGGGATCGTCAACAAATGTCTCAGGTTTAAAATCTGCCATGTTAAGATGTTAAAACAATAACAAAACACCACTGAGATAAGTCCTGTAAACAATGTATTGTAAACAATATGTTATCTTGTAAACAATGTATGATAAAGCAATGTGTCCAGGTCAAGGCCTAATAAATTTTCAAAACTATTAAGCCTCCCAGACGAGCCCACAATTTTATTTTAAGGAACCTAATATCAACAGATCACGTACGCGTGATGAACATAAATTTTGTCAAGGAGATAAAAAAATCAGATTATGTAACACTAGGCAGCGTGAAATGACTAGGGGAATGAATAAAGAGGTCAGTGTTTTTTTTGTTCACAAATAACTATAATTTATTCTTAAAACAACCCTAACATTACAATACACTAAATCAATACAATGACACAGTATAACATTAGTATAACAGCAAATCAATAAAATCACACAGAAAAAAAAAACAAAGTGCCCAGTGCCTGGTTACCACCACTGTCACAGCAATAAGTCCTTTAAAATGAATAAGCCGGAAGAACAGTTCACACAAATTCTCTCGAAGAATAACAGTCCAATGTAAAGCTCTTGTAGCAATCCCGAAAGTAAACTGAAGACCAAATAAGATTCGTCACAAATCCAGAAGAAAATCTGAAGAAAATCTATAATTTCCGCACTTATCGGAATAGGTCCCACAAACTGACATACACGTATCTGTGTCCGCTGGAATATTCTCTCACCTTTCTGTCGGCTCTACAACATAGCCTCTATTTATATCCTTTCCTCCGAAAACTCTAGAAAATTTCCTTTCACGAACAATCCATAATACACAGTACGCATGCTCAAAGTTCATACTAGAACGGGAACGCCGTGTCAGGGTTCACACGTTGGACAGCCCGGCCCGGCCAGGCGATGCTGCCGTGGCAACGAGCTACGCAAACCAAATGTCAACAACACATGGAACATCCGCGTGCACAATAAAACAATCATATGTAAATATATATATATATATATATATATATATATATATATATATATATATATATATATATATATGTAATATAATTATACAAAAAATAGATGAATCAAACTTTGTCAGACATGTTTATTACACCTGTAGTTACGTGCCACATGTTGTTGCAGTCATCAAGTAAGATTGTTTTATCTATATATATTTAATTTGTCAATTGAGCAGGGAATTTCCATATTTTCTCATAGTTGCTAAATCGCTTTCTTTACTTAAAAGAAATAAAAGTAAATAGCATAGTGATGACAGGTTCATTATTACTCGCAGACGCGCCTATAGTCAATAGAGGTATCGTTTATCAATTAAGTTTGACGAAACCAAGCATTTTGCTTTAATTGACAAAACCATGAACCAGCTTTGGATGTTGACTATATTATCCGTTCATTACAAGATAAATTCGCACTAATTGTTACAAAAAATGCCATGTTACCGATTGATAAATCACACGTACAGTGTTTAGTTTACTGTATGCCCGTGTATAGCTCTTTATATATGAATAGTTTGATATGCATGACTCTGTCTTACCGTGTAGCTACGCGTATGATTTATAACTTGTGACCAATGTGGTTCAAGCAGATGTACTCAAAATCCCATTTTGATATCATTTAAGACATATGCTTAAAAATTCCCTGGAATTCTTACTTTTTTCCACAATAACATGAGGTGAGTGTTTGATGTAAACCGGTCGGCACTTATATGGACACTGTCATCTTTGCAGTGACTTCAGCTTTAGAAGCCCCCCCCCCCCCCCCCCCAACGCAACTAAAATAATACATATTAAGGTTTTTTTTATAATAGACAATGTCCTCACCACATTTTCAGGGAAGAATAAAACAAAACACAAATATTACTGGATTTAGTTCATTTATAAATACTGTCCATAAAGTAACACCTGCACTAGGCAATCAAATCAAGGCCCCGCCTCTGTACTGGACGCAGTATTGACTCTTCATATATACCAAATCCATGTTGAAGTTCGTTGACCTGACCTGAAATGCTGCAGAGCGACCTGGCTTTGACACCACCTAGTGAATTTACTTTTCTTGGCGGGTTCAGATGGATAAAGCTGTAAAACCAAATCATATATTCATCAAATAATTGTGAAGGGTAAGGAAAGCACCTTGAGTTAATTTAAATGGTTCTAGATATAACACTTCCTAGATATTAAGTAAAGAATTTGATACATCTAATCAATTATTACTATCGGGCACACTGATCAAAGATGCTTCTGTCAATATGCCAAACAATGTATCTGTTACATGAAAATTTTATCGAGTTGTAAAACCATACAAGTTGGAATTCCACAGGGCTCTGTCCTCGAAGCAAGTTTATTTTATATCAATGGTGATATTAATCTATCTAATATATACATTTTATTTCATTTGCAGGTAACATTTTTAATAATGAAAAAATTGTCTGCAATATGTTATGAATTGTAATAACTATTCTATGACTGAATACTATTAAACGTATGCTTAACACAGAAATTCTTGTGCGTTAATGTCTGTGTTGGTTTGAAAAGGTCCCAAAATGTTTTCAAGAATTTTGATGACATTGGCTGAAGAAGAAAAGGTATAGGAGTGGGGGGGGGGGGGGGGGGGGTTTAACCAAAATGGTCTCGTTTTGTATGCTGTCCTTGTTTCTGTTTTGTTTGCTTCTCAAAAATACATCGACCCCCCCCCCCCCCCCCGTTTCCCAAATGTGATTTCTTCTTCCAATCCTATGGTCCGTTCTACAAATGCACATAAAAGCAATAAAGAACGCTCTAGATACTTTGTGGACAACACAGTACATTTACAACTTTCATCGGCTTGTGAGGACATCGTTATCTGACATCGACTACATTGAATCGGTTGCAATGTACTGTAAGATACAGAGACCTACCACCCCTTTTTCACTATAAGTGGACTGACCCATTAAGTAGGCTGCCCTAAGGGTCATGGCGGTGGAGGCCTCACTTAGTGTCTTGCGCCTGAATGAGATAGTCGCGTGACATCTATCCAGCCGTTGATGAGAAGGATTGTAACCTGGTTGATATGCCTGCTTCTTGTAAGACGTCAGTTAGTCAAGTTATCGTGAGGTACTAAGGCGATAAATGTTAATCGACATAAGGGGAAACATTTTGGTAGTACCAACCACAGCATGTTCAGCTGGAAGTATAATATATTTCTCCTTTAGTGTAACAACCATTCGAAACTGGGACAGACCTTTTGGCTATTTTTGTAATTAAAAACATCATTGGTGGCTAATATGCATGTGTGGGTACATACTATTATTATTATTATTATTATTATACGTTTTATATTTTTGTGTATGAAAACATAGTTTTCTTTTATTTTCAATTATGAACCATTAAGGTTACTTACAGGTACATGGAGAGGGTATAGAAGGAGGATACCCCCTCCCATATTGGAAAATGTTTTAAATAAACAGTTTAAAGAGGACATTGTGAGGCAATTTTCACAAAAAAAATTAGATTTCCTGTTCCTGAAAAACTGTTCCCTTATGTCTTTGCGTTATGTAGTCAAACTGTAGAGAGGTTCAATATTTCTTATATATATTTCTTCAAAATTACGATATAAAATTTCAATCGTTTTTAAATATGTTAAATTCAATGGCGCAAAGGCGCATTTACGTTTATAATTTGCAAAATATTATCTTATAAATGTAATGCTCAGAGTGAGTTCACTGATATGTTGAAGTCTTATGTTAAACTTTGCATTATACCATGGTCCGTGGTCCCGACAGCACAAAGGACTCCTAAGAGCACAGATCTCGAGTTCGAGTACCGGTATCACCAGAGAGGGGTGATATTGTTCATGGTGACCCCAACCAGAACCTATAGTGCTCTGCAGTTGTTCTGCAGCTGTTTATAAATATCCTCATCCTAAAATAATGAATTTGAAAGTAATAAACTGCAGGTATATGAAATCTAATTGCTAATTAATAAAAAAGAAATATGAAAAATGAAAATTATCACGAATATTGGGAAATTAGGTAAAACTAGAGATATTTCAGTTCAAAGGGGGCCTCCTCTGGATCCGCCACTGATAGCAAACGCAATTTAATGCATATATATATATATATATATATATATATATATATATATATATATATATATGTATATATTATCATTATTAGACTGAGTGAAATTCCGAAAGGACGGCGAGTACTGGATGCGACCGGGGGGCATGGCCCTCTGCGGCCCCCCTTGGCTACGCCCCTGCCAAATATTTTATAATGACAGGATAAAGCATACTTTACTTGGATGTTAAACTGAATATGAAACAAATATATGTCCGGATCGATACAGCGCAAGCTGACGAATCGCACTCATTATCGACTCAATATGACAGTCGACGTCACGGGTGTGGATGATAATCAATTAAGTCACACCATACACTGAATTACATGAAGCATCCTCATGAATAAATTCATATATGTAATTGTCTGTAGCAAGATTAACGTCAGTCTGATCCATCTGGGTTAGAAAAATCATTGGGTACAAAGGAGAGAATAATGCCTGACCCATGCTTCCGGTGCTAACAGAGAGTCTCACCACACGGATTTGGAACAAAGAGGGGACATTTTCATAACTCTTCGTTTTTGGGATTAAGAAGGAATTTTTATTATTTAGGGATTTAATCTCGTACATGGAATCTAAGGTCCGATACCAGAACCGGAAAATTCGGGATTCAAAACATAATTCCAAGGTCAGCCATGCCGTTAGTATTTATGTTCTACTACAATATGCAAGGTGCCTCCACGTGCAGGACGAACGGTAAAGAACCATACATTAGTTATATAATTTACCGGCAGGTGGCATTACCGGCCGCAAAGTTTACAATCCTCCCTAATCCAGCTCGAGTCCAGTCTATTTAAAAGCACTGTGGTATAGGCTCTGACAAGACTGCGTGGAATCCATACCGTCGAATTAACGCTGATACCTGCGATATTATTTGGCCGTTTGCATAGTCCACATTTCTAATACTGGCCATTTATCCCATGTATTGTTATGAACATATGAAGGGGTTTTATCTGCGTGTCTTTTTCCATGTAATCCTTGATCACTTGTTCGCTTATAACGCATGGAAATAGACATCAGACTTTATAACGTGTCAGTCTTTAATAATAAGTTTCTCCTAAATTAATGCTGGTCTGTAGGGGTGGAGATTACCGGAGAACCCGGAGAAAACCACGGCCTTGGCCGGGCACCTACAACTCACTCTCATAGCCAGGCCGGGCATCGAACCCGGGTGGCCAGAGGAGAAAGCTGGACTTTTCAACCATCCACTGTCCTTGACCCCCTAACTTATCTTAATTTCAGTTTTTTTTTTATTTCCAAAGTTTTTATTTCAGTAATTTTTTAATAGTAAATAGTATGTGACGGTTTTATTCTCCATTCACTTGACACTCCTTGTACAATTTTCAATTCAAGATATAATATTTTTGTGTCACGGAAGTATCATATCCATGACAACTACAAAACATTTAGATTTGGACTAAGGGTTTTTAGAGCTGTTAAAAAAAAACGGGGTTTTTTTTTCATCCAGAGGGAAAAAATCAGCTGATAGCATGCTTTTGCAAATTAGCTCAAACATGGTATCTGTCGATTAGAATATGGGGTCAATTTTGGCGTCTGACCTCAATTGCGGACATTAGGTCATGTTCAGATGTAATACTGTATATGTATGTAAGTATGTATGTATGTATATATATATGTGAATATATATCAATGTAATACATATAGAAGTTAAATTTATCAAGTGAAAGTGCTCTACCATGTAGATGAGTATTAATAATGTAGCATACATAGTTAGACTTCATAATATTGTAAGAGAGTTCTGTTTAATAAGGTCTTTTTTTGCAGATTTTCAATACATTTAAGTTAAGTCTGTCGAATGTATGAGACTGAATACGTTCTACTCCATCTCAAATATTAACTATAGGTGCATTTGTACAGTATTACTTGATTGAAATTATTATGGCCCCTCGCCTTAATTATTCATTATGTAATTCATTCATTATTACGCTTACGTTTATTTATCATTAATACCAAACTATTGAGAAAAAGTATCTATATTATAATTTTTATGTTCATTCCTTCATACATGACTACATACACAAACACAAACGTGCCCTCCTATACACACGTGCACACTCCCATGCACTCCCATACACGTGCCCCCATTGACGAATACTTTTCACTTTTGGAAATATTTGGTGATCATGAAGTACATGAATCTGGTTCTATAATTATATACCTGACAATTTATTCCTAATTATATATATATATATATATATATATATATATATATATACATTTATTTATTTATTTATTAATATACATGCAAACACTAGAGACCCCTGATGGAAAGATAAATTACTAAACACAGAAGGCTACGATTCCGCCTTACCGTTCACATGCCGTATAACAGTTGTAAAAATAATGTACGTACTTTATTTTCTTATAATTTTATTTTTTTTTTCTTTATGCATGTAGCGCACAATATGTGTATGCGTGTGTAAAAGCATACATTAAAGATTGACATAATATTAATTTGTCCTATTCAGGGTGGACTTTAAGGAACCGAAATATTCTTGAATATATAATTACATTTTTGTGTCATTATTGCCTTCATCAATGGTGCATGAAAATATTCGTTTCATCAGAAGTGTCGCAGCTTTTGTGTAATGCATAATAAATAAAAAAAACGCCCTTTATAAAAGCCATTCTCAAGAAATATATAAAAACTTATGAAAATTAATATTGTTTTAATTTCAAAAATTAGAAAAGTATAAATCTATACGAGATATGTGAGAGAAAGACATAAGACATACATACAGACAGGTAATATACATGTATGTATTATATGTATATTTTACAGGATCTCAGTAGGCCTTTTTAAATATACATGCCTCCTCCTTGAAGACGTGGATTATTTGATTTTTATAAACTAACTCCTCTGTCACGCCGCTTTCCATTTCTCGTCTGTCAACAAACGGATAATATCCTTTTATCTTTGAGCATCTGATCGTCTGTATCGGATTTTCTATTTTCTCTTGATGCTGGTGATCCCATGAGCTGGAAATGCACAGATTGATGTCATATTTTTTATTTGTAAATTCCCAAGAACACCGCGGGGCAAACAGAGTGAGATTCGCAAATGGCCGCTTCCTCAAAGGGAATACTGTATCGGTGTTGAACGTCCAGTCGGTGTATGTTACATCACGTAATGTCTTCCCAGAGATCTGGTAGAAAAATATATCTATGAATGGCCAGCTCCATTGAAGGGGTGGTCTGGCTGGAATTGATTCCGATGAATAAAACTTCCATTGATTCATGCTTTCTGTACTGTAAAAGTAATATTTAGGAGCGAGGCTTTGAAAAACTTTAATGATTTTCTCCCTGTCGTAAAAGTTAACCATGACGTCAACATCGTCGTCCCACATGATTGGACCGTGATGACGTAACGAGCCAATCAGCGTTCCCCCATACATAAAGTACGTCAGGTTGTTACTTTCCATTGTTTTTGCGAATGTTGCTAATATATCCAAATAAAGATGGAAGTAATTAACCTCAATGGCGGGGCGAAAGGCCTGATATTTCTCTGGAAGTGCAGCTGGTCCGAGCAGGTAGAGCTGGTCCCACAAATTTTTACTTGTCGTTTGTGAGTTGCTTATACTAATCTGTTGTTCATTTTCCGTGTTTCTCCAACGACTTCTCCAAGTGTTTCCGCTGCTGAATTTTTCAAGCATTTTAGTTGTAGATTTCATAACACTTTTCCTTAACCTGAATTCATTATATTGTGCCTTAACGTCAAGGGGGCTCCTAACTGTTGTTTGTCTTGCCGTGTTTCTCCTAAGATTTCTCAATATCCTTCGGTATTTGGGATTACCAACTGCCTCATTTATATATTTCCGACTACTTTTAAGGGTTTTGTGTATATATATTTGAGTCTTAAAGTTAGCAGTTGGCGAAATAGCTGGTTCCTTTGTTGTATTTATTCTTAGATCTCGCCAGGTGTTACGAAAATTCTGAGATGCTTTAGCTGTTTGTTCTATATATATACTTTCCTTTGTTTTTTGTTTATAATGTTTGGTCGAATGACGAGGTATGCCCCAAAATGGTGGTTCCCTGCTGTTGTCAGTTGTGATTGCCTTCTTATCTTCAATTATCACCGTGCCTTTATTTTCTCTATGCACAGGAGACAAATAAAAAACGCTTTTGTACAAAGTGTATACTATGCAAGCTAATACCAATAATACGGATATATACTTCTTATATAACATGGTTCCCTCAAGTATGGTCCTTGGTTAGGTTGCCGCGTGACGTTCACATCGTGCATCCTTACATTTTTACATCGTGCCTTATGAACGTATCCTCCTACGGTGTTACCATACTGTGTACATTAATCACGACTCTCCCCTGCTCTTCATGTCCTCTTAACCCTTGATGGCACACTCTAAGAAAAAAAAAATAAAAGAAAGCTCAGTATTGTAATAAACAACGATTATATCTCCAGTATCCCTTTTCCGTTGTTTTAAACCATAAAGCGATATTTATTCACGATAATCGTTCAACGGTTCCTGTTCTAATGTTTCTATTCAGTGAAAACTGATAAAAATTATAAAAGTGAATTGATTATATTGCCAGTATATATTCTAAAATAGTATATGGACTATTAACAAGGATCAATATACAGTATCAGACCATTGGCGCTTAAATAAACGCAGTTTTACGCTTCAGGTTACGGGCCGACCATGCACCAGCTTCACTTACCAGGCGTTCTTTCCCCTCTGCACAATACTGTGCTGGTACGCTGGCAACAAAAATATGATTTACCGACTAACACTTAATATATAATTAAACAAACCTGTTGCAATTATGAAAACCACTTCAACAGCGTGTGTCCAGTTTGTTCACCGATATGTGTAGATATTGTCCCAACCACCGCGATTATAAGATTAATTAAACGTGTTCTGATTGATTTTCCTGGATTTTCTCAATAACTACACGCTACCTAGTCTTTTAATTACCAGAAGTATCATCGTATTGAGGATAATATCTTCTTCACAGATATGGTTTAAGAGGTTGTGTCTTATTGGACTGCCTCCCAGCAGGATTACGCAATTCCGTAAATAAGGGCTATTTATGTATACGGATTAATATAAAGTCACTTCACAGTAAACTGTTTCTGTGATCATTCAAATTCTTAACGTAGCAGAAGAAACGTCGATTAGTGGCAGCTTACATACCGAGGACGGTAAGTTCCTAATTTCATATGTTATTCTTAACATCAAATTTATGGCTATATCTTCTTCACGGGCTTAGGCCAACTTGATCGGGTTAAACGTGTTGCGTCTTATCGGGCCGCGTCCAAGTGGGATTACTCAAATCCGGCATACAAGGGTCATAATCATGTGTATACTAGGGACTGTATAAAGTCATTTCACAGTTGCGGTTATCAAGTTTGTAACAAATCACGATAAGCACTCTTACAATGTAAAGTAAAATTGCATAACCTTACCTACAAAAACACAAACATTCGATTAAAATCATACTCACCAGTGTTGCAGTGTGGAGCAAAAATATATGGGGAGCACTCGTGATGTAATGAAAGCTCTAAAGGACGGATTGAACGTTGTCTGTGTGTACACGGCAGCAGCATGACCAGCCAGCCGCTGTGTGTTACCAGCTACCAGCACTGTTCAGCGTTAGTCTGAATGACCTACTTTCACTGGGTTGCTTTTATCGCGCGTAACCTCCCCACTTCCTCGTGTCTTTTTATCCAAGATTTATGAGCCGGTCTCATATTGTTTGTTCAGTCAAGAACACATATTTCCTTGTCAAAGATAAGCTTCTGGGCTTTTTGGTTAAGATCAAAGTGTAGTATATATATAGCGTAGGTAAAGATAAAGAGTGCCGCCTTTTAGATAGACTAACTTGTTTATTAACACACGCGCTTTCGAAGCGTACAGGTTTCTTCGTCAGGTGGTAATTAAGTGGGAACGTGTAGAGAGATGTTATATGATAGAACGACAATGTATACAGTTCATAATGCCGGAAACAGTGTATTTACATGCTGATTAGATATTTAGTAATATTATAACCATGATGCCCTGTGTGGACGTGGCACAGTGCAGTATGCAGCGCCTCACTTTGGAATTCCGCGAAACCGCATGAAGGTCGGCGTCATCCATATATTGACGTCACGTCGAAAGATCGCTTGGTCCAAACTGCGACCCTCTGTGGTACAGCTTGCCATATCCAATAGTGGTCCCTAACCAAATCGCCTGTCAAATGCCAAAATCGGTCCGATTAATCGGTCGACGCTGTGACCCGAGCCGGATACCCAACTCTACTCTTTTCCAGTGCACTGTCCGGCTCATGAGTTGTCTCTCCCGCCCTAACCATTGGGCCCCTTAGATTTCCGTGCTTGGCCGTCTGTATGCAAAGGGAAAAAATAAACTTAAACGTAAGATATATAATAAAGCTAAATAATTTTTTTCCTCGGAAAATTTTCTTTTTGCGATCACAATCACTAATATTTTACAACATCTCAAAATCATCTTATCTACAACATTACATAAACATCCTGTTTACAACATTTCATAAACATCTCGATAAGCAATCAGGAAGTACATTGTCTTTTCCTTTAATGTGTATGATATCAATATTGTAATCCTGTAAAAACAAACTCCATTTCAACAATCTTTGATTTTTACACTTCAACTTGTTCATAAACGTGAGGGGATTGTGATCACTGAAGACAATGATAGGCCTGACTGATGAGGTGACATAAACTTCAAAATGCTGCAACGCCAAAATCAAAGCCAAACATTCTTTTTCAATAGTGGAGTATTTTTTCCGGGTTGCATTAAACTTTCTTGAGAAATGACAAATTGGATGATCTATGCCATCCTTTCCTTCTTGTAACAACACTGCATCAGCAGCAGTATCACTAGCATCTACAGCTAACTTAAAAGGTACAGAAAAGTCTGGAGCTGCTAAAACTGGTGAACTTTGCAGAATTTCTTTCAAATTCAGTTCAATCCATACAAACTTTTGTTTCTTCTTTAACAAATTAGTCAAAGGTTCAGCTACAGCGGCAAAATTTGGACAAAACCTCCTGTAGTACCCAACCATACAAAGAAAACGCATTATTTGCTTTTTGTTCTCTGGTCTAGGAAATGCAGAAATAGCACTTATCATAGCAGCAACAGGTTTTACCTGCCCCTGCCCCACAATATGAACCAAAAAATGTTACTTGTGCATGACAAAACTCAGATTTTACTAAGTTGACGGTCAGACGTGCTTCACTGAGTCTTTCGAAGAGGTTGCTAAAAATTTGCAGATGTTTCTCCCAGGTGTCGCTGTACACGATAAGGTCATCAATATATGCGTCGCAGCCCTGAATGTCCTTGACAACCGTATGGACGAGGCGCTGGGACGTGGCTGGCGAGTTCTTCATGCCAAACGGCATAACTTTATACTGGTACAGTCCTTGCGGCGTCACAAATGCGGACACTTCTTTCGCTCGTTCTGTCAGCGGAACTTGCCAGAATCCTTTTAGCAATTCAAACTTGGAGACATATCTGGAGCTACCGACTCTTACAATACAATCATCGATCCTCGGAATCGGGAACGTGTCAGTCTTGGTGACAGAGTTCATTTTTAGATAATCTGTGCACATACGGTAACTTCTATCAGGTTTTGGCACAAGTTACTCTTACTAGGTTCAATAAAATCATTGTCCAGCAAATATTGAATCTCATCCTGTAGATTCTTTTGTTTTTCTGGCTTTTTCTATCTATTCGCAAGTTTCCAGCAGTCAGATATTAGATGACCTTCCTTCTTGCAGTAATTACAGATTTTCTTTGAAAATGACTGGTCTTTGTTGGACTTAGACACAGTGGACGTGGACTGAGGTGTAGCTATGGGCTTTGTTGAACTATCAGGACTACTAGTACTGGGTGACTGCGATGTAAACTTCTTTTGACCATACTGTTTTACATTCTTGTTTGTGAATGACTGGTTTGATTTGCTAGTAAAGGACATTTTGTGTGTCAATGAATGATCATTAGCTAATTTAGCAGCAATGTCAAGTGTTTCAGGACTTTTCTCATCGAGAAAAGTTTTAACATCTGCGTTAATGCAGCGATTAAATTCTTCAAGCAAAATCAACTGGCGCAAATTGTCATAATCTTTCATTACATTTTTAGAACTACACCAGCGATCAAACAACTGCTCTTTTGTCCTAGCGATTCGACGTAGGTCTGATTTTTGCGCTTTTCCCAATTTATAAATTTCTGGCAAAAGCCTCTGGAACTAACTCATAACCTTTTAGGATTAACCGTCTTACCAGGTCATAGTCAGCAAAAGCGTCTACTGAAAGTTCTGTATAGATTTCTCTGGCCTTGCCAGTCAATACACTTTGTAACAGCATAGTCCAATTTTTCCTAGGCCATTTTAAATTTTCAGCTACCTTCTCAAAGTGTAAGAAATATTTATCAACCTCTCTTTCTTGAAAAGGTGGGGACAAGACTAATGTGTTTAGCAACATCAAAACTGTGAGTTTGGGCAGCACGTAGACTATGTTCTAGTTTAAGTCTTTCAAACTCCAGTCGTTTTAACTCAATTTCTATTTCTTTTTCTAGTCTGTCTCTTTCTAACCGTTCTTCCCTCTCTTTTAATGCTAGCTCATGTTGCATTTCCAACTTTTTAAATTCTAATTGCATAGCAAGGCTATCATTTTTTTATGTTTCAACTTCAGTCTCTTCAATTAAACCTTTGCTAATAAGATCTTGGATGATTTTAGCAATGATATCAGGCTTTCTCAAAGCTTTTTTCACACTTGGCCCTAAGTGTTGTCCAAAACGCAACAACTGGTCTTTTGACAACTGTTCAAGTTGATCAGGGTCCGGATCGTCAACAAATGTCTCAGGTTTGAAATCTGCCATGTAAAGATGTCAAACAATAACAAAAAACCACTGAGATAAATCCTGTAAACAATGTACTTTAAACAATATGTAATCTTGTACACAATGTATGATAAAACAACGTGTCCAGGTTAAGGCCTAATGAATTTGAAAACTATTAAGCATCCCGGACAAGCCCCTAATTTTATGTTACGGAACCTAATATAAACAGATCACGTATGCGTGATGAACACAAATTTTGCAATGGAGATAAAAAAAATCAGATTCTGTGACCCTAGGCAGCGTGAAATGTCTAGGGTAATGAATAAAGAAGTTAGTGGTTTTTTGTTAACAAATATCATAATTTATTCTTAAAACAACCCTAACAATACAATACACTAAATCAATACAATTACACAGTAAAACAGCGTTATATCAACAAGTCAATATAATCACACAGAAAGATAATGGTACAGTACCTCGATACCAACACCATCACCACGATAAGTCCTTTGAATGTAAACTCTCGGAGAATGACAGTCCAGTGGAAAGTTCTTGCAACGACACAGAAAGTAAACTGAAGTCCAAATGTTTAAAATTCAGGAGAAAGTTCTTGAAAATCTATAATTGCCGCATTAGTCGGATAAGGTCCTGACACACGCTTCTGCGTCCGCTGGTATCTGCTCTGCTCTGCCCTCTGTTTCTAGAAACAGCCCCTTTATATACCTTCACACCCCAAGCCGGGAATTTTCCACTTCTCGAACAGTCTATAAGGACCCTACTCAACAGTAAACACGCGTTTAAGGAATTCTCTAGAAAGACATAGCCGTGTGTCTCTACACATACCAGGCTCATCCCGTGACCCACGACCAGGCGTAAAAACCCAAGGCTCACATGACAACGAGAGTTCAACCAGTACGGAGTAAACATATAATGTAACAACAACACGAGTTACGCACATGTCACACAATAAAAGACACCTGTAACAATATATATAACCTATTATATATGTGTGTGTGTGTTTGTGTGAGAGAGAGAGAGAGAGAGAGAGAGAGAGAGAGAGAGAGAGAGAGAGAAAGAGAGAGAGAGAGAGCTGCCGAGTTGACATTGTTTATAGACGTACCTAAAGCTTTTTAATGAATCACGCAACCTCATGTTTTTTTGTGTGGAAAAATAATTAGTAGACAATGTATTCTTCTAGGAAATGTGTTCAGATAACGCAAAATATATTTTAATAATTTTATATATTTGTATGATATATGATATGGAAAATGTTTGCTTGAATTCACCTGCAAATAAGTGTCTTTATTATTTCCTGGGAAGCGGTACCAGATAGAATAATTTAATTTAAAAACTTACCTGCAGATGGCGCTCTATGACAGGGACAGGTGTGGGACGTATGACTGCAAAACACATTAGGCCAAAAAAAAAAAGGTATGGTTGTCATGCACCGGCCGCATCAATTTAACCCCCCCATCAATTTTTTTTTTATTTTCATCTTTCAAGAAGATAAAATAATATAATTTTGATAAGATTTCCTTTGTTATGTAGTGACTTTACCTGTTAAGCAAATAATTCTGTTATTATCATGCTTTTCCTTGATCATATGACAATGACATTTTAATTGAAACCCACCAATAAAGGTAAACAAAAAAAAAGCGCCCGCCCGCACTGATTTCCGAAAAAAAGTGCCTGAGAACCATACCTCTTTTTGCCTTGACCGTCCCCCACCCCGAGGAGTTTTTTTTTCTACCAGTATACTTCACTGCGCTAACGCCGCAGAGAATTCTTGCGAACGAAATAACTTGAAATATATTTATCAGATCTTTATCAAACTTTACATGTGGATTCATTTGGCTGAGAGAACGAGGCTTGTACAAACTGGGTCCATAACCTCTACTATAGAAGAATGGCCACCTTAGGTTACATGTTTTTCCCCGTTTGTCAACATTGCTGTGTTTACAAACATGTTGTTGATAAACACGTTCATACATCATCCACGAAGGGCTCATAAACCACTAGAAATTACCAAATTTCAAATAAGAGATTCTTAATGGGGACTGATATTAGCCTATAATGCTGTTTTGGTTGATTCTTTAAATAAGAGGGATGTATTCTACCTTAAAGATGGGTACTTATTTTCAGACTTCTGATTTCCTTTATTTTCATTTAACGATATGAATGGGGGTTAAACATATGGATATTTGATGCATTCAGAAGGCGCATGATCCCATTTCGGTCTGTTTAATCAATTGTCCAGCTGGTATAATTCCAAAAACCATGTCAATCATTATGACGTAATAATGACTGCTATGTTGCGTTTTGGAAAAGGCCGTTTGCCATTTGCCAGATACCATTTTGATAAAAGAAGATATATTTGATTACGTAGAATTAAACGTTATATTTCACACTATAGCATTTAAAACTCGAAAGGGACTCATGGCGTAACTTTTGACGTAACTCTTAACGTCATCAAACTTGAAAGTAAGGAGCTACCATATACAAAAGCACACTGCACTGCCATAATGAAAACACTATTATTTTTATAGAGCTTTTTTATTAAGATATTACATGAACATCCTTTTCGGTCGTAACAGAGATATACAATGTGCGAAGGCAAATAGCTTCAACCATATAAGTAAAATAAATGCAGACCCATTTTATACGAACTCAGCGATTTATAAGAACACTCGTGAAAGTATTGTAAACAATGGATATACGTTGATTATTGCTCCCCCCCCCCCCCGAATCCCATCAAAAAAAGGGTTAATGAAATTCTGAAAATTACTCTTTGCTTTCCTGTAATATAATGTGATGTCCCCTAAAATCGTTAATACAAGATGGACACCTGGTGATGAACCGAGAACACCTGGCTTTCCCAAAGAACAATTTGTGTTCCATCAAGGCCATCTGGCGTTTCACGATTTGGTGTTTCAACAAGAAATACCTGGCGCCCCTCCTAGAACACAAGGTGGGATCAAAAATTTTACCGGCTTTCCAAAAAACTCCTCCATGTAATGTGGCGTTTTTCAAGAACATGTGGCGTTCCCTCAAGAACATGTTGCGTTCTATCAGGAACATGTGGCGTTCTAACAAGAACTTGTGGCGTTCTATCAAGAACATGTGGCATTCTATCACGAACTTGTCGCGTTCTATCAAGAACATGTGGCGTTCTATCAAGAACATATGGCGTTCTGGAAAGAACATGTGGCGTTCTATCGAGGAAAATTGGCGTTCTATCAAGAAAATGTGGCGTTCCGTCGAAAACATTAGCGTTCTATCAAGAACATGTGGTGTTCTATCGAGAACATTGGCGTTCTATCAAGAACATGTCGCGTTCTATCAAGAACATGTCGCGTTCTATTAAGAACATGTCGCATTTTTTTCAAGAAACCTAGCGTTGCAGCAAAACCACCTAGGAATTCTATCAAAAACACCTGGCTTTCACCAAGAACATATGGCTTTACAGAAATTTCACATGAAGTTTACCCCCCCCCCCCCAAAAAAAAATAACAAAAACAAACAAACAAACAAAAAAACAAACAGCGTTCCATCTAGAATACCTAGTGTACCATCCAAAAACACACGGGGTTTAAAACTAACATCTGGCGACCCAAGAGGTTCAAATGGAGTTCTACCTATAGAACACTGAGCGTTTCATTGAGAACAATTGACTTTCAATTTGTCGTCCATTTAGAACAGGTTGCGCTTCGTGTTACATTGTGCTCCATTAAAATATCATAAAGATATACAGTTTCATCGAGTAATCAA
Source organism: Sipunculus nudus (assembly GCA_026874595.1). NCBI lineage: Eukaryota > Metazoa > Annelida > Sipuncula > Golfingiida > Sipunculidae > Sipunculus > Sipunculus nudus. The sequence goes on along the minus strand of CM049313.1, from coordinate 48,775,405 downwards.
CAGCTCCACAAGGAATACTTTATATATGTCGTCTAAACAAGAACACACACACATATATATAACCATTATTTGTTTAAATGCCCATTTATATGTTTCTTCATCTCACTAAACTACACCAATCTGTTGTTTTACAAAATATACATATATGTATTAAATACCAGCACAGTATAAAGGTGCTCTAGAAGGGTAAAGATTCCAAATACCTGTAATTTATAGGACCCATGATTTGTGTTATATTTTATGTATTCCATCATTTAGACGTTATCAGTGTATGTTATTTGAGGCAGGCTACGAATTAGACTAAAAAATTTACATGCTCCAGGTGCACCCTTGAAACAAAACCTACATGCACCTTAAGATTTAAACATGCACCTTGTAATACTAGTGGGGGAGGGGGGGGGGGGGACAAAAATATTTGAGTGATCTGTATAAAGTATGAAAAATTAAAAAAAAAAAGATATAATATTCTTTATTCATAAGACTGATGACTGTTTTCAACCTTCGTGCTTAAATAATAATATCAGTTATCATGTTTTTAATTCCACGTAAAAAAACTAATAGAGTAAAAATCCAGATAAAAACTAAAAAAAGGCAAGTGTCAGCGGTTTCCAAGATCTGTATAAAATATAAAAAAAAAATTAAAAAAAAGATACAATATTCTTTATTCTTAAGACTGAAGACTGTTTTCAACCTTCGTGCTCAAATAATAATATCAGTTATCATGTTTTAATTCCGCTTAAAAGAACTTGTATAGTAAAAATCAGCGGATGTGAAATGTACCAATGACTGCTGCCCAACTACGAAGTCAACTTTATATATATACACCTACTCTGTTTTCTCCTTAGAACATCCCAAATGGTGTGCTGACCGGTGGTTTTTGTTTTCTTTTTCGGCGGCATTCCGTTTAAAAGGAACGTGCGGGATCGCGGGTAACTGTTGCTCACAGTCAGCGCTAAGCGGCAGGCAGAAATAAGGTCACTTCCGGTTTACTTTTGATATAGTAACAGGTCAAGCCGAAAGAGGTCGCTGTATTAACTATCCCGTGAAGACATCCAGGGCACCTAGTACGATCATAGCCGAAGCCAGCTGACCGACCGAAGTGTCCCGACTCCCGAGTGTCGTGAAGGGTCGCCTCTCAAGACGATCAACGAATGATTAGATAATTAAAGGCAACTGGATATGAATATTTCCATTGATTTAGACATAATTATGGAAATACAAAATACTGCACCAACATTTTTTTCATTGTCATTGGTTTATAATACGTGCACAGGGTGCACCCTCGGTACGATTTCTACGTGCACAAGAGAAAATGTACATGCAAACGTGCACGTGTGCACCCTCTATTTCGCACCCTGTTTGAGGTCATCTACAATCTGGACTTTATCACATATTCTTTGATTGAGGTGATCCCTAATGTGTACTTTATCAAATATGCTTTCTGTACAATTAATTTGTGTATCACAGTAAGATCCCTGTTTGCATATCACAGTAAATGTCATACCACAGAAACTTGTTAAAAAGTCCAAGCTAAAACATCTTTTAAAATATAAACCACAGAAGAACAATATAATATGAGAGAACCTATACATATATGGTGCACTAACTTTGTCTTGTCTTCTTTTAATGCACACACATGTGCAGTAACAACAATCTTTATATACCACCTACGGTCTTGCGGCGTATTAATACACTAAGGATTCCTGTTCCCGATTCATCCTATTCAATTGCCTTATGAAGTAGTCAGAAGCAGATCCAAGGGGGGGGGGGGGTTCCAGGGGGTCCGGACCCCCCCTTTTTTTCACCCGAAGCAACGTTTTTTAAAGGGTTTTAGACGAAATTTTGCGACCTGAACCCCCCCTTTTTCGGACCTGATGTCCTTTTTTTTTTAGGAATTTCATTAGTCCTCCTGGGTTGGACCCCCCTTTTCCTAAATCCTGGATCCGCCCCTGGTAGTTAATGTCTTACAACCAGCAAATACTAAATCGTAGTTTGCAGGAAACAAAAATCAGTACAAGGATGACATATATGCTGATACACTGATATTGTGTTCTGAATTATCACAGCTGACAGTACAATCTCTTGATCGCGGATTGAACAAACTCGGGGGTTCTGCTTCCGTTACGCTCCTGTAATTCACTTCCGGTGACGTAAGGAGCCCATGATAACCGTAAGCTTTTATCTCACTCAAAGACTTTCCGGAAAACCTTTAACTTAAGATTTCACCCTTTTTTTGCACGTTTGATCTCACTCAGAGCAATCATCTGTACAACATGTGAGCTTGTGTTTATGGTTGTATGATCTTACAAAAAATAAACACACATATGTTATAAAGTAAACAAGGTACACATTAAAATGTAAAAACCATTGTTAGCGGATCCAAAGAGAGGCGTTGTCGTCAGAAGACTGTATTATCTTTTAATATCTTATATCGTATCTATATGACAAAAAAACAATGTTTATATGTATATAAACTCTGACTGGATTTCTTTCATTTATGTACATGTTCAAACTAATGAAATTGTTCATATTCTGCTCCAAGTTTACACGGGACCCGTAGCTCCCTCAGACGGTCAATTCGCACACCTTAATTTTGCGTGGGGTAGTGTTTTCGCCCTGGAGCGCCAGGTAGCGCCCCTGTCGGTCCCATATACAGTTGATTTTGTAGGTTTTCGTGAGCAGGCTCTCATTGTCGTCCAAGATGGTGCCACACAGCTTGGTGTCCTGTCGCAAACGCTGACGTACGTTGCCATGGAGATCCAGGTCATCTCCAACCATTGCACGGAGACGGCCGTGGAAAGAACCTGAAAGTAAAAGTACTTACGTTGATTAATTTATTATATGTATATGTTCATGTATGCAAGTATGGATTGTAATCCAGGCCACTCCATAAATGATCTTTTAAAATGTCATGCAGAATCCTCGCTCCTATATTTCACGGATCAATTTTGTTATAACTGTGCACCAAGGCCTGGGTATTTTTTTGCTAGTTTCTGCTTTTGCATCAGTCTATTCTTGAAAACCATTACGGGTATTAATAATGCAATATTTTTTTTCATAGAGGTATAGTTCAAACTGGATCGTTCGGCCTGAGATTTTTTTTTTTCAAAACGTGGTTTGAATAATAGGTGAAACAATGTTTTTTCCTTTCATCGGATATCCAAGGGACCACTTAACAGGAGCCACTATTCACGGGAGCGGCGTATAACATACTTGTTAAGCGAGACATGTTGAAAAGTCAGGCGATTAGAATACCAATAGTGCACATTTACCAAAACAACAAGGATGTACTGATTTCAGATCAATGATGTTGCAAAAGTCAACCGAAAATTGCAAGTCACGTGATACCTTGCAATGGCGGTTTCAGGAGTTTAGAAAGGGGATGAAGTTCACCGTTAACTAATTGGCTAAGGTGTCCTTTAAAATCTTCATAGGTAGACCTGAATATTGTAATCAGACATATAAAACATATATAAAACGTGTTATTAATTATATTAATTAATTCCTCCAGTCACTGCTAATCACAATGTAAGCAAGATAACTGAAAAAGAAACCCATGCATGTATTTCGCAGTTTGCATGTACACAAGAACGGGTCAGAGAACGACGTCTGGCCAGATGTCCAAGAAACGGAAAGGTTCCAAAAAAGTCGAATAAACAGCAAATGCAATATCTTCCAACAAAGAAGCGGGGTTAGATTAGTGTATTTACACAGGATTATGGAAAAACCAATGTACTTTTTTTCTCTCTATACAACAACGCATAAATGTTCAAAAAAACGGTATAAACAAAACAAGCTATAAACAAAAACAAATTACACGGAGGATAACATAAATCTAAAGATATCATTCATTCGATAAATACCATGGCAGAATTCATCTTGACGAGTCATTTCTCTGCCCTTAATTAAGGCATGTTGCTATAAACATTTAAGTACATTTTTTTCGCAATAATACGTTGTCATATATTTGAAACTTTATTCGAAAGCGACACTGGTTTTGTTACTTTTAACCTTGTCACTGGCTCCTTTTTAGTAAAATCGCATGCCATGTAACCGTTTCCATACACTTTTGAAATCGCTAAATTGTATTAAATTATTTGTTCAAAATAACTGAATAGTCTAGGAAACGCTTTATAAAGAACGTCACATGTAATTTAAGAAAAATATTATTGATTTCTCCTGGACCTGGGGCGTTTGTAAAATATGGATTCGAAATAGCAATGTTTACATCAACAGACACGGTAACAGAAGATATGGTTAAGGTTATGGATTCCATAAACGACAATTTTGAATCTGCATCCTTAATATTATTTTACATTTTTTCATCAGAAGGAGAGACATATTGAACATGTTTATTCTGAAAACAACTGACTGCTTATCATCCACCAATACCTAATGGGTGTGGAAGGATCAGATAGTATGTTCATATTAAACATATACTTTATGTAGGATTTACGATTTTCCAGGTGGAGAGTATTTCTAATTCTTTTATAGGCCAACGAGTGTTCTTGTATGTTTGACCGACGGAACCTACACCAAGCCCTATTTCTTTTCCTAATCTAATGTTTCAGTCGACTGTTCACCCAAGGTTGATCGATACTTTGTTATTGGGGACAAACTCATTTACTAACTTAATAACATAGTATTGTTTTTGATACAATGGTGGGGCTGGGGATGTCCCGACCTGTATCACAAGCAGTTGCTGATGCGCGTGGCTGATAATGTTCCAAGACCAGTTTGATGATAGAAGTCTTTATTCAATATCAAGCGGTCTGGCACGGTCTCTCTCTTAGAGAGCCGCCCAGTCCCTCCGCAAAGCACGCACTACAGACAGTTTTGTTACAGAGCTGTCACGTGACATGTGAGATATACATATGCATATTTCTGCATTTCGTCATAAAGGCGAAACATTTTTGGATGACCCAAAGTAGGTCACAATAACATCTGAGTTGTGAGTGTACTTTAAAAGTTTCATCAGATTCTATTGGATGAAAGTACTCTGGAAAATCCCAAGGCTGACCCGACATACATCCAGTTATAGACTGACCTGCAGTGCTAAACAAAACTAAAAATAAACATGCCTGACGATCCCAATGTAAAACTAGTGGCCCATGGGCCATAACGCTCAGCTGAATTCAAGGAATGTTGAAAATATTCCAAGATGGATGGACATGCCCAATTTCAGACCAATACCTTGAATCACTCCTGAGATATGAGCAATTTTCACCCAAAGCAGATGTACGGATGGATGCCACAGGAAAATGATTGCAGGTGGCTCCACCAGTCATGAGTACAAGATAGGGGTGTCCAAGATTTATGAATTTGGACAATTTCAGGCTAATATGGTAAGTTACTCCTGAGAAAAGGGCATTTATTTATTCTACAAAACCGGATTGCGCCATCTGTCTGGTTTAACAGAAAACTTTCGAAGATGGATGGACATGGAAAATTTCAGACCCAAATCTTGAACCATTCCTGAGAAATGAGCAATTTTCATCAAGAGCAAATTTTCCGATGAATGCCACGCGAACATGACTGCAGACGGCGCCACCAGTCTTGTTAACGAGATGAAGGTGTTAAGGATCTATGAACATGCACAATTTCAACCTAATCCATTGAAGAAACCACTAAGACGAACAGAAGGCAAATGCACAGATGGACACTACGCAAAAAGTATTGTAGGTGGCGCCGCCAGTCGCAATTAGGAGATAGAAAGATCCTAGATCTATGGACATGCAAACTTTCAGCACATTACATCGAGCCACCCCTAAGATATTGGCTGTTATCTAAAAGACACACAGATTCATATGGCACAGAAAAGATTGCCGGTGGTACCATCAGAATTTGTTAGGCACAACAACATAGGTGAAGGAACAACTATGCTAGGTTTCGGAAAGATCAGTCCAAGGGTCTCAGAGGAGTTCTTTTGAAACTAACGCAGAGTTTTTGTATCACATTTTTACTTATTCTATTGGGTACTTAGCGAGGAGGATATGGGTAACAGAGACCGTATTTCAGATTTCTATAGAGACTTTTCATGGACCTCCTTTGATGTCAAGTTAGAAAAATCAAAGTCCAGCTGTTAAGATTTGTGCCCTGTTAACAGATGACAGCTTCTTTGAAGGTATCAAAAATAGAGAAAATAATTGTAAAAATTAGAAAAATACACATGGTGCCACCATTTTGCAGGAACTGATAGAACACTCCATGACTAAAATTCATGCAAAGAATCATGGTGATCAATGCATTAGTTATTCAGATACTTGGGCTTTTGTATCAAATTTTTAATTATTCTGAGGGGTACTTTCAAGACCCATAGCTCGGAGGATATGGGTGTTACGGAACCTAATACAAACAGATCAGGTATGCGTGATGAACACAAATTTTGTAATGGAGATAAAAAAATCAGATTCTGTAACACTAGGCAGCGTGAAATGTCTAGGGGAATGAATAAAGAAGTCAGTGTTTTTTGTTAACAAATAACTATAATTTATCCTTTAAACAACCCTAACAATACAATTCACTAAATCAATACTATTACACAGTAAAACAGCTTTATAGCAACAAGTCAATACAATCACACAGAAAGATAATGGTACAGTACTTCGATACCAACACCATCACCACGATAAGTCCATTGAATGTAAACTCTCGGAGAATGACAGTCCAGTGGAAAGTTCTTGCAACAACACAGAAAGTAAACTGGAGTCCAAATGTATAAAATCCAGGAGAAAGTCTTTGAAACATGTATAATTGCCGCATTCTTCGGATAAGGTCTTAGAATCTGACACACGCTTCTGCGTCCGCTGGTATCTGCTCTGCTGTCTGCCTCCTGGTTCTAAACAAACAGCCCCTTTATATACCTTCACACCTCAAGCCGGGAATTTTCCACTTCTCGAATAGTCTTTAAGGTCTTGCACAACACACGTTTAAGGAATTCACTAGAAAGACATAGCCGTGTGTCTCTACATATTAGGCTCATCACGTGACCCACGACCAGGCGTGAAAACCCAAGGCTCACATGACAACGAGAGTTCAACCAACACGGATTAAACATAGAATGTAATACGCGGCCAGACACGAGCGCCACAACAGGAGCTACGCCCGTGTCACACAATAAAAGAGCACCTGTAACATGGGTAACAGAGACCTAATTTCAGGTTTCCAAGGAGATTTTTTATGGACCTCCATGGATGTCAAGTGAGAAGTTTCCCGGTCCAGAGGTTACGATTTGTGCACTGTTAACAGATGACAGCTTCTTTGAAGGTATCAAAAATAAAGAAACAAATCGTAAAAATTAGAAAAAAATACAGGTGGCCCCACCAGTTTGCAGGAACTGACGGAACACTCCATGATCAATATTCATTCATTACTCAGATACTGAACTTTTTGTATCAAATTTTTTATTATTCTAGGGGTACTTCGGAGACCCATTTTTACAAATCGTAAAAATTAGAAAAAATACAGGTGGCCCCACCAGTTTGCAGGAACTGACGGAACACTCCATGATCAATATTCATTCATTACTCAGATACTGAACTTTTTGTATCAAATTTTTTATTATTCTAGGGTACTTCGGAGACCCATAGCTCGGAGAATACGGGTAAGAGAGACCTAATTTAAGGTTTCTAAGGAGATTATTTATAGGCCTCCCTGGATGTCAAGTAAGAAGATTCCAGGTCTAGTGGTTACGATTTGTGCCCAGTTAACGGACGGCCGGACGGCCAGACGGACGGACGCCGAACAAAGGGTGATCGCTATTGCTCAGATGAATTGCAGCCGGCTGAGCTAAAAACTAATTTAGAGCTAATCTGTGAGAGTACATTATCCCGATTCTGCTGAAACATAGCTCGGAAGATATGGGTAACAGAGACCTAATTTCAGGTTCCGGAGATGTTTCATGGACCTCGCTGGATGTCACGTAAGAAAATTCTAGGTGCAATGGTTACGATTTGTACCCTGTCAACTGAAGACAGCTTTTTTGAAGGTCTCAACAACAAAATTTTAAAGAAAATATGTTAACATTTAAAAAAAAATACAGGTGGCGGCACCAGTCTGCTGGAACTAATGAAACACTCCATGACCAATATGCATGCACAGTGTTATGGGGTGACATAATAGCGGACCGAACTGTCTCGCTAGTGAAGCTTGTGTTGCTAGCGAAGCGGTTGGAACGCCGGACTTGTGTGCCACCCACATGGGTTCGAATCCGGGATTGGCCCAATATTTTCCCCTGAACAATTTGTCTTCGTAACAACAGAAACATGGTGATGAATGCTTCAGTTATTCAGACACTGGAGCTAAATTTTAAGTGATAAGATTCTATGACGTAAGTCAATTGAGCTAAAAGCTTTAAGCCGGTGGGCCGATGGAACAAACAGTATCCAGATGCCGTTGGGCTGACGGTAAAAATAAAAACCAAAAGACGCTGGGCCGATTGAACAAACAGAATCCTGATGCTGTTGAGCTGACGGTACAAATATGAACTTGAAGCCGTCGGGCCGATGGAACAAACAGAATCCAGATGCCGTTTCGCTGAACGGTACAGATTAAAACGTGAAGCCGGTTGGCTGATGGAACAACCAGATCCGGGTGCCGTTGGGCTGACGGTACAAATATAAACTTGAAGCCGTCGGGTCGATGGAACATATAGAAACGAGATGACTGTTGACTGGCGATACAAATAAAAACGTGAAGCCGGTTGGCTAATGAAACAAATATATCCAGATGCCGTTGGGCTGACGGTACAAATAGTAACTTAATGCCAGTGGGCCGATGGTACAAATTTAACGTCAGCGTGGGGAGGTCATTAAGATATAAACTTCTATATTAACCTTAATCCATAAACTAAAACCGATAATGAAAAATTAAAAGAATTCATATAATATAGGAATAATGCCCCCTCATACCATATAGGAGATAATTTTGCATAGCCTTTGCAAAACACAGACCCGCCAATGACGTCATCACCGATAAACCGCATATATTCCTCAACTGAAAAAATAACAGGGATACAATATAGCTAGAACATTTTTCTATATATCATATTAACAATTTAAACAATATGCCTAATTTATTCTGAAATTCATGGATAGAACAAGAAGTGTATCAATATTTCACCAGGAAGTCGTATATTATTTACTCTCGCATAAAATATGCTGCGTACCTAGCACACCTTTGGGCCTAGAGTACGGTGAAACGGGATTCGTTTAAATATTTGATAACGCGACCAATATATCCTGAATATATCCAAAATAGAAAGTAGACGACAGTTGATCGAATGTTAAAAATGCAAATGGCTTCTAAACACGCGTGGCTCCTAGTATGTCGCTCTACTTAGCTCGATAGTTTTCACGGAACAATGAGCGGTTAAAGGAATACCCTCTAACATAATGGGTCTACTTCTCCGCAATGTCGATTTCTGGCCGGCGCTCCCAGCCTGGCTTTATGATCATGGACATCATTTTAAGCAAACTAATATTTTGTAGCGCATCAAATACTAACTTGAAAGGCTGTTTACTTCAGGGCAAGCTGACAGTCCAGCAAGCTTTGTCAAATAGACTCTGTCACCTTTTACAGGGCAAATAAAAAAAATGCCATCCTGACTTCAGATAATTGCCTCCGCCAGTAGGGTATCCCTTCATTCCTGTACGTGTGTTTGTGTGTGTGTTCGTGTGTGTTGTTCACAACATAACTCACACATTCATGAACGGAATCTCATAATTTTATAGTGCATTTCGGGAATGGGCCATGGGAGATTGATTAGATTTTGGTATGGATACGGCACATGTTCCGCACTCAGGAACGTCATCAAAGAATAATTCACAAATGTGGAATAGTTCGCACCATCTAGTTCCCATCATCATGTTTTCGGTTCCTGTACTGGTAAAAGGTAGCAACTTTTGCTCTCGAGTAGACAATAATTCGTTATCAAGCTGACGCTGCACGATACACTTAAAATAAACTCACAAAGTGTGAATTTAATGTTTTTAACGACTAAATGCTACAACGAAATAGCAGATATATGATTTTCTATTGAAGGTGGTAAGGCGTGTCAAGGAGTATTGTGGCAATTTTTTTATCTTCAAATTGGTCAATATGAAAGCGCGCAGCCATTTTTAATAATTACAGGAATGATTGCTTGATTAAAAAAACAGAGGTCTATACGATTACTCGAATTCTGATTTAGAAATCGAATGTTCGATTCAAAATATTACGACGTGTACTTTGTGCATTATGCTAGCACGCGTGATGTGCATTAAAAGATAACCTTCCATATAAATGTACATGTAAAGATACAAGGATCGGCCTAGTAGCGATGATAATCTGGAATATCGATGAAAACTAAAATCAGTGGTGATGACCCAACAATTATGTTATGCAACAACGAAAAAAATATTGTCTTCCGGGATTGCCGCGCCTATTTGCCATCCCTTACAAAAATTTAAGTGATCCTGGAGTGATCCTAGAGTGATCAAGTGATCTCTGAAATCTGCCCTCATCTGCACCATTGAGCGGAGGGTATAGATCACTTAATAAGAGATCAAGACTGACCCTTGAACACTTATCAAGTGCTCAGCTATGATCTTTGATCATTTGATCTGCGCTCAGATCTGATCACTGATCAGAATACATACGCTCAGTTCTGATCATTGATCGGCTTATATTTGCTCATGTGTGATCCTTGATGCTGATCAAAGATCACACATTTGGTGTTCAAGGATCACTTGAGCGCTCCTTTGCACCATTTAGCGCTTAATAAGTGATTCCCGATCAGCTAATAAGTGATCCCCGATCAGCTAATAAGTGATCCCTGATCAGCTAATAAGTGATTATGATCTTTGATCACTGATCATAGATCAGGAAATAAGTGATCATTGATCAGTGCAGGTAGTGATCTGGTTAGACCACATACTGCTTGCAATTGTGATAAGTTTAAGTTATAAAAATAGTTCAAAATAGCTTGTTTAAACTATGGAGCACTAAATTAAAAATATGCATATATATATAAAATATAAGTCCGTTATTAACCCATATTTTTATTCTTGATGCTTTCCTAATCATAATCATATTTTAAATACATTAGTTTGTCCAAGTGAACTGTAATTGATAAAGGTAGCATAATAAATCCAAAAGTTGTTTTAAATTCGTATTAGACCCCATGAAGTACCGAGTACATTGATATAATATTTTGAGTAAAAAACTAAGATTCATTTATTAACTAGAAAGACCCAGTCAGGAAAAACAAGCAAATTCTTTCGAGATTTAATTGCCATGTAGTTTAATTAATATTAGTCTACTAAACGTGGCTTGTTATTTATAGGTGTTTAAGATAAAAGAAAATTAAAATATAAGAAATAAAATTGCATTAATTATACTTATTTTAAATATGTTAAAGACATGGTGAAACCATGACTTTTACTGTACGGCCACCGTACACCGAACATGCATACAGGGAAAAACACTAAACGTATGCATACCCTTATCCAGACAAATGAAAACACAGATTTTTACTAATAAAACTCATTAACTGTCAGCGAGATACTCAAAAGCTTATAATGAATATATTTTAAATTAATTATTATATGTTGTATTTAGATGTTTAAATACAGTGTAGTTTATGCCTATTCCAGATTAGTAGTTTTCATAATTCTTATGTATTAAATTTAGATGTTATTTGCTTGAAGGATAAAATAATTATTATTTCTAATTTTTTTTTTTTGCATTTGCCCCATTACTTTATGCTGCATGAAATGGGGTTCCAATAATTATTATTAATTATCTGGTGGGAGTGGAACTGTTTATACGCATTTGCAGTACGACCATGTGTCAAAAAGGGCGGCCCCAGCTTTTAGTCTGTACCAGATATGTCTACTGTCTGTCAGACCAACTTTCCTTCTGGGCCAAAGGTTATTCGTGGTGCCAAAACGTTCATAAAATGTTAAATAAAATAGCAAATCTGCTGCTATTGTTTATTTTCTAACAATGCTCTGCGATATATATACCGCAAAAACTCGCATATAAGTCGAGTACAAATTTATAGGGTGAATATCAGGTAAAAAATGTTTTCAAGCCATAATGGAGGTGAAAACAGGTCTGAAGCAGCATATATGACCATCGAGAGTAGTGTGACAGGCCACTGGGGAAAGGTGAATTGTATGACTGACCATCGTTTTTGACATTCATACCACTCCAACGTTTTTAATCCGAAAAAAATGTCATTTGTTTTGTTGTGCAATCTATTTAAAAGTATTTGGGCATCATTCTAAGATAAATAAATATCACAGGTCGATACTTTAAGTATTTTGCAATAATGAAGATTGTCTGACACCCAGAATCGGCAGGTGGGCGATAATAGAACAGCCAAATATTTCTCACACTTTCCGTCATTGCTCATTTATTTTAAATTTCTAATGATTGTTTGTGTCAGATATCAATTAAAACATGACTATTTAAGCGTGTTAATAAAACAGGATTGTCGCGGACTTCTCTACATTTTATATAATCTAAATTGAAAAGAACGCGCGAAGTTGGACCATGCGAGTCGCCTGAAAAGGCCAGGTGACAGTGTAAGCGGGCCTCAGCTTGGTCATATCCATGGATCAAGGGCAGTAATTTTATTATCAGAGATTTTTATTATACATTCTGAAAAAAACAAAAGGCCGTAAACGACAGTTTTATTCAAGTTTTAATTAACTCCCGGTCTTCCTTGCCTCAACAGACGGATGCACTAATGAACAATTACATGCGATATAACTGCATATATGCAGCGTAGGTATCCAGCATAGCGAACCGCAGAGTGAGAGCACGGAAGCCAGGGCTACACGCGGACAACACGTCAGTCGTTGTTTGATCAAACACCGTTTTCCTATCTTTTTGATGAAAGTTTTCGTGAATGAATCATATATTTTACATTCTGTTGAGTACTAATTTTGACTAAGTCTTGCAGGTTTTTGTGTTCTTTGTTCATTGCGATATTTATGTCAGGTTGAACTTCGGTCTTTTTTTCCTGAGCTTTGCTCAGGGCCGCAGTCATTCACTACGATTTGGGGGTGATTTTTAAGTAGGAACTTCCGAACGGAGTGACAATTTCCCCCGCGTGTAAGTACACAGGTGAACAGCGTGGCCTAGTATAGGGCTTCTTTGGACAGGCAGCCATCCCCGTACCGAGTGAGCACTAATCGATGTCACCAGTCTGAGGTTCAGATACCAGGGCCCACAGGCTTTTCCCGTTTACGTTTGCAAACTTACGCAAGCACCAAATGTTTTTGTGGGGAAATACTGTAACATAATTGGATGTTAAATACACAGGGGCCGATGCCCTGGATAAAATCTCAAATGATTACGCAACACGCGTGCCTCTTGCACTCGTACGTAATCGCCCGTGAATGAAGCTCATTATAGCTAGACGCGGGTCATTTCCTGGTTGTCGGCAACCATGTAAATTGCGAACATTTTAATATACTTCATTATCCAAATGAAAAAACAGCGTAAATGGTAAAAATTTGAAAAAAAAAATGTTCGGAAACCTTATTAGACTATTTTTGGACCAAAAGGGGACTTGTGTACCTGACTTCAACGGAAACGGATATCTAGTTGTCGATCAGTTAAGACATTCAGGCCGGCAGTTTGACTAAGTTCGTGCAAAATTTTGCCTTATAGGCTTAGACCAGCACATAAGGCGACTCCCCTTTCTTGGATAAATAATTTTTTAACAAATTTCTCGACGTATTTGCGGTTTTTTACGGTATATAACTTAATATGACAGTTTTACTACAATAAATCATGGCAAACGGAATGCTCGCCGTAGGGCGATAATGGGGTCTATCAAGAACACCGTCTTTAATAAGCGCTAAATGCACGATGGCACTTTAGATTACGTTATCTCAGGTTTCTTACGATCATAGATAAACTTTTAAAAGTTCATCCACTTCTTTTCCAATGTGGGTGAGTCCATATGCGAGCACTTTTAATTCAACTGATGCCAGAAAAAGTTTGAGGCGCCAAGACTTTCACTGCCATCTTCCAGGTACCGTAAACCGGTCAGCCATAAAGCGGTCATGTCGTTAAAAGCACATTACTTTTAGGGATATCTAGAAATATGTTATTATAATAATTTGCATATAGCTGCGGTAACAATAAATGTCAAATTTCAATATACCTTATTTTTTTATAATTATCAATCAACAGAAATAAATTAAATTAAATAATAATAAATTATACATTTTTTATAATGAATATGCAGTATAACATATTTAATACATAGGAGGAATTAATATATATATAAATATATATATATATATATAAATATACATATATATATATATATATATATATATATATATGATTATGCAGTGTTCAGATTATGCAGATATAATATGTTATATATATATATATATTTATATATATATACTTTTGAAATCAAGCTTAGTATACACATAGTATAATATATATATATATATATATATATTTATATATATAGTATATTTATATATAACTTTGTTTTATAATTAACCATGATTTTTTTATATATTATTTCATAATGAGATGCAAGTACATCTTAAATACTTTAAAATATAATTACATAGAATATTTAATAAAATTTAAAATTAATTAATTTTAATTAAAAAAATAACTGCTGTGAATCAACTTTCTATGGTTAGAGTTAATCCTGATTTTTGGGATTTAAACAAAGCTCACTTAAAGTAGGGCCATGACCTTTACTGTGAGTGGCCATGATCTTGAAGGAATCCATACTTGGTAAAAATAACATAAAGCACGCATTTGATTTCTCAAGAGATGGTGCACAGATGGTTGAATTTTTCTAAAAATCAGAATGACCGAAAGCAAGGATATAAAATCATAGAAAATTTGTAATATGGTGACCTCGACCATTAACTCAAGATCAACTAACCATAAATATAGATTTTTTATGTACATAACCATTTTTGAAGTTCTGCTTTTTTCCCAAAATTGTTACACAAATTAAATTAATATAACTGATCGTTTCAGTCCGATTGTTTTGGTTCGGCGATCAATTGTGATCAATCTGTATATGGACCTACCTGATCAGCTTATAGATCATAACTGATCACCACTGATCACTTAGGGATCACAACTGATCAGCACTGATGGTTTCTGGGTCACAAATGATCAGTATCAATGTTTTCTGGATCATCACTGATCATAATAGATCATATATGGTTCACTTCTGATAGCAAATTGATCTTAATTGATCATACTGAGCGCCATAGGATCACCTAATAAGAGATCCAAGCAGCATGAACGTGGTTAGAATGAAGCAAGGTGAACGTGGTTAGAATGAAGAATGAAGCTAACGGCGTGGTTTGAAAAGCCGAGACTTTACGAGATTATGAGATTATGCTTTGTGCGATTTGGTGGGGGGGGGGGGGGGGGGTGAACATATCAATAGTATGCATTTGATATAAATACACATATACCATGAAAATACACAATATATAAGGCAAATATACAATATAAAAGGCAAATATGCTATACTATAATTATACCAAGTGGACTAAACTCACCATGTGGTATTGGTAACGCTATGTCCCAGCGGATCCTCGTGGTGGGGGGGGGGGGGGGGGTTAGATGAGGGGGCACGTTGAATATTAGTACGAATGCTTGGTTTTAAAACATTTCAGAGTGAATTTGTTTAGATGGCGGCACTTTGAGAGAATTTCAGCTCTTGAGTTACCCCCCCCCCCCCCGGATCATTGTTGAACTCAAGAGCTGAAATTCTGAAAGTACGAGTTTTATTGAATCTGAACAGAATACTAAATTATTTATGTGATATTTTCGAGGCTAAACTTTTTTATTTGTGGTTGCAATGAGGTGACAAAATACGTGCTGTGACAGGTCACACTGAATTTGAGCCATAAGATGGTATTCACTCATAAATCTCTAACGACGGCCGCGAAACAATCACAAAATAGTTGCCATGGAGACCCGATTAGGCGATGACACTTGTGACAGTTTTGATTTTGTAGATGTGTTTACTGTGGAGTGATATGCATTTTGCTGGACTCATCGATTTGACACGCAGAAAGGAAACCTATTATATTCTTTCTAAATGAGCATGGTTTTCCCGGTATTGTTAACAGTATTTCGCAGGTTGCTACCTGCCATATCCTGAAATATGCATTTATTAAATTGCCGACAGCGGCGCCCTTTACAACTCCCGTTAGGGCTTCATCAATATCTGCTGACAGATATTCGAATTTTTTTGTAGGGAATCTCATCAGGCCCACACCGTCTGTACTGTACACATCCGCAAAATATGGTTCCTATTCATATGTATTGGCAACTTATGTAATACTCCCTCTAATGAACTCTCTCTCTGCCTCTCTCTCTTTCTCTCTCTCTCTCTCTCTCTCTCTATATATATATATATATATGTATATATATATATATATTTATATATATATATATATATATATATAATATATGTATAGTAATTTATATATATTAATATATTATTAAAAACTATGTCCCACCTATATATCGCTAGTCCTTGTTAGGACAACCTGTCAATTGAATATTGAAATGTGGTATCTTTTGACGTTTGGATGTTTTAAATCAATTTCCTTTTAAACAGCCTTCAGTGGCAGTTGAAATATTCATCTGATTTCTCTGAGAGCCTGCATATTAAGGGTTAATTTCTGAAGCACTTTTGTTTACATAAATCAGTGTTAAAAAGTGATTTTTCATTATGAATTTTTGATAAAAAAAGCACATGAACGAATCACTTTCAACTGATTTATTTTAATTTTTTCTTGAAAAATAAAAATGCCAAGCGGCTGTACATATTAAACGGGAAAATGTACTGAGAATCATAATACAAAAAATCATGAGTGGGGAGGGGGTTCAGAATTGACGCCTTAGAAAACCATTAATTATTATTATAAGTAGAAGTAGTAGTTGTTGTAGTTGTAGTTATAGTAAAGAAGTAATAGATGATGTAGTATCTCAATTTTGTCCCTATTTTTTAATTTTTTTTTTTCAAAGAAACGAAGAATTAAAAACACTTTGCTAAAAGTCATGTGAGGGATCTTAGAGTAACTGATAGATCCGAAGCGCCCGTTTATCCGCGTCACGTTCCCTCATGTCAACACTTGTAGTTGACCGAGCTCTTTCGTTAATTAACAAGTCGAGACCTCGCCACGTACAGGGAGAATGTCAGGATTCGGACAGCGTCTCTAAATCGAACCTCTTTGCCCCTATCGATCTTTGGGCTCCTTTTCTATACAAACAGTGATAATGCGTTACTCTTATCCCACACGGCTCGAGTTTGTTTGCACTGAGCAATTGACGTCACCACGGATATGTACCGAGCACTTTCATCAGTTCACTCTCCGAATACTACGGCAAGAATATACGGTAAAAAATCAAATGTTTCACATATTTGATCTCATGGCATGGTTTCTTTTTATTTTATCCATCGGATGTTTTATTTCTTACCCAGTGAATTTCAGTCTCTGTTTATTCATATTCACCGGATAATCAAAGCCATTTTTAAGATTCCAAGTATGTGAAGAAAAAATGAATATTCATTTGACCAAATTCAAATTTAACCTGATGTTTGAAAATGTCTGTATTATAAATACTGAAGTAATACAAAAAAATATAATAAGTATAAGGATTATGATTTGTATGCTTTCCATCATAATTTTGATGATAATTAGCATAACCTATAGATATTGAGAACCTATCATAATAGTCTAACAATAATTACCTAATATTGTAACTTATTATTATCATTATTATTATTATTATTATTATTATTATTATTATTATTATTATGTTATACATCACATCGGTAAATCACATATGTTAATTTTTATTTAGTGGAGACTAAAAATAATTTATTACTTATTAGTTACCTCGAAAACTTATTGTTTGCTGACTGTAAACTAATTCCACCCTCCTTCTGTCTATTCGACTTATTCCCACATAGTTTCAGAAGTGGGCATTGGATCAGCTAAATGTGTCTAGATTGGTTCAATGGTACTTAATTGATCAACTAAATAACGAACGGACCAGTCTAAGCTGGTCACCAGAGGCGCGGCTGTTTAAACCTACGGTCAATTCTTTGGCAGATGTTATGTTCTCTTGGATATAAACCCTTGTGTATGTCTTTTTATGTAAATACTGAACCCCATGCACTAAGAGATCAGGTCCGCATAGGCAAATCTTGGATTAAGAATGTGAGCTACTGGTAACGATGATTCAGTGCTGGGGTAATCATAAGGAAGAACTTATCCACGATTTGTCTAAATCAATGACCGCTAAGATTATACCGAGTAATACAGTTTTCTTTGAGCAGGCGAACTATACATTTTGATCTTCTACTGTATATTACTAAAAGGGCCAAAAGTGACATTGACCCCGACACTATGTGTCTATTTTCGCCTGTATGTGTAACAGTGTTGTGGAAAGGTTGATTATATCTAGCATAATACTAATTATAGCTAATTTGACAATTACCGAATGCGATATACGGACCAATGACAATAAATGGAAGATATACAGAAGCAGTCTGAATGTATAAAATTTAAATTTACCAGGTCTAAATATAAGAATTAAAGAACTGTAAATAAACATGTCTCTCATAATAAATAATTACAGGGACCTGTGTAATTTTTTTTATTAACTGAACTGTTAAACCTGTGTACACATCTTGAATAGATAAAATAAATAATGAAGCTGTATCAATGGTTTGTGTAACCCGTTTTTCCTAATGATACCAGTAAATGAATGAAAATAGAACCATAACCGTAAATAGAGGACTGGTTTGTTACGTTTAATCATCTGAGAAAAAAATTTATTTTTCTTGCCTTCGATTTAGAGGACTCGAACACTTCGTGACAGTGCGATGGGAAAGGACTGTTACGTTTATCCCAATTATTCAAACTACGTGCCACTGAAAATGTGTTTTCCCGGTCTTTCTACATGATACAAACAAACGTGAACAGCCACGATAAAAGATTAACCTGACAATTATAAAATGTTATTCACGAAATACAGTTAAGATCTTAGTATTGTCTAAAATTCATGAAATGAATGTGAACTACCAGGTCACTATTATATTCAGTATGTAACAAAAATGTGTCACTGAAAATTAATTTCATCATTGGGAAAAGAAGCAATTGAACTGACCTGTTAACCCCATGTGCGGGGAAGTCACATATCATATAGTTAATATATATATCTAAACCTGGTTTTGAATTTCCTAATACTGGAAACATAATATCTTATTATTTTTATAAATCTTATACTTGATTATAGTATATTTGAAATGTGCCACACAGACAATAAAGTTTATATATTTTGTAGATTCCTACGCATCAGTCTCCCGCCAACTGCTGGCAACAGCATAACGTTGGGCGGAAAACTACACAGTAACCTAGATCTAGACCTCAAAGTATCCATGCACTCTGGGAATTCCCTCTTATTTGAAAAGGGCATTCCGGGCAAAAAACAAAACTGAGAAAGGACAAATCACCTTCGATGAAACGATGGGGAGTTACGACGGGGCCGAAGTGTGCGACTTGTTCGGTTTATATGTTTTGAACATCACAGGAACAGAGTTCCCCTATATGAACGTCGGCCTGTACAGAGACTTGCGGCCCTGAAATCTGTATCAGGCCCAGAACGATCAGTTAACTATTTAGATGTCTCACTGGACCTCCAACCTGGAAAATTTAGCCCGTACAGAAAGCCAAATGACCCAACCATGTTTATTAACACAAAATCAGACCACCCTCTGGCCATCATTCGAAACAACCATACAGCCATTAACAAACGCTTATCCGAACTTTCTCAAGACGAGAGCATTTTCAAGCATGCAGCAGAAGAATATGTGCAAGCACTCGAAAATTTTGGATACAAGCCAAATATCAGTTACAAGGCCTCGGAGAAAACAACCAAAAAAACCCAAAGAAGACCCAGAAACATCATTTGGTTTAACTATCCGTTAGTACGATCGTCAAGACAAACGTCGGCAAAATATTTTTGAAACTTGTGGCCAAATATTTTCCAAAAATTCATACTTTCCACAAAATATTCATTAAAACAACCTGCAAATTAGCTACACCTGCATGAAGAAAGTTTAATCAACAATCAAAGACCACAATACAACTATCTGAAAAGCAACAAAAGACTCCACACAACAAAGGCTATGCAACTGCCGTGCCAAATCTGACTGTCATCTCAATGCGAAATGCCTAGCATCGTCCATTGTGTACCAAGCCAAAGGATCAGTTAATACGTAATGACCGGAGGCCTCTTTAAATAAAGGTTCAACACCCACAACAAATCCACTGAACACAGGATCAATTCAAACGAAACAGAGCTTGCAAAACATATGTGAACCCGGAAAGACAAGCAACAACAATTTACCACCACCTGGTCTTTAATCCCACAGTCAAACACATTCATGACCTCTTCAAACAAGTCATCTTGTGTTTGCCTGAGAAACTGACAATCCTACGCTCAAAACAAAAGAACTTGTTAAAAAAAGTTCCGAAATTGTATCAACTCGTCGCCATGGATCAAGGGCACCCTACCGTGTGAAAAAGAAATGACAAAAAACCGACATCGCAGCAGTTGAATTTCAATCATCTGATGAGCCGATTGTGAGGTGAAACCGGCGGTAGTGACTCAGATCCATCTCATACCTTTATATATATATATATGTATGTTCCTACTTTGATTAACCCGGACGCCTGCGAGTAATCCCCCACCCTTGAAGATAAATTGACGTCAATGCTTACTAACATCGTGTCATTCCCAGAGACAGGCAGATCTTTTATTTTTTTAGGAAGTACTTGTCTCGATCTTGCTCTCGGTTTCCAAACAAAGTGGTCTTTTACCCTATTCTGGTCTCGACTTCAAATACAAGCAGAAATTTAGGTTTTATATAGTACACGTATAAACGTACAGGAGTGTTGTTTTTGTTTAACTATTTCTTTCCTCAGAGGTTATATGTCGACACTCTTAGCTGGTTTGTGTGGTGGTCAAATAGCAACAAAACACTGCTAATTGAGGGTTCGTTAATATTTGGTTGGCACATTTGACTTTCACCAACACCATGTAAAACACCTTATTTTGATTTAGTTTGCTCAGTTTGCAACTAAGGGGTCAGACGCCTTACAGGGGCGGATCTAGGATGTAGATAAGGGGGGGGGGGGGTAATTTGTTGGAAAAGTCCTAACACGCATTGTCTTTTGCTGATAAAGTGAATTGACACGAAATCCTTTCTTTGTTTGTCTGCCGTGGAGAAATTCCCCGTCGCTTCAGCCCAGGTCTCACTATTTACGTTCTGTCTACGGTTCACCATGTTTCCAAAAGGTCGTGGGAGGCCCTAGCAATCATCATTTTACCGTAGCCTGTTATAACCGTCGCAGTGCCGTAGCAGCACTGTGGATGAACGAGAAACATCGTGGGGAGAACGTGCCACGAACGTCATGAGAACGCGGTCTTCAATTTCACCTCTTTCATTCCCGACACTGCCTCGTTCTGGGTCGTGGCCGAACCATGAGACACCGTAGAAGGACAGTGAGCCCAGGCTTAAGGAGGCAAACTGGCCCTTAGCCGAGAAATGTGACAAAATGAAGCAAACTGTTGATTAAGTGCTGTTTAAACAATTCAAAGCGTGAAAAATTGTGTGTCAGATTTTCTACATGAGCGTTTTTATCGGTTCCGCATGGTTTCCCGGAGCGACACAGAGAAAATAGGCATGTTACCGTGCGAGTACATATGAACTCTCTCAACTCACATTCAGCATGTCACAATCTTTGCAAAATGAATCTCAGATTTACTATATATATATTATGTTTATGGAAAAGTTGTCACACTTTTGATTTCCCCCGGCCCCCTACGCCTACGAGTCATTCCCTCGCCCTTGACGATAGCTTGATGCCTTTGCAATAATTTGAATTTGAAGCGGACAATGGAAAAAAAAACTGAAAGCGAAACCAAGGTAATTTTAGCGGATTTGGCAAGGTAATTTAGGTCATCCAAACGATACAGACAGACATCGTTGATGGCAATGAATTTTTGCCGCGTAACGAGCGCCATCTGTCGGTGAAGAATGACACTGAGTGTTCGGGTCGTCATGTTGACATAAAAGTCAATCATATTTTATCATGATTCAATTTTACAATAAAAGATTCTTCCTTATGTCGGACTCGCTACTTTACCGACGAACACAGTACGCACGTTCGTTGAAAGTTTTTTTTTTTTTACATATAATTGCTGACCTTTGATGTTGACAGTGGAGATGACTTGGGTCTGATTCAGTGTGAACACAAACCACGGTACGGTCTCCAGCCCCGACACCATACACGTGCTGTCATCCCCGTCTGTGGCCGCGGACATCTGACTGTCGTTCCATATGGTACTGCTGATAGAGGCACCTAATAAAAATAATAAGAAAATGATTATAATAATTACTTTTACAGTAATTATGATGATGAAAAGAAGTGGTTTTAGTGGTATTGGTAGACACAGTAAAATTAACTATTTAATTATTTTAAAAGCAGTTGTGATTGTATATACACGCGCACACACACACAAATATGAGTGTGTATGTATGTATACATGTTAATTTTTTTATGAAGTTAAAAAATTCAAGATTTGATGAGGGTATTGCATTTCTAGTTCTATTCTATGATAAAATTTACATGATTATTGTAATAGTAAAAGTACTGTTAAGACTTAAAAAAAAACACATGAATATAAATATTGTCAAAACCAATAGTGTTTCTGTAAATATCATTAATATAATATTTATCATAAATTAAAAAACTATACATTATGATATTCTTAGACCACTACTATTATAAAAGAAATTATTTCAAATTATATATTTCTTAAATGTATAGGCTCTGTATATACTTTTTGTTCTTTTCATAAAAAAAGTTTGTATTAAAATGAGAATGAAACGATAATATTTCAGTGGGATTTGCTACTACTACTGTCACGATAGCCCGCAATATTTACCAATCAAATAAAACATAAATATTATTTCATGGAATCGACAACAATGACCGACAGATCAGTGTAACAACTAAACATAGAGTAATTGCCTGGCGTTTTCCCCGGGTATTTTGTTTTTCATTTTTTGGTGGAAAATATAATTTTACAAGTCTTCGGTCACAAATAACATAATAAGACGTTTTCATATAATATTTATTTTCTCAAATAAAATTTTGTTCACGAACAAATATTAAAAGGTTGAGCGTTTGTAATTTTTAACTGCAGTAGAGTTTTGAAATGGCATTTATCGATTTTAATGTCAATTAAACAGCGTATCGTAAAACAAAAAAAAAAGCTTTTTTTTGGAAGCAATTTAACTCAGTGGGCATTAATAGCAATAACTTCCTCGGCCTTAAAGTAGTAACCCTCAAATAACTGACAGAATAAATTAACGGAACCCAGAACTCCATCCTGGTTGTCAATGGTAACGAACAATTGTTTATTTAGTCAGTGATAGATAAAATAAGACAGGTGTACGTGGAAAATAAATAAAAAATAATTAAACACATAAATAAAGAAATAAATATAATCCTATTTTAAAGTGAAATAGGAAGTTCCTAACAATATGTTTTAACATAAAAGTCATAAATTCTATCCACATTGAGAGAGAGAGAGAGAGAGAGAGAGAGAGAGAGAGAGAAAGAAAGAAAGAGACTGGTTCATATAAGAGTGAAAGTTAAAATTACCTGATCCAACACAAAGAACAACGCAGGCAAGTATGAGTTGTAATCCCGTCATTGTCGTCCTGCTGTAACAATTATATACATGTATTATCTCTTATTTTGTTTTGTCTGTTAATTTTCAATAATAGGTCCTCGTTACTGCTCCGTGTATCCAACCCATCCGTTCTATCTGATTTTCTTCGCTGGGACTGCAATCATTTGGGACAGACGAGACGGCACCGAGTCGTTAACAGACACGCATCGGAGCGCTCTGTCAAGTTGCGAATCCCGCCAACAAAGCACTCAATAGAATTGTACAGTTAAACTGGTGAGAGACTCGAACTGCACGGCTCAGTCAATTTACCGGAAACAGCAAGGCGGTTTCTATGTATGACAGGAAGGGCCGATGGGGTTGCTAGAGGTGGGGCATGATCAAGGAAATAACGGTATATAAACGAGGACAGCTTCTGCGGCGCGCCCGAGGAATGCTTCCTAGAACCCTCAAGCGCCGGCCCCAGACAAATACATTGATCAAAACTCGGATCAAGCTGCATGAGCGACCTCATGAATTATTCATGAGCGGCTGTCATTTCACGTTCAGCTATTCATACCGCTGTGTTTGAGTGAAACGATGAAATTGTTTTGTACCTGTATGTGCAGAGAAGAAGCCTAGGAAATGACATGGAAATAAAAAAATATTTTATCGTGCTCACCAATCAATGCCTTGGAACAGTTAATCCGTGTTACTGCATTACTAATCTGTGGCCATGGATTTCCGATCTGTCCTTACTGATTACTGATTTGTGTGTCGGCATTAGTGATCCGTGTTCATGGAAAACCAAATTAATTCTGACTGAAAGAAACCCTGACGGATTCGTGAATTATAAATCCATCTGTATGATCATTTAATGCGGGTTCAAATCGGTTTTTATGATTAATAGATCCATGTTCCTCGAATTAGGAATCCAATTTTACGATTGTAGGATCCGTTTCCCCGAAATCCATCTTTAAATCAATAATTTAATGATCCCTGATTTCCTGAATTACGAACCCGTGTGCACCAAATCCATTATTACTTATTCTTTCATGTGACCCCCCCCCCCTCGGAGTAAGTATTACATGGTCTTATGAATACTCATTTAATAAAGAGAATAATTTAAAGTATACATATCGGTATATACACTTTAACACTTGGTTCGTAACAAAAGGGGGTTTGAAGGATGTCATAAAAAAAGGTTACAAAAAGCCCTTTAAACCTACATCTAACCTACATTAAGTTCCTACTATTTGTTTGGAAATTAAGATAAATTAAACATTAAATGTATAAATATACTAACATACACATATGTTTGCATAGATATGTATACATATACATATACATCGAATACATACATGAATAATCTACTCCCGTTAAAATATCAAACATTTATATAACTATGGGGTTGTGAATAGGAATTTAAATATAACATTTAAATGTGTCGACTTATTAAATTTCAGAAAATATTTGTAGAGCTGCACTGATTTATGAAATTCGATACCGAACAGACTATCCGGGGTAGGTTACATAAGACCAGTAAAGTAAATTACTCTTTGAGGTTTATCTAATCATATTCCACGTAAACAGGTAAACAAAAACATAACTATCTTTTCACAAGATGTTTAAATCGCTGTTTTTATATCCAAAACAGACTTCGACCGGGGTCCCTCCGACCTCATGAAAATCAATGGATTATGCGTAGTAAAAACATCCGGTCTCCAAAGGGGTTCGTTAGGGAACTGATCCCCACGGCTGGAACCCATCATACACAAAGCAGGTACCTTCCAATCAGAAAATGTTCTAACTGGAACCTGTGGAATTAAATCATTCACAAAGCAGGTACCTTCCAATCGGAAAATGTTCCAACTGGAAACATATGGAATTAAATCATACACAAAGCAGGTACCTTCCAATCGGAAAATTTTCTAACTGGAACCATATGAAACCCATCATACACAAAGCAGGTACCTTCCAATCGGAAAATGTTCTAACTGGAACCATGTGGAACCCACCATACACAAAGCAGGTACCTTCAAATCGGAAAATGTTCTAACTGGAACCATGTTGAATACACCATACACAAAGCAGGTACCTTCCAATCGGAAAATGTTCTAACTGGAATCATATGGAATCCATCATACACAAAGCAGGTACCTTCCAATCGGAAAATTTTCTAACTGGAACCATATGAAACCCATCATACACAAAGCAGGTACCTTTCAATCGGAAAATCTACCAACTGGAACCATATGAAACCCATCATCCACAATACAGGTGCCTTCCAATCGGAAAATGTTCTGACTGGAATCATATGAAACCCATCATACACAAAGCAAGTACCTTCCAGTCGGAAAATGTTCTAAATGGAACAATGGACATAATACAATTTTCCGAGTACAGTCAAACATTAAGTACAAGCACGTTAATTACACTTCATCAATTATGATATCAATACCAATATTTGTCATGATAGCCCTTGGTCCTTGAATCATGAGAACCATTCACTGCTTTTGTTTGGCCTTAAACACAGCATGACACTCTGGCCTTCTAAAATAACTGATAGGGCCCTGCGAGTCATGAAGGGTAGAATAAAATAATTGCTTTGAGGAAGTATTTGACATCAGAGGCTTTTCTGGCCGTGTTAAATTTGATAAATTATATCGAAAAAAATATTGTTACCCAAAATTAATTAAATTAGTTACCTCCTAAGTAAGTCTTCCCTATTACACCGATTCACACAAAGCTGTCGAACAATAATGACAGACAGACAAACCATCCGAGTAAAACCAGCTTCGTTATTAATGCATGCTGTATGTATATATACGTAAGTCAACCGTAGATTAATTAATTATTATTTATAAAAAAAATAACGTAACTTAATTCGGAAAAATTACAGTTCAACAAGCAGATGAAAAAGTACTTTTAGAAATGGCGTGCATATTTACATGTACTAGAATTTATGCGAACCTAATAGCTTGTACTGCCACCCCAACGTCTTCAGTTAAGTAAAATTCGACGTTTGGGTGGCAGGCTGCCGCTACTCAAAACATGTACTACACGGCTAATCTTCAAAATGTGTTGACAGGGGCACAAATTTGTTTTTGTAATGTGTATGTGTGTGTGTGTGGGGGGGGGGGGGGATTTGAATTCCTCATCAACATGCACAGGCCGAGCACGATATATTTTTTTTTCAACACCCCACGTATACTTTCTCAATATAATTTGCTATCAATGTTGGATCAAGGATCCAGTTCTGGGGGTAAAGGGATGCCCCAGAGTTGACAGGAGCGCCTTTCGAAGTTATCTTGACCGAGGGAGTTGGATGGGAAATGTTCAATAAATATACAAGCAATTGTGAGCAGTCTTGGTATTAAATAAGAGGAAATAGCCACGCTGCAGAAACTAACAACAAACCTTTGCCGCAGAATTATAAAGGACACGTTTACCCTTTTGCCCCTTTGGGTCCTCTTATAGTTGTTACGCAATAAACAGTAGAATTATAAACCGTAAAACCTGCATGAATTATTGAAGTACCATTGGAACACTCATATTAGTTTCGATAAGAGCCCATTTTACCCCCAAAATATCTTTCTTAACTGCCAAAACGTGGTGGGATGTAATATGATAAATCTCCTCAGGTTGAAAAAAGGAGTTGGGGGGGGGGGGGGGGAGAGACATATCTCCCGCGTCCCCTTCCAAATTCCGCCCATGCCTGTCGACTTCCTGAGTCTCGGCTCCGTGGGGAGGTGTGTGTTTCGGGAAAAGCCTCTCAGGATTTTTTTTTCGTCAAGGACATTTGTGTTATCGATTCAGTTCGTGCACAACCTGTTGGTATGACACTCAAATTGGAATGGCCTTTTCAAAAAGCACATGGAATAAATGTCACTGAAATTTTACAGTGATAGCCCGCTGTGAATTGTCCGTTGAAACAGTTCCTGTCATTTTGATTATTATCAGCACCATTGCATTCACTGTATTATGGGGAACAGACTAGATATGGATCACCACGATTCCACTGCGTGACAAACTTTACCTGCTATATTAACAATGCTACGCCCACTCAATGTCTGTAACTCAAACAAACCATTATTTTCAACCCCATTTGTGTGCATTATGTTTCCCTACTTTTTTCGTTCCCAAATGCCAACTGTTGCAAGGAATTGTTATAAAAAAATCGCCTAAGGTTACATAAAATGATGACAATATAACAAAAATCTGATTGGAATATAATTGATCATCTTAAAATTAGGGGGTTCTTCGTGTAAATTTACTTCAGCAACTTACTCATATTTAATGATCTGATCATTTTATAATGCCGTATACATTTACATTCCAGCAAAACGGGTATAGAATAAAAAGCTGGTACAAGCTGCATTATGTGGAGTGTCACATTGATATTGTTTCGTCTCGGGACAAGTGACCGCAGTATTGCGGGTTCGAGTACAGTTCTGAATGTTCTCTCCGATAGTACCACTGGCCAAGTTCTTGACCTTAAAGGTACTCCATCATGACCTAGGGGTGAACAGGTGCTCGTCATGTGTTGTGGGCATATGTAGAATGTATTACCTTGTTGCTCCTATTATTGTAAGTTTACAATATATGCTTCCCAGAGAACAGAAAAAAAGTAAAAGAATGAACATCCCGAAAAGGAAGGAACAATGTACATTTGCATGACACTGACATCGTCTTTGATATCAGACTGTGAACTAAACCGTTACCACTTACAAATGTTTTATTTAATTAAGTGCAGAATATTTTATATTATCATGCATATAATATAGTTTAATCGGGTTTATAAATATGGTACTAACGATAAATTTAAAGCCCGTAATCCTTTGTCCTGTTTAACAAATGATATATAAAAAAGTATCAGGCATAGTAAAATTGCTGTGATTAAACACAAGAGAGATTTCAACCATAGGAACTGGCCATGAATAATGAAAACAAAATTATTTCTCTAAATTTCGCTTTCTTATGTAGATTCAATTTTATCAACATAGAACACCTGTATCGGTGATTGATTAATCTCTATTGAAATGAACTCCGTTTCTATTGAAAACCACATCTTCTTATTGGCAATGTGGATCGCCCATTCCATCCCTCCTACGCAGAACTGGCACGACACTCATCGAACAAAGGCTTCTCGTAAAATTCAATTTCAGATATGAATTAACTTTTGGCAACAGGTGCGCAGAGTAGAATATAAGACGCCCAGGATGATCTGCCTCTGTGTTACTTCAAACCTGGCCGCTCGCCTTACTGGAGACCCGCGTGATCGTTTGTTTTTCGTGTTTTGGTGTTGCAACTTCGTTACAAATAACTGGGATCGCCACAGCCGCAGCAAGGTACGTCATTTTTACACTTTGATGATCTTGAAATATCAGTGTTATTATATAAAAGTATATGTTGCTGTTTATATAGTACTTGCACAATTGGTGTAAACTACTAAATTGCATACTGAAATGGTAAAATTATCATTTTTTAAAGTAGAATTACTTTGTAAAGTTAATGAAAAATGTAACGAATGTCAATATCAAAATTCAAATCATTAAACTTAAATTAACCATACATGATAAAAATAAATTCTGTGAAGGGTGTAAAAATTGATAAAGAACTTTCAAAGGAACCAACTGAAACAATCACATATCATTTTGTTTTATTATTAATTTTATTTTTATTGTTATTTTAATTGTTATCATCATTAAAAGAATTGAAAAGTGGCCCTAGGGGAACGTGTTCGAGCACTTACAGAACATTATACACCTGAAGATGCATACACTCTTGTAATGATACAAGTATGCTGGGATATTCTCATATTGAAATTTTTCAATTTTAACTTTAAACAGTTATGACCCGCATGCATTGGATTGAAATCGCCATTTCTCAGTAACTACACGCGTTACATGTCCATATATGGTAGGTAGTTGATAAAATATCTTTAAAAAAAAACTTTTTCTATCTGTTTAAAATATGAAGGAGGTATGACCTATCTTTAGCTGACAATATGAATTAATGCATCAAATAGTATTAAATATCATACTTAACATGAAGAAACAAACAAAAAAGCCTTGGGTATTTTGATGCTAATGGATATTAGCTTACAAAAAAACTTACCCACTTTCAAGGAAAAATTAATCCTTAAGAATACAAAGTAATTATACAGAGAAAGTAATAATACAAAGTAGGAATATATAGAAATATATAAATTTATTTTTGTCGGTCATTTCACCAAAACACAAACCATAAGATCATTCTAGTAGCTTTGAAATCATGAATAATTTGTAGGGTGAGTCCATCCAATATAACTATTATGCGTTTCATTGAAGATGGTGGAGATACAATTACAAGCCGACTATGCTTTCTTAACATTTATGTGAGACCGTAGCAGTGAGATAAGCTAGAGATATTACTACTTGCAGAAAAATAGAGATAATGCGTTTGAATAATGGATTTGTATTTAACCTGTTATAATTTGATATATATTTGTAATTACAGAGCATAATCCTTGGCCAAGATGAGGGCGCTCCTCTGTGGTTTAGTCATCATACTGATGCTGACAGGCTGTGATGCAGGTAACAACACACAAACACACACTCAAGGCAGTAACGATACACGGTACGATACATATCGCATGACTTAGACACGCCAAAATACACGATACGAAAAATGGAAGAAATATCATCATTCATATGGTTCCCAGACATTCCTATTCCCTGTTTCTAGAGTTATAATGAACAATGAAAGTGCCACTCAACTGGCTTTATCGTGCGGTCATTAGCCAAAAACAAAAAACAAAAAAACAGATTAACTGATTTTTAGCAAATGATGTTTTGGCTTACACACTCTTGGCTGTGGACCAGAGGTTAACATTTGATTTTCTGACGGATGGTTATGTATCATCAGCGTATCGATACAGGGACGTCTGACAATACCAAAACTTTTGTACTTTATTTGACTTTGTAACACGGTGTATCGATGCACCGAAGAAACGTTACAGCCATACAGGCACTCGCGCACCCATAATCACCCATCCGTAATTTTCCGGTCGACTTCTGAAACTGAGTAACCATAAATGCTATGGAATACTTATTGTTTTATTTTCTTTCCCCCGCCGACTGGCATGGAACGGGATTAACATGACTCTCTGGATTATGTACATCACACAAAATTAGTTGGTTGAAAATAATGTACAAAAAGGGAAAAACTATTTTCTATGTTACTAAACGTTTCTGTTTGGAAGTTTTGGGTAAATATTGCTCGCCCTTTTTTTCTTATGTGACCTACTTGCAGATACGCCTAAATCAATGCGTAAGTGTGATTTCATTAGACTCCTGTATGCCGGAGAGTATCTTAATAGTATCCTTTTTCGTGTAGTTCGGGGGGGGGGGGGTGATAAGTACGTCATATCATTTAATTTTGTACGCCACAACAGGAATATCACACACACACACACACACACACACACACTTATGTGCGTCCACAACTGATTATTTGTTCTGACTGATTCAAAATCGAACCCGAAATGTTCATCCTTTTATTTTGATTTCTTTATTTCATTGTGACCGCTTTTTTGGTTCAAATGTCATTTTATACTGTGCCGATCCTTGTCTGACAAGCCTCTTTTATGTCAGTATTCTAGTCTAATCAAATATTTAGTGTAGTTCAATACGGGCCTTTTTACTTTTCTGTGTTACATTCCGTCAATATGAAGTGATATTTACTTTGTTCCTTGTAAAAATCAATATGCAACAGTGAGCATATAATACATTGCTAATTATTCACTTTTATTTGGTCACCATTGTCTATTTGTATCCTCACACGAGTTCGACTCTGCTGTGTAGGGATTGTTGATTAATAAACCATTTCCCCCAAAGTACACATGGTCTTCTTTAAATACGCCAAACGCGTACGTATACGTGCAATGAAGACCGCAAGCTAATCCCCATTCCTGTCACACCATGGCAATCTATGATTGATTTCATATATCGCCGAGTGTAGCCTAATTACCCCCCCCCCCTTTTTATTTTGCTCTTTTAGCTAATATGAAAACTTCCTATGCTTATGATAAGTTTATAAGAGTGTGGTGGCCTGTTCGATATTTCTTTTTATAGTTTGAAATCTCAGTTTCTTATAAATAACAAAATGTAAATTATATAGATACATTAGTTCCATCTTATCAAAGAAACAATAAAAAGTAAATATCCGTTAAAAAGAGAGAATTACACGTAAAAGAAAATTTTGAACTAAAATTCAAGATCACGATTTAATAAAAAAAGAATAACATGGATATACCTCCTCCAACACATGGTAAACCTATGTATGTCACAGTTCGCCAACTATGTGGCGGAATATATCAAGGACTGCTCATTTACGGCCCCAAATACTTTAGACTAAAGAACTGTCCCACATTACAATGGAACAAATCCCTTTAATAATAAGTACATACTGTGGGGATCCAGATTACCTAAAAAAACTGATAAATTAATCGTCTGTTTCCTTAGCCCTCCACTAAATTTTATAAAAATCCGTGCCAACTTTTCTTGCAAAGTGGCTACATACATTCCTTACGCAGCGGTAATACACTACAGATCTCCTTTTCTTTAACCGCTGCTGTGTATATAATGTTTTTTCGAGGTTTCTATACCGGGCACAGGGCCAGGAATTGTAAAAAGCGATGATCACATTGCGAGGGCGTCGTGGGTTTGAAAATTGACAGTTGATGCCAAAAACGACACCACGTCCTCATTGGTCAGAGTACAGTCCTTGGCCCTGTGTCAAGACTAGTGGTAAAACCCAGAAATTCTGGCTGTAAAATGCAGGGGTTAAACTGAAGTAGTAGACCTACAACGGTGCGTGGGGATTGTAGTGGCTAACAGGAAAAACACTAAAGCCAGGGGAAAACATATTACCTCCTCACCTGGCGGAGTAATAAAAAATCCTGTAATATTTACATGATTTAGAGAACAATCTGTCTCCGCGACACGTTCAAAGGTCATACGGAAACTAATTTTTTTTTCACATATATTCAACAGGTGCATGCCGGGATTTGTCGGTCGTCTGCCCTCGTTTTGCCGCGCGTGGTCTTTGTTCAAGAGCTCAGCGGTTGATGAATGCGAGGTGTCCCAAGGCATGCGGATTCTGTACTGATCAGGGTGAGTTTAAATCTATCTATATATGTTTACCTGTACAACAAATCTGATTCACCATTAATATTTCAAATCTCCTGTCATATGTTTCTTCTATACAAGCCTAAGCCTCAGCACCACGCAATGATAAACAATGACTCCCATCAGAAACAGATGTTACAAATACCGCTTACATGGACGATATGACTGTGTTCCTCACTCTTTCTTTTTGTTGTTTCGAAATATTCCTCGTATACTAATACGTCATCGAGCAGATATGAATATGTGTTTGGTCAGACTTTTGATCTATGGTAAATAAGGCCTATTTGAACATTTCCTACTATATGTCTCAATAACACACGATAGTTGTTTACACTTCAACCTTTTCATTAATCCCAACTAATTAAGATGTCTAAATTTGTAACAGAAGCATAGGTTTTCTTTAAAAATCAGTTTTAGTCACGTTTAACAGAATATAGAAAAATATCGATATTTAATATCTGTATCACGATAAGCAATATGCATATCGCCATATCGCGATAAACCGATATATTGATAACATGCACAAGTCTACTCCTTAAGCATCAGTACATTCTCATTTCGCTTAACCACTCTTTGCTTTAGGAGGGGTTTATTTTATATAAATTAACAATTAACAATTCATCATAATTGGGCATATGTAGCCTGTGCTTACATCTATTATCTAGTCATTGATGTATATGTTCTAGTCATTAGTCTTCAGTCTTAGTGTATTGTTTTACTAATTTACCCTTTTGTGTATATTTAGTCTGCATGTATTTCGTCAACGACAAAACTAATTACTGTATTTTTATATATTTATTTTATCTTAGATATCTTATCTTATGGGTTTACACTAACAAGCGGCTGGCAAAGTGCCAAGTATGCAACATAACAATGATAGGGCATGCAAGATTTCAAGCTTTGAATCGGGTGCACTATTGGATATACAGCTCAGTATTAACGTTAAAGGCAAAAGCATCTTTTTAGCACTGTGAGGAGTATATAAAATTACGTGAAATGGATCTGTTGATGACAAGAGGCTTATATCGAATAATATCGATCTCTCTTTTCGGCCAAAGGACACTTCACGGCACTAAGCAGGCACCTAATAAAGAGTCCAGCTTAATCGAGCCATATGCACACCAAAGTATTGATTCCTTTATCCGTCGTATGTTTTGATTAGTATGGGTATTGGGACACCCTCTCTGTGACCGTCACCTACCTATAAAGGTCTGAGAACTGCAACAGCTGTATGTGTAAATATTACTATAACCTTTCCCTGAAGGGCACAGAACGGTCTCAGGAAACTGGTAAACACTATTTCATGTTTTCCTCAATATTACCTTAACTTCTGCTCTGGGATCTCTCTGCAATATAGCATATAAAGTATTCGGTATTTCTCAAAACTGTATTGAAATTTATTGAAATTGATAAGAGTTTTTATTTTTGACTTAAACATGATATGTTTAAGTCATTTACGGTACAAAGCATCTTGTTTCCAACATATTAAGTTCCTAATTGTTTTTTTCCAAATTGGGTATTTTTATTTTTTGCATATCTTTAGTGGTTATTCATTTACACCTAAAAATTAAATTACCCTATGAAATCATTATTTTGAAAGTGAACAACCCAAATGGAAAGGTCTTGGAAGGGGTAACCTATATTTGAGCATGACGCCCTACGAGGTAATCTCTATCTGGTACACGTTTGATGACAGGTTTTAAGTTAAATGTATGTAAGATAATTTTAAAATCTAGATAAAGCTTTAGACAAGCTCAAGAGACAGTCCTTAATTAGAAACATTGTTATGGGCGCACACCTTATGTATATATTTTGACAGGTTGTGTGTATCGTGGAATAAAAAAAACTTTGAGATTTTTCAAAATTAGGAAGAGCTGTTTTTAAATTTTGGTTTTCAAATATTTAATTTCACACCGGTATATCTGGAATTAAGTGTTCGAAACATTAATGTTTTGCTTCATGTGCTTTACACATATGCCCTAAAGGTATTTTCCCACGCGTTTAACGGGTAGCATGTTATTAACGAAACCTCAGAAAGGTGCTCCATTACATTACAATTTAAATGCGTTATAAACTGTCATTGTGAAAGTTTAAAAAATCATCTGAGATTATTGTGGAAATTAGACTGGCGGCGCCACCTGTATTATTTCACACCAATTTATTTTTATTTAACAATTTACAGCAGTTATGTTCTCAGATGTGACTACATCTATTGTCTTGAACGTTAAAACGCAGTATGCTTATTGATCAAGGTAATGGGTTAAGCCAGAAAGCTGAATTCCCTTAGATTTTTATGCATTTTCACAGTTTTTCTAGACTGCAAAATGAGAGTAGCCTTATTGGTTGTTAAGCGATTGATTGATGTATAGTTCTGAAACTTTGTCCTCTAATTTGATCGTGGACAGGATAGTCGGTTTAACAAAACAGGTGGTGTCATCAATATTTCTTCCTTTTCTGCACAGTTTTACTTGTATATGTGTCAGTTTCTCAGCTGTTAATTGTCTTGTAACAGAGAACTCTGATTTCTCCTGCCAGAGATAAGTTTAAAGTAGGTGTATGCAGTTACTGGATACCTCCCCACAGGCCAGCGACTGAGCGATAATCCGGGATCGGCTAGCGTTTATGACCTTGGGAAGAAATAGGGTAGTCAGTTTAACAAAACTGGTGGTGTCATCAATATTTCTCCCTTTTCAGCACAGTAATTGTGTCAGTTTCTCAGCTGTTAGTTGTCTTGTAACAGAGAACTCTGATTTCTCCTGTATTTCTGCCTGTACTTTCGGTCAGAGATAAGTTGAAAGTAGGTGTATGCAGTTTCTGGATACCTCTCCACAGGCCAGCGACTGAGCGATAATCGGGGATCAGCTAGGGTTTATGACTTTGGGAATAAGGCCAAGGTCAAAAATAAATATCAGGTGCAAAATTATGACAAAAGACTAATACTGTACCAAATTCAGATTTTTAAAAGCAGCCATATAGGAGACCTAGTACTAAAAGAAGGACGAAAGAAAGAAAAAAGTATAAAAGAAAAAAGAACCCCTCGAAATCGATGTTTTTGCACTCGGTGTAACCTAAGTAGGTCAACCCGCACGATTTTTTAAAACCGAAAATATGAATTTATTTATAAACTGATTATCTCTTATAAGCCTGCTTCCGTCATTACAACAATTAAATCCTATTTCCTCTTGGAAGGGAAGAACTTGTTTTTGTTCTGGGAGAAAAGTGCAGATTCAGAGTACACGTGTTCATCAGCCTGTTTTATAAAACGATACGGTCTGGATGAAATGGGAATTTATTGATCTGTGTAATAAATACGGTCTGATGTTAATGTATTCTATCATTCTCATACCACAGCACGTTGAGGTGTGTTTACAATCACAATAATATACCCGACAGTTTATGTGTTTGAAGATAACATTTCGCAGCAGCTCAAATGGCCGTGTTTTGTGTCAAATAATATCAGCATCACGTCATCATAGCTTTGATATTTTGTCTTAACTTAAGGCCACGCAAAAAAAAAATATATATATATTCTATGCAGCCAAACATATGGAGCCAGAGGTCGTTAGTTTTACAGAATCCTGGAAAAACACGTGACACTTTGCCAACTTACACTATGTTAAATCCAATTTAACTTATACCTATATATGGATGACTATGGACTTTACGGACTGTGGCAAAATAGCAACTAACAATATAAACAATGGACACTTATTTGCGCTTTCAGCAAATCAGGTTTTTTATTTTTAAAAAAATATGCAACAGAATGAAAAAAAGAACCTTGATTCTGCCTCTGTCTTATATTATGTGGCCTAAGTCCAGCGGCGCACATGGCCTGTTTGCCGCCAGGGGCGGTCGTAAAAATTGTCTCTCCTCTAACAAAACATAACAATTGGAAAACATATTGAAAAAGATCGCGTCAAATGTCCTTGTTGTGGGCCTATAGTTGATAAAAACGCAATTATATGGATGAATTCATTAGCAGGGAATTTTTCGCCACATATTAATTGAAGTCAACTCTTTGACAATGTCAATCAAAAGATCCCCCTGACTGCAGTAAAGTACATTTCATTACATAACCCCCCTTTTATTACTTTTTCTATTTAAATTTCTCTATATTTTCAAATAATATTTCTGTTCCTGCAGAAGTCGTAACAACAACTACAAAACCACCGGTAACTAATGACGAAGGAGCTGACCCAAACTGTAAGGACCTCAGCGTCAACTGTAAATACATGAAGGGTTTCTGTACGACCAAAGTGGGGCTGATGCGCATCAACTGTGCCAAGACATGCAACCTCTGTCCCCAAGCTGGTGAGTTCATACTCATGTTTACTTTCCTACGTTTTGGCCACAAAACATACACAAAGTAAAATGTGTACGAACACTGGTTAAATAATGGCGTAAGGGGTGTTTTTTAATTTGTTTCGAAATGTTATTCGTTCTTTTTTATTTAACAGAAAGGACACAAAGTGTGATTGCATTTTTTATGCATGTAAAAATCAAACTTTAGTCCAATTTAATCTCAGAATTCCTTGAGCGAATCTGGGTAAGAGAACCAATTAGCACCACGGATTGCTCACTCAGAAAACAAAATATTCCTAGAAACAGGTGCAGCGATTTTACAGAACAATCTGCTATTTTTGTGGATCCTTAAAGCAGTTTGAATTTCTTGAACAAATAAGTTTCATCTGATGTAAATCCAATTTTCGCCTTCTGTTATAATGTAAGAAGTAGATTATTACTTTTTCATTTTTTATTTTATATAACTCGTTGCAATTTATAAAGTATGAAACTTATTGTTGGTTGTATTATCTTTCAGATATTTACTATATTTTCAAAGTTACATATTAAAATAGTACATGTTTATACAAAGCATTTTCTTAATGAAGAAAATGTCTGATATACTTTACTTTCAGATGCAGCGGCTCAAAGTAAGTTTACTTGATTGCTTTTACCCCATCAATCTAAAATTACTTGGTGAACCCTCATATAAGTCAGCATTGACAAGAGAAATGTAAATTCTAAGACTCTAGGAAATGAACTGGAATTAATGAATGTACATCAAGGCTATACATATTCTATTGCATTAAATGTGTTTGCTTAATGGTTCCTGGTTCACAAAGGGATAGTTTTCATTTTCTTAACGATGCTCACTATCATGGGACTCAAGCTTCTGTGAGTAATAATTAAGTCGTTTCTAAGCCTGAAACTAACTAATGTCTGGAATTATGTGTCAGGCATAGAAACATTATGTGGCTGATCTAGATCAACTGGATAAACTATGCCTGAATTAGTTTATCCAGTTGATCTAGATCAGCCACATAATATGGTTCTTTCAAGAAACGAATTGAATGAGACATTTTGGGGAATTTTTCGGCAACATAACATATGGGATAGTTGTCTATTTTTATGTTAATTTTCAGCACAATTTTAACTTATACATTGATCATATTAGAATAATGAAAAAACTTCATTCATTGATCTCCTTTCTAAATATGCTTTTACATTTCGAGTCCACATAATTATGATATTTATGTTTAAGGCCAACTAAAAAAAGGTATGGTTCTCAGGCACTTTTTTTTAGAAATCAGTGCGGACGGGCGGTATTTTATTTTTGACCATTTTTTGTATGTGTCGATAAAAATGTTATATGATCAGGGAAAAGCATATTATAACAATATATAATAACAAATTTATTTTGTTAAACAGGTACTACATAAATTGTATTATTTATCTTCTTGAAAGATAAAAATCAAAATCAATATTTTTGATGCGGGGGGAGGGGGGGGATTAAAATACACGTGGGCGGTGCCATAGAGCAATACCTTCTTTTTTAAAGATATACTCTTAGCTATGGTATTATGATTGACTTTTATTGATATTTTATTCAATATATATTTTTATTTGTAAATGGTTAAGGTCACCAAGGTATACCAGCTTGATTTTAGCTGATTGGTTTATTACCCTGTATAAATATGATGTAAATAAAATAAATACAAATAAATAAGTCCATTCTTCATGGATGTCCTTGATTTATTCAACATTTTATAATACAATTTTTTCTTTCATTTTGAAGGCTCTGGATTTCACAGCAAATTCTCTAAAGGTTAAACGATTTTTCTTCTCAAAATGTTTGTAACATATATTTCTGTTGTAATCACAGATAAAATTCTTCATCTGTTCTGATAACTGGGAATATTTATTATATCCTTCACATTGATTTGAGCACCAGCGTCTGTATAACTACTTGCCATTTTCTGATTTTTATAGGTGCCACGTCAGAAGATGGCGATTACGTCATCTTGTATGATAATGAGAACTTTGGAGGTCACGAGTTGAAGGTGAAGTTCGACAGACCGAGCTTGTGTACCTCGATGGACGACAAAACATCTTCTATCAGGATATCAGGTATAGCTCAGCAGAACAAACAGTAAATTATAGTAATTTATGGTTACCTTTTAACGGCTCAATAGACGTTAATGTGTCCGAATGTTCCTTTTTAATCTATTTAAACAGTTTGCCAGCAGACGGCAGCACAATTCCCAAAGTGGTACATGTATCTGGGCAGGGAAAGTCTTTTAGGCCTACCGACCGTGCCGCTCTAAGCAGAACTCTGCGATCTCTGATTTAGACACATTCACTGTCCCCCCCCCCCCCTTTTTTTAAATATATACCATTGAATCCGAGTTTTAACTGGGGTCATATGTTTTAACTAATGGTTATCGATTACATCTGATAAAGGGCAAAACGACTTTACGGTAGAGGAAAAAAGTAAAATTGTAGAGTAAAATAGTCAGATGATATGCTCTGAATTATTCCTTGCGGGACACGAGCAAACAAATATTCTGTAGATTCTGGGACCAGCAATATATGCGTTGAGAGGGTGTTTTTTTTCAAATTTAGAGGGCGAAAAATTTAATGGAAATTTGCAGAAAGGAAAACACGTTTTCAGCTGTCTTGAATTATGATTAACACATAGTAAATTTCATTTTCAAGACACCTATATAAATGAAAAAGTTTCATTATTTAAATATGTGATGATTTCTATTTAGGGATTACGTTGGAAGAGCATATAGCTTAATCAAATATACGAAAAATTATATCCATTTAAATTGACGTTCTAAATCAAGGTGTTGTGGGATTGACCTAGTTAAAACCCCACTTTATAATCCTACGAATTCACCTTAAAACAGAGCAAAATTTAAATCCTACGATTTTTTTTCTGAATAAAAAGCAAATTGACACGCTAATCCTTTTTGTAGTTTCTGTTCTTTTGTCATTCTACTAAATATTTCTTGAACAGCATACATGTTTTATAAGCTGGATATAACTTATCAACATGAACTCTTGTGTTATATTTACAGGAAAGGCAACCTGGAGATTCTACAACAGTCCAAACTTCTACGGGCGATTTATTGATTTAGGACCCGGAGACCATGACGTCAGCGTGATAGAGAGGCTGGGGAATAACGAAATCTCCTCCGTAAAGAAGATAGGTCAGTA
Source organism: Sipunculus nudus (assembly GCA_026874595.1). Taxonomy (NCBI): domain Eukaryota; kingdom Metazoa; phylum Annelida; class Sipuncula; order Golfingiida; family Sipunculidae; genus Sipunculus; species Sipunculus nudus. The sequence goes on along the minus strand of CM049313.1, from coordinate 48,734,975 downwards.
AGCCTTCAAGTTCTTATCTCTTCTGATACTTTGAATAAGTATGAGTATATATATAAGTTCTTATACAGTACTTAATTTGCTAAACCGTGAAAGCCTTCTATAACGGAGAGTCACAAATCCAGACGATTTGTCCTTATAGCAGGTTTTCCGCCGTGGAGAGGATCGAGCTCGGCGGTCATGTCGCGGCTAGATGTCCGAGATTCAGGCTGCGGACAAACGTCCACAAAAACTATTTAAAAAGATATATTTAGCTTATGAATTGTTAATTGACGAATTCCTTGAAAAAATGGTATATTTTGTCATTATTGAGAGGTCATATTTTATCAGGATACTTTTTAACTATTCTTATCGTTTATTTTGTCATTATTGAAAGGTCATATTTTATCAGGATACTTTTTAACTTTTCTGATCATATATTTTGTCATTATTGAAAGGTCATATTTTTATCAGGATTCTTTTTAACTATTCTGATCGGACAAAATATGGTCGTAATCCGCGGCAAAATCTTTCCGTAATTGACCTGATTTTTTACAAAAAAAATAAGTTATGCTTAATGTTACACTTCATTACCATGAATGTGTCTGCAAAAATCCCCAATAAATGGTGTTTTGTGTTTTCAGACAACAAACGACTATACCTGTCTAAGTTTGAGGGTTGTTCAGGGCGCCATCTGGTGGGACATGATGACCAGGTGCATTATGACGTCACTACTCTCTCAGCGTGTGCAGAGAAATGTCACAAGTGGACCGAGTGTTTATCGTTCAACTACATTCAGAGTGACAAAGTGTAAGTATCTGACAATGCAAAGGTACTATTGTTACAGGTTGTTTATATGAAATAAGCCATACGCTTTGGGTACTTAAAACGCCGAATGTTCGGGGTCAGATATAGCGACAAGAAATGTAATATATTTTTTTTTTATCTCAGATAATTTATCGCAGTGAACCTGCCTTTTATTTACTGGAAAGTTGCCTGTTATACTCTCCAAGTTTTTCATCACCCGTGATGCTTGTTTATTTGAGCCGAAAACAGAAGAACATTTCTCACAGTGCGAATGCTCTTCCCAATAAAGGTTAATTAAAGTGATTTCTATGAGTACATATTCAAAGTACAGACAATAAAATCCAAAGAAATTATACAGTATATATTCCAGATAATTTTTGTTTTATTTGAACCCTGCCCCCTCTAAGGATAAAGTCATAATCATGTATATTTTTTTAGTTCATTTATTATTTTGTAGAGCAAATTACACCCAATCAGATCATTCATTATCCCTTGGGAATGTACGCACTCTGTTTTATGAATAACACGGTCATTCTCGGCTCTAAATGCCAAAGAATCGGTTATCGGTGAGTCGAATATGACAACCCAATATAAGACAATATTCAGTGCATTTATATGTTCCAGGTGCTACCTTTCCAAAAGCAGCAAACTTACACATCCGGAGGACATGGTGTATGAGGAAGGATGGTACCACTTCGTCCATAAGCAGCGCAAATGTAAGAATATATATATGTATATATATATATATATATATATATATATATATATATATATATATATATATATAGAGAGAGAGAGAGAGAGAGAGAGAGAGAGAGAGAGAGCAGGAAAAGTTGTCTGGGAAGTAACAGAGACGGGTCAGGGGTGGATAGCTGAATTTTAGATAGGATGAGGTGTCAAGTTTCAATGCGAGGCTCAAAGCTGTCGTGCATAACGTTGTTTTTGGCACTGAGTATTTTTCTGTTTACCATATATTTTTCAGGGGAAAAACGGCTCGTGAAGAGAAAGACCCGTGATTTAGGGGTGAACAGATATGTTCCTATTTAATCAGGTCTTTGATGTCAATTAATGTCGCCTTTTAGGTAGCTTTTTAGATATTTATTCGTCAATTATCGCCGCCTTAAACATAAACGGTACTCAAGAACAAAATTCTTTGGACAGAGCAACATATGGTATGGGGTGGTAATACGTCCCAAAATGACCCAATTACTCTAAAAGACACCAGAGTTATCTCAGTTGCTGACTGAAGGCGAACCGGGTGGGTGGCTGGATATAGGGGGGTACTAATACTGACCCAGATGGACCAATAAGTGTAAGGTTCAGGTTGAATGAACATCTACACATATACATAGTTTGGCAAGATTTAAATATTAGTTTTCATTTCACAAAGGATCACAAATTAATATAAAGGATGACATTATAAGTGATTTTTTTTCCTGCAGCAAGCCACTGTCCAAAAGACGCTCTGCTGGACACCGACAGCGGACACTGCTTTAAGTTTGTGCACACGGCACTGAACTGGCAGGCTGCCGCCCGCTACTGTTACAAGCTGAACAAGGGACACTTAGCAGCATTCCCTACACAAGCCGGGCTTGACGTTCTGAAGGCGATTCTCCCGTCAACGGGGTATGTGTACAAGTAAACGTGTGGCATTCGTTTATTGGATGTTTAGCTACAAATTCGCCTTTTCCATGTTTTATAAGTCTGCATCTCCCTTGTGTTTAAGTGTTATACATCAAATAACCAAAATATTCCACAACCCGGTATAGTCAATGATTAAAAGAGAGGGTTTCCCTACCCCAACACTCGCATTCTATATTAAACTGCGGGTAAAACGTTTGTTATAATTCAATATACCATAATCATTGATTTGTATCTTGATAGAAAAAGTGCAACAAAGCAAGACTAATATATAAATATCGTTAAGAATAGTGACTCAGTTCTTTAATATTTAGAACAGGTTTGGCCAAAAAAGATACATATTTGTATACAGTTAAAACAATATTAAAATTACTTTTTTTTACAAAGATAAACGGAAAATACAATAGATGCTTCGTAAATACCATCCAATCTTACGCGTGTAGTGCGCGTAAGTGTGTTTTGAATTTGTCGCGAGCCTAAGTCTGTTATGGGCTATAAACGGTTGGCTCGCTCCGCTGGCGACCCGGGTTCGATTCCCGGCGTAGCCTTGAGAGTATGTTGTAGTGGCCGGTCCGAGGTTGTTGTTTCTTCACGTTCTCCTGTTTCCTCACCTCTGGACACCTTATTAAAAATAATAACTATAACCTAATTTTATGAATAAAACTGCGTATTATAAGGTACATTATTGGTACGAATCCTAATATAAACAGATCACGTATGCGTGATGAACACAAATTTTGTAATGGAGACAGAGTTCAGTTTTCGATAATCGTTGCACATACGGTAACTTCCATCAGGTTTTGGCACAAGAATACATGGTGAACTCCAGTTACTGTTACTAGGTTCAATAAAATCATTGTCCAGCAAATATTGAAACTCATCCTGTAGATACTTTTGCTTTTCTGGATTCAGTCTATATGGATGATGCTTGACTGCGCTTGCCTCGCCAACATCGACGTCATGGCACAACATGTTAGTTCGCGTTGGAATGTCCCTAAACAAATGTTCATAATTCCGCAGCAGGTAATTGAGATCTTGTTTTTTTTGTGCGGTAAGGTGTGACAGTTTGGCCTCCAGGTTTTTAAGCACGTCTGCGTTTTTTAATGGTACTGTACCACACTGAATGTCTACATCACACTTACAATCAGTATCTACTTTAACTTGGTCAGGGTCAGTTTTTACACAATAAACAGCAGTAAAATATTGTACAACATCTGATGTGCTATTTCTGTCATAATATGGTTTCAACATGTTAACATGGCACAGTTGTTTCTTCTTACGTCTATCTGGTGTCAACAGTATATAATTCAAATCACTGACTTTCTTGTCAACAATGTAAGGACCAAAATACCTAGCTTGCAGAGGTCTGCCAGGGACGGGAAGTAAGGCAAGGACCTTTTCACCAGGCTCAAACGTCCTACTTACAGTGTGCTTGTCATACTTTGTTTTCATTTTACTTTGTGCAGATTTTAGATTTGACTTTGCAATCTCACAAACATTGTGTAGTTAAGTGCGAAAGTCTGAGACATACTGCAGTAAACTAAGAGAATTAGGATTTTCACACAAGAGTTTTTCTTTAAGCAGTTTCATGTACCTCGAATGGTGTGTCCAAAACTAGTTCAAAGGGACTGAAACCCAAGGACTCTTGAAAGGATTTTCTGACAGCAAACAGCAATAGGTGGATTCCTTCATCCCAGTCTTTCTGTGTGTCATAGCAATAAGTCCTGATCATGTTCTTTTAATGTCTGGTGAAAACGCTCAAGGGCGCTCTGACTTTCTGGATGGTATGACGAAGAGCTGTACTGTTTTATACCCAGCTCAAGCATTACTTGTTGTTATAAGCCAGACATAAAATTAGACCCTTGGTCAGACTGGACGGATTTTGGTAATCCAAAAGTTGTAAAAAACTTGGTCAGAGCTTTGACAACACTTTTGGTATTAATTTTTCTCAATGGTATTACCTCAGGGAACCTGGTAGATGGGCACATGATTGTCAGCAAGTATTCATGTCCAGATTTTGTTTTGGGCATTGGTCCAACACAATCAACAATAATCCTACTGAATGGTTCCTCGAAAGCAGGAATAGGCCCAAGTGGGGCCCTAGGAGGATTTTGATTGGGCTTGCCTACCATCTGGCATACATGGCATGATTTACAATATTGTGCAACATCTTTCCTGAGGTTAGGCCAATAGAAGTGTGTACTAACTTTTTGATAAGTTTTATTTATAATTTAATGGCCAGACAAAGGAGCCTCATGTGCCATGCTTAGAATTTCATTGCGAAAGCTTTTGGGCATTACTATTTGATGTTTGATGGCCCACTCATCATCAGCGCATACATCAGGCGGTTGCCATTTACGCATAAGCACTCCATTTTTGACATAAAAACAAACTTGGTTCTGTGACAGTTCATCTTTAGAAACTGCCCTGGGAAAAAAACATAAAATATTAGGGTCCTTATGCTGTTCCGCGATAAGTTCTGACCTTGAGAATGCTGCATCCTGTACGGGCGAGTCATTAGACGAGTCACTAGTGAATCCCAGAGTGTTATTATGTGGACCATTTTCCTCATGTGTGTTTTTCTTGGCCATAGATCTAGTTACAGCACATGCAGGATACAAACCAGGAATACCTGACTTTCCGGATCAATGTCCTGATCAAGTGACGGCTTTTCTGTCACTATTGGTACAGGCTGTACTTTGTCACCTGCAACATCATTGCCCAGTAGCAACTGAATTCCCTTAAAGGGTAAAGTAGTTCTTATGCCCACAGTAATATTCCAAGAAATCAAATCTATCTGACTTTAAATGGATACTGTGAAGCGGAACTGAAGTGTGCCTGTCTGAAAACACTCCATAAACAAGTGCATGTGCACCAGTAAAGGACCTTTTAGAAAATGGCAAAGTGTTTGCTAACATGAGAGTCTGGCCTGAACCAGTGTCCCTCAAAATTCTTATAGGGGTAGAATCTGAAAAATCACTTGGAAGTGATACAAAACCATCATGTATGAATGGCTCACAAAACTCCATTTCAGAGTCAAGAGAGGAATCTACTACCTCAGCTTCATCAAACAAAGAACTGACATTGACAGTGTCAGTCATAAACTCTGTTTCAGAGTCATCTAAGGAAACTACATCCTTTTTATCATCAAACTCCTCATCGGAGTCAACAGAGGAATTTTCCCTCAGCAGAAACAAACTTTTGTTTGTCATAAGAGGACCTGGCCCAATTTGAAATACTCTCAGCAAGAGTCATAAAAGGACTTAGCCTTATCCAGAGAATACTCTTTGCAGGAGTCTTGAAAGGACCTAGCCTTATTTAATTCCTCGCAGGAATCAACTGAGGTTTTTACCCCGCAAGCTACGGATTCTTCTTTGGATTCAGAAGGCACGTGGGCGTCCGGTGCATCAAACTCTTTATTAGAGTCAGTAAAAGAGTTGTACCCCTTATTTACATGAAAAGAGCCTGGCTCTTGTACTATGCTAAGCATTGATTTTGAAACAAACCCAGAAGGTTTGCTAATTGATTTATTCGCAAGTTTCCAGCAGTCAGATATTAGATGACCTTCCTTCTTGCAGTAATTACAGATTTTCTTTGAAAATGACTGGTCTTTGTTGGACATAGACACAGTGGACGTTGACTGAGATGTAGCAATGGACTTTGCTGAACTATCAGGACTACAAGTACTGGGTGACTGCGCTTTAAACTTCTTTTGACCATACTGATTTACATTCTTGTTTGTGAATGACTGGTTTGATTTGCTAGTAAAGAACATTTTGTGTGTTAATGAATAATCATCAGCTAATTGAGCAGCAATGTCAAGTGTTTCAGGACTTTTCTCATGGAGAAAAGTTTTAACATCTGCGTAAATGCAGCGCTTAAATTTTTCAAGCAAATTTAACGTAGGTCTGATTTTTGCGCTTTTCCCAATTTCTGAATTTCTGGCGGTAAGCATCTGTAACTAACTCATAACCTTTTAGGATTAACTGTTTTATCAGGTCATAGTCAGCAGCAGCTTCTACTGAAAGCTCTGTAAAAATTTCTCTGGCCTTGCCAGTCAATACACTTGGTAACAGCATAGTCCAATTGTCCTTAGGCCATTTTAAGGTTTCAGCTACCTTCTCAAAGTGTAAGAGGTGGGACAAGTCTAATGTGTTTAGTAACATCAAAACTGTGAGTTTGGGCAGCACTTAGACTACGTTCTACTTTAAGTCTTTCTAACTGCAGTCGTTTTAACTCAATTTCTTTTTCCTTTTCTTTTTCTAATTCTGTTTTAATGTTAGCTCATGTTGCATTTCTAACTTTTTTAATTCCAATTGCATAGCAAGGCTATCATTTTTATTTTTATACTTCAGTCTCTTCAATTAAACCTTTGCTAAATAGATCTTGCATGATTTTAGCAATGATATCAGGCTTTCTCAAAGCTTTTTTTTCACACTTAGCCCCAAGTGTTGTCCAAAACGCTACAACTGTTCTTTTAACAACTTTTCAAGTTGATCAGGGTCGGGATTGTCAACAAATTCTCAGGTTTGAAATCTGCCATGTTAAGAAACAATAACAAAAAACCACTTCTTGTAAATCTTGTAAACAATGTACTGTAAACAATATGTAATCTTGTAAACAAGGTATGATAAAACAATGTCCAGGTCAAGGCCTTATAAATTTGAAACTATTATGCATCCCGACGAGAGCCCCCAATTTTATGTCACGAAGAGATTTTGTCCAGGGGAAAATCCTTGGCCGATCCAAGAGTCGAACCCAGGTCGGTGGCCTACAAGTCCGGCGTACCAACCGCTTCGGTCCGCTTTTACGTCACCCCGTAACACTATGTATATTCTGTTAAAGCAGAGTGTGCATACAATAATTCCACTACCATATGTAAATAATTGTACATTACATTTAAGAGTTCCAACGGAGTACTGGGTAGGTCTCGTCCACACCCAGGACAACTACTACTGGCTGCGGGGAGGACACAAGGCGGAACCAACCTTCAATAACTGGGCCCAAGGAGAGGTACGTGACATGTTGAGCTAGAGTCACATGTGAAGATATGTAATCATTCTAGCATCATCATCATCATCATCATCGTATAAACAATTTCTCTCGCTCCATCGCAAAGAGACCCAAGCAGGCAGCCCAACCTGCTATATCAGGAATTCGAAACAAGCCGCACGTGATGGAGCCGAAATTATAACAGCCAATCAAATCCAGCAAAACAAAAAGTAAAGAGTACACAGTTGTCAAACTGTACACACGATGAATGAACAAATACACACGCACCGGAAACTAAATAGGTTTACAAGCCTTTATATGATTGGTCAGATTGTCGGTAATGTCAAGCATTGCAAGATCGTTGGTCTTAAAATAGCAGTAGATTTGCTTTGCTGTGTTTGTACAGTGAGCATACGCGACCCACTTAATTGGTTCAGTTTTTCGAAATTCATGACGCAGTAGGGATGGGGGTTTGATGGGGGAAAGGATCCTTTGTGACAGAGCGAGTAACCTTGCAATTCGGAAGACTGGTTTTAACTTCTGGATTATTACTAACCCCGTGTCGTGCATTCAGCAGAATGTACCACCAACAGCCCATGGACCTATCCCTTCCAAAACCCCAAAGTCCCAAATCATATCAGACTCATCTCCTTCCTACCAAGTCTGTGGCAGAAAAGAGAAGCTGTGCAGCTTAAAGATGATTAGACTATATTCAGATTAGACTATAAATCATGTAACCAAACACCGAAATCGATGCATAATACACGTAAACACATATGTATATGTATTTGTAAATGTGCATGAGAGAGAGAGAAAGAGAGAGAGAGAAAGATAGAGAGAAAGAGAAAGGTATTGCTGGGCAGCTGTACAAGGGGCTGGTATATCGTTTATTCTCCTCTTAATCTTTATGTAAGATATCCCGTTAATTTATCGCGGACAGCCACAGCTGACAAACAGTAATCGCTGCGGGGTGGCTGTATCCGGGGCTGGTCATGCATGGCGGCTGGATGACTGTCAGCAGGCTAAGCAGTTCCTCTGTGAGTTTGTCGGCGGAGATGGAGTCGGCGTGGACTTCAAAGGTGAGTATAACAAAGGCAGGGCTATCTTCCAATCTTCCGGTATGGGGCCAGGTGGGAGTACTACTTTTTTAGTTCACTCTGTGAACTTATGCCATGGCGCAGCGTCCGCCGTCCACTGTCCACTGTCAACTGTCCACCGTCCACCGTCTGTTACCAAATATCTCAACAGCCACTGCAGCTGCCTTCATGAAACATTGCAGAATTACTGGTCATGGGATGAATATGCAAAAATAAGCTTTCGGTGGCGCCACCTATGTCGACCTAGATTCTGCGGACCAAAATGGTTTTTTTCACTTCTTCCAAGATAAGTCATAAAGTATAAATATCATGGCCTTCATATCATAGGCAAAAGTTCCTTAGAGGAAGGGGAATAAATTGGGTGTAAATTGAGTCAAGTCATTTTCAAAATGGCGTTTCTACAGAACTTTAAATTGTGTTGATCGCAAAATTTGGCAACTCGATGTGTTTCCATACATGATGTATTGTCTGTTACCAAATATCTTAGGAACTGCTGCAGCCTTCAGTTTTCAAATTTCACAAGAATATTGATCATGTGACTGCTAAATGATAATGAACTCAAGGTGGCGCCACCTGTGTTGACCTACTTTCTGCTGGTTGTAATGGTCTTTTCATCTTTTTCCAAGATAAGTCATAGTGTATTATTATTTTTGGCCTTCATATCACAGTCATCATTTCCTTAGAGGAAGGGGAATAATTTGAGTATAAATTCAGTCAAGTCATTTTCAAGATGGCATCTCTACTGAACTTCACATTGTGTCGATCACAAACCTTGACAACTTGATATGTTTCCATACATGATGTATTGTCTGTTACCAAATATCTTAGGAACTGCTGCAGCCTTCAGTTTCAAATTTCATAGGAATATTGATCATGTGACTTTCAAATAATTTTGACCTGCAGGTGGCGCCACCTGTATTGAGTTTCATTTGCTGTTGTTGAAAATTGCTTATATCTCAGGAGCATTGGTCTGAAATTGGCATGTGCATCGATCTTTGAAAGTTTACTGTAAAAACTAGACAGGTTGGGCAACCTACCTTGTGCAGTAGAATACTGTCCATTTGTTTTTTTCACATTCAATTTTTTTCTTTTTTAATCACCCACCATCATGCACAGTAATTCACAGCGTGAACATTAGACCCCTGGGTCTCTTGTTTTCAAGTACCCTGTGGCACCGCCTTAAAGCCACACCAAACATTGAATTGCTGGTCATATTTTTTATATCTTCTTAAAATACTTTTTTTTTGGGGGGGGGGGGGTTGTGTGTGAGCCCCATGTCCTTGGCATTAATGTTCCTATGTAAAATCGAATTTCACATATTTTGCCTCGGCTAGTAACTTTTCAAATCAAATAAAACTATTGCACGCTCACCTCATAGGTTTTGATCAAGAGAACAATTTGTATTTTTTTTTGTCTAGCTTAACAGCTCTAGTTATCCGAGACAAGATAGTACACGGCTCTAAAGGACATCAAGTCACCGGTATGCGCTTCAACAATCTCAACTCTCTTTAGCGTTATAAAGTAGAAGTATGTTTGGGACTTCATTGGCGACCTACAATTATGTATTTATTTCTGATTTTTAGTAATACAAAACAAAAACACCTGACAGTACAAGAGGACTTCATCCGGCCATTCTTGTATAATGATAACCCCTTTTCCCCAGTAATCTGAAATTTAGTAAAACTCCAAAATTATTACCCTTGTAATATTCAAATAACTCCTCCACCCGGATGATATAGTCAATATGATAACTTCTTTTGTTTACAACTCTTTATATGGTTATTACAGAAGACTAATGGCAGGGCCCCAACTGAAAGACATGCTACAGCAGGTCACAGTCCCATCTGTCAGTCACCAATTTACCTGCCTTGCTTCACAAAAGGCAATGGAATAATGTGTTGGTTTTCACTAGGCTTACAAACGAGGCATTGACAAAATTAAAAAAGCTACATTCTCTTAATGATGAACCATATTGTCAACAATAGAAGGAGCGAGGTGTAAATATAACGCCGATCTTATTTCCAAAAGAATTTATATTTTCAGACAAAACTAAGATCTTAAAGAGACATGCAGGGAACATTCTAGTTGAAGGCATCTGTTTATTTCGGGCACCTCTCCGCAACAAGTACATTCATTACGGACATCTGTCAATAACGGGTACTTTTATTACAGACAATTATCCGTAACGGGCATCTCCCTGGTCACTTCTCCGCAACCAGTACCACTATAACGGACACGTCTCGTTTGCGGGTAAATTTTATTACGGACACTGCTTAATTGTTACAGAAACTCTCGATTACTGGAGTCTGTATTACGGACACGTCAACACCTATTACGGACATTTCGCCCTTACGGGTAGCTCTATTACGAAAACTTCTCTATTACAGATACCTTTATTACGGACAAATCTCCTTAAAGGACACTTTAGGCGTCCTGTAAAAGAAAGACTAACGATAAACATCCCATTGAATTGCAGGTCTCTTCAGTGGGATTAACTGTAAGGTTCAAAGATTAAATTTTGTGCGTATTAATGAAGCGTTCATGATGTTGTTTCAGTACGCTGTCCGTCTGGATGGGAACTGTACAATGACCAGTGTTTCCGCATGTACCGAGAGAAAGTGGCTTACACGGAGGCCAGGGAATCGTGCCGGGCACAAGGGGCAGATCTGCTCATCATCCGCAGCCGAGCCGAGCAGCAGCAGCTGAGCAGACGGATGTGAGTAAAAACCATCCCCTTAGGACACACTTGGCATCGTTCCCAATATTTTATGATCAAAACGGACATTCCGAGGCGTGGCCAGAGAACAGTAATGATAATAATAATAATATTAATAATAATTATTTTATATAATTTCTGTGGCTAATCACCTGGGAATGTTCATTATTATCTTGGAATGTCAAGAACGATGTCAAGTGAGTCCGAAGGGGAGTCAATTTTAATATTTTTTTGTACATCCTCAGACATTTTACATTATTTTGCGTTCGGGCAAACGGCGCCATTGTCTTCAAGTGAAAAATAATGAAAGTGTTATTTTATTTATAGCAGTAGTAATGTTGGTGGTAGTAGTAATAATAGTAGGAGTAGTAGAAAAAAATAAAGAAAAAAAATACTTACAATGATAATAACAATTGTGTAATCTAAACAGGAAAGAGGTATGGAACCACGACGACACGCCGATCTGGATCGGAGCCAACGACCGCGATCACGAGCTGCAGTTCCACTGGGTGGATGGATGTTCATTCACGGTATGTCACACAACCTATGGTGTTTATGTAAATGATATGAATATACTTGTAAATTACGATGTCAGATATGTAAAGAGTGGGACAAGTCTGCATTGGTATCGATTGTACCTCGTTAAATAAGTGGGCATTCATTTCCTAAGCATACAACATGTACAGAACTAAAGTGTTCTCTTCGGAAAATATAAAAGTATCTACATGTCATCTACAAAGAAAAGATTTTTTTTCTGAATTAATTTCCTTACGCCTATAAACCATAGAAATAAACTTTTGTCATAAACTTTGTTTATGTGGTCTTGTTTAAGCAAACAAACACTATGGAAATGTATTAAAAACAATAAATAAAACAGGAAAAGCCTGTAAGTATTCATTAATAGGATGATTTTTTGCTTTCCTTGCAGTACGCCAGCTACGTGAACATTGTGGACCAGAGTAAATTGACAATCCCGAATGACGCTCACGACTGTTTAGCCGTGATCCCGGACAATGATATGTTGTTGAAGTGGCGAGACAGAGCCTGCAACGAGAACTACTACTATATCTGTATGGGACAGGCTGGAAAAGTACACAGCAACGACTGTAAGTATAAAGTTACCATGTAAACTTCCTAGCTGTAAACATAGATGTGTACCATGTCACTGGTTATTGGTAAATACATGTGATAAAATCTTAAGTGCACAGCAACGATTATTATTGTGATGTGTCCATACCAACTTAATTTGCTGTAAACGTAGATGCCGTTGCCACGACATGATGCTAGTCCACCAATAAAAACTATAAATAAAAAAATATATAAAGGTTTTGTAAATTAGAATCTCTAGAAATTTTTTACAACTTGCTGGTTTCTGAATCGGTACTTTAGCGGAAAGCCCCCACCCCTTCCCCCTACAGTTTTCAGGCGGCCAGGGGACATATAAAGTAATGCCCCCCCCCCCCCTTATTTGCTAATTAAATGAATTTAATTTTGTCATTAAATATACGTGTAGGCTGTAACTGCAGTTAGCAAAAAAGTACAAGTTGTTTACAAAATGTGCCTCAGTGTCGCATATTTCCTCAAATATCGATGAAATGCAGAGTTTCAGAAATAAATAAAATAGCAAAATAACTGATAAAATGACAAGATCCCCGTGTTATTATCTTACCATCAAACGCACAAATGAATAAAAAATCATGCAGGTTTTATAGATTAAAATGTTTTTGGAAATAATAAGGTCATGTTGGTTTCTGAATCGGTACTTTTTCCTGTTAATCTATTCTCAAATTGCTCCATTATTACTTAAATTTTGATTAAACGTTTTAAAAATGTTCTATCAATATTAAACAAGAGAAACATCTAATGTTTTGGGTTAAATACTATTTATATAATAAACACTCTTCCGTTAATGCAGAAGCTGGTCTTGCAAACAGCAATAAAATAAAAGGTTTTCGATTCAATTTGATCGCTGATTATTGCCCTTCGATTGGGTCCATTGATTATATATTATAATAGCTAGCAAACAATAATAGCATTTTACTTAAAGGCATAACGTTTAAAAGTTTTCTTTTGAGACAGTACTACGATGAACACTTTATGTACTTGCGCATAAACTAAGTATTAATTAAATTCTGTCATCCATTATTGCACTTCTATCTGATTTGATTAAGATATAAGGTGTATATATTTTGTTCGGCCATAAACTAGTGTTGAAAAGGAAGGAAAATTATTGTAAATGGATTTATTAAAAAATAATCAATTTTTACATTCCTTGTTCTATTATCGGTTAATTAATAACAACTATAATCTGTTCCATACATGATGCATCTCTTATTTCCCATAAACACACACACATATGTATATATATATATATATATATATATATATATATATATATATGTGTGTGTATTAAAGTAGTAAAAATGTCTTATAATTGTAGGTTCACGGGGAGCGTTGATCTGCCCGGCAAACGCTCACTGCGTTGACGACATGAGCGGGTCACGCTGTGTCTGTGATAGAGGTTTCGTTCCCATCGGACAGGGAGACGACCTCCGATGTTCGGGTAAATATCTAAAAGCTGTTTTATTCCTCTATATTTCCTATCTTGCATACTTGATCACAACATTAATATGTCAGCACTTTATGTATTGCTAAGCGGTTGCAGCAGATCCAAAGGGGAATCACCGCAATCTTTTTTTAAGTGGCTTATTTCGATATCTGACGTCAATTAGTTATACAGATATTCCTTCATGTACATGCGCCGTAGACATTGCCACCAACAGGCCACGGACGCAGCCTAAAAAGTAAACTCGTCTTGTAGCCACGGGTGACTGCTGGTCTACGGGAGACCCTCATTACCACACGTTTGACGGGGCACGTATCGACTTCCGGGGGACATGCAAGTATACACTGGCGGAGGCCTGTGTAAGTGAATGGAGCGAGCTGCCACGCTGGAGAGTGGAGGTCAAAAATGTCAAACGGGCAAACACCAACAACCCTGTGGTCTCCCATACCGGACTGGTGGACCTCAAAATCAACAGTCACGTGATCCGCTTCAAGCAACAACGCATTGTCATGGTAAGTGATGAACAATTACGTCATACCATGCATTTTATCATTTTAATAGGCATCTAATGCCAAAATAAAAAAAAGGTATGGTTCTCAGGCACTTTTTTTCAGAAATCAATGCGGGCGGGCGTTTTTTTTATTTTTATTTTTTTTTGTATGTTCCGATAAAAATGTCAAATGATAAGGGAAAAGCATGAAAATAACAGTTTTATTTTGCTAAATAAGTAAAAGCACTACAAAACAAAGGAAATTGTATGGTTTTATCTCCTTGAAAGAAATGTCGAGCGGCAGCAGCTCAAAATTGGAAAGTTTTTATTGAAAATCAAAATAAAAAATTTTGATGCGGGGATTTAAATTGATGCGGGCGGTGCCTGAGAACCATACCCTTAAATTTTTTGGCATAATAGGTCCTCTATACATTTATCAGCGATGACGTTGTCGAGACCGGTCTTGAGATCAAATTTTGCAGTTCACGGTCTTGTTCTCGGAATCCCATGTAGAGGTCTTGCACTCGCTCTCGAAACAAAATGGCTTCAATCTCTATATTTTTCTATTGCGCTCTCTTTTAAACATTCCTTCCTCGTAAGAAGAGGTTACATTTCATCGTATTGGTAGCAATATATAAGATCATCTGCTTGTATAGTGTTCACTGAGATTTAATATAAAAAAAAATCGTGGTCTTGAGTTCCTGGTCTCGGTCCCTTTATTCAATGGCTAGATTTTGGTCTCGGGTCCCATGGTTTTGATCTTTGTCGTGTTCTCGAATTGGCCGGCCATATATATAGATTATAAAAATAATTGGTATAGCCGCGTTAGTCTGTTGTAGAAGTGTAAGTAAAGAGACGCCTTTTAGATAGACTAACGTATTCATTATTATTATATATATATAAACAGTTTTAACATTTCTGTTACATTGGCTTATCGTAAAGAATAACATTTACGGATGTTGAAAAAAATATTGATTTTAGAAATGATAAATTCTATTGTCAGAGGCTAGATCAAATGGGAGATTTTCCTATGATTGAGTGAAAAAGTTACCTTTTAAATCTGTAATTTGCTGCGGTATGCTTCACAGGATATTATCCTCCATGTAGCCTGCATTTGTACAAAGACATGGCGATTCCTTCATGCTTAGAGATTATAAGCCATGTCATAATGTTATTATTGTAGCTGACAATCAGCTCAATAGGATGAAACAAGTTTGTCTCCGACTGTAAGCCCGTGCTGGATCAACATCTTTTCAGGGCAACGCCTTTGATTTGAGATTTACCAGGGGCATATGGGAAAATGATCACAAGAAACCGTCGCTTTGTGTGATTTGTAAGTCATATTTACTAATGCCAAAGAACTGTCACAATTTGTGACATTGGCTTTTTCTATTGATGAACTCTAATTCGGATGAAACATCCTTTTGTTGGAAGTTGAAGTATTATGGATGACTTGAGTTACCCCTCTTTGTTGTTCTTTCATGCGGAGGTTTTATTTTTTTGCGAGGAGTTGGCAACCTGTGTGTGTACTGTTTTTGCTGCAGGCTCATGGTTAAAGCTTCATCTTTGAAGTGATAATGCTTATTGTAGGCATCATACACGTCGATGGGTCAAAATACGCAAACAATACCTGCATCGCAAAGGCGCGGTGGGCCTCGTTAATATAGTGATCAATTATACTGAACAAAGTGCCGTTTTGCATACTTCTGACATAGCTTGCCCAAAGCATGATTATGTTGACTATCGGTTTGCCCGTAATGAACACAGAAGAATAACCTCAAAAGGCGGACATACAATTCTTAAAGAGGCTTAATCGCCTTAAAATATGTTGAATTAACACAAAAATAGCGTGTTCTCTTTAAAATAAATTGGTACCTGCCAAAATATTGCCTTGAAACCGGAAGCTTACTCCTGTACACAAGTGTTAAAAACAGTGGACCGTGCGCGATCATAGGCGTCAATTTAAACACAGCGCATGGGAATCCGTGCATCCGCCGGGCCACAACATCTGTCAATCAGGAGAGGCCCTCACTGACTTGGCCCGGAAAATGTAAAACATGTCCCGCTGGCTGAAAGCACGCATGTTCCGTTAACTAATGGTCCCGCTCTCACACTGTGCTACCCGTGTCATTTCAGCTGAGGCCCCTGGACCTATCGTAAGGATCTGTTGCGACAGGTTCTACAATGGATTTATAATGGCCCATGGACCTTATTGCTCATCGAGCAGGGATATATCAGAGGATAAGAAGGTCCATGTATTAGCTTGTTTGGACTAGTCTTTGTTTTGCATCTGTCACGCATGCGCAAAATGGGACATCCCGCCACCCGGCTTTGTTATGGTAAACCCTCACACGTGGACTGTGTTTACAAACACACAGAAGCCATGGACAGGTAGAGGAATGTAGAATAGGTGGGGGGGGGGGGGGGGGTTCCCGGTGTAGAATTTTTTTTTTAATTTAGGTTGTAATCGTGCAATCTGGGGTAGCTTAAATGCATTATAAAGCAAGACATACATTGTAACTGGAAGCGTGATGGTGTACTTTGAGTTTTTTTTCCAGAGAATTTTTTAGTTAGGTCGAACAACCCCCCCCCCCCCCCCCCATAAATCCGCCCCTCGAAGCATAACAAGGTGTTAAACAGTCGTCTGCGAGGTACTGAGAATGTGTGCTGGATGTTTTTTCCTTGAAAACTTTTATATAAAGGAAAACTGAACTGTTATTTTAAAATATTGCTCCTGATTATGTCCACTAAAATACATTAACATACTCCTACAATAATAACTGGACTTTATGGACTACTGGACTACATTCTGCTTTATAATTTATTATAAGTAAAACATTGTTAACATAAGTAACCGTTGAAAATGACGACGTATTATACCGACGCCATTTATCCTGTTGCTACACCATGTTATGAAAAGGGCGTTCAGGTTGCACTGTCATGACTAATATTTCAGATATAAGGGTTTACTTGAGGATAGGACATTAATAAGATGAAAAAACATGCACATGATGGGTACATCTGATTTTTATGCAACTAGTGAACGCTTCCTTAAAAGAATCTGATATAGAACAATATACACCAGATTCCCAAAATTAGCGCCGGATTTTGCATCTCGCGTCATAGCAAATATCCAACGATTACATAAATTAAAAAGAAATGTCCACACCACCCTTTTCTATACCCTTCGTTCTCTATATATGAGCCTCCTGTTCTAAAGTCCTCTGCCTGAAAGGTTCTCATTCCTTTTGTTCTATTCTTTAATATGTAATTCTTTGTACGCAGGTGGATGGGGTTCAGACAAATCTGCCACTGGCCTTAGATGGAGGTGCTGTTAAGTTGTTCATGTCAGAAAACAGAGCTATGACCGCCCTGACTGGTGAGTAAATTCATGTAAAATTTACGATGCCGTTCAAAATGATATTGCCTGTTATACAGGGCTGTATTATGTAAATTTATGAATGGAGAACATGAAGACCAAAGGGTCCTAGACTGTCAATGCTAGTTTGTAAAGTACTTATATATTTTTATTTGTTTCTGAAATCAGTTTTAATCGTGTACGACTAGGGAACATCGCCTTAAACACGAAGCTTAGAGCTTTCCCAAGAGCTAAAACTGAATGACAAATCTTACTCACTTTGAACTCAAATCACGTATCTGTCCATTAGAGATAGACAATGTCATCAGTCATTTCATTGATATTTACACATTGTAACGTTATTATTTAATTTTAAATGAGAAAGTTGTCAGCCTTGAACCTGCTTCCAGAACTGAAATATAATATATGGCTGCCCTGTTATATATTACCCGTTCAATTACATGATTTTCAGTAAAACAGACGTTCTCCAATTAAGCAAATCCGTTCAATTTACCAAAACGATTTGTTTTTGGTTTTTCAACACTGAACAAAACAAACATATATTGAACATTGTCGCATTGCGATATTTCATGTTTCACACAGTTTGGAATGATGGATTGTACTTAATTAAGAACTTCTATCGAAGCTACTTCAAAGTCATTAAAATAGTCCCTAAAAACAATTCTGTGTTGCTGTATACTTTCATTGTGCTGCATTGCACTCGAGATCTCCTTCATATAAGGCGGATACCGCTATATTGTTCAGCGACGTGGGCGTGGTCACCCCTGAAAGTTATTCCTGTTTCTTCTCTGCTGATACGGGTCCGAATGGGCCAATCGCTACCCAATCTTTCCACAGATAGATTCCCGTCTTAGGACGTGTCTGCATGTTGTATATCTTTGCCTTTATCAAACCCATTCGTCGAAAATGTGTCAAAGGCGATTGTATCCGCCATTTTTGTACTGACGGAAATCTGGATGATGCAGGTCGCATGTCGGAACTAAGGTAATGCCGCTAGTGACTATGAAATATGCTTGCATGCCTTTCCTTTCTCTAGACTTCGGTCTGAAGGTGACCTATGACGGAACTGCCAAGGTTCACGTGACTGTCCCTCAGGTGTACAACAGGAAGATGTGCGGGCTGTGCGGGAACTTCAACGGTAACCCGGATGACGATCTGCATCCTAAAGGTCTCAACACCCCCAGCTCCTTCACAGCCGTCGGCAACAGCTGGCAGGTAGAAGACGACTCCGGTATGACGTCACAAGAGTAAGTATCGAGATTAATTTCAGGTTTCTGGTCAAATAATCAATCAAGATATGATTTTATCTGTTAACGAATAATAAGTTACTTTGGCGTTTGTTGGTTGATATTTGTGTAAAATGCAGCCTTTCATACACAGAACACATGCAACTTTTCATACACATAAGGGGCGGACCCGGGAGGGGGGGGGGATGGTTATGGGGTTTGAAGTTTATCCCTTTTTGGCACTGTTAAATAGGGCATATTTAGACTGGGGCGCAAGAGATCAAAACAATCTAGGAAATAAGAGTTATATACGCTCATTACCGAATATATTATTATGTATTTTATAGTATATATCATAAAGTTAAATTGTATATTAAATATATATATTTATTTTTTAAGTCCTTCTGGGCTGGACCCCCTTGTCCCAAATCCTGGATACGCGCCTGATTTGGGGACGTTATCTTAAAATGTTTTAGTTCCACGTTGTAAATGGTAAACTCTCTGCGCTAAAACCTTAAACCATCACTGCACAGTCATATTATTACAGTACCGTAAAATCAGATGACACAAAACAAATATAACAGCTCTTTTATGCTACTCAGCTTTACGGGGAGATATTATTCCTCCAAAAGACCCGTAATTTCCTGTAACTATGCGAGCTGAACGTTACTACCCAAATTTATGTCCCAGGAGCAAACAAACAAATTGGCCAGGCACGCGTGACAGTGATACAGACGCTGAAATCAATATGACCGTTCAACAACACTGATCCATTAGCTGGACAAATATTGTGAGAATACTATCTTTGTATCAAACAGGGTATAGTTATCATGGTATCAATCGAAGTTCGTCATGCGCGTGCTCTTTACAGATCAATACCAAGAAACAAAATTATAAACAGTATACTTTCCGTCATAAAATAAATACGGCATCTTATTTTTTTTCTTATACAGACGCAAGGGTTGTGTTTATTTTTTGTTTTTATTTTTTGTACATATTATTTTCCATTGCAATCTTACAGGTAATGTTAAAAATACATTGGCCACCAAACAAAAATCAATAAAAACAAAAAGTGACTAATGATCGATTATTAATCGACTATTTCTTTTCATTTCTATATCATGCTTAAGTTAAGGAAATGTATATCTTACATCTTGGATTCTTAAAATACACGCAAACTACAAATATATATTTGACTATAATGTAATTGAAAGGTAAGGGTAGAGACCTGGTTGTTGAAACCTGTTGGTCCGATGCTCATGGTCATGCTTTTACCTTGTTTGTCTGATAGAGGCAAATATATATATTTGCATATACAAACTGCATATATTGTCTTTGTAATCATCGCTTAAAAGAAATTTAAACCTATTTAATCGATTATGCTCGCAAATGGGGGACTTTGAGTAAGAATATTGTTATTTACCGTAACTCCCTCATTTGCTTTTCAGTGCCGCCAAGTTTTCAAATACTCAACGATTTAGAAGTTTAAGATATCCATATTTTCGATTTTACGTAAACTTTAATCATATTTCAATTCAAGCAATGAAGCGTTATGTATTTCTGTCGGCGGTTCGCTCAGATATATAAGAGTATACAAAGGAATGTGTCTCACTAAATGAACTCAAGATTGCGCTGATCATTGATATGCAAAATTGGTTGACCGAAATTATTAATGAAGACATCAGGTACCTCTTTGCTAAAAACTAATACAATCGACAAACCGGGACACCACAAGTAATGGTATATTTAATTATGAATCCATTGGTTCTCTTAAATATCTATAGAAAATATTATAAAATTATAATGAAATTTATAAATAAATAGATTTAAGACTTAGGATCCATTTACTAAATAATGTCATATCTAAACCATGCTTAGAATTCACAAAATAACTTATTTTCTGAAACATTATATTTATTTTATATTTATATGATTAAGAATATATAATCATGATAATAATTATATATATAAATATATATATATATATACATATATGTGTGTGTGTGTGTGTTTACAAAGCCCCCCCCCCCCCCGTCCTGGAAGAAAAATTGACGCCACTGATATAATGTCTTGTTGGAACACCCCTGAATTAACCGAACATTTAAAGACAAGCTGTGCCAGTTGCACAGGTAGTCGTATTACACAGGTTTCACTGTATAATATATGTGGACTTGTATTTACATAAAGAAATATAGCTGATATTCATTCCTTTTTTTTAGTTTCTAGCATTTCATTTATTGAATTAATATTAGCAGACCTGACGTATCAACCTTGTATAACAGGTGTGTGCCTCCATCTGGTGACGCCGTGGTACAGTGTACGGATGACGAAGCTTTGTTGTACAGCGATGACAACCACTGTGGCGCCATCCATACCCGTCCGGCGTTCATCCAGTGCCATTCACTGGTGCCACCTGAGGAGTTTTTCCTGAACTGCCGCTCTGACCTGTGCGCCAAGTCTGGTTCGGCTGAAGTCTTGTGCCGCTCGCTGCAGGCCTACGCTGACGTCTGTGAACAGAAAACTGGTCTGTTGGTCCCTTGGAGATCAGGCGGCCTTTGTAGTGAGCATTTTTACCCTCGCCTCTGGCCTCATTTTCGCTTTCTGTCTGACCATGATTTTTTTTCCTTTTTTTAAAAAGTTTTTTTTGGCCAGCCACCAGATGGCGTAGGTGATCAGGATTGTGCACTCCTGACGCAGGCTTTTTGAATCTAGGAATTAATGATGTTCTTAATCCTTGAAATGACAAATTATACAAGAAAAAACTGAATTCCTGGAAAGTTTGTAATACGACCTAAAAGCAACAAAAAAATCAGTAGGTCATAAGTTTTAATTGCTGACAAGTCTTCCCAGTGGGCAAATGAACATTGATTAAATATTGAATCAATATTTATCATCAATTTTGAAACAATATTGGATAAGCGTTGTAGTTGAAAATTGCTTCAACCTTAAGCATCAACATTCATTAGAGATTATTGTCAAATCAATATTGATTCAATATTGACTTGTTGAAAAATTAAGATTGAATAACTAGTGAAAATCTACATTGATTCAAATAGGAAACCTATAGTTGATTATCAGCATTGAACCATCAGTGTCATGTCATCATTGATTTAATGTTGAAAACGAGTTGAAAATATCTGAAACTCATTTCAAATTGTTTTTCAATATTGAAGTGCCCACTGGGTTATGTAGAGATCTGGAAAATTATATCAAATAATACTTAAATAATCACTAACGTTTTTCCTTTCACCTACCAGGCCCGTCTTGTCCGGCACACAGTCAGTACAACGATGCAATGACCGCCTGTCCAGCCACCTGTAGTGAACCGTTTACGCCATCAGCATGCCCGTTCCCTGACGTCCCTGGTTGCGCATGTCAGCCAGGTCACGTTCTCAGCGGTGACGTTTGTGTCCCACAAACCAGCTGTGGATGTCTGGACATTGTTATGAACGTATACAGGCAGGTGGGTAGGCCGGTTATATTTTAATAACGTGTTAGAATGTTACACGATTAAATTTAATGTTCTTATCATCAGAATATCGCGAAATTTTATAGAATTCGAAACTCGGAGCTCGCCACATTTCATTTCATTGGGAAACAGTACCACGCATTTACACGTGAGTTTGAGAAATTAACTTTGTGTTTGTATGTGTGCTTGAGATATTCGTTATATTGAAGCCTCAACTTCTAATAATAAAAATCCTTGCATAACAGTTTTGTAATCCTGTCTCTTTAATGCACATTATATTAATGTATAACCAACGTTTGAGCTTTTCAACCAACGTTTGAGCTTTTCCATTAAATGTCAAACGTTAAACTTTATATTGAATCTAACAAGACAAGATTTGAACTATCTTGTTGTGATTGAGCAATGATGGAGGAGCCGCTCTGATACATACCTGTTTTGGGGACAGAAGATCTGCTTTTTATTTGTAGGCTGGAGAGACATGGGCGTCTGATGACTGCGGCGTCGTGTACACCTGTCACGCTGGCGGAACCATTGACGAGAAGCCAACACGTTGCCATGACGACGCCCACTGTGGCTTAGACAAAAATGGCCGCCAGGGTTGCCACTGTAATGACGGCTATGTCGGCGATGGTGTTTCCATCTGTAACGGTAAAACTCTATCAGTATCAGGGGCGGATCCAAGGTTGGGGAAGGCAGGGATTTATTGTTTGCACGAAGAGACTACTACCCTATGTCCATCATTTAAGGAAAGGGGCGGGCTAACCTGAAAAATCCAATAAAACTGTAATTTCACCCAGTATTGGTAAACTAACGTACGCAAAACTTTTCAGTAAGCTTAGGATACTAGATTTTTAGGGACAGATTCCTTTTATATACATTTGGAGTAAAATAGCAGATAATGCAGAAAAGAATTGCTGAAGAGTATATCATCTCGTTTTATTCGAACTTGAGTTCTTTCACGATGTGAATCGGGCGACTTTGAAAATGAAATAATAAATATTATTGTCGTATTATTTAATGAAAGTCTACCTCACTAATAACATATTTATTTTTCAGAATAAGCTTTTCAAATGAAGAGGACTAATATGAATAGAATTTATTAAGGGGCTGTATTAAAATGTGGCAGTGACGATGTCATTGTTTTTCCTTTAGATAAGAACGAGTGTGAGCTGAACGACCACGACTGTCCCGCCATGTCAGAGTGTAAGAACACGGTGGGTGGTTACACCTGTGAGTGCTTCTCCGGTTTCCAAAAAGAAGGAGAATTCTGCGTGGGTAAGTCTGGAAAAGGAAAAACAATACTTACAGGCTTGTTATTTAAGATGATGGGATTGGCTACTGTGGTTTCGGGGAGAACGTGAGTTCGGTGATATTATCCACGGTCGGCCTCAACCCAGGGTGAGCGCTCTGCAGGTTAAATGGGAGGGCTTTTTCCCGTAGTCATGTATATGACTTGTGTTATCACTTAGAAATGGCAATAATTACCACACATGCGGTAGTTCCAGGCCTGAGTGACACCCGACGTAAAGGATAGGAAACGTGTGGTACCACCCTATCACTTGGTCCTAAACATATATGGCATGCTGCATTACACACATATTTAGAAAAGTTAAGTAAGCATTTAATTTAAAAATATGTTCAACTGATTAAGGCGTGAGAATCTTGAAAAATGCCAAGTAGCTCGCCGATGATATTTAAAATCAAAAGTCGCGTTTCACGTTTTATAAGATGCAACATTTACTTAAATTATTAAAATTTCATGCAACATCAACACACACACAGATGCACATGCAGTGTGAAGGAGTCGGATGACTCCTCTCGTTCTAGCAGTGTCATTTGTGGTATGAAAAGCTTTAGACAGTTTGACATGCAGCCAAATCACAGTCGGAGAGTGTCTGGTGCGGCAGCCCTTCATGTATTGTTGTAAAATACATGCACGTGTCTCCGTACCTCACATTCAGCAAAGGGTGCCCGACGGTTTTGTATTTAAAACAATATAGACTGGTACGCAGCGCTGACATTTTGTCATAAGTATATTTTGTAATACCGAGTGGTATGCACGCATGTTTATGAAAATAGCTTTTGTTTAATCAAGATTTAATATATATCTAATTATTTTTTTTATCGATAGACATGAACGAGTGTGAAGCTGAAAGTCAGAACGACTGTGAACACAAATGTTCTAACGAAGTAGGCGGCTACCACTGTGACTGTCCGCAGGGGGTCAACGAGGACGGCACGTGTAAACGTAAGTTACCTGGCACAATGTAAACAAAACAGTCACTGACTGCAGACACTCGAAATGCTGCCATCTAGAGAGGGGAAAATGAACTACGGTTAAATAGTTCAAACGTTTCTTTTGAGGAAGGCCAAGATATTGTTAAGAGCTACCCTATACTTATATACCTACAGGCAGATGTATATGTGTACATGTAGACAGATCCGTCTGCAATACTACCGCCCTTCCTTCAAGGGAGGTTAATAACAAAACAAGGATTAAAGGTGCCTAATCACCTACCTTTAAAAAAGGAATTATGTAAGTTCTGTCTCCCTCTGTGTTTATATTAATGATCTTAAGGGAATTTCGGTTGTGAAAATTTCTTATAAGGCATCTGAGAAGGATTTCTTAATTTGTTTATCAACATGTGTGTAAACACATCAATGTTGACACACGAGAAAACATGTAACCTTAGGTGGTAGGTTGCATATATGCAGAGATAGAAAGGTCACTTGCTGCAAAACGCCATTTGCAAAGCTCTGGTTTATCTAACTTGCTGCCAGATGCTCTTGTAAAATTTGTTTTAATTATTTTGGCGGGCCCCCCACATATTATAAACATGTTGATATAAACAAATCAAGCAGTCTGTGTGCTGTGAAATCCACATTTTCTGGCCTTTTTTAAAGAAAGCTCCAAGGGATGACCTTTAGTTTAAAAAGGTCAGATAGGTGATTGGGCCCCTTTAAAAGATGTATTTTTTGTGATACACTCTGGCTGTTCCAGCACCCGGCCTATGGATTATATAGATGTATTGCACGTTTGGTCTCTGTACATGTAAAGGAACAACGTATAATAAAAAAAATGAATTGGATAGTACAAATATATTGAAACAAGTGCTGTGATAAAATTTGGTGTAATTTATGCAATTTTATTTTAGCAATTTAAATTTTTCATCATGAATAGTCTGTTTCAAGTTTTTTGAATCAACTATTTTCCCTAAAACGTAATTAATATGAATGAGGAACTATGTAAATGTGTGTCTTACAACACTTTCATATTCTCGATCTTGTGGTGGGCGTTGGGTGTCATGTTTCAGAATATTTATTAAAAATCCACAACCGATCTGCATGCGAGTTATTTTTCTTTGTGATCAATGATACCGAAACCTTTGTTAACATGTGAATCAACAACCGAATGGTGTTCAAGAAATATTTGATCAATTGCATTTCTTAAATATTTTGCCGGGTAAAGTTTTGTTACCGCTCCAGGTTAGTTGTGATTTCACATCACGCTACTTACCATTTTGACACTAACTTGAGAACCGTTTTCAGCTGTTGATGAGTGCGCTTTGGGTCTCGCTCAGTGTCCGGAGCACAGTACATGCAAGGACACCGAGGACTCGTACGTCTGTGTATGTGACAGGTTTTACACCAGTGTCATGATGACCGGGACTCTTCAGTGTATCCGTAGGTATATCTATTCGCGGGTTTAAATGTTCGCGATTGTAACTTTTATCAAGTGTTTAATTTAAATGTGTTTATCAAGTGTTTAATTTAAATCTTAGCAAACATTAGCTTGTACAATTTACATAGCCGTTATATTACCTCTTAACTAATTTGCACTCAAAATCGTAACAATCATACCAGTACCCATGGGAACATCGAAAATGTCGAAATTCTTCTCTATATTGGCGGATATGCAACATATTTGATAGTATTTATAAAATAAGTTTGTGATATACGGGTACCTTAAAATATATGTTAATTCTGGCATTACCGGACATAGTATACATGACACGCCAATTAGGCTAGAGTAAAAATGGCTGATCACGTGTGTAAATGAGTCTAGTTATTGAGGAAGGTTTATTTTCTAGATAAAATCCATTTTGCGAAATATACCAAAAAATGAAACCCTCGCGAACAAACAGCCAATTACAGTACATTACTACACGGGAAGGCATTAATCCTTGTTGGAAAACAAATGTATAACTATCTTCCTTTGATAAAAATTTGGTAGGAAATAACATAAACATATAAACATGTGCATATATGTATATCACTTGATATTACGAATGTATTGTAGGAAGATGTATGCTTTTAAGCATAAGCATTGATTATGTATAATATAATAGAACATGTAGGACACAAATATTCAACAGTTCAACCCTTGTCCTTTAGTCGCATATATGTGAAATATTTTTTTTACTTCTACGAAATGCTTGAACTTTTGACAGTTTTAAGTTAAATTTTTAACTTAAAGAGCACGAAACACCAAAAAATTAAATAAATTTGCCACATTTTTTTATAGTAACGTGACAGTACCATATTAGACTTTATTAGCCAAACCAGTGCAGGCGAATATATTATATCTCAAATTATATCTCAAAATGTTATATCATTTAAATAATGGCATAATTTACAACATGTTTCAATGCATTCCACAAAGTCAGTTTGAGAATTGTAATCTTACCGAAAGGGGAATGAATTATTCCAGTTAGTCTTGTTTTCTTTAAATATATGAATTGATCTGTTTTTGGAGCATGGGGGGGGGGGGGGGGGCGATTTCATCGTAGTTCGCCATTGAGCTGTTGCACAGAAGCCGTTCCATAAATTCCAAGCCATCTGAACCTCTGTGTTACGTACAGCTTATTCGGCCTGCGTTGCGAAAGGTGACCCCCATTACAACACATTTGATGGAAAACGGATTGATTACCAAGGCGCCTGCAAATACACGCTTGCCAAGCCGTGTCCCTCTGGCGGCCATCTCCCGCATCAGCTGACCGACTTTAACATCGAAGTCAAGAACGATAGACGCGGATCCGAGCAGGAGATATCATTCACTGAGTACGTGGACGTGGATATCTATGGTTACCGAATCAGGCTGGGACCCGGTGCTGAGGTGACCATAGGTACCTTGGTGGAAAACTACGGAATCAGAAGTATGGTAAGAATACAATACTGCATGCGGATTTTATAGACTAAATTGTTCTATTGCAACCATTACCTTCATGTTTCACTGGAAAGAAAACTGCAACTTTTAATTTTATTTTGTCATTCCTCTCACATTTGTATACCTATACTATATAATAATACTGTATCAGGAAACACTAGACTTCATAACTCAATAGGCTATAGAATAATTAAGTCTATAGTGTTTCCTGTTATAATAAGGTATAATCTTACTCTTATTAAATGGAAAGATAAAAAAAACCATGTCTTAAAGTTAGTCCATGTTATTTTTACAATTTATATTTGATCTTGAGTTTATTTTTAAAAGTGTGATAGTTAGTTTACAAGTTGTAATTTTGTATATTGGCAATGGGTTCCATATATTAAATTTTTATTGTTATTTTGCATTCGATGCTAGTGTGCGAAACATGTACTGCATCGAAATGACCCGAAAACTCTTAAATATTCTCAAACCACTATAACCAGTTTTGATGGTTAGGATTGATTATTACAGTTGAACGGAGATCACTACACCCTGCCGGTGGAGAACCTTCCCGGGGCCGCCGGCCTGTCAATCACCAAGGCTGGTCGCTTCCTCTTCCTGAAGACTCTCTTTGGTCTGAAAGTAAAATTCGACGGCACAAAGGCGGCGGTGATTCTTCCAGAGACGTATAAGAACATGTAAGAATTTTTTATACTGGTCTATTTTTTGTTTTAAATTAAAAAATTTCTCTGATATTTTATTTTTATTTTTATAACCTTACGCTGGAAAGACTACACCAAAGAAATGCTTTTGTTATCAGCAGGGCCATGTGAACAGAAAGAAAAAAGCAATAAATAATAAAAAATAATACGCGCTGTATGAAAGATCATCAACATAAAAATCTTGGTCATCACATTCTAAACATCACATTCTATTCTAGTCCGAGTCTGTGAACGAGTCCCTGGACGAGTCCAAGGGGTTCGAGTCCAAGGCCGAGTCCACCCTTAAAATACATTTGAAAAAGCACGTTAATATTGGTTCATTCCTTATCCGCGTTCTCAAATACAAGCAACCAAGTAAAACAAGTTTTGTCAAACAACGCACGACTGTCTAATACAAATCGATGCCCTGGACCCACTTGTTTAACACTTGTCCTTTATTTTATTGATTTCATGAAATGGTGCCGTAGTTTTAACATATCAATGTCAGGAGCTGCTATGCCAGATCGGATGGATCTATTTTTTCTATAGACTCGAGCTGGACTCAGTTTGCGTTTTCGTACCCTGACATCCGAGTCCAAATCCGAGCCAAGGACTTTCGAGTCCAAATTGTTAAAAAATATCTCAAATGAAAAGGTATAAAATCAAATTAATTACATTATATAATAATATACTTTTACGGAAAAGTTGTTCATAAAATGGTAATTAACATTCATTTTGTTGGTTGCATATGATATAATGATCACAATAAAGTCCTTTTCTCCTAAATGTTACAGTAAATATTTTAAGAAATCTAGAAAGCACCCATATAGGCGCATAAATCCGCAAATGCCTCAACTCCTAAAAAAATCCAGATTCTGAATTTTATTCTGCCAAAAAACCTTCGAACATGCCTTCCGCCCAATTTTTTTATATTTAACAGTAAACTTTTCGTAATCTTGGCGATAATTTTGATTTAACAGCAAAGTCCTCGTGCTCATTTCTGAAACCTTGAATTGTCACAATATGTCTTTGTTTTTCACTCACGGGAAAATGGTTTGCTACGTTTGCAACGAATTAGAAAACCTCATCCGAGTAACATTACACGAATTCGCATCGGAAAGTCTTGGTGCGTTTCAGGGGCATGTGCGGCATATGTGGTAACTACAATGACGACTGGCGGGATGACGTCATGGACAAGTACGGGAACGAGGTAGAAGCTACGACCTACCGTGTTAAGAGGGCGGGACGCTGGCTTACTCTGTTCAACTACATCGCCCTGGGAGACAGCTGGGAAGTCCAGGAGGACACGCCGGAAGAAGGGTCGGTGATGTGGTTACTTTGTCTCCAGCATTGCGTGATTACGAATTGTCATTCGGCATGGAATATTTAACAGACATAAAAAAAAGTTCAGTTATATAATTATCTAAATCGTAATTTATCAATTATCTATAGTTCAAAAGGCACAATATTTAACATTTTCTCGAAAAATTTACTCTTTTGTATTACTAAATTAATGTTACTTAAAAATGTTGCTTTGTGTTATGTTAAGGCTATTAAGGACAAACAATATGGGAAACTGTCAATATTTTATGTTGCCAATATGTCTGTGCATAAAAAGCCACAATGATAACAGGATAAAAACATGTGACCAAACAAACATTTTTTCCAAGCTATTGTTGTCTTGAATGTAGTATATATAAATATAATCTCCCATAAAGATGTTATGACCATTTTATTTAGACAAATAAACCGCCTTTTAGGTGGTTAATATAAATAAGCGAAAAAAACCCAACTGCTAAGGGTATTATCATTTTCTAATTTTTCGCAAATGGGTAGAGCAACTTATTGTTGATAGTTTAAAAGCAGATATATGGACATCTTTATTATCATGAACAGCTTAACGTCATTGTTTGTGCAGGTGCAAGGCGATTAATGAACCACCTAACAGTTGCCATGACAACGAGGAGGAGGCCATGGTGATGGGTGACAACTGGTGCGGTAAGATCAAGGACCAGAATGGACCGTTCTCTGCATGTATAGCAGACTTCCAGGGAGAAACTTCTGTCATAGAAGAAGAGTATGATGAGTGCGTGTATGACGTGTGTGCCACCAGCAACAAGACCAGCTCCCTGTGTGAAAGCCTGGCAGACTTTGAGGACGTCTGTGAAGAAAGAGGAATCACCGTAAACTGGCGGACACCTGATGTTTGCCGTAGGTTTTATTGGTCATTTGTTTAATGATTAAGTTATTCATTCTTTTACATCCATGATCTACATATTGGTTAATATTGAAATATTTAATTCTGAATATCATGAGTGTTTATGGGGACTTGTTGGGGAAATTAGATCGTTGCTTACTAGGAAAACATGCATCATTGGTTCCCCTGGCGCCAAGGGTATAAGCTGCTCTGTATGTGACACCATGCCCAAATAACTGTTATATTAAAACCTCGTGTCATGAATAATAATTGACATTTCATAATCCTGTAATGATTTGCTTAAGATTAAATTTCCATTTACATCTGGCAGGGAGCCACCTTTGGGAATCCTGAAAACGATTGATAAATATATCTAGGCGACATTTTTATTTGGCTAAATCGTTTGAATAAATTATTTTTATAAAATATCACTGTAATATTGAAATACGACCTCAAGATATCTAAACTGCAAAATACGTGAGATAGGTATATGGTCCCAATAACTTTCCAAAAGAAGATCTTGGTGAACGGCATCATAATTCAGCGACAGTATTGGAGTAATGAGACTCAGATCCGGTTCATAACCAAGGTATTTGAATCATGAAAATGTTTACACCTGCCATTTGAAAACGGTGTACTTTTTCACTGCAGTACTTGGTGCATGACATTGTCCAAACACATGGACAAAGTAAAGATTACGAAAATACTGACATAATTTCCATGTAATACCAAACTCTAAAATAGCTAGCACCCTCTGTTTAAAGTCTATGTTTTTAAAACTTTTTTTCCATTGACCTGATAGGAGGCTTACCACCATCTATTCATCAGCTCATTTCGTCTTTGAGAAAAATACAAAAGGCAACAGCAAAGTACAACCCATTATATGTCGCTCTTTCATGTCACTCTTGGCTTTAAAAGTTAAAATACTAAACATGGTTTAGGCCGATAAAAATTAAAGGTATGGTTCTCAGGCACCGCCCGCATCAATTTTAAACCCCCGCATGAAAACTTTTTATTTTGATTTTCAATAAAAACTTTCCAATTTTGAGCTGCTGCCGCTCCGACATTTCTTTCAAGAAGATAAAACCATACAATTTCATTTGTTTTGTAGTGCTTTTACTTATTTAGCAAAATAAAACTGTTATTTTCATGCTTTTCCCTTATCATTTGACATTTTTATCGAAACATACCAAAAAATTAAAAATAAAAAAAGCGCCCGCCCGCATTGATTTCTGAAAAAAAGTGCCTGAGAACCATACCTTTTTTTTTATTTTGGCCTTATTGACAGATGTCTATATATTTTATTTCCCTCGGGGTGAATGATTCTATACGTCTATTTCAATCATCGGTCCATCAGGAGTGTTACCAACAAGCACCAGGCTAACCATTAGCAGTCAACCGATATTAGCACAACCGAGTCATTTGGTTATCAAATTAATCAACATCTAACATCTGTTGAATGGTATGTGTTTTGATGCTTTATGTGTTAGTACGCTCATTCCTCCGTTTCGTTTTGAGATTGCCTTTCTGCAGTAGAACTATTGTTTCTTTTATTGAGTAACATTAATATGCTCATTTTTTTTAATTTCCAGCACCCTTGTGCATTCCAAATGCAGTCTTCCAGCCTGACAGCTCGCCGTGTCAGGTCACGTGCTTGCACCCAGACGCTGACCCGGAGTACTGCCATGAGCTGCCGGTAGAGGGCTGCGTGTGCAAAGAAGGGTTCGTCCTGAGTGGAGGGGACTGTGTGCCTATAGAAGCCTGCGGCTGTATAAGACCAAGCGACCATAAATACTTTGCCGTAAGGCTAGGTTTAAACCAATGTATTCTTTATGTTATCCACCACGTTAATTTTTATTCTAGTGCTCTGTTTGAAGTTTCCTCTCTTTCAACCGGGCCAGACTGAAGCCCATGTTGATATATTCGACCGATGCAGGTGAAATGATATTGACGAAGGGTAATGTAGAAATTTATACCACTTAAAAAAACATTAAAATATTAAGAGGCAATCAGTTTATTTTTACAAAGTGGGGCAACATTTTATAGCAGATTTTTTGGCCCAGGAAACTTGTTTCATGGTATCTCGAATAATATAAGAACAGATAAAAAAGCTGAATTCAACATACTCGACATACTCTATGTGGGGATTTGATGTGGCCATCTAAAATAGATATTCCAATGTATCGATCGCCACAATAAAGTGACCCTTTTCCTTGATGGCCAGCGTAAATGTTCAGTTGTTTAAAAACTCAAATGCCTCTGAAGAAATTGGCTATTTAGGGATTTATTTTTAAAATAATATTTATAAATACATTCTTCATTCATATTATTTAAAACAAAAAAGTAAGTAAATTGAAGTAGGCTTGCTTATCTTTGAGCAAGTCTTTGTAAACTAGAATAGTCAAACTGTAAGAGTAGGCGAGAGTAATAATAGTTAAGTGTATCGCTTTCGCAGTGTTTTATATGTGATGTTCAGACGTATACTGGATTATCATAAGATTGTCTCATTCTTCGTGATATTTGTGTTCATATTAATGATAATGATACATGAACAATATTTAAAATGATTATTTTCTCATTACCCACTTATCATTATAAATTTTGTCAAAATTTGTGACAATAGTTAAGTCACATGTATTCTATTTCAGACCGGAGAAGAATATTTATCAGAAAACTGTACAAAGAAATACATCTGTCTGGCTGGCGGTGAGTTCCAGGTGGAGGAACTTCCTTCGTGTCACTACTTGGCCGAGTGTAGGAGGGTCGACGGCCACTTGGGATGTTACTGTATAGACGGATACGCGGGAGACGGGTATGATTTCTGTGAAGGCAAGTTAAATATTTTTGCATTTTACCTTTTATCATATATGGATTTACGAGAGGGATTTCCTTAACTTTCTTTATTACGGATCTGAATCAGAATATACTTTGCTCTTTCACTGTTATCATGCAATTTCATGGTAATCGCACAACAGCTACATAATCATCGTGCGACATTTCGGCAAAATGACCAACCTCCCAAAAAATCAAAGTTCCGATATTCTGTTGACTCTTTATCCATTTAAACCATGTTGTCCTGATGTTGGCGAAAGAACGAGAGTACACTGTATGTGATTTGCGTATCATATTTTTTATCTAGCTTCTTTTTATAAACAGAACAGAAGAGGGGGCATTGAAATTATTCATAACACGCCTCGTAACAAAGGATAATTTGACTATTTTATTATATAAGCATCCTTGTGCTTAAAAGTTGCAGTGTATAAAATAAAAAAAAAATAACATTACGTTCAACACCTAAATTTCACAAACTTACAAGAAAACATTTACAGAACACTGTCAAGGTTTCATTTAATATCCTCGGCATATTTTAGTTAGGTGTTATTTGATGTGTATTGCAGACACAAACGAGTGCAGTGACGAGGACGGACCATGCCATGAGAATGCGGAATGCTCTAACGATGTCGGATCGTTCACCTGTAGCTGCCCTGAGGGATACACTGGAGACGGCATTACCTGCACTCCAAGTAATTATACCTCATACTACGTTATACTACGGTTTTCGATAATATTATATGTTTCTATAACTAGTTTTTCGGAATATTCTCACTCTGCTCCACAGATCACCCTTTTTTACTCTCATTATTGCCATTATTGTCATATTATTTATATTGGTTTTGTAATGTGGTTAGTATTATAAGTATTATAACATAAATAATTAACTTAAAAAATAATAAAACAGCTTGGAAAGAATTCTTATGCGATTAGGGAGTCAGGGGCTCATTAAGCGACGATTTATGATAATGAGGGTGGGGAACTAAGACATATATTACTTGCTGAACATGGAGACTTCATGAAAGACAAAACACATTCCCAGGAAACACAAACGTGCCGTGAGACTAGCAACTCTACGGTCACTAATAACGCAGTCTCCATACATTTTTCTTTTATCGTTTATGCGCCTGAATGACACTTCACACGTGCTAACACTGATATATTCATTGTAACCTCAAGATAGATCAATTAAATTCCTAGAGTGTTATATGTATATTTGTTATACTTACAGGTGAGGAGTGTCCAGAAGGTTACCAGCGCAGTGACGAGGGTTCATGTGTCGGTAAGTATACGAGGTTTGATGTAAATTTATTTGCATAAATTTGCATATGCAGATATTTCGTTTTAATTTAAATTCAGTCAGAGCTGCAAGAATTTATATTTGAGAATAAAAATATTTGGTGTTTCAATTACTTAGCATGCCAATTCTAATGTAGTTTTAAAGTAAGACCAGTTAAATCGTTTAGAAATATATATTAATCTTGTAACTTTTTTTATCTACTGTTACTGGTTTCAGTAGCACAATAAGCGTGGTAATTCCAGTGGTTTTCCAGAGTAATAGCCGGAGGGAAAAATAGGATTAAAATGCAATTTAATTTGTAAATGCATTTACATATATAATATGTATCGGATTTTACTTGTATTTGTATTTGATCAAATTCAATAACAGAGAAATGTTCTGATGGAATTTATTCAGTTGATGACTTGCAAAGCCTCAGATGTTTTAAAAATCATGTATATATGTTAATATAATGGTCCTGTGGCTTTGGTTGATCTGTTTCATCGTGTTTCTGCTAACAAGAACGGTGGTGACACGGGTAGCAATTTTTGAACTCGAGTACTCAATAAGTATTATCCGACTCTCTCACGATTAATCGTAACCACTGTGACACTCGACAGAGAATTATCTAAAAGTACAAAATATTAAAATAAAAACTTACAATATAATTTCCTTTTCTAGTATATGTTAGGACATAAAAGTTTCAGTGTTTTTTTTTTACATTAAAGCTATAAATAGTAAGGCGGTTTATCCGTACTGGAAGATACAATGTCAATATGAAAAAAAGAGTTATTAAAAATTCACCAGAAAACACATTAATTAACGTTTTTACTTCACGCCTGTCGAATACGATGTACACATTCCATTTCGCAGTCAGTTAACTCTTATGGTAATTCTAAAATATATATGTGTTGTTATCATCTCCAAATAGGCCTTAAGGATATTAATGTTACATAACACGTGTACCATCATCATGAATCATTCTTTTGATGTCTCACAAATTGCTCCAGGAACATCAAATGACTGATGTACAAAATAGTTCTTATACCCAGGTGATTTACATGTTCACTTTAAAATTCTGTATGGTATATGAAATATGTTTATAATGAAGGGAACGTATTATGTATATAAGGGCCGGAGGGGACTTGAATTGAGTAAATTGAATGGAAAGTGTTAAAGGTGACCCCAAACTTTATTATATAAAGACCTGTTCTTTTAAAATCTGATTTTGCTAGCATATACACAAATCTACAAAAAAATGACACTATAAGATTGACATTTGAATTTTTTTATATATTTTTTTTCAGATATTGATGAGTGTACCGACGGATCCCATACTTGTGTGGATAAAGCGATTTGTCAAAATCTCCCAGGATCCTTTGCGTGCCGATGTATGCTGGGATACACTGGAAGTGGATACGAAAAATGCTCAGGTAATTTTTTTTATTAAGCCAGTTTATACTCATTTCTTGCAATATCACTTTTTCAGAATTACCTATAAAAGAAACATAATTCTTTGTTTTTAAAAACTGATTCATTTAATACTAATTGTAATATGTTTGTGTGGGTATGTGTGTGTGTGTTTATCATAAAATTCCCAATTATGATTACCCTTTTTGCGAGTCTCCTCCCACTTGAAGGATAAATTGACGCCACTGATCCACATTATAATCAGATTAAAATGAACCTCTTACTCCTTTCATCTGGTGTATGCGGATAAATACGAAGGAACAGTGTCCAAACGTTGACGCAATAAATCACATACCTTTATCAAAATTCTATCCATTATCCTAAAGACACGATTATTGTTATTTACGGTAACACCGCTTTTGCTTCTAAGCGTCCTCGTGTTTTCAAACTTGGAATGATTTAGATGTTTTTCTTAACTTCTTTTTTTTTAAAACGCTAACTTGAGCCATATTTAAGTTCGTTGCAGTGAAAATTATTACTATTTACATTTGCGATTGATTCTACCATATGAGAATAAGCGCAATTCTTATATGAATGTTATATAATGTTAATATGAATTCCACTATGAATGTGTTACACCTTGTCTCTCTTTGAAAGAACACAGGGAGGCTCTCACTCTTATTACTAATAATGATGTTTTTGTTTACCCTCTTCTTGTTTTACACACAGCTGGTAAGATCTGTAGAGTCACCGGGGACCCCCACTATCAGACATACGATCAGGCGTTCTTCAGCTTCATGGGGACCTGTAAATACGACACTTCAAGGTAAACAGCTATATTTGTAAATTAAAATATTTTTTTTTCACAAAATATTTTATATTGATTATTAACTTTAAACAAGTGGCCCTTTGGCCATGACGCTCAGCTGAATTTAACAAACAGGCAATGCATGAATTAATTGGCAGAATTGACTTCCAGAGTAATAAAAATTAAGGTTTTTGTCCAAAGTCCTTATAAAATGTTAAGCGAAAAATGTTTGGTTCTCAGGCACTTTTTCAGAAATCAATGCGGGCGGAAGGACAGTTTTTTCATTTTTATTTTTTTTGTATGTTTCGATAAAAATGTCAAATGATAAGAGAAACATGATAATAACATATTTATTTTAGCTAATAAGTAAGGCACAATATAGCAAAGGAAATCTTATCAAAATTATATCATTTTATCTTCTTAAAAAGCAATGTTCGAGTTGCTGAAGCTCAAAATTGGTTTCTATTGATAAAGTAAAATAGTTGATGCGGGGGTTTAAAATTGACGCAGGCGGTGCCTGAGAACCATACCTTTTATTATTTTTTTGGCCTTACAGCGTGTTTCTATATATTACTGCTACGTTGGACTCCATATGACTTACGAGGCGCTAAAATCAAGATCTTGAAATATGAATTGTGCTCATCTGCCTATCACAGTGTTAAAGGATATCTTCTCCTTTAGCTCACAGAATGTAGGTCACAGTGTTCTAATTTCAAGATTAAAAGGAGACTTGCCAAGGACCTCTCTGAATGTTATATTAGAAGGTTCTAGGTATAACAAATAAGTTTTGTCCTCCATCTGACTGTCTGGGTGCTCAAAATCATGTTTCTGGCCCTTAGCTCGCATAACTTAATTTTATGTTTCCGAGGAGATGTACCAATAACCTTCCTTGATGTTATGTTACCGGATTCTGGAGCTAACAGAAACAATCTGTGCCCTATCTGACCGCCTGGGTGCTCAAAAGCATGGTTTTGTTCTGGAGTTCGCCGAATGTAGGTCACCATGACCTATTTTCAGGTTTCCAAGAACAATTGCTCAGGACCTCCCCGAATGTGAGAAGATTCTGGGTTAAATGGATACACTTTGTGCACCATCTGACTGTCTGGGTGCTCAAAATTTTATCTCGCATAACTTAATTTTCCGAGGAGATTTACCCATAACCCTCCTTGATGTTATGTTAGAAGATTCTGGGGCTAAAAGAAACAATCTGTGCCCTATCTGACGGCCGGGGTTCTCAAATACATGGTTTGGCTCGTAGTTTGCAAAATAATGGTCACCATGACCTAATTTCATGTTTCCAAAGAGATTTGCCTAAGACCTCCCTGGATGTACAGTGAGAAGTTTCTAGGTCTAACGGTTACGATTTGTGCCCCGTTAACGACCGGACGGACGTCGGACAAAGGGTGCATGGTCGATATAGCTGAGATGACATAGAGTCATCTGCACTAGAAAGGTAATATTGGCAGGGGAAGACTGCGGTATGACCAGAAATTCCATAGGACATGCGGATGTCAGCTCGAACGAACTGCTGTGCTACAGTTGTTTGACCCGCGTTTAAGCAAGATGTTGTACTCGTATTGACTGGACAGGCCACAATGTTAACTTTCTATAGTACACCTTGATAATTCTGATGTTTTATTGTTTTCAGCACCTGTTCTACAGACATGGGGGATCTTCTTCCTTTCAATATCACAACGAAAAACCGTGCCTGCGTCATGCCTGGTATGTCCTGCTTGGACTACGTCGAGGTCAATTACGACGGACACCACGTGATCATGGGTCAAGATCACTCTCTAGTGGTAGGGGATATATTTAACTTTGAAAGCTTCGAAAAGATCCAATCCCGATGGTCGAGTGACCCGCATGACAACCATCAGATCTTAAAACATGGGTCCGATTCTGACAGGACCTGCTTTTTGCCCAGGCTGGCTCCTCCCCCCCCCCCAGGGTCTTAATATATTTGGATGTTTGGACTGCTGCTTTCTTTTATATAAGTTTGGTTTAGCCACCCCCATTGTTTTTTTTTTTGGTGGGGGTAACCGCCTCCATTTTTTTAATGGTGACTTATCTAATTCTTAACCCGTGTATGTACGTCTGCAGAGTTTCCGTTTCGGTTTGGGACTACTTGACGAGGCGGTAACACCCGCTTCCTATCATTTTTTTATATCCTGGTGTCCTGGTGTTTCTACCGCACCTGCGGGTCCTGGGTGTGTAATCATCCCCATTGTGCGGTCATAACACCGAGGAACCCCCCAAAGATGCACTCGTATCTGGGTGATACACGGCTGTGGGGCACAGCCTTCCCATTAAGCCTGCAGAGCGCTCACCTTGGGTGGAAGCCGACCGTGAAAAACCTCACCGCCTTGGCTGAGATTCGAACCCACGATCTCCCGGCTTTTGAGTCCTGCACTCTACCCCTGAGCCACAGAAGCCGAACCGCTGCCATTGTTAACGCTTCTTAATAACTCATATTGACTCTGTTCATTTGTGGGCACCCTTGAGGGAAGGCCTCATCTGAAGCTTTCCATTCAGAATTTTAGACACATTTCATGTATCCCTAGTGTCACTCTGGGTCTGGTAACATTGATTAATTTTAATACCCACTGGTAAGCCTCTGTAGTTCTCGGAATCACCGGCTTTCTTATTACCACCGCTTTCGTGACCATCAATTTCCCAGCAGGAATGGACAAGCCCTAAACTAAAAAAGGGCCACCCGATAATCTCCCCGATAATCCTAAGACTCTAGGTCGACATCTGCCAATGTAAGATTCAATCCCACACTTCCCAGTGCACAGGCTAAGTAGTCAGACACGCTGACCCTGCGACCACAGGAACTGGTCCTTCTTACTCATGTCGGACGCACTTTGTCAGATAGGTACTGTCCGTGATGAAATCGTCAAAACACCATTCATAACAAAATCAACAGCATTCTATATTCTAGTGATTTTCTACCAAGGCCAGGCTGGTCAAATTTAAATCTGTGATAGCTTTGTGCTCCTTGCAACAAAATTTCTTTTGCACCACCTTACGCTGGGAAGATGTTTACACTGACGAATTGAGACCCGTATTTTTCTCTAATTTATTTATTTTAATATTATGCATGTTTGCTTCTGTCGTGGTTTGACGTAAGGTATCTCTTTTGTAAAATATATTTTAACATTATTAAATACTATTAACATTATTATATGATAAATGGCTATAATATTTATAAATCTAAAGATAGATAAGTTAAGGATTGCTGTATTTGAACAGAAAATACCGATGCATTTTGTGAATGCATTTAAGTTATTTTAGGTATTTTTATAACTACATAATTTTAGTATAAATATATGTATTGATATAAAAGTATCATAATTAACATAACAGCAGTATCATTATTGCCTATACCTATAGGATGTGCCAGAAAGAGTTGCCGTTTTTATTGTAATTACTGATAATGAATCCCAATCCATATTTGAAAAACACATTGATTCTGATTTGATATAAATTAATTCATATCATGAATATTAACGTAAGTAGATTTAATGTGTTTATTTGCTTTATTTTTGGTTTAATCACCGACGTTTTCTTTTTTCAGGTGGACGGCGTGGCCAGGACGCCGCCAATAGCACTTAGCTCACACGTAACCATTTACATGATAGTTTTCGGGAGAACTACGATGGTATTGCGGTCAGACACTGGTCCTCTCGTGTATTGGGACGGGGACAGGTACCTGATGATAATAATACCTGAGGAATATCAAAACAAGTAAGAAAACGCACACAAACACACACACACAGAAACACCCTCACAAACACGCCCACAGACAAACACACCGGGTCCCTGGTATACTAGGATGACAAGGACCAAATGGTCATTATAGAGGAGGAGTATCAAAACAAGAAAATGCTCTTTAACATTTAACACAGAACAATACAATTCAGCTTCAAGCTGCTTTATCAAAACCTTGTTTGACAAAAAAGTCTAATTCTATAAAAGAGGTGATACAATATGAATGAAACACGTGAAAAGCCGTTGTTTTTTCCTTCCTTGAGAGCATTTATGCGATTCTAATGCCCTTCTCACACTGGCGTGGAATGACGCGCCCCCAGTAGCGCTAACTGGCGTGAAATGACGCGCGCCTAGTGGCGCTAACTTTAACGCCGGTTATCCCAAGGGGTTAACCCGGGTTTTCGCCAATGACCTAACGACTCTCCCGGTCTCCGCCAAGTTTTGGGAATGTTCAAATATTTTCACTTTTAGCGCCTATAGGCGCATGTCAACGCCAATCATTTTGTGTCATCGCCTATCATCGCAGGTCAACGCCTAAAAAATTTGGTGGGAAAATGTTTGTAAACGCCAAAGTTTGCACCAGTCAATGCCAATCAAAGCAAGTCATTTTTAGTCAACGCCAGTCATGTTACTTCCATAGCGTGATGAAGTGATGACACACTTTGATTGGCGTTGACTGGGGATGATATGCGCCAAAATAGACGCCTATGATTGCCTGTCATCATCTTGTATGGCGATGGTTCGTGTTGACTCACGCGAGGCAGACGCCAAACAAGTAGTCACCTCACGCGGGCCATACTGCAACATCGCAGGTCAACCCGTAGCGTGGCGTCTGTATAAAAACCGCCCGCACCTCGTGGTCCGTCTCACTTTCACACAGTCTTCCACGCGCTCCACAACAGCAGTTATCTTGCGCAAGAAAACAGCAAAGAAGGGGGCCAGTACAAGCAAGGCCAGCAAGAAGGAGAGGGAGAGGAGACCCTCATAGTGGAGTCCTCCACCACCACTACCCTTGACCACCTGTCTGTTTCTGATAAGGGGGATGAGGACGCTAAAATAACTAAATCCTACAACGTGTTATCGTCTAACGTGTCCAAGGACTCCTCTCACCCAACAGGCAAAACAGATGACATCGCTA
This sequence comes from Sipunculus nudus, assembly GCA_026874595.1. Lineage (NCBI taxonomy): Eukaryota > Metazoa > Annelida > Sipuncula > Golfingiida > Sipunculidae > Sipunculus > Sipunculus nudus. Next base: position 48,693,331 of record CM049313.1, on the reverse strand, counting down.
GCAATAGGAAACAGCCAAAAAGACACTATGTAGCATAAGCGCCAGACACCGACCTGAACCCGTGCAGACGATCGGGCATGCGCGAGCGCTAATATTAAGCCCTGCCAACGCCTATAAACGAGAGTCATAGTCATCTTATGGTATGCGTTGACAAGCGTTGGCTTGCGTTAGAAACAACGTGAGTCAGCGTGGATCAACGCCATATTATGCGATGACTGGCGCAAATTTTGGCTTTGACCCACGATGACTCACGTAAATTAGCGCCAGTCATCCCCAACAAACGCCATCACCACTATGTATGGCGTAAAACCGGCGCTAACTATGAGATAGCAGGCGTTGAAGGTATCGCCCCTAGGCGCGTGTCATTTCACGCCAGTGTGAGAAGGGCATAAAAGAACAACTTTCCTAGCATGATAAAACTGCAAGGAGAACCTGTATAACTATTTCAATGTACAAAGAGATGTTAACATTCTCAAACTAAAATTCACATAGGCCAGCTTCTTCAAGATCATTTATTTTGAGAGCCCTCAGAGTTTCTAAGAAGACCAGAATAATGTACCAATAATGTGCGTTCAGCCATATTGTTCTATATGTTGATTATAATTCTCTAGGCGTTGGAAGATTCTAGAATCAACTTAAATCAATTGACCTAGATGCACATTGCATATGCTTCATGGATCCGGCCCCGAAGTCAGCTCTGTAATTGTATATACAGTGGAACCTCGTTGTGTCGAAGTTGAAGGGACCCTCAGAAAATTTCGACACATCCGAGGTTCGACACAAGCGGGTTTTATTAAGTAATAATTTACCTAGAATTGTTCGGAATATCGAGTCTGTAACTTAGACATAATCGGAGTATTCGACTTAAGCGAGTTCGACACAACGAGGTTTCACTGTAATTGAGGCCTATGAATAGTAAACCATTGACACGTTTTGGGGACTCATGGGAATTTGAGATAATTGGAAAAATTGGTTTAAGGTAATAGTGGAACCATGGATTTTCGTTGCCTTGGTCACAACATTGGTCTGCAGTCTGAGATGATCTTTTCGGTCCTTTAATGCAGGGGTATGGTCGTAGTCACACGTTGCTTAATTTATGACCCATGCTGTGTTCTTGCAGGGTGTGTGGATTGTGCGGTGACATGGACGGGGATCGGTACAACGACCTCTACACCAAGGATGGGGAGGAGGGGATAGATGAGGGTGAGAGCAGGTACAGCAACATCGGTAACAGCTGGAGGGTACCATGCGAGGACTGTCACAGGCAGTACGTATACATTAGTTTCATAAGCTAGCCAACTATAAAACTTTCTTTTAATTTAGTTCTTTACTTACAGAAAAAATGGCCTCAGCTTATCAATTTTATTAATATTATTATTATTATCATTATTATAATAATTAGTATTAATATTTATTTTTTATAATAAGAATAATAATAATAATTATAATAATAATAATAATTAATAATATCATGTTAATACCTATAGATATAATAGATATAATACCTTCGCCAGGTGCCTTGAGGTATAATGCTAAACCCTCGGTTAGTCTGTCAGCAAAAATACGCAAAAAGTTCTGAATAGAAGCTAGGAATACATCAAAGGAACAAGACATCGCATCTGGATCACATCATATGTTTTTTAATTCCTTTACTTTGATTCATTTTAAGAAAGCGCTTGAGAAATGTATTTGCATTTGAATCTCAATTATTCTTAGGTCTGCACTTAAAGCAAATGTAGTGTTTATTGCCTTTATTTATTAAATTCCATAAAAATCTATATTTACAAATCGAAAAAAAAAACAATCATTTTGAAATTAAATCCAAGCCTGGTTAAAACCGCCACGTTTCTATTGCAGTTGCTCTCCGACCACGCCCCCTGACCACCGCTGCACAGAGGAGTTGTACATGCGGGCGGGACAGCTCTGTACTCAGCTGGTTGACCATGCTGACGCTTTCGGAGAATGTCTGGCTGACGCCGAACTGAACGATTTGGCTGAACAGGTCGGCACAAATGAATATGAATATATATATATATATATATATATATATATATATATATACCACGTGTGCAGTGTTAGTTCATGTCTATTGTATAATGAAGTTTCAATCTAATTTAAAAAGAGCTTTGTCCTCTTTTGATATCTTTAAGCGAACTGTTAACCCAGCCTATTTTTGTATTGCAAATGGTATGCTTTTATCTAAAGTAGACAGTAGTTTTCAGTAATATCTTTTATCTGACTTTATAGTCCAGTTTATTACTTACTGATTACATGAACTGTCCTAATTGACTAAGTTGTGTCATTTGTGTACCATTAAATGGGGTATAATAGCTTGTCAAGCAGCGAATAAAGTCACATGTTTTATGAGCATAATAAATATATCTTAACTTATTTGGACTTGGTTTATAATCAACCAGGACTCCGACCTCCCTCCCCTAGGGGATGCCACTGTTATCATTGATTATTTTTTTCAGCTTTATGAAGACTGTGTGAATGACATCTGCTCACAGCAGGGAGAGGGTGCCATGTCGACCCGGTGCTCCTACATGCAAACGTTAGCCAATGCTTGTCACAACAAGCTGGGTATTTTAGACCACACTTGGCGTTCTGCCGTCCAGTGTCGTAAGTGACTTTACTACGACAAATAATTATTTTGTGACTTGATGACAAATATTTTCCGAGCATGCGCACTTCACGCTAAGGCATCTTTCGTGTTCGGGTTCAATGGGCAAGTATGACTTTTTTGTCAACGAAAATTAAATACAATCCGGCGAATGAGAAATGAACCGCTGCGATAAAATTAAGGCAAAAGTATTAATTTATTAAGTTTGAACACAACAAAATACTTATAGTTGTCAATATATGTAGCGTCAATATAAGCATTGCCGGTGCTATTGAGGCAGGAAGGTACGTAGGCCAAGGCGCAAAATTTGACGAATTATTGCGAGTTATGATGCTAGATATCGGGGACATTCGTCACGATCAGTAGGTCGGACGTAACTTTTAAACAGATTTAAACGTCCATGGCTCACTGCAAGTTTTAGCACCCGTGATTATCTGGACGGTATCCTGAATGTGTGACGGGATTAACTCTCAATCCTATCATTATCTGAAATAAAAATTAGTTTATTAGTTTAAATAAATCAAACATAAAGCAACTTGCCTCAATTGTCTGAAACTATAAAACACCTTAATTCATTTATAAGACAGGACACACAGTTACCCGCTATTGTTGGCAACGTGTCCCTATGTGACAATGGTTTCACAAAGAGTACCTAATCGGGAGTCATGGATAAATATCGGGTAACCTCCACAGGATATAGGGAAATGAAACCAGATCGTAGAGACATAGGTATTTTTCCCGATGGTTCTGGGATCGTGGTGACATTGGGATTTATCAGTAGACGTGTTATTCCGATGTTTTCCTCGCTACACCGATGTCTCCCGATAAATCCTGGTATATACCGATATTGCCCTGATGAATCTCCGATGTCTACGATTTAGAAGATAGTCTTTGCTGGCTAAATGTCAATATGAACCTGGGTTGTGTAACATCATTTGGCAGTAAATAAATAGGCACCATGTCAAAGGGAGTTCCTTTACAACTTGATTAATATCGTCATATGTATGTATATATGTCATAGAGAATTGAAACGTATTACCAATTTTATGTCACAATTACAGTTAATCAGATGAAAGTAGCGTTCCAGGCTAAAATCCTTTTATTCAAAATCAGTCAAGTAATAGTTTAAAAGTTATATAAACCCCCTAAAGTAAATGTCATTTTAATCCTTGTTTTTTGTCGTCCTGACTGTTATATATACTGATATTTTTTTCTGTAAGCGTTTTTTATCATCTTTCTCTCATTTTCGCTTAAAATAGACATTTTTAAACATGTTAAATAAAAATTCTAAAAAAATTGAGATTATGATATCGCTAATATAGGGGAAACGATCCAATGGCAATGGATCTCCGTAAGGTACGGTACTAGTGTATATGAACACCACATTAGTTTCCGCTTAGATTCTTACCTGATCAGGCGTATTTTATTCGTTACAGCTGACACCTGTCCGGAGGGTATGATTTATGTGAAGGAAATCAACGGATGCCAGACCACGTGTCAGGAGGGTGTGGTGGTAAGCAATAAAAATAAGAATTAAAGTCTTCAAACATAACCATGCCTTAACAAAAATGCCATGTAGTAATGTCTGTGCTACTCATTACTATATCTTTACACACATTGAGCGTCCATGGTCAGAAAAAAATGTCTGTATTTAAAGTATACACCGGTATTTAATGATATTCTGTTAACTCCTAGTTGAAAACGTTTTTTTACCACTGTTTCATTAAGTAAGATGGCCCGGTATAAAACGTTAACATTTTAACATGATTAAATATTTTTATTCTCAATTTTGTACTTCCTATTACATTAACGGTCACACTTCATCGTGTTTTCAATTGTCACCTCTTTGCGATATAATAACCGATTACGCAATACTTTTTCTACACAAAGCGTAAAGATGATTGGCACTTCAAAGTTATTTCAATTTTTTGCAGAAGAGCAATTGTGAGGAGACTGCGCTTGACGGGTGCGTGTGTAAGGAGGGCACCATTCTATCCGGCCAGACCTGTATACCTATTGAAGAATGTACAAACACGTGTGACTACAACGGCATATCATATCGCGTGAGTTACAAGTAAAATACTACTATAAGACCAGTAAAACACATATCCACAGGTCACTCAAATCACAGGCACCTGATTCTAATTAGATGCCTTCGTCGCCTTCCTTTGTATTGACTTGGGTCGTTAAGTGTCATATTATCAGGCGATAACTTCCATAATCACATTTGCCTCACAAAACAGGTGACATTTTTAGGGCTCACCTGTTAACAGACCCGAATAGATTACCTATAAAAGAAAGTTTGATTCAAACTTAAAAATTCAATTTGATCCCAAATTTAAAAGGTAAAAAAGAGAGCGAACGTACCCTAATGTGGAAATAAAACACACCCGTTCCTAGTTGAAGGGCAACGAGTACATACCAAAGTGAGACATTTGTAAAGTGTTCCATCTCTGTCTCAATAAATAATATACTTTTAGAATGTCACCGGCTCCTAGGAAAACATTAAATAGAATTTTATTTTTCGAAATACTGCGTGTGTTCAGTTATATTTACATTTAACTAAGTGGATTGCGCCACCCGAAATATTTCAATAGCCCAATGTATATAATATGACTATATATAAATATATTCATATATATATATATATAAATATGTGTGTGTGTGTTGAAGATTCCTTTAAAAGGAGAAAGAAAACCTAGCGGAGGTTATAGATGTGTCCTGTTCATTATTTTCATTCATTTAACCTGTAGGAAGAGGCTACCCTGTTTGGTAATTTTCTTTAACAGAAAGGAAATATTCACATTAAGGGTTTTGTTCTGTGCCTTTACTTTGTTTGGTCATTTATGGCTCCAAGAAAATCAAATTCTAAACGTTATGCATACCCGACCTTAAATGGGCCTGATCATAACCAGTTAAAAAAACCTTAAAGTCTTGAAAGATTCGTTACACACAGGATGGAAAAGAAAGATGGATCGAGAAACCGAGATATACGATAAAAATATATACTATAATAAACATTACAATACAATAAATATTTTAAATTCGAAATTTACATTTAGGGTAAAACGGAACCAGTTAAAGCTCATTTTGTTCTTGAAAGTTGCATCATTTGAGAGTAGTCAATGGACGAAGCACACATTCCTGTAAACCAACATATGCATCGTGGTTTAGACACTACCCTAGCCTAGTGTTAATTTTATTTGCTCTTTTTTAGTTTGCTGTGGAAACAATTCACAAAAATTATATGTAGAAATACATGGAATTTGTTTAACAGGTTGGTGACAAGTGGGGGACTGAGAATTGTGAACAGTTATGCGAGTGCTCTGCACAAAATGCCGTGGCGTGCAATGATACGTCGACGGACGGAGAAGAGCCGTGTGCAGACCTGGATTTCGGCCAATGCAGACACCAGGATGGCCAGTGGGGATGTTTCTGTATCGACGGGTTCGAGCCTGACGGATACGGACATTGCATAGGTTACATCAAAATACCACTTTATCTGTGTTTGTTTCCAGTTTAAATGATGGTTTTGCATATATCTTTATATAACAGGCACCAATTCATATTGGTTGCTTGGATTATTCCCTTTCTCTTGCCTTTAGAAAAAAAATTAGTTGATCAAACATGGGACTGCATTACTGAAGAAAAAATGTTCTTGATATTATACTTCCATGACTTAAAAATAGAGCCATATTTGCAGGTGCATTGACTCGTTTATAGAATAAGATGTATATATATTTTTTTATAACGTATTCAAGATAATCTGCGAAGTAATCCCAACATTAGCATATATTGGCAAAAGATTTCAACAAGTTTCGACCAATAGCATCCCTGGTAAAAGTCAACTTAAAATCAGCCCAAAGGTATCTTCAATTCTCATGAAAGCTCATAAAATATGTATGATTTTTAACATAGTACTGTAAACTTTAGTGTTTCTACACGTATCGATGAATTTTGCACTTATGTGTAAACTTATTTTATTTCTTTATTAAAAAATATAAAAAGAAAACATTAAAGAGATTAATAAAGGCTTTTTGCTTGGATTGTTGAATTATAAAGGACAATTGATACAGCCTGAAAAAAAGTATAAAATATTCGTTTCATATACAGATATTGCTGAGTGTGACCAGGGCACCCATACCTGTCACGGGTACGCGGATTGTATCGAGGAGGAGCCGGGATACGAGTGTCGGTGTAAGCCAGGGTACCAGGGTGACGGCTACGAAAGCTGTGAACCACGTACGTATAACCTGTTAAAATTATAATCTTAAGATCAAAACTATATAAGCTTTTCTTTTTTCAGTAACCATACCACCAAACTGTCGTTCTTTTTGCAAAAGAAAGTACATATCCTGTAATTCAGCATAACTTTACATTACATAAGTGTTGTATAGATAATTGAACATTATAATGAAGCAGTAAATGATTGATACTGATGCAAACAATTAGTTACTGCTCGTATATGAAGGGTTTGTTGGTATCCACATTGTTCACTGCAATATTGCTAACTTCCGATTCTGTTATGACCATTCCTATTTCTTGTTAATGTGTCAGGACATTTGAAATGTGGGAAAAATATGGTTAAGTTGGAAATGTTTGAATTTTACTTGAATTTTGAAGACTTCCTTTAAAGGACCTTCCATTTCACTAAAATGGCTGCTTATATTAGACAGCTCAAGAAATCACATTATTTTATAAAACTTGATTATGCTTTAAAATTGTTAATATGAAAAGGAAAAAAAGGCGAATCGGACAGCTCACGGAATGTGTAAGAGAGGACTAGCAAAATACATTCAAAATTATGTATGTCAATCAAAAATCTTAATTAAACCATAAAAGTTTTTTTTCTTCAAATCTTGGACCCATGACTGGGTTCATCGGTCGAACTGGATGTGTATCTTTTATCTCCTCTTGTGTCCTTTAATATTTGAATTTCGCTTAGTTGAATAATATATGTGAAATAATATTTTGTGTGAACGAAAGAAACAACAGTTAAATAGTTAAAACGGTACTATTTTTACCTTAACAGTGCCAGACTGTGATGAGGGATTTGTGAGGCTAACAGAAGATGGTCCATGCACAGGTAAGTGACATGTTCTAAAAACAGAAACGATGCGTTCAACGATAGTGGACTTACACTTATATGTAGATGAATTATTTTAACTAATCTGATCATTTTCAGATCACGGTTTTTTAAAGTTAAATTCCATATGAGTACTTTTCAGTTAAAAGTTACATGGAAATTGTTATGCTTACTGTTCTTCAGAATATCCTATAATGCTCATCGGCTAATGAGCTATGAATAAATTGTATCGCCCAAAATTGCACTTCTTGGCTATCCTTGGCAGGTTAAAAAAAGCATATGTATAATAATTAATCATTTTTGCAACAAGAGTCCGGGATATGAAATAAACCAAATGCATATAAGGTATGTGCATATATGACTTTATAGTGGAAACTTTGATTAATCTAGACGTGGATGAGTGTTACCGTGACAATCCTTGCCATGACAATGCGTACTGCACCAACACAGAGGGGTCGTACACCTGTACATGTAATGACGGTTTCACGGGAGACGGCTTTGAAAATTGTTTTGGTAAGTCAATATATGATCATATTTTGTTGAAATGTGTTGAATAACTATATGATAATTCATATCTTGCTAGTGCATATATAACGCATGTTCTCTTAGCAGTTTTAACTACATTTGTGTAAGTGACAATATCTCATCGATGCAAAAATATAAGGCCATACAAAATAAATTGCTTTACGGACTGTGAGAATAACATAATGGAACCTTTTTAATTTTCAGGTCGTGGCAACAAGCAAACATACATGGATTTTTAAAATTGGCGATTTTGGAAAAGCATGCTTTTTATTATGCCTTTGATTATAATGAAAAATTTAGAATATCTATTCGTAATGATTTCTGCGAGAAAAGAGCTGTAACATGCAACTGGTTTCGCATACGCAGAATAGGTGCCGATCCACCAAAAGATTGGTCGAATAGAAATAGGAGCAACGATATCTCGTTTTATTTTGTGTGAGTTAAAGAATTTGGTACTATTTGCTCGGAGGTTTTACATTTTCCGTCGAGGAATGTATGTCATTAAACATTGAACATATCTGCCATGTCAATTATATCAAAACGTCACGTTGAGGGCGGCTTTGGCGATTTTTCAAAGAAATAGGACTAAAAGATATTTTTTTTTAATGTTTAAGAGGAAGGGGCGGGTGAACTGGGGATATGTTCCTGTATATAATTAATAACATTAAGAGGAATACATGGTTTTATGCTATAAAATGGCAAAACGTTAACCCACTAAGAAACAGTGAGCTGTTCTACAGCTGGTCAAGTTTGATAACCAACCACACTTGTCGTTACCAGATATCAATGAATGTGACACCAAACCCGACGCATGCGCAGAAAATGCGGAGTGTACCAATGATGCTCCCGGATACTCGTGCACTTGCGCAGAGGGCTATTCCGGTGATGGCAGCAGTCTGTGTGAGAAGGATTGTGACTACGGGTATACCAAGAACGATGACGGAGAATGCATTGGTAAGTCAAACATCGGGTATTTGTATTTATACTTTAATTTAAATGTTTTAACACCCAATTGCATTGTGATGAGTAATAATGAATTGAGCATAATAATCTCGATTTTTTTCAACTTTTTCAGACCATATACATTAAATGTACCAACAAATTGTTAAACACCGTGTGTGTAATATATAATTTGTGCTTTTGCTGGAGTCTCACCGTTATTGATGGAGATGTGTTTCTCCAGCTATTCATCTGCATGTTCACACATAATAGTACCGGTATGGCTTGTATGCGTTTATACAGATCTCTCAGTTTGACTTTAATGAAAAATTAATGATGTCATTTATATTGATCATGATTAAATGTAATGACCATCATATAAACAAAAATATCAAAGATAAACCAAAACTGTTAGAAAGGGACGAGTTACGGGAGAATATAATAGTTAGATTTTCATGGATCATAAATACGAGTCGAATACAGCTGAGCGTATTGACCGATATTCAACAGTGATTATGTAGTTGTAATATATGTATCACCTATATATTGCACGTAACAGACACTGCAAGAGAGTATTAAAGTTAGATTTTCATGAATCATAAATACGAATCGTATTAAGCTGAGCGTATTGACCAATAGTCAACAGTGATTATGTAGTTATATAAGATGTATCACATATGTATTGCATGTAACATATGCTGCCAAATTTTACATTTTGGCAATCGCAAATAAGGAAAATGGCAAGCATGTTGCAAAAATATAATAACGGGAATTTTGTGGTTCGGGGTTGTTTCTGGTATATATATTTGAAAAAAAAACTACCATGTCAGAACTGAAACTTAGATCACTACTTGAACGATACTTAATTTTCTGTGTTTACTTATCTACAGCGAATGTTCATTAACATTAGATAACGTCAGAAAATGCCCGGGCCAAGTTTGCATTTTTTCAGTAACGGGTATTTTTTCTCCTTTTGTTCTTTTAGCAATTTCTCTAAACCATATTTTATAAAGTTGACCGAAAATGTTAAAGGGTTCAAGGTTTAATTTGAATCAATTTCTGATGCAGACATTGATGAGTGCGAGGATGGCTCTGCTGACTGTCACCCTTCCCTAAGTGTCTGCACAAACACGCCTGGATCATACGAGTGCGCATGCCTGGAAGGTTTCTATGGAGATGGATACGTCTGTGACGGTAAAGTAGCCGCAGCTTCCACAAATGTAGTTCACGCGTTGACAAGAAATCCATCCTGTTTAACACTGCCATTAAGGCCATCTCTTGGACAAATACTTGTTATTGGTTACAAGATGCCCAGTGCTTTTTCTCTAGATATTATGAAAGTATTTTAATTTTTTTGTTCAGGAAAGACTTTTTTTACATTTGACATACTCACCTTCCTCATGGCGGTGATTTTAAGGTATTTACACACACACACACACGCGTATATATATATATATATATATATATATATATATATATATATATTGGTTGATTTGCTTTTTAAGTGTTTCATGGAAATGGCGTTTTAATAAGCAGCGATTTGCAAGGATATCGCCGATGTATGACATACTGAGGACTTATACTAAAACTTGTTTGTTTAGTAGCCTCATTTATACAGAAAAATATAACAAAATGTTGCGTAATTTAATTTTAATTTCAAATGATTTAACATTTCTTTTAGCCATCTTTTATAACTTCGTTGGATTTAAATTTTTGTTTAAAAAAAAATCCCTAGTTGCTGAATGCCAAGCCCAATAAAAAGGCCTGAGTTAAAGCCCCTGGAATTTGGAATCATCTGAAAGAAAATAAGGGTGCATGTGCCTCCTTTCGTGCTGCTGTTGGAACCAAAGTTAGGTAGAAGTTTTCAGGCAACTTGTGCAAATAGAATACATTCCTAATGTTTCACTTTTGGGGGAGGGGCTCGAAAATGTACTAGAATAAATAGATTTTTGCTCTCGGATAGGTTAGCGTGACTTAATGAATTCGGCCGAGCTCGTCCGGGATGGGTATTCTAAGGACCGATTAAATGCAGTTAAACAAACAAAGACTTGTCGTTACCCTTTTTATGTAGAGTTGTGGTGTGCGGTTCTGTTCGCAAAACATATCTCATCGGTATTTATGTGTCTCGTGATCATAATGTTTCTGTCAACCTTTTTTCCTCCTTGATAATATATTAAGACAGGGTTTACGCTTTTTCCTTAGATGTGGACGAGTGCGGGCCTACGGGTACAGAGCCGGTGTGTTCTCCTGACAGTCACTGCTATAACAGCCTTGGGTCTTTCTCATGCGTCTGCCAGGAAGGCTACACCGGAAACGGACAGACCTGTGAAGGTAACGTGAAGCTATGACATAATAATTTCTATTTGGTTAGCATGCGTATAAGCACTATAACATGTTTGACAACATGAATTTCGAGACATCTATTCCCGGCTGTCCCCACAATCCCTAAGTGGAAAACGTTTGTTCTGAATAGAAACGAACTATTAGGATATGGTGTCTTTCCACTTAATACATACAGTGAAGCCTCATTCAGTCGCCACCCCTTCGCTTGCTGATATCGCATATCGCCAGGAAAGGAAGAAGTTCTCTCTTTTTTTTTCATATAAATATCTAAGTGCGTGGCTCTGAAAAGTACCTCTTTCCTTTCAACCATTTGGTCGGTTTTCCTCGGTCAGTTGCCAGACTCTTTGTAACAGTCTGCAACCGGTTCATAGACAAAAATGAATATTACACAAAAATAAATTAACATACTCAAAATGGCCAAGATCATAATATGCTGTTCTTGGTATTGATGGTATCATACAACATAACAAAAAAATAATTATCAATTTTGCAGAAATAAAGGAATGTGATGACGTAGACCTGAACAACTGTGACGTCAACGCTGACTGTGTAGAGATTCCGGGACCTGGATTCTCCTGCTTGTGTCGCGAAGGTTATGCCGGAGACGGAACAAAATGTGAAGAGCTACCTCCCGATTGTGGTGATGGTTTCGTAGCAAACGAGGATAATGAATGCGAAGGTATGACTAATTCCAATTCCTTAATTTGTAGTAAAATTAGAAAGTAAACAAACACCGTGAATTATTGGTCCGGTTTGTTTTCAAAATGGTTTCACGCTTAATAGGGGGAGGTTTTATGAAAACTTTGAAACATTTTGTTTTCTTTCGATAGTTTCAGCGCATATTTTTATTCTCTTATATCAAATGATTCAGTGTGTTGCTGAGTACAAAACTAAATTTTTGGATGCGGTTTCACAATTAACAGTTCACTTTTGGATAAATGGATACATTTTGATTGATTTATTGTTCATCTATAGATATCAATGAATGTGACGAGGGAGACCACGAGTGCCTTGAGGACGACTACTGCCAGAACTACGCAGGAGGATACAACTGCGTATGTCCTTCTGGTATGGTCGGGGACGGCTTCGAGGACTGCTCAGGTGAGCGACAGCTTATCACCTAGACAACCCAATTATGGTTAAATCCTTATACGCCAAGCACAAAACCCTACGCTCTGGTCATTTGCTACAATTTTCCTTTCACATAACAACTGATGTGATTTATCATCGGTTGTTTGGTCTCGATGCAAGGTGGCTGCACTGCCATGTTCAGACCAGTGAAAGCGAGCCTTATGCAACCATTTTAAAAACCACTAGACCCCACTGTCAACCCTCTAAACAATCTTGGCACTGTGCCAGCGGCTTTACCAACCAGCAAACGCATGATGTGTTATAGCAAGAACTGGCTATGGCTACATGGAATGAGTTAAAGTGTTTATTATTCTTGTGGAAAGAGTTCAAAAACTAAAATGTACTTTGTGATTCTAACCTTTTTTGTCATAAAAGATCTAATTTTCTTGGCCAAGTCATCTGAAACTTTGATATATGATCGAATGTAACACACATATAATTACAGATGAAAACGAGTGTGAGACAGAGAACTACCACCATGGAGCATGTGGTATCGACGCTGCGTGTATGAACGAAGACCCAGGTTATCACTGTCATTGTCCAGAAGGCTACACTGGCGACCCCTATACTGTGTGCACCAAACTACAAGATCCATGTCCAGAAGGATTCGAGAGGCCGACAGAAGATGGTGATTGTGAAAGTGAGTATCACAAACATACTCATAAGTACACAAAGCATTTGTTGTATGGTTGTTAGTTGTTCTGCATATGTGTTATCAAGCATGTCCTCTATTTTTCCGTTTTACACAGTAAAATACTTCTTTTATGGAAGCGGGCAATTATTTCGGTATTTTTTCAAAATATTTTTCCTTCAACGTATCTTAGAATTAACCAAGACACAGAAAGTTTTGAATCAGCGTTTCCTATGAAAAATCACCGCTGCCTTCAACGCATCCAGGACTTACCATGACAGGACTAGCTCTCCCTGCCTACACATCATGCTATGCCAGAGATGTCTTAGATAGCTTGGCATGTTCATCGAAGGCAGGAGGATAGCATTGCGAAAGACCTCTATGGTTGTTAAGAGGAACCGGCCCTGGACGAAACCGCTGTCATTGGGGGTGCCGGTCAGTGTTATACAACCCGCGTGAGAAGGAAGTAAAGAGAGCAGGGGAGAAACAGAGACAACAGGACCACACAACCCAAACGACTTAACGAAAGTTAACTTACGGCAAATGCGGCAGAGGCGGCTATACTAGAGTGGGATTACTCGGTCACTAGCTCCAGGCGCTGCTTGAAGACTGATAATCAACCGAGGCGCTGCCGTTATATCCAGGCATGAGGATGCTCCTCACTTTGCTGTTTGAAATTTTATTTCGGAAAGTCCTCTGGTTTATTTTATATCATGTCAAATTAATTATTAATCAACGACTGAATTTGTGTTTTTTTTTAGATATTAATGAGTGTGAAGGCGAAGAGTACCCATGCGCGGAGAATGCTGTTTGTGCAGACAGTGAGGGTTCCTACTACTGTCACTGTAACGAAGGCTACATAGGAGACGGCACAACTGACTGTCACCGTATGTATCCCAAGGATGTTACAAATTAATTCTTTAATCGAATGATTATCAGATTTTAGTTTCAGGAGAGATGTTTAAGTTAAATGAAATATCACCCACACTGAAGCGGGTATTGTTGTGATATTACATAATCGTGGTTTACCTGCTTACGATTTCAAGGTGTTTCTTATTCGTATTACTAAATTACCTAGATTTATGAGAACATAAAACCAGAGTATTTCCGTATACCAAATTGTCAATAAAGCAAAATATATAAGCAGTGATTAAGAATCTTGTAATATATTATATGTGACAATATAAGAGATAACATTTGATTGTCATTTGTTTGGCGGAGCCAATAGCTGTACACACATATGACCTACTCTTAAGTAGCACGGTTTAATGGTTGATTGACGATAGAATGTATCGATGTTTATACTAAAATCAGTTTAGTATTTCAACTGTCAAATTCTAATTCTTGGTTATAATAAGCATTTTATACTGACTTCGAATCTTTTCAAGGTATCAAGGGCATTGAAACAAACGTAAGCCAACTTACATTTAAACAACCTTATTTACAGTTCAATAATTACTAAATAGTACTTTTATGGTTTACTGTGTCCCCAAAAATATCTAATGAGAATATGAGGCGGAACAAATATAAGTCATAGACTTAAGCAGGACCCTCTAATCAATCAAATTAAGTATAAAGCCCATTCAGGTACCAGCATCCGCCAGAGTATGGTTTTATTAACTCTAAATCACTTAAGTTCCTCCCTCAGCTGTTTATAAATTATACAGTAGGTACTTGTATACTTATGTTAAGAAGATTCCACGTGGTAAAAGATTTGGCTCCGCATGTATTACATCACTTTCGATTAATTTTCTTATAGCCCTAAATCCAAGAAATAACAGCTTAAGGTATGTAGGTTATGCTGGTAAAAATATGCAACTAAATAAACTAATAAACCTGCACATTGTTACGGAACCTAATATCAACAGATCACGTAGTCGTGACGAGCATAAATTTGGTTATGGAGATAAAACAAAATCAGATTCTGTAACACTAGGCAGCGTGAAATGTCTAGGGGAATGAATAAAGAAGTCGGTGGTTTTTTGTAAACAAATTATTATAATTTATTCTTAAAACAACCCTAACATTACAATACACTAAATCAATACAATTTTACGATATAACAACAGTACAACAGCAAATCAATGCAATTTCACAGTATAATAAATAAAGTGTACAATACCTGGATACCACCACTGTCACAGCGACAACATGTCCTTTAAAGCATATAATCCAGATGAACAGTTCACATAAATCTTCTCAGAGAATAACAGTCCGGTTCAATCACAAAATGAATTTGTTGTAATTCAAAAGTGAAGTTTTGATAGTGATCCCAAAGGCAAACTGAAGACTATATAAATCTATAACTGCCGCAATTATCGGAAAAGGTCCACAACCTGACACACACTCCTTGTGTCCGCTGGAATATATTTCTCCTCTCTTCTCTCTACCCCGGCTCAAAACACAGCCCCTTATTTATAACCTTTCACCTAAAGCCATGAACTTTCCATTTCCATAACAATCCAAAGAAACCAATAATACACACATTACAGGAAACATCTAGAACAAAGAACGCCGTGTTTCTACGTGTCAGGGTTCACTTGTGGGCCGGCCCGGCCCGGCCAGGCTATGCCGCCTTAGCAACGGACAATGCTAGCGCTGCACATACACATGTAAGACTGCTGCATACACTAAAATAGACATCTGTAACAACATGAACTGGCCGCGAGGTCTAACTCTGAGAAAACAATCGGAACATTTAAGTGAGACTTTTATCTCTCAGGCATTTGTTCAAGACAAATGTATCGGTTGTTTCCCGTTTCTTACAGTATGTATCTGCACTTGATTAAACAAGACAGCTAGGTAATCTGCAACCAGCCCAACAACGTGCAGATTTCCTTCGGATTTCAGTCACAATCTTTCTTTGAATTAAACCGGATACTGACATCTAAAACAAATCTAAATATTCAATTGTTCATGACCCTGATTCTTAATTAAAACCTATTAACCTTACCATTCATCTGGATTATCTCTGTCCTTTCTAGTTGATCCTGATCCGTGCAGCAAAGCGGAAGATCCATGCGGAACCGGGGCCGTCTGTGTGAATGACGTACCAGGCTACCACTGTGAGTGTCCCACAGGGACCACGGGAGACCCGGACGAGGCGTGTCTGGTCATCGACTGTGCGCCGGGTTACCACTTCAACTACGAGACGGAACTCTGCGAGAGTAAGTTAATAAATATCAAAATACAGAATGAACTCCTTCGAATACCACTCGTTTATTTGCAAAATTCACCATACGCCATGTACTCGAGAAGTCGTAATCTTCTGTATATTTGTTGTCCACCATACGTTATGCTTGGCAGACCACGACACATTTGAAGAAGTAATCCATTCAAGCATTCATGCATTATCTATTATCAATCATTACACATTACCCCCTCAATTTTCGTCATAATTCATGTATTTTTCGTGTTGTCGAGATAGTGAGGTAATAAAAAACAACAAAGAATTACAGGCATTATAGTCCATGAGCCAGAACAGTTTTGACTACCAAATAGGGGGACTAAATGCCATAATTTTTTTCCAGTTACTACGGTATCTGAACTGTAAAAAAACATGTGATGGACTTGCAGCATGCCCAGCTAAATGTCTTTTTGACGGCCATCTTTAAATTATGTGCAGTTTTTGTATACACTTTAATTTTTGGTTCGTGATCGATCTGGTCCACATAATGTTTATATTGTGCTACTAAAATGGCAAAACATAACTTCTTACAGATACCCAAACAAATTTTTATGATTCACATGAGGTAAATATTAAAATATTGATCACTTATATTCAAAATTGGAAGAAAACTCATTTTTTTTGTTGAGTATAAATATATATTGCAAAATAAATATATTATTCAATTTTTTTGAATGCCTAACATATCTGTAAGCAAAATGATATGGGATATTTTCAGCGAAATTACAAGTTTTCAGGCTTTTGAAGTGAAATTGGGTGATAACAAGAGTAAAATAGATAAAAAGATATTGAAAAATCTAGCAAAGTATATCATCTAATAATACAAGAATCAGGATTTCATAAAAAAAAATAAGGCTGACAATCGTAATGCGAACCTGTGCAATGGCATATACATCAGACATCATGCTTTGACCATTATTGTGAAGGGCTTGATTACTTTTCAATATATTTTTCAGCTAGCAAATAGTTTAAAAATCACTTGATGGACGATTCAAATTAAAAGCTAATTTTTTTTTGCCTATTTTAAACTTTTGCAGTTTGTTTGCCCCAATCCATAATATAATAGATATTTGGACTTAGAAACGATTTTTTTTCAGAAAAAAAAAATTAAATGATATCGCAAATTTTTAGCATATCGTTACACTTTTGTTCAGCCCATATCCTGGTGTACGTTTAAGTGTTAATATAATAATATTATTAGATATAAGAGAAAGCAATAGATAATTTTGAAATATTAGAACTTTGCTACTTTATTCATATTTGCTCTCTCTCTCTCTCTCTCTCTCTCTCTCTCTGTATGTATAGACATATACTTAATGATATTTATTTACTTACCTTTTTATATTATATTTATATTTATTTTATTTTACTACTTTTTATACTGCCCCCATTGGGTCTCTTCGAAACGACCACTTCTGTTGCAATAAATATATATATATAACTTCACTCATAGTCCATTAAAATAGGAACAAATTGCGACAAATTATTATGCTACCATGCATTCCTCTGAGGTACCTGGCTGATATAAAAAAAGTCAAAAGAAATCCCAGGAAAGGGAAATATAGATAAAGGGCCGTATTTAAATATTCATGGTCACTAGTTTTGTGATAAAGAATGCATCATACCTTTTGAACAGTGTGTATTTTAATTAAAAAGCATAGTTAATTCACTGGAAAAGGCAAGGGATGTGAACACTTTACCGCCAAAAATTTTGATATATTAATATTTCGACTTTTTAAACCCAGTTTTTTTATATTCATTTACAATTAGGTCTTTCCGCTATTTATAACAGACAATGGTCAACCTCTTTATGAATAAATGAACAGCAATAACTGGAATTCACATATAATTATTGTATATTTAAGTAATTTAACATTTGAAAAAAAATTGAATGTTTATTTTAAGATTTATCAAAAAGCCTGGACAATGAATTAATGAAAAGATTACTGAATGACGGACTTAGTGAATGAATTAATGTGTAAGACAAATTGTCATAAAGACTAGATGGTGTTCAAAACGTACATAAGGAACCAATCTTATTGAAGAATGGAAACATGCATGGACTTTTAACCGCATAGACTATGTTATGTAGGCGTATTTATTTTTTCTAAGACTTGTTATGCCCAGAATTTTTAGACATTTTCTAAATATATTTACTCAACTTCTAGAATAAGCAAACAAAATGGTTAAGCGTATGGTTTATACTAAAACGGAAAAAGTTCTCAATTTGAACAATTTATAATGTCCTCGTGAAATATTGGAGCCAAATCAATCCTGTAATTTCTTAAATGATTGTTACATCTCAATGAAGTCCCTTGACAGTAGAAATTCTTTATGTATTGATCAGCAGTCCTGTGGGCATACTGATCCAGAATTTTGCTGATCACTAAATACCAGCGCCGCATATAGTGTTTTATATTTGATTTAACATAGACATGTGTCACTGATAAATATATTCTGTTATACCTATAAATCTATCTCCGTTTATTAATAAATAAATAATTAAATATGATACCACTTGACAAAAAGCAGTCTTAGACAACGTATAATATATGTATATGACATATAATAAGATTCATTTTCACAGATAAAGGATAAGCTATAGTGACCAGTCATTTTGGGAAAAGAATATGACCCAATTTAAAAATGTTTTCCCACCTTTGTGGACGTTCCTATTTTAACGAATCGACCATTCTTTTACTTTGCAGTGATTGGAATATACACATGCATGATTCGCGTAAAAAAGTAATATGAAATAGACCTTGTATAATATTCACTCTCGTAGGGGGCCGCTTAAAACATCATAGTAATTCTGGTGACCCAGCATTGATTTTGCGCCACGTTACAACACCTTTACGTTACAACTTTATTATCAAAATAATGTTTATTTTCCTTTTCAATTCATGTGGTTTATTGTATGATCATTTATTAATTCACAATTTATTTAATTCATCTACGGTCTATCACTTTAACGAAATCATAAAGCATAATATTGTAAAGTTTAACCCAAGTTTATATTAATTATTATGCATTTAATTATTTCAATTACGCTTCGCGTCAGAGGAACTCTAAAGGGGTTTGACTGACAATATTGAATAATTCTATTTAATTATTTATAAAGTATTTGATTTATGCGTGTGATGTTGTTTTTATTCTCATCACAGGGATTGTTAAATATGTGGAAAATGTATTGGCATATGCGTGTGTACAAGAGTGAACATATTTTCTCTTGAGATATTTCTGACCGAATGCTTGCAACCATATTGAATGCTCCAAAACACTGCTAATGTGTGTAATGTTTTTTTTCAAGATATTAAGTTAATTGTTGAATATCCTGGATTCCATCATAAGTAATCTGTATTTGTGTTTACAGGTCTTATCCTGTCCCCTGCTTATCATGCCCCCTTGGCATATCTGTTGAAAGTTATGTTTCGCCATTTTAACAGCACTTGGTAAACAAAATGTGACCAAGACCGATCACAAACCAAATTATTACCAAAAATTAAATTGTACACAAAAAATGCAAATATTTTAAAGATGGCCGCCAAAAAGACATTTAGCTGGGCATGCTGCATGTCCATCACATGTTTTCATACAGTTCAGATGCTGTAGTAACTGAAAAACATAACAGCATTTAGTCCCCCTATTTGGTAGTCGATCCCATTTTTTTTGGGGGGGGGGGGGGGGGGGGGGGCGGGAGTCTGGCTCATGGACTATAAATTACAGTAAAACTTTTAGTTCATCATTCGTCACCCTCACCTTTGGCTATCATGTTTATGTCATAGCTGTTGTCGAGGTTATATGGTACACAAACAGGTTCACTATGGTGGCTCGTATAGGGCACACAGAAAATTATTTTTATCTTGCTCCAAGCGATAGTATCAGGTGGTCAGGCGATAATTATCTCGTTCCTACGCGATAATTATCTCGTTCCCACGCGATAGTTTCTCCGGGTCATACGATAATTATCTCGTTCCAAGGCGATAGTATCTAGTGTTTCACGCGATAATTATCTCGTTCCTACGCGATAATTATCTCGTTCCCACGCGATAGTTTCTCCGGGTCATACGATAATTATCTCGTTCCAAGGCGATAGTATCTTGTGTTTCACGCGATAATTATCTCGTTCCGACGCGATACTATCGCGTAGGAACGAGATTAATATTGATAGAAAATACAGTAAGATCTACATCTTAAATCCTTAAAGCATGTTTATCTAAACTGGATAAAGCATGTTTCTCTTAACCGGATAAAGATTATGGTAAGTTAGTTGCATGCATATGGGGCTGGTTTATACGCCGAGACCTGAAATGGTACAACAGCGACTCTTACAACACTCAGAGAATGTGTGAGCGGAGCAAGGGGTTGGGTCTATAAATGAGGGCTTTAAAATCAAATTATTCCTGGAAATAACACATAAGGAAATCTTATTTGAATAACATTATCTGAAAGTTCGAAATGATTTTTAAATGAGCAATCGAACGTATATAAATAAATATTCTGAACATGTGAAAATCGGACGTCAAGTTATGCGAATATTTGTTTTGTATTCATCAGATATCAACGAATGTGGAGACAGTGAGCTGAACAACTGCACAGGGGGCGCTCTATGTATGGATACGGATGGAAGTTTCAAATGTGAATGTCCGGAGGGGATGGTCAGCGACGGCAACAACGGATGTAAAGGTTGGTGAGAACAAGTGTAACTCACATACATACGTGACGTACATAAAGTATTTATCTGAAGGATGTTTTGAACAAGATTTGGTAAAATTTTACGAAATTCAATATTACACATTCCCTTAGAATAATTCGAGCAAAGTATTACAAACAGAATGTATTTGATCTTTCTCGAATTCATAGTGATGAATGGTGTCTATGAGGCCTCCAGACCTATCAGACTACATACACTGGAGTTATATAGGCAAATTTGAGGTACATAGCCTGAACTGTTTACCTCATGGACTTGGGAAAGACCCAAGATTAATCAAATGTTAGATATCAAACACACCCAGCCGTGTATCGATAATGTAGCTGGCACATGTGTACTTGTCGTCTTAGGATTCCTCCTTGTATGAAATGTCCTCCGCACAGAAAACAATAATACCACTTTTGAAGAATGTTGATTAAGCTAAGTGGGATGTTCTGGGAAATACCGATATAAACTAATTAAACACATAAACCGTTGTATGACTTGGCCTCTTGGTCTAACTTGGAGAAAACGAGAATTTATAACAAAGATTTTTTTCTCAGCAGTTTCCTAAAATAAATGTATAGGTTTCCCATGTCCTGGAATGTATCTGCTTGTGAGAAGGAAAACGTGAAAGGGGAGCCTGCACTTAGTGTAACAACGTACAGATTTCATTCGGGTTTCAGTCACAACTTTTCTTTCCTTTTTTTTAGCTAGATATATGAATATTTGAGATATACCAGAATACTCAGTTTTCCGGGTCATGGTCTCAGTTAAATCAATTAAACTACCGATTTATCTTTGTCACCTATAGTTGACCCTGATCCGTGCAGCACGGCGGGGGATCCATGCGGGACAGGGGCAGTGTGTGTGAATGACGTACCAGGCTACCACTGTGAGTGTCCTACAGGGACCACGGGAAACCCGGACGAGGCGTGTCTGATCATCGACTGTGCGCCGGGTTACCACTTCAACTACGAGACGGAACTCTGCGAAAGTAAGTTAATAAATATCAAAATACAGTATGAACTCCTTCCATTGCCATTCGTTTATTCGCCAGATTCGTATATCGCCAAGTATAGTCGAGAAATCGAAATGTCCTCTCTATAAACATACCTGCATGATTTGCTATCAACCATGCGTTGTGCTCTGAAGATTTATTTTTAGACCTAGATCTCCCGGGAAGACGACACATTGGAATAAGTAACCAATTATGATGTATCTTGTGATGTATGCAAGCTTATCTACACTGTATATAATCAACATTTTTTTGTCTCCCGTTATACGCTATCCCCTCACCTTTCGTTATTAATTCTACAATCTTGGCATGAAAAAATGGGGTGAAAAGTATAAAATGGATTTACAGGCATTAATGACAATAAACCCCGCTTTTAATATCATTCCGGGACCACCCGTGGTGGTTTACCGTCAATATTCAGGACCCTAGTCCGTCCATAATTCTGTTCGTGAGTGACGCTTTCTGACCAGCGTATGTTCTCAAACAATACATTTGATTGTTTTCAAATTCATAAGGATGGTTTGTGTCCACGCAGGCTCCAGGTCTACCAGTAACTGACCTGTCCAAATTCCAAAATGGCCACCAGAGCACAATTAATGACTCTTGTTTGCGCGCAATATCTCAAAGAGAATTTGCGTGACCTTTCTCAAATTCATAATGATGATTGGTGCCTATGAGACCTCTAGCCTTATTGAATAACAGACCCATCCAATAAACAATATGGCCACCAGAGCACAATCGGTGATTTTCTTTCGCGTGCAGTATCCCAAAGATAATACATTTTATCTTTTAAAAAGTCACAGGTTTGGTTGGTGACCACAAGGACTCCAGCCCTTTTATATTACAGACCTGCACGAATTAAAATATGTCTGCAACAGAACAATTGCTAATCATTTGGAGCGCTGTATTTGAAGAGAAGATGATAGACCTTTCTAAAATCCGATTGGTGCCTATAAAATTTTGGGTAATGTTGTGATTTTTTCTGAAAAATTGTTCCCTTTTAGATCATTTGCAGTGATGAATTTCAGAACAATCTGACATCCAATATGGCCCCAGGGCTGCAATTAAGAGGAACTGGCGTTAGCGGACCCTACCTGAGGACGTACATTTACGGTCCTAAACCTCTAATTTCGATTGTATTCTAGTCTTCCAAAAAATGAAACTCCGAAAGCAATATAAATGGTTGCCACCTTTTTGAAGACTAGCTCTGGTAGAATCTTAACACTAGCTTTCGGGTGTTCAGCCTCTTCCTACATTATAGGGAGTAAGGGGGCTGAGCACCCGACAGCTAGTGTATAAGAACCTACACCGACCTAGTCTTCAAATTGTGTCAATCATTTACATTACTGTTTTGTAGATAACAGACCAGCACGGCAATTAAAGACTTCGAAAGCTAATTATTTTGGATATAAGAATCGAGGAAATCTACATTTAGACAACATTCTTTAAATGTTCAAAGGCATACAAACTGATACTGAAATGCGCCATCGAATGGCTATAAATATATATTATACAACTTGTGA
Organism: Sipunculus nudus; assembly: GCA_026874595.1. NCBI lineage: Eukaryota > Metazoa > Annelida > Sipuncula > Golfingiida > Sipunculidae > Sipunculus > Sipunculus nudus. The sequence goes on along the minus strand of CM049313.1, from coordinate 48,669,635 downwards.
AAACTACTTATCGGACGTCAAATATTCGGACGAATATTTTTGTTGTTGTAATTATCAGATATCAACGAATGTGGAGAGAGTGAGCTGAACAACTGCACAGGGGGCGCTGTCTGTATGGATACGGATGGAAGTTTCAGGTGTGAATGTCCGGAGGGGATGGTCATTGACGGCAACAACGGATGTAAAGGTTGGTGAGAACAAAAGTAATCCACGTACATACATCACGTATATCAAGTACCTACCTGAAGGATGTATTGAACAAGATTTGGTCAATACAACGAGACACATTCCCAATTAATATTTTACTGATCCCGATTCACAATAAGACCGAGAACGGATTTTAAGAAAAAAAAGCGGGGCATTATAATGAACTCTTTCACTGTCCGTTCCTCCGTCCGCGAGGCTGCTTTTTGTACGCAGTATCCCAAACAGGATATAATTGATCTTTCTCAAATTCATAGGGATAATATGTGTCAATGATGCCTCCACATCTATCGATTTACAGACCTGCCGATTATCCAATATGGCATCAATAGTTAATTACAATAGTTAATTTTCTTTCGCACGCAGCATAAAAGAGAATTTTTTTTTATATTTCGTACGCTCACATTGATTGTTGGTGCCTATTTAATTATTCAGCCCAATCGAATTATTGACCAACCAAAAATTCAGTATGGCCGCTAGAGCACAATCGGTGATCTCATAGAGGATGTGTTTAGAACATATGGCCACGACAATTTCGGGTTACACTCAAACCCGAATCTATATGGTGCCTAAAGAAACAAAACGCTATAAAATCGTGACGTAGCATGCTCTTTAATCATGACGTCATATGGTATATTACCGTATCCATTTTTGCAGAGATAAAGGAATGTGATGAAGAAGAACTGAACAACTGTGACGTCAACGCCAACTGCGTTGAGCTTCCGGGACCAGGGTTTTCCTGCGTGTGCCGTCAAGGGTACACGGGAGACGGAACCACTTGTGATGAGCTGACTCCCGATTGTGGCGTTGGTTACGTAGCAAATGAAAATAATGAATGCGAAGGTATATTATATAATTGATCCTAAATATATATATATATATCTGAATTATTCTTAGATATTTATTTTTTTCAACATATTATGTGATAATAGTGAACTTAAAACATGGCTAATTGAACAAGGGGTCACTTAACCTCACACGGCTATGCTGCAAGTACAGGCAAGATAACCCGACAACCTGTGTTGTCGGTAATATATAGCATACTGATAAACATGAAATAAAAAGATATATTCTGTACATCTATAGATATTGATGAATGCGACGAGGGAGACCACGAGTGTATTGAGGACGACAACTGCCAGAACTACCCCGGGGGTTACAGATGTGTGTGTCCACAGGGGATGGTCGGGGACGGCATTGCATACTGTTCAGGTATGTATGTTCCTTTTAAAACTTATCTGCAGGTATTATCTCAGATAAGATTGACTGTGTTAGTTCTTAAAGTAGATATAGATCTACCACTTTAAGATGTTCATTCCGATATCTGACGTCTGTAAACTAAAGTTAATCCCTTTAATTTGTTATATTAAAATGTGCCAGAAAACAACAACCCCAATACACGCAGACGTCGTTTTGTTTATATCCACCTATTTATTACATGTATGCCCGCCATAATAATATAAATACATTAAACAGGGAAATCTGGCGGCAAGTCGGACGAGCCAGAGTTTTGGAAAGGGTATTTTGCAACTAATGACCTTTCAACTCCCACACATATGCAAAAAAAATAATTAGGTTGCATGTTTTATGTCAACATTTGCGTCTGTAAAGTGTTTACTAACAGCTTGTAAAGAATCAAACTGGCACATCTGTCACCGCAGCGTTAAGAGAACTCACCTGAACAGGAATTAACTAATATAGTTCATTAATACGTACACAGAGCAGGCCAGAAAGCTCATAATTTCAATAAAAAAGGTAAGTAAAAGGCAGTTGTGTTATTGTCAAAACCATATTCTAGTTATACAGTAACTATTTACCTAATGCATAGATAACTAGATATGTAGTCTGAACCTACATATCAGTGGCTCCTTAAAGTAATTTATTTAATTTCTATATTTACTTGTGTCATGGACTGTTAACGGCAAGTCACAAAGGGCAGTTGTTAGGGTGTCACAGTCGTAACAATAACATTGGGTATGCAATGAATCGGAATTAAACATAGATTTAAGGGTTTGGTAAAGGCCCCAGGTCTTGCCAGTTATGCATTTATCGTTAGGAAAAGGGAAAATGAAAGAGCATTAGAAACACGGCTGGATCTGATATCAAAGTGTGGGGAAACCCATGTGGACTTCCGAATAAATAGGTACAAGCAGTTCCTTCATCCATTCTTTTAATAATTTTCACTTTTAGCACTATATTTCGTGTTCAGTTTTTGTATTCATAGTCTATAAATACTTGTAAATTTAGATGAGAACGAGTGTGAGACAGGAAACTACCACCACGGAGCTTGTGGAACAAATTCTGAGTGCATAAACGACGATCAAGGAAGCGGCTACCACTGTCAGTGTCCAGAAGGCTACACTGGCGACCCAAATCAGGAGTGCACTAAACTAACTGAGCCATGTCAAGAAGGATTCATGCGAATGACAGAAGATGCAGACTGCGAGAGTGAGCACCTCAGCTACAAACACAAAATATTTCAAGAAATAGTTCTTTTTTTATTTGATGTAAATAATACATTAAACAAATATTATGTCAATAATACGATGTAAGAAAATAGCTGCCGGGTTCAATCATGTTCTTTCACCGCTGGAAACCTGGATTCCAAATTGCTTATAAGATCGAAATAGGAATAAAGAAAATGCAAAACTTTTAACTTCTTTTTTTAAACTTGTTTAGAGGGTCCAATATTTGGGGAGCAGAAATAATTTAAAAGGGTTAAAAGTATTTAAACTTGACTATAACGAGGGAAACCATTTGTAATCTGCAAACATTGAAAAAACGGAGCAATACTGGCTCCTTTTTATGGAACTGAGGCAATGTATTTTTTATGAGCAGATATCAATGAGTGCGCGGACAGTGAACAGAACAGTTGCACCGGGGACGCTGTGTGTACTGATACGGATGGAAGCTACACCTGTGACTGTCCAGAGGGCACGGTCAGCAATGGAAACAACGGATGTGATGGTATGTAATAAAAAGACGGGGCGGATACAGGATGCTGAAAGTGGGGCGGGGGCTCAGGGCCTCAGACTCGAACCTCTGGGGAATAGGGTATGAAAGGGGTATATCCGCCTGTATTGGATCTTATGTGTGGAATTGAACTCAAAATGGGTGAATGGGCTGTACCATATAACAAGAAGTATTCCTTGACGCATTCCTTGAGAACCTTGTTGGGCTGATTCTGTTCAAACCGACACATGTCATGTTTCTGCCCCGTACGAAGTAGACTGTAGGTCACTTTGACCCAATAAGGGGACTCAAAAACGATTTCTGAAGGACTTTCAATGTAAAGCTTGTGCCTTGTATCCTGCAGATGCAGCTTATTACTTACTTAGAAATTCAGATGAACGTAATCATAAAAAATACATTGAATGTGTAAAATGTATCAAATAGCGAAACCCATTCACCCTAGGTAATTTTAGTAGCAACAGTGTTAACTGCTAAGTGTTTATAACGGTATGATATGTTAATATACATGTAACTTTAATATTATTTTTGAGGCTGGAAATTTACAGCAATGGTGTCAGTTATTATACTAAATCAAGCCCAAATAGTAACATCTCACTGCAAAACTACACGGCAATGCACAAAACTTTTCAAATTTAACCTAAACTATGACATTTGTGTTACATGACGCCGACTTTATATTAAAATATTTATTTATTTATTTATAATACATATTTAACCAGGATAGCCTATTCAGCAAAAGCTGTTTTTCTATAGGGTCCTGGTCAAGATGATATCGATAAGTACACAGTTAAAAAAGCAAATATGAAAGAACTGAAACTAAAATACATGCATACATAAAAAAAGTTATACATACATGGTTTAAAATTATCACAGAAAAAAAATTCTTAAATGATATACACGAATATTGAGTAAATAAATTTAAATAAGAGGCCTAACTAAAAATTAAAACATGTAAGATCGTGATTTCACAATAAATATATAACATAATGACACAGTAATATAGGTGATGAATACAAAGACGAAAAGGCACCCGTGAACAAGCTATGAAAAATTATATGGCATAAATTGCTTGTACAATGATTTAAACAAGTAGAGATTGGTTGCAGATTTGACACTTACAGGTAAAGAATTCCAGTGGATGGGACCAGCATATGCAAGACTTGCTTTGAAGGATTCTCTGTTTGGTTTAGGTAATGATAAATTGAAGCCCTGAGAAAACGAGTATTATATGCACTATTAACACGCTTGAACGTATGCGTAAAAGAGGGAGGGGCATTACCAGACAAACATTTAAAGACCATTAAAGAAACAAAATATTGGTATCTCTGTTTAACATTCATCCAACCCAATGTTGTAATCAATGATGTAGAGGATATATTGGTATCATAAGTTTTAGTAACGATTCTAGCAGCTCTATTTGGAAGTTTTTGGAGTTGTAATAAATACGTTTTGTAGGAATTACCCCAGACAGATATACAATAATCAATGTGACTCTGAATTAAGGCATTGTAAAGTATTTTTAAACTAAAGATATCTAAGGTTTTGCTTAATCTGAAAAGGAGACCTAGTTTTGAAACTATTTTGTCGCACACCAGTTGTATATGTTTTTTCCATGTAAGGCCAGCGTCGATGATAACACCTAAAAGCTTTGTGTGTTCAACCGGCATCACTGTAATGTTATCCATGGAAATGTTCATTTGATTTCCATTGGTTTTAGACTTAGGGCCAAATAATATGAATGATGATTTTTGGGGATTTATACTCAGTCGATTCTCTCTAAACCATTTAAGTGCAATTCCGAGATTTACTTGTAATGACTCTATAGCTTTAGCGGCTGAATTCGCTGAAGAATAAATTTAAATATCATCAGCATAAATGACGCATTTCTCACTGAGGAACATTGGAAGATCATTTAAATAAAAAAGGAAAAATATAGGTCCAAGGACAGTGCCCTGTGGGGTACCTATGTCCAAGGTGCGTGCTTCTGAAAGCAATCCATTAGAATAAACCACTTGCTTACGATTAGACAGGTAGTTTTCGAACCACATAAGCGGTATACCTTTTATGCCATAGTTGCTCATTTTTGTAAGTAAGACAGTATGATCAAGGCTATCAAAACCCTTTTTTACATCGAGGAAACATGCAGATGGAGTATGCTGCTGGAAAATTGCTTACTTTTTAAAAGATCATTGCATGTTTCAATTACTTTCTGTTCACCTATAGATATTGATGAATGCGACGAGGGAGACCACGAGTGTATTGAGGACGACTACTGCCAGAACTTCCCTGGGGGGTACAGATGTGTGTGTCCTGAGGGCATGGTCGGGGACGGCATCACACAATGCTCAGGTCTGTCTGGGTTATACAGGCCACCGTTTTTTTTTGTTATTATATTCAAGACCCCAACACTGATTAACCACCTATCTTGGCAATTAAGATGAGGTTCAGGTAGCTTTAAGAAAAGGAAGTCTGTTACCTTCTCGCACGTTGTTATCAATCATTGCGGCTTTATCATTCTGACCTGTAGTCCACAGATTGTAGTCAGAACTAATGCAACACACACACACACACACACATGCATAAGATATACAGAAATTAGATATAAACATATAAATGAAAATTAATAATTATTGATGATATAAAATAAATGATATACATAAATATTTTATTTATTTATTAAAACTATTATTAATGTTAATTTATTTATGATAGTCACATATAATCCAACATTGAACCATAAATGTCTGGGTTTTTTTCTTACAGTCAAGATTTTATTCATTGATCCCTTCTCTCATGTTAAACTCTGTTATAAAGTCCTAAAATCGGGAGCCAATTTAAAAATAATTTTATCAGTGTTAGTGATCGAGACACATTCAAATTTAAAATAACAATTGATTTCCTGTGTGATTTTCTATGTTTTGCAGTAACAACAACAATGCCGCCATCTACCACAACTGAAGCGAGTAAGGAAATTTTATTGTTTTAATCTATATCTATCATACTGAAAAGATATACTTAAGGACAGCTTATTTTGCAGTGTAATGTGTTTCGAAGACAGATTGTTCGAACCCACGTCGGTGGCGCACATGTCCGGGTTACAAACCGCTTCGCTAGCAACGCAAGCTTCACTAGCGAGACAGTTCGGTCCGCTTTTATGTCACCCCGTAACAAATCATACTTTCTTTTACTTGACGTCTTAATTTAGCGAGCACTGGGAACTTTGTACCCAATTTAAACAAACCACACTATCAGTCTATTAGGGAACAAGCGTTTAAGGTTTATGCCATTTTGATATTATGTTGCCATTGATAAAAGAAAAATAATCATATTTTGCCTGTAAGTGGGTGTAAATTGTTCACAGAATAAGTAAAATCTTAACTAGAATAGATGACTTTAATCTTAAAATTAAGTGTCATCATGACGTTACGTCAAAATAACTAACTCAGGACAGTTAATCTGTATTGCCTAGATACAGAGCACTGCACTTGGATTAACTCAGCATGAAATCTAATATACTCACAATCCTTCTTATCAAAGAAAAGCTTTTATCAGATACTATCTTAATACTTTATTTCACAAAGAATTGCTTCAGGTTGAGGAAAGAGTTAGTTTAGTTTACATTTTTCATTTTTTGTCATCATATTTATTATTATTCAGTGATCATTCCATGCTTGGCTTTCTTCCTTGGGGTACGAGTGGTTTACTTTCATTCTCCACGGGCCTCCTCTGTCACTAAGGAGCCATAAAGACTGCATGAGAATCCTACGATTGAGCACACAGGTGCCACCTGTAGTAATAATTGTAAATTACTGGAGGACAGCTGGGCATAGGGTAAACAGGATCATAGTTTTGATGTTGTTCGTGCTTTGGGGAAGGTTATGTAATACCTGAATCTGACATGACAAAATTTTTTGGACAAATGCAGGTCTAGATTTTACACAGCATCACCTCCTTTCACAACCTCACTGCGGATACTTGATTTATATTTGGATTTTATCTATTTAATTACCATATAACTTGGTATATTTTCTAACTTATTATTTGTTTGATTCATTTACAGCCACAACCGAAATGCCTACAACAACGAAACAAGGTATGATAATTTCTTAAGCTAGCTAAACCCGTATGTTTGAAAAACATATCCACAGAAAAAAAGTAATACGTGCATGCAATAGGTTACAGTGTAACATTATTTATTTTCGATCCATCCATTAGCCGGAGTTCCTCCTTCAACCAAACAATGTGCAAGTCCCAATTTCATCCGTTAAATTCTTTTTACCTCTGTACCTGAGTGTTCGACACCTTTCCCCCACAACCATTCCTCCTGACTATTCCACGTCTTGTTCTTGCTTTTTCCAGATATCAATGAATGTGAAGATAGTTCTCTGTACAGCTGCCCAGAGGGCGCTGTCTGTCAAGACACAGATGATGGGTACACTTGTGTTTGCCTCGAGGGCATGGAAGGTGATGGCATGACCGGATGCACACGTGAGTCCTTAGTAACAAAAATTCGCAAAATCTTGATAAATTAGACAGTCTTCCCTTTTAGACTGTCATTACCTGTCATTACTTGTTTGTCATTTTAATTCATAATATCTTGTTTTTGTATATTTTACACTGTATATATAGCTTATATGGCATGAGGAATATGAATCCTACTTGATTTAACAAATAAGACCCAATCTCTTCATGTAGAATGTTATTTCTTTTCAGCGATCACGACAGTGCCAGCAACAACTGTCACTCCAACACAGGGCAAGTCATTTTTCGTTCACCTTCATTTTTGCGACTTTTCCTTCCCCGACTTCATTATTTCTCCGTTCCCTATACCAAAGGTTATTTCTTTCATTTTTCTAACATTATATCTTTGGTCTGTTTCTTAGCGGTTTCTCTCCATTATTCTCCAGAGGGACTTCTCTTCAACGTTGTCTTTATCCTTGCTTATTATATATATATATATATATATATATATATATATATATATATAAAGAAAACTTTTATACGATAAACGGTAAAAAAGACTATCCCCTGCTCAAGGGCCCAAGTTCCACTCTTTTTCTGGTTTTACTTTCTCCATTTGGTTAATGTTTACCGTAACATCCTGGAATATTGGATAAGTTATCCCACTTCTATACATATCCTGTATGACTCGTGACGGGCTGGAAAGGGAATGTTGGGGGAGGGGTTGGGTGGTAATCAGGAAGATGGCAGTTGCCCTGGTGGTGGGGAACCCTGCCGGCGATAGGCTTAACTGTTTCCAATCCAGATGACTAGCCATGACATATTAAAGGTAGGTCTGGTAAGTACCTCAGACTGTGACACGTGCAGCGACCGGGGGAATGGCTATATATTAAAGTTATTAAATATACAAATGATACTTTACCTTGAATAATATGAATGTTGTGTTTAGTTTTGTTTCAGATCTAGCTCAACTGCCTGCAGCTGTTCCAAGATTCGTCATCACAGAAGGCCAGGTACCAATCGCAACAAGGTATTTTTTATAAGCAGGGGCTTCATCCATGGCTTCGAAAGTTTGGAGTGGGGGGACCCCACTGTCCCTTTAATTTTGTTGTACAGTAAACAAAACTTTAGTTGAGAAGGAAAATGGCTTGAACGGTCTGCTCAAGCCATCTCCCCCCTAAAAAACTAAATTTAAAACAAATTTTATATCACATGGAACAGGTTAGATAATTAATCATTCTTTCAAACCAAATACTTTACATTCACCTGAAAAATCTTAGGCTTAGTTTGACAGCCACCTAGTACAGAGCATATTCTTTTTAAGTATGTACATTACACCACATTATCAAAAGACATTAGCTTTCAAAATCTAAATGTTAGCACTTTTAATCAAGAAAATACATACCAAAATTACATCAAAGAGGCATTAACAACCAAAGGTAAGACGCACAGAAAGTAGAATGTATTTTTCATTCTCTCATGCGGCCGTGCCTATCAAGCCTGGCGCATGCTATCCCGATATTTGTCATGCGACGTTTATCTTTTAATCGGGTCATGACGTAGGTCAGGAGGGAGAGCTCAATATTTGCGGTGTGTATCGTGCGAATTTCCCCGATGTGACCAATTGACCTGCTGCAAATACTAAGCGTATTGTTCACCCTTTAGCAGGATCTCCCGGCTAACATGCCACAGCAAAATGGCCGATGTAAATGTCTTGCCGACGCCAATTTTGTCGTGCACTGTTGCAGTAAATATCTTTGATTAGCATGGCAAAGAATTGCCCGCCGCTGAAGTTGTGGCACATTAGGCAAATAGAAAAATAATAAATATATAAAATGCATGGTTATAAGGCATCGTCAGGGTCAATTTGAACCCCCCCCCCCCCCCGCATCAAAAATTGTTATTTTGATTTTTATCTTCAAAAAATATATAATACAATTTATTAAGTGCTTTTACCTGTTTTGGAAAACAAATTGTTATTTTCATGCTTTCCCAGATCATATGTCATTGAAACATTCAAAACAGTTCATGAATTCCTGAAATAAGTGCCTGTGAACCATACCTTTTATTTTTTTTTTTTGGCCTTAAGGTAAAATATTTTATGAGCCTCGACAAAGGCAATACCGTTTTCCCGTACGTCAAAATCAGCGTAACATGCACCGACAAATATATTTTGTATTTTATATCGAATCCATATAATTTCATAGTTCATACCCATGTTATTTATGCCATACATGAAACTTGAAAAAAAAATGTTATCAAGCAAATGTAAAATTCTGTAGTCTTTTACAAAAAAAAAAAGCTTTTTTTTAAGCAAACTGTGAAAAATTGCAGGCCAAAATAGGTAAGTGGTACCCTCGATAAATCTTAATACTATAGTAACACCGGCGTCGATCGTGCTTCTTCACAGAAGATCAACAACCAATATGTGTTTTCCTGTCTGTTGCCCTCTGTGCGCTTAATGACTATTGTCCCGACTGTATACGAAATCCTCCGTATGTTCTGGGCGAGACACCTCAACTAGAAAGGCGTGGACTTGTCTCGTCTCATGTAAGCCCTGTCGGTTAGCTTCAGTTCTTGACGAGCCATGGTCGTGAAATAGATCGTCGGCCACCTCGAGTGCTTGCGTCTCCGAAAACATTAAGGTGTTTCTCCGCACTTACCTGTCTGGAGCGGCCAGGCCGTAGAATTCAAGAGTCGTTTGTCGATAAGGAAGCCCATTGCCAGCTCGCGATGTCACGTCTGTAATGACTGATAGCTCGTTACAAACCTCCCGTTGGCCACGCTTCACAGGCCTTGCATACACACTACTTTGACCCCTGAAGGTCTGTGTACTGACTTAAAGACAGCTTTCTTAATTTGGAATTTCTGAAATTGCTAACCTACAGTGAAACCCTGCCTAACTTTCCCCAGTGTGATATGACAAACCCGCTGTAAAGACCTCCCCGCTATCAAGACCAATCATATAACACAACCATCCCCCTGTCACGATCCCCCGCTATCACGACTACCCCGCTATCACGACCACCCTCTATCACGTCAATATCGCAATCACGACCTCCCCGCTATCACGACCACCCACTTTCACATCAACCTCGCAATCACGACCATCCCGCTAATACGATCACCCGCAATCACGACAACCTCGCTATCACGACCACCCGCTATCACGAAAACCTCGCAATCAAGACCATCCCGCTAATACAATAACCCGCTGTCACGACAAGCTCGCAATCATGACTACCCTGCAATCAGGATCACCCGCTGTCACGACAAGCTCGTGCCATGATTCATCATGTGACGAGACTTTACCACTTTACTACTGGTCTTAAACGGCAAACAAAAAAACTGCCACGAAAACAAACTTTTTTGTGAAGTTTTAGCGTATGGGGTGTTGAAGAATATAAGATAATAAGACACAGTCGTCTGCAGAAGTGATAACAAGTAGCTTTGATTAACATTAGCCCAAATTTCAATCAAATTGTCTTTATAATAACCGCTTTCGGAAAAAGGAGTTTAAGTGGTATATCAGAGAAATTATTCGGTAATTACATACCCTCAGAGAGGAGTTATTTCGTTGCAGTGCTGTAAACATTAAATAAACATAAACAGATATTGCCGTTTCGTGTCATAAAGGTTATCATTTTTTCAGCACACCTGCGTCATCTGTAGGCGACGATCGACACTAAGTTTTGGGGTCTGTTATATCCGAAAAAAAGATCTTGTTTGTTATTTCTCAGTTATCAAAATTAATAGAAGTATTCTTTGAAAACGAGTTTCCCATCGGCGTCTCTTGCATGTATTTCTTATACATTGATTTCATTTGATAAAAACCGCAGTGCTTGTTCACATTACCTGGTAACAGAAGAAGATACGCACACTGCACTTGTGGAAAAGGCCCACTAACCTCAGTAATTAAACACCCGAGAGACCATGTGAACAATTTTCCTCATGTGACCTGATTTGGTGTGGAGACTTTTGCATATGTCATTGCATGCTGTGCATTAAACTCAGCATGTGTTTACACCCCCCTCCCCTACCCCTCACCCCGATCCTTTTAGCCCATAAGGCCATAGGACCGATGAGCTTTTGCCATGGCGATGCGACGTCCCGTGTCCGTCGTTACGGCGTCCGTGTACAATAAAAATGCCTCTTCTCTTTTATTTCTTGACCGATTCTGTTTTGTCTGATAGTTCTAGGTGTAGGCTCTATACAAAAGTTTGAAATTCAATTAAAAAGAAAATTGCTGCAAACTTTTTTTCAAAATTACCAAAAAATGCCTCTTCTCTTTTACTTTCTGGCCGATTTTGATTTTGTTTTTTATTTTACCAGGCTTTGGGCCACCTTCTAAACTTTTACACAGCAGCTGAACCTGCAGATGAGACAGCCTGATATATCATCTTTCTGTGATGAAAAGAAAATAACATGCAATTACTAAAAAACGCATGATTTTATGTTGGGGAGGGGGATGAGCAATACGTCATTGACGTTCTGGTTTGTGTAAACTCATATATTGTCCATCACATAATCTCAGCAGTAATACGGCAGAAGACTTCTAATTGACGTGACGGCGTGGACGAGTTAGCTCCGCCCACCTTGGATACGGTTGCTAGGTAGGACATTAAACCGAAAAAGCGTGCTTCTTATACACGTGGAACCGGCACTTCAGCCGTATATCGCACCTGGCTTCAAACAGTATTAATTTTACCAAGAAAGCACCCTTAGGTTAAAAGTGTACATACGTAGGCTACAGAGATGTTTTAAATATAAAATTGAGAAGTTTGGTGAATTTGCGCCCGTTTCTGCTCGATACGGCTGGTGTCAGAGAACGAATCAGCTGACCCCTCTCATCAGCCTTGACACCTCAGCGGTTGGTTAAAATTTACAACTCGTTCAAGTCTAGCAGAACAAATTTGAAAAACAACAAAGTAACAGTTATTAAAATATTTGTCTATGACATAGGGTGCAGTTTCATCTAAAAATTAAAGATGACAACGTAAAAAGTGTTGCTTCCATACAAGTTAAAGTGACATATATGCTGTCATTAGATATAGGGGGGGGGGGAACTCATTTTTTATAAACATTAAAGGAAGCCTTGCTTAATATGTATTGCTCAAGCAGAGATTTTATAACCTTTGAAAGTTAGTTTATAGGTCATCTAATTAAAATTAATAATAAAAATCCAACAAGTGTCAATACCAGTATTTAAACAATAAATTAATGAAGGGCAAGTAAAATCACAGATGGTGTGTGAACATCACGTGTTTTTTTTTATATATAAAATTTAATATTCTGAGAAAATTATGAAATAAAACTGAAGTTGAAATTATTATAAAATATTGCATGTATATTTATGTTTTTAATAGGAAGCCTCCTGTTTATACACAGGAAGAAAGATGTGTGTACAAGAAGAAATTTAAATGAATGTATGATATAGATATTATTTATGAAGGTCCTTAAGTCTTTTGTTTTGTTTAAAAAGATGTGGTGGGACAAGAGCATATATATATATATATATAAATATATATATATATATATATATATATATATATATATATATATATATATCAGGGGCGATCCCGGGCGAATCAAGGGTTTGTAAAGGGGTGGGGCCAACCCAGGAAGACTAATAAGAAACCTATAAAAGGGTCCCCTGCTCCAGAATGTGACGGGTCCATGCACGCCAGAAAAAATAGTTTAAAATTCTGAAGAAAGGTTGTTGCGGCTCAACCCCTCCCCCACGCCCTCTGGATCTGCCTGTATATAAACATTTGTGTTTATGTGTGAGGGTGTGTGTGTGCAAAATAACTGTTTTATTTTATACAGGTGCATATTATAGAAAATCTGCTGTTCTGTCAGTTAAGGCAACCTGTGGCAATAATTTTTAGAATCTTCCTTTAAACACTCAGAGTCAGTGACTCATGTATGTAATAATATAAATATAGTGAAATATAAATATAATATAAATGAAGTGATGCTCCATTTGTGACATACCTGTGGTATTTGTTTAGTATAAAAGACACTGTGACACATCAAAATATTATCTTAATAAAGATAATAACCATTAATGTTTAATGGTGTATTTATTTCATTTCTTTATAATTCAGTCATTGAAAGTAAACACCGTTTCACTTCGTTATTACAACTTGCAAGTATTTGTTATATATTCTGGTGTAATGCATCATTATAGCCTAAATGAACTGTGAATTAATTTTTAACGATTTCTCACTCAATTTCAATGAAATGTACATAATAGGTGTAAACACATATTGTCAGTGAAAAATTTTATCTTGTTTATTGTTGGACAGGAACATCTTAAGGATTATTTTCTAATTATGACTCATGGCTTTCATAATATCTGATTCCAAGTGGATTATAATAACAAATATGAATTTTTTATCCCTTTTTGTTTACTACTAGCTAAAAAATAGCATTTTCCCTTCTCTTTCTTAAACCTCCCTGCCCCCCCCCCCCCCCCCCCGCAGGATACATATGCGACCATAGAATGAAATATTATTATTGTTTTATATAATAAAAAATCAACAAGCTATGAGATCACTTAATATATTAAGTTTTGTAAATAACAGACAAACGAACAGACCAAATTTTTGTGAAAAATATAAACATTATACCTTTAATATAGCCGACAGTTACACATATTAATTTTATTAAAGAACAGCTCAATGATTCAAGATTGTACCTTTGTCTTTCGGTAGTTTCTTGACGATTTTTTGTATTTTTTTTGGTCAATTGAACAATCAGAAGATCTAGGTCGATCACCAAAATCTGAGTTCGCGCTTTTATCACACCAACAGGTCTGTGAGTTGTTAAGTTCTAACACCAGTAATCAGTAAGGCAGTAATAGCCGTCTTGCATCTTTGAGTGCCAATAAATGCACACTGTTATGTAAATTGTCGACATGGTTACAATATAAAGCAGAGGGCTATACAATAAAACTTGTATCCTCGTCAATAAAAGTTACTGACCTTTTACCAGAGATATATCAAATATATTTTTGGTAACAGGAGCATATCGTCGCATGCATATATATGAACACATGAATACTGCATATCATCCCATGCACATGAACAAATGGGAGTGGGAGACGCTCTGATTCGACAGGGCCAAGATTGATACATTTTGTTTATACCCATCAACTTTAAAGAGTGAAGCGCTGGTGTGGGGAAAATGTAACACTTTTTAGCACTGGTTACAGGCCAGTGTTTACCAATAGATGGTATATAGGATCATATAGACTGCGTCTTTTGACTAACTGAAAATTTCATGTGTCATTATGGACTCAATATATGACAGGGCCAAATCGGGCCTGCCTTGTCCCATCCCTGCGTTTCTCCTCGTCTTGTGATTTATTACGAAGAGAAGGAAGAAAACAGATTGCTGTTACTTTGAATGATACCTGGGGTAACTTTTATAAAAATTATCAACATATGCCTCGACCGTATTAAAAATAAAACATATTTATTATGAGAGGTCCATCGAGCATTTATAGTTGAAAGTTTACACACGTGTCAGGAATGTCCGACCTGATGTCCGACCTCCACGTGTGTTTACATGGCCTCGTTTTTCAGTCCGGCAATAACGTTCGCTGATTGGCTAATAGAGCTGTCGATCACGCACTCGCCGTCAGGTCAATTATATATGCGAACTTGCACAAGGCAGAAAACACGAACACGCTGACCATTCAGTCACTGACCGGATTGGGTATTTTATGGGAATGTTGTCCATTTTGTATATTTTATATTGCATATTCAAATTCTTACATTGAACCGTTTCTGAGGCAGCTCTATTGCGACCGTTTATCTCCGTCATTTATTTTTACAGTGTAGCGTGGTGGTGTCATGGATATAGGGCGCCAGACTTGAGACTGCAAGAATGCGAGTTCGTGTCCATTTCAGACGGTCTCCCGCAATAATAAAGATACCTGGCAAAATTCTCTGAGACAAGGGAGCGCTCATTCCATCAAGGACTGAATGTCTATAGGTCGTAGTCTGTAAGTATATGTAATGTTGTATTGCTGCCGAGGGAACCGAGAAAAAGTACAAAAATGAACAGGTCCGAAAGATCAGAAAGGCCAAGTATACAGTCGGACGAGTTTGACATCAACAATTATATCCACTAAAAGCTCCACCTTTATCCCTCTGTATTCAGCTCATCGAAATGACTTCTGATTGGTATTGTGTTTTTATTCATGTTTTATTTCTTTTATTATGTATTCATTACTTTCTTGTATTAAAAACGCACGGATAATTTGATAAATACAAGTTAATGCAAATATACACTGCACTCAGTGAAAGGAAATAAAAGGTTGTATTAATTGAAAATGAAATACTTCAAAATGTTAAAAATTAAGCCATTACGATATTATACGTAATTGGAAAAACCTTTGCAGCTGATATTATCATAGCAATATATATATATATATCCTGTCTGTGGATTAACAATAGGTTCAAATGTAGTACCGCTTGCTTGATTCAAGCGATACAATGTGGTACGGATGGAGTCAACCTCGCGGATCGTTGGACACACCCAGTCGGAATTCAATACAAATCAGGTGGGGAATCTATGCAAATGAACCTCTTCCCAGCAAAAGCGGTTCATCTTCGAGGATATACCCTCATTTTCATTTTAAAAAAATCCTTCCCGTCACACATCGCAACGTTTACAACCATGCCAGGTGATACAACCGGATGATACCAAGAGCCCGCGTGGAGAAGAAGCAATATTTGATTTTATTTACAGTAAGTTACCATTCATGATTGTTTCCTTCATACTGATTATTCGGTTGTAATTTTGTCCCAATGGCGTCTAAACATCTGTATAAATGGTAATATGTAGGGGTTATATGGTGTCTTCACGCCACACTAGAAATATGTTCCCAAACGTATTTGAACAGTTCTGCCCAACCATCCGTGAGGTTAACGCTCACCGTATCACATTGTACCGCTTGTTTATACAAGCGATCCTTTTGCACCTAGATTAACAACTGTGACCAAGATTCTACTTGCTTTTCAATATGAAAGCATAAACATAGCTGAACAAAATGCATGCAAAAAAATTATTCAAATACTTATTGGAATAAATTATAGATCCATTTGCTAGTCGGTTGGTCTGGCATACAGAGCCATTGTGACACTGAGTGACAGGTTAAACAAAATGCACGTGTCTGACTGGGTGTTATTAATAGACGTAAGGTAGTATAATACACTCGTATCCGCAGGTCTGTGTATATTTATATAATGGAAAAAGGTTTTTTAATTAGAATTTTTCTTCACACACACACACATATATATATATGTATGAAATTTAGGATCCCGCAGAAGTAGGACTTCTTTTGTATTAAACCATTTGTTGAACCATTTTCAACAAGTTACAAAATGACCAAACAGATGAATAAAATCATATTGTGCGGATATTTGCCTAGGATCTTGATTTATATCAAGAACTTTGAGATATAATCACGTCACCAGAAGGCAGTATAACACATAACACTAACAGGTGATGTTATACTAGCAGGTGCCTAAACACTATGAGGGGCCATAAAAATATCAATTTTCATTAGACTAGCAGGTGCCATAATACGTGCAGGTGCCATAAACTAGAAGGTGCTAATATACTAGTAGTTACTTTAATACTAAAGCAGGTGTCATGTTACTTGCGATGGCCATACGAATAGCAGGTGCCATGATACAAGCAGGTGTCATTATGATACTAGAATGTGCTATTATACAATTAAGTGCCATAATACTATGTACTAGCGGTGCAATATATAGAAGCCTCAAGGTACCATTATACAGCAGGTGCAATAATATCAGATGGTGTCATGAAACCAGTAACAGCCATGTTATCAGCAGGTGCCAAAATACATGCTGGTGCCATAAACTAGGTGCTGATATACTAGTAAGTACTTTAATACTAAAGCAGGTGTCATGTTACTTGCGGGGGCCATACGACTAGCAGGTGCCATGATACAAGCAGGTGTCACATAATACTACAAGGTGCTTTTGTACTATTAGGTGCCATAATAATAACGGGTGCATTATAGAAGCCTCAAGGTGTCATTATATTAGCAGGTGCCATAATATCAGATTGTCTCGATACAAGTGTAATTCTCAGAATAGGGGTCAATTTCGAGTTCCCAAACAGAGGGAAAAAAGTTGTTGCAAAATTCATTTTTTCTTCTTTCCTTTTCAAGCGGGATATATGAAAGGTCAAAAACTCCCATCAGCAGCGCACTTTTATCCATACTTGCTTTTTACCACAATAGAAGAATAGCAGTCTTTAGTCAGCAAGTCAACTCCGTTACAGCAGTTTATTTTTTTTAAATCACAAAATAATGCGGTAAAAAAAGAAGAATGAATGTGTCACGTATGTAGATTTTACAAAAGTATGGTACACAATCATCATAAACACTAGAGTTTGATATGAAAATTATTCCTGACATTTTTATTAATGCTAAATAATAAGGTGATAGTGCACACAAATGTTTGACCCATAAAGTGCATTGAAGAGAACTTGCTAAAAGAGACAGGTATACGCTCAATATTACTGATCTCCTACAAATTGTCCATCATTTGACAATAGTTTGTAACGTTATCTTCTGCAAAGTCTGGAGGAAAACGGTCGAATATAGTTTTTGGCTAAAATGTTGCGCTGACTGGAATGTAACGGAGTTGATAACGCACTAAATTATTAAGATATTCTTACCTAAACTTTTAACACATTTGAACAAAAAGTAAACAGATAACTATCAAGTTGTATCATGCTAAAATATATCGACACAAGTTACCCTGACCGGTAAACAAAAGTTTACCATATAAAGTTTATTTTAAACACATAAAGTCAATTAATGTAAATTACTGCTAAATTGAACAACTCAGCTCGGGATTGTTGCGAGAAAGAACTTGCTAAATGCCTACCTACTAGGTATTTAACCATTTCAATATGAATTCAATAAAAACATATTTCTCCTTTAATGACAATAAAATACTTGAGAAAGTAAAGAAATGCCAACATTATCTAAATCCAGGAAAATATTGTTACAATTAAGAGCTGTAACGGAGTTGATCAATTTTCAACAAAAATGATGGTCTTGTTACCTTATAGAGCTGTGCTATATATGCAACTGGCATTAAAGGCTAGTGTCATCTAAACTAATAAAATATTACCATTAATTTCACAAATATTTAAAACAATAACGCAAATATTATAGTAAACTGATACCAATTTTTGGATTTACAGTGAATCCTAAGTAAAAAGGGCCTGCTCGACCACTTAAAAGGTGTACACAGTAATATGTTCCAAAACTTTCTCCTAATTTAATGCAAAAGACTTCATGTTTTATTAAGAAGTCATAATTTCCTTGGATGGTCAATGCAATGCTAAAACGTGATGGAGCTGAACACTTTCAGCGGCCTTGTAATCAACCTGAATTCGTGTTACAATAAAAGCTGTCAGGTGTAGAACAGAGAACGGAATACACAACACACACTGTTCATATTTGGAATGTTCTCCTTTCGTTTTTATTCTTATATAAATGCCTAACACTTCATTAGATGAATCCAACAGAAAATAATAATGTCTATATACCCTCATTCGTTCTTTTCCAGTCTTAGCCATGGTGATTAGCCTGTAAACCCAATGAATTTAAGTTATAAGCTCATAAACAAACTAGAGGTGCGGACCGGACACAAAATACCGGACCGCTTATTCCTGGACCGGACCGGTTGGACCGCCGAACTTAATGTTAAAAGGATTAAGTTAAACAAATGTGTTTCAGGATTTAGTTTCACCAACAATCGTGTTATGAACAAGGGGTAATAAACCATCTCAGAAAGACTCATTCGCTACATAAAATATATTTAAAGCAATGACAGCTGCAATAGTACAATTATATACGTGCACATGTATTATTTTATTTTTTTCCATCGTGAGTAACAGTTAAAGTTCATTTTTTGTTATTAACTTATGATTGAAGTGACATGTTCAGCATTAGATCATTGTCCCTGCTGTGTTGCACAATGCTGATACTTTTGCTTAGTATAATAAGACCAATTTCTATACGATGAATACATTAAATATATTCTTTATATTAAATTATTAACAAAGGATTAATAAGTTTTCTGTATCAGATCGCACATAAAGCATTACATAACTTATCAGCTGATGTCAATCTGCATCCCTGCCCAGTATAATCTTTGAATCAGCTCGCCCAACCCTGCACATTAGATTAATAAGTTTTCAATATCAAATCGCACTTAAACCGCTACAAAACTTCATCAGCGTATGTCAGCCCGCATCTATCCCCGCCAAGCAAATTCTTTAAATCAGCTCGCTCCACCCTGCACATTTGGCTTATATTCTAATCACTATGCCCCACACAGTAACACAAAATATTTACCACTGAAAAATTTATTAAAAAAGACTGTAATTTTAAATTTGTCATTAAAAATCAAACCCAGATCCTGCGATTAAAGTATAGATTATTATATTACATTTATAGCACGTTTTGTTGTGTATGATATTTGGTTTTGTTAAATATTTGAACAAATATATGTAATAAAAAATATGTAGAACAAACGTTGAATAAAAGGAATTACAATATATTTTAATTTTGATGATATTTTAACAAATGTGCCGAACCCCTTGGACCGGTCCACCTTATGGACCGGAACGCTTACAGCTGGACCTGACAAAAACAGGGCGCTTACTTGGTGCATCGAACGGTCCGGTCCGGTCCGCACTTCTAAAACAAACTTATAAAATATGTCTAATATATAAGTTTTAATGTTTCTATTGCTGTCAAATTTCAAGACTAAAGCATTTTTTAATTACCAAAATTAGTTATTTGTTTTCAAAGAGCAACAGTATTTTCCAGACCAAGATAAACGCATTAAAAGGGATTATACTATATATCAAGTGGTCAGTGAAGCTGCTTCTTATCTTCAGTGTGCTTATTTATAAATCCTCTCACCAGAGAATAATTTATTACTGGTTGGACTTTTCATAGAAAAAATGTTTGGTGATTCGTCAACTCCGTTACAATAGAATGGCAACGGAGTTGATCGTAACGGAGCTGATTATTTTTTAAATTTTACCTAATCAGCGGACATGATAGACATGAAATCCTTCAAACAAATATTTCAATTCTGATAGATTTACGATGCCTCTCTCTGTTCATGGATGTTTATAGGTTTCAACAATTACTTTTTTCACAAATGGCGTAACAGAGTTGATGGGTGAATTAAGCTACTTTACTTTTTATACACTTTTTCACTGATAAAAATCAAAACTCCGGATTGAAGCCATGATTCTTCACTTTGAATGCCCTACACTGTAACGAATGATATGATCAGCCACTCGATTTGTTCCACTGGATGGCTGTAGATGGCATATTGGTGCAGTTGTAACGGAGTTGACGAAAATTTAGGACATGGCTTCGTTAGTCCAGCGAGTGAAAAATACTGAAGAGCAGCTCATAGAAATTTTGTAGGAAGCACATTAGATCTTGTTTATAGTAAACAAACACAAAAATACCCGAATTATTAGTGATGGGTACTAAATTTATTTATATTTTCATTGGAACCTCTTATTTAGGACATATATTTTTTTATTACGGTTTCATTTTGGATCTTAAAAATTGGCCCTAAAATTGTATCTGGACTTACTCTTGCAATATTACCCTCACATGGGGAATCGAAGTAAATCGTCAAACTCATTCTGATATAATTATAACCATGATTGTGTGTTAATAATACCCTATGAAGCAGTCGGACCCTATTTTGACCCCTATTTGAAGAATTGCACACTGTAAGTAGGTGCCGTATTATCAGCAGGTGTCATAATACTACCGGTGCTGCCCTTGCTGTCAGTAATAAAGTCAGACTTTTCCTAAGCCCCTGAGAAAGCCCGCCGGCAATACAGCAGAGTGATGGCCTTTTACCTGGTGGCATTATGGCCAAGTCTATATTGCATATGATAACGTGAAAGCCGGCTAGAGGCGAGGTATTGGTATTAATCTCTGTATATACACAGGGCTATTATCCGTGTCATTCCTCGTGGTCCGACTCGGGCCGAGTGAAGTACTTTCACGTTGAAATATCAAGTGCTGATCGACCAGACCGTGCGATAAAGGGGTCGAGGCCCATTGATTCACGCTGGGTAAATAAGCCATAAAAATGAAAGCTTATGTACATATCAACCGTAAACAGGGAGGCCACCGGCACGCAACCTAGCTACCGCGCGCGTCCTTATCAACCGGCTCTACCGGTGACAGTGTCACATTGAGTCAGCTGGGAATTGTCTTAAAGACGAACAATTAAGGTTGTCATTACTGCATACAAGGGAAAAATATCACAGTGTCGGAGATACCACAGTCTTTAACAAAGCCAACAAAGGTAAGTTTCTCCTTGTATTGTACGTGTTATTGTATTTGTTCACCAGCCTGCGTGTAACTTAGCACCGGGCGTTCTATAAAACCTGTTTTGTTAGGATTAGTTAAGGTTGAATTATGCTATTGTGCCGTGACCGGCTCAATTAGATTGACATCAATTGTGACTCAACAGTTTATATCAAGTGGTACAGCTATGCTATTAGGCAAAACCACTTGGTTCCAACTATTAAATGGAAATGACAAAGTAAAGGTCACACGTTTTTGCCGTCTGCCGTGTGGTATTAATATCGTATTTAACAGACTGTTATCATGTTTAGAAGCCCGTTGTTTAGGCTTTTCGTTTATTTATAAAGGTCGTAAATAAAAAAAATCTTAGTAAGTATAATAGTATAAGAACAAGGACATAGCTTTTTATAAACAAGAAAATAACTCTATTATTAAGCTAAAGAAAGTTCAGAATTTACTAAAAAAATCCAACAAATAGCTTCGAGGTGAAAAATATATAGATAAAAAGTGTGAAAGGAATTGGGAGTTAAACGCCCTATTAAAATGTACTTTGTCTGTCTCTGTCTGTCTGTCTGTCTGTCTGTCTGTCTCTCTCTCTCTCTCTCTCTCTCTCTCTCTCTCTCCCAGTGTCGGTTTGTGTACTATTTATAGCAATCGACAGATAATAAAGAAAATAAATTTATTTGTAGCCACAAAACATTGATAACAATAAGAGCATACAGGAATAGCTGTTGAAAACAACAGCCCGCCTAAGGTGGATCAACCTATTATATTTACAGTCCCTCCAGGCTTAATCGTTCATCTGTATAATTGTACGATCACCACTTGCGACACAACAATATACCAGTCCGGGTAGTCTATATAAACCAGCTTTAATCTACCCGTGACGCCCGAGGTTTATCAGAGAAGTATGTAAGTATTAACCATATCGGCCAAATGTCACTATATAAAGGGCAGTAATGACACTGAATAATGTTAACACTGACATTAACCGATGTTAACAATTATCAAACACTAGTCGCTTAACCTTGATCGTTAGACTCGTACTGCTAGCGCGTGTGTATTCAGCTTACAATACGTTTGTGAGCATGTTTCTGTCTAGAGAGAATATACATATTTATAATGGTGACTGGACGTCCATTTTTTTTTTCTAAAACATAAAAATAATCTTCAAGGTTTGCACAAAGTCTCAATATTACACGCACACACAAAAAAACTCGGACCAGTGAGCCTGCCTAATCACCTATAGAGCAATATAAATTAACACGAAAATAGCTTCTTCTTTATAAAATAAATTTATACCTCCAAAAATATTACCCTGAACCCGTCGGCTTACATCTATAAAGGAGTGTTAAAAAAAGCGGACCGGGCGCGGTCACAGGCGTCTCAAAATAAACACAGCGCGTGCATCTACCGGCCACAACACGTATCAATCAGGAGAAGCCCTGACTGACTAGGGCAAAAAAATGTAATAGATGTTTCCGCTTGCTGAAACATCGCGTCATGCGGCTCACAATCGGACCTCCAGTCACATGGCCTTGTACACAGACACACGTGAACTGTATTTTCCAACATGCTTAGCCATAACAAGGTTTGAAACAGCCGAATGCGAGGTACTGAGACTGATATCTGGGATATTTATTTTGCTGGGAAACCTTTGTATAAAGCAAATTGAACTGATAGTGTGAAAGAATATGCATGATATTGCTCCTGATTATGTCCCTTTAACACGAATTCATTGCATGCTCGTGAGCGGTTTGCCTACCCTCAAGAGTAAATAATATTCAAATTTTTTAATGATATTTCTTTTAAAAATTTGAAATTATAATCATATAAGTACATGAACTAAAATTTAATATATTTAGATATATTTTATTCTACCCAGATATGTTTCCTAGGTATATTATACAGCTATGCTATGTGTTTATATAGTTTTTAGCTCAGCTGACTGAATGAAAACCAGAAATTAGGTCTCTGTTACCCATATCCTCCCAGCTGTGGGGCCCCAAACTACCCCCCCCCCCCCCAGAAAAGTAAAAAATTTCATACAAAAACTTCAATATCTCATTAAATACTTGACTGATGGTCATGATTTTTGTCATACATATTGATCATGAGATGTTCCATCACTTCCTGCAGACTGGTGGCGCCACCTGTATCGTTCAATTTTTTACGAATTTTTTTCTCTATTTTTGAGACCTTTCAAAATGTAAACATCTGTTAACAAGGCACAAATCGTAAAGACTGGACCTAGAATCTTCATTCTCAAGACACTGAGAGACCTATGAAAAGTCTCCATGGAAACCAGAAATTAGGTCTCTGTTTCCCATATTCTTCGAAATAAGGAGCCCCAAAGTACCCCCAAGAAAAGTAAAAAATTTCATACAAAAACTTCAATATCTCATTAACTACTTGACTGATGGTCATGATTTGTGGCATAACTATTGATCATGAGATGTGTCATCACTTCCTGCAGACTGGTGGTGCCACCTTTATCGTTAAATTTTTTACGATTTTTTCCTCTATTTTTGAGACCTTTAAGGATGCTGTCATCTGTTAGCATGGCACAAATCGTAACGACTGGACCTAGAATCTTCATTCTTGACACACTGAGAGGTCTATGAAAAATATCCTTGGAAACCAGAAATTAGGTCTCTGTTAACCATATCCTTCGAGCTATGGGGCCCCAAAGTACCCCCCCCCCCGAGTAGTCAAAAATTTCATACAAAAACTTAATATCTCAATAACTACATCACTGATGGTCATGATTTTTGGCATACATATTGATTATGGGATGTTCCATCAGTTCCTGCAGACTTGTGGCGCCACCTGTATTGTTTGATTTATTACGATTTTTTCCTCTATTTTTGAGACCTTTAAGGATGCTGTCATCTGTTAACCTGGCACCAATCATAACGACTGGACCTTTGAATCTTCATTCTCGACACACTGAGAGACCTATGAAAAGTCTCCATGGAAACCAAAATTAGGTCTCTGTTACCCATATCCTTCGAGCTATGGAGCCCTAAAGTACCCCCAAGAAAAGTAAAAAATTTCATACAAAAACTTCAATATCTCATTAACTACTTGACTGATGGTCATGATTTGTGGCATAACTATAGATCATGAGATGTGTCATCACTTCCTGCAGACTGGTGGTGCCACCTTTATCGTTAAACTTTCTACGATTTTTTCCTCTATTTTTGAGACCTTTAAGGATGCTGTCATCTGTTAGCATGGCACAAATCGTAACGACTGGACCTAGAATCTTCATTCTTGACACACTGAGAGGTCCATGAAAAATATCCTTGGAAACCAGAAATTAGGTCTCTGTTAACCATATCCTTCGAGCTATGGGGCCCCAAAGTACCCCCCAGAGTAGTCAAAAATTTCATACAAAAACTTCAATATCTCAATAACTACATCACTGATGGTCATGATTTGTGGCATAACTATTGATCATGAGATGTGTCATCAGTTCCTGCAGACTGGTGGCACAACCTGTATTTGTTCGGGTTTTTTAGCTCAGCTGACTGAAAGTCATCTGAGCTACTGCGATCACTCTTTGTCCGTCGTCCGTCTGTCCGTCCGTCTGGACCTAGAACCTTGTAACTTGGGATTCTGAGAGGTCCATAAAAAATCTCCTTGGAAACAAGAAATTAGGTCTCTGTTACCCATATCCTTCGAGCTATGTGGCCCCAAAGTACCCCCCAGAAAAGTCAAAAATTTCATACAAAAACTTCAATATCTCATTAACTACTTGACTGATGGTCATGATTTTTGGCATACATATTGATCATGAGATGTTACATCACTTCCTGCAGACTGGTGGCGCCACCTGTATTTTTCGATTTTTTACGAATTTTTTTCTCTATTTTTGAGACCTTTAAAAATGTGAACATCTGTTAACAAGGCACAAATCATAAAGACTGGACTTAGAATCTTAATTCTTGACACACTGAGAGGTCCATGAAAAATCTCCTTGGAAACCAGAAATTAGGTCTCTGTTACCCATAACCTCTGAGCTATGGGGCTCCGAAGTACCCCCCAGAATAATGGAAAATTTGATACAAAAGCTCAAGTATCTGAACAATTTTTATATTGATCACCATGATTCTTTGCATGGATATTGATCATGAAATGTTTCATCAGTTTCTGCATTCTGGTGGCGCCACCTGTATTTTTTCAATTTTTAGCTCAGCTGACTGAAAGTCATCTGAGCTATAGGGATCACCTTTTGTCCGTCGTCCGTCTGGCCATCCAGGCGTCTGTCTGTTAACAGGGCACAAATCGTAACCGCTAGACCGGGAATCTTCTTACTTGACATCCTGGGAGGTCTATGGAAATTCTCCTTGTAAACCTGAAATTAGGTCACTGTGACCTATATTCTTCGAGCTATGGGGTTCTGAAGTACCCCCCAGAATAATGCAAAATTTAATACAAAAGCTCAAGTATCTGAACAACTAATGCATTAATCACCATGATTCTTTGCATGGATATTGATCATGGAGTGTTTCATCAATTTCTGGAGATTGGTGGCGCCACCTATATTTTTTTTATTTTTTTTACGATTTTTTTTCTCTTCTTTTGTGATCTTTAAACATTTGGTCATCTGTAAACAGGGCACAAATCATAATGACTGGACCTAGAATCTTCTGTCCTCACCTCCAGGGAAGCCCATAAAAGGTCTACATGGAAACCCGAAATAAGGTCCCTGTTACCCATATTCTGTGAGCTATGGGACTCTGAAGTACCCCCCAGAATAAAGATTTGGTCATATATTAACAGGGCACAAATCATAATGACTGGACCTAGAATCTTCTGTCCTCACCTCCAGGGAAGCCCATAAAAGGTCTACGTGTAAACCCGAAATAAGGTCCCTGTTACCCATATCCTTCATGCTCTTGGGCTCCGAAGTACTCCCCAGAATAAAGATTTGGTCATCTGTTAACAGAGCACAAATTATAATGACTTGACCTAGAATCTCCTTTCTTGATATGCTGGGAGGCCCCTGAAAAGCCTCCTTGTGCACCTGAAATTACATCTCTGTTACCCATATCCTTCATCCTATGCGGCTTTGAAATACCCCCCAGAATAAACATTTGGTCATCTGTTAACAGGGCACAAATCATAATAACTGGACCTAGAATTTTATTTTTTGACATGCTGGGAGACCCCTGAAATGTCATCTTGTAAACCTTGAAAATAGGTGTCTGTTACCAATATCCTTCATGCTACAGAGCTCCATAGTACCCCAATGAATATTGGATGATTTTATACAAAAGGTCAAGTTTGGAAAAAGTATTTCATTCAAATTTGACATTCAGATGATAAAATTACTTTTGTCAATGTCTTCCTGGTCAGCTGAGCGTCATGACCCCTGGGTCACTTCTTTTTTTTTAATTATGATTATTGACAGGGCCTTGTTGAAGAAAAATGCATTCTGAACTAGCCACCCTGAATAAAGATTTCGTAATAAATAAAATAATATGTCAAGGATTGATTTTAAACACCTGTTTTTTAGTACGTCTAATCCGGAGCTAAACCTAAAAAAACTATAATACGCCATTTGGGGATTATAGTAAAATACATATATATGGACTTAAAAATACATACACATATACATATATATATATATGTATATATATATATATATATATATATATATATATATATATATTTATATCGAGAGAGAGAGAGAGAGAGAGAGAGAGAACCAGTGAGCCCAAAACGCACATGCACACATGCGGGCATTTATCATGTGCTGTAGTTTGACTAAGTTCACTTGAATATGTTCATGTTTAAACAAATCTGTTTCATTGTGGTGGCTATAAATTTACACTTAAATGTTTTGTGTCGGCACAAACAGTTCTGACCTTAAACAGCCGGTGTGTACACACAACACAAACTCACCAGGTCACAGTAATTAAACTTGTTTGTTGGCAATTATAAACAAGAAATATGGTCGGCGATTGTTTGCTTACCGGTTTCGAAGTTCAGAATACATATCAGCAGGGAGCATGCTGTTCCTATATACATGGTTTATCAAAGTGCAATTTGCGGTGTTAACACTGTTCAAAAATTGCCTACTGTCAGTTAATATATGTACCGTGTAACTATTCTATATGATAACTACATATGTACATTCATAGGTTTATTTTTCATGTATATTTTAAGGTTAAAATTACTGCCTACAATTGACTATCAATCAGAGCCCAAATGCTCCGCCCTTTTAACCTAATTATTACAAGGAGACCCCAAAACGCTCCTAAACAGAGGGTCTTCCATGCCCATACTCTCCCGAGGCAGCGGAAATCTTGCGCTTCTAAAGAAGCAACTGATTTTCACGCTGCCAGCTTGGACCGTTTATGATATATTTAGACACCAGATGGCGGTTTGTTGTCCACTGAAATAAACGTGCGTACGATGTGACAAGCAGCCAATCAGATGCCAATAAACAAACACTCGACAGGCATCCTGGCTCCGCCCATTGCCGCGCTTCAAGCGCCGTTTGATGAGTTTCCGGTCGAATTTAAATTGCTCCTTCTGCATTCTCGCATCATCGACCGATTCGATTATGACATTATGACTGTGTTAGCGTACCCATGTATCTGTTGTCTGCAGAACTGAAACCAGCCAGCGAGGTGTGCACACAGCCTTTGTTGTTACGTTTCGTTTGAATTACAGCTCACCGGCCGAGCATCCTATGTGCCCATGGCCCTAAGAAAACCACGTCAGGGGCAATTCTCTCTGAGCCGGTGGCCTGCTTAGACGGTTACGCTGGGGGATGAGCTGTCACTCAATAAGAAATGAATATGATTGGCTCCGTGTATGCCTCGCTTGGCTTTGTCTTCCAGCACAAAGTTTCATCTGATTGGACAAAAGTACAGTGCTCCCCTCTGGTGTTGCAAAGCAGGATACGAGGTCATAACAAACAGCGCCTTACAATATAGGAAGTAGCCCTATAGGTAAAGCGCTGTGTAAAGAGCGTACCATGCCCATGGTAGCGAGAGCTTCTTACAATATAATAATGACGTCACAAAGGTCGATGACGCATGACGTCGTACTGACTGACGTCATCAACTGGTATCGCTGTCCTAATATCGCAGTCATTGTGAACTGTTTTGCAATATTTTGGATCATTTGTCTCATACGAATTACATGCCAGGTAAGACATTATTATTTACTCGGTAGTCAGAGGAATGGCTGCTGCAGCCTATAGCCTAGAATTTTGTAAACTGTCTCCTTTGTATAAAAAAAATATCCCGGAAAACTTGCCGACCTGGTTACTGCCCACTGGTACAGACTACTTTGACAGAGCTCTTCAAATTATGCGAAAATTTGTTTTTGTCCGATGATTGACGCTTTACAATGTTTAAGGTCACCTGATTGGTTGCTCGTTACTCCAATGCTTATGATTATTCATTGAATGAATATGCGATTAAGGTCATATAGAGTTCATGGATAGGTCAATTCACAGAGATGTCGCTCTCTGGAGATATATATATATACCTAAAATAGACTGAATCAGCATGAGGTTTGTAGGTAAACGGCGCATATGCGAAGTTTATCTTCCCATCTTTACATTTATCAAATATTTTACAAGATATCTGCACATTTTTGTTATTTCTACATATTTTTATTTCCCGGAGAAGTAAAACAACCGATTCGCTCATCGCGAGTTTGATACCAAATCCTGATATAAGTATAAATCAACTTCAAAAGTATAAATCAATGTTCACATTTATTCTTTATGTAAAGATGTCTAGATTGTGCACCTGCTGTTTAACTACCCCGCATATATAGATAACGAGGGTTCTTACCCTCACGCCCGAGCTGCTGGTTAACAATGCAAGCGAGTCCTTAGAGAAGCGGACCCGGTGTGTATGTGTGTGTGTGTGGGGGGGGGGGGGGGGTCTAGAGGGCCGGACCCACGCGGTTTCTACAGACCTGAAGATCAATAATCCATTCGTCGCCAAAAACAAGTTCGGCAATCCAAATCTAGGGGACAACAAAGGCTGGAGAAACTTATATGGAAGTGTATGGTTTCTTAGTCTCCGCGACTAGACTAATTATCATTATTCTATAACAGTCCAATTAGAGGAAAGGTAGGCTGTTACCGCAGGGACACGTCATCCTCTTTATGAACCGGAAACCTGACTTTAATTGATGAGGTAGACGTCACGCAGCTTAGACTGCTTTCAATAATAACGTCATATGTAGCATTACAACAACCCCACTAGCTTTCAGTAATACCTTCATATGTAGATAATACAACAACCCCACTAGCTTTCAGTAATACCTTCATATGTAGATAATACAACAATGCCACTAGCTTTCAATAATAACTTTATGTATGCAGTACATCAGTTCCACTAGCATTAATAAAAACCGTGGCTTTCTTAAGAATCGGCTGCTAGGTGGCGCCACCTGCGAGTTTCAGTAATGAGACTTCTTTTCTCACGCTGGAGTAGTACTTACCATAAGAGGATTAACCTTCCGGCTATTTATCATGGAGTAAACTGTTAAAGAATACTTGCCGAGTTGTATTGCCACATACATTAACCCGCCTTCGTTGGAGACTCTTGTGACAAAGCCTATGTAAACACTGGCTTCAGTGTAAACACGCGCCGCGCTCTTAATATTACATACATGGTGATGAGAACCACCGTTATATCTAGTAACACTCCCATTGAATCGCAGTAGTTATCCACATGAAAGAATATGGAAGATTAAAAATTACAATATTTTGAACCTGAGTTACTAAACACTGAAGATATGCTACGTGTACTTGTACATTCAGTTAATAACTGAAGTCCTCGTTAAAGACGAGTGTTAATTCAGCTGTTGCACGACTCGCTCATCGCTCTGACAAGTTTTATTCGGTTGTTAATTAAAAACATCAAGGCCGACCATTAAACTAGTCTCCCTTTCCTATAATCCATCAAAAAGAGAAAAGTCATGTTTACTAATTTTCCACCCAATTAACCACGTAATTTTCGAGAATTTTTATTATTATTATTATTATTATTATTATTATTATTATTATATATATATATATATATATATATATATATATATATATATATATAAAACTAAATTTTGGCAAGGATTATTCTTTTTTTTTTCTTTTAAAAAAAGTTTTAAAATAAAATAAGTAATGGTAATGTTGAGGTCGAATTTAACATATGACATATTGATGGAAGGCGGCGGGCAGTATAGATATGTTGGTTTATAGTGCCGAAAATAATCACCAGGCGTGTCACTTCATGTGCTGGGGTGCACACGCTTGTTAGCAGAGTGGAAAAGAAATATCAGCCTGTGTGTCCGAGAGTGCCGGGCAAACAATGACTTGTAAACAGTACTGCCCTGAACAGTCCGTGCCTTGTGATTAATAAACTTCACCACACAGTAGCAGCACTGTATTAGAATCCCTTCCTGGATAACTACAGATGACATGATAGGCATTTGTATTGCTTTGTATCATATTTTATAATGTTTATGTGCGCTGCTATATTTTTTAATTTTGTCCGTGCACTCGTCTCTGTTGGAATCGCTTGCATACACGTCCATCTTAAAATCGCCCTAACTCAACCCCCCCCCCCCCGCTTCTGATATATATTAACAGTATAACATGTTAAATGTTTTCATGGACTTTCATGAATATTACAGCATATGCTTAGACATTCACATCCAGCAGTTTACATGGGAAAATGTAAATAAATTGACGATTATAAAAAATAATAAGCCATTTTACTCTGAAACTGTAAGGGAAGGCAATCAATAGACTCTTGGCAAGTAAAGCCGCAGTGGTGTAGAATTTTATAACGAAATGCATTTTTGATTAATCTATTAATTAATTTTAGCATTTGAATGCAGACGAAATATTCTTCCACGTGTTAACAATATACTCGTACTGAAAAGGGTGGCAAAATTTTGTTTCTAGTACCTTCAAGGTTTACAAGACTCGGACTTGAGGACTCGTTTTCATGGCAACACTCGACAAGAGACTTTAAAGCGTCAATAAAAAAGGATAGGAAATTTTCTGGTATGACCCATGTGCTGCTAATATACACGAAATGATATTTCTTTGTAAGTTTACGGTGATAAGGCATGTGAAGCTAAGGCGTGGCATGACGTGTGTTATCGTACTTCAGTAATGTGAAAATACACTTTGTTCTGGTCACAAACAGCTTGACATGGGGTAATTAAAAACTACAAGGATGATACATGTTTAAAAAAAAAAAACACTTGGATGCGAGCACTCAAGTTCTGATTTCTGACTCAATACTCACTTTGAACTACTCGAATATTCGTGTTCTTATTTCTGACTCGAGTTCTCACTTTGAACTATTCTAGTAATAGATTCGATAGGATTAAGTTTATTTAGCCTACTCCGTCACATATGGTGAGTAGGATAATATAAATTTCTGAGTATTCGAGAATATAGAAAATATGTTTACATAATTACATATATACGTATGCATAAAGTTATATCACTGTTATCTTGTCCGTGCTAAAATGTCGTCGTAGACATGAGGATGTTTACATAATTCAGTATTATGTTTAATCAAGGGATTATATATTTGCACTGAATAAACTTCATAGAGGAGAGTTAATTAACCAGAAATTCCCCGAAAAGTATGATCGTTCATCTGATATGTTGTACCACAATAACGTCCCTAAGAGGCTAAGACCAATTGTAAAACCGTTGTTGTTTACTAATATGTAGGCCCCCAGACGGGTTCAAAACAAAACCATATATATTTAAAACTGGCACGAGAAATATATGTAACTTAATCCGTAATAACTACTAGATTTGTACCATAGAGCGACCACACCCTTATTAACAAAATTAACTGTAGTCTGTCATTACCTAAATGTATATTACATTCTATACTCTGACATGTTAAAAATGACATGTTAGGCAAAAAGAAATTAAAGGTATGGTTCTCAGGCACCGCCCGTATCAATTTTAAACCCCCGCATCAAAAATTTTTATTTTGATTTTCAATAAAAACTTTCCAATTTTGAGCTGCTGCCGCTCCGACATTTCTTTCAAGAAGATAAAACCATACGATTTCCTTTGTTTTGTAGTGCTTTTACTTATTTAGCAAAATAAAACTGTTATTTTCATGCTTTTCCCTTATCGTTTGACATTTTTTTTTCGAAACATACCAAAAAATTTAAAATAAAAAAAGCGCCCGCCCGCATTGATTTCTGAAAAAAAGTGCGTGAGAACCATACCTTTTATTTATTTTGGCCTTATAAATGTTACCTAAAATTTTATTGGAAAATCCTTTTTCAAAAGTTTCATGACCAGAACTAAAATCACTGAGAGTAAACTATGTCTATCTAAAATCAACTTAAAATGAGATTAACAACAATAATCTTAACCGAAAGCAGATATATAAATGCAAAGCAGAATGATCCAATCATACAAATTAAGAGTCATATTTAAGTTTTTCATTTGCTCTGCATCAGGCCATGCACGACATCTCCTAAATAAAAAAGTCATCAGCCTTAATTTACGATGTACTCTTTACCCAAATACAAGTAACACGTTAATTCACGGTTATCGCTGGCTCCCTGCATAGATAGTATTGGGGCCAAATCACGCAAAATTATGGTTCGCGAAAGTGTATGGATTAATAATTAATGAAGAAAAAGAATTCCATTGATCAGGTTATTATAAGATGAATGGTCTTTGCACGAAGATCGCTTGCAGAAATAGAATAATCCTGGCAAAAAATGCATCCGTACAATAGACTTTAAGTTAAATGTATGCCAGAATGAACGATATTAACGTTTAAATTACTACCATAACAAAATAAAGACATTGTTAGTTAGTTTGACCTTAATTCACTTAAGAAGGTTAACGTTTTTGAGTATTTAGAAATACAATGAGATGTGTGATTAAACTTGATATAAGATAGGCAAGTCAGGTGTCCCGAGAACGTACTAGTACCATGGTGCTATTCTGTCATATATGTTACAACTGACGATGGCATTAAATCGTTGTCACTCAACTTCTGTGGTCATGTCTTGGAAAATCATTTTTGTGGTCTAGAAGTATCGGGAACGATGCATATTGTGTCCAAAGGGGGTTATTTTTCCATAGTTTCACAATCATTAATATGTTAGAATTCTGGCATTATTTTAAAAATATCGTGGAGGGCCTATCGCAGCGCCATATCTCACAAATAACGGCACTGTATCCAGCGGGTGAACTTGGGTGAATCTATCCCAAACAAACCCGGCCGTAGTCGCGGACCAACTTGGCGGGTAATAAGGGAAATTAATAGTAGTTAAAAAGAGTAAAAAAAAAAAAAAAAAATAAGTAAGTGTATTTCTCATTGAAAAGTTTTCATTTATCATTTATCATTCTAGATCCTACAGAATGGGACCAAAACCAGACGCTGACACGGAGAGGACAATCCTGCTACTGTGCGATGACTGGAACAATTTCAGAGACGGCATCGTTGCTGTGAACCATTGTCTCGCCCAAACATTGACCCGTTTTACAGGAGTCAAAGTGTTCAGCACAGTCCTCAAGCCAGCTAGCGATATCCCCGCCCCGGCTAAAGCAGACGCAGACAAACATCACGTGACTCTCATCAGTCCCGCAGAAAACGCAAGTCGTAGTAGCACTGATTTGCATATTGCGTTCAATGACGACCCCGCGACGTTATTTTCCAACTTACCAGACCTGGTGGCCAGGCCGACACACATCGTTGGACATTCACCAATATCTGGCGAGGCGGCCTTAAAACTCAGAGATTCATTTTACCCAAGCAGCAAAGTTATTCTGTTCTATCACGTGATCCCGACTGAACTTGACTGGTTGCATGAATCTCTGCCGTACGTGGTTCCCTCAGACACTGAGCTGGTGCGCCAGGCAGAAAGTGCGTCCGTCGTATACTCTGTTACAGAGAAGATGCACTGGTACTACACTGCCAAATTCCGAAATCGAGCTCAAAAAGATGTTGACCACCGCCTGTTTCTTCCACAGTGTGATGAACAGATCTTCAGTTTGCCACGAAACCGTGTGCATCCACGTGACCCGCCCCGCGTCTTGAACGTGATTCCAGGGAGTGGAAGTGAATCATGGGAAGGGACTGATATTGCGACATGCTGTTTAAACAAAGTCGCCATCGCGTCGATTGACGGCATGCCGACACGTCCATCGCCAATACTAACGCTGGGAGCGATACCAGAGGGACAGCTGACAAACATCCGTGACAGTATCGGTGCATTAACAACTAGCGACAAACTCACACTTAATTTAAACAGCTACAAGACAAAAGACGATTTATTACAAGACCTTTCAAATGCAAATCTTTGTATTGTTCCACCTCGAGCGGAGCCGTTCGGTTGTCTGGGGTTGACAGCCCTTAGTGCAGGGATCCCCACTCTAATTTCGGAAGACTCCGCTGTTGCGACATTGGTCCGCCGCTTGACCGCAGAGCCTGAGTATTTTCTGGTTCCGGTCACGCCTGACGCATGTTCGGTGAAGCAGGATTCCAGCGTGTGGCGGGACCGAATCATGTCTTTAATGCAGGACACGGAGGAAGCCCATGAGCGAGCCCAGCAGCTAAGAATGGCCCTGAAGAGAGATGAGTGCATCAAAGAGACACACGATAACTTCATTTCCTTTTGTTTAGGTAAGTCCTTTGAACTTTGTGGATTAACGTGTGTCAGATTTTCGTCATTTTCTCTGAGGTACACTTCTTACACAGCGATTATTCAATGTAGATCTTCGTCACTTTAACCGCTGCTTTTAATGGCAAGCTTAATCATCGGACTTTGCACTAGGCAAAGCATTTATTGTAATAAGACCAATTGGCGCGTGGTATATTCTTGTGCATCCAGCTCCATGTTTTAAAACTGGGACACCCCGCTCTCGTTGGTCTGATTCTTGCCTTGTATGGTAAAACAAAAAAAAAGTGCTTAACAAAGCTGCGGTTATAGCGAAGGAGAAAAAGAACGACTGCGGTGTTTAAACGCTTTGTGAGGAGTGTACTTTTAGGCATTATTCTGAACCCTCAGTAAAACCTCAGAGATTTGCTCTAATGTAATATACATAGCAGGTTACGACGTCCGGAAAGTCGCTACCCTCGTGCATGAGTGACCTGGAATTCATAAGGTTTAATTATTACATGTAATTCTTATCACATGGTCATCTTTACTTGGTAAACAAAGCAGCCTTACTTAGTAACAGTACCACCTTACTTGTTAAACAGTGCCACCTTATGGCCTAGTCTATAAAGAAGACAGTTATGTTGTAATTGTGCAGATATCCTAAAGTCCTTCAAAATCATCAAAATAGCAGCCATCTTCTCATGACCACATACGAACGTGTGGTCTCTGCGAAAAAAAAATTATTTAATAAAATAAATTTTTAAAAAAATAAATAAAAACTAGAACTGATCGTGTGCGGCAGGCCATCCAGACCATTCAGAAAATCTGGAAACATGCTTCCAGTCAGTGAAAGCAGGGGACTGGAGAAAAAATACTCAAATAAGGGATACGTCAGGGAATTAAATAAAAAGAGACATTGGCCAGTCTGTTAAATTTTGTCACAATTGAGTCATGTCTAAACAGCATATGCACTGGATCCCTTGGTGATATTTTATGTCAATTTTCCCAAAACAAAATCTGAAATGAAAAAAAGTTATAAGAGACAAGTTAGCTAAAAATCATTCTTTAAAAATCATGCTTAAAAATGGTTAAGCATACAACATATTGTTTAAATTTATATCAAAAGATATAAAATCAGCTCTCTTGAGGGCACTTTGCGATCGTGAAACTGGGAGCAAATAAATAGGCTGTTATCTATAAAGGGCTTCTTATAAAATGTATTTGCTTTATACTTAGGTGCTGTTTAGCAACCGAAACGTCAGCGTTTGATCTGATCTCTATTGATAAGATATCAGATATAAAATGCCAGAACATGTTTAAAGTCTGCGAAAATGAATTAGGACAGAATTTCTTCAAATTTGCAGTAATATGCAGATAAATTTGCACACGCACTTGTTCTAAAGCAGGATTCCCAGACATCTTGAAAATCTTGGAAAATTTATTTCCCCTTTCCCGTCACGAAGAAATCATAGAATTATATATAGAGAAAATGATTGAAGTCAGAGAATTCGATTGGCACAAGAGAGATAAAGAGTCATATATTTGGCTTAAAATAACCACTTGATGGTTTTGCTGTAATGGGTTTATTATTATTATTATTATTATTATTATTGAAATACCTCTTAGCACTGTATGGCTTCAGTATGCACGAGTGAAAGTACATACGATACAAAACTAAAGACACTTTGTCCACCTTTGTACAATGCAATGACATCGCAAATGGGAGAGTAGGTGAAAAAAATATCTTGGAGATTCTTAAAATTAGCCCAAATCAGGGAATTTTTTTCACGAACTCCTTAGAATCCTTTCGAGGTAAGGACTTGAATATTCAAATTGAATTACCCGGAAATAAGTACATAAGTTAACGGAGTACTTTTTAGACACTGAAAGAATCAATTGTTTCTGTTGCAGGAGGTATCCATCTGTGTCACGAGACGACCGAGCTGGTCCTGATAGACGAAAAGGAGGAGGAGCGAGAGCTGGATATCAAGAGACAGTTCAACAGCTTCCTGCTGCAGACTCTGAAGCAGTGCTGGAGGATGAAGCATCATCCCCTGGCGAGAAAAGACGACTACCTCCTTCCGCCAGGGGCAGATAACACACTGGAAGGACTCCTTAAACACGTGACCAATAAGATCGAGGACCGAGACAGGAGGATTGTGGGTATAGATGACACATCCGGGTCTTTTATTGTGTATTGTCCAACCACAGAAGCGCTCACGGACCTCTGGGCTATGTGTGACGTCATTAACAACGGACTGGTCGAAAACCTCCTCGGCCGCCACAAAAGCCAAATTTTGACCCATTTTGGACTAAAAGATGTCACACTTCGTACGATTATATCAGGTCCAGAATATCTCCAGTACAAAAGAGAGATACAGTTAGTAGATTAAGCAATTTAGCTGTCGATGCAATCATTTCATATAATACACTGCTTGCGTCATAAAACATAGTGAACTGCTCGCGTCAAAATGGCTGACCATCCTAGAATCTCTCAACAGATCAATCAGGGGAGGGTCCAGGATTGAGGAAAAAAAAAGGGGGGGGGGGGGGGGCGGGGGGTCCAGCCCACAACGGTTGGTCCGAAAGCTATTAAGAAAACGTTGCGGCGGCTGAAAACAGGAGGAGTCCGGACCACCTGGAAACCCCCCTGGACCCGCTTCTGATCAAGCGTCTGTTTGAGTGACTTGCCTATATAATCGCATCAAAGCAAGTTTTTGTTATTAATTGGAGATAAATTGCTATATTGCTTCCTTAGTTTATCATTAATGGATATTCAGTGTTAAGAATAAAAAATAGGAAAATTGCAACCGAGCACTCTTGTTGGGAGGATCTGGGACTCTCTCCCCAGGCGCTACTTCAGCAATGGTCGCAGTTGTGATTTAATATTGACCCGTTCAGAAAAAAAAACTCGGCCTGCCAAAACAAAGTCTGTACAACATTAGGAAAAATATTCAAAATTTCCAAATTATTCATTTTGTACCAAAATAATTAAAACCGCCAAAATATCTATATTGAACCGGCGCTTGTTTAATTTATAAGAGTTTATAGTTCACATCTTGTTTCTTTTAATGAGCTTTACGCTGTGATATTTGCCGTTATACATTTTATTTTTTATGCTTATTAGTCTTGCAATTCTTCTAATGTTAAAGAAGTGTAGAACGTTTATAATATTTATCATAATTTAAAATTGTTCCGAATGTACCGTTATATGCTTATATGCTTATATATTTATATATATTTAAGTATACAAATTCATAAAATAAAAGCATGTTCTAATGTATTGTCTACTCATTTTCTGTTAAAAAAGCATGGGCCTTGTTTGAAGGTGCCTCGAGGTGTACTAACAAAAAGTCCTCCTCACCCTGAAATGCACGATCAACTTCTCCTTTCAAATCTCCCCCCCCCCCCCCCCCCCAGGACACCTCCATCTATGGCAGCACAAAATCCTCCTGAAAAGGCCTTGAATTTAACTCAAAGGTTGCCTATGGTTGACAAAAAGGAGGAAGGCATTCCAAAATCAAAAGACCCCTTTCTTATAAAATAAATGTTATATCAGTATTTTTTAATGATGCATGCATGCATGTGTACTTTTATTTACATGTGCTTGGATATATAAATATATATATATATATATATATATATATTATATATATATATATATATATATATATATATATATATATATATATATATATATAGCGTGTGTAAGTATGACTTCTTTAATAACACAAGTTCCATCTGTACATTTTTGGGCATCTAATGATCTAATGTACCAAGATAAAACAATGAAATTCAAGTAACCCATCTTTCTCCCATGTGACAATCAGTTAGAATAATATCTTGCACATCCTGGCAGTAAAACTTATTCAAGCAGGACTACTACGCGTAAACGGCCGTCAGTGGTGCTCGATTCTGATACGTTAGCAAGACTGGTTTAAGTAAATGAAAAAAGACAGATGCTAGAAACGGGAACCCGAACCTTACCAATTTTTATCATTTGGTATTTGACCAATTATAGATGTCCCTCTTTGTCGAATAAATGTAAAATAGATTAGACCCGAACACTCAGTACTATAGCCATCGCCAGTAAGTGTAGCTTATAAGGTGGTTAATGTTTATTGGCTGTGTTATGCTGCATCAGCAAAAGGATAGCTTTCATCCACTCATCAGCTCTCACACTCTGAAGACCACTGTTGTCAAGGTAACATATTTATATTAACAAACATTCATTTGCATACGCAAAACCGTCTCCAGGTTATTATGCTTATATAGAACAACTCCAACATCAAGATTGCTGTTATTAATAATGTGACATATAGGCATTTCTTAAGACATAGACTGGAATAGCAGAACGATTTTCCAGCCAACCAGAGTCAGCATTAGAATCAAAGGATGAAAATTCGCTGTCCTGAAATGCATTGCTTCGTTCTGTCCTTTCTTAAATCACTCAGTATGAGTATAACCAGAATGAGACCATATCCTAGTGAACTATATATCGACCAATTGGTAAGCTGTACGTAAACCTGTACTAAGAAATATAATGTGAACTATTGTATATTCATGTGAGCACTTGTGGTACAGTAGTGTATCTGTGTACACACGTAGCAGCGTCGGTACTTAACAGGATGAATAGCTTCTATCGAGTTTCTGTCAGGGCAGCTCTCATGGTGTGCCGTAAGAGAGAGCCTCTCTCGATCCCGTATTGCTAACTTTGAAATAAGCCTTGGGAATGGCAGATCAGCTGAAAATCTTAATGAACAGCTGGAACACAAGTATCATCATGTTGTTTCATGATACACGTTCTTGACAATCGTATCAGCAAGATGTGTATCCTTAGGGAGGTGTGCTGGCAATTCGGCCAATCGTACAAAACACAAATAGCGTTAGAAGGAATGAGACGGTATATCTGAGTAAACCCCAGTCTACAGGGAGTATAGTTGATACATTAACAACTGGCAAAATGTCTGTTGCCTGGGTATCCATATGATTTGCTGTGCTAGTATGGTTGCAACGCATTATCCGCTCATGTCATCAGGATAAAAGGCGAACTTCCTTATGTCTACTCATTAATAGGTATAGCACCACCATGAATTATTATATATACACCAGCTTAACATCACGTAAAGACGACACAACCCATCTTCATAAGTATCTATGTATATAACATGACAAAGACATTATAACTCATCATGTAACGGTTCTTCTAGCCTTTGCTGTAACTAGAGCGATCTGTTGAAAGACTAATGGAATGCATATGATTTGCCAAAACAACTTGTCAGTAGATGCATAGGTAATTCCCTACATAATGAGCCGATACCGTGTTTTTCTAAAGGCACATTGTGAACAAGCAAAGACGACCCAGTCATCTTGCCAGTACCCGAGCTGTGATGTATAAGTTAATTGTATAACTCTGCGTCCTTGAGCCTCAAGCAGTGAAAGTGTCGTTTCAGGTTTAATCCTGCTTTGTTCGCCTGTACGTTGTAACGTCCTGGCCGTCTACCTGTGACGATTTTCTTTTTGACCCAGCCGGGCTACGTTTGTGTGCTCTTCTTCAAAGGAGAGCCGCCGGGTTTCCGTTTGACGGCATTTTGTCTCCTTAGACGGTATAACCCAGGGTTATCAATCTGCTCAAGAAGAAAGAATAATATATATAAAATAACATTCAGGCACACCTTCGAACATACTTTACTATAAAATAACATGCAAGGACAGCTTTCGAATGTACTTGACAAAGAAAAATAACATTCAAGTACAGATTTCGAATGTACTTGACTAAGAAAAATAACATTCAAGTACAACTTTTGAATGTACTTGACAAAGAAAAATAACA
This sequence comes from Sipunculus nudus, assembly GCA_026874595.1. Lineage (NCBI taxonomy): Eukaryota > Metazoa > Annelida > Sipuncula > Golfingiida > Sipunculidae > Sipunculus > Sipunculus nudus. The sequence goes on along the minus strand of CM049313.1, from coordinate 48,628,107 downwards.
TTCAAGCACAGCTTTCGAATGTTCTTGACAAAGAAAAATAACATTCAAGCTTTTGAATATGCTTTGCTATTAAAAATAACATTCATTTACAACTTTCGAATGTGCCTTACTATGAAGAATAACGTTCAAGTACGGCTTTCAAATATAATTTACTATAATAAATATACAACATTCAGGAGCCGCGTTGGAATGTATTTGATTATGAAAAATACCAAACGATAATGAGGGATTTAGGTGCAACACGGACAGAAGAAAGTAGGGGACAGAACATACCTGAACGTGGGGAGGGGACCTAATATACTTAATTCATAAAAAAAATGACCCAAAATGAATTTAGAAATAAACTCATCAGCCCATACAAGCCTACCTCCCTTGGTGGGGGGGGTGGGGGGTGGAAGGGGGGGGGGGGTGCTCATTGAACCCATAAGCAACATTCATGTGTCATCAGTAATTTCACTAATTAGCTAGCAATACTATAAGCAGAGGAAGTACACAGTCGTGTCAAAAGAAATTAAATGCAATACATATTTGAATATCCTAGTTCTACCCATTAATTCCATGGAAGTGATAATAAAAAAAAACAAGAATTGCTTTAATGTTGCAGTCCAGCTTAACTAATGTATACAGAGGAGGCTTTTGACATAATCTGTAATTGTTAATAAGAATATTTTGATTTTTCAGAGTAAAATTAGTATCATATAATACTATTCAACTGAGATTATTGTAAAGAATCAGATCAAGATATATAATTTACCATCAAAATATATACGAAAAACAAAGCATTGCGTAGTTTGTGATGCAAGTTTAACTCTCTGAACAATAAAATATAAGACACATGATACAAAAGATACCCTTTGAATGCAGACAGAAAGATAAATCAGCATCTAAATGAACTTATCACACATCCACTCACACACCTACAATCAACTTAAAACGCCTGCAAAATAGTTATTTTTCCTGAAAGGGCAGGGGTAAAACCCCATTACCCCGACCCCCTGTTACCCGTTGTCATTTGTTTCAGCTCATAAGGTTTGAATTGTGTGTGTGACACGAAATGACGCCCTTGACGCTAAACGCTTAATTCTTTGTCACAAACGTGTCATATCACGGGAGTACGGCCTGTACAACACGCGGTATATTTATATCGTGCAGCTGCTGGTGAGGCTGGAAACATCGTTCTATATGCTTATATTGCAAACAGTATCAGCTGCGACAATTACAAGGATTAATGGATCGCAATATGGCAAAGATAAATATAACAACCGCTGGGGATGTTTGTGTGTATGCATACCGATGACTTGTCTCGTATCTAATTACCACCATAGGTCATCAATTTCATTGTAATTGTTATTGTAATCTGTATCCTAATACTAACCGACTAACTACAGCTCAACTGCAGCTAGGTCATGAATCATGTAATGAATGCATAACATAGCTAATCTTTAGCTTTAATTTAAAATTCAACCTTCTTTAATTACATGAATGCACAAACAGTTATAATAACTAATGCTAGCCATGCTCTATGGCACGGATGGTGGTGTTTAGTAGTGTTAAAAGACGGAGGAAGCCACTTCTGTCCAATCACTAGGCCACACCGGGAATCGAATCCGGACCGTCAGCGGAGAGAGCTGAGCTTATATCCACTCGCCTGTCCATGCCGTAGCTTGGCTATATAAAGGGACAGGTCAGGTTCATATACATAGCCACGTCTGTCTGATCAAACGTCACGCCACTTCCGAAAGATAACTTTCCTATATATTATTCAATTTTTTTAAAAATCAAGCTATATACCAGTCTTTTCTGTAGAATCATGTGATTTCTTGTTTTTTTCTGCGCATATATTAATGAAGTGTAGGTAATTCCTTCTAAGAAAGTTTTTTATCACTCTTGCACCCATGTTTATAAACAGAAAAATCATGTAACCTTTGGTGGTTGGTTGCATATTTTGAGTAGTTGAGAGGTCACTATCTGAACCGCCACTAGATGCCCTTGTTCAATACGTTTGGATTATTTTACAGGCTCCTCACATGTTATAATCATGTGAATATAAACAAAACGAACATCCTGTATGCCTTCACGCTCGTATTAGTGGCCTCAGGTGTATTTTCGAGTGGGTAGTGTTTAAATGTCTAGCTGACAGTCAGTCAACCAAATCGCCCTGGTCATGCATTGGTCTCCAGATTGAAAGGGACCAAGTCTTTTAAATAAAGATAACCTCTTTTTATCTACTTTTTTTGTGGGGATGGGGGAGGGGTTCAACATTGGCGCATGTACCTTGTTTATTTATAGCTTTAGAATAGACAAGCTCATACAACCGTCACAGAGGCGTGATAAGAATCTTTCGGAAATGGAACTACCTTCAGGTGACTAATATATACTCGGAATGCGCCAGAAATAAACAAAAAGGTCTATAAAAAATCTAAGTGAATGAGGGCTTTAAATGTAAATGTTGTGAGCGATTTCATAAAAAATCAAACGAGATTTCATCATGAAGGTTTTTGAATATCTGTTTTTTTTTTTCACATTGCTGAAGATATTTCCATATAGCTAGAAGTCTAAGGTAGCAGAAATGAGTTATATATGAGGTACAATGAGTTTACTTTACTTTTACGATAAGATTATCGAGTGAATCGGCGGATCCACACGGGAAGTGAATATTCATCAGAAACACTACACGTCCTGTCTGATATGGTCTTTCCAGGAAATAGATAAATGATCTTTACGTGGAGCAGCTGGCCAGGACCAGTTACGGCTCGGAGTGATAAGGCGTCAGCCTGCTCAACATAATGCAAGATTTATAATCGACTGGCTATATGACATGAAAAAGAAAATACCCCCCGACGAGGAATAAGCAAGCTAGGGGCTGAGGTATCGGCCTACGAAATGTCTGGTTTTAGCAGAAGTCTCAGAGGGCTGACTGCATAGGTATAGAAAATCGTTTACTCAGCAAATATAAGCTGTAACATGTATATTAATATTGCAGGCGGGGAAGAGCCGTCTAAACTATATTTATAACGCTGTGTTCTGTTAATGTACGGTGTTACATGCGGTGAAAAATAAAACCTTACACTTGTTGTGTTGTGGGTCGGTGTCAGGACGGTGCTTGGTGCATAGTCACTGATGGGCTGCTCCTGGGCATCTATCAAATTAGTCGTATCGTCTGCGTCTAAAAGTGCTGCGTCACCATGGCTGCCCGGCTGAGATCTTCTTGGTGGCGCCGTCAGCACGGACCCCATGCTATCTGCTTCACATTTTCAGCCTCATGCTGCTGTAAGCTCCCCAATCATGTACGTCTAGCCACCGTGCATGTTTACTACCTGCTCTTCCGCCCCAGTGCTTATCAGCACCGGATGACCTGACCCAAAAGTAAGCCACAGTGCGCATGCGCTGTCTGTGAATTATGGCGCGTAAATCATTGTTAACGGCACGTGCTAGGAAGATCACTTGCTTGCTTGGTTTTCATTTGTTTATAACAATAAAACTATACATCAGGACAAACTGGTTCTTATATATATATATATATATATATATATATATATATATATATATATATATATATATATATATATATATATATATATTATTGGCCGAATATATAGGAATTTGGTCTTAGACCTTAACTCGTAGTGTTAAATCCTGCACAACTAGAAAGGCACTCATTAGTGCGCATACCTTCACCGAGGGGCAACACCTGCAGGTATATCTATAAGGAGCGCACAGGGCTGAGGTCTTGACAGCAGCAACCTTTAGCTGCTCGAAGAGCGTATACTTTCTTTGGCTTGGCTCATTCCGGTTCGCAATGTAAACATCATCAATGACCAGGTCTTCAAGGTAAACATACCGGGGTATGAATTTCTTTCAACGAGCACAGCGCCAAAAAATAAATGTAAAAAAAAGATATTTATGCATATCTTATTGAGGCAGTATCCTGAAATCCTATATTTTCTTTTAGAATAAAAAATGAGCCAACATTCCATATCTCAGTTAATATATCTCCCCAACCCCGGTAATTGGCCCGTTTACCTGGTTTATCAGCTAGTTTCTCTAATAAATCCAGAGATTATTTTTCAAAAGGGCTATCGCAGCGCCATCTGTCGGTAACTACGGCTGTATACTGTGGTTGGCTTTATATTCGCGAGGCTGAAATTTCGCGATTTCTTCATTTAGAACATTTCACGAGGGTTTCATTTTCGCAATTGCAGCAGAACCTGTAAATATATACTATAATATATTATAAGTATAGCAGGATCTGTATTGATTTAAAATTTAGAAGAAAAAAAATCATAAAAATCCTTACTAATTACTGGTTCAGTCATTATATTATGAATTATCACAGTCGATTTGTATCATAGCCTGTGAGTATGGCTAATGCAGGGGCCATTTTCGAAACCAGGCACTGATAAGGTTGCTTTCAGAGGTCATCTTAATTGATGGGGATCTTATTCCCGAGGGTTTCATATTCGCGATTATTTCACATTCGCGAAATCGCGAAATTAAAACCCTCGCGAATAAAAAGGCGACCACAGTATATCAAGGCACAACCTCCAGCACAGGGTCAAGATTCATTGTGCAAATAATTAGAAACTGATAACAAAGACGGATTAACGTCTGCTTGAGCTGAAACTGCAAAATATATAGAGAAGTTCTTTCAAAAACGTTGGATTAGAATTGAGACATAAAAATGGCTTTTTTTTGTGGTAAGAAAATTCGAAGATAAGTAAAGAGACAGTTGTCATTAATTAAAATGCTTTACAAAGCTCTCTCCAATAAAGTGAATAGTAATTTTAAGAGACTGTAATCTGTAATGTCAATAGTTTACTTTTGTTTAATTTACTTTTGTTTACTCTTTTCAACACCTTGGTTCAATAAAATAAAAATAAATAAATAAATAAATGATATGGAGATAACTTGTTCATCTTTTTCGGATGATTTCTGATCTGTAGTATTAACGAGTGTTCTAGGTGTGAATCATTTCAATATATGTTTTCACAATTTAACATAGAGAAGGGAGCAAGGAGTTTAAATAAGCTTGAATGGAGTATATACATGCGTGGATATGTATGTTCTACAATATAGACCAATACAATTAGACCAATACAATTTGGATACACACAATAACACCCCATACAATATTGTCATAGACCAATACAATATGGATTAATACAATATAGATCAATACACATCTCTTAACCCGTAAACCCCATTTACTCTATAAATTATTCAGCTTATTGCTTGAGGTTTAATTCGACTAAACAGTTGCTAAAAAAGGATGTCCATATAATTCACCTTGCTCCTGAGAATGCGCACAGCCAGTAGCGGATCAAGAATGGAAAGGAGCCTAAGGGGAATGGTAATACGTGTTTTGTAAAATGGGAACAGATGCATGCCGGGGACTCTCATGCATGCCTTTTCTGTGCTCTCCTGTGCTATCTTTCAGATAAAAAACTCAAAACGTGATCAGCGGCTAATGTCTTTGATTTCTATAGCAGGAATCCATATATACATAAACCAGAGCTTTTCCTAAGGTGAGTGCACACAGGTTCCTGCATGTATAGCGCTTCGAGGGAATAGGGTCCTCATGATTTAATTATTGTCTTAAACGAGAGCCAGGGAGTCCACCTAGAAGAGAAGACCATTAGAGTGCTGACTTTGAAGACTGTAAGCCTGGTTAGCGTCCCTCCTGGGTCTTAGTACACAAGCGTTACCTGCACTCAGATGATATTAGCCCCGGGATACCTGTAAATTAGTAAACATTTAAGGTTTGTGACCCAAAATGAGGTCTGATCAGTGCAGAACTAGATGTATTATAAGTACAGCTTTCTCTCTCTCTCTCTCTCTCTCTCTCTCTCTCTCTCTCTCTCTCTCTCTATATATATATATATATATATATATATATATATATATATATATATATATATATATATATATATATATATATATATATACAGTGGAACCCCGCCTTGCGACCACCCCACAATTGCGACCACCCCACAATTACGACCATTTTGCTTGGTCCCGAATTTTTTTTAGTTTATTTATGTTTAAAAATGACTCAAAATTACGACCACCCCTGAATTCAGAATTACGACCAGATTTCCTGGCCCCAGCGCTAATGCGACCCCGCTAATGCGACCACCGCCGAGAAGTACTGAAACAACATTTGTCACCAGTCAATGGCTGCGTCTTGTCACAGGCGATTTAACGAAAGATCAAAGCGGGTAACAAGGTTTCTTAACCCGAGTGTTAATCTGGTCCCGCATATATACCCGACTCGGTGTCTTCGCTGAGACTCGTTGAGGTGTAGGTTATATAGATCAAAGAGGGTAACTATCGGCCTGATTACTTAATGAGCCGGTCTGACCTGAGGTCAGATGCTAATTGCCCCTCAGTGATCACCTGTATTACAGCTACCCTAAGTGTTGGGTTGCGGGCTTAATATTTCAACTCATCACATATTGTTTGATCCTCATTGGTAAAATTAACGACCTAGTTAATCTTAAATGTGTTCATACGTTACTGACACTGGGTATTGAGCAGTCAGAAAAATGTATAAATAAAGCTTGCATGGGGGGGGGGGGGGGGGGGGGGGGGAAATCCCTCACATTAACTTGCCTTTTCTGATAGATCGTTGTCAGTTTATTTCTCTACTGGTTAAGTTTGCAGTTAAATTGCTTGCTGTTAGGACTCTGAAAGAGCTCTCCTTGAAGGATAAAGTGGCGTTAATCAAGGCGGCAACATCACGCGCAGTCAGCACCAAATGGCTCAGCAGTTTAGCGTCGGGAAAACTCAAGTGCAAGCAATATATACTCAAGCGTAAGGCTAAATATATGACAGCCACGTGTTATGTTCAATATGCATTCAGTAGGTTGTTATCGTATTGCCTTAGTAATATTATTTGTTAATCATCAGTCACTACGTATGTGTACATGTATATTCATTTTATCATGAATAAATATGTTCAGCTACACACACACAAAAAACATTCATAATAAGGGTCCTCCGCTAAGTAAAATATTTTGTTATAATTCACATTAAAGATATGCAATAGATAAACTCTGATACACATTAAATATCAGCGTGTTATATGCGACCACGGTAAGAGTTTCACAAATACGACCACCCCCAAATTACGACCACTTTGCTCAGTCCCCAGGGTGGTCGTAATTGTGGGGTTCCACTGTATATACATATATATATATATGCTTGTGTGTGTGTGTGTTTGTATAAAATTAAATATAGGTGAATTATATTACGGAAGCACGTACTGATAGGAAGAATTTATTGTACAGTGTCATCCCCGAATGTGCCAATCTGAGCACATCTTATTCTAAGAACTGAGCCTCCAAATATCTATGGTCAGCTAATTTGCATTTGTCCGTGAGTAATATTATATATATATATATGTGTACGTGTGTGTGTGTTGCTTCATGGTTTCCTTCTGGTTGAATTAAGAGGCTCAAGGTTAAGAGGCTGTATGTTACATGTTTCGTAAATTTCAACTTAATTTGATTTTAGAAATAAATTTGATAAAAGTTTGGCTGTTTTTTTATGAAAAAGGAGAAGCCTGCATTTTAATAAATTTTTAAATCTACTTTAAATATTTCGTACCGCGTATCATATACCGTTTTTTCGATATTGCGAAACGTAAGATATTGTCCGACAATGTAAAGAACTCTTGTAAGATATATTTTTAAAGTTTATAGAATTAAAAAAAAAAAACATTCAAAACAGTACGGGGGAATCATCTCATGTATGCGCTGATAACTACACTTTATAGTATTCTCTGACTATACATATAACAGTACTCCTAAGACACACAACACAGTGCAATCTGAGGGCAAAAAAAAAAAGACCATTATCACGAGCATTTTTGTGAATCTTCCTCAGTTTCTCTAGATGCCAACAGTCAGTGTTGTTTATTACCTCCGCCAGGGGGGTATTTGTTAATCCCCATTCGTGTGTGTGTTTGTTGATGAACAATAAACGGGAAAAGGTCTATACAGATATCTAAGGAGATGATAAGACAATCATAAGAGACTCCAGGAGACACACACACACACACACACACATATATATATATATATATATATATATATATATATATATATATATATATATATATATATATATATATGAGAGGAGGCGACGATAGAGAGAAAGAGGGCAGGGATGAAACCGAGGCTACCAAATGATGTCATCAACGGCAGAGACTTTCTCGGGAATATCCTCTTGGCATTCGTTTTTAGCTCAGCTGACTTGGTCCGCCGTTTGTCCCTCTCTCTAGCCGGCCGTCCTTTTCGTAAACAGGACACAAATCGAAACAGCTGGAAACACCAAACTGAGTAGCTTGATAAATCATAAATATTCTTGGAAACAAACATTAATCAACTGTGGACTAAATTTTTCGAGTTACGGAGCGAAAACATTTGTTTCTTCACGCACCTTAGAAACAATAAAAGATTCCTGGAAGAAAGTAAAAGTAAATTCTTATACAAAATATACGCTTATGGCTTGATTGATTTTCATGGAAATCAGACTGATAATTGGTCTTGCAGTACTTTGATGGCAAAGAAGACTTGTGGCGCCACCTGCAATCCTATTTTTACGCATATTTTTTTGTAATCTTTACAAGATTAAAGCTCATATTGCAAACTTTAATTGGGTAAAACATAAGCCATGCAGAAACACAAACTTCACATGCTGACAGATCCTGAGAGGTGATTTGTGGAAAGCGAAAGTAAATATCTATGATTTACGCAAAGAAAGGTTGTGTTTTCAAAACTTTGACTCAAATAATTAAAAAAGAATCATATGAAAGTTAAATTTCTCAGAAACACCTGTTAGTCCAGAACTGAACGCTGCATGAGGTCTCCACACATTTTTGTTATTACGTTTACATTTCGCAGTGTGCCTTTAGACCCTTACTTAAGTAACAAAGCCTGTTTTCATATCCTGGTTCTAGTAAAAATTCTCAAATTTCAATCGTCCGTCCATGCTAGGTCACATTATAGATATAAGAAGTATAAATATTGAGAACATACGTCATAGATATTGTGTGTGTGAATGTGTATGTGTGTTTGTGTCAAACACAGCTCCCTTGTATGATAAATCTGCGGGTATTTTGATCAGTTAAATTTTAATGTAAAGAAACGCCGAATTTTTAATCTCCTTTTCATCGCAAAATTATATGGTGTTGTACATTTTAGAGACGATTTTCTGCCCTTCTCCACAGGCTGGTTTGGAAACTGGTATCTTATGTCACCGGTAGATGGCGCTTACGAATATATCCTTGGGAGACCTATTACGAAATCTGAGGTATGTTAACTAAAAATAATCCCTTGGATTATTTTTATATAAATAAGCATTAAAAAGGTTTTTACAGCTAAAAAAAGGGGGGAGACCCCCCTTGACAACCCCCCCCCCTCTTTTGGTCTGCCACTGGACTTGAAGCCTATGGTCTGTGATTCGATAATTTGTGGAACACGGGGAAATCGAGTACGTAGTGGTATATTTGATAAGGGGGATGCAAGGGGTGTGAGTTATTTTGCATTTCGTCAATGAGTGTCCAAAATGCGATAACGTCTTTGCAACCCCCCCCCCCCCCCAGCCCCCTCCCCTCAACCCCCCCCCCTAAAAAAAAAAAAAAAAAAAAAAACAGCGAATAGGAAACTATAAACATTATCCTGAAACTTCAATACATAAAAACTAAGCTCATTCACTGTTCAAATTTATTGAATTGGAATACTTACGAATGCTTTAGAATGCCTCAAAATGCATTTAACTAGGGTTCAATCAAAAACAAAATGCGAACACCACATTACGAATAAGCTGATTAATATTCCAGTTAGGGGCTTTTTGTAATTCGCTTTTTTTTATATGTACAGCCCCACTTGCTAGGAAATCTGATAAATAATTTGCAATTATTGATGTTTCAAAGTCATAATAAAACGCGGTGTAAATAAAATACCCATTATCTAGAAGCGTTATCTGACGACTGTGATATGGAAGAATATCCTTGATATTCATGGCTGCTACACATATTGTGTTATATCAGCCGGTGTCCTGGAAAAACTGAGATTGTCACATCCTGATTAAGTATATCTCCGCCAGGTGGCGAGATTTTATATTAACCGGGGTCAAGACTTGTTGTGTCTGTGACTAAATATACACAAAAAGTCATGAATGTATAATAATAATATTTTGTGGAGGGGTGTTTGCAATCATCAAAGTTTAAGGGTGATCTGGATCACCGTGATACATTTTAAGCTCAAATGTTTATATACCATCGTGGCACAAAACGAATCCTTTGTTCCGAGTAGATACAGTGTCATTGGTTCCGCAGATTACAAGGTGAACCCATTTTACTGGAGCCTGACACTATAGACATCGCTAGAACGTGTTGTCCTGGCGGGGGAAGGCCAAACCCTTAAGACTACGACTACACATCTAATCGGGGCATATCAAAGTCCATTGCATGCTTGTACGGCACAGGGTGACGTAAGTACACTAGTTTACATAAAGATTGATCTATAATCTTCACAGCAAAAGTTATCACTAATTAAAACATTGTCTCAAACGGGAACGAGGGAATCAAAAACGATTTTACAATGTTTGCTTTGGATATCGTTGATTTTTAACAACCTTGCTGCTGAAAGTATACAACTGTTAAAATACCATTGGTTTTTACATTATTTTACTAGAAAGGTCTCCGAAATGAGCATAACATAAATAAACATTACAGTCTCCTGAAAAAATAATAATTTTAATACAAATAAACACAACTTCTGATGCTTATCCATGGCACACAGAGAGTAAAATCCGGCTGGAATTCAGGTATTTAAGGGTTTCTGTATAACTATATTCTGTTCTGTTATATTCAGCTGTCTGCAAAAACATTGTATAAATAATTCATTAGAATATGAACTCTGAAAATAATACAAGAAAATTTGATCTTTGGTTTGTGCCCCCACTTTCATAGAAGGATCAAAGTCTTATTACCAGTGGGAAACACACGATACACTTCTAAAAGCAATGAGAGTAATATCAGGAGCAAGCAATAACGCTTGTATGACTTTGGATGAAAAGGTAAAACGTATTCGAACTTGATCTAACCCTTCATGTGTGGTTTGAATGGTGTGAGTATGGTTAATGTTCTACTTATTTATTTCAAGTAATTGCGCTAACGTTATTTTAACATTATCGATTATATGACATTGAAAAATGTGTATGATCATCCATCTTCAAACTTGACCTACTTTCAAGAACATGAATAATGCGACTTTGGTGAATGTATGTCGATTACAACTTATTTCGTTTTCACATTATAGTGCAAATAATTTGGATGGACAGACGGCCGGAAGTACAATGAGACAACACTTAGAAATATATGTATATATTTTGCTGTCTCACGGTCTAAGCGTCGGTCTGCCCATCATAAAATGTGTGATTTTTTTTCATTAGAACCCAAAAAAAGCGATTCGAGCGACTATGGACGGACGGTCCCGGTTTCTGTGTCCACCGACGGCGGGAGACATAATACAAACATTCATATTGAGATCACGAGCTCATTGACTTTAAAGAATAAAATATTACTTTAATATATTTTATGAATATTAAAACGGCGTGTGGGGGAGTATTTGCATTATAAAGTAGGGCTGTGCGAAATTATCGATATATATCGGGCTATTGAGATATGATGATTATCATATTGCGTATCGCGATACAGTTTTCAAATATCGATAGTTTAGATATTTTGTTGTCGTTGACGTGTCTAAAACTTATTTTGTTGTTGTTGTAAAATAATAAATAATAAACGGGCTAAGATTAACGACAGGCTTACAGTGAAATCCCTTGCCTTATCTTTAGACGTTAGTATGGAATATTCAAGAAGGCCTGGTATTCAATAGACCAATGGTCCGTCACAGTTGATTTGCATGTCTGCTCAATGACTTATTAGTATAAGAGAAATAGTTCCGTACAACATGAAAGACATGTTGAATACGGTCTTAATAATTAATTTATTTATTATTTATCAGTATTCACTCCTCACATCTTATGTTCACAACCTCGTAAATCAATACGAATAAAAATGAAACAATATAACAACATCATGCATATATTATATATGCCTTCGTGATTTAAGGTTTTTATATGTTTTTATATGAAGAATCAAGAAGACATAACCTGTCGTTAAGATATAAGAGCAAATCTCTGAGTTTTTTTTATATCCTTATGTAACTTGAGGGTTATGGCGTGGTCCCGATGAACGTCCTCCTACACGTCAAAATCCCTCCTCAGATACATTCTTGATAGGATCAGACGTTGTTCCCGGAGTACTGTCCAAGTTCAGTGACGCATCCTATCTCTCTTATCGAGCCCAAGGATCAGACAGATCTCTTTATCCCAGTTACTCGAAACCGCTGCTAGGGGCTTCCATTTAGCGAACACAGTAAAACCCGGATATCATGGGTCTAGTCCAAATTTAGGGCTTATCCCTAGGTTTACACATTTTCCTTTGAGAACTTGACGGGGTTCGACCTTCCTCTCATAAGCCCAACACCTATACCACTAGGGCGCGTAATGTCCCACCTTACATTTAGGATTTTCAGAACGTGTAATAAGATAAGCTTAATACTGAGTTTTCTGTAATGATCTCGGTGGGCATTCAGTGAGAAATTTGCAAACTTTAGCACAATAATTATCAGTGGTGAATAAAACAAAGGTGATACTTATTCTTTTAAATTACACTTAATCTCGATGAGGCTGGATTACAGAACAAGTAGTGAATATTTCCTTTACAAAAAGGGACTAAGCACCAAAGTACTCCCTGAAGCACTGTAGTCTTCATGGTGAAATAAACTAAATGTACTCCTGGGGACCATCTGATATGCAAAAAAGCCAGACTATCGTGCAAGTGACCATCTTTTATACGTATCACCACAAGTCGACAGACGGAACAATTGAGAATTCGTGATACACTTTAGAGCGGAAAATGAGCTAGACGTGTATTAGGTGCATCGCCAGACGGAAGAAAGTCAAATCATTTCCGGTGGTTTGCGCCGAACTGGTCTTTTGTACCAAACCTTCAGTCCGACATTCTCAGTGCCGTAAAAAACGTGTGTCACTGTTTGCCAATTCGTGTGCTGCATCAGTGGTCGGCTCTACTCGCCTGATCAAAGGCTGCCCCGGATAGGTCACAACTGTGCATTCAGGAACGGTGTTACTATTACCCTGTTAGGTTATTAGCGCTTAAAACTGTCAATAAAACTAGAGATCGACCATAAGAACAACAAAAATTGCCCAATCTCGCATAAATATATACCTCCACAAATTTACGGTTTCTTTCTTACGTGTTACATAATTTCATAAAAATTGAATCATAAATTTTTCATATCATAAACCAACCCGTTAATGGCTTGTCGCCCAGGCTGGAAGTGAGTTGGTCTTGATTATATTTTTTAAAGTATCATTCACAAGTCAGGTTTAAGCACCATGAATGTCAGTTGATTATAAGACTGCAAAAATCATCAACGTACCTGTTTAATCACTTGTTAGGCTTCTATCCCTCGTTGTGCATGGAATCTAATATATGGGTGTCAAGAATCCTTAGGTGTAAGATAGATATCGTAAAAATGAAGTGGACACAAGGTGAAGAAAAGGGTATAAAGATGATATGATGAGAAATTAAAGTTACCGAAACTCTTATAACGACATGAAGACCAAAAAGCCAGCCTAGGGTCTTATCGCCCATACAACAGTGCAAAACAATCAACACGTCGAAACCAATATTAAAACAATATCGGAACCTTCCCCATCCTTCTTTAGGCTCTAATTTCTACTAGTTTATTCTGTCAGTGAATAATTTTTTACATTTATTTGGTGGTTACAAAACACCATAAGGACACTTGACATGGGAGTAGAAATGAGTATTTGAAGTTACCAAGGCGATTACAATCAAGCTTTTGTTACGGGGTGACTTAAAAGCGGACCGAACTGCCACGCTAGTGAAGCTTGCTTTTCCAGCTAAGCGGTTGGAACGCCGGACATGTGCGCCACCGATAGGGGTTCGAATCCCGGATCGGCTCAGAATGTTCCCCTGAAAAATTTGTCTTCGAAACAAAATGGGAGCTCGTCCAAAGTGACGGTAAAATTATGTGGCCCAGGGAATAAGCTCACCAAAGTGTGACTCCTGGGATAATTAGTCTTGTTCTGATAGCAGAATGCTCTTAAGAAGGGGTGTGATGGGGTGACATAAAAGTGGACCGAACTGTTTCGCTAATGAAGCCTGCTTATCTAGCGAAGCGGTTGGAACGCCGGACATGTGCGACACCGTCGTGTGTTCAAATCACGGACCGACCAAATGTTTTCCCTGAGCAAATTTCTTCGTAACACTTTGGTTCAAAGTTATATTGACGGTATATATATACCCATTGTTGCAATGACTTCCCCATAATTGGTGTATATTAGTTTACAGGAGTATAAAGTTTATTTAGTTGCATGGTTGCAAAACATATTAAGATACTATTATTCCCAATTATGGTAAATATATACAAACAGCAGTCAGGGTGTCCAAGTATGTCTTAGTAATTCTAATATATTGTATATTGTGGAGACCTGCCTTGTATAGAATGGAAATGTGATGTAATTTTGAAATGCGTATTACATATATACATATACATACATGCATACATACATACTTGCATACAAAGACATATACATACAAGCAGTAAAAATCTTCGGCCTCTCTTTTGGAGAGGTGTCAAAATTATTGGGTCGTAGATTAAATGCACTAATTCTATGTATCAGGTATGGGAAAATTTTGCATTTTGTTGGCGTATATTTACAGCTTAAAAGGTCCGTTATTTCATTATCAGGCCGTCTGCTTGTTAACTAGATCAGCTGCACAATCACTGCCAGGTAGCAGATCGGAGACAAGCCTAAGTTTGATTCAATTTCACAGTCAAATAACAAAAGCCTTAACGCCGCCAATCTGAGCCAACGCGTGGAACAACTCCTTTACAAGACTTCCAAGCCTGCAGGGCTTCCGAGACACGTCTGTATGGTAAAGCCTTTGAGATCAGTACACGTGTCTCACAGATAAGCCCATCATGGACCTGAGCCTGTTAACCTCAATGTATTTAAAAAATTAGAATCACTGAGTGTCCTAAAACGCACCAACTTTGCACAAAAGAAATTCAATGAAAGTTTTATTAATTGTGCTCAAGCGTAACCAAGTCACTAATTATTTCCTGACAGGGATTGATCCAAATAGATGGAAATTATTATGCATACATATTTGTATAATGAATATGAATATATATATATATATAAATATATATATATATATATATATACATATATATATATATATATTTATATATTTATATATTTGTTATTAAAAAACACAAACTCCAAATGACGAAACACAATTTTAAATCAGCAAGGATATAAGTGATGGATTTCGGCTCTAGTCTGGACCAGAGTGGACTATGTCCACATGGACTAAATAGTTGTAAACTCATGCCTGTACTCGAAGTAAGAGAAAAGGAATCTTGAAATCTGACCAATAACGTTAAAAAAAAAAATAAAAAAATTTCATATAGAAGTTATTACGCACAGAATTGCTAGTAAACTATAAACACAGTGACGTGTGAGGAGCAATTTACAGTTTGAAATAAAAAAAAAACTAGTATATGTTATAGACACTTGATTTAATGGGAAACTTTCTGAAGGGAATTAAAGATAAGTCATCCTACACATGGGCATCTTAATAATAAAAAAAATAAATAATAAAAAACTACATATGTATTTTTCAATTTCCCTTTCTTTTTGAGAAAAGGCAAGGTAACAAGGAAGTAATGTAATATGTACTGATGATGTGTTTCTTAATTAACTTTATTCATGTTTTTTTTGTGGTTGTGGATGGGTAAAGCTAGAGGTGACAGATGTTACAACTGATTCGCATGTCCTTAGACTGTTTTTCAAATATTTCTTGATGAATTTACCTAGTTTTAGCCGGGAATGTTATTGCTCTCTCCATTACGTCATTATCATCTGTCTCACTCGATATTCGCGTCTGGTTAATCCCTCTTCACATATAATGCCGCGTCTACAAATCCGCCGGCCCTGCCATCATCAGCTGGCCACCCTGCCGTTTGTATTAATAAATCCTGCCAGTGTTCCATTTCACCAACATACCGGTGAATTTCAGCTAACAATGATGTATTATTACGCCGCGTGGTAAGACCTCTGAGCTGTCACCATGCCTGTCATGCGATGCCGGTACGTAACATACGTCATTTTAAGGTTACCGACGAGAGTGGATAACACAAGTTAGAAAACCAGATGAAAATGAGTATTAAAGTCCGACAAGGAGTCTGCTTACAGTGCATAAAATACAGGCTTCCTGTTGATAATTTACATCGATCACTTTGCCTGTTTTTGATTTTTCACAAAGGAGATATGTCAAATTTGGGCTAAAAGTAAGAGTTTTGGCGCGAACTCGTTAGTTGCGTTTCCATTTCTAATTTACTGGCCGAGACAAATGACCGGTGATTTCTTTTTCTAGCTCACAGTAAGCACACAAGAACGTAACATATTTCTTAAAACGGTCAATATGGAAGATAAACAAAATTTAATTTATTATTAAATATTCCGTTTTGAACAACACTTTTGAATTATTGAAACAGGTACTGATGCAGCAGTGAGCATCAATAACCTTATAAATACCGAGTGTTCCCTGCATTCTAAAGCTGCATAAAACATAGTTATCCGGGAAAAAAAGGCGACACAATTTTTTTGGGGGGCTTTACATAACTGGAAAAAACCAAGCGTTTTCTCTCCCACCTAGTGAAAAGAACGTGCGTTTCGCCATAAAATTGCTGGACAAGAAACACTGTCAGATTTTGAGTTTTATACTGTGAAGTATGTCACATTTCATCAATATAATCTGTGATGTGGGTTTCTTTACAATGCACTTGAAAAAAAAACATGAAGCAAATCGTGAAAATTGCTTTATGGAAAATCGACCTGCCAGAAAGCGAATCTAACCATAACCCCAAGGACTTTGCCCGGGAAATCTTTTTACCTCGAGAGCAGATAGGGGTCTAAATTTATGAAAGTCAATTTGCCATTTGTAAAATAAGCAGGCCGTATAGTTCCATAACCCCTTCTGGTCTAAATTGTCTAACGGCTTCGAGCTAAAACTGGAGCAGCGGGTCCTTGGCGCCATCGTTATATATGTATAGTTTGATCAGACGTATCTAAGCCAATGCTCAATTGAAAAGAGTGTCATGAATATAGTTGACAGATATTTCGGGGACTACTTGCTGATACAACCAAAGGAAAATTTTATTCATGACTTGATCAAGATAAAAGATTTCTGCTGAAACAGGGTTATTGGCAAATGTGTTCTCGTGCCCTCGATGGGCATTACCCGACGTGGATTCGAATAGTCGGTACCATGACGACACTCTATCCAGGAGCATTAACAAAATAAATAAAAAGTGAATTGAAATTTTTTTTTTGCTAACCAAACAGTCTACTGCCCATGTTTTAGCTTTCAGATTGTTAGGCACGTGAGGGGGCACTCTGATACTTCCATGCTGGAGTGTCCCGGAACTCTCTTTTTAATATTGACAAAAGACACGAATATCAAAATATACAGAATCGTGTTATATAATTGTAAATCACATTGGGAAGACGTTTTACACATCTCATGCAACATTCGATTGACCAGAAGGGTATGCTCGCAGGGCTCGAAATTAGGACCGAAAAACCGGCATTTTCAGGAAGTTCCCTTGAAGGGCCGGTAAAATATACATAGTCCCAGCCCCCTTAGGGGATGCAAATTTGTGGCATTGTTTTGGCTCTTATTTGCGCGGTCTTGGCAATATGATTTTAGTAAAATCTCAGATATACCGTTCTTTAAAAAGCTAAAATAAATTAATTTTGTGTTCTCTTTGAAAGCAGTGCGACTGTTGAATATAACTGGGGGACTGTGACCTGTCCTCATTAAGGTATGAACAATACAAAATACACTCTTTGCTCTGAGGATGTGTAATTACATTACCGTTTTAAAGTTGCTAACGTTGGCAATTTTATTTAAGCTCGCAAAAGGTTATTATATTATCTTTGGAATGACGCCCAAAGTAATCTATTTTAGCTTATGACGAAGTTAACTTGATAAATTCAAAGTCTGGGATTCAATGAGAAATCCTTATTAAACGTTATAACGTTGTAATAACTAACATCGCCAGTAAATACTTAGACATTTATTCTCAAGGCTTCTCCGTGTGACAGGCGTTCGAATTTTATCTAAATATAACCTTATATAAAGCCGTGCTTTTCATTCCATTGGCAGTTAGAATTTACCCTGTAGGAACATACATCTTCAATCTAACCTAGAATAGACCCAACAATATTTGTTTTCGAATGATCTTTAAAATTGAGTCTAAATGAAATAACCAAATTAGGTTCTATAAAATTCTATATTTAATGAATTACCAAAATGAATCTGATTATTTAATTTGATCGATGTGAATATTCACTAAATTTTAAAAAATGATAAACATAGTAACTTTTGATGAAGGGACACTGATGGTGGTGATGATGATGATGATGATGCCATTAATTCTTGTAATTACAGCATTATTTGTTAGACCTTGAGTAGCAGCGGTTATCGGATGGACAAAATATTAGATGGGGAGGCCTTTTGCAAGTCCCGTCATCTATGACTGCTGAAACAGAACGAGGTATAATTGGTTGTCAAACTCTTCAACCATGTGATGCACAGAAAACTTTACTACGAAAAACCCGAGACAAATCACCAGAACCAGCAGGCGTAATAAATTAAAAATATTTTTTACCAGATTAAACAGATGGGTTGGGGGAAAACCATCGGCCCATATTGGAGACACAATAGGCCATAAAATCATGATTATCTGCTTTAAATGCCGGCACTTAGGCATACAGATTTCTTCACTGCCGTCAAAAGCCTGGATTGCCCCTTAACTCATTGAGCTCGGCAGTGTTGATTACTCAAGATCTGTCAACGAAGGCCCATGCGGAGCAGTATTTCCTTAAACAAGAAATGGTTGTTACATGAACGCAAAAGCTAGCAGTAGAGCATTTGTCGTATTTAGTAAAATCACTGGCAGTGGGGTTCTGTCTGTGGATGGTACCGTTGGGCTCGGTTTGCTGATTGAAGAGGCTGGTCGCTCTGCCATTAGGCGTCTGTTCTTGCTCCTCGGGGTCTCGTAAATTAAGATCCCCCTGTCAGGCAACATGCCCTACTAACGGCCTGCTGTGAAGGGCGGACAAAAAAACGAACCTAGATATCTCCGTCGAAGATAGTAGAAAACATCCAGCGCGGCGACGGATTTCATGCCTGCTGTGCGCTAACGACCCAGAAAACGGCTATTCATTCTCGCTTTCACTCCAGAATAATGAGAGAACTAGAGTAAAAAAAAAATGAAGAGCTTCAAAGAATGATTTAAACCCCTAAATTCTAGATTGTGGTCATTATATCCACATACTTCAGATGTAAGTGTTATTTAATATTATAATAATTTATAATATTGTGTTATATTATACAAAGCATTTTCTGTTGAGTGCTTCTCCTGTTCACACACCCGAGGCAAGTTAAAACGGTTAAGGTGACATTTCTGCCTGCAGCTGTCTACTTCTAAATGTTGCGCGAAGTATGTTCACTGCAATGAAAAAAGTACATAAAAGTTAACTCACACACACACACACACACACACACACATATATATATATATATATATATATATATATATACAATCTTGTTGCAGAGGCAACAATCGCAGGTTCTCCCGACTACATGACACGTGGCGTAAATCAGGACAAAAAATAAAACAGTGCTTATATTTAAAAATAAAATTGGAAAAGAAAATGTTAAAAATTACTGGGACTTCAGTCTGTAAACGTGCCTGGGATATTGATCCAAACTGGATATGTAAAAAAATCGGTAGATTGTGGTTCGCCTATAAAACTAATACCAGGGTCGGAAGGAGGGATACGTCACACATCTACTCTTGATAGCCCGTCGTTTTAATTTAAATATTATTGTTGCGGTCGTCAGGGCCTCCGAGAGCAATTTTCTCGAGGCGGTACACAAAGGTTTCTGGGCCGACCCCCTTTGCTCGTTATTTAAAACTATTCAGTTTTACATATGTTACAGATGTCTCTTTATTGTGCGCAGCAGTCTTTCATGTGTCTGTGTAGCGCAAACATAGTTCGTTGCCATGGGAGACGTGCGAGTTGGCCCGGCCCGCGTGTGGGGTCTGACGTGTACAAACACAGCGCTCATGTCAATCTGGAAATTTCTGGGCTTGTCGCGCTCTATGAGCGCGTGTCTTTTAATGTTCTTTGGGTGCGTGTGTATTATGAATTGTTAGTTTTTTTTTATTGTTCGTGAAATGTGAAATAGAAGTTTCTAGGCTTTGGGGTGATAAGCTATAAATTAGGGGCTGTGTTTAGAGCCCAGAGGGAGGAGAGAGAAATATTCTAGCGTACACGGAAGAGTGTGAGTCAGGTTTTGGAACTTTCCGATAATTGTAGCAGTTATAGATCTTCTTCGAAATTTATAATGGATTTTATATAGTCTTCAGTTTGCCTTTGGGATCACTACCAGAATTTCACTTTCGGATTACAACAACAACAGATTGATTTTGTGATTGAATTGGACTATTATTCTCTGAGAAGATTTATGTGAACTGTTCATCTGGATTATACGTTTTAAAGGACTTGTTGTAGCTGTGATAGTTAACAAATATAATAAATTATAATTATTTGTTAACAAAAAAACCACTGACTTCTTTATTCATTCCCCTAGACATTTCATGCTGCTTAGTGTTACAGAATCTGATTCTTTTACCTCGATAAAACATTTATGCTCGTCACGACTACGTTATCTGTTGATTTAAGGTTCCGTTAATCGTATTAAATCAAGTCTGTATATATTATTATTATATTCTTCACATATCCATGCTGATAAATTGAAAAAAATCATATGGAGGTCTTATTAATACATGAGATTGCTTGACATATTTCAGTCACATTATTCACATTCATATAACAAATCAGGCTTGATTAACTGGTTCATTCAAGAAAGAAACTTGTTAAAATTTTAATTAAAACAAATTAAGATAAAGGGATCCCGTAACATCAAGGCAAGCAACGTACAAGTGTTACAAACAATGCAATCTATTTATCTCGTGCTATCAACAACAACAGTCTTCCTAATAACGAAAAAACCAAACAAACAAAACTTCAAGGAACAAAAAAAAAACAATAAAAATTATATAACGTGAACATTATACCCAATTCAAATACATAAATACACCACGTGCCACTGCATCCAAGACGAGTTCATGACAATCAGTCAGATCATCAAATCTTCGTTAAAAGCATACAATACAACAACAGTTTGCAGTTCCCAAAGGACAGGTGTTAGATCGACATTGAAAGCTACATCGATGACTAATGCGAACCTGTGAAAATCTTATTTTCTTTTTTGTACATTTTTTATTGTTAACATTGTTTCGGAACGTAATATAAACAGATCACGTATGCGTGATGAACACAAATTTTGTAATGCAGATGAAAAACAAATCAGATTCTGTAACACTAGGCAGCGTGAATTGTCTAGGGTAGTGAATAAAGAAGACAGTGGTTTTTGTTAACAAATAACAAATAACTATAACTTCCTAAAACAACCCTAACAATACAATACACTAAATCAATAAAATTATACAGTAAAACAGCGTTATAGCAACAAGTCAATACAATCACACAGAAAGATAATGGTACTATACCTGGATTCCAATACTGTCACCACGATAAGTCCTTTAAATGTAAACTCTCGGAGAATGACAGTCCTGTGGAAAGTTCTTTCAACAACCCAGAAAGTAAACTGTAAAGTAAAAGTCCAAAAGCATTAAATCCAGGAGAAAGTCTTTGAAAATGTATAATTGCCGCATTCGTCGGATAAGGTCTTAGAATCTGACACACGCTTCTACGTCCGCTGGAATCTGCTCTGCTGTCTGCCCTCTGGCTCTTAAAAACAGCCCCTTTATATACCTTCACACCCAAGCCGGGAATTTTCCACTTCTCGAACAGTCCATAAGGTCCTGCACAACACGCGTTTCAGGAATTCTCTAGAAAGACATAGCCGTGTGTCTCTACACCCAAGGCTCATCACGTGACCCACGACCAGGCGTGAAAGCCCAAGGCTCACATGACAACGAGAGTCCAACCAGTACGGATTAAACATAAAATGCAACACGCGGCCAGACACGAGTGTCACAACAGGAGCTACGCCCCTGTCACACAATAAAAAGAGCACCTGTAACAACATGTATCGGGATGCATCACAATCAATCAAACAGATTGAAGCAACCGTCACCTTATGTGTACTTTTATACAGACATTCATCATGTATGATTAGTAAGTGTTATAATAAGGGAGACCAGGCCTTAATTTTCAGATATATATATCTGAGAATAATATTTTACATTTGGCATCTCAAACACAGTCATACATATCACAATAATAAGAAGCTTTAAGCGTTGATTAAAAGTTGACGGTCGACATTATATGCACCATGCATGTAGGGACACGGGATTTATAAAAAAAAGAGCGCAGATAAATTAAAGAAATAAATGGGGCCTCTCCAATGAAACGTTTATATTCAGGGAGCATCAACAAATAAATATGTTCCTTTGAATTAGTCTATTCACAAAAACATTAAAATACCAAAATCGACTAACCTACAAAATAAGTGTGATATTTATGTTTGATTTTATAATTTAAGGAAATAACAATATAATATATTTATATGAAAAAAAAGAACAGACTTCCGGAACCAAACGACAAGCTTTCCACAACCCTCCGGGCATCTAAAGATGAAAGCAAATATAATTAATTTGATTTATTTTTTCCATGGATGGGCGTCATACTAAATATCAGCCTATTATATTTGCCGGACCATTTTGATATACCAGTAACCATCGTTTCTCAACACTCTGAGATGTCTGCATTTTCAAGCATTTTAATGGGCCCAACCAGGCCCTCCGGATTTAAACCTATATATAAACTTGCTAATACCATTTATGACAAATGAGACTTAATCGTCAAGCATATATTCTTGTGTCCTTGAAAACACCTTGGTCTGAGCCGCATAGACTCAATTACTTCTGATTAAAATATATAAAGTAAAACCCACAAAAAATTCTGTCTTAACAAGATTCAACTGGGCCCCAAGATTTAACTAACTCAATGCCCGATTTGGCCCCTTTTGAGCCCTTCAGGCGAAAAGCTTTATATATGTAAATTAATTAAAAAAAGCATAAAGAGATTTTCCTCATTTCAAATATTTTTTGGTATCTATGTATAGGAAATTCCTTACAGGTCCGGGGTCCCTTTAGCCCCTTCAGATCACTTACTAAAAAAAACTCATAAATATACACGTCAAAAGATAAATAATTTCGGAGTATTTGAACTATATTAAAAACTAAATGAGATTTCTGCATTTTCAAGCATTTTATTGGGTCCTACAGGAAATTACTCTCCGGTCCGGAACCTTATAGGCCACTCCGGTAACTCCCGATAAAAAATTTCATGTATACGTTTCGTAAATGCGTAACAAGACTTGCGCATTTTGAGGAATTTCTTATGTTTTTGACCCTCTCCAGTACTCCTCATTGAAATTCCTAAAGGGTAAAATAAACCTGAATGAGACCTCTACATTTTCAGTTATTTTACCTGTTGGAAAATTTTGCTCGGTCCAGTCCCTCTTTTGGCCCATTCGTGCCCCGGCACGGTGTATCGGCTGACCCCTTCTCATATATAGGCCTGGCGGTCGTCTAATGATGATTCTGGAACTATTTTATTTCACATCTATACTCCACAGCGGGAAACCAAGGTAGGAAAGCATGGAAGTAATTAGCAGGGTGATTCCACTGGGGTGCAAAGAGTGAATGGGCTTATTGGAACATTCAAAACATGCAGTGCAAATGTGTTTATCGTTATTACACTCTAAATTCAAGTAGATGTATGCAATCGCCAATCGATCACTATAATTTTAAAAAAAAGTGAGGCACGGTCTAAAATACTAAGGTCTGAAACTATCAGTAGTCTGTGCCAAGTGTGCTTTAGGCATATTTCCATTTCACGATGGGTTGATGGATGGGGCATGAACACATGATGCCACGAATGAACCAATAAATTAAAGAAAGAATAAAAAAAGACTCCGAGACAATGTCCTTAGTAATATAAACTATATCTAACATTGATTAATGTTTGGCGGGGTTGTTATCCCTAAAATCGACATCGATATATAAACCTTGTAGAACAAATATATCAGTATACAAATTACCTGCATGTCCGTTGTTTCAAGTATGATGTTGAAAAAAAAACTAAAAAAATATTTCTGATGGGAACGTAGAGAAATATAATAATTTCAGAGAATATTTTTGTATAATTTTTATTTGTATGTATGCTGTCAAGGCAACTACAAGAGAAATTATGTTAATGTATCCAGGGAACTGAATTCATTTACCAGATTTTGCAGTAACGGGCAGAACCTATATATATATATATAGTATATAGGCGGTATGAAAAATTACCTATTTACAATTAAGCGGAAATTGCTATTATCTAGGTTTCAGTTCAGTGAATTCATACATCAATGTCACTCTGTAACAAGAGACTGAGGAGTCTTAACGATTTATTTTAATCCCAAGTTCGCTAGAGTAAAACCTATTTTACGTCAGGTCTGCAGACTTTTGCCACGTTTTATTAACTTGGTACAGGATAAATTATACGTTTACTGACGGAGAGTAGAAGAGAACCAGTTTCAGTTGCTAAAATTTCATGTATGGTTGCTCAGGCGCTCTGAATCCATCCGCCAGACCATTTTGGTGGACGTTAAACCCTTCCTTCTTTAATTGAGTACTAGTAATTACCCGTGCTACGCACGGTTTGGGGCGAAAAGGACAATCCGTACGATGGTATGGGAATTCCACCGGAGATACGGAAAATCACACAGCTGATGACGAAAAAACTTGCTAAAACTTGCATAACTGGGAAACTGTTTATACGGTCCGATTGCCGAAACTGCAAGTATAAAAGGCGATGCGCCTCGAAACACTCGTTCACAAGATCGAGTTCGGCTCTCGAATGGCATGGCTGGGTCTCTGCTACCGGGATCGGTGGAGGGAATGTGGGTTGCTTCTGCCTGAGGCTGTGGAGGCTGTAGCTTTCCTAAAAGGTCACCGGGTCGGGAGGTACGGTGGCGGCCTCTCGCAGCTCTCTGCTTGGCTTGGTGTGGCATCACTTCTGTTGGCTCAGAGAACGTGCTTAAGGAGCGCACAGGGCTGAGGTCTTGACCAAATGGATGAATGGAAAATCACACAAATCGCGTTACGCTATCAATATATAAAAAATTGTATGTATGGAGTTGTGGATAAAAATTTTTACGGAACAGCTTTCGGAATATGTTTCGTAACAGCAGCACAGTCGCGAACGATCGCACCAAGCCAGTGCCTAACATGTCGTCGGGTTCTTTGACAATAGACACCTAAACATGTACCATGATAAATGAGAAACTGATCAGCAATATCGCATACAAATACAATAAAGAAAGTCCAGGAAATAGACCTTAGAAGTACATGCAAATATAACAGTTTCATTCATGAAAATAGTAAATATAATTGCAATGACTTATTCGCAATCAGCATACATACTGAATGAAAGATAAAAAAAAGTCTTTAAAAACAAGAGTATTACACAAACATTATTGAAATGAGATGGCACATGCATGCAAAGAAACAAAAACCCAGTACAAACGTATTATATTAACATTTTTACCGGAACTTTACATTTGTTACTGCAGTAATTAGACACAATTTTGTTTTTTAAAACATTTTAAGTCAATATTATGTGTTTATAAATTTGGTGGTGCCACTCCACACGTGTACATAACACGCGTACTGTGCCAGCCACGACGTTAATTTGATTAACATTTTCTTTACATCTGCTACATAGTAGGCCTACATGTGTTGGTGAATATTTGTCAAGGACCTAAATCGCACGCAAAGCCCTGGACATCGTGCGACCAAGTGCATGCGACTGTATAAAATGTTAAGAAAACAAATTGCTTAGTGGGGGAAATTTTGGGCCGATCCGTGATTCGAACCCATGTCGGTGGCGCACATGTCCGGCGTTCCAACCGCTTCGCCAGAAAAACATGCTTCACTGGCGAGACAGTTCGGTCCGCTTTTATGTCACCCTGTAACAAAAACCAAAAAAAAATGAAAGGTATGGTTCTCAGGCACCGCCCGCGTCAATAATACACCCCCCCCCCCCCGCCCCACCGCAATTAAAAAATTTAGTTTGATTTTTATCTTTCAAGAAGATAAAATAATACCATTTTGATCAGATTTCCTTTGTTATATAGTGCTTTTGTGTGTTTAGCAAACAATTCTGTTATTTTCATGTTTTTTCACTGATCATATGAAATTTTTATCTAAACATACAAAACAAAGGTAAAATATCGCCCGGCCCCACAGGTTTCTGATTATAGAGTGCCTGAGAACCATACCTTTTTTTTTTGTCTATCCATTACGATTTCAAGTGACCCGGTAGATGTGCACTCAAGCATATCAGGTCATGAGGAGGGCTCCTGCAAACTATTCTTTAAAAGATCCCCCCTCTGAAAAGGGATCGCCGATGTGGATTATTTCGGGTCGGTTACCGCAAAATGTAAGAAAACCCCAGATATAGGACCCCCGGACTAAAACTCTGTCCTGCCATCACATACTATATGGCCTTTGTGTTACCAGGCCCGAAGACATAACGTAAAGAGGCGCACGTAATTATGCACGTAATACGCAAATGTTGCATATAAAAGTGAGTGGAATCTCTTCGGACAAACCCGGATCATATGTATGTCGAAAATCAGGGCAATCCATACGGCGGTGTCAGAGGAGATACGGAAAATTACAAAATCACCTTACGCTATTAATATATAGATTTTGTACTCCTACAGAGTTCCATTAGTTTGCGGCTTACATGGCAAGGCGAAAAAAAAGATTATCTTTGCCGTCAAAAGAGTCTGACAGTGAAACACGACTGTTGGGTGAAGTCTTCCAATAAAACTTTCAGAGGGCTCATCATACGTAGAGGTCAACCCTGAAATTTAAATATGGTCTGAATAGGATACGTGTCAAGGCCTCAACATTCGGTAATCCTTTTTATATAACGACTAGTTTTCTTTTAGTATTTTGGTCTTATTTCATTTCCTCTTGCTCTTTCATCGATTAACGTTTTCTAATTAGCGGATTTCATTGAAGCAAGACCTGAAAAAGACTGAATAGAAAACATGCCGGGTAATCAAGCAAAGGTTAATGAGTGCAAGTTGACCTGTTGTCCTAAATTTTATATATCCCTTTTGTCTTAAGGGGACGACAAAAGAAGAAACACCGTCTTTCAAGAATCCGTTTTTCGGAACGACCCCTTTTGAACCAGAAGCATTCTATGAAATTAGTCCCGATTGTGGTGCAATGTTTGTGTTCGCTATATTTTATCTAATCCCATTATAAGTGATCAAAGGAAACATTTACTGAATGCCACTGGCACTTCAATCATGAAAGTTCCAAGTAAGTAGATCTATTACTTTTATTCAGGGAATCTTATTGCACAATTATCAATTTCTGACAAGAAAGCTGTGTTTTAATTCCATTACTCTTTCTTTTATGTCAATCAATTATGGGAGCACTAAGTCCAACAATCCACCGATTGCAACCAGGTTTGGATTCAATGACGGTAATGTCGGCACCTTGTTTCTGTTTCCCGTCATAGTTCATCCAAAGCCAATAATGTGACAGATAAAAATGGTCCGAAGGCCACAATAACTTTTCTCCGCTTTGATCGATGCATATTTGTCCACGAGTTTAATTAGCTAATTCTACACCTGTGAGTCAGACGAGAGGAGGTGGTAGGCTTGGTTTACTCATAAAAACAGTAATAGTCTAATTGATATTCTTCGCGCAGAAGACATCATGGTGTAAGAATTTAATTGGACCCCTTATAAATATTTCTTCTAGGTGTCACAGTAGTCTCATCATTTTGACATATACCCAATGACATCCGTGCTGAGCATGGAATATTGCAGCATTGAAATAAATGGCTTAAAAGATTTTGTAATAATCGACTCTCTATAGGGCTGTCTCAGAAATGGAGGTCTTCTTGTTTATGCTAGGTTCAAGGAGCATAAATTGTCAGCTGGTCCTTTAATTTTACAAAATTATTTATACGTTCACGTTTTCCATTCTTTGTATTATTATTATTATTATTTTTAGTATCTATATAATTAATACGCAGTTGGGTTTTCAACACAACCGTTTACTACTTTCCGCTCTGGTATGGACTTCAAAATTCGTCACACCAATCGTCGATTGGCTCTTCTCGGATAAGTTTGATTTTTTTCGCTGGATTATTTCCTATTCAACTGCATAATTAAATTTGTTTAATATTTCCCCATAGGCAACCCTATTTCTTTTGTGCTTTAAGGTCCTCCACGTCTGTCACTTTTTTTTCAGGAGGCGCCTCGGGGATTTCTTGCAGTTATAGCTCACCGACACGAGAGCATGTCCTACAAAAGTCGGGGTAGCTATAGTCCCCATTGATCCCCCAAATCCATTATAACTCCTCTGAAGAAATTTCACTCTGTCGAAAGGAAGTTAGGGTTTTAAATCCAAGCGCTAAACCCGTGATCACATGGTTCTGCTTTCAATATTGCGAGCGCTTCTTCGTCGAGTCAACACAAGGAGCTGACACAAGGCGCAGACACGATCGACCGCCATTTAATAAGTGTGCACGTTATCTGAGTGTGCAGTTAAATGTTGGTGTCTTTAAATTCATATTTTTCTTTCCTTAAAAAACAAAGGCTTTACTTGGAATCATAGAAAACAGTTTTTTAATAGGAAGCCAAATAACTTAGAATATATATTTTTGAATATATATTTTTGGGATCCAGAATCTCCATCGACTTGAAACATGAAAAGATATGACCAGTATATCTTTAACGCTTCAGTAACACTGGTTCACCAGGCAAGTGGCAGGACATATGAATACGAATAGGTGGCGTTTACAAGGGGACAAAGGAATTATCCTTTGACATAATTGTATATAAGGAATTTATTATATTGATCCTGATTTCCTCTAAGATGTAACGGATTGTTTGTATAGCTTTTGCTACGCTCCCGAGGCAGTGGAAATCTTGCGCTTCTAAAGAAGCTACTGACTTTCCCGCTGCCTTGTTTGACCGTATATGATACACTCAGAGACCAGATTGTGATGTCTGTCTGCCGAAAAAACATTATGCGTATGATGTAACAAGCAGCCAACCAAATGCCGATTAACAAATACTCGACAGGCATCATGGCTCCGCCCAGAGCTGCGCTTCAGGCACCGCTTGATGTCAGTTTTATGGTTACTCTTAGTAAAGAACAGCTTGTCGATTATGACATGACGACTATGTTAGCGTAGCCATGTATCCGTTGTCAGCAAAACTGAAACCAGCCAGCGAGGTATGCACGGAGCCGATGTTGTTAAATTTCATTTGAATTACAGCCCACCGGCCGGGCATCCTATGTGCACAAGAACCTGTGCAAACCACGCGTCGGGTCATTCTCTCTGAGACTGTGGCCTGTTCAAACGGTTGCTGGGGCGATGAGCTGTCACTTAAAACGAGATGAACAACACTGGCTCTGTGTATTCCTCGCTTGGCTGCAACACGTCCTTATAAGTAAGTAGATTCCTTGTCGCATCAGAAGTGTGTCGCATATTGGGCATTGTTTACACGCACCACAAATATTTATGGAATCAGTTTGTGGTCTAGCACATACACAGTGGCTCTTTAACCCCTAAAAATTTTGCAAACAGCATTTTTAATTACTTTTTTTTTAAATACTATTTTAATTACTTTTAAACACTATTTATTAACCATGTGACCCTTTCAGCCAATCATAGAGGTCGTGTCTTTCAGCACCGGGTCTCAACTGATTGGACCAAAAAACAGTGCTCGCCTCCGGGGAAGCGATTCAGGAAACGAGGTCAAAACAAACTGCGCTTACGATATAGGAAAAAGGCCTAAAGGTAAAGCGCTGTGTATAAAGAGCGTAAGCTTTACCCTGGCCATGTACAAATTTTCATCAAAATCCGTACACACAAATTTAGTTAATTCGTTTAGAGAAAAAGCAACGAACCAAGGCTGCAGTTTAATTCTTGCCACACACTTAAACCGAAAGATGTAAACCTGCCTTTTACCTGGGAGCGTGTATTACTATTAAAACATGTTCTTCTGAGCCTGTCTTATTACATGTGCAGCTATACGTTGCATTTTCGCGTGCAAGATCCTTCAACGACATACATATGTGTAGCAGCATGCCTACGACTACCTTCAACTAAAAATATCTTTTTTCGTGGTGCCCTCTTCCATAAACTTTGCAAGAGTCTTATAACATACAGTCGTTATTTCCATAATAGCGTTCTCCTGCCAGCAATGATGATGTTGTACTCATGTTGGCTATCGCAAAAAAATTCTCACTCAAAATTCGTACACTCTATTTATACCTCACGCCCCTTTATAAAACGTAATCTTTGTGTTATTTATTGAAATTCTCTACTTATTTTGAAAAGAGGGGTTCCCTGAAAATTCAAGTATAAGAAATCTGTTTATCATGTAGGTGAATAATATGAAAAAAAAGAGTCCTGCGAGAAGCTCAGGAACAAAAATTAGACGGTCAGACCACATTTCAAAACTACTTTTCTTATAGAACCGTGGATTTTCAACGGGAACATCTTATTTTTATTATCATTGACACTATATATATATATATATATATATATATATATATATATATATATATATATATATATATATATATATTTATATAAATATATATATTAGCGCAAAAAAACCAGAATATACAGTAAGAAGTACAATTTCATGAAAAGTACAATAATAAAATTGTGTGAATAATAATTCAAAAGAAGTGACTTTAAAATGGGTGAGATTTTAAAAGCGAATAAATAGTCACTAAAGAACTGGCTCAGTATATAGAGTGTTTATACATTTATCCCCAAATATAACAACCCTGTCCATCGTTTTGCCAACAAACTCTTTTCCGCATGTAATTCAACCGAATACATGCATTATTTACTATGACTTTGCTAGTTACTACTAATTTCATTTAGCTATTTGCTTTTTATGTGATTTTTATCAGGAAAAAAAGATATACAATTTGTGAACCCAGCACTACGTTGGTCTGCTGATACATTATGGGAAAGGCCGCTAGGTTTCCTGTATGAAAAGGGTTCTTCTGAACCCTCTTATCTTCTGAAAACCCTTTTTTTTGTTCAGTAAAAGCGTGCTTGTCTGCTTATCTTTTACGAAAGTATTGGCTTCCGTAGTCTAGATGTAGAGCACGAGGATCAAGCCGGGAGATCATCAGTTCGAATCTCGAGGAGTGGTGAGATTTTGGTTCACCCAGGATGAGCGTTCTGAAGGCTTATTTAATGGAGGAGACAGTACCCTGAGATCATATTTCACTCGCACCAAGGACCCGCAGGTGCGGTACACAGAGCTTGATTGACGCGAGAATAATCATGTGTTTCGACCCAGTCACCAAGTCCGAAACCGTAATGGATTTCATCAGATCTACGTAGTACATTTTTAAGCCAGTTTTAAAAAAAAATGGAAAAAATTGGAAAAACTGTTAGCCATGGCCGTACCTAAATCCACTAAGGAATCTGCCATATATTCAGAGTTAAAGACAATCCGTTACCAAGAGGAAACTATAACAAATTTTACAAATATGGAAATGTTAATAGAAACAAAATGTTTGGAATGGGTGGTAATTTAAATTTGTGAATCAGAACCAATGGGGACAAATGATTTTAGTTTATAATTGGAATTAAAGTGATCTTAGTTCATAGTGATTATCAGTCTGTCCGTTTCCATAATAGACATTGTAAGAAACAAAGTGCGAAGAACTACGCAAAATCGCCATTGTTAGCGAAGTATCTGGTGTCCCACCTGGTGTTGTCTGGCAATGAGAATAATGCTGACTCAATATTTAGTTTCGCATCAATTAATTTCATCCAGGCACTTGAAGCGGTCTCTTTATGGATTTACAATTTCATCATTTCTCCTCGGATTTGTAAAACCAAAATCGTCTCATCAGTGTGAAAGTTCAAGAGTTTCACAGGTTAATAGATTACACGAGAAAGTACACAAAGTGCACCCACTCGCCTGGACCGTTATCAAAATTTTCGGTATACTAGGGGTTTGTTACTCTTCAAAACCTCCAGTACGGGCACCCATGGGGTTAAAGCGCAATTTGTACGATTGCCGTATGTAACTTAAGTATTGAAGATTTTTTTCTATAAATTTTCATCTATGTTTGTTGACGGCGCAACATCTTTTATCAAATCACCCAAGGTGTAATTGTCACGCCACTAAAGATGTGAACGACCGGGTTCTTTTAGCTGTCAAATCAACTGGCTGAAACTCATTTTCATACGTACACTTCAAATGATAAATAAGTAATGAGTAAAAAAAAACAAATAATAAAGAAAGAAGACACTTTTCTCTGGAGAGGCGCTTCATATATACAAGCACTGAAGATTACAAGCGTCCGCTAATAAACTCAGAAAAATCACTTTGTCTGTTAACCACACTACACAGAGTAGTCTCTTGTTTACACTTCTCCTGATCACATGACCATTGCGCACATCTGACATAGGAATGTTGCGCTGCTAGCCTCACCGTTTGCTCGCGCTCTTTACACAGTTTAATAAATCCACTTATATATACACAGAGCTCCAACCACCAATAGCTGGAGTATTGGTAAGCCTTTTGGGACAGTTTAAACAGCACTAATTAGCGCACAGACTATTATATCTGGACTCAGAATCAATATCTTTCACAGCGGATGTCTCCTGGAATCAGCCAGCTAAAGGTAGGGACTTGCATTTCCGGTAGGCGGCGCGACGCACGCATGTCACGCTGGTCAGCCATAAGGAATTGTGACCGTCGCCTTGCTCGCAGTACCTATTTGGCGCGGTATAGTAACTGTCTGGTTACTGTCAGAATGTGGTTTCATCTGCTGTCACCCGTCAGAATGACAGCTATTATTACGTAACCGCTCGGGTTTTGACAGTTCTGTGACGGGTCGTGTCGCGATCTCCGGGACGATTCACCTCGTGTATTTGACAGTGTCAGTGGACGAAAATAATAATAATAGCATTAATGCCATGGTTGATCGTGCGCGTCTTTGTTATTAGTTACTCTGTTACTAAAAGTAATTAGTTTATAGTATATATGACTGTTATTTTTATTTTACATTTATAACACTTTGTGTACATAAAACTTAGCAGATGTTAAAAAATTGTAAACTATCTCCACTGCTCCAGTTAAGTTGAAGCTTGGTTAATAAATATGATTCACACACTGAAAGATATTGTATTACCTGTATACTTAAATTAAATTATAAATTAAATTATCTGTATTTTATTTCAGGTACATCATGCCTGAGCAGGAGATGGGTACAGCCTGTTCAGCCTGTGGAATAACATACAACAATATGACATCCTCATTGTCAGTAAATGTATTTATTTATTTTTGTACTATGTTACACATATTTTTTTTTATATTCCGACATTCATTTATGAACATTTGAAAATCAGTATTAATATAATTATTCATCTATTTTCTTTATTTTTCCATCATACATATGGACATTTTTTATGTTTTATATAAGTTTTAAAACTAATGCAATCAAATGAAAACATGCAGTTAAAAGTTCACATGAAATGTATTTTATATGTAAATAAAATTATTCATGAAAAGTTCATTTTGTCCTTCCAAAAGTTCCAGGTCTTTAGTAAAGGGTACCGAATGTGCTTCCACGCAGCTGTTTCCAGAACATCTACAGATACGTTTTTAA
The DNA here is from genome assembly GCA_026874595.1 of Sipunculus nudus. Lineage (NCBI taxonomy): Eukaryota > Metazoa > Annelida > Sipuncula > Golfingiida > Sipunculidae > Sipunculus > Sipunculus nudus. The sequence goes on along the minus strand of CM049313.1, from coordinate 48,594,070 downwards.
ATTATATCTTATTTCACTTAACCAAACTAATGACTAAACTATAAACATGAACCCTTTGAAAGGCAAAAAAGATCTATTTTTTAGCTTTGGGTTGTGACTCGTGAACTGTGGTCGATAGTTTTACAGAGAACTCTGAATCAAGAATCGAATCAAGCACTCTGAATCAATTAAGGATCGAAAACTGAACTCCGATATAAGAATTGAACAATGGAAATGAGGAATCAAAAAACGAACCGTGCACTCTGAATAAAAAATCGAACCGTTCACTCTGAATCAAGAACTGAACCGTAAACAAGCGTCAAACCTGGAACACAAAATTAATATCGAATTGTGAGTTTTGAATCGATATTCGAATTGTGAACCAAGCAGTTCATATAGGCTTGTCCCCCCTGCACTCTCCATCTCCGTATCGAAGGTTCCCCTTCAAATGTGGATGCATTATATAACACGGTTACCGGTCTATGTGTTACCTGTTGTTTATATAAACAAGCCTTAACAAGACAGTTAGCTGGTCTATATTGGTCACCGATCCACTTAAAAGGTGAGTTTTGTAACGATCCTAACGGGAGTTAAATTTGAGTTACTTTGCGTTATCCCATGCATCACTAACACCTCATTCGTAGAAAAACAATGAAGGGCCTCGCTGCAGGCAGGAGAATGGCTACAAAACAATTGATGAAATGTCACAATAGGTCACTAGAGCAGGAGGTTTGGGGCGGAATAAGGCCTGTTAAAAGCATAAATGTACCAGCATAGGGGAATAAGGATATTGCGACTTGCCGTGATCAAATATCACGATAGTTGGATATCCTGTTCATTTGTCCTCGGGTGCGACCAGGCCACCTTATATACATAAACCATAAGTCTGTGTATTTATGGGACTGCATCCAAGTATGGTGGTCAAACAAAATTAAGAGCGTGAGATCAGGTACGTCCATCGAACTAGTGATCAGAGGTCGCGGCCTTTGTGTGCATACGCAGCTCTCAGAACCAGGATACGTCAACAAGTGGACAATCACACACCCGGCAAATGGTCGGGCTGATCAATATATCGCCTAAATGGAATACATGTAATTTGCCATGTCTTCATGTCTTGTCTTTGTTTGGGGCAGAGCAACCGGCAGCTGGCTTCAATGACGAAACGTCGCCTCTAAACCTGCAACGGTCGGCTCATTCGTGACCTCCGTGCACTTGGTGTGATGCGATTCGTAAAAAAAAAAACAAATTGTAAAAGCAAACCTGTAACTCAGATCATAGGTCAGCTTTTGAAAACTAGCTTTATTGAAGAAGAAGAAGAAAAAAAGAAAATTATCAAAGATTTTGGACTTGTGATGACAAAGGAAAACCCTACCAAAAGTGTCCCAAATATTGATATAGAAATTCACTCATCAACCTCTGCAAACATCCCCGAGACAGGTTTTAATGAACATCGATCTTTTTAACTTACTGTTTGTACTATATTTGCTGCGGAACGCTGAAGCCTCTTTTTCAGACAGTATACTGACATAACATAAATTCGTGTTTAAAATATAAAAAAATCTTGATTTGTTTCATTGAAAAAAAAATCTCAAATTCTATTAAAATTCCATTACGAGCCTGTGTAAGGTGAATACTAGTGTGACTGTACACTATTTGACGGTGATGGCATCTAGTCATTGTCACACAACTCTTCTTGGAAAAGCGAATTGATGGAATGGTATATAGTGTGCTTTACGCGAGGTCATTTCCTTGTTTCTTCATAAAACCTGAATAGGTTGACATAGCGCCTGTCCAATGCAAGAACGGGTAATATGAGAGTAAATACAATACATGAAAGTTTCTTAGATTTATCCTGTTCCCTAACTGCATGTTCATTGCAAAAAAATCGAAGATTTGCCAGACTGTATACAGGTTGATTTATTTTCCTGAAATTAAGAAATTTAATCCAAGAAAATTAGGTTGAAAATCAAGGGAGTGATTTTTTCCTCCGAGTTTGTATGTTTTTTTTTTGTCAATTTATATATTTTGTATATTACGCAATAACTAATGAACCGATTTGACAAAACGTTATGATGGGGACTGCAGCATTTAGTATTTGTTTGAATGGATAAGGGGGAAAAAGAAGTTAATAAAATTGCTTTGGTTATAGGCGGCTCATGCTGCACCTAGTGCTGCTCTAGGTTTTTATTAAATACTGGGAACACTACCATTGCTGTTCAGCCCTTTAAACCTTGTTTGTAGGTCATTCATATTTCGTCGCCACCTTGAGCTGGTTATAATACAAAGTCTGCAAGTATCTAGCATAGGATAATAAACTGTCGCCAAAGCTTGACAGTTCTGCTTCTTATTAGCCGGGGGCACATTGCTGCTTAGGCCATAAAAAGGAAATATATCGTTCTACAGACTCTGAGGAAATAAATATAAGATGCGAAAGAGTGAATCTTTAAGTGTTTTTAGTTATCGCTCAAGTCCAAATATAAGTGGATTTTGGCAAACTTATTAGAAATATTATAATCATTCACTTAAAAAATCTTGTATTGGTGCATATATAATCAAAACCAAAATTATTCTATTTTTCATACATTTACACGAATTATTCAAAGAAATCGAGGACCTTGTCCTTATTTAAAAAAAAGAATATCCAGAATTAAAAAAAAAACAGAGGGCCGAATGTCAAGAACAACTGATTTGTCTTTTATGTGGCCTGAGAGCCAACGAATCGAGTCAACGAGACACTGGGTCACCAGAGGTGCGTGAGTGTAGCTTCCCGTCAACGTTACAGCGCAGGTCAGGTATTAAATCGGTCCAGAGATTTATTTGTACATCTTATTCCACTTGATTGATTCCCCAGGTTTACCCCCATCGTTAGATATGTTGATCTTCCAGTCATGTCATCTCTTCTGGCGCCGGGACCAGAATCTGTAACGGCCCCGCCGTCTCTTTGACTGTCCTTGTATTTCGACCCGTGAATGAATTATCAGGCGATCTGGGAATCGAAGAAGAAATCCGACCGCTCTGTATTAATCTTAGTAAAGTGTAATTTCAGTTGAGTGCCTGGTGTATTTTACCATATATAGAGTATTGAGGGACTCATTATTACAACTTCTTACGCCCCTTAATCGATAGATTACTGGTTTTAAATTACACAAGCTTGGTTAATGATCGGGCAGGCTTTAGGCATAAAGATTATCATTTCATGATTCCCAATCTGTTATAATAAAAATATCACTATTTATACCGGTCATAATTCAGTGTGTTTACATCAATAATAAAAAAAATACCTCGTACCCATGGATACGCGGTAATGGTGGAAATAAAATATTGATATTTATGTATGTACGGCAAGAGATGTAGTATTTTTTATATATAATGAAAAATTACTGTGTATTCGTACTGAGCGATAATATATTGTTACGGAACCTTTTATAAACAGATCACGTATGCGAGATGAACACAAAATTTGTAATGGAGATAAAGAAAATCAGATTCTGTAACACTAGGCATCGTGAAATGTCTAGGGGAATGAATAAAGAAGTCAGTGGTTTTTTGTTAACAAATAACCATAATTTGTTCTTAAAACAACCCTAACATTACAATAAACTAAACCAATACAATTAAACAGTATAACAGCGGTATAACAACAAATCAATACAGTCACACAGTAAAATAAACAATGTGCACAGCACCTGGATACCACCACCGTCACGACGATAAGTTCTTTAAATGTATTCTCTTGGAGAATGACAGTCCAGTGTGAAGCTCTTGTAGCAATCCAGAAAGTAAACTGAAGTCCAAACAAGACTCGTCACAAAATCCAGGAAAAAGTCTGAAGAAAATGTATAACTGCCGCACTCATCGGATAAGGTCCCAGAAACTGACACACATGCTTCTGCGTCCGCTGGAATCTTCTCTGCTCTTTTTGTTTTTCGGGTCTAAAACACAGCCCCCTTATATAACTTTTCACCTCAAGCCGGGAAGCTTCTATTTCTCGAACATTCGAAGAACCTAACACAAAACACGGTAAACACGCGTTCAGGAATCATCTAGAAAAACGTCGCTGTGTCTCTACACACCAGGGTCCACACGTGACCTCAGCCAGGCGAGAAAGCCCAAGGCTAGCATGACAACGAGAGTTCAACCAGTACGGACCAAACTGAGAATGTAACAAACGGCCTGGCGAGGGTGTCACAACACGAGTTACGCCCGTGTCACACAATAAAAAGAGCATCTCTACAATGTATATCATTAGATTATGGTTTCGCACATCATGTTCTTTTCATAGATGTTTAAGCTTCGATTCAGTTACATTGATTAATGTTTTCCTGATTATGATATGCCAGAATTCATGCATGCAGATTAAAATACAGAGTAAACATTAGATCTTCAATATGGCTGTTTTTAAAGCTAAAATTTTTTGGGACAATATTAATCCTAGGTCACTGATTTGCAACTGTATTTACTTTTGCCTTGTCCTTATTCCATAGGCTGTCCCTGTTTAAGCAGGATCTCGAATATTGCTAATTTGATAAAACTGACCTTTAAGCATATTAGTCATAGGTGACAGATTTGCACCTGATGTTCCTTTTTCACCTAACCCTTGTTTCCAAGGTCGAACGTGTATACACCCATTTTTTTTGCAAGTCAATTAATAATAAGCCTAATAGTCTCAGGTAATAGATTTATTGAATTAACATATATGGTTTCGCACATCATGTTCTTTTCATAAATGTTTAAGCTGCGATGCAATTACATTGATTAATGTTTTCCTGATTATAATATGCCAGGTTGCATTCATGCAGATTAAAATACAGAGTAAACATAAAATCAAAGTTCGTGCATCTATGGAAGCAGCGTCAGATGGCGTTACCAAAAATACATTGTCGGTCCGTGTTACAGTGTCGATGATCATGTCTCTCGCATAAATTGATAGCAATAGTTTGCAACTTAGTTAGCCATAAACATACACAACATGAACACTGAAGAGTGATCTATTTTAAATATATATTTAAAATACTGCCAATGTAGTAACAGTATAGTACGCAAACTAGTAAAATATTGGAGCGTTTTATTACCGTTATCTTTCCATTTTACGTATTAAAAACAATCTCTGATTTTATTTTAAATTTTGTTTTAAAACATAATTACATAACGGTTGAAGTCATCATCTGGCATATGTTCTCCTGTCGCAATGGATGCTGACTCCCCAACATTCAAATAATCTGGTTTCACTGTCCTTGATAATATAAAGCGGGGTAAGATTTAAAAATCATTTGTCTATTTCCATTATCATTAAACTAATAAAATAGGCATTGTATATATCACTGATCACTGTATTTGGTTGAATAATTATATGCAAAATACCATGTAAAAGATTTTCATGTAAATGAACCATTATCATAATTTCATGGATATTACGGGTAATCATAAGGTTGTGATGGTAATTGAATATGTCGCCCACGGAACACACGTATAATTTTTAATTTATATTTAAAAAATAATGCTGACTCTTCATTTTTCAATATTTAGTTTGCAGAGATTCCGCTTTGAATTGTCTCACCAGATGAACTTCAGTTGGACATTCCAGACTTCCATCCCAAGAGCTTCCTTCTTTCCTCCCACAGTTCAGCTTTCTGCTTTGTGTTCCAAATTTTTCTGTCTTAAGGTCATTTGATATTGTTATTAGAAATCTAACCCCGTCCCTGGGAATTTTGCTGAGTCAATAGGATTCACGTCTGGCTGCGTCTATTTATCTTGAAAGCGGGGACAAAAGAGAGCGAGAGCCCAGGTGTGCTGGCTCAGAACGTCTGGGAACTGACGTTTAGTTATTATAAATTGGCCAAGAAATAGATTTGTGCCCACGACCTACGTTACATACATTGTATTGACCTTTGGTAAGAAGTTTCTAACCTACTCAAAACGTTTGGTGAATTTCAATCACACGCGGGATTTTATTCCAAGGAGAACTAGCAGAAATTCCTATAATATGAAATTGTCTTCCGTTAATCTTAAAGTATTAGTCTCATATTTTACTAAGATAAACAATTTTGGTTTTTATAAAGATTGACTGTCGGCCTTATTGTTGATATTCGCTTGAGTGATCACTAGAAAATTTTGTTGAAGGTCGCAGTCGAGAGATAACAGGGAAATGGCCACGGAATGTACGATCCTGGAATAAGGCACGGTAATAAATAATTGTCAGGTAAAAAATTGTCACCTGAAAATAAGTAACCCAGAGGTAGTTTTTGAAAATCAGCCGTATTGGCGATCTAGCAAAAACAGGGGCAGAAAAAAAAGATGAAAAGATTATGCCGGCTAGATATGTCTACATAAAAAGTTTAACCATAATATTAAAATAGCAATAACAAATACAATGTTAATTTACTAAATAATTTTAAACATCGACGATCAATTATTTACAAAAAATTGTATATGCAATTGCCGAACAATAGCAGGGAGCCTCCGTTCCCTCCCCTACAGTAACCATCAACTCCCGATCTTAAACGCTCTATCCGCAAGTGGGCAGTAAAAGGATGATTCAGATAGGCTATGTACGCGTGTAAATTAAATAATTCTTTTGCCTGAGACTATTAGGCTTATTATAAAATGATTTGCAAAAAAAAAATGGGTGTATACAATGGGGAGCATTCAATCCAGGCAGCCTTGATTAGGCACCAGAAGATTTTTCCGTGCCTACCCCTAATGCCAATTGTATTGGCCAGTACAGATTTACTCGTGGATAGTAGTTGGCACAGTTGTAATTATGACTTTGGTCACGACTTGGTCAAAACGGGACTCGAACCCACAACCTTTAGATCTCTGCTCCCTAACCATTACAATACTAACAACAACGTTGATACAGAGAGTCAATGGCGTTTTCTGAAAGAAGAGGAAACATATGATATAATATTTCAAAAGCATTTCATTTGTTTTCAGAATTCTGAACATACGCAAGTATTATTAGCTGCAATGTTTTCTGTGTTTTCTATAATTTAAAATCATACGACTAATTTGGTCTGCACTGAGCAGTACCAGTTTATAAAGTGGTCTGTTTTAAACGTTGATTCATCCATTTTGTCAGAGCCATCAATAATCACTACTGATTAGTGTATTATTTTAAATGTATACTAATAATAAAAGTTACCGATAATAATAACAATTTGGACAGATCTAATTACCTGACATGACGCACCATGGGCTTTTAAGATTCTTCAAAAACCTCGTCAAGACCCTTTCATAAAAAATCCAGACAAGATTACATTTTTCTTGAGTTTTTCTTGGTGGACGTTACTATAAGCGAAACGTCTGGTATCCACGTCAATAGCTTCTATACGGTTCACAAATTAAACCGTCGGTTATATTGGTGCTGGTATCGTTACGTGGGAAGTCCTATTAACTCGTGCATGACTCTGTCACGAACTGGCGAAGTGATGTTTACCCAAAATGGATTGGGACCACACGCAGAGCTGGCGAGCAGTGGGCAAAGAACAGGGATGCAACGACCAGGCCGGACGATCTTTAAATTCAACACATATATCATGATTAAACTTCGGCCTGATCAAGTATATATCATTCCTTTCAGTCTGATACCGCGCCGTTACGGTATATAATAATTATGAAATGTGGTTAATGAAATATTATAATCCCTGTCATACATTAATTTGTATGAATGTATGAATTTGGAAAACATCCCTTACGAAAAGAAAAATTGGCGACTGTAGACCTCCAGTTTGTTATTCCCTTATATGCCATATTTAGTGCCCTAATGTTCCGACCATTTTGCACAGGACTAATTTTGTTCACAAAAGCAGCGAACCAAAGCAATTAACTTGGTTAAAGTCAATGGTGAGTTGTCGTTATGTGACATCCACTTTTTTATTTGTTTAACTTACACAAGATCACAGGGGGATTAATAGAGGGGAAATGGGGGGGGGGGATTGTATCCCCCCCCCCACTTTTAAGCAAGGGGAGACGGTCAATGTTGTTATACCCCTAATATTTAAAAATTATATTTATTTAATAAATAAAATTTTTATAAATGATGTTTTCAATAAGTAGAATAATGGATTTGGATCCATTTCTGAGTTTAATAATATATATATATATATATATATATATATATATATTTATATATATATATATGCCAGATTTGATTACCCTCCCACACCTGCGAGTCTCCCCCCCCCCCCCCCACTTTCGGAGACAAATTGACGCAGGATGATATTCCACACGTGTATATCTTGAGTGCAATACGAACCTAATTTCATCACCTGACACTTTCAATGACAAATATAAAAAAGAAGATTGATACGCCGCGTTATTCGATAGTTTCCTGAGGATGGCGCGCTAAATTGAGTTTTGATGACAGTCAGCAAAGTAGAATCTGACGCATGTATCCGTCTCAAGGCATCAATCGATTTTAAAAACGAAAAGCACAACGTAAAAATACACACGGGAAGGGTTTGCCGATGGCAGATTTTATTCCTGTTTCTAGGTAACCTGATAACCTGAAAAATGTTGCCAAATATAATATAAGCGTCCTTGCTAGTTCCTAAGCGCCTGTATCTTGAAACTTTTCTGAGTGGAGATGGGGCCGGAATTATACCAGACGTTCGGATCACAACAAAAAATAAAACAATTTTCAAGGATTTGCAAATGTCTTCTGTAAAATTGTACAGTCCCCAGAAAAGTTGCTTTCGTTTAGTTCTCGGAGAAAGCTCCCCGAATATATGAGTCGTGTTCAGTTATTAGGTCCTCGGCTCTCAGCCTGGCGTGACTTTCTGTTCGGTCGCGCCAGCTAATCGGATAAAAAACAGAGGACAACTCGACCTTGCTTGAATATTTGACTCCTACATTAGCTTGTTAGTAAGGCATCAGGACAGTTCATGTGCACATAGCTCCTCAACTCGCCTTCGGAGTTGATTGTGTAACCGTTGATCTATGAGTAAGCCAGGGTTGTTCCTATGAGATCGTATGAGGGAAGTGATGCCTCTCAAAAATATTTGGAAAAAGACGTTGGAGGGAAAGAGAGAGTCAGTTTGTGTTTTAATTTGAACATTAAAGACACAACTTGGAATTAGTCATGTTCATATAATCAATGAAATATATATAATCCTACACGAGATCACCAACAAAAGACAATCCCAATCTTCCTGTCCTAATTTCCAAATAATTTAAAATTTGGCATTAGAACAAACGGGAACTGACAAAGCCCATTAAAAAGGAAGCCACTTCTACCTGCTGCCCGCCTATGTATAACTGCCAAAACCCACATTTGGGCTTTCATTCAAAAGTATAATGTCTAACAACATACCGTACTCAGAGCATTTTAATTTTTACACAAAATTAGCCATAAGTGACAGATTTGCATCTAATTTGCATTTTAAATCTTACTTAAATTGCAAGATCGTACATTCCATAGCTATATCATTCTGCATTATTGCTCACCTCTGTCCCTTTTTCCGTTGGATCTCTACCATGGGTGATTTTCATGAACAGACCTTGCAGTACAATATAAGTCAGAGGAGACAGACCTGCATACGATATTTATTTTTTACCTTGATCTTATTTCAAGGTCGTACACCCAATAGCTATTTTCCCATTTTTGCTCGGTTCTGCGCGCCCCCATCCCCCCTCCCGTGCGATCTGGGGGTTGAGGCGCGGTTGTCCCCTAACATAAAATAGTATTATCGTATAATAATAGTATACCCACCAACACCCCTTATTTGCAAGTTGTATGTCTTAATTATGTAAAATACGAAAATGTAGCTATTAACAAAATTTTAAATCATCTATACGTAGGGAGGGGGCCCGCATTTCCAATCCGTCTTCAGCTTTGGTTTCTGGTACAATAGGTACGATTGTTCATCCGTATATTCAAAATAAATTTTAACGCACGGCCGGGACCCTACTTTCGTATTTCTGGTATAAATCTATTTTTATTTAAATAAAAAAGAAGCCCTCACTAGACGCAAATGACTTAAAGAACTAACGCCCTAGGTCAAATTTAGCATTTCTTTCCAAGTTACTGGAGAGAGTGGTTGCTAAGCAACTCAACAAACATATTGTTCAAAATCACTTAGCAGAACCCAAACAATCGGTCCACCGAATAGGTCATAGCATAGAGTCTACACTAAGGAGTATTTTTACAGGTGCCCGGTGCCCCATTTTATTGTGTGTAGCGGTCTAACAGATGATTGTTTTATTGTGCACACGGATGTTTCATGTGTTGTTGGCGTTTGGTTTGTGTGCCCCGTGTAGCTCGTGTTGTAGCGGCCTCGCCTGGCCGGATGTTGCAGGCTCGGTTGAATCCGCATTGGTTGAATCCTAGACACACAGCGTTCTTTGTTCTAGTATGTTCTTTGAATGTGTGTACTGTTTTAGATTCTTTAGATTGTTCGAGAAATGGAAAATTCTCGGCTTGAGGTGAAAAGTTTCATAAAGAGACTGTGTTTTAAAGCCGGGAGAGTGGTGAGAGAATATCCCAGCGGACACAGAAGCGTGTATGTCAGTTTGTGGGACATATTCCGATAAGTGCGGCAATTATAGATTTTCTTCAGATTTTCTTCTAGATTTGTGACGAATCATATTTGGACTTCAGTTTATTTTCGGGATTGTTACAAGAACTTTCCATTGGACTCTTATTCTCCGAGAGAATTAGTGTGAACTGTTCGTCCGGCTTATTCATTTCAAAAGATTTATCGCTGTGACAGTGATGTAAAATAAACCTGTGCAGTTTTTCGTCCCGGAGTACACGGATTAAAAATGGTCCGTATCACTCCTTGTTGGCATCGTGAACCTCCCTGTAGCCAACGCCTACATCCGGGAGTTTCCGTGTTGCCACCGGGAGCTCCGTATTAAGACCGGTATCTCCAAACCATGCTCCGGAATGATCCGTGTTGCAATCCGTGAATGTGTGAAAGCCCTATAAACAAAATCGCGCCGCTGTCCCCAGAACACGACGGATCATAGTCCGGAATGATACATGTACATCATAGTTTTCAGTATTTTCTATTTAAGTATTAATATAAATTATTGACTCAGCTATGATATTTATGTGTATTACACTGTGTTTTAAGCGTTTTAGAGCCGCAATGTGGTTTTGTGCTATATAAAAAAAAATAAATTATTATTATTATTATTATTATTATTATTATTATTATTATTATTATTATTATTTTTATTATTTTTAAAGTTTATATTTGTCCTTGAGTGTAAGTGCATGAACCACTGACAAATATAGTAGTGCATCTCAACAGTCTACCAATCAACCTGAAATATCATACGGAAAAGGGTTTTGAGATCAACGCTGTTTCGGCCACTATTCCAGTAGCTGCCTCCATACAAATTATACTAGGCGTAACCCCCTTTTCCTATGAGACATGAATGAGGGCAATTACTGTTAAACGCAGTATCGCCATCATCTCTCGTGGACGCATTAATTCGGACAGATCAGCCTTACCTTCAATATAAATTTCAATTCATGTTTCCGAAATTAATAATTATAGAAGCATAAACATTATTGCTTGGTTGGCAACAATAACTAGTTGATTTGTATATGCAACCGTTATATTACAAGACAAATTGCCAGATTAAAATGGCGTACAAAAAGCATGCAGCAAACCAAGTCTGTCCTTTCAAACCAAATCATTTAATTAAATTGGCAGTTGCTATTCAGAACACATGCATTGATAAACTTGTTGCTGCAGTATACAACAGCAGAAGACACAGAGATCGATCTGCATTGACACGTTGAGAAGTGATCAAAGAGTAGAAGTAAATGTTGCAAACTGCTTTTGATTTGATAGGACGTGTACGCGATCTTTATATACATTTATTAATCACTTCGGCTCAGGACTGTTGACAAACGCACAATATGGGTTATAAATATTTTTTATAAGGTGATTTAGTTGTAATGACGTGATTCACTTTGATGCTGAAATAAGAGTTTTTGATTCTGAATTAATAATTTTAAGGAAGATGCTTAAAAACAAGTTACCACATCATTCATGAACTTAATAACTGTATATTTAACTTTTATTTTAACATTTATTACTAAATAACGACACATTCATTATTGCATGTTTCTTTGTCTCTATAATATTTTGTGCCAGATCTTTGGAAAAGTCGTTGGAAATCATGTTTTCTATTTCAAATGTTCAATTACGACACTGGCAGTGTGGCGTAATGTTCCTTGTTGCTCGGCTTTACTGATTTAGTTGTACCATATCCTTCATCGTTAGACTCATGGTGACAGCTAAATTACTGGAAGTAGAACTTTGATGTTTAACAATTGATTGACATTTGAGTCTGAGTAAGGCAAACTATTGAGTCGACGAACGACTGATTTAATGGTGACAGCCTGTCCCCTCTGCTGCGTACCTGCGTCTTAATAATCAACTCACCGCACATAACATCCAGTTTGACATAGCTACCTGCAGTTTGTTTATTTAGTCTGTTCTTTGCTTTATAATATCAGCTACCTAGTACATTAAACCGAATTAATGTTTGACGGAATATTTAAACGATACTTTTATTGTGATTTAGCAACAAGTCTTCAGTGTCATAAATAAATCAATATTACAATTGACAGTGGTACTAAACTGTTGCCACTCAAAGCCCCTACAAATACGAATCAAAATGTTCGTTTTTAAAGAAGATAAATCTAGTTTGGGTAAAGATTTACTACATACGAAGCTGTCACGAAACGTTTGAGTTTAAAAATTAACCCCGTCACCCAACCTCTTTGGGCCCTAGGGCTCAATGGGCCAGATAATGCACCGGTGTGGTATGTCTGTGTGGTTGACCCAATTTATCTGTTGTGTACACACACAGTAGCACCTCGGGATCAGGTACTTCATGGCCCATACAAATGTACTTAAAAACGACGAAAATGCCATTGAAAATGATTACATATTAAACAGAAGCAACTTATCCTGTTTCTACACCAAGGTATGGAAATAACGTTCACGGTGAACTGTGATGACTAATATTTCAGATACAATGTTTACTGGAGGATATGAACTAAATAAGATTAATGGGTACGTACGTGATTGGTAAAGCTGATTTTTATGAAACTATCAATTGATTCTTTAGTATTGAAGTGTGCCAGGAAGTGGTAAGTATGGCCTAAGGGGGCCACCTTCCATATATTCAAATGGATCATTTTAGGAGATTTCGCGAAGGATCTGTCGCAGCGCCATCTATCAGAAACATGCTATAATGTATCCAACGGGTGAACTCTCCGAATAATCCCTGTCGAGCAATAACAACACAAAAACGGGTGATACGCTCGTGTTGATAATCAATGCCCTTGCTTCCATGCGCTAAAATTTCCACAGATATTAATTCTGCAAAATTATTTTTGGTAGAGGTATACTAGAAAATGAAGTAAATTTGTGTTGTTCATTTGCACCATTTCAGGAACTGTTGCAAGTTGTGTATTCTTCAAACAAGCTGACGAAATGTAACGTGTCATGTCTCAGAATTTTTGTCAGAGTCTGAGTTCGAGGAAAACCAGTTTAAGTATGAGCATTTTGCGACAGTTCAATGGATACAACCCCTTGATGTCAAGGACATAATCAACTCAGATTACGGGCAGCAAAAGGCTCCCTAAATAATGAGCTGTGTCAGTTTCCATTTGATATCATGTAGATGTATTTATCAATGGAAAAGGTGAAAAGAAAACGAGGATGGCAGTTTTAAGTTGATCAAATGAAGGTTTTTCAATAATAATTAATTACTATGAACATGAACATGGGCAATAAATTAATCATTAATTTTTTAAATTACTAACCGTCTTTACGAACACATTCTCACTTCTCTTTCTCTTTAAAACAACGCAGGTATAAACGTTAATATATTATTTATAAGCCTCCCTCATCTTTTTACTGAAAGACTTTGTCAAAGGTTAAAGAACATATATACTACCAATCATAAATTTGGCCATCTGTGTTTTAGTTCCCAAACAATTTGGCTTCATCTCAAAATACTACCAGTTTGAATGTAATATGTTACCATTTGGTACTTTTGCATACTCTTAGAAAATAAAAAAAAGTCATATACAAGTCGAGCAGTGGTGGAATGAATAACAATCCAAATCAGAGGCCAAAAAAATGGCCGCTATCAATTGTTCATCTCCGTTATGGAGCAATTTGCAGTCAAAGAGGGAAATTGAGTGGCAAAGGGAACGGTAAAACAAGCAAATCTAAAGGAAGCAAATTATCTGTCTCGAGGAAACGACAACATCAAAACAAACAGAAGAGCGGCCGGACGGCTTCCGGAGGTAGCTTTACTGTTGTAATGAACTGGACTTCTTTTACTTCATGTGGTATCGCTCGTGACCTATGTGTGTAAGTATATTGGGTTTCCCGGAGTTTGATACTTGGTCAAGAAGAATCAATTCATCGCAGACAAGTCCTTTATTTTCGTATACAAAGCATAACAAACTGGACCACAAACGTCATGATACAGCAACGTTTACAGCCCGAGCAATACAGCGTGTATCAAACATACATACAAATCTAAATATTATTTTTATACCTGTGAATAAATTCATTATATATATATATATATATATATATGTATATATATAATCATCATAAGTGGAGTAATTTAACACCACAGTACTTGATCTTACAGTAGGAATGTGAAAGGAAGTACGACACACCTGGCCATGTGATTTGTCGATGCCCCTGACCTAAATCCCTGCTTAAAAAATAGTAAGATATAGAACGTAGTTACACTGTGAGAATCATTGGAGAGACAATATGAGATTGACAACATGAGACTGCAAATGTCAATTTGCTGCGCAAATGACGAAAGCATTAGTGTCCGTCTAAAAATAAATAATGGTTCTTGCGTGAAAAATGGCCTTGCATGCTTTTCACGTTTTAATCAAATTCCTATCCTCAACAATTAATATTTAATTGGTTTATTAATTCACAGATTCATACACATGCTTAAGAAGCAAAATTACCTCTTGCAGATTTTCTCCCGGATATATAATGAGAAGCACTGCCGAGTATTGTGTTAGCCTCAGTAATGGTTCAATTAGTTTCGTATTAAAGGCACTATCCTTAATTATGGAACCATTACTGGCTGAGAAATGCTATTGGAAATGGCCTTCTCGTTTTATCAACTGTCCCCCAAGGTGAGATGTTCTGGTGTCAGGAACTAAAACAAATCCACCCAGCACAGGAAGTGAACTGTAGCCACAACCTCTTTTTACTACCTCGTGAACCGGTATGTCTTTTCCATTGACAATTTTTCTGGCAATGAGAATCCTGTAAGAGAGGCGTTTTTCTTCTTTGACCGTTAGAATAAGAGATACAGAGATGTATCATAAAATTCAATGTTTCTTCAGCGGAAAAAAAAGTCATAAACCTTTTTAAAAAAATATATGTTGATGTTAGAGGAATCTTACAATGCATACGTACAGATTTTATGGATTTGTTTATGCAAATGCCCACACAATCTAAATTCCATGGTCCGTATAATTATTATATATATATAATTATTGTTATTCCACATCCCTGGTGAGATTTTTATATTCCAGAGAGAATTTATGTTACACACTGGTTTTTTGGTAAGTGCGCACCACAGTATGATAATGTTAAGGAATTATTTACCATGTGAGTAGTACTATTTCCCAGGTACAGACGGAGATCAATTACAAAGACAGCCAAGTGAGGAGCGGCAGAAATCGATAGAAAAGAGGAGGCAACATGGTTCATCCTGAGGCGAATCCACGTGAACACAACGGCATGGATGATACGGCAGGACGCGAAGAAATAATTCTACTGTAAAACACACTTTCCATCCCTCCCGGAATCATCCGATTCGCTCAGTTGTCTTTTGGTCTGTAACATAAGTAGGTCTGTTCTAATGCTCGGGCGACGTACATTGGGCGCTATAGCCCCGCACGCGTCGCTGAGCCGGCGCCGGATGGTCACTCTTCTTCCGCTACTGGGACTTCCGGTTCGCCCAACGTAAGTGGGCTGTACTTTGCGGTGCAGTGAAGGGCTCATTTCAGTAGGAAGTTTGGCAAGATCAAAAAGCTTTAAAAACACTTCCTCGATATTCACACCACGTTTCGCCGATGTTTCAATACATCCCGCGGTCCCGTGTAAGTTCTCCACATAATTCACAAGCTCCTCCGTTTCTACTTGTCGTTCCGACTCCTTATCGCACTTATTGGCGACGACTACCATGGGAATTTGCTGCTTACGGATGGCGCGAGGGGCCCCCGGGGGTGCTTGGCCTTTGCTTTCTATTATTTGATCGTGTAGTCGTTTTATTTCCTCGAAAGACTCCCGGTTGTCGATGCTGTATACAAGAATAAATAGGTTGCCTACAACAGAGATATAAAAGACCAAACATATGCTGTATATCGATAATATATGAATATATTAAGAACAGCTGGATATAAGAGCCATAATTAATTTATTTTTAGGTTTTAAACCTGGACAAAGAGTTATAAGAATGAATGAAACATTAATTCTGATAAACTTATTCAGCACTTTTATTTTTGCAAAAAAACTATAGATGCAGAAATTGATCATTGGCTGCAAATCAGTCGTTTGAACAAAATGACAAATATGTTAGTTAAAATTACTTAATTTCCTCTGTGGATCGGAAGTGTTTTCTTGAACCACATACACAGTTGTTTTATTGGCCCTGACGAATAGGATATAATAGCATGGTTTAATATGACCATTAAGGACAGGTCTTATTAGCCCCATTTACACACGTTTTTCTGGAGCGTTTAGCGCGCGCCAAGTACCCCAAACGTGCCACATTTCGAGGATTTTTGGTCTGGAGCGTTTTGACCACTGGTTTGAGTCGGTTCCAGATTCTAGCGCGCGCCAGACTCAGTCTGGCGCGGCCTACATTTGTTCTTTAAAGGTGTGTAAACAGAAGTGGAGCGCGCAACCTATACAGCGTGCTCCGAAAGACTCGGCTGTCATGTGACTAGGATTTAGCCATGCGCGCAAGGGGGAATCCAGTCTAGACCGCGCCAGATTGCAGTATTTATCTGAGTGTAAACGCAATGCAGATTCTAGGCCGGGCCAAGTGCAATGCGGCCTAACTTGACAGGGTAGCGCCCTTTACATGGTCACTTTGTCCGGCACAGTGTAAACGCAAGTTAAAATGTAGCCCACTCCACATTTTTCTGGACCGGTCTAGCGCGCCACATATTTCTAGTGTAAATAGGGCTATTATTCGGTCTATATTGCAGTCGCAGCGCGGCTGAGCTCCTGTGACATATTACTTGGAATTAACTGTATGGATGTAGAACCACAGCTTCAAAAGATTTGAACAATTTTCCCTATGGATAATGAGAGAGCAGTGCTGACAAGGCAACACCCAAGCATAGATAAATGAAGACTACTCCTAAATGATACTTTGAAATTATTTTAACATATATCTATTAATCTGAAACATGGCATTGTCGTTTTATACAAAGAAGAGTTAAGTCGTTTTATAACAGGAGTTTAATATTGTTAATTGTGATCAGGATTGAAAGAGTTAATATCACAGAACTGTTCGATAAAAAACATTAGCCCTATTTACACTAGAAAAAATTGGCGCACGTTAGACCGGTCCAGAAAAAATGTGGAGCTGGCTACATTTTATCTTGCGTTCACACTGTGCCGGAACAAGTGACCATGTAGAGCGCTCTACCCTGTTAAGTTAGGACGCATTTCACTTGGCCCGGCCTTGAATCTGCATTGCGTTTACACGCATATAACAACTGCAATGTCGCGCGGTCTAGATTGGAAACGCGCATGGATAAATCCCAGTCACTAGAAGCCGAGTCTATATAGATAGCGCGCTCCACTTCTGTTTACACACGTTCGTAAGCACAAATGTAGACCGCGCCAGACGCGTCTGGCGCGCGCGCGCTATAACGTAGAACCGACTCAAAACGGTTTCAAAATGTAGCGCGTTCCAGACCGAAAATCCTCGAAATCTGGCGCGCTTGGAGGACTTGGCGCGCGCTAAACGATGTAGAGCGCTCCAGAAGAACGTGTGTAAATGGGGCTATTTATCAGACTAAATCAAAAGGTAAAGTAGCAAGTAGATCATTTCTAGTTCAAAGTAATTTGCAATTATCCAAATGCACGACAGTCTTTCTTTTCCATGATTATGCTTTTCTTTGTAAGAAGGGGATGTTTATAGGGTTTAAGAGAGGTCTTTGTGAGAGGTTTGTAAGATTTTAATATGGGGAACGTCTTAGGCCCCTACAGTGCAAGACCGAAGAATTTTTCCAACATTTATTTTGATAGTCATAGCGGTCAGAGTTTGGCCTGATGTATAAATTTCGATGTTGACCTTATTTACAAGGTTATTAACATACATTTTATGACTATCTACGATCACCTAATCTACAATTGTATGCAACCACTGCTCAAGGGCGCGATGCTGTAAGACTGTTTCTGATTCCTACATTTAACAAGGACATGTCGAACATTGTTGAACAGGCTTAAAAGACTATGATAAAAATCTACGATTTGTTGCAATTCCCTTCGTTAGAATATCCAAGTTTCACAATTCGTGTGACGACACATTGCTCTGTGACGCGTCGCCAAGGAATGAAATTGACCACTAACTGTGACCCTGGATGTGGGTCCTGGCAAGTGTACTATTGTGTGCCCTGTTTAAGTATACTATGAACCTGCCTGTTGTGTATCGCCTCCGTATTAGCCTTCGGACAGCCGTATCTCACTTTTAACATTAATCTCATTACTCCCAATATCTACCCCATGGGTCCATATAACTTTAAAAAACATAGTTTTAATTAACCACAGGCGCTTGAATTGCTATTAGTGTAGATTTCGGGTAAATGTGTTACTTTTCTAGGTTATTTCCTAATAATTATTACTTATCAGGCATTTTCCTAGCGTTGTTCAAACTTTACGGGCCAATGTATAGCAAACGAGGACGCGCTTTCTGATTGGCTAATATGTTTGCTGATGGATCGAGTCTTCTGATGGTAACACCGCTGGCGTAACTACGGTTCAGCCAATCATGCACGTACTTCAAATTTAGTCCGAAACCGATGTGACATGGATGTCGGACCTAACGAAGGGAACCCCTTCTCTGCCTATCCAAATATTAAGTAAATAATATAGAGATGGACCATATAGTGTGAAAAAAGCTAGGGAAATGTCAGATAAGTAACAGTTAAAGGGAAATGACCCAGAAAAGTAACAAATTTAACATAAATCTACACTTACATCCATAGTAATAACAATTTCAAGCGCCTATGAATCAACGTATCCCAAATATCTGAATAGTTGTGTCCAAGGTATGGTAATGTTTATTTAAAGCAAAAAATAAAGTCCGTGACATTGAACTAGCGCCTAAAAGATATACCTAGTTAAAATAACACGCTCCGAAAGCAAAGTTGCAGCAGTGTCAATCTATTCACTTTTGCATAACTGAAACAAATGGCTGGCAATGTTTGAACATAGGCGAATACATCCTGTGCATCCATATTGATTTGATTGACGCTTCAAAGTAGCCAATTCTACACGGAACATTCAGTTACGCTCCTTTTGATCTCTACCATGAGGTAGTTTTTTTATATATATTAAATAACTTGGAAAGTCTTCCGCTTAATCTATAAAAATCCTACCTGTTAGTAAAGAAAGGCGTCTCATGGCTGGAAAGGGATGGTTCCCGGAAGTATCCAGGATGTCTAGACGGTGGGTTTCTCCCTTGATTCTATAAACTTTACAATGGAAATCCTCAATCGTAGGCGTGTAGTTTTCATCGAAGCGGTTATTCAGGAACCGTGACACAATAGAAGTCTTGCCGACCTTTGCTGACCCCAGA
This sequence comes from Sipunculus nudus, assembly GCA_026874595.1. NCBI lineage: Eukaryota > Metazoa > Annelida > Sipuncula > Golfingiida > Sipunculidae > Sipunculus > Sipunculus nudus. The sequence continues at coordinate 48,574,252 of CM049313.1, read as the reverse complement.
ATGACAAGCCGGTGACAATTTTGGGGCGGGGCGTACTCGGCCTCCATCATTAAAGGCTGGGGCCCCTGACGCTGGGACGGCGGGGAATGAGGGTTATTCATGGCGCACTGAAAATAAACAGAAAGTAGCACAATTAAAATGATCTTCTTGAGTAGTTCATGATTATAATTTTCCTGACCAAAGAATATCTGATTTGTTATACATGTATTTTACAAGATCGTATTTGCAAACTTCCATGCTGTTACAGATGTCTGTTTTAATATGAGCTGTTGATGTGTCTCTTTTATTGTGCGCTGTTGACATTCTGATTCGTGTTTGGCTCAAGCCCTAGGCATTGCTATGCTACAGCGTTCCTTGTTCTGGATGGTCGGGTGCGGCCCACCCTAACAAGTAGAAACACAGCGTTCTTTGTTGTAGAGGTTTCCTGTAACGTGTGTACTGTGTATCATGTTAGGTTCTTTAGATTGTTCGGGAAATGGAAAAGTTCTCGGCTTGAGGTGAAAAGTTATAAGTAAGGGGCGCTGTTTTAGAGCCGAGAGAGAGGAGAGATATATTCCAGCGGACACAGAAGAGAGAAAGTCAATTTGTGGACCTTTTCCTATAATTGTGGCAGTTATAGATCTTCGAATTTGTAACGGATTTTAATAAGTCTTCAGTTTGCCTTTGGGATCACTATCAGAACTTCACTTTTGGATTACAACAAATTGATTTAGTGAAGGAACTGGACTGTTATTCTCTGAGAACTGTTCATCTGGGTTGTACGTTATAAAGGACTTGTTGTCGCTGTGACAGTGTTGGTATCCAGGCACTGTACACTTTATTTATATACTTGTTTTGATTTACTGTTGCACTGTTGTTATACTGTGTAATTGTATTGCTTTAGTGTATTGTAATGTTAGGATTGTTTTGATAATAAATTATAATTATTTGTTCACAAAAAACCACTGACTTCTTTATTCATTCCCCTAGACATTTCACGCTCCCCAGTGTTACAGAATCTGATTTTTTTTTTATCTCCATTACGAAATTTATGTTCGTCACGACTACGTGATCTGATGATATTAGGTTCCGTAACAATGCATATAGTCACCTTAACTGTAAGATATTTGAATGATTCCTTTTGTTAAATCCAAAATGATAAAGTAAACAACGTGTGTAACGATGAGAGACCTGTCGGAGTCTTCGTGAAGTATCTGCACTCACATTACAAAGACATTTTGATGATCCAGCACGCTGCGCGAAACGGGCGTCTGCTAAGTTCAGGTCCAATGGGGCTAGCATTGCGGGTTTTGTTAAATGAAACCAAATGCATGCCATATACACCGACAGGAAGTTCGGCTTTAAGAAAAAAATACAGCGTTGCTAAATAATATTTGTTTAAATAAATTGTGTTAAGCAAATACAATATTTTTAATCGATATAACAGACCCGAACGCTCAGTGTTGGTCGTTGCTAACAGATGTCGCTGGTGAGTAGGAAAAAGTCTTGTTGATCCTTGAGTTTGAGACCAATCTATTGAATACAAAAAAGTAGTCAGAGACCATTTATGTCACTCCGCTTGGACCCTAATCAAATTGTGGCCAATGATGTAAAGGGAAATATCTGTCAGGGTAAACCAACTCCACGGTTGGATCAAGAATAAGCTTTACAGGGCAGAATCCAAACGGCCCCTAGTACAAATGAAAGCCTTGCCCTCGGCCGGAATAAATATTTAGCCCATGTCACAGTGGTAAAGAACCTTTGGGTTTTTTACGTTAACCCTCCGGAAAAAAAATGTATTTAAAATCCGTTTTTAGAATAACGTTGGTTACAGACAAACCGATTTGCCCATCCAGTATTTAACCAAGCAAGGAAGATTATATATATATATATATATATATATATATATATATATATATATATATATATATATAAGAGTATATCTGATAGGTGTAACCCGAAGGTGGTAACCAAGATGTATAAATTTCAATTCAGATTTCTTCAAATGAAAGATATCAAAACTCCTAACGGCCCTCCAGCGTTAATCGACACGCGTTGTTCAAAGGTTGTCGATTCACACATAAAAAAACAGCAATATTATGCTTGACAGGCAAAACCACACACATTGGAATCCTGTATTTCAATCATTTTAATTCTTTAGACATTTGTCCATGTTCATTTTGCAGCACCATGGCTGCCGCCTCTAGCATTTCAAATCAAACATTTATATAGACATCCTGACTTCCGGTGTCTATGAAATTCTTAGCACCTAAAGAAACCTGTTATATACGACCAGGATATCATTTATCTTTCCTATTCCATGTAATTCTTGCGAGGGTTTTCAATGAATATAAAAAAGTTCAAACGTGTGTATATTATAAACAACTGAAATGTAGAGAAATAATGAAAAAAAATGAACAATGATAATAGACACGTTTGGATTTCCATGCAAATGCCAGAGGGACTTCAAGTGCCCCATATTTAGAGATTTCTAATAATTTTAGAAAAAAAAGAATTCTTGTCTGCATGTAGCAAAAGAATTATATGAATAAAAAATACTTGTGGTGACATATATCATTCTTGATGAGAAAAAATGTCGTTTTAATATTAATAAGTAACTACACATATAGAACGTAACACTTAAAATGCTTGTTTCCTTAGGAATGCTTACAACAGTATATAACGTCTACACCAATATTAAAAAGCCAAACAAATTCTCTGGTATACATATGCGTTTCCTGAAACACGAGGTAGGCTAAAATAAAAATGTTTCTTCTAATTTTTTTATAATGCACTTCATGAACGAAGAACTGCGAGGAAATGAGATCTTCCACACTGCTAAAACCCATGAAACCACCCGGATCATGGCACTTGTACGATAATACCATTTACAGACATGGCCCGCTTATTGTCATGTCGATGGTGCATGCATTAATTATGATAATAACCGGGATGTGACATTATGCAGGCTTCAGCATCAATGTTTTTTTGAGTCATAGAAGAAGCGTTTTGTCCTAAATGATGTTAAATAAATCGTCAGTAAAAAGAAAACAGAAACGTTAATGAATATTTTGATTGCACAACCGCATATCAAATTACGTTTATGCGCACCTGACACTTTATTTCCTGTATTTCCTGTTTTGTGCCGCATGCCGCAATAGCTGACAAAAATCCGACTTGCCAACAGGAAGAGACGTAGCGTCTGGGTCATGAGGTCAAATGTCTGGAAATATACGGCACAGTTATACCGTTATGCGTAGGCATAAAATAAAACTATTTTACTAGATAATTATTTCCCCGACTATTGCGCCTTATTTTCTGGATAGGACTGTTCGGGGAGCGGAAAACATCATGCAATTGAAATTTTCTGAAGTTTCGCCGCGATTGAGGTTTTGGACCGGATATCTCCTCCAGTGCTCACAAAACCTCCAGGTTTTCGTGAAGCTTTAAAGGGGATTTCCAGTCGTAAGCAACGTTTAGAGTTTGCTTCATATCATCTCGGCGAAACGTCACCGAGGTGGAAAACACAGCCTTGCAAAGGCCAGGAGTTCATTATGTATGCCAAGTGATCTCAAACATCGCCCTTGTTAATGTACAAAGAAACGCAATGATCTGGATTACCGTGGTATCTTAAGACATTAATTAGCCAAGTGACGGGGGGCAACTTGCATGCCTAACTGCACTTGCCTGCCGCACAAAGGTTGGAGATGTGATCGTTTGAGACGCCTGACCTATTACAGGCTCTTGGCCTCATTGATCGCCGTTTCGGCGTCTGATGTGTTATTATCTGCGATCTGGTATCACTGCCAAGGGTTCCAACCATGACAATAAACGGGATTTTGACAATATTCCATGATATCAAACGGTCAGATTTACCATCGTTTATATAGGAAATGGTTTGGGATTTCATAATTTTGTGACAATAAACGGGATTTTCTATTAACCGATATGACACAAATTGGGCTAAACTGTATTTGGTAATAAATATTCCCTGCAAAATCGTACATTCTTTTTCTGAAGCTCTGTGGGTTGACGTCCCCATATACATATCATAAACACCATCCAGCGTTCTCTGTTTCCGTGTCGGGCACCATTAAAACGACCCCCCCCCTTCCCTCCAAACACACACACACATGGCGAAATATATAACACATTCTTATTGGTCACAAAGACGTCATGCAGGACTTAATCAGCAATTGTTATTGGCATTAGTGACCTTACTGACATCAGTCACGAGGCCTCCCATGTGGTCCATAATTGTGCCGTTAAATGATGTCATAAGACGTAACAACCTACACTGCTCCAGACAATGACCGCCAACAAAACGGTATATTAACAATGGGGGAGTGTCGCGCGCCGGATGGGGGGGGGAGGGGGGGGGGGACACTTATTCTGTCCTACAAAAGTCTTCACCACACAGAAATAGATTTCAACATTTATGAAAATTTGAAAACCAATGATTTAGTTGTTTGACTATAGTTTTTTTCCCAATGTTGTCCTAGATCAGCTGGACTTTTTTGCCCCGTTTATATTTTTATTAAAAGTTTCACATATACCCATAATAGAACACAGACTTAACGAGTTAGGGCCCAAGAATGGAGGGTTACATGTTTTCCTACTGATTATAATAATGGGCCAGGAACTGGAACATTTATATCAGATTAAGTACGTCTAAACCTGTCACCTGTACCATTGGCTTTCATGTTCCACAATACATTTCTGACACAATTACCGTTATATTATACTCATTAGTTTTATAAAGTAAATGATAAAGCCTGCATTTTTTATTATGGACGATAGAATCTACAGGAGCTTTGGAATATTACGTTTTGTAAATACCTGTTAGGGGGAGTTTATTAATAGAACTTTAAGAAGAGCATGCGCTCTGGACATATTATATATGTCTATTGTGTTCTGTAATTTGGACCAGGATTGCATTTCTCATAGAACAAGATTCCTGATAAAGACTGCGAAAGGAACTACGTCTTGAAGGAGAACGCGGTTTTTTTTCTTTCATTTTCCCGGATATGACGGACCCGAACACTCACTGTCATTGGTTGCTGTATGATGTTGCTATTGTGATTGAAACGGTGTGTTAACCCTCCATATAGAAGGAGTACATTTGTTGATCTCAGAAGTGGTCATATGGATGAGATAACGTCTTGTGAATACATATCACTGTGTAATTATGATAACCAGTGACATGATTGACGGGTCTACCTGGACTACTTGACTTGGGGGGAATGGACTTTATTGAGTCTGAGGAGCAGCGCATTAATATTTTCTGTCTGGTGACAGTGACAGGTATAATAGCTACAGATTGCCGGGATGTACGGAGAGAACTAGAACAGCATTGTAACGTCGATTTAGAGAATATAAATTTTATGTCAAGGGAAAGCTAAAGGATTAAAAAAGGGGAGGGCTCACATAGCGCCAAGAGGGAGAGGGTATGGGAGAGGACGGGTGTGGGAACATTTTTTAAAATGTAGGCTGTTTCGATGCAATCTGAGGAAGTTTCAGCGCCGTTTTTCCAGTGTGCAGCAGGTATTTTTCTATTTCTCAGAATTTTCGTAAAGGGGGGGGGGGCTTTCCCCCTCTTCCTAAATCTGTCATTTCAATGATCTAACTTTCTGCCTGTAACAGAGTGTGCTTTAACGATAAACACATTTTGGACAATACCCAACTCGGACTAGTGTAGTGGTTCCTATGGAGACATTCTTGAGGACACGTACGAAATCGAAATATTGCGTCATCTTCATATATGGCTGATGCGATACTGGTATATAAGAAAATATAACGGTTTTACATGTAAATAATAAGACTTAGGAAGGAGAGAGGTGGCGCTTATATATGTTAGGACATGTTATTTGTATTGGTAAGAAACGAATAAGAACCAGAGGCATAAATGATAATTACATGAACAATTATTCAAATGTCTATACAAATGCACGCCCATACGAGTACGAGTACGAGTCTTGATAATGGATTCGAGTATTTGGTTAGAATAATGTGGAATCGAGTACGCAAGTGCTACTTTTAGCATTTCTTTCGATACGATCATATCAGAAGCGGAACCCCCCCCCCCCCCCTCCATTTCCGGACGTGATGACATTTTTTTTAGGTTTTTTCATTATTCCTCCTTAGTCGGACCCTTCCTTTTCCTAAATCCTGGATCCACCCCTGCATATTTATAGCAGCAACAATTATTTTAATTTATAATGTGACTAGATACTGTTTATTATCGTATACATCATGAAACCGAATCTTGGTTTTATTTACACCCTTGACATTCCAATTTGTGGAAAACATGCACCGGCCGTCTGTTAAGCGTTTTCTTCGTGATGGGTGTGCCGCGTGGAAATCATGTGACAGACAAAGGGAGCTCTACAAAGAACCTTAATTGATCGTTCAATTATGAACCCTCAGTCGTACCCACTGGAGCCACGCCCCAGTGACTCAAGACGCGACAGTGGTATACACATGTAATATATGACATACATCACGTGTGATAACCGTATGGGAACAAATAACGAATTGCAAATGCATCACAATAGCATGATAAAATAACAGTTTCCATAAACACGCAGATCTCCGACGAGGCAAACTAGCGAAACTGTGATCCGCCCGGTTAAACGTCGCTGGTACCTCATGAGCAAACTGCTGAAATCTCGATGGAACCTCACAGACAGGATCGAAATTCTTAAGGATTTTTCTAGCCCTTGGCATATATAAACTGAAATCAAAAAGGCTCAATTTTAGCTATGTATTTTTGTCATATGATAATCTTCATCCTCATTTAATAGACAGTGCCACCAGCATGCCCCGGACCTATCCTTACAGAAACTGAAAACTAAACAGACAAAGGGGAAAACATAATTACATGCCTGCGGCACAGTGGTTACGACGTATTCTTATACTTAACGGGGGCTTTCTAACGTGCTCTGATGTTTAACGACAACAATGCATTGGATTATAGTCCACCGGGGCTGACCTGACTTTATTAACTTCAGGACTGTACATGTTATTAGTAATAAATGAGGACTTACTCTTAGTTTATGAGCATCAAACCACGGAGGTGAGCAACAGGATGCCATCGTTAATCCACAGGAAAACGATCCAGACGCCGAAGGCTACCAAACTAATTCCAGTCTTGCACCGAGACGGTGTGATCCGTCTCTCTCAGGTTCTCTTATTGAAGTGGTCACAGTTGTAAACAACCTTTAATAACCACCAATGAAGTGAATTGCGTGGCCGGCGCTCAGGGCTATTCCGCATGCATAAAAGTACGCGCGGACCCTCGAGACCAAGCGTTTCTGGAATCAACATGCTTGTCGCGCTCATATTCGAGGCATGTTGTTGCATACTAAAGCGCCAGTTTGTGTAGGAGCCTGCACCCACGTATACATGTGGACTTTTCCAGCCAAGATCCGTCTTGCAGCAGTCATTAATGTTAGCTGGTGAGTGAGATGCGTGGTCGCCGCCAGGTTCCTCCAACCGGTTCTCTTTACCTGACCACTACGATCAATAAGACAAACTGCACGGTCAGATCTAAGCAGTAGCTGTTAACCAGAATGGTTTCGGCGGGTGTTGCCACGAGATTAACGAGAACCATCTTCACATGATAAAGAACCTGGGAGATCGAAATTTGTTCTTGTCGGCTCTTTAATCAAGTAAAATTCGCACCGAATAGCACACAAATATCCATACTTACTCAAATGAGACTTCATCCTGTTAACGCCTTTGTAATGAACATGTAGATAGTCTGACGCGGTCAAAGATAGCGATATTTTTTATTTAAAAATCAAAAGAAAGCTTCTTTCAGTTCTGTATTTATTGAAATATCGGTGAAATCTGTTATTGGCCCGCTTGAGATCAAAGGAGATTCATTATGCACCTGTGACGGCTTATTGTCTCTGTAGTTCCTGTGTGAGCCTAGAGTTAATTAATGTATTGATCAACATAAGATTAAACGTACTGTGAGAACCCTGGAGCACAGGGCAATAAAGGACACTCAGAAGGTTAAGGTCATTGCATTTACAATTCAGAGTTCACTATAAAGCATTGTAGGTGTTGCTAATGGAACAACTCATGCACCACAAACAAGGCCGAGCCAGCCTTGTTTTCTGATAACTGTGTGAGCATGGTTCTATAAGCTTAATTTTACATTTAGGCCTGCTTTGAGTAGAGACAGCAGTCGTGCGGAAAACTGCACAACGAAGGTGGTCCATATTATCTCAAAGATAATTAGATATCGCTGTACACAGACGGCCATTTTACAAATTTACATTTATCGAAGCCATAAATATCTTCTCCATCCTGTTTCTCTCAGGAGCTATATCTGTCAGTTTCATTGCCGTTATTATTATAAGCAATCGGCGCTTAAATGTTAATTAATCATAGGCACTTGTCACCACATTTACACATATACAACAACGTTGTTAAAAGCACCTACGGATAGACGTAGTTCATGCAATTCTTATCACGAATAAAAAACTTAGATTATACTTGTAGTGTATATATATATATATACTTACCCACAAACACATATATATATATATATATATATATATATATATCATACGATAAAGGTTACAAAATGGGAAACATCTGGTGATATTTGTCCACAAGTGGCCTTTGAACAGTAAAATAAAAAATAATTAGTTCTACTCCTACATAACCTAGGGGAAATTAAGAATAAGTGAAATGTAAAAACAGGAAGCTCACAGGTAAAAAATCTGAAGGCATTATAGGTAATGATAACTAACAATTTAATCTAAAAGCAGTAGTTAACTCACACTGAGCAGAAGACCGAGTGTTAGGGAGAGTAAATCTTAAACTGAGATTGCTTTGCGATTGTACACACTATTCATGTATATGAAGCTCACAGTAGGGCAGATGAAGAGAAAACAAATATCTGAAACAATCACAGTTACTTAAATCCTTAGAGATTATAAACCATTGGAATTTTCATCCATGGAGCTCGACAGGCTGGATGCGTCTGATCTATTAGTTCAAATTCTCTTTCCTTTCTGGTTTCAACTTTAACGGTCAAAGTGGGCCAGGGAAACCGGTCTACGACTAGTACTTCTTGCCATACCGAAGAGATGAAGCTTACAGAACATTGGCGACACCTGTCAGCCGCAAATGATACTGATTGTTCGGGTCCGTTATATTAAAAATGAAGACAACATTTCTTACATCTCTAATGATCATTTAATACTATTAAGCCTCTCATAGCTGCATTTTCAGAGACCCCCAGATCCGCCCTGGTATCTTTTTAATGATTCTTCAAGCCTGCAAGTGTTCGGGCAGATTTCACAACTTCCAGGGACACTCGAGTAATTTGATTGGTTCAATTGCCTTGTTCATTATTCATGGAATACCCGCCAGAGCAGCTCGATGAATCAAAGTGCCTGAGAGCGAAGTGTCTGGAGGCTTGATAGTTGGAGCAGGCACGGATCAAGAGGGTGGTTTTTGGGTGTAACCCTCCCCCCCCCCCCCCCCCCGCCCTCAGCCAACGACATTTTTTTAGTCAGTCTTTACGCATGACACCCGTTTATCCCTCCCTGCAAATAATCCTGGATCCGCGCCTGATGAAGATGCAAATGATATAAAGTAAAAACCTACATAAACTTGTTAGTTGCTTTCAGATTTCTGCGGAAGCTTCTGGCTTTAGCTGATTTCTTAAAACAACACCAGCGAAATCGGTTCATTTTACCCGAACACAAGCAGACGATAATTTCGCGTGATGCCATACTAGCTGAAATTGATTTATAATCACCTGTTATTAGTTCATGATTTAGCAGGTGTCTTTCTACCCATAAAGTCTCCACATGTCAGTTCTTCAAAAATACCTGACATCCGTAAAACCAGCAGAGCACTTGGAAGAAAATATTGGCCTTGAATGGCATTCCCTCCAACGTTACAAGAACTCCTGAGTAATTTAATGCACTCCAATTTACTTGTCACAATAATTTACTCTTACTCAACTGGCAACAAGAATGAGAAAATATCCACTTCTCAACTCAGTCCCTTCCCAGCAGAACACTTTTCTTTTGTTCTCGTTTTAGAAGAAGTTAAGTGTTTTTGTGATTTCCATTTTCCATTTGTTACGTTATATTCTTCTAGTTTATTAGAAACTGAAAAAGCTTTTTCGCATAGTTTTATATTATCGGGTTTTCATTTATTTAATATCTTTTATGTTTAACAGTATATAAAATGAAACAAGGCCTACAAGCCTAATGCGACCTTGTGCAATGAGATATGCTTCCATGTTTATTATACTTGACCATAATTTGAAAAGTACTTGAATAATTTTCAAGAATATGTGTGACATGTACGTGTACAATACAATTAATGATCATTTTAAACTGAAATACAAGTAACAATTACACAAACATCACTCCCGACATACTGGCATGGATGTACACAACACAAAATGATAGCTGGTGGTGCCACCGATTCTTGTGTATGAGAAAGCCATCGAAGATGTATGGACATGTAAAAAGCAGGCAATTACTTCTCTTGTGATCTTAAACTATGTGCACAGACGTATGAAACCCAAAAATAATTGTTGGTTGCACCATAAGTCTTGTATATGACAAAGCTATCAGAGATGAATAAATATGTCCAATTTCAGGATGATATATCAAAACCTTTCTGAAAGATAAACAAGGACATACACTCTGCAAAAATTATTGTAGGTGGCGACACCAGGCTTTTTTTACGAGAAAACCATTAAAGATGTATCGACAAGTCACACTGAAAGGCCATTACATAAACCTCACTTGAGTCAGGTACACTGGGCTGACCATGCTCAGCTGAGGCAAGTAGTTGCCTTGAGTGAACCGGAACAAATTTCTAGCTGCAGCTGCTGCACTGAGGTAGCTCTTGATCCGCACTTGCCTGTACTAAATGAACTCTTAACCTGTTGCTTATGTCTGCCAAAGCTATAAATAGATACAGACTGAAACTTAGCCTGTAGCCAAATTCGAAATTGTTGGCAGTCTGCCAAGTTATGTATAAATACAGGCACAATCTTGGCCTGTTTGTAAATCAGTTTACACATACTGAAATTCTTTGGCTACAATGCTTTTTCAAGCTGACATATTGATTAAGGTTTTATTTATCAAATTGTTTGGAATAATAAAAGATGCCCCTTGTAACCAACTTCAGAATACAGATATATTTTATTCATGGATTTATTTTACACATAAGCTTGATATGAAACTAATTATTTATGTTGCCTGTACAGCTCTGTGTATATACCCAAAGAGCTCAATTTGTTAACACAACAAATCTACTAGATTTCTTTACCAAAGTAAAGTATCCTTTCATTATGTTAAAGGTCCCATAATTCTGCCAAAAAATCATTTAAGTAAACTTTAACAAAGGCCACTTAAGAACATTTTTTGTGCAGTGGTACATAAAGTGTAACAACTGTTTTGCAGAAGAAGACTATTGCAGCCCATATTTTGATATATGCTAACTGACGGCCACAAGAGCAACTTCAGCGTTCCGTGACGCTACCAAAAATCAATGAACCTTATACAATTGAAAGTACCCTACCATTGAATACATTCTTTTTAAAGGAAATTAAAAGGTGTTTGCCCGTAAAAGAACTGGCCCATGTAGGTGGCGCAAAACTTGGTGATGCTTACTCCTGTCGTCTCTGGGATTGTAATGCGTACTTGGCAAAATGACTAAGTTCACATTCGTGTAACTTGACAAAAATTCATCAAACCCAAACCATTTGCAAACACTAGAGAGAGCTGGTATCTGGGATAATTTCTGTGAAATAATGAACAAGTTGGCTGAATGATTTCGGAGAAGAGGTTTTTTTTTCAGGTTTTCAAGCTTTTTCTCAGTGTAATGTTAACTGAGGCCAGTGGCGCCAAATAAAGCTCAATCCCACTATATTTGAATATTGACAGATTTTTGCCTTAAATTTGGGAATGTTAGCTTCTGCTATTCCTGAGAAATTATGGGTTAATGCACTGATGACAATGACTCTGTAAAAATTAGGCGCCACCAATACCTCAATATTGAATTTTACTCATGTGACCAACATTTGCAAAAGATTTGGTGGTGATAGCTCCAGCCGTTTCTTATATTGAAATTTTAGTATCATTTTGGTCACAAGTTCAGCTTCCTGAAACTCGGCAAAAATCTCGCCGAACTGGAACCATTCAAACAAACTTGAGAGAGATTGTTTCGGGGATTATTTCTGTGAAATATTTAACAATATGGCTTGACATTTTGGAGAAGAATTTTTTAGCAATTGCTCTTCCGATTAAAATCGAAGGAAATGCAGACAGCAAAAAAATAAGCAAAATCCGTTTTTTAAATGACTGATTTTTCGTATAAATTTGGTGATGCTAGCTCCTTCCGTTTTTTGAGACAGTATGGATTAATGTACGGAAGACGGACGACGCCACACCATCGCATGAGTTCACAGGTTCGCTAAGGAAAAACATCAAAACTAAATAAACATGAATTTCATCTAAAGGCGAATAACCAGTGTCCCGGGCTTTACAATACCGGTATCTTACGACATACCTTTAATATCAAGAAAGCAAAATTCATCTACATCGGACGCTTCGTCTTTTTTTAGTGATTTGATATCAACAGAAAAATGGACCATTAAAGCATGTAAACCAGCTTGACTTTAAGAAAATGATCACCAGAACCGGAAATAACACAGCTGATACTTGGCATGCTAGGAACTGCAACCTGGCAGGTTACCATCAGATTGAACAAGGTTGATGACGTAGTTAATCTGAGAGACAGTTAAAAGACAGTTGAGAAGAATTCAATTTTTGATACATTAGCAGGGAATCATTGGCTGCATGTCCAGAAAAATAAATGTAAGATCTTCAGAAGTACAGACTTTATATCTACTTTGCCACAAAGTAACTACTATCACTAAATGGAAGCAATATTTTTCGTGAAATCCAAATATGTCTCCATATATATGTTTGAAGAGCAGATTGTACCTGGTCAATTAGAGCGTCATTCACCTGTTGTCAAGGTATCTTACTACTCACGCCGAGCAATGACAGTTGTACCTGAGGAGCGTTGTTTACTGTACGGTTACCTTAGCAAAGGACGGGTATTTATGTCAATTTTAAGGGAAGAAAACTTCTATAATTATTTTGTTGCGCAAGAGATCCATTATTAGGTAATAGGGGTGCCGAAGGCAAACCTGCTTATAATATATATACACTGCATATATATATATATTGATACGGGGTGACATAAAAGCGGATCGAACTGTCTCGCTAGTGAAGCATGTTTTTCTAGCGAAGCGGTTAGAACGCCGGACATGTGCGCCACCGGCATGGGTTCGAATCCCGGATCGGCCCGATATTTTCCCTTGAGCAATTTGTCTTCGTAACAAATTTGGGGCTCGTCCAACGTGACGGTAAGCATTTTTTGGCCAAGGGAATAAGTTCACCAAAGTGTGACTCCTGGGATAATTAGTCTTGTTCTGATAGCAGAACGCTCTTAATAGGGTGTGTGTTAATTACGGGGGTGACATAAAAGCGGATCGAACTGTCTCGCTAGTGAAGCTTGCTTTCTAGCGAAGCGCTTGGAACGCCGGACGTGTGCGCCACCGTTATGGGTTCGAATCCCGGATCGGCCCAGTATTTTCCCCTGAGCAATTTGTCTTCGTATCAATATATATATATATATATATATATATATATATATATATATATATATAAAACAGGCGACAGACGGGCTATCATAGTTATACAAACATATAACAATGACTGATAATGGAAATAAAAGTGAATACGTTATTAAGTCCTCGTTGGTTTCACACAAAACATGTTTACTGTCACCAAGTGAGGCATATTTACACGTTTATATCTATATGACATTGGTTGACATGATGCATTTACAATGTGATACTGCACACTTCCTGTTTTACTGGCAAACAATTCCAATGCACTTCTTATGAAACGCTCTAATGGGCCTAATTGCGTCCTTTGTGCTGGGTGAGTTTGACAGACATCACTTCCGCAAAATCCTATTACTGTATGACTGATATTTTTTATTAGTTATGTAGTCTAGACAGGCCAACTGGAGATAAAGACTGATACAATGTAAAAATAAACAGCTCTGAACATTGTATGGTATGAGTCCGAATTTCAACAAGATCTGATAAGCCATGACGATAAATGTTTTTTTTGTGAATGGTAGTAATGTCTGAAGTAGATAAAAATAAGAGTGTTATTGAGAAGGTTATAACTTTGTTTGTGCAAATGGTAATTAAAGCCGGTACATCACTCCCGGCAAATGTCGCCCAAACCCGCATTCTATATTCTAGAATGTAAAACGCCCCTTCACGCAAAACAAACAAAGCCCGAGAGCTGCGAGTCAAAACCGGCCCCGCGCAGGGCCCGAGCAGAAGTCTGTCTGAGACTCCATTTGTCTAAAAAGATCACCCGTCTATAAAAATACCATTGATTCAGCCGAAAGCATTCACATTGGTTATTTATTTATTATAATTATTATATCTTGTTACGGAACCTAATATAAACAGATCACGTATGCGTGATGAACACAAATTTTGTAATGGAGATAAAAACAAATCAGATTCTGTAACACTAGGCAGCGTGAAATGTCTAGGGGAATGAATAAAGAAGACAGTGTTTTTTTTTTGTTAACAAATAACTATAATTTATTCTTAAAACATTCCTTACATTACAATGCACTAAATCAATACAATTATACAGTAAAACAGCGGTATAACAACAAGTCAATACAATCACATAGAGAAATAATGTGCACAGTACCTGGATACCAACATAATCATAACGATAAGACCTTTAAATGTAAACTCTCGGAGAATGACAGTCCAGTGTAAAGCTCTTGCAACAATCCAGAAAGTAAACTGAAGTCCAAATGCATAAAATCCAGGAGAAAGTCTTTGAAAATCTATAATTGCCGCATTAGTCGGATAAGGTCCTAAAAACTGACACACTCTTCTGCGTCCGCTGGAATCTGCTCTGCTCTCTCTCCTCTCTAAAATACAGCCCCTTTATATACCTTCACACCTCAAGCCGAGATTTTTCCACTTCTCGAACAGTCCATAAGATCTTGCACAACACAGTAAGCACGAGTTTCAGAAATTCTCTAGAAAAACAGCGCTGTGTGTATCTCTACATACCAAGCTCATCACGTGACCTCGGCCAGGCGAGAAAACCCAAGGCTAAACATGACAACGAGAGTTCAACCAGTACGGATTAAACATAGAATGTAATACGCGGCCAGACACGAGTGCCACATCAGGAGTGACGCCCGTGTCACATAATAAAAAGAGCACCTGTAACAATCTTTATTCAGGGTAGTTTGTTCAGAATATATTGATCTTCCACAAGGCCCTGATAATGGTACAGAAAGATTAAGAGTTAAATTAAATGTTCTACAAGTACAGACAACCAATAGGTGATGTTTAGCGTCATCATTGACAACACCGCCCGGTGTTTTGTTGGCTTCTGCAGGCCTGGACTATCACAGCTATTTATATGTTATAATTAACCTGTCTATAAAGACCACATGAATTAAGACCACTTTTTTCAGTCGCACTAGTGGTCTTATTACACAGGTTTTACTGTATGTTCGGACATGCATATGGATAAGGAAATAAATGTGCTCATCTGCATAATAAAAATAACCTCTATATAATAACATTCTTTAGGTCTCAAAATCATTGTGATAAAACACAGTTTATAAGAGCACAAATGGATAAGTTTCTTAGTTTGATTTCCCCGTACTTAAGAGTGGATACATTCAACAAATAATGACTCTGACATCTCACAAGTGATTTGAGTCTTCAAATGATTGAAATGGGTAAAACCGCCGTAGCATGTATCAGAGTTACTGGTAAATTGATATTGCAGTCGTGTACTTAAAATAGTTAGCGTATCAAAGAATGAATACCAAAAGCAATTTGATAAGGACTCATTTTGTATTCCTTGTGCCCACAAGGGTTCTCCTCCTGAAATTATTAACACAAAACAAATCTAAAACTAGAGATATGCATTCTCACGAATGCAGGCCTGCGCAATGTGGGCGGTCCTAAACGTGGGATACACCTGGAACAGTTTGACTGCATAAAAAAAACGAGATTGAATAAAGATAATGTTTTTCATACCCACTACAAAGATAATCACAGGACGCAACTATCATAAACTGTGTATACATACAACATTTTACTTTTATACTTATACTTTACAACAGTTGGAGACTTGGAACACTCCTTGGCTTATACAGGATCAGTAACCACAACACTCCTGGTGCCTGGACAATCCTGCTCACTATTTATCACAGATCCCCCATAGCCTATGTCTCACTTACTAATGTTCTGTCTACGGTCAACCACGTTCTTGAAGATCGTGGGAGGACTTGGTAGGACGTGGCTTTTATAGTAGTACACCGCAGGGGGACGTATATGAAAGTGGGATCCTCCTGCTTGGTCCATGTTCTCTTGAAATGTCCAAAGCGAAAGGGAAAGAACGTGGCCTTTAATACAGAAATGTGGACCACGATAGAACTGATCTGGGCTATCAAATCCTAGAAACTGGGCCACGGAAATGCTATTGTCATTCCCGAACGTGATACATCGCCGAAGAATACCGTAGGAAAACTTGACTGAACGTTGTTAATGTGACGCTACCTTAGGAGAACGTAAGTTACTGAAGCAGTACCGTAGCCAAAACGAGCGCTGGGTAGAACGGGGCCTGTCTGAGTTCTTTAACCACGTTTTATGGTAGGAGAACGTGGTTATAACCACGGCAATGCTTTAGCAGCACCGTGGATGAACGTGAAATACCAGCCGTTTGGTGTCACTGTCTAAATTAGATGTGGGTGAGAGTACGCTTTATGGCAGGAATGAATGAAATGTTATTTTACTATTATAATCTGTAGTCAAGAGATTTTAGCAAATCACTTGGTCCTAGGGTTACTAGCGGGGTTCGAACAACATTTTGGTTAATTAATTAGGTTTATGGGAAATCAACCTTTTTTAATGTGAGTTACTGCAAGGGTTCGTACTAGACGTAATTTTTTACCACTTAGCAACGTCACAACCGACAGCTTGTTACCTGATGGAATTAGATAGAGACTATGTGATATGCTACAGATAGAGTTTAAGGAATGTTCAGTGTTAAGTCTCTTACCACCGAAAGTAGAATCTTATTTTACTCACTGTTACTGGTATAATTAATCGTAAATCCCTTTAGACTGATAATTATAGCTCATAAAAAGCTGTGAATGCTTTTATTTTTTCTGTCGCGACAGTTTCCCCATAGAATTTAATGGATGTTAATTGATCGGAAAATAATATCTAAATCCCGACATATTTTTTTTGTTGTGGCGTTCATTGAACCTAATTAGTAGTTTTATCCATTCCCGCAAAAATTAAAACTGACTTTGCCGTAAAAAAAAGTATGGAACGATTTTCTTGAACATTAAATGTTCGGGACAAAAAAAAAACCCTAATGCGAACCTGTGCAAAGTTTGGGAGTATGAAAGGAGGTTTGTTTTTAAAATTTAATATTGATCCTCTTATGTCCTGCATGTCTACCTTAGTTATTATTATTTCAGCTAAATGGACGTTTCTGACCTGCACGTTTCGGACTAGGATGTATCAGTAAGGATAGTTCGGGTGTGTTTTTTTTTCCAACGAAGATTATTTGGACAGATGAATGGACATTTGGCAGCATGGTTTCGGAGAGGAACATTTTTATATGCTTTTAGATTTTTCCTTTAAAACCTTAGAAAATGCAAAAAATAAGCAAAATCCGATATATTTTTTTAGATGACTAATTTTTGGCAAAAAAAATTGGTGATGCTAGCTCTTGCCCTTTTTTAGATAGCTATGACGCACGACGGACGACGCCACACCATCGCATAAGCTCACAGATTCGCTAAAAATGCAAACCAAGTATTTTTCAAACAGTTGAAAGATATGTCCACTAGTCTACTAATCTGGATGTGTCTAGACGTCTAGACACAGTGTGTAGACATCAGACAGAGCCAGGTCAATTGCCATAATGATGTCTGGACCTCACCTGGTTGAACTGAGTGACCTCTTGACTTGATAATTTGAAACTTGGCATGTTGTCAAATCTGTTTTCAAACACTGAAAACCTTTTTCAAGTGGCTACACTGCTTTTTTAAAGGTGTATTCACCCAATCTATTCTTATAAAACTGGCAGAACCCTACCATAGTTTTTAACCAATCCGCTTAACAGTTTCATCATGTAACAGTGTATAATCTAGAAAAGTCTAAAATTACATTTTTTGTTTGTAAAAAACAGTTCAATGTAGGTGGCGCCACCAATACCTCAATTTCAGAAATGACTTATGTGAAAATCATTGGTATAAAATTTGGTGACGATAGCTCCAGTCGTTTCTGGGCTTTTAATTTTAGTGTTCCCTTTTTTTGGACAGATGACTTAGTTCAACCTTCCTGTAACTCGACCAAAAATAACCGAACTAGAATCATTCGAACCAACTTGAGAGAGATTGTTCCAGGGATCATTAATGTGAAATATTGTACAATTTGGCTAGAAAGTTTCGGAGAAGAAGATTTTTTAAAGCTTTTTTTAGCTTTTTCCCTATAAAATCTAAGAAAATGCAGTTAGAAAAAAAATAAACAAAATACGATTAGGTTTTTTTGGATTACTGGTTATTTGCAAAAGAATAGGTGATGCTAGCTTCTGCCTTTTTGAGATAGCTATGGTTAACATACAGACGACGCACGACGCCGCACCATAAGCTCACAGGTTCGCTAAAAAATATCCAACATTTTCAGGAAGAACACAAAGATGTGCTCGAGTTCTTGATAAATGTTAGCAAATGGTAGCAATACAAAATTAAGTCCGTTTTCTATGCCACCTTTATGACTTTAAAAGGTATTATGCAGAAGAAATTTAGCAACGTTACCGAAGGTGTGGTTCTCATTCATAAAAAAAATCCGCGAAAATACAAGAAAAATAAATACAGTTAATATTTTGTTTCGTTTAAGTATAAATAGTGTATATCATGTGCTGCAATTATACAGATTCTATCTCATTAAAAGTTGGTCCAGGGGGCCGAAAGCCCCGAATCTGAGGACCTTTTCCAAGTATTCTCGTTAGTCTTCCGGCGTTGCACGCCTACCTTTTGCTATATCTTTCATCCGCCTCAGGATGTATCGCAATCATCGCATTATATATCCCAGGTAGATACACTGTAATTTTTCATGGTGCATATTCTCGTGCTAAAAGTATCTTTACTCGTTGGGTTCGTCATAGCCTTGTAGAATTTTTCCCACAGATAAAAGAAAACAACACAGGAATTTAAGTTAAAAATTACGACATGGCCGAAAGATATGTCCTTTACAATATACTGCCAGTCTGATAGTTAAACGTGATAACAGGGAGCTAGGAAGGGTCGCGATAATCCTTAAGCCCCTTAACACGTCTAAATGACTAAACCTAGTGACGACCAGACGTGGGCCACGTCTGCATCATTTAAGGGCAAGAAGAAGAGTGACTATCTTTGCACCCTGCCCTCAGGGCCAGCCTACTTTACAATAAGACGGCCTTTTAATGTGTCATTCCAAATATAGAAAAGAGGGGTGGCAGTTATGATTAACAGCCTGAAGGACCTTCACTTAAAATGTACTTTCCTTAGTACGCCTAATTTGGTTTAACGGAACCTAACTTACTGGTCTTTAGTGAAGACACATTGAGTTGTCCTGACATACCTGTTGTGATTCAGCTTTGAACAATCATGTGAATTAAGTGACGTACATTCAGTAAGTCCATACCCACACAGAAAAAAAAATGTTAAATGGAGTCGCCGCTCTATTCATCACAATAAGAGAATGTGTTCTACCGATCTAACAACTAGTCCCAACTAATATGAAATTCTGCAGATATACTTACGGTGTTATAACATTAGATAAATCAGTATTAAAAGAATTATTTATGGATAATCTATATTAAAACTGCCTTTGCCTTGATCCCCTCAAAGAAATCATTATATTTATTAAAATGGATTTTTTTTCATTCATTAAGGTATGGATTAAACTGTGGACTTACATGTATGTCGTATCAAGTATTGACACAAATATTTGTATCCTTGCAAGTTGGCATCATTTTATGCATTTTTGTCTTGGTCGGTAAATTTAGAAAAAGAGACCATATGTAATGTCCCAGAGTATGTAGGATATTTTTATTCAGTGTGGCCTAATGGGATTTAAGACCCCTGGATAGATCCAGTTACCAAATATATTATTGATTGGGGGACGCGGATTAATGGTCAGTATAATGTATTATATTACATATTTCCAGTTGCCAATAACATGAAGGACGGGCTGGCGTGGCTGCGTTCACTACAGCTCCACGAAGATGAATATATGAGGGAGACTTCCGCTGAAGATTTATGATCACTGGGGTGTGGTATCCCGGAGACGGTGTAACCAGATTGACGGCTCTTCACAGGAGGACGTTGGGGACGACCACCCATTTCCATGCTCCGGATTCAAGACCGCCGTAAAGACGGTCACGTTGAAAGGGACCTCACACTTAAAACAGTGCCATATCACTCTCTGTTTAAAGTTTTAATATTTTTAAAGATTGATTGAATATAGAGATTCTTTCGATTTTGTTCTCTTTTTCAGAAGCACTCATTTCTTTTCGTTTTTATTTTTTTTTGTTCATTTATATTGCTTTATTATTATACAGGCCATATAATGAACAGGAGTCGAATATTTTAATTTTTCTCCATGTCAAATGCTAGCATGTTCTAGCGACCAGGTTTAGTCCGACAAGGCGGGGATTTAGCTGCACCCTCTCAACTTCATAAGGCCAACTGAAGCCGCCTTTGTCCGAACTATTCACTTGTGGTTATGATAAAATTTAAATCAATTCACACAAATAAACCTATATTGCCGATGTAATTTTAGCTTGCTGATTTTGCCAGCTTAATGATTCTGTGCGAAATCATTACTAATCAAGGAATTTTAGTCAGTGATTTATTATGATAAAAAATAGATTACCGACTTTCTTGAAATATAGTACATTTTAACATCACAAACTTAATGCGAAAATTCAGTCAGTCAAAGCCAACCGAGGTATTTCAAAGACACGTAAATCAGCTGACTTCATCCCATAATCAATATGTATAGAAGACAGCTATTCGATTTAATGCGGAGATGATTATGCTAACGGCATTTTTTGAAGAAAAAAATATCTGTTGAAGAAAGTGCTTTTTGACCACTCTCTTTTTGCAACCCCTGCCGCCACAAAAAGTCATGGTGCAGCGGCTGCAGTAAACAACATCTTTGTCTGAATGAAAAGCTAACTCGTCTGACTCCACTGTGATTTGTTATTGAACACTTCGCCAGGATCATGGGTGCATGCGATCCTTTAAGTTGTGCCAAAACGAATCTTTCATGAAAAATTATACCTGCACAAACATCTGCTCCGTTAAGTCAATGCACTTGTGCACATTAATAGTTTGATGACAAACAGTGAACAAACAACATCTGATTTTACAATGTGAGGATTATGGGCTTCAATAAATTTCTAGGTACAAGAAGTATCAAATTTCCTAATAGGCTGCCATTGTTATTAAAAATAACAATAACTTGATAACTGAAAGAAAAGTAAATACAATCTTCATTTCCTGTAGGTTTCACACAAAATATGTTTACTGTCACCAAGGAATTTCTCTCTCTCTCTCTCTCTCTCTCTCTCTCTCTCTCTCTATATATATATATATATATATATATATAAATATATATATATATATATATACATGTTTATTGTTACAGGTGCTCTTTTTATTGTGTGACACGGGCGCAACTCGTGTTGTTGTTACATTTTATGTTTAATCCGTACTGGTTGAACTCTCGTTGTCATATATATATATATATAAATCCATTGATGGAAACTACAATTGTCACTTAATCAGTATAGAGATAACATATATCCTTGTATTCTTCCTAATTGATTTTACAATTTACTCTTTTTCTCCCTTTACCTTACTTGACACCTTGCTATCAGGAAGTAGCACAAATAACAAAAATCAAACCAAATCTAAATACATGTTTCAAACGCATATTGGTGATTTTTTTAGGAAAAGACTTAACGCGAAGTGGAAAGGGTGTTGTACTGTTGACCGCAAGGTTATGGGTTCGAGTCCCAATCTGACGGCCTTCAACGCTAAGACCCTTAGCCAAGTGTTTACCACAAGGGAGAGCTCTCTCCACCCAGGAGGGAATGTCTACTGGTGACGGACGGCAGGTAAATGTAGAACGAATAACCCTCTGACGGTCTAGCGCATGTCATGGCTGCATTTATTGTATGCCCTCTCTAGGGGATGGGAAAAGCTGCAAGTATGAACGCGTCCGATAGCCCTGAAAAACTAATTGTAAGGTCGGATGGGACTGACGTCGGTAGGGGTATCAGATTATAAACTTCAACTTTAATTAGAGCGGTTATACTTTGTACTAGTACTTACATGTGAACAAAGTTTGCTTTGTTCATGTAGAAGGAATAATTTCATCAAGCCTACTATAATATGCGAGAACGGTTTTCAGAATGAATAGTGGTGAATGATCATAAGGATGGAAGTGACATGCATCAGCCATGATAGTAATCTCACAATCAACTCTTCTTCTTTATTCGTCTAATTTCATAATCAAAGAACACACTGGGCGCTGTTACCCTTGTGTACCGATTGTCAGGTGGGTGGGAAATACTTCCTCTGAATACATCACGGAGAGACAGGTTCTGAAATGTTGCTACATCCGCCAAAATCCCCTATGGGGTTTGGCGGTCCCAGACAGCCCATCTAAGGTTTCACCTTGGTCACAAATCAATCCAACCCACTAGACTCTATGGGTTTGTGTCATATGATTATACATAGCCCGGCGACTTCCAGATGCCGAGCTGCGAGGCGCTCAAGGGAAGGCCCGGGTACCAAATTACCTTTTGCAGATTGTGTTTGAGTTTCCTTAGGTGCGGCCCATGTCAGGCCATATTTGACGTTCGCACACTTCTCTTGATTGTTACTTTCTCGCCCTTGTATCTATATCTGATCTAAATAAATGATACTGTTGTATCTTTAGACAAATAGGCTGCCTTGAAATCAATGTCACCAAGAACTTCTGTAATCTAAACCTGATACATTATTTCAGCAACCTTTAAGACGCCAATAAACAGTAAGGTCTTTAGACATATTTCTCTTTCAACGTCTATGATCTTGGACTGATTAAGGCCCAGAAACCGATAGTGGTTTAGGGCGGAGCACTGTTATAAGTGAATTGGACCTTTGAAGTGAAAGCAAGGTTAACGTTTTCTGTTACCCAAGGGGCGAGAGTATTTCAAGAAAACTCCTGCACCATATAAATGTATGAGAATACAATAATTTAGGATTTCTATTAATATGCCATTTATTGTACAAAAAAACTCATGGACATCCATGAGTGAAAAAAAGAGGTATAATGTAATCTCTTACAACAGAAGAAAGATGTATCATTAGATGTTATAAAGGCCTTGAATTATACATCAGTAAATATGGAACTTCATATATCAATATGTCAATATTTGTATTTACATATGAACATGTATAATATTGCTTTGGTATGGTTCAGCGTCTGTTCATTATGGCAGCCATTTCAGGTCCGTTTAACACGTCACTTAATTCATGGGTGTGATTATCGGCCACGAAGCTGTCGGACATCTATACCAATCGGACAATCTGTCAGTAAATCCTGGTACTTTTTTCTATTAGAATTGAGGCACAGATCCAAGATTGTTTTCTAGGGGAGGAGGCTATTAGGCTATAAATTTCATCGCGGACTGAATTTCAGACTTTCAATGTTACTGAATGATATTGGTATGATAACAACACGTTTGTATTATTACATTTAATTTTACATTTTATATAGACATGTTTACAAGTGATACAGAGGGACAAAAAGTAGTCGGCCACAACATGAAGCTACATTTTCTATTGGCCTAAAAAGACGGGTCAGCTGATAGGTTTTGACACAAACATCGGATTATGGTAAATATTATCTTTCATGATATATTCAGCATCTTCCGCTCAACTCGCAAGTTCAAAAAGTGTTGTTCAGAGCAGCTTTGGCTCGACCAGCAGTGACCACCCCCTCAACCTGGGCCCATCCTTTGAATTATAATTATGCAGTTTTGCCGCGGCATCATGACTCCAGCCATTGTCCCGCAAACTGATGTTTCAGACTCTTCTGAAACTGAGGTCAATTACTACTAACTGAATCTGTTGATTTAATGTTCATGTGTAAGGTTCCAAAGCAGTAACATAATACTAGTCAATCATCTTTCCATTTCATAACATACCAAAAAATTATATTTTGATAGACTCCGTAAAAGAATCTTAGACGGAACAAATAAGAGCTTACTAAGAAAAAAAAGGGATTCAGGATAAATTTATCCGCGTGTCAATACTACCATTTGACGCGAAATCACCTTTTTAAAAAGCTGTCGTTAAGCCATATTTCTTTCAAAAGTGTCATACGTTGATCTCTAGCACTTTGGTGTTGACAATCACTACCCTAAAGAAAATAAATCTTACCTTAACTTGAGCGTCCTCGGCACTTAATTAATTACTAAGTACAGGTTCTTGTGCGCCACAGGGTAGGACCCTGGTCGATAACTTAGGCAAGTGGACGCAACGTGCGTCACGCGAGAATTAATCACTCCCTATGGCAAAAGGTCCTTAATATTCCAAAACGATGCATATCAGCCAGCGATCCACTTAAAAATTCCACTTTATCGTTATCGGAACAGAGGTCCAGGCTACGCAGATAACAGGAGATAGAAGGTATCAGCCTGCAAGCACGCGCGGCGTCTGTCAAACTGACTGGCCTGGAGTTGGATGTTTACGGGGAGGCTGCAAGTGGATCGATACACGTGCCATGAATCAATATATACCTGAACAATAAAGCCAACCTTGCCTCTTAGCACTCGAATTCTAAGTAAACTTGTCCTCGGTCATGTTTTCAGAGAAAGGCCTGACGGTGAATGGAGATGCCCAATATGTTACCCCCGGGGTCACCGGAGTTAAATAGCTCCGGGACATGTCTGATGACACAGCGCCCGCTGGGGTGGATGTGTAGTGCTGCTTGACTACAAGAATCAGCGACCGCTCAGAAATGAAGCGATCATTATTGCTAAATTAGATTATCAATCGCAAGACGTCTTCAAGTGAAAATATTTCTATTTCGTTTGTGGTCGTTTTCGTATCTGATGTCACCAAGACGACCGTTTCTTCTGTCCCTCATCTGGGCCGGTCTCGTATGGGCGTGGCAGTGTCGCCTTCAGCGTCATTGTCGCCTTGTATACAAGTGACGCCGTGCAGTATACTAAGAAAGGTCACCGGATTATTGATATAATCAACTACAGTCAAAATTCACAATTTTAAATAGAGAAAAATGGTTTGTATCTATCGAACTTCAAGAGAAGATCATGGAAAATTAATATCTAAATGAATAAAAACGTACATTCGACCTGAACTTGATTCATTTATTATAA
Source organism: Sipunculus nudus (assembly GCA_026874595.1). Taxonomy (NCBI): domain Eukaryota; kingdom Metazoa; phylum Annelida; class Sipuncula; order Golfingiida; family Sipunculidae; genus Sipunculus; species Sipunculus nudus. The sequence continues at coordinate 48,548,690 of CM049313.1, read as the reverse complement.
TAAGGGCTATATATCAAGTTAGCGGAGAGCTTACGCTCCGTTGAATAATGATTACGTTACTATATGTAGTGTATATTCTGTTCGCCGAGCCGTACTAGTATATAATTCCTCATTTGAACAGATAGCCGACTAAATATCTGAAGACATACTCACAAGCTTGATATTATTCACAAAACTGGAAGCTAAAATAAGCAAATTATAGAATCTTATATGTGGGCAAAGGGAAAGATATACTTCCCCCGTAAAAGGCTCTCGCATCATAAATCTACAACTCACGTACAAGTTTCAATCAATATTCCTTGACAGGGATTGAATAGTATTGCTTGTCATTAAGATTTATCAGCATGAACTTGAATCACAAACTGATTTATTATTTTGGACATGTACTACGGGAGCAAGTGTGCTTGGGTATTAAGTACCACCATGTATGGCTATAGCTTAACATAATATTGGGATTCCTGCTCTGTCGAATGGTTAACGTAATTGTTCTTCATGTGCTTTTTTATTATTACTGAAAATTAAGGTTTGTGCAAAATAGAAAGTTAATAAACTCCAGCAATATAAGTATTAAATCTTTGCTGTAATTTAGTGGTAAATGTGTCCCAGACTTAAAAAACTGTTTTATGAATAATTTAATGGTTTAAAACGAACTGTTTGCAAAACCGGCCTGTTTTCAGAATAGCTGTTTACATCATATTCTATTTAACCAACAGGCGTTCAACTGTTTGTGTCAACCTGTTTCATTATTATTTTTTGAGAGTGATATTCTCTAAACCTTGTCATGGAAAACTTCAACTACTTTTGGTATACTCATTCGTTTATGTAAGAGATGAAATGTTTTCCCACATGAGGAGGCTCATTTTAGAATTAACATGGCATAATCAAGGTGTCTTAATCCACAGAAAAAAAAAATATCTAGATTATGATGCCTCGATTCCGCATAATATTTATATAGAACAACTGGATAATCAGTGTGGTCTTGCCTAGTCTGGCTTTTCTCGATCTGGAAATAAATTTACTCTTCCAAAATTTCCGAGGTGACTAAGATGGAACTCAGCATTTTCAGCATTTTTTTATTTACTATTGCTTTAGAAGTTCTTTTACCTCCATTGTTACGGAAAGGTTTGCTATTTGGTTTATTCGCAAGTTTCCAGCAGTCAGATATTAGATGACCTTCCTTCTTGCAGTAATTAAAGATTTTCTCCGAAAATGACTGGACGTGAACTGAGGTGTAGCAATGGACTTTGCTGAGCCATCAAGACTACTAGTAATGTGTGACTGCGCTTTAAACTTCTTTTGACCATACTGATTTACATTCTTGTTTGTGAATGACTGGTTTGATTTTCTAATAAATGACATTTTGTGTGTTAATGAATAATCATCAGCTAATTGAGCAGCAATGTCAAGTGTTTCAGGACTTTTCTCATCAAGAACAGTCTTAACATCTGCGTTAATGCAGCGCTTAAATTCTTCAAGCAAAATCAACTGGAGCAAATTGTCATAATCTTTCATTACATTTTTAGAACTACACCAGCGATCAAACAATTTCTCTTTTGTACTAGCAAATTCGACGTAGGTCTGTTCTTTGTGCTTTTCTCAATTTCTAAATTTCAGGCGGTAAGCCTCCGGAACCAACTCATAACTTTTTAGGATTAACCGTTTAACCAGGTCATAATCAGCAGCAGCTTCTTCTGAAAGCTCTGTATAAATTTCCCTGGCCTTGCCAGTCAATACACTTTGTAACAGCATAGTCCAATTTTCCTTAGGCCATTTTAATTTTTCAGCTACATTCTCAAAGTGTAAGAAATATTTATCAACTGTGAGTTGGGACAGCACGTAGACTATGTTCTAGTTTAAGTCTTTCTAACTCCAGTCGTTTTAACTCAATTTCTTTTTCTTTTTCTAGTCTTTCTCTTTTAACCGTTCTTCCTTCTCTTTTACTGCTAGCTCATGTTACATTTCCAACTTTTTGAATTCTAATTGAATAGCAAGGCTGTCTTTTTTTTATGTTCCCACTTCATTCTCTTTAATTTAACCTTTGCTAACTAGATCTTGCATGATTTTAGCAATGATATCAGGCTTTCTCAAAGCTAGCCCTAAGTGTTGTCCCAAACGTAACAACTGTTCCTTTGTCAACTGAACAAGTTGGTCAGGGTCGGGATTGTCAACAAATGTCTCAGGTTTGAAATCTGTCATGTTAAAATGTTTAAACATAACACTGATATAAATCTTGTAAACAATATAATGTAAACAATGTGGAATCTTGTAAACAATGCATGATAAAAAAAATGTCACTAGGTCAAGGCCTAATAAAGTTTCAAAACAATTAAGCCTCTCGGGCGAGCCCCCAATTTAATGTTATGGAACCTAATATCAACAGATCACGTAGTCGCGACGAGCCTAAATTTTGTTATGGAGATAAAAAAAAATCAGATTCTGTAACACAAGGTAGCGTGAAATGTCTAGGGGAATGAATAAAGAAGTCAGTGTTTTTTTGTTAACAAATAACTAGACTTTATTCTTTAAACAACCCTAACATTACAATACAATAAATCGATACAATTACACAGTACAACAACAGTATAAAAAGCAAATCAATACAACCACACAGCATAATTAACAAAGTGCACAGTGCCTGGACACCACCACTGTGACAGCGACAAGTCCTTTAAAATGTATAAGCCGGATGAACAGTTCACACAAATCTTCTCAGAGAATAACAGTCAAATGTAATCACAAAATCAGTCTACTGTAATCCAAAAGTGAAATCCTGGCAGTGATCCGAAAGGTAAACTGAAGACTATATAAAATCCGTCATAAATCCCGAAGAAGACCTATAGCTGCTGCATGTAGCGGAAAAGGTGCAACACACTGACACACACTCTTCCTTGCCCGCTGGAATATTTTCTCACCTCTCTCTACGCTCTAAAACACAGCCCCTATTTATAACCTTTCATCCCAAAACTCTAGAAAATTCCCTTTCACGAGCAGTCGAAAAGAACAATACACGTACACAGACGTGAACATTCAAGACAGGCCCGGCAGCGAGCAGCTACAGTCCGCGAGAGTTCAACCAGTACGGATTAAACCGAGCCCGCAACACCCGGCCAGGCGAGAAAGCGCCAGACTAGTATGACTGCTGTGTCCACACGCCAGACCCCACGCGTGGGCCAGGCTATGCCGTTAACACACGTAAGACCGTTGCATACAATAAAACAGACATATTTAATACCATATTAAGTTTCCAAAATAATCTAATACTACGCACTGATCTTTTTAGTTGGTCTAATTCACAGTTATACAGGATTTAAGGATACTGCTAGGTGTAGTGCAAGAATACCCAATGGCGTATTTGTATTGAAATTATATATTATTAGCGGAATGTTGCAAACAAAAAATCCACGGACTCTGTGTATCAAAATTTAGTAGACTGGAAGTTCAACCATAAACTGTTTTCACATAACATTTATGTATTCCTAAAGCGTTTCCTTGATGACTCTTTTTTAAATATGTGCTCAAAGGCTATATTTAATAACGTTGCTTTGGGGAAATTTCCCAGAGGGCTAATGTATTAAAATATCATGATTATGATCCACTCTATCAGAAAATATCATCAAACTTTATAATGACTGTTTAAATTTTTAGCGTTGGCCTAGACTGTAGCAACCAGGGTGTTGCAAATAAAACCTGCTGTAAAATTACCCCCTTTAATATGTTCAAAAAATGTTTAATTGTGATTCCCTAGCGTGGACGTCAAATGGCAGGAATCTGATGGTTTGGATATTAAATCATAATTTGTGCAACGCGGGAGCGGGCCCCCTTGATATGCCCTGGCTAAACCTACATACAGCATATTGCAGTACTACCATGTATGAATAAATTGGACTGGTGACTACACTAACATTGCTGATGCTAGATAGATATATGCTACATTGCCTCGTGCTACGATGTCTTTTATCGAAAGATATTATGTACTCTTTTTGAATGCAGATGATAATAGGTTATATCCACGACAAGTTGACGCATTGCTTACGTCAGCAAGATTGAATCAATTTAATTGAGAGATCGCCGAGGTATTGAAAGGAAATCAACAGGTTGCGGCTCTCTGGAATGCCCACGCAAACAAGTTGCTGCCACAAAGGTAATATTTACGCGCTTGAATCAGAGAATCTCTCCCATATGCCATACAAGTTAATCTGTGTAATAACTATTTAGGATTTCCAATTTGGGAGGACACAGAACTGATGACACCGAGCCAACGCTGAGGAGGAATTGTGACAATTTAGAACGAGTCGGATTGGTAAAAGCTTTCATTCAGAGCGACTTTGTGGCACCGCGCGTAAATATAGAGTTCCTGGAAAGAGTTATCAAATGTGAATCCAGGGATAATTGCCGTCCTCTAACAAACGGAAACGTTGGGGGACTCATTAAGGGGCTGGGGGTTTGCATAAAAAGCTCAAGGCAGCTGCCCACATCCATTTAGTATGCATTAGATGGAGTGGTTTCACACCAGACAGCCCTGGCAGCATACACAGTAGATCGAATACCGTTGGAGGGCGTTTCATTTGCATCCCGGGAGGGGTTACATGGGCATTTGCTTGTCTGGGTTTTAGATCGGGCCGCACTAATAGGTCTTGACCAGAGCACTTCATCAGGCCAAAATGGAAAGAAAACATAAGGGTTTGCTATGACCGTTTTTGCAGTATATTAAACTGTGTGGTGCTTGCATTCTTCATTGACGGAATGATTAATTATGCCCACTCTGTTCTGTTTTTAGGTCAGGCCATATATGGGTGCTGCTTCAATCAAATCACCATGGTGCAATGTGGTGGGACACGGGACCAGCCCGACATGCTTAACCTTGATACATCATACTGTATCACTTCCCCACTAACTGCAAATAAATGACATGTAATTTCGTCATTATTGTACCTGCAATTAGTAAAAATTATAAGTAGTTTTCATAATGTGTCACAGTTCTTTATATATCAATGAACTGCAGAGTTTCAGAAATAAAATAAAAATACCGCAATATCTGATTATATGACTTAGTTCCCCCGTTTTCCACGACACTGTGGTGCTCGGCCATCTAATGAAAAATATATATTGCACGTTTTATATGTTAGAATTCCCTACTGTCTACTACTTCCCAACTGTCTATTGAATGTGGATGTAGTTAAATATGATAAGAATGATAAGTCCTATAGCTATCAGGTTTATATACACAGGGTTAGGAAAAATGTAGAAATCCTGTCTTGCCGTTACAACAAAGCTTATCTATAAGATTCCATCGATATTTGACCATTGTGTTTTTGAGGAGCGGGAGGGGTTCAGTTCGGGGGCCTCCTGTCCAACAAAGTCTTAACTACGTCCTACCAAAGCAAGCAGTCAGTTGTCGCCAAACCTTAGTGGTATATCTAAGATCTGATTCTTGCATCCTCATTCTATAAAATTTAAAAAAAATTGTTGTTGACAACAAAAAACTGTCCAAAATAATAAATGCCCGTGGAATCGACCTAGGCCGTTTTCATAGATATTTCTAGGGCCTCTATTTCTAGGGAGAGAACAACACAGCACTATGGGTTATGTAAGTCCCGTGACAGTCTCATAGGACAAGTTACACCTTGTGTAATTAGATTCTACTTCAAGTTCACTGCTCTCACATTACATGTCATCTGCAGCGCGTTTTCTCAGTAACCATCATGAATGAACCTGCCAATATTCAGGTCAGCTCCAGCATGATAATTTACCTTCAAATTGTTATGTTGTAGAAATGTCTTTTTTCCTTGCAAATATAATGCATCGTAACGGTACTCGCATATAATTGCCTTTCGAGACTGAATTTTATAAGAATCGTGCTGTTTCGGAAAACATTTTATTGGTAGGCTATGGAATGATTTTTTCGTGTGTATTTAGGTTTCAGATCGGGAGCCACGTTTCATAAATTATTGAGTCACCGTGTCCTTTTTGTCCACTGCCAGAACAATATATGGCCCGTTCTCTAGAAGAAGCTACTTCGGTCGCATTCTCGTTTTATATACACTCCGGGCTTCTAAAGAAAATATAGCTTAGACAAATCTGTAGTTGAAAAAAGTAGCTGTCATGCATCTACTACTCGGCTTTGCCAGGAAAAAAGTTGGCGTTGTCAGTCCAGTAGTTTATGAAGTAGTGTTGATGAAGTAGTGAAATGGCTGGAATATTTGTAGAAAACCCTAGCAAGACTGTATTTAAGGTTTGGGCTGTAATGGCATAAGGACAATCATATATGCATCCGCATAAGGAATCACAATGGCAAATCGAGAAGGAGGTTTATCTCTTAGGCTCCCGGCTCAATCCACATTTATCCATTTGTTATTTTATCGGTGTGTTTATACCATTTGAGATAACAAAAACAAGTGTTTGCGAGAATTTTAATATGAAAACTAGCAGATCTACTTACTTTGCCTCTACAGGAAAGTAATTTTTTACTTTAAAAGGTATCGTCTGATGGGATTTCTCGCATTATTTACCAGCGTTAATGCAATAACAAAGTTTCAGATGGTTTAAAAGAAGCACCACTTATATATTTAACATCAACAGTATACACAGTAAGTCGTACTCAGAGACGTAAAAAATTCAATGTGTACACAATCTGTACTTCTTGATTAATAACATAAACAAATATCTAAGATAATTGGCTGCGCTTAAGTGAATAATTATGCTACCTAGATTGATATAATTCCGTTTGATTAAAAAAAGCAAAAATCTCGAACTCCATATAAGAAAAAAAAAGGATTGTCAAATACATTGAACGATTCCCTTCACATAATTGTCAAAGTTCATCCATAGCTGCGAATTAAATTCCTAAGATAAGAAACAAATATATATATTTTTTTATGGCTAATTTCATTTCTCCAGGACATAAGCGTTTTTAACCCATGATCCAAATCCGATCATACAGAGCAGCACGTATGTCAGATTTGGTGTTACTAGGATATTCCCTAATGTATCTTGTATGATTGCCCCGCGGTGCCTCCAGTAAAACCAGATGGGTTAGCGGACATCAGCTGTATCACTGACAGATAGCTGTCACTAACACCAGCTGGGGAGTAAAAGGGCAGCCAGATAGTGTTCCGGTTCCAGTTTGGAAGAGGCAGGGTACCTGCCCGGGGGACCAGCCTGCCCGTCTGCAATACTAAACATATTAAGGTCCCATCTGGACCAGGACACGAATAGATTTCAAAGAGACCTCAAGCCTTAACCATATAAAAAGACGGGTGACCTGGAGAGTCACAAACATGCTGTTCTGTAATGATGTGAGTGATGAAAAATCTATTTTATCTTTAAAATATTTATACATTTAAAATACACCAAACGCGGATGTGGTTATTGCGTGCTGTTAAAACAACCATGTATACAATGATACTCAATTTTTCTCAATATGATGAAAACGCAGTAAGAGTGCACTTATCATGTACTAACAGTATTTATTTAGAATATTTAACAGATCTGGATCTGTATATATATATATATATATATATATATATATATATATATTTATATATATATTGCCGGCAGTTATTGCTATGATAAAATGGAAAAAATAGAACATAAGAAGGATTAATACATTTAACTCTGTAATTATGGTATAGAAGACAAGGATAAGAAGAGAAACTAACTTCCTTTACCATAAATATTTCCTTATCGGATCAATTGTTCATTTCCTTTCATCGTCCCTCTGGAAAATAAACTATTGAGTCAGTGTAGATGGGCAGGGCTAGCACGAAACAATATGTCTGTCCGTTCAAGTCACGCGACAATGAAAGAAGGTGGATCACAAACAGTCGGTAAATTTAAACATATTGTTCTGGAACTTTAAGAATTTCATCAGCTAGGTCTTTCATCAAGCCACAGTCGGGGGATCTCAGATTTACTGTGGGAAACGGTGCCTTTAAATTTTCCTCCGCCAGAAGGGTATGCAGTCGTGTACATTTGTGTAAAATTTAACGCGAGAACATATTTAGGAGCCTTTCACAGACTTGCGGACATTTCATGGACCTCTCATTTCAGTAAGATGACAATCTTGTTCATGAATTCACCATTTAAGATGCGATAAGTTCCGGGTAATTGCAGTGATCCCCAAACAGCCGGGTTATTTCCAATAATAAATAAGGAGGATAAAGGTCAATAAGTTTTTGTCGGTCGAGGTTGTCCTGTTGAAATGTACGTATTAAGGCCTCACCATCAAATCAATTATTTCTACTACTTACTCTATGACCAAATATTTGGGCCATTTGTTTTTCTTCGAAAATTAACTGGATAGAAATTGTTGCTCCAAAAAAATAATAAAATGATGCATATAAAGTTGAACAACACACAATTCTCATCCTCGTCACACAAAGAACTTGGATCGCATTGTTCAAAGAGAATGATCCGTGAACATAAAGAAGGGCGATACAGTAGTACTGCTCTTTTGTATCTGTTATGACTATTGATACACATTTAGTTAAAGTAAGGTTCTGGGTTATTTATGAAGACTTTAAATTGGCTTTGAATTAACGGAGCTGACATGGTGCTATTTCAGGGCTTCAGGAAGTGTAAAGATTTCACTTATTAACTGCATCGGGGTCCATACACATGATTGTGAATCATGTTTAATATACGCCTTTTTCAACGGTGCCATGGCTCTTTGTGCTCTAAAGGACGCTCTAAAGTCCATATACTAGGATATTGTAAGATGACTTTCATTTCAGAATAAAGATTTACCGTTAACTGCCGTAAATGAAGAATTTTTACTTTTTTCTTTACCAACATCGACTCTGTGCCAGGTTTACCATTGTTTTAGAATGAAGCGGTTTTGCAAGGGATGCCAGCAATATTACACAGGACCCAATAAAAGGTTGTGTAATTACATAGGTCTAAAAAGAAAAAGACAAAGTAATCGTATGCAGCCTTCATGGATACTTCGGACAGGATCATATTAAAAGTTTCCTGTGGACATAACAACATGTTTGTCACCTTTCAACAACGCCATCATTTTAAGTTTTTCTAAGAACAAAGCTGCATCATAATACTAATGAACTGTTTTTGCTTTCGGCCAAAGTCGATTATAAAATCCTATGAACATCTAGTGGTGCTCCAGATTACCTCCAAAATTAGCGAAATCCTCCTTTGGTGTTATCTAAATCTTTCACAAAACTCCATCAAAATCATTTAAGGTTTTTTTCGCGCTAAGTTACTGATTGACAACCAACAAAGGAAAAAAATTATTCCCTCCACCTTGCGGCGGTATAATTATGTACATACCTGTTGCGAGGACTACATTAGTAGTCTCAGGTCGTTATTTGTAAAATATCATGGTAGGAATCTCTTACACTGACACTTATTGATTCCTCACTAAGCTATTTTGAGTTCATCCTAAAGACGTTACTGTCAGGTCTTATTCCCTGTAGAGAAACGATCGGGAGTATTACTTTAAAAATATTTCCTCCCTGGAATTTGTCTTTGCGTTTTTCACAAAACAGTGATTTTTCGTTTTTTTCCCTTGGGATGGAGGGATAGCCACTGTAGTATTTCTATAAACAGGTATTCTTGCCACATTCTTGCAAAGGAATCATTATGTGCAATAAGAAAAAAAAACTTTTCTTTCATAAAGGTGTCATATGAAGTCGATTAATTTTTGTGTAGTTTATTTGCATAATTCCTATAACTGGAGCACCTATTTGTATCCCTCCTTCCAGCTGAAGGAATTCCACGAAATGTGTCGACTTGTAAATTTAAAGCAAACGTTATCGACCGCTCGCTCCATGTATTCGCCCCCGAGTGCTTGTCCTAATGAGCTCGCACTTTATTTTCGTTACCCCTAGGAACCAAGCTAATTAACCAATCATGCCTCATGCCATTTATTCCATGGTCATTTGTCTCATGATTTTCAAAATTAGATTTTACTCCAAAAAAACTATGAACATTACTGAAAAAATAGTATTTTTCACTACAATTTGCGAAAGAAAATGTACCTCAAGGGGCGCCGATAATCCGTCAAGAAGATGGCCGACAGAGAATGATGATGTAATAAAGTCAGTGGTTCTTCAACTTGATTTAAATTCTCCGAGTGCTGCAAGAACTACGGCCACAATTGATCCAATGTGCCATTTGTCTATTTTCTAGTATTCACAAAATCTGAAAAGAAAAAAGGAGCTCAATCAGCACATCATTCTGTTTTCTTTTTTTTCTACATTTACGTGTGTAAGAACACATTTCTATTGTGATTTTATATATTCATGTGTCATGAATTTTTAGTCAGGTTTGACACAAGCAATATTTTTTAACATGACCTGAAAGATCTAGAAAGTTTTTTTACCTGTGTTGCCGAGGTAAGCTGAAGAGGAGCAAGAGAAAGCACTGAAAGAGATTAGTAAGGGGAACATTGATTTCACGCAATTCAAAGATATCATCATTTTATTTATTAAGATTAATATTTCTGTTGTGAGCTTTCGACCGGACTGCAGGATCACTGTTTGAGTTGTATCAGACTTAGAAACCAGTAGGGCGTATGTCATTAATTGCAATAATGGGTACCTGAGAAGAAAGATGGAAACCAGCGAAAGTACCTTAATTAATAAAGCAAAGGAGAAAAGTGTGTCCATAAAAAGGGAGATAAAAATCCTGGGAATCCCTGTAATTGTTGATTCTCAAAGGTTTAAAAGACAGATAGCTGGACCATCTATGTATAACGTCGGTAACAGAAACTAATGTTAGCAGACAGATAAAAAGCCATTGACCTGGGACATTGAAAGGGGAACATTGGAAACCTAGTAAGAGTCCGGCTTCGCATCCTACAGTCTTCTTTAGGCATGCGTGAATTTTTGTTTAATAAAAGCCATCTGACTTTTGCGCGGTTTTATAGCAATGTGAAAAAGTACATTTTCGTCTTGTAACAAGATTTTTAATATCAAGAGATTAAAGGAGAGATTTATCTCTTTGAACGGACTATTTAATTTGGTACTGGCGGAATAAAAATTATCTCTACAATCCCCTGTAGGTGAATATGTTCAAAGTGACTGCTAATTAAACTGTACAAACACAATAATTTGTGACTGTTTTGTTGGTTGCATCGCAGGCTAGCTCTAATCGCCAGAACAAAAGCGGTACCAAGTAGATGATACCATCGCATATTGTGTCAAGTTACTATTAGATAATATATCTGACGTTCCAACGTCAACCAAACATAACATCTGCTGTTGGTTGTGTAATGACGTGTAATGACAGGTAAATGTGTTACAATTCTGGATCAGCCAAAAACTGGGCATTGCCGCAGACGTCTTTACACTTTCAGTTGAGTAAGTCTTGTTGGAACATGCAATCCGAGAATCTTGACTGTGTCGAAAATTATCTAAGTTAACCACTTTCATATTAACAAAGGGGTGGATCAGGTTAATTTAATCAGATAAGCTTAGTCTAGATGCTTTGAATTCGTGAAGGCTGTATTGTAACATTTGAAGTGTAATTATTACTTCTTTCAGTAAATTAAAAATATTCAGAGGGACCAATTCTAAATAAATAATATTTTACTTTTGTTGAAAAATAAATAGAAACAATTTTTTCCTTCAAGAATTTGGTTCAGTTTATGAAAATTCTGTATTGATATTTTTTTTTCATAGGCAATTGTGTTATTTTATAATATAATGAGATTTGGTATACGTTTGCTTGCCTACACACTACCGCGCCTCACAAAGAATACCTTCGCCTTTCCTGAAGGCAGAACAGATATAAATTATTTAGCCCTTTCCTTGCTCTCACTGTAGACGCCTCGCAACAGTGTATATAGCTCTGTCAAATAAGTACTCTGAAAATTTCCCAGAGGCCCTTGGTGTTGTTTCCGGTGTCTAGGAGGTTGCGGTTTAAAGCAGTAAAGCTGACAGATTGTTGACTGACATACATGCCTGAATATTATATTTATCTCGCAAGCTCTTTCAAACCACATTTAAAAACAAAATCATAAAATGATTTTGGTCTAATTGCCCTATGTGACAGCTTGCACAATTTTAAGGATTTTCACAACGATGAGACATGCATATACGTATGAGAACGTAGAAACGTTTTAAGGACAGTTAGAAAAAGATTTTAAGTGTTTTCCAGTACAGAAAAAACAAACTTGATTATCTGAATGGTCTACTACGTGACCATACCAGTGGTAACGTATTAGCAACGCTAGCGTGTGCAACCGGGTTCTTCCTACAACGTCAGTATATCGTTATTCCTACAAATGATCTTTCTATCATGACCTTTTGTAACAAAGCACGTTATATATACACGTTGAAACATTTCTACTATATAAATCCATGCCATGTCCCACAGTAACCCTGTCCCTCTGTAAACTGAATTATATTCATATTATCCCCGGTAATTTCCCTTAATTACAGTTTCAAAATATGCACCTAATTCATTTAAGACTATATTCGTGTTGCCAACGATTATGCGAGTCATCTGTTGATATTTACTTATCGCTGATCTTACTTAACACACACATGACAACTATATATATATATATATATATATATATATATATATATATATATATATATATATATATATATAGTCGGTTTTGTCTTCGGCCTACCATTCACCTAATTATGGATCCGTCTTTGCGTAATAGAATGATTATAGAAGTTTCCCTTTCCTTTGAGACTGACATGAATACCCGTCCTTGGCGGAGGAATTCTAACAGTACACATTGCTCCTCAGCACACCTGCCATTGCTCGGCATGATTAATACGCAACTACAGATGAATGACGGTCTAATTGTCAAAGAACACACTGGCTTTCAAACATTGTATGAAGACATATTCGGATATCACGAAAAAGATTGCTTCCTTAGAGAATAACCTTTCCGTATTGTCTTGTATAACAATAACGTACGAGGATACGATTGTAGTATAATACGACACGATGAAGAGACGGAGAGATCTAAAGACGCGGGTGCAATGGCTGTCAGTTAGTGGTACCGTTTTCGTACGTGTCAAATATCCATTCAAGGGTTCCATTCATGAAAAGGTGCATACTTTAAAAGGGTGTATGGGACAACGCGTGCCTGGATTGATACATTACAAAAGTAAATAGATGGCTGGAAAGCTTATTATACGTTTTATCTCTATCTCTTGTTACTGGGCCTGGTCTGGATCAGCTTGCTATCGATTACATGTATTGTGTGCTGATCATAACGTCATATATAAAAGAACACTTTTCAGGATTCCAATGAATCTCGTGCCCGGACGCAAACTGGGGAATATCGGTTCCTTGGCAACACCATTCCAAGGGCGTTCAGTGTGTAAGACTCACTGAGTGACAATAAGGTATAAAGCCTCGTTTCTTATCCCATCGATCGCTAGAGAGTTGCGCGAAATACCAGTTTAATCCCGAACTCCATTGTATCCTCTGTTTCATATTAGGTTCATAGTAAGTTATCTACTATTCATGTCACTCCAGCGCACGCTTATTTTGCTAAATATTTACCTTTTATACCTGTAATCAAACAAATAAATGCAACTTTTGTATGAAATAAGTAAATCTTAGTATCTAAATCAACAATCATTAAATGATAAAGGGTTGGATGGAAAAGATTTCCCCCCAGGTGTAACCTGTAAGCGTCAAGCTATCCCCTTGTTATTTGAATGCGATTCCAATCAAGTTACACACCAACAATATAAAATCACTAAATAGGTATTTTTTTAAATAATTGTTTATATATATATATATATATATATATATATATATATTTTGGGGAAAAGCGTCATCAGCGGTATCAAATTACTGTAATGCCAGCAATATTAACGGGATATTCGTCCCTACTGACATAATGGTACCTTCATGTCAGACAACTAATGATATGACTAACCAGACTAGACTTGTAATCGTCCTTAATCATAATTGTCTACATCATCAAGTTTCAAGGGGGTGGAATACGAATACACAGAACCGTCATTTCGCTCGGAATGGGAAATTGCAAAGACTCAGAAAAGTTAGGGGTTTGGTAGCTCAGGTATTCGGAAGGTCAGGCGTGCTGAATGTTTGGGGCATACAGAATCATAGAAAAATATGGTTTTACATGGATACATAACAAGAAAGTATTCCCCAAAAATATACAGATATTTGAAAAAAAGTATCTTCCTTCTAGATTTGATTGAAAATCGATTGTTTTCTTTCTTGCCAATGCTAGAGGTTAAGCTATAGTTATACTGCACTTATCAGCTGTTCAATTAAGATTTAATGTAATTAATGTGTGTTCGTGTTTGTATTTGTGTGTATAAGCAGCATCCTGTTTTGCAGACGTTTTTTCTGTAGTCACTACCTCTTTCAATTATTGGTCCTGTACTATGAATCCAGGTGACATTTGTCCAATACTACTTAATAAGGTGACATTTTTGCTGTACTATATAATCAGGTGACATGTGTCCACTACTTTGAAATCATATGACATTTGTCCTATACTATGACAGGTGACAAATTTGCTGTAGTATGAAACCATGTGTTATTTATCAAATATTATGATACTGTGTGACATATGTCTAGTCCTATGAAACAAGATGACAATAATCGTGTTATAATAAGCCAGGTGACAGTTGTTTTATAGTATGACACCAGGTGACATTTATCTTGTTCTATGAAAAAGATACTATGATGACGGATGACTAATAGGCAGTTAGCTGTATTAAACGTAGTCATGCGATGTTTTGCGAACAACCGAGACCATTCCGTCAAGAACAACGGGATATTCTTTTAGACTCCTGTTTTCCAGTTACTCAGTGCTCTGGGATCCAAGAGACCACCATCATCAGATTTCAAAGTGTCCAAATTGCTGCGTGTTTGATATCAAGGCACCATGAAAACATCGGTAAGACAAATATACTGTTTAAGAAGGTGTACCAAGAGGGAGTCTCTGAGGGACTCGAAGATCCTCTCATCTTCCGCATCCCGATTTTAAGAAAATTGCTATGTGGTTAGATCCTGACAAAAGATCAAGGTGACAAATAAATAGATGATGTAGAGTAAGTAATGGCAAATCAGCCGTTCTTTTTTAAGATCCAGCGCAAGAACGGAAGAAAGCAAAAAAATAAGAACAAAAATTTTCCTCGATGCGTTTGGATTCCCGGGGCCTTAAAAAGCCCCACCCCCATATAAATAAATAAATAAATATATATATATAAATATATATATATATATTTATATTTATATATATATATATACACTCAATCCCATAACCAATATTAGCTTCGCCTTTTTGTATCAAACATAACCCGACGTTGACAGGGTTACTGACGTTCTCACAGACACCAGACTCTGACGCGATATAAAACGCTTACTAAGGGTATCTGAGCCGAGTGTATTCTTATTTTCATGCAATTTAATTCAATGCCTAAAGCACGCAAAAAACATTTAAACATGATAATCAAATCGCGTAATTTTGGTATTTCTTAATTAAAATAAACAACCAAACTAATTTTTAAAAGTATTAAATGCGTTTACATTTCATACCGATTATTGTAACAGAACCTGGATTTGTATGTAAGAATCTCTATATGAGCCAGTGCTAATAATGCGCTCAGTCATACCGAACGTTCACCTCGAGTGCTGTTATAGTAAAGAAAAATACAATAAATGCAAATAATCTGTGGTATCGCACTTTCCTAAGCCTTAAAAACGGGGGGGGGGGTAATGGTGACAACATGAGTATTGAGCATATCCTGTCGCTACGGGAGGAATCAGTGGTATACAAGTGTGTTTAAACCAGGCGAGGCTGTCCCAGGGATTAAACACCTTGGATGCGAAATGGATAGGGACGTCCCATGAAAATGGTACCGGAAATATAATACTCATCCTAATGTATATTTAAAGGGATGAGATGACCTTCTGTACACCTAACAAAGTGTCTTTCAGTCTGAAATGAGTGACTTTATTTCAGTAGAAATTCATAGACTTTACATAATATGTATCTGTGTGGAAACGTTTCACCTTTGCGTAGTATTTACATTGGCTTATTAAAACACTCAAGGCGTGATCAAAGCTATATTTTTTCTCGGCCTGCTTTGGGGAATATCTTTTGGCAGCGATGAACGTTGTGAAATATGGAAAAAAAAGGAACTTATGAAGAAGAGGTAAGGTCAATTAAATAACGTGTATACTTTAAAGAACGATTCTCTTCGATATTGAAGGTATTCCGCATTAAAAATATTACACAGTATCATAACAGTATAACAGTAAATCAATTACAGTTACACAGTATAATAAATAAAGTGTACAGTACCTTGATACCACCACTGTCACAGCGACAGCGACATAAGTCCTTTAAAACGTGTAATCCAGATGAAAAGTTCCCAGAGAATAATAGTCCAATTCAATCATAAAGTCAGTCTGTTGTAATCCAAAAGTGAAGGTTTTTGTAATAAGCAAACTGGAGACAGGCCGTACTAAATCTGCATAGAGTTCGTAGAATCCCTGACACTACTGCAATTATCAGATTGGTCCAAAACTGACTCACACTCTTCCGTGTCCGCTGGAACATTTCTCTCTCCTCTCCCCTAGGCTCTAAACACACCCCCTATTTATATCTGTTCATCCGAAAATTCTATAAACTTCTATTTCACAAACAATCGAAAGAATGTAACAATACATAATACACACGCCAAAGAACATTCCAAGACACAAACATCCCGATAAGCAATCAGCAAGTACATTGTCTTTCCCTTTAATGTTTCTGATTTTAAGTTTGTAATCCTGTAAAACAAACTCCATCTCAACAATCTTTGATTTTTACACTTCACCTTGTTCATGAACGTGAGGGGATATGATCACTGTACACAATGATAGGCCTGACTGATGAAGTAACATAAACTTCAAAATGTTGCAACGCCAAAATCAAAGCCAAACATTTTTTCAATAGTGGAGTAGTTTTTCTGGTTGCATTAAAATTTCTTGGAAAATATCAAATTGGATGGTCTATGCCATCATTGCCTTCTTGTTACAACACAGCACCAGCAGCAGTATCACTAGCATCTACAGCTAACTTAAAAGGTACAGAAAAAGTCTAGAGCTGCTAAAAGTGGTGAGCTTTGCAGATTTGCTTTCAAATTCCGAAATGCATTTTTACACTGAACATTCCCATACAAACTTTTGTTTCTTCTTTAACAAATTAGTCAAATGTACAGCTACAGCAGAAAAATGTGGACAAAACTTCCTGTAGAATCCAACCATACCAAGAAAATGCATTATTTGCTGTTTGTTTTCTGGTCTAGGAAATGCAGAAATAGCACTTGTTTTAGCATCAACGGGTTTTACTTGACCCTGCCCTACAATATGACCCAAAAATGTTACTTGTGCATGACAAAACTCAGATTTTACTACGTTGATGGTCAGACGTGCTTCACTGAGTCTTTCGAAGAGGTCTCGAAGAATTTTTTGTTGTTTCATTTTTTATTACAAAAAAAAATACATATATATATATACACAATAACATACAAAAAAGTCAATATATTACAAGGTGACATGAACATTTAAAAACATGAAGAAAATCTTTCATCACCATGCAAATAATTTTTAACATACTAATAATATGTAGAAAATGCATGATATTAAGTATATTGCATAAAGAATGTGTCCGTAGGTATGAAACATATGGCAGACATCAATAAAATAAACTAAATCTGATCACAATGGTCAGTTCACATGCAAAATTCAAAGTTTTATTAATTTTTAATTTAATTTTCTGAACCCACAATCATTGTTAGTCTTGCTCAGATGGTTCCATGTTTTAAAAGTTTTCCTTAAGATATTGCCACCTGTTTTTCGATAGAGTAATAATTCTTAATCAGTTTAATTGCACTATTGATTGACAACGACTGATCTTTGCATTTTGTAATATATATAAACTACTTTACAAGCAATATAACTTTATCCAGCAACTGATCTGTACTTTCATTAAGAAGTATCACCATTAAGTGAAAGGGTGTTTGGAAGACCCAAATTTTTTAACCACTTGCATACATCATGCCATAAATGTTTTACAAAACTACAGTCATGAAAAATGTGTAACAGTGTCTCCTTCTCTTTTTTACAAAAGGAACAGTACTCGTACTCTTTAATACCAGTTTTACCCAGAAATGGATTTAATGCAAGAATTCTATGTTATATCCTAAACTGAAAGTATCGAAGTTTTGTTGATATTGTTATTGGATATATGTTTCTAAAAGCCTCGAGTACTCTATCTTGATCACGATCCACAATATCTTGATGCCACGATAAAATACTATTTTCTGGGTGTAGATATCTCCTTTCTATAAGTTTTATATATATAGTTTTTACAGGATATGCCATTTGTAGAATGTTATCAATTTTAAATACTTAGGTATAATCGTCTTGATTGTTTCTTATTTCTTGTTTCAATTTTGCTGGTATTGAGTGTAATATACGTTATATGTCATTATTTTTATATCAATGCCATAAATCTGTCCTATTTCCCCAGGAGTGTAGAATACATAAGAATTGTTCATTTTCTTTGTTAAATTGTGGATATATCTAATACCTGCATTATACCGGATTTTACTTAATATCATTTGCCCACTTATATTTAGGTGAACGTTTATACACAAGGATTGTTTTAAATAATCATTTGTGGTGTCTGGGGTATCATAATTATATTTACACCAGGCGTGTTAAACTTCTTTCCAGAAAAAAAGTGTTCTTTTAAAAAAAAATAGAGTTGATCCAGATCTTCTGGATTTACATTGCATTTAAATATATATTCACTCAAATTATTAAAACTATAGTCAACTAGCTGTCTCCATCCTTGTTTCAAATCTGAGCTCAACAATCTATTAACCCAGACAATTTTAATTGCTCGTTATTTTGACCATATGTCAACCATGTCTAAACCACCATTATTTTTAGATGCTATCAAAGTTAATCTTTTTACTTTATCTATTTTGTTATTCCATATGAAATGAAATAGCTTACTTTCAACCTCTTTTAAAAAGATACTTGAGGTTTAGATAAAACGGACAACTGGTACTGCAGTTGTTAAATCAAGTCAGATTTAATGACTGTGATCTTACCATCTGGTGTTAACTCTCTTTTGGACCAAATATTAATTAATTGCTTATTTTATCTAATAATGGCAAAAATATTTCACAAAGATTTTGCAGTGTACTATTAAGCTTAATGCCAAAAATTGTAATTGGTCCCTTTGTCCACTTTAGACCAAGTTTTATTATCTCTTCTTTATTGAATTCATGATTGCCGATTGGCATAATTGCTGTTTTTCTATGTTAATTTTAAACCACTAACGTTTTGAAATCTTTTAAATTGTTCTATAGTCTCTTTAACCACCGGTTGTCCACCTTTCATAAATAATGTAATATCATCCGCATATTGAGAGATAATATGTTTCACATTTCCAAACTCTATACCTATAATATTATTATTATCTCTAATTTTGTAGCAAGCAGTTCCGCCGAAATAATAAATGGATATGTTGAAAGGGGGCAGCCTTTTCAAACTCCACTTCTTACTGGAAAAAACTTGGAAGACCATCCATTAGTTATGCACATGATGATCTACCTGTATAAAATACTTTAATCCACTACAGAAAGTATCACCAAATCATTAGTGCTTTAATGATTTCTTAATAAATGACCATTCTAATAAATCGAAAGACTTTTCAACATCTATCTTTAATAAAATGGCTTTTATTTTATTTTTAGTACAAAGCTCGCGAAGAATTTGCAGATGATTCTCCCAGGTGTCGCTGTACACGATGAGGTCATCAATATGCGTCGAAGCTCTGAATGTCCTTGACAACCATATGGAAGAGGCGCTGAAACGTGGCTGGCGAGTTCTTCATGCCAAACGGCATAACTTTATACTGGTACAGTCACTGCGTCGTCACAAATGCGGACACTGCTTTCGCTCGTTCTGTCAGCGGAACTTGAGATAATCCTTTTAGCAAGTCAAACTTGGAGACGTATCTGGAGCTACCGACTCTCTCAATACAATCATCGATCCTCGGAATCGGGAACGTGTCAGTCTTGGTGACAGAGTTCAGTTTTCGATCATCTGTGCACACACGGTAACTTCCATCAGCTTTTGGCACAAGAATACATGGTTAACTCCAGTTACTGTTACTAGGTTCAATAAAATCATTGTCCAGCAAATATTGAACCTCATCTTGTAGATACGTTTGCTTTTCTGGATTCAGTCTACAAGGATGCGCTTGCCTAGACTGCGCTTGCCTCGCCAACATCCACGTAAAGGCACAATATGTAAGTTCGCGTTGGAATGTTACTAAAAAAATGTTCATAATTCGAAGGTTCTTGAGGTCTTGTTGTTGTTGTGCGGGAAGGTGAGACAGTTTGGCATCAATGTTGTTAAGCACGTCTGAGTTTTTTTAGTGGTACTGTTCCACACTGAATGTCTTGATCACTTTAACTGTGTCAGGGTCAGTTTTTACACATTTAACAGCAGTAACATCATGTACAACATCTGATGTGCTATTTCTGTCACAACATGTTAACATGGCACAGTTGTCTTTTCTAACGCCTGTTTGGTGTCAACCGTATGTAATTCAAATCACTGACTTTCTTGTCAACAATGTAAGGCAAGGACCTTTTCACCAGGCTCAAACGTCCTACTTACACTGTGCTTGTCTTACTTTGATTTCATTTTACTTTGTGCAGATTTAGGTTTGACTTTGCAATCTCACAAGCATTGTGTAGTTTAGTGCGAAAGTCTGAGACATACTGAAATTAACTAAGAGAATCCGGATTTTCACGCAAGAGTTTTTCGTAAAGCAGTTTTAATGAACCGCGAACTGAGTGTCCAAAAACTAGTTCCAAGGGACTGAAACCCAAGGAATCTTCAAAGGATTCTCTGACAGCAAACAGCAATATGTGGATTCTTTCATCCAAGTCTTTCTGTGTGTCATAACAATAAGTCCTTATCATGTTTTTAATGTCTGGTGAAAACGCTCGAGGGCGCCCTGACTTCTAGGATGGTATGGCGAAGAGCTCTACTGTTTTATACCTAGCTCAAGCATTTCTTGTGGAATAAGCCAGACATAAAATTAGAACCTTGGTCAGACTGGACGAATTTTGGAATTCCCAAAGATGTAAAAAACTTGGTCAGAGTCTTGACAATACTTTTGGCATTTATTTTGCGCAATGGTATTGCCCCAGGGAACCTGGTAGATGCGCACATATTTGTCAGCAAGTATTCATGTCCAGATTTGGTTTAGGGCAGTGGTCCAACACAATCAACAATAATCCTACTAAATGGTTCCTCGAAAGCAGGAACAGGCCTAAGTTGGGCTTTAGGGGGATTCTGATTGGGCTTGCCTACCATCTGGCATGTATGGCATGATTTACGGTATTGTACAACATCTTTCCTGGGGTTAGGCCAATAGAAATGTGTACTTACTTTCTGACAAGTTTTATTTATACCTAAATGGCCAGACAAAGGGGCCTCTTGTGCCATGCTTAGAATTTCATTGGGATAGCTTTTGAGCATTTCTATTTGATGTTTGACGGCCTACTCATCATCAGCCCATACATCAGGTGGTCAACCGCATTACGCATTTACGCATAAGCACTCCATTTTAACATAGAAACAAACTGGATCCTGTGACAGTTCATCTTTAGAAACTGCCCTGGGAAACAAACATGAAATATCAGGGTCCTTATGATGTTCTGCGATAAGTTCTGACCTTGAACTTGCTGTATCCTGTACGGGCGAGTCGTTAGACGAGTCACTAGTGATTCCCGGAGTGTTATTTTCTTGACCACTATCCTCATGTGTGTTTTCTTGGCCATAGATCTAGTTGCAGCACATGAAGGATACAAACCAGGAATTTCTTAACTTTCAGAATCAGTGTCCTGAACAAGTGACGGCTTTTCTGTCACTATTGGTACAGGCGGTATTTTGTCACCTGCAACATCATTGCCTAGCAGCAACTGAATTTCCTTAAAGGTTAAAGTAGTTCTTATGCCCACAGTAATATTCCCAGAAAACAAATCTGACTTTAAATATACACTGTGAAGCGGAACTGAAGTGTGCTTGTCTGAAAACACACCATGTGCATGTGCATCAGTAAAAGACCAATTAGAAAATGGCAAAGTGTTTGCTAACGTGAGAGTTTGGCCTGAACCATTGTCCCTCAAAATTCCAATAGGGGTAGTATCTGAAAATCACTTGAGAGTGATACAAAACCACCATGTATGAATGGCTCAAATAACTCCATTTCAGAGTCAGGAGAGGAATCTACTACCTCAGTTTCATCAAACAAATAACTGACACTGATAGTGTCAGTCATAAACTCTTTTTAGAGTCATTAAAGGAATCTACATCCTTATTACAATCAAACTCCCATGGGAGGAGACAGAGGAATTTTCCTCAGCAGAAACAAACTTCTGTTTGTCATAAGAGGGCCTGGCCTCATTTGAAATACTCTTACAAGAGTCATAAAAGGACTTAGTCTTATATAGTAGATACTCCTCGCGGGAGCCTTGAAAGGCCTTATTAAATTCTTCGCAGGAATCAAATGAGGTTTTTACCCCACAAGCTACGGATTCTTCTTTGGAGTTAGACGGCACGTTAGCCTCCGTAGCATCAAACACTTTTGTAGAGTCAATAAAGGAGTTGTAATCCCTATTACATGAAAAGAGCCTGGCTCTTGTACTATCCTATGCATAGATTTTTAAACAAAACCAGAAGGTTTACCCTTTGGTGTATTTGCAAGTTTCCAGCTGGCAGATATTAGATGACCCTCCTTTTTGCATAATTACAGTTTTTCTTTTAAAATGATTGGCTTTGGTTGGATTCAGACACAGTGGACGTGGACTGAAGTGTATCAGTGGACTTTGCTGATCTATCAGGACTACTAGTACTTGGTGACTGCGCTTTAAACTTCTTTTGTCCATACTGATCTACCTTCTTGTTTGTGAATGACTGGTTTGATTTGCTAATAAAGGACATTTTGTGTGTTAACGAATAATCATCAGATAATTGAGCAGCAATGTCAAGTGTTTCAGGACTTTTCTCATCAAGAAAAGTTAATACATTTGCGTTAATAGAGCGCTTAAATTCTTCAAGCAAAATCAACTGGCGCAAATTGTCAAAATCTTTCATTACATTTTTAGAACTACATCAGCGATCAAACAACTGGTTTGTCCTAGCAAATCCGACATAGGTCTGTTCTTTGCGCTTTTCCCAATTTTTGTATTTCTGGCGGTAAGCCTCCGGAACCAACTCGTAACCTTTAGGGATTAACCCTTTAACCTGGTCATTGTCAGCAGCGGCTTCTACTGAAAACTCTGTATACATTTCTCTGGCCTTGCCAGTCAATACACTTTGTAATAGCATAATCAAATTTTCCTTAGGCCATTTAAAATTTTCAGCTACCTTCTTAAAGTGTAAGAAATAATTACCAACCTCTTTTTCTTGATAAGGTGGGACAAGTCTAATGTGTTTAGTAACATCAAAACTGTGAGTTCGGGCAGCACTTAGACCATGTTCTAGTTTAAGTCTATCTAACTCCAGTCGTTTTAACTCAATTTCTTTTTCTTTTTCTAGTCTTTCTTTTTCTAATTCTTTTCTTTTAAAGTGTCACTTGACTACAACAACATCGTATTTATGTCTGAGGTCGGACCTGTCTGCTGCTTCTCGTTTCGTTCATCGATGATATGTCGAGGCGACATACTATATTGTCAGGTCGTTATAGTTGAGGAAACCCATTGATCACGCAGTCCCTACACTTGTCTTTTCAGATGAATGCCCTCTCTCAGGCAGAAAAAGGTATGGTTCTCAGGCACTGCGTGCATCAATTTTACCCCCCCCCCCCCCCCCCCCCACCGCATGCATAAAAATTTTATTTTGATTTTCCTCTTTCATGATGATAAAATTATACAATTTTTATAAGATTTCCTTTGTTATAAAGTGATTTTACCTGTTAAGCAAAATAAATCTGTTATTATCATGCTTTTCCTTGATCATATGACATTTTATCGGAACATATAAAAAAGGTAAAAAAATAAATAAAAATCGTTCGCCCGCACTGATTTCTGAAAAATAAGTGTCTGAGAACCATACCTTCTTTTTTGGTCTTAGGTTAGTAAATATTAATGTATCGGAGGGCTTGGCATCAATTTCCTATCTGGCCTTGGAGCGGTTACATTAGTAAACACCTCACGAAGGTCAATGAAGCTGCTAGTCACTTAAGTCATTAAGGCTTTCCTTTATTAGAATGTAATCAGGCTTCCTACAGTATTATTCGTATATCACTTGCGTCTGGTATACAGCGGAATGGGATCATTGCCCTGTAATGACCCTGACCAAATATTCCCTGTAGAAGAACAGAAATAAGCTCCCGAGGTAGTACATACAGGGAAATACAGTATATTTTGTTCTGTCTATCCGATGCCAGTTTTCCTGACTGTGGGTTTTGACACGTGACACCCGAACAGGCATGTACCGAAATGCATCGTGTGTGTGATTCATTTTGCAGTCAAACAACGCCTTTAAACAGCACTGTTATCATGCATTTGTCTTATGTATAAGCTGATGGCTTATTTTTAAATAATGATAACAGAAAAAGCCCTTTATGGTAGCGAAAGGCCTTATTTTAGAGTTTGGTACATGCAACATGATGAAAAAATCACCGAGTGTCTTTGTCCAGAGACACACAGTCCTTGGTCAGCACAGTCAGCTAATCAAAAAGAGTATGGTCATAAATCCCTCTAGTGTCAAAACCAGCAAACAAAACCGAAAGAAACAGTGCTTTGCAAACACATGTTGTAGATGAAGCTGACGGATGATGAAACGTGCGAGGGTACTAAGTCAGTGAGGGCAGTTGACGTACTTGTAAGTACGCGGGTAAACCTGATATGCCAGTATATTAGGTACGTATAGCCAACAATATGAAGGTTGAAACACGAACCTGCTTCCCATTCCTGTTGAGTAAACAATAAGGATACACCTGGAATCAAAGTCTTTAATGACATTCGTGTATGCAGTCATATCTAAAGGAGAGTGATGCAGTCGATCCAGGCCAGGCCGAGACCGAGACAGGAGATAAGGAATCCGAGACCGAGACTTAGGCCGACCATTGCGCTTTATTAAGTCTTTATTTTTTAAAGCTCGGAGAGTCACCCATCACAATAACAAACATAGAATAATATTACAATATGCAACAATAAAAATGATATTATCGGTTATACAAGAACAACGGTACAACAAAACACGCGATATCTCTGGCGTGTTGCTTGGCGCCTGAAAGCTATGTTGGTTTATTCGTATGCATTAAAATCGGTTTCTTATTATTTATTTCAAATCAGTATCATCCGACTTGGAACATTAGGCAGTTTTTGTATGGCGCCAGCTGAATGGATTGTCAACCAGTTCAATTTATGTCACCTGCCACTATGGCGATGAAACTCTTGGGGACCGTGAACCGCACCGGGACTTAATTTTTTTACTTCTTAACTGACAAGAGAGCCAGTTGGGAAGCAACATAGCACTCGTCAAGGAATTTTCGAATATGAAGTGTCAAGGACAACTCAATCTTGTCGGATTAAGTTTGTGTCGCCGATCGGTAGATATATGAATTTCTGTGAGGTCCGCGTTTTTCTTCTTCCGGGAAAGAGCAACCTGGCGCCGTAACTGCATACGGATGAAGGACTGATTGCAATTCAGATCCCCTTGAGAATTGTTTTTTTGACACCAGAAATAACTCAAGGATACATCTTCTCCTTACAAATTAGCTGTGGCTTGCTGATTATTTGGCGCCTGGCGCAGGAAAATTATTATCTTTCACCCTTGGGAGTTAAATCAATGTGCAACTCCGGAGAAGTTTAAAAATCATTTTATACATGGTTTGTCGTTAATCTATAAACGGAAGTCAGTTTGTCTACCATACATTTTTTGTGCTTCAGATTTATCTGGTGGCATGTTAACCTTGAGGTGCTGTCGATATATTACTTTTCACAAAATTGCAATATGGGTAGTAGACATTATGAATTCATACATACGGAAGACAGCAGATTATGAAGTAGCTCGTGGCGCGCAATCCCATCCCTATAATATTAAATTAGGCTTTTTTCCCAAACAAATTTTGTCTGTGCGCAGCTGGCTATGATAACAGGATAACCAATAGAGTGATTTTCTTCCAAATTAAAATTCAGTTGTGTAACTGAACTGAAAAAGCTAAGTAAAGATTAGTTTAATAACAAACACGCACCCTAACTTATCGTATACTAGTATTCTTTCAGTCCACCCTTCCGCCAGATGTCGTTTCTATTCGAACGAATCTTTTCCTGGTAATCATGGAGCGGCCGGAACTACTTGACTCAAAATTTATTTCATTACAAGGAAGTATCTTCTGCTTATATTTCGCATGTGTATGCTCACGAAATATTACTTCCTTGTCATTGACACACATTTTTATGTTATATACCTTGAAATAATTGTAATTAAACATATTTGAACGGACTACATTGTGGTCTTCACAACATTTACCTACCCCGCTGCCGAATGTAGAAGCCGCGGTTAATTGAAGGGGTCAGATTGTGACGCCTGTAAACCCTAAACAACAAAGGTGTTCTCCAGTGAGTCCGAGTCTGTGCAGTGTGCTTCCAGTCCTGACTGGTCAACCTCTTGAGCCTTAAAAAATCTCTTCCACAGTCACGTTAGCCACAGGACTAGGATCTTCGGCGGCGGACGTAGGTTCGCTAACAGACTCCACTGCGTTATCTCTGGTGACGTAGCTTCAGTCGACTGCGAGGTTGGATCCTTATTATTCGGATTTCACGCTCCGGGATGGATCCTTATTATTCGGATTTCACGCTCCGGGTTGGATCCTTATTATTCGGATTTCACGCTCCGGTTTGGATCCTTATTATTCGGATTTCACGCTCCGGGTTGGATCCTTTATTCGGATTTCACGCTCCGGCCAAGTAATTCAGTGCAGAACGCAAATAGTACCATGGACAACCGTCTTCTCCATTAATCCTAATATTTACTCCAACATAATGGCTGTGGCAAATGCCCAACAGTGCCGTCAAACAGCTTACATAATACATAATATATCGATGCGCTGAGTTCATCAGTGTTTTACATCGCGTATGAAATTCCTATATATCCACTGATAAAGTCCTGTATTCCAATAAAGTGAGCATCTGACTAAGGGTCGTGTTATCACGCAAAGCAAGCCGGCACAGAGATCTTCAGACCCGGGCATCATGTGATCCCGGGAATAAGTCAGTTTTTACACTCGGCACTAGACATTATTTCACGAGTATGCACATAACGATTGTCTGCAGTGTTCAGGTCCTTGGAACTAGCATTGCATGGATTTATAATGAAACCAGGTATAATCAAAGGTCTCTGACAAAAAATGAAACTGTATCATTTAAGAACAGCAAAAAAGTCATTTATGTCGATATAACAATAACTTCATTAGGGATCTGACGATTAATTGCGCTCATCGGCAAATGAATTGATCTATCAGTGCAGTGATCATACTAGATGTACAGTCTTTTTTCATGCACTGACAAGGGATATAAGATTGACAAAATTACAATGAGTAATAAGTGAGCGCAAAATACTTTGTTCGAACCCTGCCGGTAACTTTATAGCATAATGGTGAAATCTCGTTATAGAACCTCAGATATTCGCTCTCATGTGTTAACGACAGCTTGTGACTTCCGGATTTTCCTAATCCCCTGCATATAAAACCATAAATCTACAAGGCTAATAATAAACATATCATTCTTATCATATGAATACCTTCATCCTCATTCAATAGACAGTGCCATCAACAGACCATGGACATATCCTTTAAACCTAATATAAAGGTAAGTGAGCGCATATGTTTACAATTGAGATGAGTAGTCGTTGAAAGATCATTTGCTTTATCCAGGGCAAATTTTGGCTGATACTTTATTTCAAGGTTTTCTTTCAAATTTACTCTGTTTGTTATACCCAGGCGGCTGTGTGCAAACCGTCGTCGCTATATTGATGAAACATAACACCAGCCATTAAGTCCACATCAGCGGCGAAATGGGAAGCGTTCCCAAACTGAACCCTCCCCAAAATTGAAGGAAAACAATATGCACTTGTATTCCCCAGTATACAATCAGTATTTTCTCCTTACAAGTCTTAAATAGTCTACTGATGTCATTATACACCTTCTACCACCATTCACCCCGTCTGTCCCCACTCATAACTTTGCACATCATATATTAATCTACTTTTGTCCCCATACCCCACCCCATACCGTCACCAATGACGTCAGTCTTTCCAACTTTACATTGTGCAGCCATAATATCCGCCAAAAGTTTATTCGTTTTAAAAAGGTTATTCGGTTAATGCATCTCTTGATCCATAACCAATACTAGTTTATTCAATATGAGGTATAGAGAAGGCGCACCCTTGTGGTAAAGACTTTGCGAAGATGGCGGTCAGAACGGGACGTAAACCCACATTCAAGTGTCCTAAACATTACGTAACCACGCAGCTCATGTCTGGGGCTCAAGATTCGTGGAAGACCCTAAATACGAAGGAATTTTCCAGAAGGACAGGGAAACATCTAAATCATTCTCATCCACACCTGCCAGGTCAAATCTCCTGTGTTTCTTGATTTTGATAACTCCCGGAGGGGGGTCTATGGACGCAAGGAGTAATAAGTAAGAAGTCTTCTTTAGGTCAAGTAGAACTCTTTTGTATTTACACAGAAATTAAAACCGTGTGTACGAGTAAGAATGTCATATGCTTTACGCAGACTCTGTACTATGGATCAAGGAAATCAGTTGCAAGATAAAATAGTCTCCAAGAACTCAAAAAGGAGGCGTAGGCGACATAACCAGATAACAACTGCCTTTTCACCGGGCTTGGGAACAAAGAGAAATCAGCTGCCGGTTTGATCAAAGAAATGTTTAAGCTCCACGAGGCAGGATGTACAAATTATCCTAGGAAGCAAGCACTGGTCATGCAAAATTAATTACACTGTAGTTGATAAAGACCTAAAGCCTTTTAACCAATAAAAGTTTGTGCTCGAGGGACAGGGTATCTAATGTCAAGGTATAACCAAAGCAGAAAAAGGTCTTACAGTGATGGAAAAATGGTACACGTGGTCCACTTGATGGTAAGCGCATTTCAGGTAGCAACCCAGAAAAAAATTAAAATCACTCCGAAAAAGTCTAACAATAAATTCGACATGCTCAATCATGGTCTTTTCTACAATGATATTACTTGGTGCTCAGAAATACCTTAATATTTTATACTCGTAGCAAAATACATACTTTCACTACAATTCAGGGAATTTTGAAGCTGAATGTCACATAGCAAAACATAACTAATGGAACAGTTGGAAAAACAGGCAGTTTGAGGAAAAAGTATGAAAAAAAGACCAGGTAAAAAGTTTTAAAATTTAGAACACAGCCATATTGGGTTACACACTAACGATCTAGCCACGTCATTATTAAATATACTGTGCCTCCCTTGATGTAACGTAAATGACATCCAACGGCGGTCTATAACAAATTTTCTTGGCCCGGAACTCGCTCGAGAAAGCAGTCTTTCGCCTTAAAAATAGACAGGTTTCTGTTACCTACTAAATCACATGCAGCCATGACTTTCAATTACACTGACATCAAGCATGTAGAAACCAAAGTTCTTTGAGAGGTTATATCCCAGTAAGATGGGTATTTTAGGCTCCTTGGTCGTTTTATCTTCTTTTGCCTGCTGTTACTTTACGGAGAAGGATCTATCCTCAACGTGTCCGTGACCCGTCTGGCCAAACGATCCTAGGATGGTCGGTGTCTCAGAAGTTGTTACACCAATGATCGATTAGTCGTGGATTAAAGCTGTCTTGAGATCTATCACTATCAAACAGGGTTAGTAACTAAACCTGCAGCACCGAAGCTATAAAATCCGACGAATATCTCCTCAAGACTCTCTGAAGAGAGTTGGCTAGGACGGGTTTTATGGGGACCATGTGTTTTCCTTTACGGTGTGGCCTACCTCCTGCAAAGGCCATTCGTCAAAAGGAACTAGCAGGAAAACTTAGCTAGAGCATTAAAGCTGTCCCGTCCATTGTGTTTCAGTTTCTAAAAGGCCTTCTTCTCTCAATCAGTTAGCCGAAGAATGTTTAAACAGGGAAGGTTTTGTCATTACCATGGTTACAGCTAGTGCGGGTCAAGGTTTTTTAACCTTGGTATAGGTTATAAACAGTAATTTCTTGGTTGGTTATTCGTGCCATCTTAATGTTTTCTAGGAAGGTCACATTTTTCTGACATAATTGTAATGTCAGAAAGAGGTGTTTAAGAAAAAGCAACTAAAATGTTAGACAGGCGTCATGTGTCTAAAAAAATCAATGCCAACCATCTTAGATAAGGATTTTTTCTAATTCTCTTAATACATATAGGTACTCGTGTACCTATAGAGGGTTTTGATCCCCGATCAGAAAAACAAGCACATTACTATAATTGCGACGTCTTTCAAATAGGGAACCGTTTTCTTGGCTGTGATCATTAATGGTTTTAATACAACAGGAGCAAAGGTTGTTGTTTAATTAATTTAAATGTCTTATCTACTTATTATACACTCAAAGGAATATGTTCATTCTTTATATTTCATAAAATCTTAATTTGCAGGTTTGCGCTGTAAATTTTGTCATCTACTGATTTTAAATTCAGATGTGCCCAATACTGCTATTGATATTCAATTCTAGGGCTTCGGAAATTTTTATTTAACATAAGGGGGATGTGATTATTTGGTTCAACTTTAACCTTTTACAGCCCTCTCAACTGTAGAAATAGCAAGTTTATAGGCTAAAAACAAATACCAATTAAATGTTGGCTTTGTGAAATAAGAATAATTAGCGTAGACGACCCCTCAGAGATATTGATGTAATAAATAAACAATATTACTGCCGTATTTAATCCTATCCTTCTTTGATTCTCGGCAAATGATGGGCTGCCCCGTCTCCCCTGCTAATAGATTTATCAAACAAAGCAAAGATAAATATTTTTTCGAGATAATTGAATTGATGTGGGCTGCATGAAATAGTAAGGAGATACATATACCGTATATTCCCTAATAAGCGCTCCCTCATGTGTTATGGTAGCAGACAATTTGTTCATCACAAGCAATAGAAAATCACCATTTCTTTCAGTCAGAGATGATTATTTTCGTCTTTAATAATCTACAAATGAAGTTATAGTATACAAGATATGAATTTTACGTCGTCGGATGACTAACCTGCACTAAATAATTAGGAAGGTCATTGATAGGAGAACGAGTCATTGGTAGGAGGATGAGTTATAGTTAGGAGAACGAGTCATTGGTAGGAGGATGAGATATAGTTAGGAGAATGAGTCATTGGTAGGAGGATGAGATATAGTTAGGAGAATGAGTCATTGGTAGGAGGATGAGATATAGTAAGGAGAATGAGTCATTGGTAGGAGGATGAGATATAGTTAGGAGCATGAGTCATTGGTAGGAGGATGAGATATAGTTAGGAGAATGAGTCATTGGTAGGAGGATGAGATATAGTTAGGAGAATGAGTCATTGGTAGGAGGATGAGATATAGTTAGGAGAATGAGTCATTGGTAGGAGGATGAGATATAGTTAGGAGAATGAGTCATTGGTAGGAGGATGAGATATAGTTAGGAGAATGAGTCATTGGTAGGAGGATGAGATATAGTTAGGAGAATGAGTCATTGGTAGGAGGATGAGATATAGTTAGGAGAATGAGTCATTGGTAGGAGGATGAGATATAGTTAGGAGAATGAGTCATTGGTAGGAGGATGAGATATAGTTAGGAGAATGAGTCATTGGTAGGAGGATGAGATATAGTTAGGAGAATGAGTCATTGGTAGGAGGATGAGATATAGTTAGGAGAATGAGTCATTGGTAGGAGGATGAGATATAGTTAGGAGAATGAGTCATTGGTAGGAGGATGAGATATAGTTAGGAGAATGAGTCATTGGTAGGAGGATGAGATATAGTTAGGAGAATGAGTCATTGGTAGGAGGATGAGATATAGTTAGGAGAACGAGTCATTGGTAGGAGGATGAGATATAGTTAGGAGAACGAGTCATTGGTAGGAGGATGAGTTATAGTTAGGAGAACGAGTCATCGGTAGGAGGATGACATATAGTTAGGAGAACGAGTCATCGGTAGGAGGATGAGATATAGTTAGGAAAATGAGTCATCGGTAGGAGGATGAGATATAGTTAGGAGAATGAGTCATTGGTAGGAGGATGAGATATAGTTAGGAGAATGAGTCATTGGTAGGAGGATGAGATATAGTTAGGAGAATGAGTCATTGGTAGGAGGATGAGATATAGTTAGGAGAATGAGTCATTGGTAGGAGGATGAGATATAGTTAGGAGAATGAGTCATTGGTAGGAGGATGAGATATAGTTAGGAGAATGAGTCATTGGTAGGAGGATGAGATATAGTTAGGAGAATGAGTCATTGGTAGGAGGATGAGATATAGTTAGGAGAATGAGTCATTGGTAGGAGGATGAGATATAGTTAGGAGAATGAGTCATTGGTAGGAGGATGAGATATAGTTAGGAGAATGAGGATTTGGTAGGAGGATGAGATATAGTTAGGAGAATGAGGATTTGGTAGGAAGATGAGATATAGTTAGGAGAATGAGTCATTGGTAGGAAGATGAGATATAGTTAGGAGAATGAGTCATTGGTAGCAGAATGAGTTATTGGTAGCAGAATGAGTAATTAAAGTCTGCGAATTGACAAAACTCAGGAAAATTTAAGCAAAACCCCAAACACTCTTTGTCGATCGGAGATTACGTTTGCCCCCCAAAAATATTAAGCGCTCGGGATGTTATTTGGATAAATGCTGTACATATACATATATATTCATGGGAGTTTTCTGGTGAACTAGCGATGTAGACAGTAATTTCGTCAGTCACAAATCTGGGTTACTGCCTGTCTAGACTCATCAACCTCAAATTAGTTGTCTGAGTTGATGATTGGGTGGAATATGTGATTAGTGTGGCCTGCGTACAGTATACTTTAATTCTGATAATTTTATCAGTTTCCTTTATTTTGTGTCGGAGTTTCTAAATTTTGTTCGCAAGACATGTCAATGGCTTTATTTTCGGTGCTCAAAAACTGATTTGGCGGTTAGAATTGATTTTTGTTGCCTGTAAACAACTGATTTGGCATTTATGACCGAAACTCTCGTTCATAATGGAGTATGAAACAACTTCTCCACTAGTATAACCGGGGGGGGGGGGATTTAGAGGGATCAAGGCGGGGGGGGGGGGGGCGTAAACCCACTTGCGATGTCTCTCCCATTGGCGGGGATGAACTAACCCCCACCCAACCCTAAGAGGGATAAATACAGGAGGGAGGGGATGGGGGTATATATCCCCAATGAAATTTTTAGCAAGGGGTGGTCAATGTAATCATCCCCTTTGCTATTCATAGAATAATATTTATATATTGGAAATTAAATATATTAATAATAATAATTATAGACTTTAGTTCCATTTCTCGGTTTACTAGGAAATATTATATATATATCAAAAGCTATACCTAGAATTAACCTGTACTGGAAACATATAATATCTTATTTTATAAAACCTTATGCTTAAGTGTAATATATTTTAAATCTGTCTGATAGACAATTAAAGGTATATATGTTTGTGTGTGTTTTTATACAAAAGGTTGCCCCCTGCACGTCACCAACCCCGCCCTCTTGAAAATAAATTGACGCCACTGACCCCCTTACTATAGGTCCTGGTAATTAATTTATATTACAGGCTTTCTAAATTCATAGGTACCTAATACCGTTTATAAACACAACAAAGGTCTCCAAACTGCTTGTTTTTTCTGAAGGTTGGTCATTCTTTATTGAACATTGCTAAGCAATGCAGAATACATACAAATCACCAAATGGATTCTAACCACACCTTTCTGTACGAGAACATGACAGAACGGAACAAGGTGATGAGAGCTTGATGTGCGAGGAGTTCGGCGAATTAACCGCAGCCCGTGGCCACCCCCTGATAGTGCAATACCATAATTAAACGTGTCGTCTTAATGTCGACATGCAGGTCAATCAAATAAACAGCCAATAATTGCGATCTCACTGCTAATATAATTTAATACACTATCGGGTCTAAAGGTGGGTATGGAAGTTTCCGTTATCGGTATTTTAGGAATATTGCTGAATAACCATCTAAATAGTCTGAAGTAAGAGGTACGTCAACCATCTTCAGGTCTTTATTAAGTGGGGTTTTTTTGCAAATCAAAATATTTTCTTTTCTTTCTTTTTTTCGAACTTTGTTATGAATTGTTAATATCAGGAGTGTTTCCAAATTCGGCTAGGGGGTCCGGAATAGACCCCTTTAAATAATAAAATTATTTTACCACAGCAGCAGAGCAAAGGGGAGAATATAATACTAGGCCTAGAGTATACATGATAATTCTCTAAATTGTAAAGTTAACACTATACCAACATTGCTAGAATTGATTCAAGTAAAATTGTTATGTTCATGTCACCTACTCAAAATGCAAATTTACAGTATGTGGATACTTCTTTGGTGTCAAACTTCATCAACATGTTTCTGAAGATTTTTTTCCCCATATTTTTTCGATATCTGTAAATGCTATATTATTGTAAGCTTGTTAGCTGAAAATGTTGCAGATTCTTTAAAAATCGGCCCGTCCTTTTAAAAATATTCCGGGAAGGGGGCCCTGCCTCTCCCAAACCCATCCTTGCTTGGTCGCTGCGCTCATCGTTTGTCGGCCGTTACCAAACCTTTTCCTTATTTCTGGACCGGCCCCTGATTATATTTTTATTTTATTTTTGTTAGTTGTTCTTATTACAATCAGATTTGGGAAACCGTTTTTTCTATAATCATTGTATGTCTTTTTATATGAGATGGCCATAGGCCTATATCTTCTAACCATTGTAAAGGACTCCGTATAAATTTCGTAAAGCAGGTTGCTCGATATATCTTAGTTAATCCTCAAATCAACACAAAAACATTTAACTAGAAAACTCCCCTACCTTTAAAATTGCCACATGACTTTGTACCGACTAAAGCGCTTCCATTCCCGCGCTGATGAGCTGGCTGTCGAAGTGTCGTCTGCTCAACGTGTCGGCTGCTAACCAAGTAGTCAGTGAGGCAGCGTGTAGCAGCGGCAGTACAAACCGTTTGGAGGGTGACTTAATAGTCGTAGCCTTGAACCCGTCAGTGATAATTGGATCCTGAATTATATATTTACTTCCGATGATAACTTGGCTCCACCCGCAATTGTTCCATTGTTTGCAAGAAGTGATTCATTGTTGCTCCTTTGGAATGAACCCCACATGTTTTGTAGTTCTTTTCTCTAGATTATCATAAAAGCTAGTCCAAGATTGACAAAAACATAACCAACAAGGCATAAATATGTTATTTATTTCCTACTTAATTTACATAAATGCCTGAATACGAGGGGGGGGGATTAATTTTATTTCGGTCCCATAGAAATAGCTTATATGTGTCTTAGGTTTGGAGGGCGAACATGGGAATGAGAACTCCACCAGTGCTCTAATGATTGCTTATCCAGCTTTATAGTTGCTAGAGTGATGCTGTCATCAACATTTATGAGCCAGAAGGGCCCCAGCACTCCGTTCAACAATACGCATGCGCAGTTAGTGCTCCTTCGGGAGCACTTGTTGAGCCCGTGTGACCATTCACGTGTTACCAGGGCAACCCATTCCGCTAAGAAGAGCTATGATGCGCTATGAAATGGTTGTATATGACCCACGGGTTTTCATCAAAAACGCCGTCTAGATCATCAATCTGAGTTTTATTGCCCGTGTATCACAAGACCGGTAGTAAACTCAGCCATTTTACAGACATAATAGCACCTAGACAGGTCGCAATGATCTCAGCGTCTCATGTAGAAATTGGGTACTCGATGTTAGATGGCTTCTTCAGGGACTATGATTTATCTAATTCGATTAACAACCTCAGCTTGGAAGACATAAATGGGTAGCAACGGACTGCTTGTCAGTACTAATGAGTGGTCTGTAGTGCCGCTATACGAACGCTTTCTACCTGTTGGCGCGCAAAATTTCCTCCCGGCTATCCCTGACATCAATAAACATTTCAGTGCCTAAAAGCCAAAGACAGGTCTTTCACTCACAAACATAAATAAATGACACACACCCTCACACATGCATAAATATAAATATATATAAATATATATATATATATATATATATATATATATAGAGAGAGAGAGAGAGAGAGAGAGAGAGAGAGCTGATGTATTATTAGTATTTTATTTTGTTTGTTCAGTCATACAAGCTAAGCCCGTCTAGGTTTTTATCTAATCCCTCACATATACTAGTAACAGCTGAAATCCGAAAAAAAACTTACTAGAGCGCACACCAAAGCGGGTCAAAAGAATCCTACTGGCATCACAGATGCACTCGAATCTGCACACAGGTTTACTGGTACCTTAAATTCTTTGACTTTCGCCCAAACCCTACACAGTTCTTCCAAATCGGTAGTTTTTTTGAAAGTATGCTAAAAAACAAACATTTATGAAGTATTTCCACCCATGCACTACTGAAAGCAAGAACAAACATTTCTGCTTATACACCTAGATATATACCTTAATATGTTAAGTGAGGTTCATTTCTACCAATGACGCTCTATTTATAGACCGAGGATAAAGGCTTCATTACGCTGAAAGGTGAGCTGTCATTTCACAGCGGTCTGCCATCTATAATACACTGTTTTAGAACATACCTCCAGGTAAGTTAATATTAGCATGATGGTATAAGTGAAAGGAGTAATTATTTGGAGGTCAGGGATTGTGAGATGTTGTTTACGAACCTTGCATCTGTATATAGGTATGAGAAATATGTGGTCCAGCAGATTCTTGTTCCTGGCGTCTGCCAAGTGTTCTTGCTTTACCCCTGATATGTCGCTTTCTTCTCCTTGGTCTCAATTTATAACTCAATCTTTTTATGGACTAACCTCATTTAGCTCCACGCTTTGTGTTGTCTGTGGAGTGCCTAGGGAGAGGGGTGTGGGGAATGGGGGGCGGTTGGCATGGGTTGAGGGACATCGTTCTTGAATTTTACAATACCCTTTCCTATGACTTTTGATGAGATATTTGCCAGAGATTATCCAATTTTAGTTTATACTAGGAGTATTTCCTTAAAAAAGCTTAACCTATAGATATAAACAAAACAAATTAATAAGAGAACCATACTTTAGTTCTTTTAGTCACCTTAATTCTACGTTCTTGTCTTTACGCTTGGCGTGCTGTCATGAAAAGGATTCGGAAGACATGTAGATTTCGCTTAGAAAGCATGAAAATAAACCCCTTTACCTGAAGTTTACCCTTTCTCCTTGCAATTAACGTGAATACGTACCAATGTTTACCAAACGTTAATCCCGGGGTTGAGCACAAAGCCCCATATTTAGAGTCCAATTTGACAATTATCAAGGGGTTACGTCACAATGAAGGCCGTTGCATCATAGCATCATTGGATACGACAGGCGTGAATACAATAATCAAGGCCAAACCAAAAAATAACAGTTCAATCGCCGCTCCTATCATAACGGATTATTTTTCTTATTTGAATTAGCACCAGGTCCATGGCCCATTGTTACTGTCGCCTCTTTCTCATTAAATGAATTTAAATGCATCGGTGTAATTAAAAATGAATTACACTTCATTTATGTTCACAATTTGAGGGAACTTTTATAATTCTTTTTTCCTTTCTATAGGCTTTCATTTTTAGCATTTTGCCTTAGCTAGTAAAACTTCCAAGTGGTAATATTTTAACGTCTCTGAGTCATACGATTTTTGTATTTTGTTTGGCCTTTATATGAATATAAGATGGTTCTAATAACCTATCTAAATGCAGAATTACAAATGAATTTCATGCACCTTTCAAGGAGAGAGAGAGAGAGAGAGAGAGAGAGAGAGAGGGCGACAGAGGGAGACAGAGACAAAGACAGAGGTATAGAAACCCGTACTGAGAAAGAGACAGAGAAAGAGGAAGAGAGAAAATGACAGACAGAGAGACAGAGGGAGGGGGGAGAGAAAGAAAGAGAGAGATAGATAGATAGAGAGACAGAGACAGAGAGACAGTGGTGGGAAGCCAAGTAAGAACCAGGTTCAAGGATGGAAGCATTATAGTCAGCGCCTATTTGTGTATCATCGATATGCCTTACTGTCACAGCAGGTAATGGCAAAACCTAGCCAAATGTCAAAGGTGTTTGTTTGATCAGGAGCATACAGACGTCACTGTCTCCGCTGTCTAAGGATGCGGCTCATTTTACTCAGCCGGCTTTTATTTTCCTTCATGTTCCTGATTAATTCATGACCCAACTTCATTTTTTTTGTCACGCTTAGTTAGGCTAAAACCTCAGAAAATGAAGGATCATGGGATTGATCCTCTCAGACCTGCAGGTTTTGGTTACCCTAATCAGACTTAGACTGGTATCTCCGCATGAGCGACCCACTGAAAAGCGCAGAGGATGATTGAATTGGATATCGGTGAGGGCTTGTATCAATCTATTTCATATCCGTATGTCGGACAAGATGCGTTTGGGAATCTAGCAGAGCTTTCACAAATCCAAGGCCAATATCTCCATAACTTTTAAAGTATTATTTACTTTTAGGGCTGAGAGAGAGAGAGAGAGAGAGAGAGAGAGAGTGGTGAGTGACCGTAACGAATGTAGGAATACATGCATGTAGTTAATCAATTAACTTATGGAAAATCAGATTACTTTATTGAAAAGGTGTATTATTTGTCATTATGAGGATATGCTTTGCTAAGCTTTTTGGAGGCATATTTTGTTTACATTATGTTTGCAATTAATGCTATAGAAGAATCAGAAGATATTTAATAAATGTTTCATACAAATCAACATTCTTTCCATACGCATAGGCAGCATTTAAGTGTGTCAGATTATGCACAGTCTCCCATAGTGCAGACTTTCTAACTCACAGTCACGTGCATGACCAGTACTCATCATCACGACATAGTATTCTTATTTGTGTGTTATTTATTATTATTGCAAATATTAAAATACTGACGGGTAACACTGTACCAGCGGAAGTTATCAAATCAGCATATGGTAAAAATATAAAAAAAAGAAAATGCAGATTTTATCTTTTTTTTTAAGAAATGGAACAATATGAAAACAGTGTTATATATTATCTAGGTCCTTGTTGATTAAAGGTTGATGTGATGATATTTCAGTGTGTGTGTGTGTGTTTGTGTGTTGCTTTTTCGTTAAAGATATTATATATATATATATATATATATATATATATATATATATATATATATATATATATATATATATATGGAAACACGTGTTTATGTGGCACTGAACATTTCCGTTGAAATTCTGTGCATCAGCTCTTAGCATCAGGCTTATAGAGCACTTTTGGATTCGTTCAGCACTTACAAACTACTAATTTATATATTAAGACTCCTGTCCAAACTATGTGTGCTTACTTAATAATGTCTATTGTCTAGTGCAGACTACATTCTATCAGCCAGCTGGTTCAGCTCTCTTCTTTATATGAAGGTCACTCGGTTACAATGCCGAGTTGTTCTCCTTTCTTTGTCCCTGGCTTCTTCATCAATGTTTATATCTCCCTTATTGTCTTATGGTATTCTTTGTCCACGTGATATATCGTCTCTTTGTTCATGCCTTCCTTTTGAAGAGTCAGGGTTCAAAACATACTTATCTCTTTTTGATTGCTCTTAAAAATACCTCATTGAAAAAAATCAATAAATTACTTTCGATTCAAAGAAATAGATTTTTAAAAAAAGGAAAAATTAAAATCTTTTAGATTTAATCTAGGATAAGCATTACATTTACGTCAAATAAATATTAATCTCTGATTATTTACTCTCAGAGCAGAGGGTTTTCTGAGTATATTCCCTTTGGTTTATTTTGCATTAAATCATTTAAAAAAAGAAACCAGGATGACTTTAAAAATGCAGATAGACAAGGACATTAGCCATAACGGAGGCTTGTTATATCACTTTATAAATAAAGTTAAATGCTAAACATCTATTGTAAAAAATATCTATAAAAACATCTATAAAAAAATTGTCAGTTTCCTGATTAACTGACCGGTATATAAACTGTGTGCTTTTGTATTACATGTATTAGGTATATGTAGACCAACAAAAGTCAGAATAGAAAAACACCCTCTCCAGCCTATGTGTGCTTGTGTACTACATGTATTAAGGTATATGTAGACCAATAGAAGTCAGTATAGAAAATACATCCTGTTTGTGATTTTGAACTTCACATTTTAAGGTGCATGTAGACACACAAAAATCAGTAAAGAAAATACACCCTGAGGGTGTGAGCTTTTGTACTACATGTTTTAAGGAATATGTAGACAAATACGCTCTCGAAGCAGCGGAAATCGTGCGCTTCTTAATATGACAGGTTATGATAGACTTAAACACCAGGTGGCGGGTCGGTGTCCGCTGAAAAACAAGCAAATGCTAGTTAACAAACACTCGACAGGTTACATGACTCCACCCATAACTGCCCTTCTCGCGCCGCTTGATGACAGTTTTAGGATCCTAGTTAATAATAGGTCGAATTTTGCTCCATCTGCGTTCTCGCATCATAGACCGATTATGGTATCACGACTATGTTTGCGTAGCCATGTATCCTTTGATAGCAAAACGGATATCAGTCCAGCGAGGTGTGCACGGAGCCAATGTTGTAACATTTCCTTCGAGTGACCGCCTACCCGTGACCGGCCGGGCTTCCTGTGTGCACTGGGACCTGTAGTAACCACATGTCGGGCCATTCTCTTTGAGCCTATGACAACACGTCCCGATAATACTGTAGAACCCTTGTCGCATCAGCTGTGTGTGGCGTTTATGGCATTGTTTACGCGCAGTCAAGATGATCACAAATATTTATGGAATAAATAGCGTTATAGACAAATAAAAATTCTCTCTTTCTTTGCCTCGTTTGCGAATCCCTTAGTCTCGTGGATGGTCTCAGACCCCATTCTCTCATTCTTGGTATCAGACCTCATGCTCTCTCTCCTGGTCCCGGCCTCCAATGCCATGCTCCCCTTCTCTGTTAAGATCACGTGCTCTTTTCCCTATCCAGAATCACATGCTGTCGGTCTTTTTCTCGGTCTCAGATCATGCACACCCTCTCGTTCTTGGTCTAGATCTCGGATCCAATGCTCCCCGGCTTGGTCTCGGCCTTGGATCCCCTGGTCTCGTTGTCGGTCTCGGGCTCGGATCCCCTGGTCTCGTTCTTGGTCTCAGGCTCGGATCCCCTGGTCTCGTTCTTGGTCTTGGACTCGGATCCCCTGGTCTCATTCTTGGTCTCGGGCTCAGATCCCCTGGTCTCGTTCTCGGTCTCAGGCTCGGATCCCCTGGTCCCGTTCTTGGTCTCAGGCTCGGATCCCCTGGTCTCATTCTTGGTCTCGGGCTAGGATCCCCTGGTCTCATTCTCGGTCTCGGGCTCGGATCCCCTGGTCTCGTTCTGGTCTCGGGCTCGGATCCCCTGGTCTCGTTCTGGTCTCAGGCTCGGATCCCCTGGTCTCGTTCTTGGTCTCGAGCTCGGATCCCCTGGTCTCGTTCTTGGTCTCGGGCTCGGATCCCCTGGTCTGGTTCTTGGTCTCGGGCTCGGATCCCCTGGTCTCGTTCATGGTCTCGGATCCCCTGGACCGTTCTTGGTCTCGAGCTCGGATCCCCTGGTCTCGATAATTTATTATCTTAACAATCCCCATATAAATACTAAATGTCAGGCAATGCAAGGTTATGTTTTCTCTCATGCTGAATTAAATGCAATTTAATATATGATTGTCCGGTGAACGATAGAACAAGTAAATGCATGTAATATATCCAGTCAGTAAGAGAAAGGCGGGTTTCTATATTGCGCAACTGAGTAAAAAACATAGAAATTTTGATATATCACATGGGTTCTCTCGAACTCTCGGATCTTCAGCTGTGGTAAAATGTGTTCCGGTATGCATCCAATAGACTACCACAGTTATTATATTTTCCAGTCTGATCATTTTAAATCCAGCGCATTCGTATCAATCATAGCTTATTAATCTGCGGATAAAATTCACTATCCTTTATCAGGAAATGCTAATTAGATTCTGTACAGAGGGCTCCAAGATGCTGGGCCCACTTTTTTGTTGAAAAACCCCTTCTTTTTATGACAACGGAAGAGACCAAATAGGTATGACGAAAGTGGCGGTGTGCAGATTTAGTTAAATGATAATTTTTTATGCTTTAAACTCATACCGAGTTATCTGAACATAACGGATGAGAAGACTGTAAGATTGAATCAATTAATAAAATATCAAAAGCACCGCAAGCGTGTATAATAGCCCGTTGCGTACATGGTGACCTCTGAACTCATTAAATATGCGTGAATTTTTATGAGAATGTAATTCATGTGAGATACTATCGATAAATATGTATAATCAGGTTAATGTAAATCCATAGGATTTTTGTAAGTCACCAAAATGCCTCTAAAGTGCGGTGACCTCTGACTTCATTAAATATGCGTAAATGTTGATGAGAATATAATTTAGGTGAGAAACTATTGGTAAAAATGTATAATGAGTTTCATGTAAATCCATAGGAATTTCGTAAGTCACCAAGTGCGGTGACCTCTGATCTAAAAAAATTTACATAAATTTTGCTTGAATTCGAACTTAGGGGAGATATTTTATTAATTAACATTTCTGATGCGTTTTAAAAAAATTCTTTAGATTCTTTGTAAGTTATTGAGTTAAGTGACCCGTGACCTTTTAAAATATGCGTAGACGTTGCCCATAATCGAACTTTAGCGTGATAATATGTTGGTAAGTACTTATGGTGAGTTTCACGAAAATCCATTAAAGCCCTGGTTAGTTATCTCGGTGACACTAAACATGAACGGACGGGCAGTGGGTGTACCATAAAACTTCCGTTATGAGACGGGCGCGAAAAAAGTCTTAAAATTAAAATAAGATTGATACCTGTTTTGTTATTGACTCAACCGCTTAAACTTAAAGCGTCCGATACATAACATTTATTCCAAACATAAGACAAACAAAGGTTCAACATAATTTGAGAAATAAAAATTGAAGTAATCCCAATATCTAAACATGTTAGATTTTTAGAAACCATTTTGGGGGTAATCTTTGGGGAAAATCTAAAGTCGTAGGCGGTTAGATAACAAAAATCTGATTTACCCATGGCATGTCAGTCGGAGAAAGGGTAATCTGGAGTTAAAGGGACCTTTAATCGCTACACGGGGGACTTATATTCACGCTTTCAGCTATACATGTGTAACGATAACTCTGCCAGGGGCAATATTTATTGCGGCGCATGTGTGATACCTCTGTTTTACAATGGACACTTTCGTCATGGTCATTTAATCTAAGCTCGGTGTTATTAACTAAAGCGGATGCTTACCATTAAGAAGTAGGTTAAAGTTATATTTTCTAACGTAATTACTTAAAGCGTTAAATGTGTTAAATTGAAATAACCCCCCGGTGGTCCATGTACGTGGGCGTAAAGTGCCGTTATTAAATTCTCTTAACCTGTCATGTGATGCCTGTTCAAGACCATTCTTAATGCCGTTGGTTTATCGTGTGTTGATCTTTGCGAGAAAATATTGTCGTAAAGGAAACCCGACCTGCTTTATTTTCCCATAAAACACACTTTTTCTTTTCAAACGATTCTTCTTTAAAAAATTA
This sequence comes from Sipunculus nudus, assembly GCA_026874595.1. Lineage (NCBI taxonomy): Eukaryota > Metazoa > Annelida > Sipuncula > Golfingiida > Sipunculidae > Sipunculus > Sipunculus nudus. Next base: position 48,504,917 of record CM049313.1, on the reverse strand, counting down.
TAACGCTTTTATATATAGTATATGTAGTTAGATGTAAACCTTGAAATAATCACAAAATACAGGTATATTGAACATCTCCCAAAAACCTCATTATAGTCACCCCATTTTTACTGAAAATAGCTGAAAATGGAGCTTTCCTCTGAATATGGGAAGTAATGCGTCCATATCTTAAAAAAAAATACTTTTGTATAGGATGTATTGGAAATGAGAAAATCAAATAATACAAAGAAACAGAAAATCGCTTCGTTGTATTGTATTGTCATAACGTATCAGACCCACCCCGTGCTATTATATTGACTTCGTTACAAAAGCAAACCGGGATCATAAATGCACTGTGGCCCTTATACCTGCCTCCTGGACAGCGCATGATCCTGGTGTCAACCAACATGATTTTTTTTTTTACCACACTCGCGATACCTATTGGCGACTACTAATACGAAGTGTTCGGGACCGTTATATCGACAAAAATGATCGTATTTGCTTGTCTTAAATTATAAAAGTAAAAACCTTTCATACCCTCAAAGACGATGTTCATGTCGGAATCTGTTATGTTTCATGAAACATTAAAAAAAACTCGCAAAATCTGGCCGAATAGACCGAATACAGGAGATGATCGTAAGTGGAGTGCGTATGCTTGAGAAAAAGGGCATATTGAAGCGCGGACCAGGCAATGCCAGCTTATCAGGTTCTTCAACAATGGATTATTTTGGAACCAGTTACAGTTGTTTGTTTGGGATTTTTTTGGTTTTTTTTTACAAAAGGTCATCTACAGCATGATGAGAACAATGCAAAATACTAGATTCCCAGATTTTATCAGAAAAGTAGCAAAAAGTAGGAACCAGAGAAATTCCAGTCTTCCACAGCTGGTTAGATTGACGAGGTAGAGCAAAATCTGCAACATGTGTGACATTAACTTATTATATCAAGATAACATCTTAATGTGAATTAAACATGACCATTTCTAAGATACTGTGCTTAGAAATTTGCTTAAATATATTATTATATAGCCAAATCTTACTATCATGTTGATATTTTTGAGATAATGTATAAAGATGTTATTTTAACAACAATATTCCGAAAGCGCCATTCTATAAGATATAGTAAAGACTTCAGGGCACTCTGTATATATCTTCAATCTTAGATCAAATGGAATTTTTACGGTTTGAATCATGTGCGCTTGTGTTATAAATTCTGAAAAGTCGCAATGAAACGCTACCACTAGCAGTGTTCCAAAACGCCAAATGATAAGGCGAGAGAAGCATCTTGTAAACAAATATTTATTTATTTACATAGATTTATATACAGCAGTAAAACAACCTCATCTTAGTCTGCGGAATCGTATAGACAAGGGTTCGCTGTCACTCACATCAGCCAATTCTCACCTACATGAGAAGAAAACCATTTTTTCGGCCAAACTGTAGAATCTGTCCTAAGTGACCCGCCAATGGTAATCCAATGCACAACGATTTGATTTCTACCTTAACTGCTCTGACAATAATTACAGACCAATTTTTATTCTAATCCGCTGTCTTCTCTAACATTTTTAGTATTATAGTATATATTGTCTGTGGTGAATATCTAATATCCAATATATGGATTTGACGCATATCCCACCGTATTAAACACAGGCATTCTCGTCCAGTATTAAAAACAGCATTAAAACAACATATGGGCGTCAAATGTTTCGTTCATACTCTTTAAAATTATCGAAACGAGTGCCTTTGGTTTTGAAGTAAGAAGTGAACAAATGTTTCAATTTATGCTCCTGAATGCCATAGGGTTAATGAGCTTGTCGTGTCTTAATTGCAATTAGGGCACGGCTGACAGAGCGAGTGCTGGCAGAGCTTCCCGGAGTTGTATCTCCATTTATGTAACCTCCTTGGTCTGACATACTTTTCCTCTTTATTTTTATTGTGTATAATTATATCAATAAATATACAGTTACTGTTAAAATATTTTGCAATAAACCGTTCTCTAAACAGAACTAAAATACTGATAATCGGATACTTTTGACATGGTCAGTACTCATACTCGAGTACTGTCAAAGTACTTTGGAAAATCCATTCCACACACACCCGCATTACGAAAAATATATGCCCCATACCTCACTTTCAGATATATAACCACCTATAATGCTCTATGGACTAGTAAAATGTACGGAAAATAATGAATATGATGAAACAAAAAAAAAAAAAGAAATCAAGCAGTCTCTGACATTTCATGTGAATCGACTTTTTCTTGACATACGGAACTGCACATTGTCCATTCGTACTCTGCAGACCCCGTCAACATGAAGTGAACACCCGGGGCCTCTTATCCATTTGAGTACAACTTGTGACCGCAAGTACAGAGGGTTTTATGCTATTATCCAATACCTTGATTTAACAGACAACACACACTATTGCTAAAACGAATATAATGTGGTTAAATGAGTTTTCTTATATATATATTTACAAACATTATGAAATTATGAAATCATGAGCTAACAATAGTTTCTTGTGAATAGGTTGTCTAATTATCAGGAAAACACTCCTACATTATCTCATGTGTCACTGAAACATTTTACTGCACTCTAAAAAACCACTTCTCAAATTACCATAGGTCACAACAGCAAAATACGCAATCAAATGCATTCCTTAATTAAATAAAACGAAAACGCATTGTATGAAAACAAGAAAACAAATGGAAATGTTGTCTACTATAATTTTGTGATATCTCCTAAAGCAACAGCAGTTCTGACTAACTCCTCCTTTGACACTTGTTTCCTGAGATGTGGCCCGGTGGCAGAAGTGGGATGCATGTTTGCTTCCGATAAGGACCCCCTGCCGCTGTCTTTCCGCTCTATGGAGAGAATGCTCAGATCGTTAATTTCTTGCTGTGCGTGACTAAGTCTGACCAGGTCGTCTGACCCGGAAAACCTACTCCTGCCCGAAAGCTGGGGCAAGGAACCGCCATTTTTGTCGCTGACCAACGTTCCAGGGTCCAGTCTAATTTCTCCCTCCTCGCGCATTATTGGCATTGATCGATGGACCGGGTTTTTACTCAGAGGTGGGTGCTCCATCAAATGGTTCCGGTTGTATTGTTCAAGCTGACGGTCAACGTTATCCATTGAATGCGCAAACGTTAATGACCTGGCGGATGCGTTGCTCACGGAGGGACATCGGCTTTCCTTCCGAATATCTCTTATCTGTAATCACATCAATCGGACAGTAATATCAGCATGGTTAATTAAGAGATTCTTATCAAATTGAAAGCGGTATTTATTATTGTCAATTTTCATTATTTGAGGTCTTCTAACATATTTTTTTTCTTATATTGGCCAATTTCTTCTTTCCCTCTTGATGCTGTATATAAATTACCAATAAATATGTAAATAAGTCTCACGTTACCAATGAACAAATACAAATTTTGTATATCCTTATAAAATTTAGGACCTCATCTTATCTCTTGTGGTAATGAATAAGTTTATCTAACACAAGAATCCTCCTTGTTTTATCATTTTCGTTCCGTAAATAGTTAGAAACTGTAAGATCTGTAAATATGTGAACATTTCATTAACCCAATACTAATACATAAGAAATACACGAACACACTCAGATTCTCAGTCTTTTTTTCTGTTTATTTTCTGTTATTTGCAATTTTGCTTGGTTTTAACTTTTTAAATATAGTTAGATAGTCCATGAAGATACCTAATTCTCCGTGCATTCAAACACAAAGACTGTCACACAAGAACAACGGATGTCTGGTTACAGATATTAACAAACCTTCTACACCCCACATATATCGGTTATACACTGCAGTCGTTCCAAATCTCCTTCGTCTAACCGCTGCTTTATTTAGCAGGGCTGGCAGAGGGCTAAGAATCAGACCAATGAGAGCGGGGTTGTCACAAATTTAGAAGTTATGGTTGCATTCATAATGGGATACCACTCTCTCATTGGCCTGATTACAACTGTTTGCACAGAGCGAGCCCTGGTGGCGTTACCCGGAGAATCTTGCTATACAATGTAGCGGGTTAAAACGAAGGAGGTCTGAAACGACAGAGTGTATTACCGATGATGCGTGAATTGTGTACAAACCTTCGGTAGGAAGAGTAGAGTTAGGCTGAGCGTGGCGGTAATAAAGACGGTTCCCACGGTAAAACCTGTGGCGATGTCTCGTTCGTCATTCATGACCAGATTTACCGCCAGCCCAACTATACTCATCACAATGGTGTTGTAAACGCAAATACCGATAAACCTGGAGTAAAAGGAATCAATATCAGAACCATTCATGATTAACATGTCCTGTTATTATGTATGGAGATCATAAGGCATATACATTCTTCTCCGCAGTTAATGGTTTGGATATCTCTGGTTGGATAATCCCTTGGAGACAGTACAAAGTGTCTTTATAATACAAACTAAATGTGGTCGAACATTGGTCCGGAGAGGGCCACGCATTTCTGGTAGTGCAAGACTAGTTTACATACGGGTGAAAAGTATAGGTTTAAGTTGAAAAAAAAAAATGACAAACAGAATTAGGTTTTTATCCATATGCATGTGGGAAAAAATCCTACTTGTTCATGTAATATTAAATAAGATATGTCTGAAATAATGTGTGCAATAGAAAATCACCGATTGCACTCTGTTGCCCATATTTGATTTTGAGCAGGTCTGTATTTCAATAGTTCAGACGCCCCAATATAGGCACCAATGATCCCCGTAAATTTTAGAAAGATCTAGCATGTTCTTGTTGAGATATCGGGTGTGAAAGCAAATCGAGGATTGTTCTCTAGCAGCCATATTGGAATTTCAACAGGTCTGCAATTCGATAGAGATGGAGCCCTCATATGTACCAATCACCCTGTGAATTTGGAAAAGATGAAGTATGTTGTTGTTTAGTTATAGCGCGCAAAGAAAATCAGCAATGCTGCTGGTTGCTTTATTGGAATTGGACAGGTCTGTAATTCAATAGGTCTGTAGCCCTCATATGTACCAATCATCCCTGTGAATTTCGGAAAGCTGAAGTATGTTGCTGTTGAGATAACGTGCACGAATGAAAATCAGCGACTGGGCTGTGGCGTCCATATTGGAATTCCCACAAGTCTCTTATTCAAAAGGTCTGGAGCCCTCGTATGTACAAATCATCCCTGTGAAATTTGGAGAGCTGAAGTATGTTGTTGTTGAGTTATTGCGTGCGAAGGAAAATCAGTGATTGGGGCTGTGGCGGCCATATTGGAGTTCCGTCAAGTTTGTAATCCGTTCGTCTGGAGCCCTAATAGTTCCCAATCATCCCTGTGAATTATGGAAAGCTGCATTATGTTGTTGTTGAGTTATTGTGCGCGAAAGAAAATCAGCGATTTGGCTGTGGCACCCATATTGAAAATTCTGACAAGTCTGTAATTCAATAGGTCTGGAGCCCTCATAGGTACCAATCATCCCTGTGAATTTGGGAAAGCTGCAGTATGCTGTTGTAGATTTATTGCGCGCGAAAGAAAGTGTCACTGACGGGAGGACGGAAGTACGGAAGGACGGAAGGACTGACACGGTGATCAATATACGGCACCGCTTGTAAAGCGGGGCCCTAATTTTTTTAGCAAATTATCAGAAAATGCGATAATGTTTTCTCCCGAGACGGTCGGAAGACACCATGTTTCGTTCCGCCCATACATTGCCAATTTCCCTGGATAATGATAGGAATTTGCAGCTAGTTAAATACACTCTTTACACAACTTTGTCAACAACATGCCATACAGAGAAAAATTTTCGGTGTGCCATAATTTGTTTAATTACAGTTTGCGGCACATAAGTAAGTATAAGTAATAGCGGTAAACCGCCCGATACCAGATGTATAACATGCGGCATTCGGCTTTTAGTACGTTCAAATCAAACATTGGTGGTAAATATTAAACCATGAGAAATGTTTTTGAGGAATAAATCATACAGTGGTTTACATGGCTGCAAAGTACAGCAGATACGAAAAATAGGCATAGATCTCTCTGCGTTGTCCAGTACAAAGACTGGAATACAAGGGATTAAGTGGTTGCAAGAGAGATTCGCTGCGAGTGGACCTGTATTAGCCATGAAGTATTAGAGTAAGCATTGGTGTATCCTTTGACTTTCTGTTGTCAAATTAAAGAGCGCCGCTAGTTGGGAAGGGAAACTGCCATCTGGTGAGTTCACATGGAACTAGCGCTGAATCCACAGAATATGCGGCCTAATTTTCTAATGCTCTCATGAACTACGAATAAAAAATAATATAAATGTAAAAAAAATATTTTCAAAACATTGTCTGCAGCTGAAACTGTCATTGGTGCAAATATATATCTACAGTTTAACATTTACTATTCTCCAATAAAATGTTTCTATTTTCACTAATGATTGTAAATGAAACCGACTATTATCTAGCAAGATAGTGTATGGTTCCACACACTTTTCGTTAATTAACGACAAATAGCGGTCTTTTTAGGGTATTCTAAACAAATTGATTTAACATAGTTGGAAATGTGGTAGTCGAGGCGGATGGGGATAATTTGACCACCATAACCCGCACAGTAGATCAGGCCAGTTTTTTTACCTTGACCTTCATAAAAAAGGTCATACCTTGAATCATTGAGCTCTGGGATGTGGACGTTCCGCGTCTCAAAAGCAAGGAAACATCCGCCGGCAAGAAAAAGTCCCTTCTCCACAAGTATAGCCACACCCCAGTATATGGAATGAGTGCTGCTGCAAGTTTCTGTCTGCATTTGATAGGCACACTGCAAGGATTCCTGAAGAAGAAAAATAAACACACATAAAGTCATCTGTCACATACGAGAGGGCATAGCGGTACGCGCCCATTCTATAGATCTGGCCTACATATCTGGGAAATACCATAAAGCCGTGCAGGACTTTGCGTCTTGCATCTTTTCTTATCTTTATTTCTGCATGCGAGACTTAGTCCAAGGTCTGGTTACACCTCTGGCACACATGTTTATCTGTAACAGGTTGTTTAGCCCCTCTTCTCCATGATCATGTAACCCCCCTCCCCCCCCCCCCCCCCCCGGCTTACCTTTATACCTGCCCTGCCATATGATCAAAATATGTATTTTTTTTTACCGTCAATATTTCATATATACAGTATGATTTGTCACCAATCAAAGTCCTGTGTGCAATCATATGTCCCCTAATTTTGACTTCTGATCCAGGTAGGACACCCTTATGGGAGTAAAATAAACTTGGGTAGACATCCTGGATCGTGGGCAGAAAGGGTGAAATTCAAGATGGCGTCCAAGATGGCCGCCGAACCATTGAATCCTATATAACTCGAAAAGTAATTGAGGTTGGGGAATGATTTTGCTGTCTTTGCCTAGGTTTTCAGGGTCAAGGAGTCTATTGAAACCATTTCCAAGACAATACCGTTTTTAATTTCGGTGATATTCAATATGGCTGCCAATATGGCCGCCGTACCATAAAATCATACATAACTCAAAAATTAATTGAGGTAGGGGAATGATTTTGGTGTCTGTGCCTATGTTTCCAGGGTCAAGAAATCTATTGAAACCATTTCCAAGACAGTACCGTATTTGGTTTTGGTGATATTCAATATGGCTGCCAATACGGCCGCCGTACCATAAAATCATACATAACTCAAAAAGTAATTTAGGGAAGGGAATGACTTTGGTGTCTTTGCCTATGTTTTCAAGGTCAAGGAGTCTATAGAACTCATTTCCAAGACAATACCGTATTTGTTTACGGTTAAATTTAATATGGCTGTTAATATGCCGCTGTACAATAAAATCATACATTATTCAAAAAGTAATTGAGAAAGGGGAATGATTTCCGTGTCTTTACATATGTTTTCAAGGTCCAGGAATCTATTGAAATCATTTTCAAGACAATACTCTATTTGGTTTCGGTGATATTCAATATGGCTGCCAATATGGCTGCTGTACCATTGAATTGCATATGACCAGCCAAGGAATCAAGGTAGGGGGTAGATTTTGGTGTTATCGTCTATGTTTTAGGGCCCAGGAATCTCTTTTAATTATTTTCAGGATTATGCTGTTTCTGGTTAAGGGGATATTTAATATGGCTGCAAAGAGAGCAACCAATGAACCTTTGGATCATGTATGATAATCCAAGGAATTAAGGTAGGGGATGATATTTCGATGTCTTGCCTATGTTTTGAGGGTTAAAGGATCTATTGAAACAATTTTTAAGACAATACCGTATTGGGTATGGTTAATTCAACATGGTTACCATTATGGCTACCAATATAGCAGCTGTACAATTGAATCATGAGTAACTCACTAAAGAATCGAGACAAGATTGATTTTGTTGTCTTTTGTAAAATTTTCAATGATAAAAAAAACTACCAAAATCATCATCAGGCCGGTGTCTTTTCAGGCTAAAGTGGAATTCAATATGGCTTTGATATGGCGGCCATGTCATTGAATCATCCAAAATTGAATAAGGAAAGAAGCTTAGTGATTGATTTGGGGGTCTTCAAGGTCAAGGTATCTCTTGAAATTATTTGGTCGATAAAGTATTTGATAATGACGAAATTTAGTATGGCTGCCAATATGCCAGGGTATCTCAACATTTAAAGTAACATCCTTAGAACTCAATCTACATTGACAAATAGTTGATTATAAGTTTTTGATGAAATCAACATATATCAACGGATAATACATATATCTTTGCATGCAAGTTCATATCTAATGGGTACCAAGTCCATCATAACTTATTCAGGTTTATTGTGTGCAACTTTCCACATTTCGATTTTACATGGGTGCGTTTTACTTGCTTGAAATTTGCAGAATATGAAGCAGGAAAGTCTCTGCTTCCTGCAGACCATACCAGTAGAGAAACTAGTGTATGTGTTATAGAATGCTTTAAGGTATGGCCCTGGTTAGAATTGTTTGTTGGTGGTAGATCATGAAGTGAAGTTCCTGTTCGTTGATGCTACATTGTGTACCGCAAATAATTAACAGTTGCTATGATTTCCACGGGTAAGTACCTGAACAAGGTATTTTTCTGCATTGCACAGTCTTGTATATTTCCATTCATTCGTCTGAAATCTCTAAGAAAGGATATTGGAGACAATTGCTTTAATTTTGTTGCTTTGGTACAGTGGTCCAAATTTGCTAGTAACGCCATTTCCAGTCAAGAAATGAATGGCTTGAAGAACATAAATATAAGCTGGCCGACTCTTCCGTCGGATCATGAATTGGAATATACCTCGTTTTTGTCTCCGGTTCTCCTTCTGAGCCACAGTTCATTAAGTCCACTTGACACAAACAGATGTAAGCACAATTCAAGTACAATCACATCTGTTTTATCAGCGATGATAACGATTTGTTTCAGCTCATTTCTTACCCCAAAAGAGGACAAGAAGAATGATTGGGTCATCTGCCTCTTCATGATCAGAGAATAATTCAGGATGATGTGTGAGCGATCAATTTTCTGACCGACTGTGTCTTAAAGGAAATATTAACCAACCTGCACTATTCTAGTGTACCCTCAGGTCTTTCTGAGTAAAAAATATTTCACTGGACACTTTCTGAGGAAAGCTTCAAGTTAAATTTTATTATTTGATGATGGAGAGAAACTGTCCAGATCCCTTAGTTGTTTGGAGTCCAGAGAAATATTAATTGCTAACAAGAACAGGAGTTTTCAATGTGCGCCTTTGTCTTTCACAGATACCTTAATATGAGAGTAAAAAATGAAACCTATACGTTGTGCAATTTGACACATATCCAAGCACCAAGCCCAGGAACTGTTCAAATAGTTCCCTAAAGGTGGTATTTATGTCATGACACTAACAACACAGCCTGTTGGCATATGCGATTGTTCAACTGGCAGAGCATCTTTTGCTCTTGATTTGTCTCAAGTTCTCTCATTTTTCATGTTTGTTTTTCTTTTAGCTTAGCAGACTGTATGTCATTTGCAAAGGCAAATATCCTTAAAAAAAAAACAAGAAATTAGGTCACTGTGATTTATATTCTATCGGCTATAGGAACAAAAAAAATGATTTGTGCACCCTGAATGTCAGATTGGCACTTATAGTATCTAATAGGCCCAAAATCCTCTAACAAACATAGGAGCTTCTGGAAATATCGTCAAGGAAATCTAAAGTTAATTCATCGTGACATATATTCTGCAAGCTACAGGGCTAAAAGATGATCTTGAACACCCAGAAAGTCTGATTGGGTTCAAATGGTGTCCGTAAACCCTAGAATATTTTAACCTAACATCCAGGGAAGTTCCGGGCAAATCTCCTTTGAAACCTGAAATTATGTTCTTAGAGCATTCTAATATAACACCCAGAAAGGTCTTTGGAAAGTTTTTGTCGAATCCCTAAACTAGATCACTGTAATCTTAATGCTGTGAGCTAAAGGAAAATCACGAATTTAGCACTGAAATTCAGATTGGTACAAATCATTACAGTTTGACCTAGAATCTTCTCACATAAAATTTTAGATCCACCCTAAATCTCCATCAAAAATTGAAACTGGGTCATAGTGATCTATATTTTGTGAGCTACAAGCAGCAAATCTAATTTTGAGCACCCAGAAAATCAGACAGGGCATCAGTCTTAAATATTTGATATAAAAAATGTCTGAGCTAAAGTAAGGGAGATCATTGTAATGTCTCCTTGGACAAAATAAAATATATAGTCAATGGGACGTCCCTATGTTCTCCAAGACATGTGAAAGAACATGATTTGAGCACACAATATGTTAGATGTACATGAATTTTAGCAATTATCAAAGAAACTTATATTGGCAGCTAATGTTAACTAATACCAAAACCAAAAAAAAAAACAATTTTCTTGAAAATAATTTCAAGAATCCCAGACATTAAAAACATAGGCAAAGATACCAAACTGAATCCCCAACCTTAGTTCCTTGGCTTGTCAGACATGACTCAACTGTTAAGAAGCCATATTTGCAGCCATATTGAAAATCACCATAACCAAATACGGTATTGTCTTGGAGTTTGTTTCAGTAGATTCTTTGACCCTGACAACAGGGGCAAAGATACCAAAATCACACCCCTACCTCTATTCCATGGAGTGTCATACATGTTCAAATGTACAACTGCCATATTGACAGCCTTATTAAATATCCCCAGAATCAAAAACAAAGTATTGAAGGTAATTAAAATAATCTCCTGGGCCCTGGAAAATATAGACGATAACACTAATATGAGTCCCCTACCTTGATTCCTTGGCTTGTCATATGCAAATTCAATGGTACAGCAGCCATATTGGCAGCCATATTGAATATCACCGTAATCAAATACGGTATTGTCTTGGAAATGTTTTCAATCGATTTCTTGACCTTGAAAACATTGGCAAAGACACGAAAATCATTCCCCTACCTCAATTACTTTTTGAGTTATGTATGATTTTATGGTACGGCGGTCATATTGGCAGCCTTATTGAATATCACCGAAACCAAATACGGTACTGTCTCGGAAATATTTTCAATAGATTTCTTGACCCTGAAAACATAGGTAAAGACACCAAAATCATTCCCCTACCTCAAATACTTTTCGAGTAATGTATGATTTTACGGTACGGCAGCCATATAGGCAGCCATACTGAATATCACCGAAACCAAATACGATATTGTCTTGGAAATGGTTTCAATAGATTCCTTGACCCTGAAAACATAGGCAAAGACATCAACATCAATCCCCTACCCAAATTACTTTTCGAGTTATGTATGACTAAATGGTTCGGCGGCCATCTTGGACGCCATCTTGAATTTCACCCTTTCCGCCCGCGATCCAGAATGTCTACCCAAGTTTTTTTTACTCCTCTAAAGGTGTCCTACCTGGATCAGAAGTCAAAATTAGGGGACATACGATTGCACATAGGACCCCCCTCAGCCCCCGGACTATGTCTGGCTCAACGTGTCTGATAAGCTGATAACACACACACATATATATATACATGAAGCAGTCGGTGTAGTTGCTTGGATACTGCTGGCGATGAAGGTCAAAACCGTCAACAATAAAACCTGTCCTTGGGGCCAGAACTTATTCCGTGCTATGGTCGACCAATAGGTTTGTCTTCAGTTTATATGTACAAATTGGAAATGACAGCAGCAAACAACAATAGTCATATCGCAAGGCGTGTATGCTGTATAAACAAAGTTTACAATAGATCAGAATATTAATGCCTTGAACTTCTTTATCAATAGTTACATCTCGTCTTCTTGTGTTTCTCCTTGAGGCTGTTGCATGTTTATATTCTTATGATTCTAACCTATGACAGAATCCGATATTTGCTTTTTAAACAGGGGCAGTGTTTGTTTGTCATTGAAGCCTGTCATTAGGCGGCAGTTTGCTTTCCACGGAATTGCTCCAGATTATATACCAAGTGTTGGTACATTTTAAGTACAATTTACTTAAAACATCACGTACAGAAATATGGGAAAATGTACATTTTTATTCCATTGCAGCTAGCCGCAGCTGCCCCGCTGTGCTTTCTACACACAAAAAAATATCTCATTGATTCGGGCACCAGATCACAATTTAAATTAATAAGACAAATTATTGACGTTTTAACACCGCTTGAAATCTTAATACTAAGTACTCGCTTTAAGAAACTTGGCGGTAATGAGGAGAAAAGGTTTACATTTCCTTGACTTGCTGTTTAAAAGATACTATGGTAAGATATTAAAAACATTGTAACTTTTTTTCAAACAACAAGTTTTCTGAAATGTTCAACGAGTGTCGTTGATAAACCGTCCAATAAATACCGAAGATATATAAAGCCGCTTGATACATGGCATTATTCAATACACGGTACGATTAACGTTATCTGTTTCAATTTCGGTGTCAAATTGAACAGTCAATGAATAACGAAATTTAAATTTTAATTAACTGCCGTGTTTTGCCAAGGATGCTACCTTTAGCCTTGGATACACGACTCAGTAGAGACATATATTGGATTATTAAGTCTGCTCGAGACTTTCTGGTAAATGCTCTACAACTGATATATGGCAGGCGGTGGACTTCATTAGCAATAAAACAGTCCTCGAGCGAGAAAAGATCCAATGCAGGTCGACAGCCCGACATACAGATTGAAAGTGACAACAGAGCAAGAAACTACCGTCATATCTCAAGGCATTTATGCTGTTTAAACTAAGTTTACGATATATTAGAATAAGACTGCCTTGCACTTCCTCAACAATAATTACATCTCTTCCTCATGTATTCCACCTTGAAGCTGTTAAGTAAATATTCTTCTGATTCTAACATTAGGCAGAATACGATTTTGCATTTTTTTTTGTACATGTACTATGTATTTATATTTTGCATGGAAACCTGTCATTACTTACTAGTTTACTTTCCAGCGGACTTGGTAATTTTAAGTACAATTTATGTAAAACATCAAGCACAGACGTATGAGATAAAATACACATTTTTCCTCAGTGGCAGCTGCCATAAGTGCTAATGATAGATGGCGGACCTCGGAGATTTAACGGCAGTTGAATTAACAGTTCTGTATTATTCCTTTTATGTCCTTTCTATAAAGAATATAACAATTATTAGGACATTTTATGGTTGACACGCATCTAATATTAAAAATTAAACATATATCAGACATATATTTTGTGTATGCGGGTAGCAAATGTTGGACTCCAAGAATCGATAGGCAAAAACCGATCAAGACTCGCACAAAAAATACTTAAAATCTAAAATCGGTGTTTAATGTCTTTTTAAATATGACAAATGTGCTGCTAGGATAATGAAATTGATACGGACTTTACATTTAAAGAGGCAAATCGTCCAAAGGCATTGTAATATGCAGGCACACAGATTCAGATTCAAATACCCAGAATTACTCGACCTTGAGTATTATTTTCAGTATAGGCATTTAAGATCTCACTAACCGTCCGTGTTCCGTTGGTGTATATCATATACGGCGGATCACTTATTGTCCACGATGTAAATACCACGGCGTCCACCAGGAGGAGAGAGATGACGAACGCCAACAAATGGTGGTCATGCATCGGCTGAAAAGAAGTAGACTGTCTAATGCTGGAGAGTAAATGGGCCGTTATAACTTAACAACTTTTAGAACCATGATTAAAGTTCAGTAGGCTGTTATATCAAAAAGTGTAAGAAGTTCCCACATGCATTGGTTATAAACATTTCAGGATAGATATCAAAACGGGCTAGGGTTTGAAATAATACCAGCAGAAGTTAGAATTCGTATCTTTACCGGTAGGATTTCAAGTTCTTCTAGATTTTAATCTCTGCAATGACATAAGCATGTTATCAGGAAAAGCAAAATCACACTGGTCGTATCTCAAGATACTCAATGCAACTTTTTTTTAATTTTTACGCATATCTTGGGTATCTTTAGAAGGAAAATGTATATTTTTTTTGTGATTTTCAAAAAAATGGTATTTTTTTAAGATATCTCACAATTCATAAATTATCCTGAATGTTTGGTAAGAAAATAATAATTTCGCTCCCTCATGAAATCTGTACTCCTGATCAACGTCATTCCGGTAATAGAAATGCTTTATATTAGTTAGTGTTATCCAAGAAATAACAAACACCAGACAGGTGCAATTCTGAATTCAGTCTACATTTTGTGTGCAAATTTAATCAATCCGTACCTTATTTGACACTGATGTCTTTTCTTTAAAGATGGAATATACCCGCCACGTCTTGGCCAACATGGCCCCAAAGGTCAAGGTGAACGACACCATGAGAAGCACCGTGAACGTCTGACAATAAAAACATCAACTTGTAATAACCACGAATCAACAATATTGTTCACAATTAACATCATGTATACAGTCTGAGTGTTATACATAATAATAACAATAATAATAATAGAATTTATATAGCGCCAATTCTCAAATAGTCGGACTCACAGCGCAATTCACACACGCACACATACCCACATACAATTTCATGGAAATCTACTCGATGTGCCTATCCCAAGGAACGAAAAATGATGCATATTAATTACCAAAAGTTTGCCGAAAGAGATACGTTTTTACATAAGTTTTAATTGATACCAGATTTGGGGATTTTCTAAGTGTAATGGGAAGTGAATTCCAAACCTTTGGGGGTATGAAACGGGAGTAACGTTCACCGAATTTCATATTACACGTTGATACTTTAAGAAGATTTTCGCCAGCCGAGCGCAGCGTACGCCGAGGCCCACAGATTATTATTTTTTCAGTCAGATATGACGGATGTGTGTCATCAAGGTACATCAAAATGAGTCATCTTGTGAAATGACAATGGTTTGTTTATTTTATTTTATTTTTATTTTCAAACGTGTTTTACAAGGATAGCCTATTCAGCTGATTGACTATTTTTTTCAGTAGGGTCTGGATAATGTTGGGTTCACATAAGAAAAATAAAACATACATCATCTGATTGGATATGACATAGTGCTATATCGAATACATAAATAAGTATGCAGTGTAAAAGAATAAAAATAAAAATGTTACGCTGCTAGACACAAAGTCGTCCCATACAATACATTGACAATATAAAAAGTCGATATTTAAATCTCATGTAACTAATTAAAAGGTAAGTTGATGGTAAATATACACGAATAATTCAAAATTGTACCATTGTATCAAACAATAATACAAACGTTTGAAATGGTCTTTTTTTTAGACTTTAAGCGAAAGGCAGCTGATTCCATAGATATTGACCATAACTAAAACTGGACATAAACGTTCACGCCTTTACATTGTTACAGACGTCTTTTTTATTGTGAGCTGTTGGCATGTCTCTTTTATTTTGCCCTGGGCGTTACTATGCTACAGCGTTCATTGTTCTAGCTGGCCGTGTGCGGCCCACGTGTAAACACAGCGGTCATGCTAGTCTGGGAAATTCTCGCCTGGCCGAACCGGGCCGGCCCACGTGTAAACCCTGATATGTAGAAACACAGCATTCTTTTTCCAGATGTTTCCTGTAAAGTGTGTACAATTGGGTTCTTTGGATTGTTCGAGAAATGGAAAGTTCTCGGCTTAGGCGAGAAGTTATAAAAAAGGGGCTGTGTTTTAGAGCCGGGAGAGAGGAGAGAAATATTCCAGCGGACACAGAAGAGTGTAAGTCAGTTGTGGACCTTTTCCGATAAGTACGGCAGTTATAGATTTTCTTCTAAATTTGTGACGGATCTTATATAGTCTTCAGTTTACTTTCGGGATTATAACAAACCCTTCACTTTTGGATTGCAACGGATTGATTTTGTGAATGAACTCGACTGTTATTCTCTGAGAAGGTTTATGTGAACTGTTCATCTTGGTTGTACGTTATAAAGGACTTGTTGTCGCTGTGACAGTGGTGGTATCCAGGTACTGTACACTTTATTTATATACTTGTATTGATTTACTGTTGTCTGTTGTTTTACTGTGTAATTGTATTGATTTAGTGTATTGTATTATTGGGATTGTTTTAAGAATATATTATAATAATTTGTTAACAAAAAACCACTGACTTCTTTATTCATTCCCCTAGACATTTCACGCTCCCCAGTGTTACAGAATCTGATTTTTTTTATCTCCATTACAAAATTAATGTTCGTCACGACTACGTGAACTGTTGATATTAGGTTCCGTAACAACATGGATTATATTAAAATATGGCTGTCAGAAGATCCTGTTTCGTATGGCAATCGTTGCAACCTAAGAACCGTTTTAATATATTCAGGTATGTCTTCAGACAACCATTTATAGACCGTGCACACATAAAATATCGATACCTTTTTTCGACAGTCATCAAACCTAGATTTTTAATTAATATCCACATGCTGTGTTGTTGTCAAATGTTTTTGTCACAACGCGCGCGGCTTTGTCCTGGAGTGTATTTTATGCTAACTGAATATGATTCAAAACCATTGCCCCGGACAGATATACAGTAGTCTTTTAAGGCTTTTAATAAAAAAATCACTCTCTTAAAAATAATTATAGCGTTAAAACCTTAATTGGTCTTTGACTAAAAGTTACTTAATTGTCTGAGTTATACATAGTTATCATTTTGTTACTTTTTAATTTTCAAGCACTGAGACAAGCTTGCAGCCTTATATTCAATATATTCAAATATGTAAATAAAATAAACACAATGTGAATTAAAACCCTAGAATTGATTCATTTGGCTAAAAAAAGCGAGCCCTCGGAAAATCTGAACAGTGTTGGAAATTCTTAAAATCCCGTTCAGGTTCACCCGTGCTTAAGCTTGAGGTGTTTCCATCGATATTCCAAATGCAAGAACTAATCTGAATGACGATCGTTCTTGCTGGGATTGAAGAGTTTTATTCCTGAATTTTGATATATTTGATATATTAATATATTAATACCTACTGAGCACATGATGTAAGGCAGGACGCGTTGAGGCAGTAAACGGCCATCCAGAACACAACACACTATGGCGCAGTACGCGGTCATACAACCAACAGCTATCACGCTGTTCAGTCGAGGAGATGACAGTTTAATACATCTGTCAAAGAATAAATAAAGTGACAACAAAAAAATAATTAATTCATGTGGGATAGTTCTTCGACTCACTTCATTCAGTTTTCGTTAGACTTTGGATGTATCATATAAAAAAAATGAATGAAAGGATTTTAGTTGCCAATAAATTTCCTGCCTACGAATCGAGTGCGATTCAAAATAAGAAAATCTATGATCAATTTCATAATTAATCTTGTGGTATTAGACTTCAATACATCAAAATTTTACATTTTTATCATATTAATTTTCGAACAAACGTGCAATGAAAAAATATTTAGGTATTTCCAAAGGTCAAAATTAAGAGCATAACTACATTTTGATATGAACATTATAAAAATTCAACAAATACTAATACTGTGATTCACGAAATTAAAGAGTATTATATCCTTTTGAACACCAGTACACGAATATGCAGTATATCGTACCAACCAACATTGATTCTTTGTTCCTTGTGTTTGCCTGTTTAATCGTTCGAATATTTACTTGCAGCAAATACCTACGAATGAATAAATCACAAAAATTTATCGTGTTAACGTATATTACCTTCTGTTTCTGTAAACAGTGTTGAACGTGAGGAAGCTCACGGCGAAGGCTAAGCCAAGTCCACCCAGAATTGACGTAATGATGAGGTATACCTGGTCCAGGTACACCTTAACGATCTTAGTTTGGAGTACGTCAACTGGCGGCCCTGAACCTGTTTGCGATATGCATTAACTACAATAAACATTTATATGCATTCATCAATATAAAAATTGATATGCATTAACTAATTTAAACATTAATATTCACTAACTCAAATGTACATTAATATGCTTTAACTCATATAAGCATTAATAAGTATTTACTAATATAAACATTAATATGCATTAACTAATAAAAGGATTAATATGCATTAACTAATATAATCATAGATATACATTAACTTCTATAAACATAATTATGCATTATCTTATATTAACATTAATATGCATTAACTAATATAACATTAATATGCATATCTAATATAAACATTAATATGCATTAACTAATGTAAACATAAATATTCATAACTAGTATAAACATAAATATGCATAAACTAATATAAATATCAATATGCATTAACTAATATGAACATTTATATGCATTAACTTATAGAACATTAACATGCATTAACTAATATAAACAACATGAAATGTTTACGAATGTAATTTTTTTAGAACTGACTGTGGCTGCAGATAGCTCTGCTTACCTGGAAATTATATAAACATATCTCTTGCACGACATATAATCGCTTTAATTTAAATTATTTTTTTTTTCAAATTTTGTAGAACCATGTTTGTTAAATAACCGCCTGCTGAATACGATTTATTGATGACATTTATTGATACTGATTTTCTTTTCACCAGTAGAGGCGACAAAGATAATGACGATAATATTCAAACAATTCTTGATAACGATTATTTTCTCAGATATTATTCATATTTCTTTAACTGCTAACATATGGGTTTATTCTAAATAAACGCTGAGTACCAGTACATTCAGGGGAGGATAATTTTTCAACACTAAATTTCTGTTTATAAATAGCATGAAAAATCGTCGAGTACCCCTTGATGGAATCGACTATATCAGGTGGTTTTACTTTACAAGACTAGGCCTGCTCTCACCTTCCGCCACCGCCAGGATGGGCGAGGACCAGTTGTTTGCAACTTGTCGAACTGGTTTATAATCAGCCGTGCCAGAGGTTGTCAGTGGGTTTGATTATTTAAGTAGCAAAACCATACACATACAAATGTCTACTAACCTCTCCATAGTAACCGGTGGGATCCATTAAACACGACCTTCTGTGAATCAGAGATATAGTACCCGACCGTCACAAACTTGCTTTCTGAAGCAATAAAGTAAATGTACATTATAACGTATCTACACATTTATATATAAATACAGACAACATAAATGTACACTATAAAACTGAAGTCTAAAGACTTTCATATAAACATATAAAGTTGAAACGTTTTGGGGCAAAATGTCAATTAAGATAAGCAATTTGCCAAAGTAGTATTCCGGTATACAGTCTTACTTTGTAATTTACACTAATTGCAATGTAACCATATTTACACAGACTCTAGGTTTTTTAAGCTCACGGTAGCTCGAATTCGTGCTAGACTGTTTTGTGCTGCTCAAGTCACATTGAAAGCATTTCAAACGTTTTATATATAAAAGAATATTTTAATCGATCATTTCAAAACAAACAGACTTTAAAACGAATAGTCACTGACCTAAACAGATTTATTTCTGAGATCTTAAGAACCAGATTTATCTATAAAAATAAAATAAAATAACCGGTTGCTGAACATCTTAATCATATTCCTCTGAAAGATCAATGTCTACACCTTAGCTGCAGAGACATCTCTTGTAAACAAAAGGAACTAAAGCACACGTCCATATTTCCTATATAAAGCCCTAGTCCCATATAGGTGCTGGATCATCACGGATTACATCCGGCACGATCCGGCGTATGAACCGTGAGGCCCCCGTGATGATCCGCGGCGATCCCTGTTGGTCCTGGAACGTCCGGGAAGGTCCTTGGGGCTCCGAGAGGCCTACACTGCAGTTTTAGGAGGTTCCGTGTAGCCGCCGTGTAGAGGACGGGGATAGCCGTAGCTCTGTCTTGTTTGTCTCTACCGTGTTGGTCCGTTGCTCTGCCGTGATTGTCCGGTCCTTGGTCATCCGTGATTCCCAGGGTTCCTCCGTGTAGCTGCCGTGTTGTTGGACGACCGTCGACGCACGAAAACCCCTAAATGTGCACGGATCATTCCGGATCTTGATTCGGCGGGATCCGGCACTATCCGGGACTGCCGTGTTCATCCGTGCTTATATGGGACTGGGGCTTAATCGTTCATTTGTTATAATTATGTCAAAATCAGGCAATCTTTTATCTATGTCTTTTCTTGAAACTAAATGAAAGAACATACACAAAAAAAGCATCATCTTCTGAATACTATTACAGATGGAAGTAACTGCATACCATAAGAAAACCTATAACATATCAATACCTATAACAATATATTTGAAATTTATCACTTCTTACAGGTCAGCATGTGATAAGGGGTCTGAAAGAAGTCTGTTCGATGTGAACATTAAATGATCTAAAATAAGATCTTCCCTGTTTTCATGCATGAAGTAGTAATAAGATGACCAGAGCACTTGCCTTGCAATTGCACTATCTGTGTTCCCGTCGCTATGCGACCTCCATCTCTGTTAAATGCAATTCTGCCCTGTGTAAGATATAAAGGAATTGTCATCTAAAACCAAATCACAAGTTGGATATTTTCTTCTTAGAATTTTTTTCACATACAAACGATGCCCTGGGTACTCCGTTTTAATCTCGTGTAATATATACTTCTGATATCCTCACCACCTATCTTTTGTGCAATCATCCACAACCTAAAGATTAACTAGATCAAGCATACGTAAAGCAAATAATCATATCAACTGGCCATTATTCAAGAGATGGTTAAAACATATACACAAATATAAAATCCATATATATGTAATTACCGACCTTAATATCTTAACACTAAAAACCGGTTAACATTGTCTGTCCGTGAAGTTTAATATAGGTCTGTGGAGCGGTTTTGTTTCATTTGAAGAATTTGCCTGTGACGCCCTTTCACTCTACAATTTCATTATTTGATCATTATCTAATATGTTGTACAATATTGATTTATCTGTTTTCTCCATGATTAGACATTTTTTTTCAAAATCGATCCCGGTTACGTTTGACATGCAGGTGACAAACGACAATTCATGGAGAAGCAGACTTCATTAAGTAGAAACACTTTTAAAACTAAAACTTGAGCAGCGTGAGAAACGTATAGTAGACATAAGATATAAACAGCAGTACATAATACTAATTAATTAGCATATTTACCATAATCCTTTTATTAGGTATATTTGTGACCCATCGTGTTTTAAGATTATACTTGCCGTTACACCAAGGAAGTCCAAACTACCGAGCTCCTCTTTAAAGATCTCCGCCATGTAACTGTCCGTATAGGTAAAATCCTCGAGGCCTTTCGGTCGGTTAACGGGATCACCATTGCACCATTCTGTGATATTCTGAGAGGATAACATGCCGAATTTTCACGACTGCATTAAGTACTTGAACACCGGATATAATTCAGCAAGGGTTTGGAAACAAGAAAGTCATGGGCAGAGTGAGAAATATTTATTTATAATTAAAAATTAATAAAAATTGTATGTCAGTTGTAACCGAACAGGTTATATTTTCATGTTCATCTCCTTGAACAGGCAAAGACAGTATCAGTATTATCATTAACAAGTATTACATAATGTATGAAATAACTTAAATTCTTTAAAACATGACGAGTAGGGAATTCCGTTAACACTTTTCTTACTTCGCTCTCCCTCTCTCTCTCTCTCTCTCTCTCTCTCTCTCTCTCTCTCGTATAATGCTAAATATAACCTTTATTATAATAGTGAATATTATTGTAATAAAATATTACTTTCGTATATTAATCACTTGGGTTCTATGTCTGCAAAATAGTCTTTTTTCATAAATCTGGTACATGATACTGAGCGCCGCAGCATTATTTCACAACGTGGGCTTAAAATCAGTGCTTGAAATCAATAATTGAGGAGAATCCTTTGAGATATACCTGCTTAGTTGTGAGTGTATTTGGCGTATTGGTTTAAAGCAGTCGGAACAGAAACTTCTAAAAATACAACAATGCTTAATATCTCTGTATTTTAAACAGTGCTTGTGAGAACAACTGTATCCTGTAAGTATTCAGTCACTGTTTGACTCGCAAATTCGATATTTTTTTACCTAGATGTTGTTAGACCACCTGGATGCCTTTATAACTCAGCTGCTATATAATTCCCGGAATGCCTACATTGACTACGCATCTGCTACGGGACCCCCTGACGCAACTAACTTAATGTCTTCATTACACAACTGCTAAAATACTTCGTGCCTATATTTATAAATATATTATTTACCCGCGTGCTGCTGCATTTCGGTTTAACTATTTACCTGCTGAGCGACTCGCTGTATGCTGTTATTCAGGGCCAGGGCCGCTATCCACACTGTGTCGTAGCCGTACGTATGGTAGCTGTTGTACGCGTATATCTTCTTGGTCCTGTTGTACAACTCTTCATACTCATTGTACGTCTAAAGAAAAGTATACTGATACTGATCCACGAGTCAAAAAGAAAAATAAATCCCACAATGCACCATTTATGTGACTAGACATTAGTAAAGAACACCACTCATCGGGCAGAATGCTAGCAGTTTTTTTATATGTATACGTAAACCGTTATACCACAGTACACTTGTGGGAAGGAATCTTCTCCCGGTTAGATCTAAGAAAAAAATATATTTAAAATCTCAAATCTTTAATAAACACAAAAATACACTATAATGCAGTTTGACGTGTACCTATATATAGAAAAGATTGCCATAATCAAGACACTCCTTAGTCAATAAAATATTCATAGTCTGTCCCAGTAGTCCTGTTGACATTTATCTCGAAATGTTTGGCAAAGTAACCTGTCAAAACGAAACTTGTATCTAGCACATGCATGCTGAAATTCATAATGTGTGGTATCATACCGAATTATCGTGTAATATTTTCCACTTTGCGGCCTCTTTGAAATATTTATGTATACAACCGTGGTTCGTGGATTCTCTAGCGACTGACCATTGTATACGCTCCCGAAACAGCGGAAATCTTACGCCTCTAAAGAAGCAACTAATTTTCACGCTGCCAGCTTTGACCGTTTTATGATATATTTAGACACCAGATGGCGGTTCGTTGTCCGCTGAACAAAACGTGTGTATGATGTGACAAGCAGCCAACCAGATGCACTCGACAGGCATCCTGGCTCCGCCCATAGCTACGCTTCAAGCGCCGTTTGAAGACAGTAATGGTCGAATTTTAAATGCTTCTTCTGCATTCTCGCATCATTGACCGATTCGATTCTGACAGTTTTACTGTGTTAGCGTCAGGGGCGTCAATATAGGGGGGATAAGGGGTATATATACCCCCCACTTTTTGGCAAGGGGGGATGGCCAATGTAATCATCCCCCCCCCCACTTTTCAGAGAATAATACTATAATATTGCAAATGAATTTTATTAATAAATAGAATTAAAGACTCTGGATCCATTTGCTAAAAAATGTTTTATCTAAACCTTGCTTTGAATTACAAAATAACTTATTTTCTATTAAAATATTATTATTTGAAATATGATTAAGTGCATATATAATCATATATATATACATTTATATATACATAAATTTAAATATATATATATATATATATATATATATATATATATATATATATATATATAGTTGAATATGTCACTCAGAGATGCTGAAAAAGGTATATATATGTGTGTGTGTGTGTGTATATATAAATATACAAGGTCATCCCCCCCCCACCCTGGAAGAAAAATTGACAAACAGGTTAGCGTATCCATGTGTATGGTGTTTGCAGAACTGAACCAGCCAGCGAGGCGTGCACGCAGCCTTTGTTGTTACGTTTCGTTTGAATTACAGCTCACCGACCGGGCATCCTATGTGCCCAAGGCCCTAAGCAAACCACGTCTGCGGCAAAAGTATCCACAGGATGAGATTCAATATTTGCTGGACAATGATTTTGTTGAACCTAGAAACAGTAACTGGAGTTCACAATGTATTCTTGTGCCAAAACCTGATTGAAGTTACCGTATGTGCACAGATTATCAAAAACTAGACTCTGTCACCAAGAATGACACGTTCCCGATTCCGAGGATCGATGACTGTATTGATAGAGTCGGTAGCTCCAGATATGTCATCAAGTTTGACTTGCTTAAAGGATTCTGGAAAAGTTCTGCTGACAGAACGAGCGAAAGAGGTGTCCGCATTTGTGACGCCGCAACGACCGTACCAGTATAAAGTTATGCCGTTTGGCATGAGGAACTCGCCAGCCACGATCCGGCGCCTCATCCATATGGTTTTCAAAGACATTCAGGGCTGCGACGCATATATTGATGACCTCATCGTGTACAGCGACACATGGGAGAAACATCTGCAAATTTTTCGCAACCTCTTTGAAAGATTCAGTGAAGCAGGTCTGACGGTCAACTTAGTAAAATCTGAGTTTTGTCATGCACAAGTAACATTTTTGGGTCATATTGTAGGGCAGATTCAGGTAAAACCTGTTGATGCTAAGATAAATGCTATTTCTGCATTTCCTAGACCATAAAACAAAAAGCAAATAATGCGTTTTCTTGGTATGGTTGGATACAACATGAAGTTTTGTCCAAATTTTGCTGCAGTAGCTGAACCCTTTGACTAATTTGTTAAAGAAGAAACAAAAGTTAGTATGGAATGTTCAGTGTAAAAATGCATATCAGAATTTGAAAGCAATTCTGCAAAGTTCACCAGTTTTGGTAGCTCCAGACTTTTCAGTACCTTTTAAGTCAGCTGTAGATGCTAGTGATACTGCTGCTGGTGCTGTGTTGTTACAAGAAGGTAATGATGGCATAGATCATACAATTTTTTTTTTATTTTTCAAGACAGTTTAATGCGAACCAGAAAAAAACTACTCCACTATTGAAAAAGAATGTTTAGCTTTCATTTTGGCGTTGCAACATTTTGAAGTTTATGTTACTACATCAGTCAGGCTTATCATTGTCTTCAGTGATCACAATCCCCTCAAGTTCATGAACAAGTTGAAGTGTAAAAATCAAAGATTGTTGAGATAGAGTTTGTTCTTACAGGATTACAATCTTGATATCATACACATTAAAGGGAAAGACAATGTACTTGCTTATCGAGATGATTATGAAATATTGTAAACAAGATGTTTATGTAATGTTGTAAATAAGATGATTTTTGAGATGTTGCAAAATTTTAGTGGTTGTGATTCGAGAAAACTTTCTTTTTTCTTACATGAGGGGGGGTGTTACAGGTGCTCTTTTATTGTGTTACACGGGCGTAACTCGTCTTGTTGTTACATTATATGTTTAATCCGTACTGGTTGAACTCTCGTCGTCATGTGAGCCTTGGGTTTTCACGCCTGGTCGTGGGTCACGTGATGAGCCTGGTATGTGTAGAGACACACGGCTATGTCTTTCTAGAGAATTCCTGAAACGCAGGTTTACTGTTGAGTAGGGTCCTTATAGACTGTTCCAGAAGTGGAAAATTCCCGGCTTGGGGTATGAAGGTATATAAAGGGGCTGTTTTCTAGAACCAGAGGGCAGAGCAGAGCAGATACCAGCGGACGCAGAAGCGTGTGTCAGGACCTTATCCGACGAATGCGGCAATTATAGATTTTCAAGAACTTTCTCCTGGATTTTATACATTTGGACTTCATTTACTTTCTGTGTTGTTGCAAGAACTTTCCACTGGACTGTCATTCTCCGAGAGTTAACATTCAAAGGACTTATCATTGTGATGGTGTTGGTATCAAGGTACTGTACCATTATCTTTCTGTGTGATTGTATTGACTTGTTGCTATAACGCTGTTTTACTGTGTAACTGTATTGATTTAGTGTATTGTATTGTTAGGGTTGTTTTTAGAATAAATTATTGTTATTTGTTAACAAAAAAACAATGACTTCTTTATTCATTCCCTAGACATTTCACGCTGCCTTGTGTTACAGAATCTGATTTATTTTATCTCCAACACAAAATTTGTGTTCATCACGCATACGTTATCTGTTTATATTAGGTTCCGTAACAATTGCTGATTTTTTAATCCTTTTGTGCCTTTAAAGGGGAACATAGACACGTTAGTCCCGAAATACAACTGCATAACCGCTGATGGCATATGAGACGGGGCCAGTCCGGGAATTAACCCAAGGAACAGCAGGGACACAGTCCCATACACTGCTTAAATCCTGGGTCACAACTGGCCGTATAGACCTGTTTGCGTCCAAATTTTGTGCAGAATCTCACGTGCCACGTACGTACGGAGGATTTCGAACATGTCCAATAGATTCTACGAATTCTCTGCAAACAACGAGGCGCAAGTGTAACTTGCTCCACCCGGGTGGAGTACGTGTGAAGATTGAAAGTGACACGTGCCATTTTGTTGAGGTACCATGTGAAGAAAATTCGTGGTGTAAGACGCAACGACGCACGCAGTGAGGGTGCAAGTGCAATTTTCCTGCTAAGAACGGCTGTCCAACGTCCTCCGTACGAGCTTATGGGCTGTCTACGATCTCGAAATTTCGTAAGACGGATTTGCGTGGTACATGCATTTCTTTACAAAATTTGGAAACAAACATGCCGTAGGAGCCCGTAAGGCCGGTTGTGACCTGGACTTATCCTCTACGGCCTCCATCGCGCCAAAAATTCTCAGGGGACGTACGATCCCGAAATTCGAGCGTCCAGTTGGACTAAGGCTTAAACTAGGGCTTATGATCCAATAAAAATATCAGTGAACCATTTCTAAGCAGTTGGTGCTACACTGTTATAATACCTGTAGACAATTAAAGCAAAGTAGATATATATATATATAGATATATATATATATATATATATATATTTATATATATATATATATATATATATATATATATATATATATATATATATACAGATAGGAAAAGCTATAAAGGAGCAAAACCTGTCATCTGTTCACTTTATGGTACTAACAAAAATCTGCAAATTTGCTCGGGGCCTCGGGGTGGAGACCAGCACACAGACAGGGACCATTTGCTTCGAAAATGGGTCAAAGTGCGAGACCAAGACACTCAACACCAAGACAAGGACTCACAACATTGCGGTCCAGACCGGTGTATATACTAAGACCGATCTAGACACTGTAATGTGTAGTCTACCTTCTTATGCAGTTGTTTTACTGTGTGTCATTTTGTACGTATCTTCTTCGCTTTACACACTTTCAGACCTAACATTACGCTCCTTACATAGCGCTTTACCGATAGGCCAACTACCTATATCGTAATAGCTTCTTTAGAAGCGCAAGATTTCCGTTGCCTCGGGAGCGTAACCTAACACAGGTTTTGCGTAGTATTTCCACCAGACGTTGGAACCGTGCCAAGAATTAAAATCAAATCAATGAGAGCGCAGTGCATCCAGCTGCAAGCTTTGAACCGGCCATAGCATTGAAGGAGATACAGAACGACTGCAGTTTACAACCATTATGTGTAAAGCAGTAAGGTGTTGCCCTACCCTTCCAGAGATTGTGACTTCACCGCTGATGTCGTGCAACATCGGGAGAGTGCCTAGCGCCAGTTCGGAAACCTCACTTAGCTGTTGTGGGGTGCATTCGGTGTCGTTTACCTCGAGCCAGCCTGACTGGAAGTAGGCCGTGGTAAACCACTGGTACAGCTGACCAAACATCTTCTTCTTGTACGCCTGAAGAAAATAGGCTTGTTACCTTGGCTATAATGATACATTATTTCACGATACCATACCTACCGTGATCCTTTACTCACGACACGTGAATTTTATTTTGTGACAACATCACGTATAACAGTGAGAAAGGAAAGGTTAAAAAGAAAAGCTGTAGCCATATCTGCAGTTGTTTTTTATACATTACTGTGCATTTCCGATTTAAGTAACAGAATAATCAGATATTGTCCGCTGTGTTCGGGTCCAACGAACCAGTGTTGCTTGAATTTTCACGAAAACTAAGTACAAGCCACAGGCTGATTAGTAATACCACCGTAAATGTAAAGAAGAATTTTAATAACCTTCACCATGAGAGATACGACATACGGGTCAACAATACTTTACGAAATTATTGCGGACCCGAACACACAGTGTCTGTCGTCGCCGGCAGGTGCCGCTATTATCGTGTTTACTTACCTCACAAAGAAGGTGTCGGAACGCTCCCTCGTATCCCAAATAGATGATTATCCTCACGTCCTTCTTCTGAAACAGAAGATGACGTGGAGTTACAATGCTGGTCACGTATTTCATTGGCCAGAACCTGACCTTTATTGGCAGATCGGAAATTAAGTCCATACAACTCTATCAGAACTGACGGATATATGTGTGTGTGATTTTACAAGCTCACCCTTGTAAGGGAAATGTCCTTACATTCAAAGCGAATTATTTATTATGTATTCAGAGGGTTATTCTCTTTTTCTGTCTTACTATAATCAAATACTAATCGTGCGTGTTCTAGAGCTCTGGACAAATTTCGACATATTCTGATAATTTAAATTATATATTTATTATCTATTCTTTATGCATGTTTGATATTACAATAAGATGGTTATAATTCCTTGGTTTTGTATGGAAAACCCTGCAGTAGAGTCTTGTTATCATAGTTTTACCCCCGTACTTTCTGAAGTTAGGGTTTTGTCTGCTCTCCGTCAGTGATGTAGGACTAGAGTAAGGACATTGTCTAAGGACCTTTTTCAGGGAACTGCCTACAGTGAATAAATATATACGTAGAGTAAGCCATTAACCACATGAATTCTGCCGATAAGGCAAGATAATAACTGACTTAAAACAAAATTATATAATTCATCACTCATCATTCCCCCGATGTGACCGAAATCTTGATCAAATCTTACCAGTGTGATTGACGTACCTTGAGATTCGCTACTTGCCCAACAGGGGGTCTGGTATCGACTGCTTCCGAAGCAAGTATTGTCACGTTGTGTTCCTGCAGGTACGCTTCCAGGAAGCCTGCAGACTGTAGTGAGATATAAGGTCAAACAGTAGAAGTATCTTGAGCTAGGAAAGGTATCAAATTTCTTAATCCAGTTCTCGATAATTATTATCCGATTTGGATTCCAGTATTCGTAACCACAAGACCGTGACTAAAACCAGCAAAGATTCATTTAAAATAAAGAAAACCTCAGTGAGAATCTTTGGCCAAAAAGGTTTGTTCTTTCAAGTATAAATTTTCATAAATCAGTTTTCGATTAAAATTCAAAATAGTCAGGCCACTCATGATAAAAAACAGGTTTAAAGACATCATAATTAAACAATTTTTTTTCAACACTGAATTATTTTATTTTCTTGAGAGGACTTCTCGAAAGAAGAAATTTTATTTGTGGGGCGGAGGTTCAGTATTGACTCGGTAATGATCCCTCGAAGTCGGTACTTGTGTACTCAGCTCCACCAGTCATCCAGTTTATTAAACAATGAACAAAAGATCAAGCATATAGCACAAGCCGCATAATGCAAAAAAAACCCTGAGATCCGACCTTCCAAGAGTTTTATATTCACAGCTCTCAAACATTTAGATTATTTCATTGAGGGCAGATCTACAGGATTCACTGCCTTTGGGGAAAGCACAAAATAGATATATGTAGAACCTTGGAATTATGCTTCAGTCTTCCTTCCATTTAAGGATATCATAACGTCATCCGTGAGTTGCTAAACACACTTTTGAGGTTACTTAATAACATATTCTTATGATCGTATGCTCTGACTTTACCGTGTATCAGACCTGCAAGTCACCAATTTATCTACACCATATAATTATATAACTGAAGTGGTAAGAATAAACTGAAGAAAAGGCTCTCAGAGATCAGTAAAATAAAACATCTATTTTCATTTCAACCCCCCCCCCCCCTCCCTTTTACATTTTAATGAAACCCATCGATAACCTTGCCAGGGACACGGTCGGTCAAAATCAGACCAATCAATGTTTGACCTCCTTCAGCCGTTGGTGGCGACAGTACAGGAAAAATACACAGACCAGTCAAGTTTTTTTGTCAAAGACCGCTTAATTGTATATGTTGTTAAAATTTTAATTTTGCTCTGGCTAGTTAGCGCGTATTGAGTGTCAACAATAAACATACAAGCATCATATTTTATAAAAATAGTGGTGATCATGGGGCATGAGATAAATAGATTCGTTGACTTGACCTGATACCTTATTTTCCAACAGTGTTGTGAAAATGATATATTCTTCAATCTTACCGATGTAAAGTATCCGATGTTTTGTCTGACCACAGCCACGTGACGCCAGCGGAAGTAACGACAGATCCAGGCGATGGGATATAAACTCTTGTGGTACACCAGATTCGGACGAAACAAGGATTTGAATTTCTTCCGATTTGCAAGCTCCGGGGAATTCGACGTCGGTGTAACCTGTCAAAGACTAATCTATGTGATATTTCCACTGGTTTTACATTTTACGATTTCGGGCATTGTATATCGTTGTATCGATATCGATAGATAGAGGTAGACCAAATTCATTATCGATTGCTTTGCCAGGAATCAATATCATAAAATAAACGAAGTACTCATGAGCAAGATGGCTCACACTACGGACCCTTAAATTTTTAAGAGTATCCAACAGCCAAATTTTCCCAGTGGAAATCACAATTTCCAGAGGGGATGAACATTTTGTTTGAAGACTTGCACATGTTAGATCAGAATTTAAGATCAGGTACCTTCAAACAGTCCACTATTTTAGGGACATAGACTCGAAGGTCCTGGACTGGGACTTGTACTCGGACTCGAAGGTAAGTGTTACGAAGACAAATAGTTCAGGGGAAAATATTGGGCCGATCCCGGATTCGAACATATGTGGGTGGCGCACAAGTCCGGCGTACCAACCGCCTCACTAGCAGTTCGGTCCGCTTTTATGTCACCCCGTAACACACCCCCTCTTAAGACATTCTGCTATCAGAACAAGACTAATTATCCAGGAGTCACACTTTGGTGAGCTTATTCCCTGGGCCACAAAGTTTACCGTCACGTTGGACGAGCCCCCATTTTGTTACGAAGACAAATTGTTCAGGGGAAAATACTGGGCCGATCCCGGATTCGAACCAATGTGGGTGGCGCATAAGTCCGGGGTACCAACCTTTTCGCTAGCAAAGCAAGCTTCGCTAGCGAGACAGTTCGGTCTGATTTTATGTCACCCCGTAACAGTAAGGACTCGAGAAATCAGGCCAAGTCGTTCTTGATTCCAACTGAATAAAAACTCTGCCACATATAATAATGACTGAAGATTATGTGTGAACTTCTATCAGTACATTACACCATAAAAACGGTATATATACCAAGCTTTGCTCGGCATCAGAAGCTATAAATGTAATAAACCATTATAATAAAAGCATATGTGAACTATCTTAAAGTGTACATGATAAACTGAAATTTCGAGTTTTCGAACTGCTTTGCGAGGATATTCGTATTGGACTCGGACTCGGGTTTCATATGACTCTGATTTGAAGAATATGTATCTGGATTCGAAACTCAAGGATATGGACTTGGACTTGACTCGGACTTGCACTCGGACACGGACGATGTGGACTCGACTAGATCACTACCTTCATGACACTTTCAAATCTTGGTTTACGATCTTATAAATACGTTACCTGTCAATAAGTTATTTTATCAACAAACGGACTGCCTTGTATAGTATTTTATCTGTTTACAATAAACAAAATGGGTATTGCGTTCTTAGGATATCAACATATCTTTATATGAGAGGTTTGATAGGATTAGCAGTCATAATTCTCATCGCTACTGGTAGAAAATGAAACTCTACCAGTAGCGATGGAAATTTTAAATTCTGCCGATGGATTTTTTTTTTCATAAGTACTCGTATTGCATTTTTAATTCTGCAAAATTTTGATCTCTGCAATGGTAAATACCTCCAACAACATTCCAGACCACTTGATCCACTTTATTTCGAGAATATTTGTCAAACGTGGGTGTGTGGTACGTAAGAGCAAGAAGTATGTTAATACAAGAGGAGAGAAATATGTGTCACGGTTCACGAACTACTTAAATCACAGGTAAGTTCTGCTACAAACATAAAGGAGGCTAATTTTATGTCATTGAACGGTTTCATGTTTTTTCTATAAGCATTCACAGAATTTCATCGAAATCCATCCACAACATTTTAAATAAAGTTGCTTACAGGTAAAAAATCCAACGGCGAGAAAATCATAATAATTCCACCAACGAGCGAAGGTCAAATTATTTCGGATCTACTAATACCTGGAGAGACTGTTATTAACTTACCTGCATCAGGTTGAAGTAGTGAGACATCTGAGCTATAGATACTGTGGCGTGAGAGCACGTCTCTCCCAATATCATCAACTTGGTCGGAGCACTCGACATCAATGAAACCAGTAGGGCAGCACTCAGTCCCGGGTTACACTGAAATAGAGACAATAATAACACAGGTTTAAAAAAGCGTTGGGGGGGGGGGGGGGGGGGTGGGGGTGTGTGTGATGTTAAGCAGCCAGATGTGCAATTCAGCCAATCGATTTTGACAGGTGTGCGCATGCAGGGGCAGAACCTCCCAACATGCAGGGCGGGCTGTCAGGGGGCTAGAAGTGCTCTGTGTGGGTGGGTGGGGCTGAATGTCAAAGCTCTGTCTTAATAGGCGTTTTGATATTTTAATGTGTGCGTGTGTGTGTTTGTCAACCATAATGTGCTGTCCGCAACACAAAGGTTAAAATAGGAAATTTGCACATAATGGACCTTTTAAAAATATAAAATTTAAAACTATAATTCTCATTAATCAATTGAACGACTTGGCACGTGTGTGGCCGACACATTAGTTTTATGAGTTTCTCTTATTTGTATTAATACAGTGAACCCCAGCGTTGATCAATAAACCATTTTGAACCAGAATATTTGCTCTATCACAAAGCTGTCTCGCCAGTATATTCCTAAACAACCACTTCAACGCAAAGCACGTCTACTTGTCAGACTGTTCAATGGAGTCATGTTACCGATAAAAAAAAATCAAACGTGAAAGGTCAAAGAAAGTACAAAATCATAAATCTTGTTTATGTTGTGTTTCTTGACCGAAAAAGTTCGGAAATAAACGACAGATGGTTCTGCTCTGGAATAATAATGAAAACAACCATCATGGGTGAGGGTCAATATTTGTTACTTGATGAAACATGATGACGGATTTTCATTTCAATAGGACCGATCTGAAGTGTTTAGCAGCGCAGCGGAGCTGGATTTCTTAATAAAGTTTGAGTTCCAAACCCAGTTACCTCTAATAGGTACAAATCGAATGCATGAAACATTAATTATCTTAATGGCGGTTAATATTTCATCGATACCATTATGTGCATACACCATCCTCCCGAGAAAGGAAAACAGACAAACCCTTAACACTCGTGCCTTGCCATAAAACCTCAATGGTTTATTTTATGCCGCAGCGGATACAAGAACATATTGGGTAGAACAATAATACACCATCGAGTCTCTGGGTAGATTGTCACATCAAAGGTATTCACGAATTAAAGATTCAGTTTACTGAGTTTACTCGGCGGCGTTAGCTTCTAAAAGTACTCAAGCCCCCTCACTCTCATATCGAGACATCAAAACAGTCACATTAGAGTGAGAAAATTGATTATTTTTCTTCGCAGAGAAATCAAGAAGCTCTAGGATGGTCACTTCAAAAGACATTTTCTCGCCATTTGTTCTTTTCATGTAAGGCCGCGTCTTAATGCATGATTATGCTCGTGTATCAAAATATCGATTCCATCGGGTCGCTTACGCACACGATGGCAGATATTGAAGATCACCTCACACATCGCGTCGTTTTTAGTACTGTAAAGTTGTTTGTGACGTCAGTGATTATGAAATTGATTGAGCTGATGTTGGTTGGATTGACGAGGAAGTAGATGATGATGTGATGTTGATGCTAGAGATGATGTTGGTGGTGGTGATGATGATGATGCTCCAGATAATGTTGAGTATGATGGTGATGGTGATGAAGGAGACGATCATATCTCTGATAGTGATGGCCATGAGGCTCACAGAGGGATGGTGGTGATACTAGAGATAATTTGGGGGTGATAATGGTGATGCCTAAGATGAATATGATGATGCTGCTGTTGGTGATGTTAGAAGTGATGTTGGTGATGATGATGGTGATGATGGAAGCCATGTTGGTGTTGATGACGGTGATGATGGAAGAAATGTTAGTGTTGATGACGGTGATGTTGGAAGTAATATTGGAGTAGATGACGTTGATGTTGGAAGTGATATTGGAGATGATGACGTTGATGTTGGAAGTGATATTGGAGATGATGAAGGTTGATGTTGGAAGTGATATTGGAGATGATGATGATGATGTTTGAAGTAATGTTGGAGTAGATAACAGTGATGTTGAAGGGTGACGTTGGAAGTGCTGTTTGATCAGATGATGGTGATGTTGGAAGTGATGTTAGTGTTAATGATTGTGGTGTTTGAAATGGTGATTGTGATGCTGATGTTGAAAGTGATGTTAGCGAAGATGATGGTGTTGTTGGGAGTAATGTTGGAATAGATGATGGTTATGTTGGAAGTGATGTTGGAGTAGTTGACGGTGATGTTGGAAGTAAAGTTGAGTAGATGACGGTGATCTTGGAAGTGCTGTTGTAGGAGATGATGATATTGGAAGTGACGTTTGTGTTAATGATGGTGATGTAGGTAGGGGTGATGACGGTGATGATGAGGATGATGTTGGAAGTGATTTTGGTGTGATAATGGTGGTCAAGAGGATGTTGGTTAAAATGTTGATCACGATTCGGATATCCAAGAAAACTGATTTACAGACGGCAACTATAGTGCAGTTCCTTACTCTGCTGTCCAGGTACTCCCACTGTAGTTTGTACCCCAGCAGTACGTCCGTCCTGTTGTTGATGTCCTGGATGGCCAGCTCCATGGCGGGGACCAGCCCCGCTCCCGACCACCCATTGTCCTCAGATTTTATACCTGACAATATAGTATATAAATGCATCTTTACTGATTCATCATTTGTACATAAACTTCTCCGTAATAGTACAGTTTATATATAAGCACACTGTTTTCTCAGCAAGAAAGTGGTTATATTCATTAACTCAAAATAAAAAAAAAACTGTTTCAGACAGATGCCAGTGTTTTACTTACGTTTACTATGAGGGTGTAAAAAAACCAAATTTATTTTTCACCTCACTGCAATTTCAGAAGTCTTACTATTTCTATATTTCATACATGATATTGCTATACTAAATATTTTGTTTCTTTATTAAGACCGTACAATTCTTAAATACGTATGATACCAATGGTATCTTTGAATGCAATTCTAAAATGACCTATTTTCCCTTGTACCGATGTTCGCCAGAAAGTTATCTAATACTAATATGTAAGCACATCTTGCGCTGTGGTTATACACTACAGTCGTTCAAGATCCCCATCGTTTTAACCGCTGCTTCGTATAGAAGATTCTCCGGCTTTAACCAACAGGGCCGGCACAGAGCAAAGAATGAGAGCGTGGTATCGCGTTGTGCATCAAGCTCCAAGTTTTAAACCCGCGTCACCCCGCTCCCGGTGGTGTAGTAACACCGATTCTATCACAGGGTCACGGCTTTACGGGAAAAGCCATTATTACTTCATTCAGCTTGGCCCATATTATTTTTTGAAGTTATATATTACATTTCTTGATGTACTCTGAATAGTTACACATTTGGATGTTTCGCAGAAATGCATACTTACCATGAAACGCTCAAAACTACTAAACTTTTGCTAAAGTCAACGTGAATCTATTCGTTGTTTTGCAACTCTGTGGATAATCTACACATGGGGGTCAAGTGTGATCGTTTATCCACACAAGTACAGCCATCTCTTGTTAGATTAATTTAACATCAACGTCCTTTACTGTTCTGCAATAGAAAATCAAGGGCGTGGCAGAAGCGGATCCAGAGGGGGGGGGGGGGGGGGGTCCAGGGGGTCCAGACCCCCCCCTTTTTCACCAGAAACAACGTTTTTTTTAAGGGCTTCAGACAAAATTTTGCGGCCTGGACCCCCCTTTTCCAGACCTGGGGACCTTTTTTTAGGGTTTCATTAGTCCTCCTGGGTTGGACCCCCCACCCCCAAATCCTGGATCCGCCCCTGCGTAGCCAAGGGGGCCCAAGGGGGTCATGCGCACCCCCCCCCCCCCCGCCGATCTGAATTTGTACGGAAAACGTAGCAGACACTTGATATCTTCTACGATAAATAATAGTATTAAAATAGTTTTAAATTCGTAAGAATATGATGAATATCAGCCATGTTTACACCAAGTTTCGTAACCGCAGGTAGCAATTTATACTCAGAGAGTTCTCTGTCTCAGAGACTCTATTAAAAAAATTGTCACAGGAAAACCAAGAAACTGAAGATAATGGAATCATGCATTCAAAACGAATGATTAATAAATGAATGTACAAGTATTTTCAAGTTCTTGGCGAATTCTTGGCTACTCCCCTGAAAATAAAGTATACATGGAATCATCGGGACCGGGGAATATAGGTTTAACCCCAGTTGTAAGGAACAGTTTCCAAAAATGTGGCTCAATAAAAATATGAAACCACGAACTGACATTTGCTTTGATAAACCGTCGCTTGACAGTTGCTCGGCGGCCGGCAGGTGCACGCGGGGGCAAGCGGTAAGAAGGCGGTCGATTGTCTAAAGAGCGGCCTCTCTGCACAGTAACATGTAACAGCGGCCTCAGCTAATGTCATCGACAGCGTAGGAAACAGCACTTCAACTTTCTACGGGGTTGATGCCTTGTATTTGAGTCCGGGCACTTCAAACTATCAATCGCAAAGCGCAAGGAAACGTCCTTCATGGTCCGTTCTGTGAGTTTTAGCCTGCAAATACTGTGTCACATTTTGACTTGACTTGTGCTAAAATAGCACATTTTTGTCTCCAATACGCCATAGGTGCTGAGTGTGTCGTTTAATTCATTTACGTTAAAACGAAAATTTATTTTAGTGAGACCATATGCAGCCAGCGTAATGAAATTTATGATTTTTACATTTATGGTGGTAAGGCATCTAAAAGAGAGCTGTAGCCCTAACATGTGGCAGCTCACATTAATTATAGTCGTAAGATGTTAATAAATCCTACAGATATAGAACTTTTAAAAAAAAACTTGATTAATAATTGAAACATCAAAAAATGACAGTCAAACGCGAGTACTCTTTCCAATACAATCTGTGACTCACTACAGGCTCAGAAAAATGTCAAATGATCATTTTCTTAAATCTACTTTGAATTGTTCCCTCCACTTTTAAGACCACTGACTATAGTAGTGGTGGTCAAAGACGTTTAATAGTTAAGTTGGTATATACGACCAGTAGCATCTTTTAAGGCCAATCAGGATAAAATCGTCGTTCAACAGGATTGTTTCACTAAAGAAAAGTCTCTTATGATATAGTGGTTATATGACTTACGGGAGCAAGCAAAGTTAAAACTCCCATGGTAAGTTATTGAAACTTCCGGGAGCTGGATTTATGTATGTAATAAAGATGTGCCCATATAGGACATGTCACAGGCATTTAGGTCTACATTTTCCGGGACTGTATCAAGTGTCTGTAAAAGAGAATGGTCAATAATAGAAAGATGTCATAATCCAGAGGTATACCTGTCAGGGGCGTCAATATAGGGGGATTTGGTATATATTCTCCCCACCTTTTGGCAAGGGGGGGGGGGGATGGCCATTGTTATCATCCCCCCCCCCCCCACTTTTCAGAGAATAATATTATAATATTGCAAATGAAATATGCTTATAAATAGAATTCAAGACTACCTAGGATCCATTTACTAAAAAATGTTATATCTAAATCTTGCTTAGAATTAATATATATATATATATATATATATATATATATATATGTAGTTGAATGTCACTCAGAGACGCTGAAAGAGGTAAAAGTCATCCCCCCCCCCCCCACCTGGAAGAAAAATTGACGCCACTGACACCTGTACTCACCTATCAGTCCTCCAAGGGTGATTGGAATCCTTCCATCCTCGGTGAGGTTTCGTGAGCAGATGCTCTGAACAGCATGTAGCAAGGCGAGGAACATGAGCAGCTCACGTAGGTTCAAACCCAACTCCATCACCTGCTGAAAATAAACAAAAGAGTAGCTAATAATCTACTGCTAAAACTCACCTCCATCAACTGCTGAAAAAAAATTAAATAATCAATGCTTGCCTACTGCTGTTTATACAGAGCTTCTCCGCTTGCTGACAATATCAAATGTATATACACATTCACATTTATACACAATGTATATTTCACATTCATCCCTGTGACGATAAAAATTAAAAAAAGGAGTAGCTAATTTACTCTTCAAATTTAACTGAATTGCCTCCTGAAATTATAACAAGAGCAAAAGTGCATAATACGCCAGTCGTGAGACTGATGACCTCTGACCTAATATATGCGTGAATTTTTATGAGAATGTAATTCAGGTGAGTAACTATTGGTAAATCTATATAATGAGTTTCATGTATATTCATAGGATTTTTTAAGTCACCAAGGATCCTCCAAATTGCAGTTACCTCTTACCTCAATGAAAATGTGTGATTTTTTTATGAAAATGTAAATCATGTTGAAAGTCTGTTGTTAAATATGTATAAGGAGTTTCATGAAAATCCATAGGATTTTTGGTAAGTCACCAAGGTGCCTCAAAACTGCGGCGACCTCTGACAACATTTAATATGCATGGATTTCGCTAGAATTCTAACTTAGGCGAGATATTTAATTGATTAACATTTCTGGAGAGTTTTATCAAAATCCTCCATATTCTTCGTACGTTTTCGCGGCGGCACCATAAAGTGACCCGTGACCTTATTAAATATGCGTGGACGTTGCCCATAATCGATCTTGGGCGAGATAATCTGTTGGTAAGTACTTATGGTGATTTTCGCGAAAATCCATCAAAGCCCTGGTAAGTTATCGCGGCGACACTTAAAGTTAACGGACGATTTATATATATATATAGTCATACATACATACGTACAAGCAGACATATCCGATTGTAATACTATATATGGAGACCGAGGATAATTATGCACAAACTGAATGGTTTTCGCTCAAACTTTCTCATGTTTTATTTAAAATTTAAACGTTAGTTTGCTTGTGTCATTTTGCTTGAACTGAAGAGTAAATTTTACATCTTAAACAAGAAGCAAATTACTTATTCTAAAAGTTGCAAACATGAAAATCACTCACCCATTGTTTTAAATACTTTTTACATTACAGAAAGGCCTCAATGCATAATTTGCGGCCACTTGATTACAAAGTTAACTGAAGCTAATCTTTGCAGATCTTTTTTTAATATATAGTTCTTTGTAGATCTATATTTAATTTAGAAGCCATCACCCCCTCCCCTATCCTGCCTCCGAAGGAAGGGGCGGCTTGTATGGGTTGATGAGTTTATCCATCTATTTCTATATCTTAATCCTTCTTTTGGGTAAAATTTATGTGTAGGTGAACTTATGAGGTCCCTCCGATTGTAAAACCATCGATTTCAAACGTTTTACTTTTTTCAAATTGATTCTTTTCTTCTGCCATTTTCTGCCTGCGCACAATATCATATATGGCTGATTTTCAAAAACTGAGTTTTGAGCACAATATTAATAACAGGTCACAGATAGCCATATAATATTTATTTTTGACCTTTACCTTATTTACAAGGTCGTAGACTCCATAGCCTTTTTTCCATTATCGCTGAGTTGCGCTTCCAGTGATAGCTTTGCGATTGCATACATCTAGTTTTATATGCTTTTTCATTATATCCATTTCGCCCGAATGCGGAGCTAAGGGCAAAATTCTTGTTTAATTGTCGACTGAGTAACTGAATGAATGCAGCAGCAGCAGCTACTTCGGCTAGGATGAAAGACCTTGAGCATCTATGAAGCAATTCTTCGAACAAATCACTCTGGCAAAGGTCAGTTGATGATCAAAAGTCCCGGCTGACTAGTTAGACACGATGACCACAGGCAAGGTCTCTCTGGTTATTAACGTACAATACTCCGTCCTTGTTCAGGACGACTGAGAGAGTCTAAACTTGTCTGTAATCGAGGACTGCTGACCAGCTTCCTGACCTCAAAGCATGCTTTCAAAACGCTAATTTAATTTTTGTTGCCTCCCGATAGGAGGGTATGCGTTCATCCCCGTTCGTGTGTGTGATTGTTCTCAACATAACTCACGCAGTCATCAACGGAATCCCATGAAACTTACTGGGCATAATCGAGAATGGTCCAATGGAGAATCGATTAGATTTTGGTGTGGATCCGGAACATGGTCTGGTTTCAGGAACGTCATTAAAGAAATTTCACAAATGTACAGTCACTTATGCACAGTTGGACTTAAGTTTAAAGGCCGAATAAATGAATGCAAACACGGTTTTTGGAGCATCCCACAACGTGGCTGGTTTCTAAATTTCTCATAATGTTACTCTTTTTTAGTTTCAATTTCAAACCCCCTTAGTTCCCTCACTTATCCAAATTATTTAAGTCTTATTGAAGGATGTCACAACCCCCTAAGTGTCATTACATCTATATAAAAGGCAGCCGTCAGCAAAAAGATGCACCGTTGTATAATGACGATCATTTTATGGTAGATCATGTATGTGAATTAGGAAGAGTAAGGTAGCCAGTAGAGTGCCTTGTGGGACACCGGGAATTTTTTTTTCTGAGAACCTGCCTTCAACCCTTATTGATCATGGATCATCCGCCTGTGAATATTACAATTGATACCGTAATAAATTAATAAATAAAAAAATCGAACACATACACTCGTATGTTTACTGGTTTTACAGAAAGAAAGCAAGATTTTAAAAAAAAATAGCGCAATGTACCAGTCAGATATGCTGAAGCACTACAAGAAATGAGACCTTTAACCCCAAGTGGATTTTGTCCCAATATAAGGCCAAAATTAAAAAAAGGTATGGTTCTCAGGCACTTTTTTTCAGAAATCAATGCGGGCGGGCGCTTTTTTTATTTTAAGTTTTTTGGTATGTTTCGATAAAAATGTCAAATGATAGGGAAAGCATGAAAATAACAGTTTTTTTTTTGCTTAATAAGTAAAAGCATTACAAAACAAAGGAAATTGTATGGTTTTACCTTCTTGAAAGAAATGTCGGGGCGGCAGCAGCTCAAAATTGGAAAGGTTTTATTGAAAATCAAAATAAAAATTTTTGATGCGGGGGTTTAAAATTGATGCGGGCGGTGCCTGAGAACCATACCTTTAATTTTTTTTGGCCTAATCAGATATATGTAGAATATAAGAAATGGATCAGTTAACCTGCCGCCTTAACAATACGGATCAAGCCTGGCACCTGGTGGAATCCAGGCACAAGCTGTGTACAGTAAGTTACCTCACGAAATACATGTATACCAAAGCTCAAAGCTGAAAAATTATACTCAACAATGCGAGACAGCGTTATGGTGTGATCCATTTGCAATCGATCGCATTCTTAAATTCCACTGTGTGTGTGTGGGTTTGGGGAATAGCGGGGATTTTACATTATCAAAATCTTCCTGCTACTATTGTTTTTGTATGGAAGGGTGGAAATCTTGATAAGGTATAAGATCTGTAGAATATTGATAATATCAACAAGGAATTATAAGCAGTTGTTTTGTTATTGGTCCCTGTATTGTTCATTGTGAACAACTGAATTATTAATTGTATTGTCTTTCCCACCTAAATTTCGTGCAGTGACTATAAATATACTGCAAACAGTAGATCTTACCTTTTCGCCCAAATAATAATAACAAGCTTGGCTCGGTTGCTTCATCCCAGCTTTGATCGGTCAGTCGAAAAATCAATACAACCAAACACAGCTCAGTTGTCTCCATGTGCACATGCACGCAAAATTAATCCACGTTTGGACACATCGTTGTTTTCATGATCGGAATAAACTCCTATCTCTTGGTTTTACAAAACCTTCAGATTTTTTTTTTTAATTGAGCAATGCTTAGACAGGAATCAATGTTGTACACCAGTTTGTTATATTAAGTCTTGTTCTGGTATCTTCAGACAAGAAAACTCCATTTGAAATAGTCAAGTCTGGTAGATGATGGAATATTAAGCAAATCAATTTTAAACACGCCTTACGTTTCCCGATTAGGAAAATGTCCACACCGGCGTCATGCGGTACATTATGTTCAAGGTAGGGGGAGTGATTACATAATGGCTTAAAAATAAACCGATCCCGGTTCATTCGTCACTAAGCTCTTTTGTTAACTTATCCGCGCCTAACAATATCGTCACGTCCCCGTGCGCTCAGTCATGCAGTGTATTGTGCGTTCACATGTTGTTGCGACAGAGTAACCATTAACAACAATGCACATTTCCCTGCCTTTTTTCAGTATCACGGTGTAAATTATACTCATAAAAAACCAGCCTCCATGAGTTATAGTCCAGGGGCTGCGTTAAACTCGAGCTTCCTCTCGCTATGCGGTCCGGGATACCTACGCAGTTAAAAGGCTGCATGGTGCCTTATGAACATTCCCTTTCTTTTGTAAACAAATGATTTTGCGGAAATCGAATGCGTAAGTATTTGATTTCTGTTAAATCCTTATGTTTTGAAGTATCACATATTTCCCTCGGATTTGTACATATTATGCACATTGTTTCAACCAACGTCTCGGAAACGTTGGGAAAATGGTCACCTCCATTTTGTCCTTCAAGCTTAAATCTACGAAAATATACAGGATGTTTTTGAAACCGTAGCTTATGAAGTACTTGATTTGTTTTCTTCAAATTTCGTACACGAGTTGTTTCAGCCAGTTTATGGGACAAGTGAAAAAAAAATGAGCTTAACTTTGACCTTCAAGATGGGATCTGCTAATAAACTCAAAAGATTGGTTTACATTATCTTCAAAATATTAATGCATATTGCTAAAACCTCACAGAAAAAAATGAATATGTACCATAATTAGTCAGGGAGCACGGGTCAGGCAAAACGATCGTCGTTCAAATCCCCACACAGCCAAGTTCTGACTTGAAATTGTGGCAGCCTGATACCTCTAGAGCACTGTGGGTGGGGGGGGGGGGGGGGGGGGAGGTTGAGATTTCCAGCTCTAATTGTCTAGCGCCGGCTACAAAACGGCCAGTAGCACTGGCAGCTGGCGGGATAAACTTGAACTAGGGCATATAAAAATTTTTTCCTGTAATTTCGGGTTAAACTGATTATTTTTGTGTAACTTTCATACTAAAATAACCACAGGTTACCTAATTTAATGCAATACGTGTTACAATAAATGTTCAAATAATACTTTCGAATCGGTCAGTGTAAAGAATTGAACGAAGTCCCAGTGCAATGAAAAATGTTTGACAAGGAACAAGCTTTTTTCAAATAACATTTTTTTATGATAAAATTAGGTGTCAATATTTTTAACGTTTAAGAAAGGTTTGGGGAAGGTGTGTAGACATTTAAAAAGCTCGTCGGTGCCCCCACCCCCAAGCGGAAGAATATTTTTCAGCCGACTTATTAGAATTATGCGACAAATCATTGACCTTAAAAACACCCTAAAAAGACCTGCTTACCATACTGTCCGACACTTTTTGACACAAGGTAATTCGTTATATAAATCCTAGTATAGCTGACCCCACCCCCGGCATCTTAGCAAAGAATAAAAGGTGTCAGGCTACCATAACATCAAATTAGACCTTGGTTGTGTAGACGGTTGGATTATTTCGTTTTTTGAGCCTACAGGAATTAGCTCCCGGGACTAAATTACTTGAGCGTTGGTTACCTTGGCCTCAGAAGTTAGTTCTGCGGATATATTTTGA
This sequence comes from Sipunculus nudus, assembly GCA_026874595.1. NCBI lineage: Eukaryota > Metazoa > Annelida > Sipuncula > Golfingiida > Sipunculidae > Sipunculus > Sipunculus nudus. Next base: position 48,460,955 of record CM049313.1, on the reverse strand, counting down.
TGCAGTGTTCATTTGCCCTTTTATTTTTCAAAATCAAATGTGTCAGGAAGTCATTTTTCAGCATGAGCATCATATAGAAAGTGAAATGTTTTATTATGTAAACCAACATAACTGTAAATGTGGACTATATATGCGCTCGCTAGCTGTCACTGGGGATTGGGCCATATACGAGGTGCGGTTTTTTGCGACTGCTTAACAAAGTCATTATCGTTTATGAATGCTTTTGACAAAAGGGGTTTGGAGCACATAACATATGGTGAGCCAACATCAGTTCCGTGAGGAAGAAAAACCTAGGATAAAATTAATAATTTTTTACAAGTAAATAAATAAATAAACCTGCTGAACCCGCCCCCCCCCCTTATACACATACACACACCCTTGCACATATGCCCTGAAAGTTTATGTCAAAACCAGTTAGTTCTGGTTCTGGTTTTGAATCTACCTACAAATTACAAGCACATTGTTCAAGACAAGGGTTGCAGGTCGAAACTTATCAAATAAGTCTTGTCAACCAAAAAAAAAAAACAGCTTTAGGATATTTCCATGCGTTTTTTTATAAGCAAGCTGAACAGGAAACATATCTGTTTAAAATGTTAAAAATAATGCACCTTTAAAGACGGGCTAGGCAATAGAGACTTACCTTGTGGAGTGATAATACGCAATAGCTTTCCAGGCGCTGATTCCTGTGACTGGCCCACATACATATAGACATACAGTCATGCAAATATACATAATGCAATACCCCTGCTTGCGCCTCGCTTCGGGGGCTAGGGTAAGAGTTTAATGGTACTGATGACAGTGATGGACAAAATTTGCAGTCAATATATGAGAGTTTGTTTGAAAGTAGTAATTGGTATCTGGCAGCGTAAATAATCATTATCATCGTGAATCTTCGTTAATTCTTGGCACAGTTCGAGATATCACTACCTTTTTGTCACTCATTGTTTATCATGCGGTTAAATTAATCATGTTACTTGCCAGAGCCTCCGAGAAGAAGAGGCGTTACCAAGAGTATTCCGGCCCCCTCCCCGTATTCTCGTTATTATTACCATTCAGTTTTTGTGAGTTAACCTACTCTTTGATTGATCAGTCTCAGTACCAAGCTATCTATAAATAGCCTATGGAAGGCATAATATAGAAAGGACTGTAGGAGAGGGATGCAATGGAACTCTTTGTTGGTTTTCTTCATTACGGCCATGTATATTATACTGAGTACACTTTATAGGTCAAGGTACACTGGGGAAAAAAGATGGAGTTATTAAGATCACAAGAGAATGTTTCGTGTATAAAAATTGACGAGAGCAATATTTATGTTATAATGTAAATTAAACATGTTGTATTCCGTCAAATTATCACGTAGAATAAACCTGAACACAAAAGACAGACTAGGCTTAATTAAATTGTGCATTGAAAGAAAAAACAGTTTAATAATGATTGGGTATGAAGCAGGCATCCCTTAAGCCCCAAAGCAGGCAACGTATACCCTACAAGACGTTCTCCGCACTAAGGTTTATGCCTCTCATGCTTACTACACTACAAACAAAGAGAGTTTTTGCAATAACGACAACACAAACTGAAACTTGAAAGTTGAAAGAATTATTAAAATTTACAGTAATATAATAAGCATATAATAACGATGTGATTGATCAACACGTGCTACTGCCGTCAGAGCAATACATTGGTGTGTGTCAGATTATAACATATACTGTAGCAGCATCAGTTTTGCCCCTCCGGACAAGAGCCCTTAAACGTATTAGATCTACAGTGGAAGCTGTATTGATTACTGTGATTCTGTGAAAATCTCCTTTTTTTACATACAAATCTCACGGTTTACATAGATCAGTCCGTCTCATGTTCCACTGAAAACATCGAAACAACCGTGAAACATTTTGTTAACTTTCAAAGGACAACCGTGATAAAACGCTTAATAAAAAAAAGACCAAGCCTACAGTAACTCTTATGTTGAATAATGTATAAATGGCATCTCAATCGCATCAATAATAATATACTTAACATACTGATAAAAAGTATATGCGTCCGTGAAAAATTGGTGGTCGACATTATTGTAGGGAGGGGGCTATAAGAACAAAGGATTTATGATAAAATGAAAATAAGCCACTCACGCACACACATCAGTCTATCAGTCATGTTTAGGTTTATAATTCAAATTTATTCAAATATAAATATATATACATATAACGGCGCTATTTGGCGGGGACAAGTGTAATATGACCCCCCCCCCCCCCCCCCACCCCTACCCAACATACACATACACATACTTTTTCAACCGGGGGGGGGGGGGGGGGCAAAGCATCTTTGACAATTAAGAGAATGTATTTTTTATATCAAAATAGGATCTCTGTGCAAGCCCCCACCCCCCCCCCCCCCGGCAACCTCTTAATATCAGCTAAATAACCTGCTAAATATCAGTCCGATAGATTTGTCAGGCAATTTTGATCAAACCAAACCTTTTCCGTTTTTTGTCCGCATTTACAATTATTTTATTGGGCCCTAGGAAACTCCTGGGCCGCCCGGGCCCTTTTGGCCCCAAAGAGTATAAAAAATATATATGAATTAGCTAATACAATTCTAAGACTAAAGTATCTTCAAGCATGTCCAACGTTCTCGTGTCCTTGGTAACTCGCTGGCCTGAGCCACAGTAGGCCCTTCTTATCATTTCCGATTAAAACCATATAAGCTCACAATAAAGACAAATCAAATTTCGCAATTTCCAGCATTAAATTGGCCCATAGGAGATATTTTTTTAACATGTAGTGGGCCCAGTTACTAGCGGATAGTTAATTAATTAGTAGGCCCTTAAATTTAAAGTGGAGCACTCGGAGGGTGTTTTACTAAATGGCTGCTAATTTTGACAAGTCACAAGCCTCCAAGCTAAAGAAGTGATTAATTCCCAGGGACTTGATTGGCAGGTACGGCTCCCATCAATGCTCCTATCTGCTCGTGCCTATCTGTTTGACGGGGTTAACACGTACCAGTGGATGTCCGCTGACAGTATGAAATACTTGTATGGAAAGAGATTAATGATAATACACTAGTTTTCATTTTTCCCCTGAGGCTCCCTCGTCGGGCCCTCGTGTGGAAAGGCATCCTCAACCCGCCAAGAAGGTCTTGCAGGGGCGTAGCCAGGATTGAAGGAGAGGAGGGGGCCGAAATATTTGGGAAAGGCAATTGATGCATATTCACCTCACAATAATTCATTGATTATTGATGATTAATGATTTAAGTCAAATTAGAAATATCAGTTGTACAAGTCGAATGAATAACTAGACTACAGGGAGGTCGAGCGCTTGCCGGATATTGAAATAAGACAGAGAAACGGAGAGACAGACAGACAGGGGAAGACGTGGAAACAGTCATATGAATGAGTGTTGTGAAGGAGCAGAAACAAACAATACGCTTATGTAGTCTTGCTGATATTGAAAAATCCCATACCTCTCTAGCATAGCACGGGACCAAGTTATATCATATCCATGAAAATTTGTTTATTCTCGTTTGACGAGAAACGGTGCGAGATTTAACGTGACTTGCAGTTTTGTCATGTCAAGCTGGCTAATCTATATAATTAATACGGAGTTGGTTTTTTTCTAGACCACGGTTTACCTACTTCCGTTCTGATTTGACTCTCCAAATTCGACAGACCGGTGGTGTGCTCTTCTAGAACAAGTTTGTTTTATTTTGCGGGATTATGCCGTATTAAGCTGAATAATCAATAATTTTAATATTTCCCCATTAGGTGCCCCTATATCTTTTGTGCTGCAAGGACCTCCACGCCTGTGACGCTTTTTCAGGAGGCGCCTCGGGGATTTTCACTGGCCTGTTAAGACCGTGGCCAGAGCGCATGTCCTGCCCAAAAGGCATTTCCGTGCAAAGCGGGTCCACTATAATCCCCATTGATCCCCCATATCCATTGTAAGGCCTCTAAAGGAATTTTCTCTCTCAAAAGGAAGTAAAGGTTTGTATTCCAAAGACCACATGACTCTCAATGCGAGGGCTTTTCAGTTTGGTCAACACTGGGCACTGAGTCCAGTGATGTATCCACCGTTTGACAAAAGTTTTATGGGTTACAGGTATGTTGATTTTATACATTCAAAAATATCTTTCCATGATAACAATGGTTTCAAAAGTTCGGCCAAATCATGTGTTTTATTATTTTCCCCCCAAAGAAGCCCCACAACTTAATTATCATTGGGTGTGTGTGGGGGGGGGGGGGTTCACATTTATTCCTCAAGATCCGTTTTCTTAGCGACTATGAAACATGAAAAAGTATCACCAGTACATCTTAAATTTATAACAACCTAAAATCTGTAGTCGAGGCGTACAGACCAATTGAAAATGAAAATTTACAGTACTTAAACCAAAAATTTAAAACTTTGGAATATATTTTTCTTGGCCTATCTTTTCATATTGGCAGCTTTACGTTTCGCGTACAAGAGACTTCAACGACATATGTTTGTGTATACAAATAACGCATGTGTCCGTTAACATGCTTCAGACTATACCCTCAACTGACTATACTGAAAAAAACATCGTGTTTTACGGTGTCGCCTAAGCTCCAACTAATACAAAGCATCTTTCATATAATTTCACGGTAGAATGCTTCTTTATACAATTGTTATATCTGCGCTATTTCCCAAGCAATGAAGCTGTCAGACCTATGTTTTTTATCGGAAAAAAATTTTTTTGGTGTGATTTCTGGAATAGAATAATTTTTCTTTCCATGTTGATATTTTGGGGAAGGGTGTTCATGGAGAATTCAAGCTGAAGTAATCTTTATATCATATAAGTGAAACACATGACAAAGGTTCCTGCATTAACCTCAGGATTAAAATATGTGTCGTTTATATTCCTATCAGCTCATTACAAAAATATGCATCAGATAGAGCCGTGGAATTTCCACGGGAGCAGCTAGTGTTATTTAATGCCGAGAACCAGAACTCACTAGCTTTAAAGTCGAATAAGAAGCATTTGTGTGAAATCTCGCTTTGTTCGTTTGAGGAACAACGGTGCGAGATCTGGCGATTTTGGCATAAATGTCTGGAAATATGATTGCTATACACATTATGTCATTTTCAAAAGTATCTTTGTTAAACTGAGCCCTGTAGAGCGACAAATATATTAAGCAAGCACGATTTTGTCATTTTGACGATGACGTTGAGTTTGACCTTTGAGCTATAATGACAAAAAAATAGCAGGCTTTGGGTCTTTGGTTTGCAGTCAGCCCCAAAAGTTTCAAAGAGACTGCTGCAAAATCGTGGCCAGTAAAGTGCGGACAAACAAAACGTGACAGACATACGGAAGTGAACAACATGCTTGCCAAAATTAAAGATTTCCGGCAAGCAAACTAAATATATTTGTGCAGGATCAAACCTAATGAATTATAGAATAATCAATAAACAATACAATATTTACTGCATGTGCAATGCGAGAGACACCTCAGCTCAAGTTTCCTGTGCTGTCTCCTGACAAAAACACGATATTACATACTGTGGATCGATCTCAATATCTTAGTGGACTGACATTAGTGCAAGACCAGCAAGTCTCTATTTCCTAAATAAAACGGGTGGTAAAACGTGATGTAAACAGAACTCGTCTTTTCTTGAGAAAACTATATATTGAAATAAGTCCTAAATCTGCGGATACCAGTGAAAGAAATCTCATGATTGTGTTTTAGAAAATTTAATCATTATTAGAATAAGTTACATTCCGGGAGGACGGGGAGTACAGGATACGACCGGAAAGGGGGGGGGGGGGGAGGGATGGCCTCGTCCGCCCCCCTCCCCCCCCCCCCCCGCCTGGCTTCACCCCTGTCTTGTTTCCACTGGTTTCTGTATAAGTCCTGACCTATTAAAAACGTCCGCATTGTTGTTCATGCTGTCCGACACCTTTTGCGGTCATATTAGTGATGTAAATGTACAAGTGTGGCTTTTATGTTTGTTATCAGTGAAGTTGTTTTTCCTGATATATTGGTTAAATTGTTTCCCCTTGCTTTCTACTTGATTCTGTAGCGCTCCCGAGCCTTACACTTACAAGCCTACAAATAACACAGCATTATGTAAGTATTCAAAAAGGTCAGTTTCAATTCATTCAAAATAACAACTGAGTCAATTCCGACAATTTTCTTTTCTGAAAAAAAGAAGACTTCACGTTTTATGGTTAAAGTACCGTATGGTTAACAACAACTTACCTCTCTTTCACTCACTGTGTCTGTTACGTCAATAGCGAATGCTGATTTATACGATTTATTAAATGATATCTGTCCTCTCAAAAATGTTTATGTTAACGCTTTAAAAAGACCAGTATTTTTCTCATCACTACTCCCGCTCAGTGTTCCAATTTGTTTTTAACGGCACGTCAGTTTAAACCAATAATTTATGGATTTAAATTTTCGGCTCAACTGTAGAAATACGTATTTATAATGAACAAAAATCTGTGAAAAATGGAAAAGTCAGAAACGGCAGAGACATTCCTCTGTCAATCCTTTTATCCAGCATACAAATATAAGTATTGAAAAAATGCCATTTATACTCTAGATTTATAAGCACATGACGCATAAGCTCAGTTTCTCAGTCTTATATTCAGTCTTATATGAAAATCTCTGAACAGTTAACAATTACAAGTAAATATCCGATAGAATGACTGAGTTACGGCTACGCATATTATAAGTATCTAAATGAATATACATAAAGGAATGTTTGGATGGATAATCTGAAATCCTAGGAGTTAAGGTGAAATGGATGTCAAGTTAAGTTCCGGTAATCTGCAGTGGCGTAACCAGTATGGTGGCCGGGTGGCAGCTTGCCCCCCCCCCCCCCCCTCCCCCGACCCCCAAAAACGGGAAGGAGGCTAAAAAATCTGGAAGGGAAAAAAGAAGGAAAGAAAGGGAAAGAGGGAAGAAGAGAAGAGGAAGGAAGAAGAAAAGGAGGGAAAAAAGGGAAAGAAAAGGAACAGAAAAGGAGAAAGGAAAGTAAGAAGAAAAAAGAAGGGAAAGAAAAGGAAAGAAAAGGTAAAAAGGAGAAATGGAAGAAGAAGAGTAAAAAGAAAAAAGATGAGGCTTTGGAAAGAAAAAAAACAACACCTAGCTACTCATCTAACGAACAAAAATAGTGGTGGCGGCCTGGTAGGCCTACATTACTACTATTGTTATTAATACTTATAAAGAAGTGGGAAACAAAAATACATAAAAATCTTAAGTTAAAACAAATTTTTAAGGAAACTTCTGCTCAGTGAAACTAGAAATAATTAGGTTTGATTCATTCGTGGTACTATTACCAAGCTACATGACCTTTTGACCTGGATTGCATTGTTTGTGGTCAGATTGACTGTCACTCCCATCTTCGGTTGTACATTGCATGATACTTTCGTCACTGGGTATGCAACTACAAGTCAGTAAGCCTAATAAAGAGTAAAAACTTAAAATGCCATTGACACTTTTGATGTAAACTGGCATAATAGGCAGTAAGTCAGAGGGATCCATATTTTCCCACCACTGGGGCATTATGGATCCCTGTACTTTTCAATTGACTTTCTTGCAGAGTTGTTTAATTTCAACCAGGGACAAAAAATGTGAGTTTTTATGGTTAAACATATTCAAACTGATGCTCAAATGATAAAATACACAAAAATATTGTAATTTTTAGAATTTGATTTGCATAACATGGCATTTACCTATATGCAAGAATGCAAATGGGAGGGAGCCATATTACCACAACTTGGCATATGCACTTGACATGCATGAATTCCAAAAAAAATTGGATGTGTGGCTATAAATTACTATATTATACAGTTACTTTATACTAGTAGATTTTTTAATTACTATTTTAAATTCGGACCACATCATAAAAATTGGACATTTAATAACATAATGTGGAATCCTTATGTTAGATCAAGATAAGTTTTGCATTTTTTATTCACCTTTCAAAATAATATCCATCTTCAGGGGCGTAGCCAGGATTGAGGGAGGGGAGGGGGCCATGATCAGTGGCGGATCCAGATATTCGAAAACGGGGGGGGGGGGGGGATAATATACATGTATTAGTACTATGAAAACTGTAACATATACGTGTATTATTATTATTATTAATATTATCATTATTGTGACTATACGTTATATATTTTAGTGTGTGAAAACATGGTTTTTTTTCAATCGTGAACCATAGTTTCATTAAGGTTAGTTACAGGTACATAGGGAGGGTCTTGGAGGGGGTATCCCTTTTCCATATTGGGAATTTTTTTGAATATGCAATGTAAAGAGAACGTTTTGAGGCAATTTCTCCCAAAAATTGAGGATTACCTATTCCTGAAAAAAAACTATTCCCTTATGTTTTGCGTTATGTAGTCTAACTGTATAGAGGTTCAATATTTACTATTTATATTTCTTAAAAATAAAAATATTAAATTTCAATCGTTTTCAACATGTTAAAGTTCATTGCGCAAAGGCGCATTTACGTTTATAACTTGCAAAATGTTTTCTTTTGAATGTAATGCTCGAAGTAAAATAACTGATATGTTGAAGTAATATGTTACACCATAAAAATTAGGTTTGGTTCTCAAGCACTTTTTTCAGAAATCAGTGCGGCCGGGCGATATTTTTTTTAACCTTTTTTGTATGTTATATATATATATATATATATATATATATATATATATATATATATAATAAAATCATCACATACAATAGTATTTGACTTGACTGCCTTGCTTAAACAAACACATTAAACAAGAAATAATAAATAAAATTGTGTATAGAAAAAAAGACGTATGACTAAGAATGTTTGACTAGATTATTGTGCTGCAAGTGATATATTTAATTCCCGAACGGCTGACGCGTATGTGCTAGTTTGAGTTCTTTTCGAAATGCCTGATAGCGACCTATAGCGAACCCCGATTTCATTTTTTTAAACAAATAGTGCGCCGGATGACTATAGTCTTCTATAATGTCGTTTGCCTTCTTCAACAATCGTGTTTGAAATATGGAGTCAACTGTGGGTAAAGGAACCCCAATGTTCCTCACAGCTGTTCTAACTTCCCTTGAAAGACGGTTCCTTTCCTCGATAGTGATACTGCCTACCCATGCAGTGACTGACAACATCAGGACTCCCTGAATTACCGCCCGATAAAACTTTAATAAAATCGGTTGACTGAGCCCGTAATTTTTTAGGTTTCTTAGAAAGAATAAACGTTGTTGTGCCTTCTTTACGCAGTAATTAACATTTTCGGCCCACTTCAAATGCCGATAACTTTAACAAAATCTAAGTGCTAATTAATAAAAAGAAATATGAAAAAACGAATATTATTCACGAAATTTGAGAAATTAGATAAAAGAAGAGATATTGCAGCTCAGCGGGGGCCGGGCGCCGAAGGCAATTTAATGCATTTATATATATATATATATATATATATATATATATATATATATATTGTATTAGCTTAAGTGAATTCCGAAAAAACGGCGAGTACTGGATGCGACGGGGGGGGGGGGGGGGGGGTGGGGGGGCATGGCCCCATGCGGCCCCCCTTGCTACGCCCCTGATATTTTCAGACTGATTCTTATACCCAACCCCACTGCCCATTTGTGGTACATATTGACAAATAGGAAACAGCAAGTAAAAATATTGAGAGGGCTATAATATTTTTCTACAAGCAGATTTGCGTATAGGGATCAATATTACCCCAGGGGTTCATAATGCCCCAGGTTACCCTATGTCTTGTGTAAGAATCCGAAGACACACGCAGTGCACTTCGTCTTCAGCTCAACTGGTACAGAATCGTGAAACCTCTTGAGTTTTGCACCCCCGGACGGTCAGGTGTGGTTACGCCCCTAGTAATATGAATGGGCTTTTTCTAAAGTTGAGGTAATCCGAAAACGCAACCTCGGTTTCGATTCACGTAAGTTACATAAAAACTAATATTTTTTTTTCAGATGAGACAAGAATAAACGAAACATAACGGAGTGTTTTTTGCATGAGGTCAAAAAAGTCTTTTCTTATTAACAAGTAAAATTTTACTGTGGATATTTTGAATCTTTCTTGCGATAATTAACGAGATTGGGTGTAACGTTGTTTTTTAACTGAGACATTGTATTAACTTTAACTTTTGAGTACAAAGCAAACGTTCAGTTACCTTATTCTTCTGACAGAGAAAATCCTTTTAGACCTCTTCTTAATTGTCTTATTATGAACTCCTTAACTTGAATAATCCTCCTGCTTTGTATACCCGTGTTTTAATTGAAGAAACTTGATACCATTTTCCATCCGGTCACTTTAACATCCTCTGATGATACCAGCGCTCTTGTCATTGCACTCCGTGTAGAACCACCCAGTTTTATCACATGATTATACAACACAGCACGTAGGAAGACCATGACCAGCGCGGGTATATCATGAAGGCGTCTGCCTTGTGGTCTCGCGAATACTTCAGCTATGTTCACCGTGATCCTGAACACTGAGCCCATTGAGAGCCACACAATCAACCAGTTAGCATACATCGATCGTTGTTGACGTAATACACCAAGGATCGACTGCATGCCCGGTTCTTTTTCAAGTCTCCCAGTGAGAGGCCGTGTGTTATCAGAGAAAGCTTATCTACATCTGGTGTGGTAATGTACTTTAAAAGCCTTTTTTATATGATCAGGTCCGCTAGGTGTCTTGCAATTTCACTTTTTAGTAAAATTGGACCGTTTGTCAATGATCCACTAATATAAAGCTGACATATAGAGGTTCCATAATATACCCCCACCCCATAAAAAATATACATGTACAGTTAGACTCTCAATATAAATAGGATTGAACTTTACAGCGTTATATTTTCTTAGCCTTATATAATAGGGGGAGCATTAGATAAGCCAGATTCACGACGTCACTACGACGACTTTTATTGGTATAAAACCACACAACTGGGTAATTTTCCGGGATTTTTTTTACGCCGAACAAAGTACATGTTGATCGATAAATGAAGATGTTTGACATAAACAAAACTGGTCGTGTATGAACGATTGATACATATATGAAGATTAAATATTAGAATAATACGAACAACGAAATAACGTCTTGAAAAATTATGCTTGCGTTGGGGTAAGATAATGCTGCAAGATAATGGGTGTCACGGACGAACAACAACCGGATGTCACGCGACACCGCGCTATCATATCGCTGTGTCACTTGATACTCCTCTCCTTAGACTGTCGAGCGTACCTGTGAAATGATACATTTTTTTTATTGTTAGCTTAATATCAATTTTATATGGTTTACCTTTATCACCATATCTGTGTTTCCTCTTCCTCTACCCACAGGATATGCTGTATATATATATATATATATATATATATATATATATATATATATATATATAATATTCACCTGATTTGATCGAAGCATATACATTCGAACCTTACATGATGAGGTTTTATGCATAACCGATTTTTTTTCTTTCTTTACCGTTGTCTTGTGATATCATCTTACAGTTTTAGACAAGACACAAGAAAGTGTTCTATGGAGTCGACTCTCCATTATTTTCAGGGATCATTTTAAATAAGGATTAAGTCATCGATATTAGAGCCAGACTTCAAAATAGGTCCTTTTAATGCTGTTAAGTGCTGTTCTTGTAATGCCTATATGGACAAGGTAGAAATCAACACTTCTCAGAATTTGGCAAAAACATTCCCCGATTCTAGTAAATAAAATGTTGATCAAGAAAAAACAATACATAGATTACGAATGATGTTTTAAAACTAATATGTGATGGCATAAAAATATGATATACCATAAGATTACATAATAAAATATATAATATTGATGTAATAAAATACATGTAGAAGCCGGTAAAAAGAAATCTTACGTTTTGTTCAACAAATACAGACTTTAAGAAACCTGGTAAATACTAAAACAAGAAATGAAATGGCGTACTTTAAAACAATTATAGACAGAAAACAGAAATAAAGGTGACTCAAAAGGAATGTGGGCAGCATTCAAACCCGTTTTACCCGGTAAAAATGACAAAACCAAACGGAGCCTTCAGACTTTACTCTTGATGAATTTAATAACTCTTTTATTACGGTAGCTGAAAATCTAGCCACCAACTTTTCATCACTCTACAACCAAAATGCATCTTCTGTCCCAAAATCTGATAGGTTAAATATAACTGATGACTTTGTAAATGAGGGTTACATAGCAAAGAAAACTCTTCCTTTAACTCAGTCATGCTGAGCAATAGCGATCACCCTTTTTCCCTCGTCCTTCTTCCGTCCGGCCGACTGTCCGTCCGTTAGTGGTGTACAAATCGTAACTGCAAGGGCTAGGATCATGAATTGTGCATTTCTAGGGGTTATAAAATGATCTCCTCGGAAACTTGAAATTAGGTAACTTTGACCTATATTCTCCAGGTTATTAGGCATAGCCCCCTAAATAAAGTAAATAAATACAAATGGCCAGATATCTCAAGGCAGGTTGGATGGATTGTTCTAAAACTGAGGTTGCCTGAAGACCTTTGGTATCTTTCTATTAATTTACGGAAGACTGGTAGCGCGACCTGTATTTTTTTCTATTTTCACGTATTTTCCCTATATTTAAACTGTCAAATTAGAGCAAGGTGTCAGTTTCTCATCTCTTGTTTAACCTGGTGTCCTAAAACTTCATATTTTTCTTGTTCCCGGAGACTGGTGGCGCCACCTGTATTTTTTTCTATTTTCATGCATTTCCCCTAAAATTCTACTGGAAATCCCTACGGTGTTGTAAATAAAAAGGACTATAAAATGATAAATGTAAAAGTATAATTCTACAATTATATATACTCCAATGTTAAAAATTAATTTAGAAATGAGTGGTCACATGCAACAGAAGTGCATGTATACTGTTTGATAGATGCATATATAAATCATAGTTAATTTATTTCTGTAAAATAATTTCATGTTTAAAAAAACACATACTCACCTTCATCAACACCAGATTCGCAATGAATGCAATGTTTGATGCGATAATTATATCTGCTTCACAATATGCCTGATTCTATAATCATTATATGTCTGACATATTACTCGCATTCGAGGGTGAGTGACACGCGGCTGTAGAGAACAGCTTTCTCATTAAGCCTGCATAGCGCTGACATCGGCGGAGATCTAAATACACTAATGAAGAGCGCAGCGGAATTTGTTTCAAAGTTTTTTTAAAAAAAAAACACTGATGTCAAGTTGATATTGATGAGGGCGTGCGCGTAGTAAGCGTATCCTATTAAAATTCATAGAAATTTACCTAAAATTTTAACAAAATCATATTAAGTATGAGAAAAAGATTTATTATAGCTGTCATGGGTACAAGAGTCCATTATCTCCGTTACATGAAAAATTATACATATCGAACAATATACGAAACAATTTGTCATTCAATCCCACTTTCAGTGAAGTGCTGATGAAATGTCCAAGCACGCAGTCATGCCTCTAAGAAACAAATATATCGTCACCCGGTGACAACATTTGGTCAGCGCCCCTTGGGATGGTATTCTAGCTGTTGAACCGGTCAGGACATTCCATTAAGAGAAATCACCCTGTGTGGATAATTATACAACATTCAGCAATATGTTGCCATGACAGCATGAGAGAGCTATGTTGAGTCAAGACAGGGACAAGGAGATGGAGTCAGGGGTTGTTTGGTACGTTTGTTCTCGGACCATGATTTATACATTAACTCTTGTTAATTGACGTAGCCAGACTATTAAGATCTGATAGCATCTTAGTGGGAGTAGTGACAAATGCTTTATTAACAGACAAAGATTGACCATGGGTTAGGCTTTGCATTAAAAGCCACACAATAAATGGATGTTGGTATTAACATTTTTTACATGCTATAGCATAACAGGGACATGTTTCTAGAATACCATCTCAGGGATATTCATCCCATTCCATATAATGGGCTCCATTAAAGTTTATCAAACCTTGCAGGAACTGAACGGTTTGCATGGATTTGGTTTTACATTTCAATTCATATGCCTTCATATATAGAATATTATATTAAAACCCTTTTAGTCTTATTGTTGTTTTTCCATGCTATAAAAATAAATATAATTTTTTCCCATAGTTTCTTCTTTCATATTTCCATCTAATTTACAGACGATGTCATATGAACCCGTTTGTGCGCATTACCTGAAAACCATTACAGTCAACGTGACCCTTTTTCGCCTCAGATATTGTTTTTTAATAGAATATTTAATCACAGGCGATTTTTGTTTTGTTTAATTTAAAATAAGTACACTTCACAAACACATTTAATACAAAACGAACAAACACGTGGACTTCAAAAGACCTTCACATATAATATATTTTGTTGATAGCCAAACATTTCTTACCTTAACTGAAAATACATAAGTTCCTATGTCCTTCTAACCCTTTAAGGACACAAAATTGATAGATCGTCCACCAGGTGGTGAATAAGCCTCGTCCCTCGGCCCTGCATAACAGTGAGAGAGCAAGACACCCGCGTAAAAACAAGCCTGTCCAGCTACAAGGCAGAATGAAACTGCCTAATGTTACAGGTGCTCTTTTTATTGTGTGGCACGGGCGAAGCTCCTGTTGTGGCGCTCGTGTCTGGCCGCGTATTACATTCTATGTTTAATCCGTGTTGGTTGAACTCTCGATGTCATGTGAGCCTTGAGCTTTCACGCCTGGTCGTGGGTCACTTGATGAGCCTGGTGTGTGGAGATACACAGCGCTGTTCTTTCTAGAGAATTCCTTAAACGTGTGTTGTGCATGACCTTATAGACTATTCGAGAAGTGGAAAATTCCCGGCTTGGGGTGTGAAGGTATATAAAGGGGCTGTTTTTGTAGAACCAAGGGGCAGAGAGCAGAGCAGATACCAGCGGACGCAGAAGCGTGTGTCAGATTCTAAGACCTTATCCGACGAATGCGGCAATTATAGATTTTCAAGAACTTTTCCTGGATTTTATACATTTGGACTTCAATGTACTTTCTGTGTTGTTGCAAGAACTTTCCACTGGACTGTCATTCTTCGAGAGTTTACATTCAAAGGACTTATCGTGGTGACGGTGTTGGTATCGAGGTACTGTACCATTATCTTTCTGTGTGATTATACTGACTTGTTGCTATAACGCTGTTTTACTGTATAATTGTATTGATTTAGTGTATACGTGATCTGTTTATATTAGGTTCCGTAACACTAAACATACTAATACACTTAAACAAACAAACAAATAGTCAACGTGACCCCTTAAGTGCACTGTATGTGCCAAAATATTCTGGTCAACATAGGAAGTCATATCTGATAGTCGTAAAATGCGCGTTAATTTTATATAATGTTGAAACAAAGAACCACATAGTGTACCACCTAAATGCACCACCAGCTCAGTAAATGTGACGAAAAAAAATAATTTCTTTTTGAGCATACCTACATTACGCCATAATTCAAATACATCATACACCACCATTTTTTTCATTCTATATTTAATATCATTTAGTTCAAGTTCGAGAATTGCAGGTTTTCATATTATGGAAGATTATATCACTCGTTTTATTTATTTTACAAGTAGTTATTTTAACCAATCGAAACACTCCCTATGGGTCAGGTGGTGGTGTTGTGTACTGTCCATTTCGCCAGAATATTGAATCAAATAATAAAACCTGTACAAAATATCGTCTGTCCACGCTAGTGAAGTAGGACGAGAGTCAGGACTAGAGTCCACTTTTTCAATGACTCGGACTTAGACCTGATGGACCGGAACTCGGACTTGTTCTTGGACTCGAAGGAACAGACTCGTATTGGACTGACTTCAAGTAAAAGATAATTATATCAGATAATCTCTTATTAATCTACCATACCTTTAGACAAAAAAATCTCTGAATAATTCCTGTAGACCATTTAAAGTTGAACATAAATGAGTAATATATTTCACATATATTACTACGCCAGACGACTGACTGAACCGGAAAAAAAAGCACAAGCTTCCTTTTATTTTTACACTGAAACTCCAATATTGGCGCGGAAATTTCACCAAATGGTTGCGGCTGGGAAAGTAGATTACCAGATAACAGTTCTCATGCACAGCCACCATTGTCAACATACTTGTTGTGACTGTTACTTCCGACCACGTCACCGGACTTCATCAGACCATGATGACTCAGTACCGCTGGCCACTAGGTGGCGCTATGGGTGACAAAATTGACAGTCGATGACATAATGGAACTGTTTTAATTTGTTATGTCCACCACACATTTCAGTTTTAGAGGTACCATCTATGAGCAGGTTTTTGGCACCGCGATGGGCAGCCCAGTGTCTGTCGTTGTCGCCAATCTGAACACTGATCATAAAAAAAAAGCAAAAAAAGCCATCGCTAACGCTCCAGAGGACAAAAAAACCGTTATGTGGACGAATATTAGAAGTGATTAAACGAGGTACGGAAAAAGAAACTTACCGACCATGTGAACAAAACAGACCCAACGGGAAGCATTATATTTACATACGAGAGGGAAATTTACGGTGTATAAGTCCCAAGAAATACCGATGGCAGCATAAGTGTGAATGTGCACCAGGAGAAGACACACACAGACCAATATTCAGCGTTAAAATCACACCGACCCCTCAACCACAAAGTAAGAGGCGTTAAAATCACACCGACCCCTCAACCACAAAGTAAGAGTGTTGCGCACATTATCAGATTGCTTTGACACCATAGTAACCGAACAATACAACAAGAAAATTAAGATAGACCATATAAAGAAAGGTTTGAAAACCTGCGGCCACCCTGGATGGACGTTTGTGAGGACGACAGAACAAAAAGCATTTTCAAAAACCACGAAGAAATGTGCCAAAGATGCTCTAACTTCCAAGAAAGTTGTATGCCTACCGTATATACCAGGACTACTATCAGGAGTCATTGTATCGCCTGATTAAGAAACATGGCATATAAACAGTCCTCAACCCATTAACATGCATCCTTAGGCAGAACCTAGTGAAACCGAAGGACAAAAGACCACTGGAGGACACTATAAAATGCGTTTACATAAAACCTTGTAAATCATGTCCAGAATCATACACAGAAGAAACAGGTAGAAAACTCAGAATCAGGGAAGCGCAACACAAGAAATCAGTTCAGCAAACATCAGGAGTAACGTACACCAGAGCACAAAGGAAAAACTCCCTAAGTGTTATATATATATATATATATATATATATATATATATATATATATATATATATATAAGTCTACCCTGGCTGCTCACACCAGTCAGAAGAACCAAACCATAGACTAGGATAACATCAAAGTGGTTGCAGGGAGGAGGAACGCCAGTCACGATAGGTACGAGAAGCCATCTACATCGGGAAGGAAGGCATGCAGGTACTCCACCGCGACGAGGGACATGCTGCATCTCTACGACTCGCTACTCGCACCTATAGCGCCACACAGAGAGTTATAACAGTGTGATGAAGTCGTTGACGTGAACCGACGAAACTGTCACAACAAGAAAGTTAATATTTGCTGTGCATGAGAACTATTATTTACGAGCAGCGGTTATAATCTGATACCATTTGTTATTCTACTCGACACGGACAGTTTTTCACCTTGCGTGTACTTTTTTCTCCTATGCAAACCCAGCGTTAACCGAGCGATAATGCAAAGTACTATTCCTCTTTAAACATGAAATTATTTTATAGAAATAAATTAACTATGATGTATATATGCATCTATCAAACAGTATACGTGCACTTCTGTTGCATGTGACATCTCATTTCTACATTTTTTTTTTAATATTGGAGTTCATATAATTGTAGAATTATACTTTTACATATTACACGAGTAGTCCTTGTTGTTTACAACACTGTAGAGATTTCAAGGTTAAATAGTGTTCAGGGCTGCTGCACAAAGATAATTTATACCTCGATGGTTTCATTATTTAATTAATTTTGCACGGAGTCATTCTTTGAATCGATAATTTAATAGATTCAAACAAATAACCAGGCAATAATCCATGTAAAATCATTGAATTTGCTAGATGTAACATCAAAACAGTACTTGTTGAGAACAATGGATGGTCTGATAAGATGGAAGACCACAGTCCAATTGACCAGCATCAGAAACGGAATCATTCGACGCACATTTGTGGAGGATCGCGTAAGAGTTTAGTAGTGACGTTAATGCAAGTTCGTGAATGGAACCGTTTAACGGTCAAGCCGGTATATTCACAGAGGATATGCTACTGTAAGAGCTCTCTCTAACATAAACATTTAACAGTGGTCTAAATTCGCCCTTAATTGACTATCTTTATGCGTGACATTGGTGATTCACAGCACCACCTGAACTCTGAAAATAATCGGCTGTGGGCATTTCGTGCATTGTTTCTGTGAATGTCCGTGCTCAAATCACCTGCTGTTATAGCAATACCTCATTGCACATAATTAGTATATATTTAATAAATGATGGATTAACATGACACGTACTCCTACGCGCTTGTGTATTTAAAAGCCGATAATGCATTCTGGGTATCTCTTTGCCCACACTACCTCAACATCAGAGTCGTACTCTTGTGAACACGATTACTGGATGGAGTGCCAATTGACGATTTCCTCCTCAGCCAAATGTTCAAAGTCGGCACGAAATTCACCTATTATCGCTTAGCTGCGAGCAACTAAGTTTCGCTCATCGACTGCAGACTTCTACCTCTAGTTCCCTCTTCTAATGTTCGAATATCTCTCCCGTGTTGTATTATTCACTCTTTGCACGTTTGTCCGAAGAGCCTAAAGAAGACAACTGACACTTACCAGAATTTTCTCTATAGGTTTGTCAACATTTAAAAATGACTGATTTTAAAAACATAAAATGCATTTTAGCCTGAAAGCTCCATGCAGCACCTCTCTCTCCCAGGTGATTCTTGCTTCTTTCAAAGACATTGTCTACGTTTTATGTAGACTTCAATGTTGTTGAAATTGCACAAATTTTTAGCTGTGTTTCCATGTGCGCATGTGTGAATAAACTATATATGCGTGCAAAATTGCTCATATGATTGTGTAACAATGGTGTTTCCATGTTTCCGTCAGCTTATATGATTATATGTGTGAAAATCGCCACAGGAGCTATTACCACGCATGGGCATGCGTGAACTCAGGGATTCCCGGTGAAATGACGCCACTTCAGCATCTTTTGTTTGGAAGACCTGATACATCCGTGACATATGAAACTATATACATTTGCTAGTTCAGGCATATACGCATATATACGCTCACATGGAAACAGCTTAATTAATAGCAGAAGCCGTTTCACATGTACGCTATCTCAGGCAGCATGCATAGAGCAATACATGTAACACCACGATTAAATAAAACATATGCATTTAAATATACCGCCAATGACTAATATTGGTATTTTATTTCTACAAAAAATTTAACAATGTTACATATTAATATTCATGTGATGTCACATAATTAGTATCACTGGATTGCATAATTCTGAGGACTGTTATGGTGATATGTTGTTGAGGGACAATCATTTTATTGCTGCCTGAAGATAAGGCAATCTACATTACATAAATAAGACATAAACTGTTATGCTGGTGAGCCTGTAATCTGAGCGATAGAACGGAATAATCCTATACCGGCCTGATCTGAAGGTTGTACGTAGAGCGGGATGGGTAATTCCGTGCTGACGGGATGGGGCGTAGAGGGTGTAGGGGGTTGGGGGGACCGTAAGCATCCAGTTCTTTAGAGTCAGCCGGCATTTGTTCAAGCTCTTTTCCGAAAAATGACGTCATTGAAAAAAAAAGTAGTTAACTGAGATGCATGGGGACCATAAAGGCAGAGTTCTGGCGCCGAACATAGCGACCGTGGGCATAACAGCGTTAATACTCTGATTTATCACATTTTAGTTCTAACCTTATGCCATATCTATGTAAACTTACTAATTACACTATACACATATATACCCTGATACCAAGTGGTAATGATAAATTGATCAAAATCCTGTGGTCTTGTTGGCATAAGATTCCTTCTTTTTTAATGGATAATGACTTAACCAATGAGCAATCGCGCTAGATTACAGAGCAGAAATGGTTCTTAAAGCCCATCTGACAGGCGATAGAGAAGATGTTCCGGTCAGATTGTGCTAACATGATATATATCAAAGATATCGGAAATGCTGATATACACCTCGCGTAATTAACATTTGATGTTAATTATGGCACTTTTACACTATCGTTGTGGGACTTTGTGCGTTACGCTGGGTACCGTAGGTTAGTTAATACATGCATAGTGTTCAACAATACAACTTCATCAAATGTAATGGGGCTAATAAAATGTTAATTATATATATAAATATTATAGATATATAATATATATGTATGCCATTTTATATATTTTACACATTTTGATGAAATATAACAATTGAATATCTTGAAATTAACTTTAAACGTATCTGTAAGCATATAACTGGTCACATCAGAATACTTACTATGTCATAAAAAATTCCAGTTATTGTAGATAGACCATTGTCCGGTTTGATCATTCTTTGATTTCTATCCATGTTTTTTTTTTATAATATTACTCAATAATGTTGTTTGTAAGTTTTATAAATTTTATAATTCTTCCGATCATTTTGATTCCAATGTTGCTGAATATTGTCGGTTCTGAAGCACGAATCCCTAAATAAATCACGGAGTGAAGTAAGTAACGGAAAAAGAGAAAATATTTCCTGTTTTTTGGCATGACTGATACTGTCTACGGCAGTGCACAACTTTTATAATGCCACTGTCATCACATAATCCCGGAAATTATAACATCATACATCCTAAGCTATAAGAAAAACATGCGAAACACGATATATTAAAGTTGGAAAAAAAAGAACAGTGATAAACAACCATGGTGTTAGGATAAACATACATCTTTACCTGTTTCGTGGAGGTGGAAAAAGAAAATATTATTCCCTGGTGAGTTAGGTGATGAGAAGCAAATAAGATGAGGTTCAGCGTTTCCTATGTCGACAGAGCAGGATCTGGTCAGCCCAGAGGGACCGCCGTCAGTTAAGCATCACTTGAGAGAAGTAAGTCGATTCTGAGAGTAGACCTTACGGAGTCTGCAGGACTGGCCAGTCCATTCCAGAGAGCGGAAAGGCTAACTACACGAGAGAAATTAGGGCTCCTATAGCGCCCGCTATTAGGTAGCACCCGCTAGAAGGAAGGCCGGGTCAATCAAATAATAATTAAATTAGCCGGCCATTCTCTTCAGTCAGGGTCCCCCGCACAGTGACCTGTCACTAAATCTAAATATCAACATGTATAATTCACAACACAACCCAGTGACAAAGATAAGGGAAAGTCCATGGCCCTTGCTTCCTGCATACACACACACACACATATATATAACTTTGTAATAAGACCACCCGTTGGACTGTCCATAAGTGGTTTTTATTAAACAGATCAATTATAACCAATGTGAATGATTTGGTTTAAGCAAGAGTGGTCTTAATAGAAAGGTGGTCTCATTTGACAGGTGGTCTTTCAGAGAGGATTATATATATATATATATATATATATATATATATATATATATATATATATATATATATATATATATATATAACGGGTGTTAAGCTGGGATTCCATATACGCTACGTCTAGTATACGAAGAAATCGCTTGCCATAGCGTTTTGTGTACACCCCGTGTTTTCATGGAGCTTAATGCAGTCGCAAAAGTTTGAAAATATATTCTATAATTTCTGAACGGACACAAACCATGCTCTTTCATATTCTAAATTGCGTCATTTTAAATACTCAATATATGTACAATATTTTCCGATGGAATTTTCATAAGGCCTATGTCAAGTTGTACGAAAGGATAGAAAATTCCTATAAAAAAAACCCTAAAAACATCTTTTAATAAAAGTAAGTATTTCAAGCACTCCATCAAGCTTATACAGGACAAGAATAATTAGAACATACGTGACACTAAACATATTAAAATAGTCATTGATACAAATTTCACGCAGACCATTTCCTTTCGTTTCTCGAGTTCAGACCTTTTCCGTACATTTGTGACCTAATGAAACAGCTTTCTATCAGCGGTGGCCAGACGTGATTGACATTATTTATGCTGAACTTCGGAACTGCGCAAAGTGCCCCGAGCGGACGATTCGTCAACGTTGACGGGTCGGAAATTAAACACAGTACGCAATGTCTAGCTCACTGATTCTGGTCTCACGATGACATGGAGGCAGGACCCGTGAGAACAATTAATGATCAGCCATCAAAGCTTGTGCCATCGTATGGGCTTCTGCTCGGGCACCTGTTGTTACAACTGATTACTATAAAAGTGGTTCAGGACTACTTATCTCCACCACGTGTGTGCTATCAATGCAAGACCAGTAAATTGAACTCTTTGGTTGCATCAGAAGTTAGCTCTGCGGACCAGAAGAAAGACTTGCAAAACCCGTATGCAAGTGAATAGTTCACGGAATTTGCGTCTATACTGGGGTCAGCAAAGCCTACCAAGGGGAGGGATCACGTTTTATTTTACATATTTTAGATCACATTTTAGTGTCACATTAACGGGGTACCACGGCATATGTCTCCATTATTAATTACGGTAAACCGCAATTGCATATCAGCGCCATCTTGTGTTCATATAGTGAAACACATGACATTTGATTACGGCATTAAAACTGGATAATTCCTTCGTATATTCTTATACATTTGAGTGAATCGCCAACGATAATACCAAACCTTTCACTGCGTTGAGCTGAAATATGTTTTAAGTTAATGTTTAATCGAAAATATAGAAACTTAAACGTTGAAATCGTTCAACCTTTGAATAATAGATGGCGCTGAGAAGCAAAAGTCGGATTACCGTAAATAAGAAAAATCTTGTTAAAAGGTACCCCTTATATTTGTAAATGGGTATGGCCCTTGGCAGTCACTCACAAATTCAACAAATTTCTTTAAAATCTTATAGATCGAATCGGAAAGGAGTAATCGATTAATTTGAAATATTCAACACCCGCACCGTGTCTGTTCATGTGGACACGTACCTTAAAAATCAGTTTACATGATACATGCCCTTTGACCGATAATGGATTCACCTTATTTTGGGTTGTGCTGTTCCATGCTAAAATCCCTTCTTGGTATAAAACGGAGTGAGACCATCGTAAACCTCAACTAGCTCTAGACCTTGTTTAAGAAAAAAATCTGTTAGCCAGGGGTAAAGGATAACCTACCATGAGAAATCGAAATCTAGAAGTTAATAAAGCCTCCCCATAATAAAGAGTGGCTTACAGGGTCGACGCGAAAACTTAAATTCTTAAGCCCCCCCCCCCCCCCCCCCCCCATGCAAGCCCGTCGATCACATTTTTCTCATGGGATATCGCTCGGCGATTGTAGTTTTCTCCATGGAAGAAGACACTTAGGAAATATGTATATTCACACTAATCGTTCTTATGATTCTTCCGCTTTTGGCCTTCTTTATTGTCCTTTGCCAAATCTTGAAGATAGAATTAAGATGTGTGTGTCAGTGATAAAATTGGTTAACCCTCAAAATTCGAATGTTTTCGTGGATATGGAACAAGAATGATTTTGTTTTTACAATCACAAAAGTAGATATATGTTTTCCCCTCCCCATGGGCCCTTGATGCCCAAATTTGAGGGGGAAAAGGAGGCACAACTTGCTGACGATCATCATGTATTTCCACAGATTCAGATGAAGATCATCTTCAAGGCGACAAGTTTTCAAAATTTTAGAAAAGAATAGGTGGTACTTCAAGAGTGTAACATTAAAAAAAATCCTAGAAACACCATCTATACTTCGGCCAATTTGACCTTTGGTTCGAAACGAAGGTCTCCAGTATTCGAGCTCATCCGATAACTCGAATGAACCCATCCTATGTATCAAATTTCATAAACAAATACTAAGTGGTTCAAAGGTTGTGTTATATAAAAAAATCTAGTTCAGATTATTTGACCTAGAAGATGAAAGTCAAGGTCACCGGCTTTCAAACTGGCCCCATACTTTATTAAGAAAACTATTTAATAACCATGACCACAACTAAATAAGGGAAACGCAGTCCCTTCAAGCAAGTTAAACCTTGGGATTACTTACACCTGATTTTGCAAAGTCACTGAGGGTCCTCGTGATCTCGAGTGGCCAGTGGTTGGTTTAAGTGTTGCCATGGAAACCACTGACCGAGGGTTCTGTTATCGATTTGGCTTTGAGGGCAAGGCTATTGTTTGTCCAGTTAGTAAGTGAACGGTTTATCTTTGGTCTTCATCCGGGGCCATCAGTCACGAAGCAGAACGAGAGCAAATAAATGTGACCCATGGGCCATGCTGCTCGGCCGATGATTTTTAATGATAAATATCCACAAGCCATTCGTGTATCTATGCATCTATACAAATAAAAACAATTGCGTTATACTGTGTCAGATTAAATAAATGCCAATATATAGATAGCAGCCATAGCGATGTTAAATAAATCTAGGTTCGGAAAGTATGTTTACTGGCAATGTAACTTGCACCTGATAAATAAATTCTTTATTTAATATTTCCTTTAGTAGCCTTGCAAAATTTACGAGTACGTTCAAATTCTTGATAAACCTATTTTTTTCTTCGAAATAATATATATAAACATCTTGACAATTCGAAATGTCATTTGAGATATCATGAACGTTCAAAGACGCATCAAGTTTAAATGGATGTATATAAAACATGTTTGCAATGCAAAATATGCCTTATCATTAACATTTCCCTAAAGTAAATAAGCAATATTCCGTGTATACATACAGCTTATAAAGGTAGCGTTTACATATATAGTCGATGAACTGACCAAAGCCGCTGTAAGGAATGTTTGCACACGGCAAAGGTGTGTTTAGGTATGTTAGTTTTAAAACTAAAAGTTAAGCAGCTTGCTCAATCTTAATCCAAATACAGTATGTATGGGAGGCACTGATCAACAAAATTAAAAAAAAACTAGAATATGGGCAGTCGACAAGCGACTACAGATATCCGCCAAATCATTGAGGACATGACAGCCCGCCAAATTTGCGGAATCAGAGATGTCCAAGTATCCCAAAATGCCCGGGTTGGACGAAGCTAAAATATTGTAGATGGCCCCACCAGTCATGTGTACAAGTCATACATGGATTAAGCTATAACAATTTTTGTAGGTGGCACCACCAGTCAAGTGTACAGTCATGTTCAATCCTTGATCTATGGGCCTGCAACATTTCAGAGTATAGATGATCCAACCTGTCTAGTGTATGAGAAGTCTATAAAATATAGATGGATATGTCATAAAACAAACTGTTTAATGGAATTACTCCAGAGATATGTGTGATCTTTTACCAAAACAGACCTTCAGATGGAAGCAAAATAATTGTAGGTAGCACCACCAGTTTTATACTTCAGATACACCATATCAAGATCGATGGATAATTTTCAGATAGATACATCAAACCATCCTGAGGCGGTGGTGTTATGTTTTGTGCCGGGCCTATGATCGAGAGGTCGTGAGTTCGAATCCTGGTCAGACCACCAACGTGCCAAGACCCTCAGGCAAGGTCACAACCGCAAGTGTGCCTCTGTCCGCCCAGCAGTAGAAATGGATACTAGATATTACTTGGAAGGTAAACTGCGAAATCGAGATGAGTTTTGGCGTGATGAGCTGTTAGGCTCGGGTGTAAAAGCCAAACAGACTTATACTTTTACCCTACATCAGACCACTCCATAGATAATAACGTGGATTTATTGTACAAATATGTGACTGTACGCGGCACCACATGTCTTGAGTACGATAAAACTTACACAAGATGGTTGAGGCTGCAAAATTTCAGGCCGATAAGTCAAACCACTCCTGAGATATGTGTGATTTTTACCTAAAATAGATGCACAGATAAGCATCAAGCAAAAAGGACTGTAGGTGGTGCCACCATTCTTAAATACAATATAAATAAATCCAATATAAATGGACATGCAACATTTCAGGCTGATACGTGAAACCATTCCTGAGAAAAATGCATTAATGTATTCCACGAACAACGTGATTGCAGGTGGTGCCACCAATCTTGTGGATATGAACTCCACCCAAGATCTATAAACATACAGACCAATATGTCCATCCATTTCCTACTTAAGATATGTGCAATTTTCACCTTACAAATATAGATGGACAAAAGGATGGACGTTACGCGAAAACGATTGTACGTTGCCACACATAGCTTGCGTATGATTCAAATATCAAAGAACAATGGACATGCGATACGTCTATGGACATGGATCCGTCACACCACTTCTGAGATAAATGCATGGATACAGTCTACGAAAACGTGATTATACATGACGCCACCTGTCATATGTCCGAGAAAACTATCGAATGGACGCCAATGGGAAACGATTGCAGATGGCGCCAGCAGTCTTGGGTACGAGATGGAAGTATCCAAGATCTACGGAAATGCACAACTTCAGCCCCTCCTGATACTTGTCCTATCATCACTAGATAAAGAGGCACAATTGGACACTACGCGAAAATGATTATAGATGGCGCCACAAAACTTTGTTAGGTACGAGTCCACATGTGCCAAATAATTATCATGGGTTTCAGAAATACCTGTCTTAGACGAACGTGGAGGAGGAAGTAGCGTGAAAACATAGTACCTAAGCATCTACTGCATCAAGCAAACTTATTTTGGCAGAGAAAATTACCAATGACTGTAGGAGACACCGAACTCTTCGTTTCACGGCTACTTGCGTCATTAGTGTATAGGTAATCAAAAATTTTAATAGGTGATGTATGAGAGTCCTTTGTTCTTCCAACAGAGCTGACCTTTGCTAGACAAACGTTCACTTGTATTCATATTTGTTCTGCTATCGTGTTGGAACGAGTTAAAAATATTATGGGAACGAGATAAAAATAATAAACTTCTATGTGTCCTATACGAGCCACTGTACAAAGATGATCAGATCACGGTAGTTTGCATTATGCGTGGTATGAGGACATCTAACGAACCCCAAGTAGCACGCACAATGCAGACGTGTTGAGTCACTTGGTACATAATCATATTCAGTATGTATGAAAATATTGGCATTTATTCTAAAGAAACTAGGTGATTGTTGTCTCTATCGACTAGCTCTTGTTTATTAATACACGGAGAAGGCATGCTGGGAGGGTTAAATGGGTCCAATCACTTATAAAGCATGTTTAATTAAAATGAAACATAGATTCTTCCCTTTCAAATAAATTTGCACCTGCCAAAATATTGACCTGAAACCGTTTGCTTACTCCTGTAAACGAGTGTTAAAATAAGTGGACCGGACGCGATCAATTGTGTCAACATAAACACAGCGCGTGCATCGCCCAGGCCACAACACGTCATTCAGGAGATACCCTGACTAACTTAGCCCAAAAATGTAATACATGTTCCCGCTGACTGAAACACCGCCTGTTAAGGCTCACAATCGGACCTCTGGTCACGCGACCTTGTTATGGTAAACAGACACACGTGGACCGTGTTTACCATCACGTAGACCCATAACAAGGTGTGAAACAGCCATATACAAGGTATTAAGACTGTGTGTTGTAGTTGTTTTCCTGGGAAACTTTTGATTATAGCAAAACAGAACTGATAGTGTGAAAGAAAAGGCATATTGCTCCTGATGATGTTCCTTTAAGGGGGGTCTATCCATAGATGACGTCATTGAAACCTATGAGGGAACCACCATCTGCCGGATGCTCTGAAGTAATTTGCTTATATCGCCCTGGAAATTTGCATAAGCTTCCGGTTTGGGGTCGGGTCTACTCACAGGAGCAATTCTTCCCCACAGACATTCGAGATTTAATTCATATATGAATGGAGGCTGAATGTTTGGGCTACATCCTCGGTCATGCATGCTGTGTTCGAGTGTATGTAGTGCTTGGATCATGCCTGAAATCAGGTTTTGTGCACTTGTAGTTATTAACTAATATTCTTCAACAAATATTTAAATCATTAAGTACTGCTTTTAAGTTATTATTTTTGTCCCTGTCTGGTGATGTACACTTTTTTTTCGAATGACTTGGCTTCCCATTCACTATCTCTGTTTTGATGATTCTTATCATTAAAAAGAAAACGAATAGATTGTGTGCGATTGAAGCATTGTTTTCTGGTATATTTTATAAAGGGTGCATGGGATCTTTCCGAAGTTCAGCAGCATTATAGGGTCACATGAGAACTGGTGTCTATCAAAGACTGGTGACCAGTGCCACCTACAACCTTTGCCTGTGTCCAGCCATGCGTCGGTCCACGTGTCCCAGGTATGCTATGATGTATTAGCCTGACATTTTGCATATAGATCACATATACCTTTATCTCGTACTTTCTGGTGGTAATACCTGCAATCGTTTTCACATGGCGTCCTTTCGTACATCTGCTATTAGTAAAATTGACATCTCAGGGTTGTTTGACGTATCAGCCTGAGATGTTGCAGGTCTATCCATCTTGGATAGCTTTCGCATGTACAAGACAGGTGGCGCAACCTACAAGGCGCCACCTACAATCACGTACATCCATGCACTTATTTCATAACTGTTTGCCTAAAATGACGCATGCCCATAGATCCTGGATAGTGTTTTTTACAACCTACAACCGTTTTGGGCTTAAATTTCAATTTGTTTAGGCTTTTCGAATTTTGTCCGACGGATATATTAAAACAAGCTAAACCTGGGGCGCAATAAAATGCCTTTGATAAGGCCATCAGAGTGTGCGAATCATCCATTCGAAACCATATATTTATTATGAGCTAGGCGATATATACCATTTTATCTGAGACGATTCCAAAGTATTTTCTCTGTAAAATTAAACATTTAAATTTTTATTACTACAAAATAGTGAGCTACCACAAATATATTCTCAATACCAACAAGGTGAAAGACCTCTTTGTGACGGCTTCGTTGGTAAAGACCCTAGAACAATTGCTGGACTACGGTGGACATGCATGTGTAATTGATATTTCGTACAATACACATGATATATCAACGCCAGTGATCGCTGCAATTATAAATATCAATTTACGGCATTCCGACTATGTTCAATGTTAATTATTATATTATAAACCTGGTTATTGATCCATCCAATATCCCAACTTGTAAGAGAGAGTCATAGAGTTTGATAAATTGAAGTCACATGCAACGCTCCCCTGAGACCAAGTATATTACGCGTATCATGGTCTTTGTTGAGTTACGTAACGCATAACACTCAATAGCTGAGGAGTCGCACAAGTATGGGCAATGTTAGATCGTAACCAATGCATTATTTAATATGTTAAAAATATGTTAAAACATATCGTAGTAGCATTGCATCTATAAAAACATCGCTGTGTCTCCACACACCATGGTGTACACGTGAGCTTGCCCCAAGCTAGCATGACAACAAGAGTTCAACCAGTGCGGATTAAACCGAGAATGTAACAAGTGGCCAGGCAAGAGCGCTACAACACGAGTTACGCCCGTGTCACACAATAAAAAGGGCACCTGTAACAAGACGGAATATCAATATGTAATTATTCATTTTTTTTATTTTGGCCGTGTTCTTTCTTTTGCACATCTTTAGGTACTAATAAATCATCGAGTAGAAAACCAGATTCCTTGGACGGACCTTTGATCATATGCTCCATCAATCCTACATGAAAATTTCCTAATAGGAATTATTCGGCCTGAGGAGTGTCTGTATTGACATGCTGGTGGTTTCACTTTCAGCCTTTCACTAAACGTGACCCATTTACATGTCAAATTTTGTAAAAGAAAAAATAATTTTTACTGCAAAAGGTCCGTTATGGTCACGTTCGGAAAATATCGATAAATGAAAATCATATCGCGATACGCAATATGCGAATAACCGATATATCGATAATATCGCACAGCCGAGGTATACTGTTCATGTTCTAGTTATATAAATAAATGCGCTCCTGTTACATTTCCTACAATCTACCAAGTACGTGAACTCCTCTGACGGGTCACGCCTCATTTGTGTCAGGTAACTTTATTTCGTAAACAAAGCTATTCCAAGTGTATTTACCGCTGTTTATCTTTGTCTTCTGAGTACGTACGTTTTCGTATGCTTTTATATTTTATTTATTTTATTATTTTTTTTAGAATACGTGTGAAGGGTCTTAACGGTATTAATATATTACGTCATTCATGAGACTTAGGCATTGTTTTTATAGTGCTGTCGGTCTGTACGTTTTTATTCCAGGGTTGGCAGGGAAGTGCGTCCTATCGGGTTGTGTCTCAGTATAGCTGTACAGATTGCACACGGTTTTATATTCACTATTAAACATCACTTCAGAGGTACCTATGGAGAACCACCCCGTCGCTTATTCTATAGCAAATGTCCAACGTTTATTTATGTCTTCGCTTGCAACCGATTCAACAGCCTCAACAATTCTCTTTCACATTTAGAATAAATTTTTCTCATCGACCTACGGAATCTTGGTTTATTTTTCTTTGCATCACCTGTATTTAACATCATCACTTCTGTACCGACATGACTAACCATGATCTACGACATCTTAATTCGCAATATCATTATGATAAGCTTTCATTTCTTGTTTCGCAGTGTCATCTCCTGTTTTCTCCTAATCTCGACAGGAACTCCTACGCTCGATAATCTGTTCATAGTATTTACAATCTTACTATAAAGCTTTATCAAATCAATTAAAGCGGGGGCGGATAAAGTGGCCCCCCCCCCCCCCCCTTCGACCATATAAACATCTTGTAATTGGAAAACAAGAGCGTAATACCGAAAAACAGAGCCGAATTTAGCATCATGATACTTTTTAAACAACTCCACGCAGTTTGCGCCCTTCACCCTAACTTGAAAAAAAAGTTCCTTTACACTATGGTAGGGGGTGGACAAGGTGATCAATGATACCCTATTTGTCAGGAATTTACATTAACAGGTTAGAGGAGAAGGACATTCTTCGAAAAATTCTCGTAATTACTTTAATTTCATCAACAGGAAAAAAAACATATGTTGGGTTTTTGGAAACATTGTCATTTCAGTTTTCTCAGTATTTTAAATCTGGCAAAGTTAAAATTAAAAGCATCATACTCTTAAATACATAAACAAATGAATAAAGTCAGCTGAGCATGACACCTTGATCAGAAGTGGACCAGATGATTTTTTTTTAAATATGTCATTTATGCCTTTTATAGTCATGTACAGACAGAGAGAGCATTTGATGGTTCTTGTTGTTTTCTTTGATTCGATCATTACTTGTACAATATAATTATTTGTATATAAAAAGCGTATTCTAACTTCCTTATTTAAAGTATCCCCCCCCCCCTCCTCTCTCTCCCCCCCCCCCCCCCTCTCTCTCTCTCTCTCTCTCTCTCTCAGATACAAGTTCTAATTTTTAATTTCCATTGTTGCTTTAATTTGGTCTATGCTCCATTCTCCTGAGCAAATCTGGCTCCTGTTAATTAAACAGTTTGGTGAAACAGTTCGGTCATACCGGGTCTATAGACTCCATTCATTCATATACGGTCAATTGAGCCTTCTAATTAATATATCTGTTAGTTAATTACCAGTAATTACTGTTCACACATAATGATAAGGATGTAAAAGCATGGTGTAAAACATGCAATGCACACAGCAGTTTATTAACTTCTAATTACTAAACAGTTCAAGGCAGGATTGCAATCGAACAGAAACATCGTTAACGTGCTAAAGATATTCCACGTAATGACGAATGTTCAAATTGCCTGTGGCTAGGTTTAGATTTTAAGATTAGCAATTAAGGGGATAAAACATATAGATGATGTGATATGCATGTGATAATAACTCGCATTAAATAATAAGACGTATATTCAAACACAAATAAACACAGGGGCGTGATTTCCTTTTACAATGCATACGCATACTCTCCATGGACTCACACAGGCCCTTGCAACAAGGTTTATATATATTCCATATTTAATCTCCCCAAACATTAAAAAAAAATGTAATCAGTGCTGTTTTTAAGAACCCGGTTCGGGTGTTTGGCGAGAGAGAGTATTTATAGGGAAGAGTGACTGTCGACGTTTGTATGACTATCGGCCGTGGGGTTAGGTATTTAGGTGTGGGATGGGATGCCCCCCTCGTGTGCATGGTGTCTGATTTTTTTTTGTAATTCTCATTCCAAATTGAAGCGATTTTGTAGTTTTGGGTATAGAAAATAACATGTAGAATTTCGCTTCAGAAACCAAAAAAAAAAAAAAAACCTGGCCCCTTGTGCATCATTAGGAATCATCCTTATAAATATATATTTTATTTCGCAGTAACAATTAACTAAAATATCTATCCTTAAAACCTGCATTAAATCCTTATGTATTAATTAATTATTTGATTTGTGCGAAAATGTTGTGTAAACTAGTAAATCATACATGTCACATTATCAATCTTTTTGGTACCGTATACTTTATTTTATAGTCATTCCTGTAAAACTACATGCAGTCCTTGATACTTGAGAAAAACACTGTGTGTAACGCACCTTTTTATTATGGAATTGTGTTGGGGGGGGGGGGGGGGGTACATATGTCCTGCAAGCACGAAGGAGCGTCCATTAATGAATAAAGATTTGCACACAGAGAGGTATGCTATCCTGCAAGTTGCTTAATTACTCTAATTTATACTACTTGTAAATCCCTTAAATTGGCCTTTTCTGGAGTAAAATGCCTTTCCGCTAAAGACGCATCCTACCATCATATTAAACTTTCAGTTATACACTTCGCAAATGTGTATATATATATATATATATATAGGCCTACCTCACTCTGCCATCTTACATGCCATGGCATCGTACATGTATGCACACTTGCATGCAAAAAGGAACTGAATCTTTTCAATTATAACACTGTTAATTGAATCAGAAACAAGATCGTGCAGTTAAAAAAAACAAACAGGGAAAATATAGAAGATGAGGGCCTAAATGCCAGAAAGTATAAGAAATTATAGACCATTTTTATAGGAAGGTATAGGAGGTATAGGGAGTCGATGGAACACCATCTGTAAAACAGGCCTCTTGTGTACGTTCTTCTGTCATGTTTGTTACCGTCCCTAGGCTAGTTTAGACAGAGTCTTGTCAACTGGCTAGGCACAAAATGTCGTAAACAGCTGCTGAGTTACTTCTGGATTTATATCTTTGTTTATTATAAAGGCGATTTATCTACCTTTTTTTCTTGTCAGAAAATGAGGTCTGTTCCCATCTAACTCTGCACTATGAAGGCCTACCAAAAATATTTGTTCTGTCTCAATTCATTCATAAATTATAGCGAAAAAACGTTTCACGGATGGCGGAACGGACTATATATAGTTATGTGGAAATGATCTAGGTGTTCACCAATATTACGACCCCTGAAAGGGATACATTAATAGTTGTAGACTCCAAAGCCAGATGGCGCACCTCACATGGATGACAAACACTACAGTTGAGATTGCAGTTGCGACCATCTCTTCGCTAACACTGATGATTAGTTGATTACACAATCCTTTTCCCGTGATCCTGTTTGATATTTTGTTATATTATTTTAAGTTGCCCACAGGGTAATGAAAAAATGGGCTCTATAAAATAATTCAAGCAACAAGCTAATAAAAGTCAAACTAGTGTCAATTTATTCATTTGGACCTCGGCCTAATTAATTTGTTATTCCAATGTTATAGTCTGTCAAATGCCAGTGAGCAAATCGCAGACTGACTGGTGTCAACTGTCAAACTTGACAGGCAGGCATGCATTGCAGTCGATCGAGCACGTGAGGGCTAACCATTTTGGGGGATGGCGTGGTGATCATGTTTACCCAGCATGTAAAATTCCGGTGCAGGCCTCAAAGAGCTTTAAAAGGGGTGGCAATAGTTCACCACACATCATCCCTTAGAGCAGTCGGGACATATTTATTAACCAATCAGAAAGCCTCAGGTTGGGCTGATGAACCAATCACATAGCGTCAAGCGTGATTTTCGCGCGCTACTGAGTTTACCCCAGCTGATAGCGATCCTAGACATTTAACAAACCCTACTACAAGTACAGTCACCTGGGCAAGCCTAACATCGTGCAGAAAATCCCCAAACATGTGCTAAAACAGGAGCCACCTGCGACTACATCCTTGTACACCTGAGACGAACAATAAGCGCCAGCCATCATCAAGTCAGAAGCAGAAATGGAAGTTCATGTAAGGAGGATTTTGGGCCGATTGCCGGCGAACCCAAGGCCATTGGGACAACGAGGTAGGCATTTAAATTCCCCGCAGCCATTGTTTGAGTGACGGAATGTATTTACAAAACTTAAATACTCTAAAGCAGATCTAAATATTCTCTATGTTTAGTTACAAAACTATCATTTGAACATTTAAATGAACCATAACAAAGCAGAAAACCACAAGAATTTAACTAATTTGGAGGTCTTTAGCACTATAGCAGTGTGTTTAAAAATGTTTTCCTCGATTGTGTGCTGTGGTCTGGAGGGATGGCGTGGGGCGGTCGCATGATTGGGACAGGGGTCAGCTTAGCCACCAAGAGTGACTAAATGTTTTTAAAAAAATATATCTTAGAGAACATTTCAGTCAACACCCCTTGCATATACTTGGATGGGATTCTAAGCTACGTATGATCCGCGTCTATAAATGGTAGAAAACCCCAAAGACTATAAGTATCTCGGAATCTGATATCTCGAATTTTGAAGACAAATTCTGTTATGATCATCAAATTGCATAAATTCCCTGTTATAATGTCTATAACCCTTAGAGTTAGACATATGTCATGTAGCCTTGTTTCCTTGCGAAACTATAATACAACTGGACCAGACGGTCTTCTATAAGTAAAGAGTGTGTTCAGATTTGCCATCATGGCATCAAATATTTTGGTTTGCAATCAGATTTTAAGGATCCATGATTTGTTGTTGTTGTTTTATCAAAATTGGGACACCGGTGAGTTAAAAAATTCAATGCCAATATTCTGTATTAAAGTCACATTGCCTGTGTGTTATGGTCAGTCTTGCTGTGCAGTATATAAAATGTTCTCATCCAGGTGTAGATTGTTTGTGGGTATATATAGTTATTACCATAATTACTGTTTAAAATAATAAACATTAAAGGGTACTGTATCAACATTATTCAGTAGAAAACTTAACTTCGCTGTAGCTTTGGCATAATAATACATACACCTGTGAATTGTGGGATTAGAACTAATTGACATCCCAATTCCTGACCGTTTGTAGACTATGTAAGGAACCTGGACACAAACCTTCGGCTTCTGCAGTTTGGCTGGTTCATGAATCTGTTAAGACACCTTAATTGTGGTGCCCTTTTAGTGCATAGTCGTATGTGTAGTCAGCAAAATTGCTTTGTAGACTTTTTAACTGGGCTTTATTCATCCGCATGCGTAGTCTGTATGCATAATCCCATGGATTTGCATGCCACTGGGGGGCAATTCTTGGGCACTGCGCATACCAATCACCTTGTCAGTGTCGGATTTAGCATAGTTTTCCCATTCAGGCTGTGTTTTTATGAACAATCTCTATTTTCCACTGGTATCAATGCCAATTCTGATTTCAGTCTATCGTAAACCAAACATATTGGCAACCATGGTTAAACTTTGTTGTCCTCTCTTTAACTTTCATGCTTTTCGAATTGCAGTAAACATCTGAACTGATGGTAAAATGATAATTATTAAGATTTTTAAAAAAAATATAAATATAATATAAATATTTAAACAATTTAGCAAACAACATTTTATTGGTAATATTTGAAAATGTATAATAAATAAATGATGTTATGGCTTACAAAGAAAAATCTTTAGCCATTGAGCACCTTCAAACATGGAGTACAGCCTGTGCATACATATTAATAGAAAAAGAACAGAATACTCGCATATGAAAAACCACTTTTATTCATGAAGAAAATGTGGTGTAGTGTGTGATAAAAATAAGTTTCTTCAGAGTTAAATATTGTGGGGCTGCACAGTCTTCAGTATATCATTAACAGTAAGCAATCAGTATTCCAAAGAATTAACCTCCCTGTTTCAGTTTTAAATATATTATCATTTCATGTCAAATATTTCATTCTTTGGGACTTTATTTTATAAATCTTGTTATATACTATGTAGATCTAGCTTTAAGTTCACTCAAGAATGGTCTAATAAGACTGACAGGTGGTCTTTTAGACAGGTTCTACCGTATATAAAACTAATGATTGTTGCTTGTGTTTCAGCAGCCACAGCAGAGAATGTGAACATGTTCCCATCATCCATGGCCACGCCTCCTGAGGAACACATCATTCATCAGCGGAGATTGTCTAGGGATCAGATATCATCAGATTTGGATCCAGATAGTAAGGAAATATGTATTGTATTTTATGCCAAATCTGCACTGGCAGTCCTCATTATGTTTGGTTAAAATAATTTGGGCCTTGAGCTTAGTGTGTTTGTGACCTCAATTCACATGCAGGACTTGTCAGTTTTCTTGCAAGCACAGGTCTTAAAAAGGTGTTATAAATGCTCAGCATGGAATTTTCAAGAATAAGAATATTATTATTGAATATTATATTTGTGTTATATAACTAAGTTAATGTGTGTTTACAGAAATGATGTATGCATTAGAGAAAAATAAAATGATTAACAGTTTCAGGAAAAGGAGTCTTCTTTGAAATTCCTTACCAGTGTATTCTGATGTTTTCAGGCTCTGTAGGGCAAGAAACTCCTTCCAGGACCATCTTGCCACTGAGGATGTCACCAAGAAAACGTTTGTTTCCCACTCCCCCAGAGACCCCAGACACACCCACAAAGGTGAGGATCAACAAAATCATCACAAGTAACAGCTTGTCTGAATTGCTTATGGTACTGCAAATGGCCGGAAGGACAAATAAATGTACAAGGCCCCTATTTGCTGGTCTCTGCAGACAGGATTTGCCAAGTTTTAACAGAATTTCAGACCACTGCTTTACATCATGTTTAACAATGAAATGAAATCTATCATTTTTTTGTTTGAACAATGTGATGGTCTTTTTCATTTCCTTGCAAACATGATTGTGACAAGTCACTTCAGACCTGGCAGCCCTGCAGGTTTTTTCATGTTTCATATTAATTAATGATTAAAAGTGAAGATACATGGCCATAGAAAGAAAGTATTATTCCCTCATTTACAGGGCCATACATTAAACACATCAGGGTCTGATGTACTAGTGTTGTAGATAGCAGGGCACCAATTGTCTTCTATATATTGGAGGGAGTGGGGGGGGGGGGGGTGGTATACAGGCATATCTGTTTATTGGGCATTATATCTTTCACCTATCGAGGGCCCAGATACATACATATGTTCTTTATTTTTTTCATCAGCGGGACACCAGTTTTTTTTCCATCTATTTCAGTTCCAAACATGCATCTGTTTATAAATCTTTTTGTCAGCAGGACACCTACTGTCTTCCACCTCTCTTGCAGGGCAATACATGCACATCTCATTATAATTTGTTTTGTTTACAGGGAACACGGAAGAGAATCAGGATAGCTCGCCGTGCCAAGCAGGTATCACTTCCAGCTTGCCTTTCAGGCCTCAGTAAGGACCAGCTGGTAGATTTGGTGTCAAGACTTTCCATAAATAACCCAACTGTTGAAGATGTAAGTACTGGTTTAATAGCAATTGTGTGGTTATATATAAAAAAAATAATTGAAAATCAATCTAGGCTTTCATGTAAGGACAAAATATGTTGGATGTTAATGTTGCTAATTTAAAACTTGGGTTATCTCTATGTAAACTCAAGTTTGGGGACGGAGTGATCTTTTCCATCAAATTTTAGGTAGTTCATATTAATGATTGCATGTATGCATATTTATGTCACAATTAATATGTAATACAGCAGGGACTAAATTAACTGTAAATGACATTCTTGAAGGTCATGGACATGTAAACTTCATCTTTTGACATACAAGATTGCCAGCGGTCAGGGATAAGCGGGGGGGGGGGGGGGGTACTTTTTTAAGGTCAGGGAAAAGTCAAGGCTTTTCAAAAAAAGTCTGGGAGTTCTTAGAAATTTTTACGGAAGGGGGGGGGGGGGGTTGGAATCTTTAATGGCTAAGGCAATTGCTGTTTGTTATCCGGTTGAAAGAATTGGTATTTAAGTAGAAATGTTTGTTTGCAGTTTAAGTCTTGTTCCCTTTTAATTTTGTACAAAATTTATATTGATGATGCAGAGTATGGATAATCAACATTTAATACCAACAATTAAGGATAGACCTTTTCTGTTTCTGAGCAGTAATATTAAGTTCCATATGTTTCCAGTGAAGTTTTGCATAAGGTAGGCTGTTAAATTACATTTTTAGCTCAGCTGACTATAAGTCATCTGAGCTATAGTCGTGGTCCATTGTCTGTTGTCCGTCCTTCTGTCCGTCCTTCTGTCCGGATGTCCGTCTGTAAGACTGGCACGTTTCGACACCGTTGGACCTACAAATCTAAAATTCGGCATACAGTTAGATGTCCCCGAAATCACCTACCATGCCGAAAATTGGGTCAATAGGACTACGTTCCTTCGAAATATTAAGGAAAAACCTCAATTTTTTATTAGAAATCTATTTTTACATTTCAGGACTGCCTAATATCAAAACCACTCATCTGGTTTTCTTCATATTTACCATAAATATTCCTCTATATAATTCCTATGTACATGCCAGAAATTAAGTCAGTATTATTTAATTTAAAAAAGTTATGGGCCCAAATAAAATGGACTTTGTAAAAAAATCAGGAAATTTATTTACTCACCTAACATGAGAATTGCTGAACCTAGAGACTTTTTTTCAGGAATATAACTTTATTTAATCAAGATTCAATTGTTTACCCAAAATTAGATATGAATTTTGCAAAATTTTCAAGTTATATGCATAAACAAAAAATCAATACATTAAATTTTGTCCAACTTTGGCACTGTTGATTTAATTTTCACAGCATATATACATAAGGATTTAATCTTTTAAAATCTGAAATTTCAAAGAAATTGATTGGAAAGAATAGCTTTTATTCACGTTTTCATACACCATGTCAAGTGTTGTTTACATCTAGCCCACCTAGTAGTACAGCCTTCACTTGCATTATGTAACACACCCCAGGCAGCTTGCCTTGGCTTAAGCTTGGCCACTACCAGCAGGCTTCCCCTCTGCCCTGCACTCCCCCCCCCCCCCAGATTGTGCATAAACTAGATGAATGTTATTATTTTCTGTATTTGATTCATTCTTATTATAGGCTATGCTACATTTTAGATTTTGTATTGTACCACCAGGGTTACAATGATTAAAGTGTACATTTAATTGTGTCCACAAAGTGGTGTATTGCTATGAAAAAGTGGATGTTCATCAGATAAGTAATTCCTTACTTCAGAAGAGTAAAAACTTCACCAGGTGTGAAATTGACTATTTATTCCAGTAATAAATTAAAACTGGGATAGTAATTAGCACAATGATATTGTTTGTCCCTCATTAAACCAACAGTGTGTATACTTTATTTGAAAAGATGTTTTATTTTATCAAATTTACTGAATCTTTTATTTTATTTTGGTGAATAAAATTAAGCATGTACTGAAAACTCCAGTATGCAAAACTTTTTAATAGTGATTCAAGATATATTCTTGTAGAAGCCATGTTGTGGCATTATTTTCTTTTAAATTCAGTTTTAACATTTATGATTTAAAAATAATAAAATATATGTGTATGCATAATATGACCCAATATGAGCAACACTCTGGATATATGATGATTGCAACTTTTGCAACAATTCTAATATTCAAACTTATAGTTTCAGTTTTTTACTCTGTATATATAATGATTGCAACTTTTGCAACAATTATAATATTTTAACTTATATTTTCAGTTTTTTTATTAAAAATTTACAAAACCTGTAAATAAAAAAAAATGATTCAGATAAAAACTTCTTAATGGAAAAAGTGGATATGCTGAAAAAATAGGCTTATATATAAACTTAAATGCATTATTCCCTTGAAAGTGAAATAAAGGTATTAGTCCATTCTGTCCACTTGCCTGTCAATCTGTAAATTTTCATATGCATCACAGTATCTCAAAACTTTACTGTTTTTCTTCATGATAGTCTTGTCAGAGTATTAGTTTGCAATCATATATTTAGAACTTTACTATAACCAAGTAGAAGGGCCCCTTTCCTCTTAGCTTTTCATATTCTTATATAAATGAAAAACATTACAATAGTATATTTCTACATCCACTTTTGTGCTGCCCTTGCTTTTCCCTTCTCCGAACCCCATCCCAAAGTCAGCCTCAGTAAGCAAGAACAAGATGAATCAGATATATTCATACTTTAATATTTTGTATAACTATTCATCCATAGGTACCTATGTACATGCCAGAAATTATGTCAATATTGTGTAATATGTAGACATAGTGGGCATCACAATAATGACCTTGTCAAGACTAAAGAGATATTGTGTCATACAGTCACAAATTCATAAATCACTTCATCAGCACAGTTAATCATAACATCATATCTGTCAAATTGAAAGCTTGCAGACTACAATACACTTTAGATCCTTCAACAAATAGCCATATCATCATTCTACTACTGCTTATTACTGCTGTCATTGCATTCATATTTGCTCAAATATATCACAATTTTCAACCCCTCCTAAATAAATAAAAATAAACCACTATATTTTACTCTATTAATCCATCAGTCAGGTAATTTCATTTATCATTTACTCACATATTACATTACATTCCTTTATATTAGCCCAACATGTCCATGATGTTCATAAACTCTCGACTTGATATAGTATCACAGTGCAGAAACATTTATAGTCCAATCACAATCAGCTGAGCGCCGTGACCCATGGGTCCCTTGTTCAAACCAGATTCAAACAAAAAACCAATAGAAAGTTTAGAAAGGTGAGGGAATTATTTCAGAGTTTGCTGCAGGCAACCCAGACATATCTCAGTGTTTGTGTTACTTTGTACTGATAATGCAGGGCTTGGCAAAAAGTTGGCATGGACCTTAGAGGTACATCAGACATGCCCAGTTGGGCAAGAAATATCCAGTTTTTACTTGCCGTGCATAAAAATTCATTAATGTCAGTCACGGGTTACACGTGATTCTTTTGCTTGTTTTATTGCATATTAGACAGTCAGCATTTTCAAATGGTTGTTTGGTAATATTATTTCTCATTAGTATATGTTAGATTAAAATATACAGGTACTTTTAATTTAAAAGATACAAACACACCATTTCATTTCTGCTAAAAAAATTGTTAGTGAAGATTAGTTATTAATCAGGCATTAGTGTAAGAGGACCACCATCAAGTAGGAGTCAACTTTTGCCACTTTTTCCTGCCACCATTTTCTTGAGCTATTAATAACCATTGGCATGCAATTAGACTTAATAGGCAATATGCAAACCATCTGTAACCTGAGCTTGTATTGAGATTTGCATGATTTAAAACTGATTTTACAGCTGCATAATTGTCACATATTCTGTTCACTTCAGGAGGTTAGAGAACTGCTGCCAATACCAGATTTGGGACCCTGTGAAGAAAAGCTGAAGTACTTGCAGAGGAATATTTACAAGAGTGTCCCAAACTCTCGCTGGGGTTCATCCAGAGATACATTCTGTTACCGCAGGGTCAAGACACATATTGATGCCTTCAAGGTAAGAACAATAAGAGACAACCTGGATCCTTATAAATCTTTATGTGTTCACTGCTATATTTCTCAACTATAAATACATGGCAGGTCACATATAACTTTTGGTTTATTCCTGGCCTAGTGCATTTATATGTATAAAAGCATAAAAGACAGAGGTGTTTTGTATTAACAACTTATTTCTTATTGGGTTACCATCCTCTTTATTAAATAGACTGTACCACCACAGGCCATGGATCTATCCATTAAGAAATGGAATAACATGAATCTGTTACTTGAATGTGCAGTTAAAGATGGAATCTGTAATGTAGTTTGGTCATAAGTGTTTATATCAGTGGGTATTCATGAGTATGGTACCTTGGTTAAAGGGCTGTTATTCCAAATTTAAAATAAAAAAAGCTCATTTAAAAGATAAACATGTTTTCCATTCTTATGTATGAAGTTAATGTCTCTGTTAAGCAAGTCATTGCTGAAAAAATACTTCTGTGGGGCAATTAATTGCATGTAGCTTTTATTCATATGAATGATATATTGATATATATATACTTTCAGATATATTGTATAAGTTGTAAGACTAGTTGATTGACAGAGCCTGAACTAAAATTCTTTTGCCAAATGTCTTTACAGAAATGTTGTGTGGATCAGGGCAAGATGCTGGTTGCTTCTCAGATCTGGGACTCTGTGGTGGACTACTGTCTCATGGCATGGAAATACGTCTCTGGATTACCTGTATGGGACAGTCCCACACACAACTTGACACGAGAACAGTGCTTCCGAGCCCTCGCCTCACAGTG
Organism: Sipunculus nudus; assembly: GCA_026874595.1. NCBI lineage: Eukaryota > Metazoa > Annelida > Sipuncula > Golfingiida > Sipunculidae > Sipunculus > Sipunculus nudus. The sequence continues at coordinate 48,418,527 of CM049313.1, read as the reverse complement.
CTCCACAGCCCTGAAGAAGGGAGTGTTTGAAAAAGAGAAATACAGAGAAATACTCAAAAGGTAAGCATAATAAGATTGATAAATACTGATATCACACGCTTGTATGAATTGCTGAAAGGAGTACTTCACTGTTTGATTCTGGGTAATTTGGAACAGATAACCCTGATAAATTATGATTACTGCACTTGAAGCCCACTGGCAATTGTATATATACATAATCATAGGTCATTTAATAATTCTGGATTGGTGTTTTCAATTGAGATCAGGTGACACTTGAAATGCAGTTTCCTTTCCTAAATAGAAATTTTTTTTTTTTTAATGATCTATTTATATTTTAATATTTACAGTTTTATGGTACTGGGTGCTGCCTTAACAAGCTGTTTTTTTTTTTTTTGAGAACTTGTAATTACTGGCCAAAGAGAGATTATTTCCTTGATTTTCAGTGTTTTTCATTGTCTACTAGTCCTATTGTGATATCCTCTGCTTGATACATACTTTTCAAATCTAGCCACAGGGAAAATGCAAAGAATGCTTCAAAGTAATGCTATGTTAAATATATCCCACCATTGAATCATATAGTGTCATCTAGAAACTGAATGTGTGTTCCATAAATATATTAAATTTGTATGCATAATTGTATTGTGCAGTGCCTCATGGCTCCTTGAACATTTTTTTTGTGTGTAGCACAAATACTAATGTGTTCTAACCTTTTTGTAGGTTGGAGAGAGCAAAGACATTAAGCTCAGAGATTCAGCCCTGCATCAACTACACCACAAAGGAATTGGACAGATTGCTATAGTAAACATTCAAAGATGGACAGTAATTTTAAAACAATATAAACTCCAGGAGTTTCATTCTAGAGACAAGTTGGCAAAGAACGAATGATGCATATAGGAGTGTTTCAGTCACTCATAAATATGGAGATGCCCAGATCAGTCTCTGTGGTTGAAATTTTAGGCCATATAGGAATAGTTACATTTTTGCTTTTTACACAGATGACTGGATTTATTGAAAGTCAGACTTATATCATGTTTATTCTTTTAATTAAAATTTCCTTGTACATTAAGTTAAGATCATTTGTTTTGGGATGTATTTAAACCTTTTTATACATTAAATGTCTGAACTGAATAAATATTTAGAGAACATATTTTAGTGAAAGAATAGGCTGATCCAAACAGAATCCAAAATGTATAAAAATACTTGCTTATGTTCTCAGAGGACTCAGTTCATTCTCTCACTTTGATACTGATACATTATTGGACATAATCAATGAAATCTCATTCAGTTGATCATGTACTTAAGTGCCAAAATAATCGCTTTTATTCCAATGTGGTTTACAAATTACAACAGGCTTGATGTTGTCCCAAGTTTCTGATGGGCAGCCATAGTCTTGATTTGACAGATTGTGAAATACATAGAAGTATACTTGTGCTCCAGTCAATTGAAGACATGTTGTTTGGTGTTTCATAAGGTGTTTGTATTTAACCGGTGCTTTTGATGTCACTTGCACCCCTTTACCCTAAGGGTGCCATTGATCAGATACATAGTATTCAAGGTACATTTTCTAACATACCTTTTGCATCAGTTCAGTACTGATGCCAGAGTAGCACTAACAATTGTTTAGGTAACCTTTTCATAATAGTAACTCTGATATGTAGACACATTATGTGACATGAAGGGATATGTAATTTTAACTTGTGATTCAAAAAGCAAGACGTGGGGAATTCATATATATGCATACAGATAAAAGTTTGGAATTGAGGAGTTGAAAGTTTTACAGATATACAATTGCCACCTGTGTTCAGATGTTGATATATTGGTCTCTCAAAGGGTTTTTATAAAGGAACATTTGTGAAATTTTAGATATTTTATTCATTGCAATTTTAATAAGATGTTACCAATGTGTTCACATGGAACTAAAGAAGAATAAAGATATATTTTCAGATAATTTTGTGTTCTGTGCTTTCTGTGCTGATCGTTTTCTGTGATGAAACTGAGAAAACTAATTAAACACTATATTTGCAAAATAAAATCAAATTAAAATTCACCTGAACCATTGCATATACAGGGAACCTCTTTCCATGGGCACCTCTGTACAAGGAACATCTATTTGCTGTCACCTGTGGGCAGTTTGAAAAAAAGTTGCCATTTTATCATCTTTTTTTTTTCTAAATGGCAGAATATATCCAAGAGATGCCACGTTGTTCTGATGTAGCATTTTAAAGAAATTGTTTCCTTTTAAATAATTTAACCCATCAGTAGGCATAATTTGATAATATATGAAACAAATCATGGATAAATAAAGGTGCAGTCTTAAACTGTGAATTCTGTAGTGTTATTTTCATATATTTATTGCTTTGCAAATTTAAAATATATTTTATAAAAAAAAAGGAATGTATCTGTGTGCATAATGTGACGTTACCTGACTAAAAATTTAAAGTATAAATGTTGATGCAATTTAGATTTGTGAATCAATTTAAATATTCAGATATATATGTTTATTATTTTCCTGTCTCAGTAGAATGAAAATTAAATTTATTTGCTTTGTTTTCCATCTATCTGCCTGGTTTAAAATATTTAAAAATAATTTAATTTAAAAAAAATTTTATCCTTAGACCACTACGTATATGCAGGGGTGCTGTAACTCCCACCCTGTAAGCACCATTGACTTTAATTCCATATTCTGTATTTATATCCAAAGGTGTTGTAATTCTCCCCCCCCCCCCCCCCCCCCCTCCAAGTCATTTAGCCCTTGTTCCTGAGCACTGAGGATAGTATTTTTATTGCAGTCATAACTGTCACAATCAGCTGAGCGCCGTGACCCATGGGTCCCCTGTTTTGTGTAGTTGTTATTCAATGTAAGCCTTTAGATTGCAAGTATGTAGTATAGGTCACAACAAATCATAACCTCCGAGTCCCTGCTAAGGACACTTTTTCATGGGAAAATTTCCCGTAATTATGGGTTATGGAATAATGTATATTTAAATTGTGGACATGACCTTTTTTATGAGTGGCCTTGACCTTGAATAATGCCATATTTGGTGAAAATTAAACAAAATCATAAATACCACAATAAGTGATGCATAGATTGGTCCAAAGATCAAACTAACTGAAGATCTTGGATAACTTCTGCAGAAGACAGGTGGCGCCACCTATTTTTTCTTATTGTGCCGTTTAATACCCTATCATTGCAACTGGACACCACTGTGATCATTATAAGTAATAAACTGAAGGACAGATTCAGCTGAAATTGTGCATGTTCATTGATCTCCGATAACTCTATCTTGTATTCCAGACTTTCAGCTCTATCCACAATCGTTTTTGTGTGGCATGAATTTGTATGTTTGCTTTAGGGGGAAATTGCTCATATCTCAGGAGTGGTTTAATGAACTGGTCTAAAATTTGGCATGTACAACTATCTTGGAGTTTTCCCTGAAGGCAGACAGGTGGCGCCACCTATCTCCATTTTCATTGTATAAATTAATGCCCTTTTCTCAGGAATGTGCTGTTTTGGCCTAAAAATGTGTCCAAAGATCTTAGATACCTCCATCTCACGATTTCGCTGAAAAAATTGCAAAAATATGAGTTTAATTGGTATCACTAGTGCCAGAAATTGGAGTCATGTGAGGAACATTCAATGCCTTACTTTACCAATGCTTTGTGATATGGCGGATACACAGTTGCTTGTCACCACCTCTATGCTAGTTAAATTGGGAACTTGATCCTCTCTTATGAGACTGGCCTTGACCTTGAATATTCCCATACAAGTATTTGACGAAAAATTTGTTTCTCAATATTGTTGGTAGATGGAAGAGACCTTGGTTGCTTGCCAAGTTTCAGTATATGCTGCTGAAGATGGGGGGCCTATTCTAAAAGGAGGGGGTTAATTGTCTGGCACCAAGAAATTCTAGGATAAATGGACCCAAATATTTGGTGTAAACAGCCAGCAGCTGTGTCAATCATACAGCTAAGAGTTGTCAATTAGCAGGGTATAAATTTATAACTTTGAGACCTAGGAAGTTCTTGCTCAACATACCGACTGTACCTGGTAAATCTTGTAACCCTGCAAATTAAGTCTGTGACATATATTCTGTGAGAATATTAATTACAGCACTAAGAGGCAGAAACATCTATTTTATCTGGTACATTGAAAGGAATGGGCACATTTATAAGATATTGAGGGATAAGAAAACAGTATGGGCCTGGGGTACTTATTACATTACATCAATCCATATCTTAGTCTGACCTGGATAAAAAAGCTGGTTCAAAATCTCATTTAAACTGTGTTTAACAAGTAAAAGTGAATTTTTACCAACAATCTTAGACAGTGAAGCTGGTTCAGAATCGCATTACAACTGATATAAATGTGAAATTTCACCAAAAACTGGGCATTCTGAGTACAAATCTGTACTCAATAACTCATCAATGTTTACATGAAATGCCTTGAAACTAGCTAAGCTAATTCAGCTAAGAAGACAAGTGGCAATACCAATGTGAGGGAACACAACACTGTTTTATCACAAACTAATTTTATTACAAACTAACAAGAGCATGTCTGTAATAAACAGTCTTCACAGTTTCAAAATCTGGTATTTTCTGCAAATCAAAAATACAAATGTTGTATCCTTGCTGGGGGCAATCATGTTCTTGACTGGAATGATGCCACTGTGGCCTGGAAGTGATATACTGAACAGGCATTTATTTACCTTTGTCATGTACAATTTGTATTTCCTCCCAATAACTTACACTGCCACTACATGATATTTTATTAAAGATATACATTTTCAAAATACCATTCAGAAAGCTATTTTTCTTTCATCTCAGTTCAAAGAAGTAAGCTATGATTCCCCCTGTATACTGTGGTTTGCTTCATATTTGTGAGTTTGCAAGGGTTACATTTTCACAATCAATATACTTATCATACTGACACCCACAAAGAGTATTAATTTCCACGATCTCATGATACGGTCACCCACAGGGGGCACATTTTGTTTCAAGCCTGACAAGGATGTCACTTCTTTGGGATTTGAATGTCCTAAAAATCTTAATTATTTGACATAGAATCAAAGAAACATGGTTGGAGTTGAAATATATCATCAATGACAGACAAATTCAGTAAAAATATCGAATATATATCTATTTATAATTATTGTTGGATTTACAATATTATTCAACATTGCATTATTATTTAATTGTATTTCTATTTTATATGATATCATATAACCATTTAAGTTGATGCTAAAATAATATGCATGAACTGTGGTGATATATTTTTCATTGTTTCATTTTCATGATAATTTCCCTTTTACATATATAACAAATTTAAAACCTCATCAACACAAACCCAACTTAAGCATATGATGTTGTGCCAGATCTATTTAACATGAGACATGTAGGCATGGTCATTTATGAGAGTATTATTCAGACAAATTATTACATTCTGTATCATGCACAGAAGTCACTTAAAGCTTAAAATTTTGAATTCCAGTTATAATGAATACTTTATAATACCAGAATGTACCCCACAAGACACATGATGTATATCCAAATTAAAATATCCATACCTTATGTCAGTTTCACCAAGTAGAGAGAGTGTACCATGTTGTTTGATTATCACAGTCTGGCAGTAGCTGTAACTGCCACGTGGTATCACATCCTCACACATTCTGACGTCAGACGTGATGACAAGATTGCACAGACTGCTTCCTGGTCTGACGTCAGTTGTCTTCATTTTGAACTCATGTTTAAATTGTCAAGTATTTGAAAATTTGTTACCAAAGTAACTCCTGAATGTTTTGTATGAAATTCAAGATAGAAATTACAACTTAAATGAGTATGGCTGACTTGTGAACAGAACTGTTATGCAGGAAAATTGTTTCCAGTACTGTACGCAGATTTTCAGACCAAGTTACCAGCTCCACAACGGGACTGAGATTCTCTGTGAATAGCAGCACTTGCCCCAGACTAAGATGTACTTTTAGTACATCTCACAACTACATCAAATTGGTTCTATCCATAGCCAATGATAGTGCCTGAATCTACAGGGTTTTTATGATTATATTTTTATTAAAGTAAGAAGGCATACAAAATTTATGGTGTGATCATTGCAGGAGGTATTACCCTGATTGCTTGTCTGTAAAATGTTTTTTCCTTGAACTACATTCACAGGCTGAAATTTATTTATATAAAATATTCTTTAAAAAGTTGTAGAGGAAAAACTTATGTGGACACAGGTCACTGGAAAGATAATCCTGTTATTATCATTAACAGACATAAAAAAGTTCATCTTTTCACTGCAGGCAGACAGTTAGGTCTGACAGTTGAGATGCTAATATGTGTTTTGATCCTTTTTTTTTGTACATTTTTGCTGCCTTGTTCATATTCTCACTCAGTACAATGTCCTCATTTGGGGACCACAATAAACTTCTGATGAGGGACAGTCTTTTGCTTTTTATCGCAGGCAAAGATCCAGTCTGGCTTTACAAACACCAGGTCAGCATTGTCCTCCAGGGCCTGAAAGTAAAGAAAGACGTACTAGTCATCTGTATGGGCTGGAGCAATACATTAAATGATCATCATATGAGCAAAACATTATCTTATCATCAAATAAGATACATCAGGTTATCATCAGATGAGCAATACATTATCTTACCATCAGATGAGCAAAACATTTTCTTACCATCAGATGAGCAATACATTAACTTAAAATCAGATGAGCAATGAATTATCTTATCATCAAATGAGCATAACCTTATACATTCGAACCTGTCTAATGCCACCCCTCAGGGGACTGAGCACAAGTGGTCGTAATAGACCGGTGGTCGTAGTTTACAGGTTCTGAAAATTAAGGTACTGCTGATATTTAGGTGACATGTATGACGGATGTATGCATTTGATAAGGCCTACCATGTTTACTTGTTTAAACGACTTCATTCGATTAATTTCTGTCATTGTTTACAGAACGACATACCATTAACATGAAAAGCAATGACACACTCTGTTAGTCCACTTTACATCGTTGGTTAATCTGTAGTACTGATATATTAGAAAATATTATTTGAAGTCGCGGAAACCAATCGCCTATTCTGGCTGTTTTTTGTTTGAAAATTTTATTAGGGTTTTACTTATATAAACAAGAATCTTAGCCTTTGGTTTTTAATTATGCAGGGTTTCTTTTTACACAAGATGTAAACCTGTGTGCCGCTGGTATTGAATTTCACATCGCCCTTGTGAATATGCTCATTATTTATAGCAGTTGTAACCCCTGAAAATGAATGATCACCACATGCTGCTGCCAAATTTGCATTAAAACCTTCAGTTAACTGACCATCAAATGTTGATTTAATTGTCGCTTTCACTCCTATGTCACTAAATACTAACATTATTTGCTTCTTATACAGGAACATCATAGATTATCTACTCTTTGTAATAATTCCTTCATGACACACTGAATAGATCAGAGACAATCCATGGGGGAACAAGTCAAAGATTAACTTTTTGGGACCTCCATTCATATGTAGTCGTGCGAGCCATTCATGGGCACAGCCAAGGCTCTGTGCCCAGGGTCGGGCCAAGTTCTTCCAGTATGTCCACCAGTAAAACAAACAGCAGTGCAAGTGACCGCAACTTCACACATGGTCAATCAACTGACCAGTCGGTGCTGGTCAGTGAGTAGCTCAATGAGTGCCCGCATTAGACAGGTCAATATATCACTTTGGTCTGAAAAAACTGCCCGTAATCCGTAATAACCAGGTGGTCATATTTTACTGGTTTTATCTATAGTTAATATAATGTAATGTAGTGTATTTCACGTGGTCGTTCAGACAGGTTGGACCGTACTTTGAATTATGTCTACATCTATTTACCACAATGGGCATATTAGTCAACGAATGTGGAGTAGGATTAATATTCTAAAGGCTGTGAGCTATAAGGACAGCCTAAACTGGAGATAGCTACACACCTATATAAACAATGGATCCGCCCTGTATGCATATATACAGATCCATAGCTTTCTTAAGTGCAGCTAAGACACACTTATATAAACTAGAAGTAAACCAGCTTTAAGAGTGAGTATGTTCAACAAAACATCAGAACTAAGAGCACGCACAAACACACCAAATGTTAAAGATTAAATGATATAAACTCAACACAAATCTTAAAAAATGACAAGCATACAATAGCCAACAAAATTGGTTTCTCCTCTAGACATAATCTTACCACAACCTATGTAGAAAGAGATGAACATCACATTCACTAAGTAAGCAGCCTTGTCAAGTCACCTTGATCTTACTTTGCACCCAGTTTAATATCTATAGACCTTAGCTTTTCATCTCTATCTCCTCTGAATTTCTCCTTTTTTTTACCTTTGGGCCTAATAGGAAATAGATAATAATTAAACATTCACTCAGGCATCATCTTTATCGTTGCTGAAGGAGCCAAGGGCAGGGGTCCCTAACTACAGTGCTTGAGTGCCATCTTTTCCTTCTTTAAAAAAATCTATTTACCACACACTTAAAAATAATGCCACACAGAACAGTCTGGACTGGTCCAGACTGGTGCGGTCCAGGTTCAGCGGTCCCTTTTTTGGGGGGTTTTAGCCAAAAATGTCCAAGTGGTCCGGTCCACTTCGCTAGCAAAGACTATGATGCCGGTTTCAGGTAGGATAGCCTATTGCACACAAATATACATGTACCCTGTACAATAAAGAAGCCCACTTAAACTTTTTTTCATACATTTAAAATCTTACATCAGGCCACTCATGTAATAAGATAAGCTGTGTATGGCAAGTGTCAGTTTGTGTCATGGTTGTCACATCATAAAAGGAGGTATACCATCATCTACATTAACTTTTTGTAGTGTTCTTTCATGTCCTGGGATACTCTGTCATCTCTGAAAAGAGCTCTTGCATCAGGAGACATTCGATGCCTAACTTATTCCACACCCCTGTGATTTTGGGGGATACTCGATGTTGGCTGTTGACAGCCAATATTCTAGTTTGTAAAACACTAGTGATGGGCCGATCATCGAGTTTTATTGAAAGTCAGTCAGTTTTTTGCCATTTTTATGCACTCGATTACCAAAGGCAACTATTGTTTACATCATAATTTTGACTGGGGTTTTTTTTCCACGATGCCTTTATGTAACAGGCAAGAATGATTCATTTTTTTACAGTATTTCACTCTTCATATAATCAGTTTGTGTTCCCAAATAACTTCTGTATGTATCTTAGCATGACACAGTAGATGCAAGAATGGAGAACTTAATAAATTGTGGTGTAATTCTTGATTGTTATAATTAATTATTATGATATTTGGAATAGCATAGCTTAGAATTAATAGGAAAATAAAAAAGACAAGAATTCATATTCTTAAGGTAGAATTACTCATACATGCGGGCTGGGTTAAATAAAGTATAGTTTCACAGATAATTGTGTATTTCTTCATTTTTGTCTGAACTGATTAATAATCGATCATCAATCAGTTTGCTCAAACCAATGATCGATTATGAAAAAGAAACTGACTCCCACAACTATAAAACACTGCCTTGTCATATCTAAGAAACAGTAATGATACACAGTGAAAATTTGATGACAGATCATGTAACACTCCATTGCAGCAGCTGACACGTGTGAGCTCAAAATACAATATGGAAGTGTTCTTCCTCTCCAGGGCAAGACACTTTTACCTGTACCTGAACTAGGTATCCCATTCTAAGAACTTGTATCTGCACCTGGATGTCAGGAGTAATAAGCACCTCTTACTTGAACCTAGGACTAAATATCTGTGCCTCATATGATGTATTCCATGTATGTGGATGATACATAAAATGGACATGTTGCTCTGCATACAGATGAAATGCATACAATTAATTTTAGTTCAAAAGTATTTATATTGAATTATCAGTACCTGTGCCCAGGTACTTACTGAAGTACCTGGATTTGTACCTTGGCACTCCAAAAATCTCATACCTGTACCTGACAATCTCAAAAGTACCTGCTGCTTGCACCTAGTCTAAACCCTCATCTGGCTTATAAGAATGAAGAAAGAAAATACTTACAGCATCAAAATTTGAATCCCATTCTTCCCGAGTCAGCACATGTGTCACCTTTTGTCCCATGTACTCCTCCATGGACCTGAAACAATCAAAGTAAACAGACTGTTCCTTTAGTGGTTTAACTATCAAAAACAATAATAACATATCCTGCCAAAGGAATATATGGTAAGTAGACAATTACAGAATATATAATCTTGGTCTCATATTTTTGCGTGAGAAAAAGTGGGTTCCTTTGTGCTCTGGCTGCTCAAAGTTGATACCCATAAAATTTAGCCGTCAATATACGACTTGGCAGACATTTATTTTGGGCTGGTAATCCTAACAAAAGTCTAGATACAAGCCATATGGGGAATGTACTGAAACAGTCATCAATCCAGTGGCCTATGCGAGCTCAAGACATGCTTGTGTTCATGCGGGCAGAAATTAGACAAATATGTAGGGGGATGTATTAATATGCTGAGTTAAAACAGTATCTTTATTTCACATGGTAGGTGTTGTTAGAAAGTATACTAAAAATGCTAACAGTTGGTCTGGTTTATGTCGAATGAAGGCGTACTTCTAGGCCATGAGGCTTTGGTAGAATGCTGGTCATGGAATCTTTCATGCCAGAGGGCCAAAATGGGGCAATGTAAAATGCATCCAAAATGCCCCCAAAATTAGCTTACATATCCCAAGAGAACTCAGTCAGGCTCTGGCACAAAGGTGAATGGTAAAAAGGGCCATACTGCAAGTGTCAGGGCCCTTATCTCATCCTATTATCCAGCTAAATAAATCTATACTTTGGTCAATTATCTATGTGCATCTGGCTTTATCTGTTGACAATGACTGAACCTTCCATATTCAGTTCTATAATATTAACAGATTGTATTTGTTTCATGTAAAATCTTATCTTTCAAGGCTAGGTCACTGCTGGCATCACTGTATGAATCTGGTATCGCCAGTAAAACTTGTCACTCTTCCTCACACAGGAGTCACAGGACTTGAAAAATGCAGACAATTACTACCCCTCCAGGCTCTACCTACACTGTTTAACAATTATTACCCATAAAAACATGTGAATGCAGATGACTGATGCTACATCCCTTGCTGTCCAGTTATCAAATTTAACCACGGTCACTCGAGTCTGTCACATGACAAGACTTCAGGACTGGGAGAGGAAATAATATTAGAGTGCCAATAAGAATCAAATAACATTATTCAGCATTTACCAGTAATAAAAATGAAGGACAGAACTGCACAAGTTATACAGACTTGTCATTTTCCTAGAAATTTTAGAATATTTATGCACTTAATTCTCCAGTTCTGATTGTCACCAGGGACTGTTACTTTGTATATTTAGGTATAGGGAGTATGGCCAGATAATTCTTTTTCAAGTTTTATTAATTTTATAAAGTATCTTGTTTAGCCATTAAGGTGAGAAACCCAGTCCTAAAGGATGAACACTTGTTTCATTTTGTGTTAATTTCAAAACAGTTTAGCAATCAGTAGGCACCACCTGCATCCTTTGATGTTCATTTCTATGTAGCATAGATTTGTTAGAACCAATCTTGTATGATGGTCTCCACAGTAATTGTCCGGTTGGCGACGTCTTGTCTGCAAATTTGTTTAGTGTAGTTTTCCCACAAAATCATCTCTGTGGGCATGTCTGCGTTAAGTTTAATGTGTGCTGACAACAGACATTGTAAATGGAAGTTCTGATTGGCAGAGAAGTCTAGCAGGAATTGTGACGTCAGAAGCCTCATATATGGCATGAATCCCAGTAATCTTGAGAATGAGCTGGAGCGCCACATGAGTGTAGCGTCTCCTGAGTGTGTTTCAGCCATCTAACCGGCTGGTCTGCTAGGTTCTGTGTGTCCAGTTTAGTAATCATGTTAGTGTAGTGACACAGACAGTCTAAATCTGAGGGAGGCCACCTTGTTGATAGTCTGTGGAGTATTTCAGAGACAATGGTACTTTCTGCTAAAGGACAGGAATTCTTGTGATGGTGTGCGCTTCCAGGAACAGGCAAGGGGACTTTGTTTTGACGCGAAACTGTGATAATGCTGAATTTCACTAGAGAGTGTGTATGTTCTGTATCCTGCTACTGGAGGGGTCTGGTAGACTACAGTTAAGAGAGCCGTTGATTCAGAGCTCTACAGGAACATTCGGTGTGTAACATATGAATGGTGATTTATGGACTAAGAACAGTTATACCACAGTGAGAACCAGTTGTGTTTTTTATCCATCTGTAATACGCTGGGATCAGACTGTTCCGTGTACATTTGTATAAAACCATTTCATGGTTTTTAGGTTTTTACATGCATGACAGTTTCTAAACAAGGAATTCATAGCTTACTTGGAGACCTATGATAAATAATGGTAAATCATTCTGTGCAGGTACCCTGTAAAATCTTTTGAGAAAACATTCCACCTAATGATAACATTATGATATCTCAGCTAAACAGTGTTATCATCAATCGAAAATACATTTTTTCAATGAAAGCATATGTAAAATACACTTCAACAGTGTTTTCATTTTACACATCATTTGATAAGCACTGATCATTGGTGACAAGCGGCAAACAATATCTGCCCTGTGTTCTCCCAAAGCCACTTGAAGCCAGGAGCCTCTGGGGTAAACTTGTTACAATGATCACTTTCCAGATGTTGCCTAAGCAAAGGCCAAGCAAATAGTTTCTGATTAGGAGACGTTTCAAGCATCAAGGTTGTAGTTTTTTAAGTGAGTATGGTTACCATTCAAACACAAAATATTTAGTTCTAGAGTTATTCTTAACCTTTTTATTAGGCCGAATCCAAATATGCTACGCTGCATATATAAAGCTAGACCAAGTTGGAGCTCAATATGAGAATGAATCATACAACAAGACAGCTGATAGAAAGGACCTTTGGCCTTGAGGCAGGGTATGTGGGACAAATCAGTAATTGCCCAGTGAAATATTATGCATCATGTAAGGTTTTAATCGACGAGTGTCATTCACGTATGACGCCATGAAAAAACCTTACGGGGGTGCATAACATTTCACTAGGCTATAACCAATATGATCAATATGTATAACATCCTGTGTTACCTACCCATCATAAGCTATGATGCATCTACGAAGACTGTGTCTGTCTGATGCATTGAAGTCACCATACAAGAAAAAGCATTTATTTTTGAAGAAGGAAGGCAGCGGCGGTAGCTCTCCATCTTCCTCCCCGTTTTCCTCCTCATCTGTTGACCCGGCATATGGATCCTCAGCTTCTTTGTGCGTGGACACTGGAGTTGTTTTCTGAACATCTTTTTTGTCATCACTGTTTTTAAGTCTGAATAAAAAAATATTAGAGTCATTTGAAGTTCTGGCCTTTATGACACTAAACCAATATGAATGGGCAGCTGTTTATTATTATGCAACTGTAGCGGGACCCCCTCAGAAAAAGCACTATAAAATATATATGTTATTAATACATATTTAATCTGCAAATTTTCTCACAGTCCTGAAACAAATGTATGTAATGAACAATGATGTAAAGAATCATTGTTTCACATTTTCCAAAGCAGAAGTGATCAGTTAATTAATGTTTCAGAGCTATTATGGGTGTTTAATTTTAATGTCAATAACAGACACCCAATTCCTTTCATTTAGACACTCCCTTATTGGGACCCTGTCTACACTCTCACACCTTAATCCACAGTTCTGGTATCTGGTAAAGTGGTATATGTATTAAAATTGCATTGATTTTGCACTATAATGTGTCATGAATCACCTTTGAATCTCATCATCAGTGTCTCCCTCCGATTCTCCTATATCAGTAGACCCACCATATTCATCTGAAGAAAAAACATATATTGTTCAAATATTTTTTTTGATTTCATTTTAAAGGTCTTTTAAACTGTTTCCTGGAACATTAATTTGGACTTTCAAGATTGTTTTCTTTTTGCATGGCATCCTTTATCCCTTTAACCAATATTGATCTCCTACATTTACCATTGTCACTCATTGTTATTTTCAGCATGTTTATTGAGTCACAATATTTACAAAGTGCACAGCAAATCTGAGCCTGAAACATTCCAGCCTAGGCACAAGAAATTAACCTAACTATACTCTACACACAAGTTTATCAATTATAGTGTCATGTACAATAATACAAGATGAAGTACAATAAATGCCTGCTTATAGTACCCAACCCTTGCAGGGGTTTATATGTCTGTTATATATACTGTACACACAGTGGAGCGGCTCACTTAGTCAACTGGAAGAATTGTCAAAAGTTAGGACAAGAACAAACAACTAAGTTACCCTGGGGTAATGACACTCAGCTGATCCGTGACACTGAGAAATTCTATTAACATTGATTGCAGTGATTTTAACATTTTCTGCAGTAGTTGCAAAGAACTTATCAAATGGATTTTCTATGGTGTTAGAAACACAGGCAAATTTTACATAATTTATGTATTTAACATAAAGAATGTTTGCTTGGCTCATACTGTACATGTAAATCTGTTTTTAAGTCTGAAAAATATTTTTTAAATGTGTAAAAATAAAGAAAATGTAGATGGAACCATAATTCTTGCAGAGCTGAAAGGGCCATCCAAAAAGCTTACATAATTTCATAAATATACATGCAATCATCACTGATATATCTTAAGTATGAAAAACATAATTAAAAATGCCAAAATGTTAAAATTTCACAATTTTGTCTGCAACAGTTCTGAAGAACTGTCAAGGCAAATTTTCTTGTAAAATATGCTGACAATGCACAATGTACCATTTTCTGTAATGAATGCAAAATTTTGTTTTGCAGGGAAGCACTAAGACAAGTTTAATTTTATTTGTGATAGAAATACACAAAAACATGAGCAACTAACAGAATATAGATCATATAGCACTAGCCTTTGGTTTGCAATGAGATTTACCATGAACATACCTGGATGCTAATTTGCAGTTTCTCAAACAGTTATGATTTGTGCCATGTAAGCAGCAGGGAAGCACAAGAAACACTTTACATAAGCATAATCTTATGCTAATAATCATATGCAGTTCTTGCAGGATACATTTTGATATGAAGCAAAACTATGCAATAACCTGTGTTCATACATTTTAAATTAAATGTAAAGTGATATAAAATACTGAAAAAATTTTATAAGGACCCTAAATATTTTGATACAGACCACAGTAAGCCTCCAAAATCAAATGGGATTCTCAAAGCTTTTGACCAATAAGTCCTGGATTTTTCAAAAGGATTGACCTTGTGAAAATCCTGCTTACCTTCATCATCTACAGGTGTGGGTGGTGAGGGCTTGGCAGGACTATTACTTGGAATGGTTTTCTTATCTGAAAAGAGAAGATGACACTGATATAAAACAGCTGGAATTCAATATTAACCAGACACTGAACATCAGGCCTGCTATTTCATTTGTTTACAATACATTGGCAGTAATAAAAGCATTGGTGTGTGTCACAGATCTAAGCAGTAATTCATGATATTGTGTCTCTACCACCTATCTTTTAATGAAATGAACAAAAATTTACATATTTTGCTGTACTATGTATAGATAGATCTATCTGTATCAGCAGTGCAAAAGTTATCCATTTGACTCTCTCATGGGAGAAAACATGCAAAAACTTACCCTATATTATGAAGTCAGCAAAATATTTGGAAAGAAAATACCACCTACACATGTAGGTGAACAGAAATACCTGTATCACTGGGCTGTTTGGCAGGAGGTGCTTTCTTTGTTGATGATGGAGTGTTTTTTTTGGCTGGCATGATGTCATCTACATCATCTTCTTCATCTGTGCCTGGTGGGGAGGGTGCTTTCCCCA
This sequence comes from Sipunculus nudus, assembly GCA_026874595.1. Taxonomy (NCBI): domain Eukaryota; kingdom Metazoa; phylum Annelida; class Sipuncula; order Golfingiida; family Sipunculidae; genus Sipunculus; species Sipunculus nudus. The sequence goes on along the minus strand of CM049313.1, from coordinate 48,402,670 downwards.
GCCTGTATCTGCCAAAAGTGTATAATATATTTTTAGGATTTACTTTGTTTAGCTCTCATATGATTATGCACAAAAGAAATATCAGGTAACCAAGTGTACATTTCAAATGTACTTTCTAGGTATGATGATTGCAGCACAAAAGAACTATATAATGTGGTTAAACATATTTTTTTATTTTGTAAGAAATTTTGGGGGAACCTTCTTTACCTGCTGGAGAGAGAGAATGTAAACAGAGAGAAAGACAGATTAACTGGCACTTCCTCCATCTTATACATCTGAAAAAAAAATCTGTGAGGTAGATAAAAAAAAAGTATTGGACTGCAGAAATCAACAAGGGCACCACAAAGCAGAGGATCCCCTCTCATGGGAGCATAATGATATGGGGTGTATGACCCAAGTGTTAAAATGAGGACCTTTGACCCTGTGACCTCAAAATCAATAGGTTTCTTTATCCAGGGGTGGGTGAGCCATACCTGCAAGATGAAAGGTTTAGGTTTTGCTTAAAATGGGTCCACAAGCCATTTCAAGAAGTGGGTGCTGTGGCCATGACCTTTGACCCTGTGACCACAAAATAAATAGGTTTCTTTATCCATGGGTGGGTAAGCCATATGTGCAGGATGAAAGGTTTACATCAAATGGTTTTGCTTAAAATGGGTCCACAAGCTTTCAAGAAGTGGGTCAGTGGCCGTGACCTTTGACCCCATGACCTCAAAATCAATAAGTTTCTTTATCCAGGGGTGGGTGAGCCATACATGCAAAATGAAAGGTTTAGGTTAAACTGTTTTGCTTAAAATGGGTCCAGAAAGCTTTTCAAGAAGTGGGTGTTGTGGCCGTGACCTTTGACCCCGTGACCTCAAAATCAATAGGTTTCTTTATCCATGGGTGTGTAAGCCATATGTGCAAGATGAAAGGTTAAGGTCAAACTGTTTTGCTTAAAATGGGTCCATAAACTTTTCAGGAAGTGGGTGCTGTGGCTGTGACCTTTGACCCTGTTTCCTCAAAATCAATAGGTTTCTTTATCCAGGGGTGGGTGAGCCATTAGTGCAAAATGAAAGGTTTAGGTTAAACTGTTTTGCTTAAAATGGGTCAGCAAGCCTTTTCAAGAAGTGGGTGCTGTGGCCGTGACCTTTGACCCTGTGACCTCAAAATCAATAGGTTTCTTTATCCATGGGTGGGTAAGCTATATGTGCAAAATGAAAGGTTAAGGTCAAACTGTTTTGCTTAAAATGGGTCCATAAGCTTATTAAAGAAGTGGGTGCTGTGGCCGTGAACTTTGACCCCATGACCTCAAAATCAGTAGGTTTCTTTATCCATGGGTGGGTGAGCCATATGTGCAAGATGAAAGGTTTATGTCAAAAGGTTTTGCTTAAAATGGGTCCACAAGCTTTTTCAAGAAGTGGGTGCTGTGGCCGTGACCTTTGACCCCGTGACCTCAAAATCAATAGGTTTCTTTATCCATCGGTGGGTAAGCCATATGTGCGAGATGAAAGGTTTTGGGCAAACGGTTTGGCTTGAAATTGATCCACAAGGCAATTTCGGACAGACAGACGGTTGGACAGACAGACGGACAGACGCACAAACGGAGGCGTTACTATATCCCTTATGCAACTTCGTTGAGAGGGGATAATAAATGGGGTGTCAATCGAAAAATTGGCTAAAGGGTTATTTCTTCCAGTAAAGGTGGGAGGGTTAGGTTTAACCTGTTTAAAACCCCCATCTTCATCTACCCCCATGAACACATTATCTACTGTGGATAGCATTAATGATGAATCAGCTTACTCTCTCCATGGCAGAAGTTTTTTCTGTTTGTAACAGTCCCTTATCCAGTCTTTTGTAACGATCTTGCCTTTGCCTCTTACTGCGTTGTACTTTGGTGTGTTCTGAAAGGCACATCTGTGAATGAAAGAGAATGGCATGAACACCAATCAAGTAATGAAAATTGACAGGTAACAGAATTTTTAATTTATATAATTATACAAATACTTTATAACACTAAAAGGAATAAAGTATTTCTGATATAGTGTATTTTTTGTCCATATAAATAGCTTTATTTTCTTCATATTATATAAGTATAAACATCAAGCATTTATTTAATCATGAATTGTGTTCATATTGTCACGGACCAGCACACTTGCAGGCTTTACTTATTTGGTTCGAACCAGAAGTACAGGTATTGCTGTTATGGGGATCCTTCAGATTGGTCTCTTCACAGAGAACCAAGGACAGGGAACAGAAAGTCCATGTATGGCTTTAAATAGCGAATCTACAGTAAATAGTGAATCTACAGTATAGGTGACCTACATCAGATGAGTGCAGCCTCTGCCCCAGTCCGGCTTATAGTCCGCTCCCATCTCCATTGCTCGATCACGGATCTTGCCTCGTTCTGGATTCTGGAAACCGCTCAGGACAAACACAACATCTTCCATCAAGGAACTGAACTGTTTCTCTTTAGATGGTCGGCTAGGTTCCGCTGGAAGTGTCACATGAAGCACTTTAACATAATTACCATGATGGATTTATATAACTGATTATATACTGTTGATACATGTTTTGGGGCCACACATTGTTAAATGGCAGCCCACATTTTGGTAAAATACAATGAAGGCTAAAAAAGAACCTTAACCAGAGTAAAAATACCCATACCTTAGTGAAAACTAAAAAATAGTTGTTGAGAGTTATATGTTTCTTGCTAATTTTTTTTTGTGAGGATTTTTTTATTTTTGCTTTTAATAAATTTATAATGCATGAATATAAAGAAATAACAAAATAAACAGAAAAATTGTTCAGGTGAGCTAACTCATGAGATATATCTTGCATGTTAATTAGACAAACAACTGATTAACAATTGTGAAATATTATAACACATTTATAAAATACATTTGAGCCTTAAATTAAAATTTATAAAGAAAAAAAAGTTACAAATCATTATAAATTTTCTGGGTATTTATTATGTATGGAACTATGAAAAATGTAGAAGTCATCCATGGTTAAGACAATTGAGTGAACCTACAAGGTCATAATTCATCATTTTGTCTTTGAGGCACCAGCAGGGATTCAACCGAGGACCTTCAAGGTCCAACTCCTTAACTACTTCCTTTTATCCTACCATGATTTGACCTACTCTTTGTTTTTTTGAGGGGTGGTGGTCCATCCCGCTTGGAGGAGGCTGTGGAGCTGACGGAGCTGAGACTAGTGGACTGTTTCCTGATGGGGGTTCTGGCTGCTGCAGCAGGTGATTCTGTGGATGCTGAAGGTTTAGATGACCCTGATGCTGGGTCCTCTGTACTGGACTTCCTCTTCACAGAGACAGGGGTCTGAAAGTTGTCAAAAAGCAAATCGTTGATCTTCAAGTGTACACAAGTAAACAAGGTACATGTTCCCATGTTGACAAACAGGAACAAGGGACCTATGGGTAACGACGCTCAGCTGTTATATATGATAAAAAAATAATATTTAGAAATGAGGTACATGCTGGTTTTGTGTGGTAATAAATATAAGCTGTATTATGAGTTGTTGTTGTTTAGCTATGTATGATTTTGATAGTTCCTTTGGAGACAGGGAAGAGGATTGATTTCATTTATTTTATTAACAAATGGAGTAGTATTGTCACACAGATTTTGACTTGGCCATATAACTTATAAGCAGAACATATAATATAAGAGTTTTAACTATTTATTTAAAAAAATTACAAATATTGTCCCAAATATAATTTTTATTAAAAATAATAAGAGAATCATGATTTTTTAAAATGAAATATAACTGAAATGATTATTAAAATAATATTAAAGAATATATTCATGAATGCATTCATGAATACATTTTGAAAGTATTTGCACGAGTATTCATATACTTTCATTTTTACCTGAATTCCCATTCTTGATGCAAGAAATTTTATAATGGAGTACATAATCATATTCATATTTAAATACAATTACAAAGTATTCGCACCATGTCTGATATTTATTCAGTTTTCACCAAACAATGATGTTGAGAATCCAGAATATACAAGATTCACACATTTAAATAATGATCATAAGTACCTGGTTTTATGGCTTTTATTTATATTAAAAAATAACTGTAAAAAATTCATTTTAGACTAATTTCACATCAATGTACACACTAGACACAGTAGGAATCTAGATTCATATTATCAACTGCATCTTTGTCTATCATTCATCTCCTTCATATGATCCCTAATGATTAGTAATGAATAATATGATTTACTTCTTTATCATTAAAATTGATTTGAAAAATGCCATAGATGACTGCATGGTGTTATTTGGAATACGTGACATTCTACCCATCGATACAAGATTCTTACATCATCAGTAACTGCAAGTTAATTTCCTGTTATTATAAACTAACAAATTCCTTTTCTATTTTTCTTTAATTTGTTATTAAAAACCAATAAAAAATTATTAATTTATTTATTATTGTTATGTTGTTGGTTAAAACTACTAGATGAGTTGGGTTGGACACCTGGATCAACTGTGGCTGGCCATAAGCTGCCTGGATTCCGTGTATGCCTCGCCTCAAGCATGCATAATACAGGTGACTCAAGAGGGGCTGGAGAGAGCCAAAGTCTGACAGGGTCTCATAAAAAACATTAATAAAAACCCCCCCATTCCCTCCCTGTGAATGGTGGTTTTGTTAGTAAACTGTTGTGAGCTTTTCTGTATTAATGAGAATTTTCTCTGTTAAAGTTTATACGCCAGAGTAAGCCAACCAAAAATTTTCCCTTATTGGGCCTATTATCGCCCATCCCGCCTCGTTCCCGTGTATCTAGATCACACTTCCGTTACCCATAATCACATTTTCGAAGGCGTAAGGAAGAGGACTGGGAGGGAGCGATGTTTGTAATAGCGACACCAACGGGTGATGAAGGACACGATCGGGACCCAGCGGACGGAGCACCGACAGCAGGGCGGCACGATAGCCACGCAGAGAGGGATAGGATAAATGTGTATCCTGTAGTAAGAACACGAAAAAATCCAAAACAGCCGCAAGCGACGGATCTAAAGGGGAGATTCCGCGGGAAGACGCCCACTCCGTGAAGAGACGCCACCGGGAGGCAAAGATGCGGTCCGAAGAACGGCGACTGGGAGCCGAGGCAAGGAGAGCAGCTGGACTTGAAAAGCCCTGATCCATGAGGAGTCCGATGAGAGCACTCCTGCGCATAGAGGGCACGACCAAACGGGCGACGCGCACGAGGGAACGACGGGAGCGCGATGCGGAGCGGTAGTATAAGCGGGGGGCGAGAGAGAAGCGAGCACCACAGAGGAAACCATGGAGCCGCAGGTGGGAATGGAAGGATGAGAAGCCGGAGGAGAGGAGGCGCCGGAAACGCATGAGAAACCGGTGAGACCACCCGGACGGGGGCGTGTCGGGGAGACGGTCGCGAGGGGACGTAGACGCGTCTCGGAAGGCACGAGAACGGGGGGGACGGAAAATCGAACAGATCGAATTCCGGCCACCCCAGGAGCGGTGGGGAAGGAAGAGACGCCGGATGACGGGAAGGGGCGGCCGCTAGGATGTTCGACACGCCCGGAAGATGGGATGCACGAACTGATGCCCGGAGAGAGAGGCAGAGATCGAACAAAAGGGAAGTCACCTGCAGGAGCGAGGGAGACCGAGTACCGCCCTGCATGTTGATATATGCCACAACCGTGGGATTGTCGGTCCGGATGAGAATGTGACGTCCGATCAAGCGGGGAGACCAGTGGGAGATCGCGCGACTGACGGGACGCAGGGCGAGGAAATTGACATGGAGCAGACGGCCCGACGGGGACCATATCCCGGAAGCGCGAAGATCGGCGAGATGGGCCCCCCAACCGAGGAGAGACGCATAGGTATAGATGGTGCAAGCGACATCCCCAGAAAAAGGAACGCCGCTCAGGAGAAGGAAAGGTCCATCCAGGGACGAAGGGACCGCCAGGTGCTCCGAAACGGCAGGATCGGAGGACGAACCGAGGTTAACCGGAGAAGGCCGTGACGGCGCAAGATAGACTGAATCGGACGGAGGTACAGGCGGCCGAACGGGATAAAAGACGCGGCCCAGTAGAGTACCGTGGAGAGAAGCAGCGGTGCGCGAGTCGACACGGCGCCGCGTGAGAAGGAACGAATTAGGCGGAGGAGCTGGAGAGCAAAATCGCGCGGGAGCGACGCAGTGCCGGACGCAATCGAGCGGGACACCCAGAAATTGGAGGGACTGGATGGGAGTGAGAAGAGATTTCGCCGCAATGACCAGGAAGCCGAGGTTCCGAAGTAAGTTGAGAACCCGGGAGCGATGCGATGCGGCCGCATGGACAAGCCAGCGTCCAGATAAGGGAGCACAGAAATGCCCGGTGAACGGAGAGAACTCGGGACCGCGTGAACAAGGATGGTAAATTCCAGGGGGCCACGTGGATCCCAAACGGATGGACCCGGAATGGAAACATGAAATTAGGCATCCGTTAGGTCTATATTAGAACGCCTAATCCATCCACCGAACAATGCAGAGTACAGCATGGATAATGAACATCCGAAACGGGGGCAGACGGGTGAACGAATTGAGGCGCTTCAGGTCCATGATCAGGCGCCAACGGCCATGCCGTTCGGGAACAAGAAAAGGCGAGAGGGAAACCCCACGGGGGATGGGGAAACCGCGTTAATGCCCGATTGTCTAACATAGATTGAAGGGCCTCCGCCAAGCGAGGCGGTTTGCCGGATGTGCTAAACGTAAGACAGAACCCGAACTGTAGGGCGCAGAGAATTAACCGCTGGGAGGTGAAACCCACCCACGTGGGAAAACGGTCGCTGAGCCGAGAGCCGACCGGAGCTAGAGAGTCATTTCTCGGTCGAACCTCGTTGGGAGGAGCGACCACAAAAGGCCGAGAACGGCTGGAACGGCCTGAAGGACGTGACGAGGTAGCAGATGCGCGACGCGGTTGAGCGGAAGCTGCAACCGGAGGCAGAAGGCGGGGAACGCGGAAGGAAGGCCGAGGCGCAAGGGAGGTCGAGCGGAGGCGGGCCTGACGATCCGAGCGCGCCAAGGCGCGGTCCAAGAGAGGCCGTAACTGGCCGCCAAACAGCAGGGAACCGGGAAAGGCGGAGAATAAAGCTCGGTTAACCCCGCCGGAGAAGCCGTGGCCGTAAGTGCAGAAATGACGGAATGCAAGCCGGGCGGCGTAACAAGATGCAATTTACAACCGGGCGCCAACGACCTGAATGGAACACAGCGCCAGTATGGGCAGAAGCCTGCCATATGTCGGGGAGAGTGAGCGTGTCCGGAAACGGCGAGCAAGCAAGGGACCGCCTGCAAGTCGTAAACCATACTGGCCGCTTGCCAGCAGAGCCCCTCCAGATCCGACAGGTGACGATCGGAAAACTGGACAGAGGATGGAATTAAAGACGGACCGTCCGCAACGGCTGTGCCAGGCCGGACACGAGGCGCAGCGGAGCAGACTGAACATCCGGGAGCTCAGGAGAAGGGAGCAAGCGAACGAACAGGTAGCCCGGGAGCCCGGAACCCAAGGGAACTCCAGAGGGACCGGGGGACCAAGGTGGATCCGAACCCGGCGGAAGCGGGGCCCCAGTAGAGCGAGACCCCCAGACCACCGCTGGGCGCCCACGGAAGAGATCCCCCGTGCGGTCAGTAATACCAGACACACGGCGGGCGCGGCGGAGGGCGAATGAAGGGGCCAGGATTCAAAGAAGAACCTGCCGCCAACGCCGTGGAAGTCCGAGGTTGTACCTACAGAACTTCAGACCACTAGGGTTAGCCTCCTGTGCGGAGGTAGCCTTCAGGTCCAGAAGCTCAGATTTGCGCGGACGCCAAGCCTGGCGGTGCAGCGCGATCGCCGACCACTGGGCTGGTGCCAGGGCGGGATCGGCTGACTGAGCAGATGTGCGCGGACGCCAAGCCTGGCGGCGCAGCGCGATCGCCGACCACTGGTCTGATGCCAGGGCGGGATTGGCTGACTGAGCAGTCGGGGACCCTGGAGAACCCCGTGTAGGGGGAGCCAGAGAGACCCGCAGAGCCGGAGCCACGGGAGGCTGGAAACAGGAAGCCGGGGAACGAGCAGCAGCAGGAACCATCCGAGAAGGCACAGGAACCAGAGCCGCAGGCCGCACAGCAGATGGTAACTGAAAGAAAGAGCTGGCCGGCCGTTAAGTAACGACGGCAGACGGAGGAACCGGAGGCGAGGCCGGCAGCCCCGAATGGAGGCAGTAGGGACCGACGCACTTACCTGCACACCAGGAAGGTCCGGGCGATCCAGCGGGACGGCTCCAGCCGGCCCCGGGATAAGGAAGGAATCCAGCGAGGAGCCGGTGACGAGAACGGCCGGGGAGAAGGTACCGGGGCGCCGGCGAGGCGCCGGACGGCCTGAATCGGGTCTAGACGAATCGTCGAGAACCGACATAAGTGATTAACAAACCCGGGACAATAAATGTAATATGGAATAGGCAGATGTGTTGGTAGAACGGGAGGCTGCGGGAACGGGGTAAGAAGGCCGTTTCCGTGAATGAGAATTCAACGATTTAACTGTCTAAACCACCGGAGAGGTGACAGGACCGGCGGGAACGGACGGTGAACGCAGCACGGCCGTGGTGCGGTCAACCAGGGTAGGCCCCCCCCCCCCCCCCCCCGAGACAACCACGGGGCCAGACAATGGAAAACAGGAGGGGAATCCCCAAATACCGGGGAATGAGCCCAATCCTGGAAAGGGCCCACTGTGCAGACGTCCAAGTCTGGCCGTGAAAACAAGATAAGCCGGAACACGGCAGGAGTCATTGTGGGAGCGGCAACGAAAACAAGGGGGGTGGGAGTCCCAACCGGGATTAAAGAACCACAAGAGCCACAATAAGTGGGGTACTCAAGGGCGGGCAAGGGAAAAAAAAAGACAACTTGCAGTTCAGTTGGCAAACTCATTAGTACAAACCCAACAGTGGACGAATCACGCAGAGCGGGATCACACGTCCATCATGGCGTACGCCAGAAGAAAATGTGATTATGGGTAACGGAAGTGTGACCTAGATACACGGGAACGAGGCGGGATGGGCGATAATAGGCCCAATAAGGGAAAATTTTCGGTTGGTTTACTCTGGCGTATAAACTTTAACAGAGAAAATTCTCATTAATACAGAAACAGCTCACAATTATGTTTACGTAATAAAACTACAATTTTTGGCAAATTTCTTTCAGCTTTCTAAACTAAAAAGCTGAAATCCTTATGTGTGCATGATATGAAAATTATATCAACAGTGCTCACGAGAAACAAACGTGCCATGGTCACAGTTGGGCAAAATTTAAGGTACTAATTTTATATTTATACTAATAACTTATAAAATTTGAAAAATCCAGAACTAATTTTGGGTATTCAATTGAATCTTGATTAAATAATGTTACATCCCTGACAAAAAAATCTCTAGCTTCAGCAATGCCCTTGTTTAGGGGGTTAATATATTTCTTGATTTTTTACAAAGTGCATTATGTTTGGGCCCATAACTTAAAACAATTACGCAATACTGACATCATTCTGGCAAGTGCATAGAGATTGAAAAATATGTATATTATTTATGATTAAAGTCAGATCAGTGGTTTTGATATTTGGCAGTCTTGAAGTGTAACAATGGGTTTTAATGGAAAAATGAAGTTTTTCATTAATATCTCGAAGGTATTAAGTCCTAGTGACCTAATTCTTGGCATGGTAGGGGATTTTGGAGACATCTAACTGTATGCCGAATTTAAGGAACTTAGAGCTGAAGCTGGGGAGCTGAGCTCTTGCAAACTGCATAACACTAGCTTGATGTAAACAATATGTTACATGGTGCTTGAAAACTTGAATAAAATCTACAGTTTTTGATCAACTGGTTTCAAATTTTTGGTGTTAACAGTTGAAATGCTAACAAAAACATGCTGTGAAAATTAAATCCACAGTACTTACAGGAAAAAAACATGCCATGGTCAAATTTGGGCAAAATTTAAGGTACCAATTTTTTATTCTTAATGACATTTTAAAAATTTAAAAGATTTTCATCTAATTTTGGGTATACAATTTAATTTTGATTAATTAAAGTTATATTACTGGAAAAAAGGTCCATAGCTTTAACATTTTTTGTGTTAAGTGATCAAATATCTTTCCTGAATTGTTACAAAATGCATTATGTTTGGGCCCATAACTTTTTTAAATTAAATAATACAGACATAATTTCTGGCATGTACATAGGAACTTTATAGAGGAATATTTATGGTAAATATGAGGAAAAAAACAGATGAGTGGTTTTGATATTAGGCAGTCCTGAAGTGTGAACATAGGTTTTTAATAAAAAATTGAGGTTTTTCCTTAATATCTCAATGGAATGAAGTTGCAAAGACCAAGTTTTCGGCTTGGTAGGAGATCTTGGGGACATCTAACATTATGCCGAATTTTGGATTCCTAGGTCTTACGGTTTCAAAACGTGCCACATCTACGGACGGACGGAGGGACGGACAGACGGACGGACGGACGACGGACAATGGACCACGACTATAGCTCAGATGACTTAAAGTCAGCTGAGCTAAAAAACTAGATGTGTCTGAACGACACGAATGCCCCCGCCTTGGACAAATTAGAAACATTTGTTAAATTTTGGAAAATTTTTTAAGTTCAGGAGGTGTCATATGGTCAAAAGTAGGTCAACAAGGGCAAAATGCAAACTTGATCTGTTACTGGTCATTATCAAGCAACACCAAAAATCAGGCCAGTATCTGAAGGCTCTGTGAAAAAAAGTCCATACATGTGCATTTTCCATATAAATTTCTGTCTTTCATGAAATTTTCTATGTTTAGGAGCCATAAAACAATCAAAAGTAGGTCAACCCAGATGAAACGCGAACTCGATCTGTAACTGTCATTATCTGCCCACACATAAAAAATCAGGGTGGTATCTGCAGGCATTGAGGAAAAAAAGTCGGTACATATGCATTTGTTATGAAAATTTCTATTTTTCATGAAACTTTCTATGTTCAGGAGCAGTCAAATGGTCAAAAGTAGGTCAACTGAGAAAAAACAAGAACTTGATCTGTAACTGGTCATTATCTGCCTACACACCAAAAATCAGGCCAATATCTGCAGGTATTGCAAAAAATATCAGTACATGTGTATTTGTCATGAAAATTTATATTTTTCATGAAATTTTCTATGTTAAGGAGTTGTAAAATGGTCAAAAGTATGTCAACTGGGACAAAACGCGAACTCGATCTGTAACTGGTCAATATCTGCCCACAAACCAAAAATCAGGCCAATATCTGCAGGCACTGCGAAAAAAAGTCCGTACATGTGTATTTGTCATGAAAATTTATATTTTTTATGAAATTTTCTAAGTTAAGGAGCCGTAAAACGGTCAAAAGTAGGTCAACTGGGACGAAACACGAACTCCACCTGTAACTGGTCATTATCTGCCAACACACCAAAAATCAATATCTGCAGGCATTGCGAAAAAAAGTCCGTACAACTGTTTTATTTCGGAATGACGGAATGATGGAAAGACGGACATGGGTAAAACTATATGCCCCGGCCACTTTGTGGCGGGGGCATAAAAAAGTTACCGAAGACTGTTGACTAGATAGATGAAGCTCGCCCTCTATCGCCACCTTATATGTTCCTATGCCAGTGGTGTGGTAGACCAGTCAACATTTCAAGCAGATTTAGGGCACATAAGCAATAATGAGCTTACACATCGCGGGCTGTTCTTAGGACTTTGGGATGGTACATACAAAATATAATAAATGACATGAATTAATTTGTAGGTTAATAATCTACAACAATTTTATCAATGGCTTTCAATTCAATGCATTGAATCTTTGTTATGCATTGTTATACCCCTACTATGCATATTGACAATGTGTAACCTAACATAAGGAAGCCATGCCAAAATACAATGAAACCTTGTTGTGTCAAACTCGCTTAAGTTGAATACCCGTTTATGTTAAAGTTACAGACTCGATACTCTAGACAACTCTAATTAAATTATAACCAAATAAAACCCGCCTGTATCGAACCCAAAATGTGTTGAAGTTTTCTGCGGGTCCCTCGACTTCAACACAATGAGTTTTCACTGTATTAGAGGTGTACAAATGCATCTAAGAATCAATGCACTGAACTGCTAGCCCTCGATTAAATTGTGGTCAATTATTAACCTGTGAATCAATTAATTTTGATTATTTTTTGTATTTACAATCCCAAAGTCCTCTGTGAGCTTTCAAATTTGAAGGGCAGCTCGCAATGTGTAAGCTCTTGATCACGTATATGAAACACAGATCTTTGTGTGCAAAATTTCGAGTATCTTATACTGAGGCGCTGAAGCAGGAATCAAGGTCTGTTGGGTTACCTTGGCTAGCTGAGACTCTGTATGTGATGACATCTTCTTATGTTCCTCATCAGCTGCTCTCGATGCTGCCCTTACAGCTGCTGCACCTGATAAGAACAGTCACACAGTTTTAAAATTAAAACTGGTCACAACAAAAGTGATATCACTATTATTACTCTGTCCAGACTGATGGGGACACGATCACATTTCAATGAGAGTGGGGTACTGCAGTTATTCTACTATAATTTGAGGATTTAAGTATGGTCCAAAAAAAGCATTATTCCACTCTAAACTTTGCCAATACATGTCCCCAATGCCACCAAACTATCTCCTCAGATAGATTAACCAGATAGCTGCCTGGATGCTTTTGGGCTCTTATTGTATCCTGACATGTTTATTTCTCCAAGTTTCTTGAAACTGCTCACTGGGTAGGCTGCCATCTTGCAACACAGATGTCACATGTCAAAATTATCAGCATACCCCTAGTGAATTATGGTTTCAAAATTTGAGATATGCAATATCCTACTTTTATAGATTATTGGACAGAACAACCTTGGCGCTGTGTCAGCTCTCTAGTGGTGTTATAGGTTAAGTAAACCTATTCCATGTGCATTTGTTGTGTGATGGGAGGATTTCATCCAGATCCCAGACTTTGTCCTGATTTGATTGGCTGGTACACGAGACATCATGGACTGAATTTTATCAACAACTCAGATCTAGTATTGCATGTTGTTTTTATTCTCTGCTGAAAATTTGGGACTGACAGAGGCAGAAATACTGTGCTTTTACTGAGATCTAGAATTGTTAGTCACAGGGGATTTCCCAGTGTGTGACATCACTGCCGAGTTGACAGTGCTCATAGATGTGCTGATAGTTTTTGAACAAATCACACAACCTCATGTTTTTAGTGGAAAAATAGATAGAAAAAATGTTTTTCCTCCAGGAATTGGGCTTATTTTATGTAAAGTCTATATTAATATTTTTTTCATAGGCAATTATGTTATATGATAATATAATGAGATTTGGAATTTGTTTGCTTGACCTATACACTAAACCCTGCTAAGGTTAACTGGCAGGAGCTATAGATGCAATATGAGCACTGCACATGGTGTGTACAACACTAATAAACAGATACAAAACCTGACAATACCTGTGAGTGGTTTTTCCTCTGTCTTTTTGTGACGGTCTGCAAACCAGCTGCCTGCTCTTATAGCATCTTCACTATCTTCAGCTTTCAGTTTGAAGCCTCCCAACATTACCTATATACATCAAAAGACAAAAGACTTATTCTTTTGCAAAATACATGCTCATTAAGATTATTGCTAAATGGCCCTAGAAAAAAATTCAAAATCAATCGGTATCATATCTGTCATTAGTAGCTGCCTTGGTAATTCCAATGACATGACATGAACTTGATAAGTGCTCTCCTCTCTCTGCTGTCAGTTTCATTACAGAAACCTATATACTGATAGATGTTGTGGTTTCAACTTACTATACCTAAGAGAATAAAGATACTTGTGGCTACATCAGGCCCAAAAAAATAATTATATGTGTCTCAGGCACTGCCCATATCACTTTAACTTTATCTCATGAGATTGTTAGATGACTGATTTTTTGCATAAAATTTGGTGATGCTAGCTCCTGCCATTTTCAAGATAGTATGGGTAAACATACAGACGACAGACAACACCAAACCAAGGCATAAGCTAACAGGTTCACTGAAAAGGGAAACTGTAAAACAAGCCACTTAAATGTCAAAATCATACAGACCAAAATAGTATGGAAAACAGATAATTAACAAAAGTCATATATGTCCAAATGTAGGGATAACTAACTGAATGGTCCCTGATGCTTCACAGCATTTATTCTGTTTTAAAGTTTTGTTTGTTCTAGTTAATTGTTGTACTTAATAAGCAACAATATCAATGTCACCAGAAAATCGGTGACAATATCTACGGTGTTTTGTATCATAGTTTAACGAAGTCTGTTCTCTATTGATATTGACGTGAAGCGTCATCCTAAAGCGTTGACAGGTCTTGATTGTATATATATTGTGTAATCTTGTATGAAATCCTATCGGCTATCAGCTGATTTATCTGTGTCACGCATTGCGTGTATTAAATCTGGTATGTGGGTCACCATGGTGACGCTAGAAGTCACACTAGATCACATACATCCTTATATGGGACACTTTAGCCATAAGCCAATCAGAGAACCGGATCACCATACACAGTGCACAGGCGATTGTGACGTCAGAGTTCAGGGAGAGACGCGGGACGCTGCTTCAGTTGGGTCTTGAAGCTTGAAGAGGCAGCACGCACGCACGGCAGAAAGAACATTGAAACGCTTAAACCCGTCAGGAACGGGATAGAAGCAAGCTTCTACATGAGGTAAGGGCCCAGCTCACGAGATCACAGCCGTGCTGCTGACAGAGAATCGTATTGGCAGTAAAGTTAGTGCGTACGCATCACCTGCCGGCCTAGTTCAGCTTGACCTAGATACATAATCTCTGTAAGCCGTGAAACAATTGCTACACGAGTAAGGTCAATGACTCTAAGCTCATATGTAAACAAAGAGAGCTATTAGCATTCGTGTGAACGTAAACCTACCCAGGTCGCTGTCAAGCAAGATCAGTTGAAGATCGCTAAACTCAGAAAGACTATATGGTACTAACCATACGCTAGATTCTACACAAAACAGTAACCAGAGATCTCTGAAGGAACTGGACTTTATTGTTTTTATACAAAACATGGACACATCAACGCACACACACTCACATCTATGTCTCTGTATGTATTGTCTTGAATTATATTTGTGAATTTAACCTGATGTCTCATAGTTTCTATTGATCTGGGTGTATGATTGTCTGGTATTTTTATACACGTCCTTAAAAGAACCTGGAAATGTCACCTGTAATGACCGGGATCTAATTTCTTGATTAGTGAAATCAAGTGGCGAGCGTAAACCCATCCTATTGTTTTATAGGATATATCCGTTGTAAAGTTATCACATTAAGTCAGGGGTGACAATCAATGTTAGCCAAAGATGACACTGACATGTGGAACATACATTTGCTTGAATAGAAAATCTTTTAATGTTTTTATACATCAGGTTGTGCAGAAACTAAGCTGGAATTTTCCAGTCTTACCTCTTTCTTTGGGCTTGGCTCTTGATTTTTATCTGGCTCTGAGTAGAACTTAATAAACGAAAGTCCATAACAGATATTCTGAAAATAACAAGGAAATAATCTTCAATACAAATAGTGATGCAGAATGCTTGCAAAAGTATAAATACCAAGATTTATTTCTGTAAACTACAAAATTTATGACTATTTTTATTATATTTAATATTTCACTACTGTCTAAATTTACAAAAATTTTTACTAGTACATTATGTTTACAAGTTTCCACCTAAAAGTATATTCTTAACACTTTTATTAATTTTCTTACACCTTTCTACAGTTTCAATTAAACTGCAACAACTTTGAACATTAACATAAACATTTACCAATGAAATATCACATGTTGGGTCCACTATTTTTTCTGTATGCAAGAATGAACCCTGTGCATCATCTGTCATCACAAAGATGTTTTAAATATATTAACCCAAACAAGTATTACTGTCTTCATTTAGCTGCATCTGTAGTAAGTAACCCTTACCTTATTAAAAGGCTGAGTGCAGACTATTTTGACCCTGTCCCATTTTTCTCCCAGCACAGCTTTAGAGAGCTGGTCTTCACCAAAATTTCGAACTTGATTTAAGTTTGTTCCATTTCTGGCTTCATTTGGTTTCATAAAAGCAGAGGCTACCAATATCACCTGTAACAAAATTAAAAAGAAAAGTTGTGATGAACATTTAAGCTGAATCTTAGTTAAGCAAAAATCTCAGAACTAAGTATGGGAGGGTTAATATTCTATTTTAATTATAAAATAATAAATGCATGCTTTGCTGCAGACCATCAAAAACCTGTCAAAAACCTATATAATCAGTAATATAAACTATATAAAGGGCAAACAAAAATAATAGTTCTATAGATTAGCTGTTCACATTTTTGAGAATAAAAATTTAATTGGTTTTGGGGATCAAGTCTAGAGCATTATTTTTGCCAAATGCTGCTTTTGCTTCAATTTTTAACAGATTTTGTGCATTTTCAGCAAAAAAATATCATTTATAAAAATCAATTGCAAATGGATGAAGCTTTGTGTTGATTGCAACTCTGTATGCACCATTTCAATTTTCCATATTTTCTTATTATTTTCTGGAGTCTGTAGAATAATTTTATGGATTTGTTGTGAAAGTAAGGATTATGCAACAGTGATCAAATGTCTATGTAGTAAATCATAAATGTTTAACAGGAGACAAGTGTACAGCTTTTCCATAACAGAAACACCACAGGAAGCTGGCATTGTAACATGAAATGTAGACATTGTAAGGGTTACTATGATGTTAAAAGTAAGCATGAAAACTATTTGATAGATATTATGAATAATAAATTTTCTTTATGTTAACCTGCAAATCAAAGACTGCTATAATATTAACTAATACCAGATCTTTTATATTTCTCTAATAATGAACAAGAATGTCCTCTTATTAGTTATTCCCTTGGATCTTTGTCAGGTACTTAAAAGTTTTCCTCAAATATTGAAAAAAATTCATCAGAAAATGGATATACCATTACTATTTGGCAGTGATGCAGAGTCCATCTGAGTCCAAGTGCAAGTCTAGGAAAACTTATTCGAAGTTCATGACCAAGTCTTCGGGGTTCAAGTACAACTACAAGTCCACCACTCTCCAGTCTTAGAGTATGAGTCATTTGGAACCCCAGTCCAAGTCCCAGCTCAGTTCAAATATCCTTATGAGGAAAAATTTAAAATGGAAATTTGAGATTATCATGAGTATCTGTATGTTAGTTCAGCCTCACTGTTTCGGCATTTTAACCATTTAATTAGATTGAACTCTCAAAACAGAATTGTAATTTATAAAGCTTAGTATATGCAGTCTTTTTTGTACTATATATATATTGTCATATAAGCCTTATAGTTTGAGACAGTCTTTTTTTTTTGCTGGACTTGAGATGGCTTTGGCCTGATTTCTCAGGACTGAGGACAATTTTGAGTTCAGGACCCTTGAGTCTAAGTCCCTACATAAGCTGGCATGAGCCAGGACTTGAGTCAAAATCTGGACTTCAGTCCTACATAGTTGCTGTTTGGTTGGATACAAAAAAGTGGACCCATTTTGCAAAACAAAGAATAAACTGAATTCCTAATAAATGTAACTTGCTGAGTATGAAGCAAACAACAGTATATGTACCATATTCTGTGAATTTTTATTTCAAACTCACCTGAAAATCCTGTTCTGGGGAAGCTGATTTGCCCACAAGGACTTCTACAAACATTGAACCCTCATTGCCAATGTCAATTTTTCTAATCTCAGTCGCTTTTTCAAACTGAAAGATAAATATTTTGCAGCCATCAAATATTTCATCCTCCTTAATAATGATACAGCAATTTACTGAATGAGCTACCTTAATTTCTATTATTACAAAATATGTTTCAAAATTACTCTGAAAGCCTTACAAAAGTTAATGCACAACACCTGAGAACTGGGCCTGTGAATTGCTAAGGGTCTTTTTTATTATTCAATTCAACTGACCTCACCATGAACTTTACGTGACCTCAAAAGCATATTCATTTATTGAATAATCATGAGCAATACTGTTTGGTGCAGCCAATCAGGTCACTGATATTACTGTAACCCATCAGTAGCCTTACAATAACAATTTGCATAATTTGTGAGACCTCTCCCAAACATAACACGTGTAGTCTGTACCAGTACCTTGCTCCTTAGTCGGCAAGTTTTTTTGGGGGATATATTTTTTATTACAAAGTAGACATTATTAAAATTTCTAGGCCAAAGGTTGCAGGAGCCATATTCCTTCGATTACCAAGTGCATGATAATGACTTACCTGGCACGTAATTTGTATGAGACAAATAATCCAAAATATAGTAAAACAGTTCACAATGACTGCAGTATACTCCACACTTGAGAACAGAGATAGAGCGTTTCCAGTTGATGATGTTGTCAATGAACCATCATACATTATCCACCTTTGTTATGTCACAATTGTTTGTAAAGAGTTCATGCAACCATGGGCATGGAAAGCCCTCTGTGAAGGAGCATTTCAGGGTCTCATTATCATAATTAGGTGAAAAGGGCAGCACATGATGGCTGTGGTGGTGAGGTCAATTATTGATTATTGCATTTCATTTTGATTCTTGATTCAGTTTTTGTGAATGATCATTATGTTCTGTCAGAGATGTATGTTAAACAACCTAGATGATGATAAGATGAATATTTCAGACAATAATACCCAGGCATTTACTTGTAAGCAATACTAAAAAATAATTGTTCTACTGATTGACCACTCCAATTCTTTGTGGATATTTTTTTTTTTTGCAAATGCTGCACAAATCATGCTGTGGCACTAATTTCCTAAATGATTCTTTAGGTATGACCTATCCATGAACTCTGTGACCTTAATCACATATTCATTCAATGTATTATCATAAGCAATAGACTAACAAGCAACAAATCAGGTGACCGTAAACATTGTAAAGCGCCAATCATCTGACAAAATTTGCAAAATTTGACAGAACTCAAAAAGACCAAGTGTAGTCTGTACCAGTAGGCTGTACCAACGTCTGCATGTTTTTCAGGATATTTTTTTTTTTACAGAGTAGACAGTATAAAAAGTTCATCGGTTGCAGAAGCCATTCCTCTGATTTAATAACAATGTCTTACCTGCCACATAATTCGTATGAAACAATCCAAAATATAAAAAGACAGTTCATAATGACTGTGTTATATTAAACAATGGAGAACAGTGATTCCAGTTGATGACATCATTGGCATAGAAGACCTTCTGTGTAAGAGCGTTTTTGGCGGCTCATTATAATACAGTCCAGCCCGCTTATTGTCATGTCGATGGAGCATGTATAAATTATGATAATAACCGGGATGTGACATTATGAGGGCTTCAACATCGATGTCCTTTTGAGTCATAGAAGAAGCGTTTTGTCAGAAATTATATCAATTGAATCATCAACAAAAAGGAAACAGAAACATTTATGAATATTTTATTGCACAACGGCATATCAAATTACGTTTTTGTGCACCTGACAATTTATTTCCTGTAAGTTTTGTGCCGCATGCCGCAATAACTGACAAAAATCCGACTTGCTAACAGAAAGACACGTAGCGTCTGGGTCATGAGGTCAAATGTCTTGAAATAAGTGGCAAGGTTATAACGTTATGCGTAGGCAAACGATTTTACTCAATAATTATTTCTCCCGACTATTGCACCTTATTTTCGGGTATCTTATTAATGACTCAAACTTCCATGAACATCTTTATGATAGGACTGTTTGGGGAGCGGGCATCAGCATGCCATTGTCAACTTTCTGAAGTTTCGCCGCGATTGAGGTTTTAGACCGAGTATCTCCTCCAGTGCTCACAAAACCTCCAGCTTTTCGTGGACCCTTAAAGAGGATTTCCAGTGGCAAGCAATGTTTAGAGCTTGTGCTTCATATCATCTCGGCGAAACTTCACCGAGGTGTAAACCACGGCCTTGCAAAGGCCAGGAGTTCATCATGTGTGACATGTGATCGCAAACATCGCCCTTGTTAATGTACGAAGAAACGCAATGATATGGATTACCGTTGTATCTTAAGACGTTAATTAGCCAAGTGACGGGGACTGACCTACATGCATCACTGCACTTGCCTGCCGCACACAGGTGGGAGATGGGATCGTTCGATACACCTGACTGATTACAGGCTCTTGGCCTCGTTGATCGCAGTGTTGGCGTCTGATGTGATATTAACTGCGATCTGGTATCACTGCCATGGGTTCCAAGCATGACAATAAATGGGATTATGACAATATTCCATGATATTAAACGGTCAGATTTACCATTGTTTATATAGGAAATGGTTTGGGATTTCAGATTTATGTGACAATAAGTGGGATTTTCTATTAACTGATATGACACAAAGTGAGCTCAACTGTAATCAGGTTCAACGGGCGGAGCATTTGGGCTGTGGTGATTAGGTTCATTGCTCTGAATTGTTTTCTATACTGGCTTGTGAAGATAGATATGTTTAGGACTAAAGGCAATAATATCTTACAAAAAGGTTGGAGTTTTATCTGCTGCTGGTTTAATATATTTGATTTATCCAGCTATATAAGATCATCCCACCTGTATAGTAACAGAGACTTGTTTTTCACCAACAGCACTGCTTTTCCATTTCTTAAAACCTTCAGGCTTTAATAAGTTCTCTGCTGGGTAATTCTGAAAATAAAAAAGAAATAGAACCAAGATTTACTATAATTAAGGCAAACAGGGAAAATAATCATCATTTTGACTTTATACATAATCCTAGATCTTCTTTGTTCAGGCATCCCACTTTCAGGGGCTTTTATATAAACTTAATACATTTATTGTACAAATAGTTATAACAATTATAGTTCATTCCAGCACCCCTGTCCACCTGTTTTTTTTTGTGATTATTTTTTTTTGCAAATCAAAGAATGCCAAAACTGTTGACTTAAGGACAGAAGGAGGAAAAAGAGTAATTAACTATTTTGGAAATAATTGCTTACCTTATGTCATTTTCCTGTGAAAAAATTAAGAACCATTTAGTGAGTTACTAGTCTATTCTGTAGAACAGAATCGCCATGAACCACCGATTTATATGAGACATGTCAACCAGGCCGTAAAGTAGCTAATATTTATATCATGAGTAGGTATGGTATCAAAAATTACCCTTTTGCCTCTTTATGCCATTGGTGCAAATTTTGTTTTGCAAGTTTGTCTTATGTAGAGATTATCGTGAAAAATCAGGTGGACAGGGGTTGAAGAACAGACTTTAATCAAGGAATTCTCAATGGCTCAGATGATGAAGAACAAATCTGAACATATATCAAAGATAACTAATGCTATACTTAAGTTTGTGAGAAGACAGATTTTATTTTTAGGTTGAAAGCATCAATTTTATTAATGAATTTTTAACTTTCCTTCATGTATTTTTCCCTAATGTATATTTTTTTTTATTTCATGTGTATCTATTCAGTTACATTTAAAATACTGAACTAAAATTAAATTGTTAGGAATTGATACTTTTTCAGTTTCAAGAAGTATATTTTAAATAGTTAGTTTATGATGAAAATCTTTTATCTTTCCCCTATTATATTAATCTGGCTGAAATAACCTAGTCCGAAAAGTCCCAGTCTCAAAATGTCTGTCCACTATAAGCAGTTTGTGGTTATCTGTGATGTATTGAATTCCCAAATTCAACATTTAACCCAGTAAGCTGTTATTTCGATTTAGCTAGTTCTAGCATAACCATTTTTACCTCGGCCAGTTTTACCTGGCACCACAATCTTGGTGCATAAATGAGCATTCAGATGCAATATAATTTTACCAATATTAGTCATTAAAGACCAGCATTCTAGAGTTTCCTTTGCTATCTCATGGCTGCTGCTTGTTCTGCCCATTAAAGTGCCCTAGGTAATCAGAACCACTGGTCACTACACAGATCACAGCTGGTCTAAGTGCACCAGGCTAGCAAAGCAGCTACAGGCACAATGGATGCTATAACATTTGCCATTTCCTAGAAAGTCACTGGACCAGAACAACTCAGTTTACTGAGTTCAGTATTAAGCTTCCATGTATCCAAAAAACGTATCCGTAAAAGACGTACGTACATTCCATAGCGCGCAGTCTGCAAAAACTGTTTCCATAAGTACATACGTTTTCCTTGTGGATACCCTTTCACATGCCTCTCTTGAAACTGCAAGGACGACAGGCAGGAAGAAGGTTAACATGTCTCATCACACCTGGCGCCGGGGCACTGTTGGGAAAAGTAGGCATTTTTGCCATCCGCAAAACGGATGAATCGCACACCGATCTGTTTCGATGCTGTCCGTTTTTGCAGATACGCATGCAGAGCACGTTAAAACGTATATTCGGAAACAGTTCATCTTAAAAAGAGGGATTGCATACGAGACATTTGCAGATTAATGGAAACACAGCTTTATGTGATCACATGTTTCAAGGCACAGTGCTCTTGGAATGGGAAGTAATAGAAAGTCATATTACTCTAATCCTTTGCCTTCTATCAACCTTACTGTTACAGCTCAATTTTATATCTATTAAATTACTATTACTTTGAAAAGCTGACAATTTTTGTTCCATATATTCTATTATTTTAACATTAATCAACCTCTGGAGTGCTGAAACAGCTGATACAAACAATGATTAGGCAAGGAAAAATAATTATTTGTTTCTGTATACACAGCAAAAAATTATAGGGTAGGAAGGTGAAAATTTTTTGTTAAGAACTCTTTTTATTGACAAAATATTGTGTATTTAAGGTTTATCATAGAAATTGTGAACATATTTATTCTATATAACGAAACTACACATTTTTTTCCACATGTTTAATTATGATAATAATAATAATAAATTTTTCATTTTAAATAATAAAAAATAAAATAAATTTTAATATTTAAACAGAAAAGTACAAACTTTAATCGTTAATGACAACTTCTGTAACCAATGTTAACAGTTTGTAAGATTGGATGCATTAGCCTTCAATTTCTATAATATATAAATATATATGGCATTTTTGTGGGAGAAACTACCAATTTTTTTAGACGCCAATATGATATTGTTTATGCAAACACAGCTTTGTATAAGATTTCATGTAAGAATAAGACTAAACAAGGGACCCATGGGTCACAGGGCTCAGCTGAAGTTTGAAATTTTTGCAAATGCAAAATATTCTATTATTTTTTTCATATATATAAGCATATGAGAAGCTAAGAGGAAAGGGGCCCTCCTACTTGGTTATAGTAAAGTTCTAAATATATGATTGCAAAACTAATACTCTGACAAGACTGTCATGAAGAAAAAAAGTATAAGTTTTCAGCTACTGTGATGCATATGAAACATTTACAGATGGAAAGGCAAGTGGACAGAATGGACTAATTCCTTTATTTAAATTTCAAGGGAATAATACATTTAAGTTTATATTAAAGCCTGCATCCACTCTGATTTTGGCAGATACATGTAGTCCTTGTCGACTACCCGTATTCTAGTTTATGTATGTAACAAGGCCTACAGGCCTAATGCAAACCTGTGCAAGGTTTGGGAGTATGAATGAGGTTTATTTTTAAAAATTAATATTGATCCTCTTAAGTCCTGCATATCTACCTTAGTCATGATTTCAGCAAAATTGATGTTTCGGACCTGCAAGTTTCAGACTAGGGCATTTTATAACTAGAATATGGGTAGTCAAAAAGCGACTATGTGTATCCGCAGAAATCAGAGTGGGACAGGTGAAGTGAGGCATGGATTAAGAGGCAAGGGGAGTAAAGTGAGGTGTGTTGCATATAAGCATGGTTGTCTGCAGCGTAAACCTGAATGTAGGTGGTGCCACTTGTCATAAAATCCAGAAAATTGTCAAGGATGTATAAACCTGCAAAATTTCAGGTGGATAAGTCAAACCACTGCTGAGATATGAGTGATTTTATCCCAAGGCAGATAAACAAGATGGACGCTGTGCATAAGTGGTTGTAGGTAACCCCACCAGTTTTGCCTATGATGAAGGGCTATGTGAGATCTATACACAAGCAAAATTTTGGCCCTATCGGTCAAATGGTTCCTGAGATATGAGCTTTGATGTCTGCAGAGTAAACGTGAATGTAGGTCATAAAATCAAGAAAACTGTCCAGGATGTATAAACCTGCAAAATTTCAGGTGGATAAGTCAAACCACTTCTGAAATATGAGTGATTTTATCCCAAGGCAGATGAACAGATGGATGCTGTGCAAAAATGGTTGCAGGAGGCGCCACCATTTTTAGTATATGTTTTAAAGCTATCAAAGGGCTACATTGTGCAAAATTTCTAGCCTGATCCGTCAAATGGTTCCCGAGATATGTGGGTTTATGTGTGGAAACAGCCGCACAAATGGACGCTGGGAAGCGAGGAAAGGTCAGGGGTCAAGAAAAAATGAGGGTGCAGCAGTTCACATGTGACCTGATGATAAACCCGATTCACTTAAAATACAAACCACGTTTTGCAAATAATCTGGGAATTCTGCATCTAGACATTGTGTCTAGACATCTAGACGCAGTGTGTAGACGTCTAGACACATTGTCTAGACACCCGCCAGAGCCAGGTCAGTTGCCATGGTGAAGTCTGGACCCGACCTGTTTGTACTGAGTGACCTCTTGACTTGGCTGATGAAACTCGGCATGTTGTCAAATCTGTTTTCAAACACAGAAAGCCTTTTTCAATTGGGTACAATGCCTTTTTAAAGCTGTATTTACCCAATCTTTTCTTATAAAACTGGCAGAACCCTACCATGGAATAATTCTTGTAAAGTTTAAACCAATCAGCTTAACAGTTTCATCATAAATCAGTGTATAAGCTAGAAGAGTTTAAAATTACATTTTCGCTTGTAAAAAACACATCAATGTAGGTGGAATACCAATACCTCAATTTCAGATATGACATGTGACAAACATTGGTATAAAATTTGGTGATTATAGCTCTAGCCGTTTCTGAGATTTTAATTTTAGTGTGCTTTTTTGGACAAATGACTTAAGTTCAACCTCCTGTAACTCGGCCGAAAATCTCCATACTGGAACCATTCGAACAAACTTGAGAAAGATTGTTCCAGGGATCATTTCTGTGAAATATTGGACAATTTGGCTGGACAGTTTCGGAGAAGAAGATTTTTAAAGCTTTTTTTTAGTTTTTTCCCTATAAAATCTCATCCCTAGAAAATGAGTTAGAAAAAAAAAAATAAACAAAATCCGATAGAGTTTGTCAGATGACTGATTATTTGCAAAAAAATTTGGTTGATGCTAGCTTCTGCCGTTTTTGAGATAGCTATGGTTAACGTACAGATGACACAGGACGCACAATGCCGCACAATCGCATAAGCTCACAGGTTCACTAATAAATACAAGCTATCCAAGGGCTACATTTGTGCAAAATTTTTAACCTAATTGGTCAAAAGAGTCCAAAGATATGTGGGTTAATGTGTCAAAACATACACACAGATGGACCCACTGGAGAGAGGAAAGCTCAGAGGTCAACACAAAACATTTTGGCACATGTTCATATGTGACCCAATAATTGTGTAAAGTTTCAGAAAAATCTGTCTAGTGGAATCAGAGTTCTATTCCAGAAATGAACAAAACTTAGTATCCACAAAACTTTGTTTTGGTGGATACAATCAATATGTACACTAGTAAAATATTGGTTTCATTATTTGCTCCCTGAATGCCTTCATTGCCGCAGATAACGGTGAAGGTCGCCATATGGGACAAATGGAACTACTTTAAGTAGGACCAGTTTACCAGTGGTAAATACCACAGGGGACCATGGGTCAAATGACATTTTCCACTTGTCAACTCATATTTACAACAGTACCCAGTGGTATCAAATGAAGCATTAGGAAAAAAATGAGATCTTGAATTTTGAAGTTTTGTATCAATTTAATGGAACCTGTAAACTTTAGTTCAAATTCATTTCCATCTTTTTCAAATCACTTTCAATACCAATTCATTCAATTTTCCCTTCAACTCCAATTCAACACAGTTCAATGCAGCATTGACCCCAGGTCTAGCTGAAAGTGAAACTGATAGACATGGTATAATCCTTCCAAGTACCCATGTCCGCTAGACCCAGTTGTGGCTCTGTTGTAAACACAGAGCCACAGGTCCCAGCCTTCATTTCTCTTGCGGACGGGAGCAGGCTACACCTGATGTTGGGTGCCTATCCGAGTGCCCCTGTGCTGATTGTTTCAAGAGGCAGTGTACATGCATGAGTAAGATCATCACTGGTGCATGGTGTCAGTGTCCTGTAGCTGGACCACTCCATGCACACTGACCACTGGCCACAGACAGCGTTGTTACCACGGGAACATAATGGATGGTTTCAGCTGGCCAGGCACATGTATCACATTTCAGCTGGGTGCGCCAGTAAGTTGGCAGTGATGATGTAACATGTGCAGTGCACACTGCTGGCCTGAAACAATCACTAGCCAATCACCTGGTGCTTAACCGCAGGTTAAATGTCCTTAAAATGGGAATATCGTCGTCACCTGCATACGCTCCTGTCCGCTAGTCAAATGAAGGCAGGGACCTGTGGCTCTGTGTTTACAACAGAGCCACAACTTGGTCTACCATGTCCGCACGTTTTCAGCAATAATTATTTTTAGAATATTTAAAAATGCCCCATGCCCCCGAGTCAGATAAACAGCTATAAAAGCCGATTTGTGTAAAATTGTTATAAATCATGAAAAGGTATTTATTTTGTGACTCTTTTGCGTTATTTATGCTGAAATACTGTGTATGGTGTCTTCTTGGCACAGCTTGACAGTATATTCCTTGATGGTACACTTTCCAGGTCTAAGGCTGCGGATGGTGTTTGTTATACAACAGTGATGTCACAAAGACGTCACAGTGATCGGGCGTGCATTTGTCTCGGCCCAAGACGTGTGATTCCGATCCGCTCTGCTCCTCTCCGTCAACGTCTTGGGAACGACTCTTAGGAAAACGCCATGTAAGGTTCCAAATTGGAGACCCCTTTGGAATCGTATAATTGACATTTCAAGCGGTGTCAACATAAAATAATTACCTTTTTGTTGTCTTTGGATGTCTTATAAAACATCTGCAAAGTATTGGCACCAAAATAATGCTCAATAGCCCTACTTATCCATAATTTTGCCAAGAGCTGATGTGTTTACATAGAGAACAAGCCGCCATGATTACATTAAGTGACCTACAGTCCTTTGCAATGGGATTTAGACTGGGAACCCGCTCTGATCTTATCGCTGTTTGAACTGGAAAAAGCAGGCAATAATAGATGTCGGTGGAGGGTACCAGTCGATCAACGTCCGCTCATTACAAATGCCTGTATATTGTGATGTTTAAATCACCGCCGGCTTACAAGGATCGTTAGGGATAATATTTCATTAAAATATTAAGGTAAGAACGTGGTAAAGTTGCCAGAAAGACCTATTTACTACCAAAGACACTAACGGATGCATTTTGGTGTGTATATTTAGTAGTTTTAAGAGTTTTTTTGGTTCCTTCTACCAGTGTCTACCATTTCACCATTACAAGGCCTAACTGTACAGGCCATTCCCACAACTGTGATGGTATCACAGTTGTGGATCCGCAACAAGGCGTGCATCACCTTCAATTGACTGACGTCATAACTTTGACTATAATCCATTTCACTACCTGCTGTCCACCTGTTTTTTGTAGATGATTTTCTTAAAAATTTATATTTTTCAATATTTTCCAAGAAAACATTATATGGAAGAGACAACCTAATATGGCAGTTAAGAATTTTACAATAAATCCCCGGTTTATGTTTCACAACATTTAAGTCTCTTTATCAGATCTGGCAGATATGGTGTGTCCCTCCATAAGTAGCCATCTTTGTTTTAGCTGGTTATATTTTTTAGAGTGTTTACATGAGATTTATCCAATCAGCAGCTGCCAGTTGAGGCTGTTTTTGCATGTGACCAATGACCTTGCCCGCCATAAGTGGGTCTGGTATGTTGTAAAATATAGACTGATTTCTCATATTTTCAGAAAATTCTATTATTCAAATAAGGCATAAGGTAGGAATTTAGTTACCTTGTTGAAAAATAGGTTCTGAAATCCTCTCCTTTACACTATAATTGTTTCCCTTGAAATGTACCTAATAAAAATTTTCATAGCAAAAAACAGGTAGACATGAGGGGATGAAACGGACTAGAGATATTTATTTCTATTTCCTAGAATAAGTCATAAATGCTTATCTTGTTTTGTTATATTTTGGATAATTTTATCATATAAAATCAAAGCAAGGTTAGGCATTACTTTTTTACGCAGGTAGTCGGCGGAATAGTAGCTCCTGCAACATTTGGACAAAAAATTGTTACACAGCTTTACTTGTAGAAAAAATTGTGGAGCCACTACAGAACGCGGGCTTCGCTTCTGTTGTAAATATAAATAAAACTGTCTCCTGTCATTCCCTATTTTAACTCCTACTTTTCCCTGTAGATGTCCCTACACTCAACCATTCTAACATTAACAACTACTAAGCATGAGAAGTCGCCTGAATCGGGAATTGAACCTACGATCTCTAGACTAAGAGCCCTACACGCTACTAAGTGAGCCGTGAAGACGAGATACCATCAGGAGCAAGTTTTGTTGATTTATATCTGCGATTGAAGAGGCATCTATCGCGAAAATGGGAAACCATTTACTATTTTAACAGGAAAATTAAGGTTTAGGTGGGGGCTCCGCCCCCACACCCCGTTCAGACGGGGAACCCAGGTTCCCCGCACCTCCCCCTCCTCCTCTAATATAATAAACTCAAGCTATGAGCAAAATTAAATACGGGAATTCTGAGGAAAATGATATGTATCGGCCTTTTCCAGGAAACAATTTATTATGCGACACCCGTTTTACCGGCGGTAGGCTGAAGCCCGGTTTCTATAGTTCTGCCAAAATTGTCCAGGCAAAATTTGCCGGCACGGGTACTGGGACGGACTATAAATCAGTGTATAGTATAAATCTGTGTATATGGCGATAATACCAGAAATTTACAAAACCTCGATTATAAACCGATCCGATTTATATCTTCGAGGAGTAACACAGGTTTTAAAATTATGCAGTACCTTGTTTTCACTGGAGACTGAGACTATGTGCTGTAGCTTTATCTCGGGCATGATGCTTCTGTCGTCTGCTGAGCAAAAACTGCTGTCCCAGCACTACAAAAACATTGTAAAACAAACAACGCGCCGGCAGGCAGTTTCACGCAGTCATGAATATTCATTACACAGGACAAACGTCAGCGCCACCTCGTGTTGTCATTTGATATTAAACGGCGTACGGGGAGTGCTGGCTCTGCTCACGCTATTCAGAGAATGAGCTCACGCTTGTAAAAACAGGTCGGTCACGTACTCGATTGTTTCAAGAATGTTTCCCGTTGACAGTTTTACAAATCAATGTATGCGTACATCATTACGAAATTATATACACAGAAAATATGTACTGTTTTGCATGTGCGGCACGTCGTTTTATTTCCAATACAATGGGAGTGCTCCTTTTGCATGAAAAGCAAATGCTTGTACAAGTTTCCAGTGACGTGATCCGTTTGGAAGAAACTAAAATGTGGCACAGTTCGCGACGAAGAGACGCAAAATAGGATTATCATGAGACTACTTCTGTTAAAGTTATCAAAGGCCAGAGCAGAAAAATTAGATGGTAGTGACAACCTAATGAAAAGCATGAGCATGATTTTTTTCCATGGCTTTCCAGGTTATTTCATTTATTTCCACAATATATATTATTTAATTACATATATTTTAAATAAATGATTAAATGTCATGCATTATGTAAATACTGTATAACATAAGTAGTTCAAAAGACACTTCAGTATGCAAGAAATTGGACAATTTCCAAAGTTTATGTGTATTTCTTTATAACAATATAATTTGCTTATGGTAATATTTAATTGGTATTTTATCTCAGTTTTCACAAAATTTAATTTGATTTCTAATATTGCCAGAAACATTCTTAGATTACTTTGTTTTATTTTATAGCACTTTACTTTTTTCATGTATTGGATTCTGAAGAGAGGGTACATTATTTTAAATGATAAACAATAATAATTAAGATTGTTTCAACTCATTCAGTTCTGATAGGCCCACTATAAATCTGCTCCTGAGTAAATAGAATTATTAAATATCTTTGTTTTAACATCTTTTTATATTTTTAATTAGAATACACAAATCTCTAGTATTGCTGATGGATTGAAATTTCAGGAAAGATTATTAATTAGGATGACTGATGAAAAAGAGACTGATTGGAGCTGCCACCTGGTGGATGAATCAGAAATTAAACAACTGGTCAAAGCCACCTACTGTCTCACAGTGGAGTCATGTTCCAAACTAAAAGGCTTTGATGATGCAAATTACAGAGTGAGAGTGAAGGACAAGAAAGGAACCAGCAGGGACGCTGTTTTTAAAATGTTGTCCACTACTGAGATTGATGATAATATGCCACACCTGAAGGCCCAGTTCTCCGTAATGCAACACCTGGTGAACACAGGGTTTACCTGTTCTGCTCCTGTGTATAGTCCAAACAATACGGCAGTACATGTCTGGGAGTGTAAACACAGTGAGTATAAGCAGGAACTATAGTGATCAGCTTTGTCCATCCAGGGGCGCATATTACCGTTAGGGCTCTATCAGTATACTGATATATCGATTCAAATTAATACACCACATCGATACGGTTACTGGTACGCTGTGCATTTTGTATTGTTGTAATCGTGAAAAACACTAAAGCAACCCCCACATTAGATACAAGTCATTCAACTGTACTCCTAAATATAATTTTAGTTATTTTAAAATCTTGATCTGCTTTTTAATTTCTTTCATTGACCTTTTAAGACTTGATTAAGATCACATACTCTTGAGGAATATATATATATATATTTATATATATATATATATATATATATATATATATATATATATATATATATATATGTATATATATGTATATATATATAGAGTTCACAGTGTGTTCATGCCGACATAGCTGTCTAACCAATTTTTTTATTTACAATAAAAAATCTTTACCCTCACGGCTTTTAATCTGAAATGATACACAAAAAAAAGAAAAACTAAGGGTATTGTCAATACTTATTGGGTTTCTCTTTAAATATATTGCAATACATATTGTACCTTAATAAGCTTAACGATACCCAGCCATCATTACGATACCATTAGACCATCTCTAGGCAGGACACAGCCAAAGGGGAGGTGTGTTGGATATTTCTATGTATAGAAAATTTTTAAAGATTGTAGAATATATATATATATATATATATATATATATATATATATATATATATATATATATATATATATGTTTATATAATATCAGATGTAAATTAATTGTGTGTGTCAATGCACATTTCAGATGGAAGTCTTCTGTTGTAGATATCTCAAACTGGTGCACAGCTTAGGGCTGAAACGGGTACAAAATATTGGGCTCGAGTACCCGATAGGCATTACCCGACTTGGACTCGAGTACTCGTTACCAAGGCAGCGCTGTGAAGATAAAACGAACATCTGTTTACCAATGCAAAATATGCATAAATTTGACTTAGTGACCGCTTAACTTTATCGCAACGAAGGAATAGACATATGTCATAACAAGACCTCGATTAATTTGACTAGCATATGTTTAGAGCCCTACGCCAGGCTACAACAATGGATAAATAATCCTACTGACTGTCCTAAAATTTGCATAAAATATACATATATGCATATACATACAAGAGTACTCGAGTCCAAATCTTTGACTCGAGTACACGGTAAGTATTACCCGGACTCGAATACTTGAGTACTCCTTTCAGCCCTAGCACAGCTATCAATTGATAACATACAAACACATCGTTATATTTATCTCAGCAACCAACAAATCACAAAGACATGATATATGGTATATTATGTCATTTATTAAAATGATGAAAATAGTGTACAGCTGTTCAAACAAACCAAAATAATATAGATTACTACTGATTGATGTTAAGACAGATAATAGCAGACAAATAGAAAAATTAAAATGACCAATGCACGTCTTTAGAGATTGTGTGCTCTTCTCCAAAATTATAATACTCCTTCACTGTGATAACAATAACACAATTGGAACCATAGAACTTATAATTATATAACACAGAATGAACACCTGCCTACTTCTGAATCAAGGATAAATGAAATCACTAACAAAATGTGATACTAAATTAATTACAAAAGGGTAAACCATAAGTCCATATGATACGTGAGTTCCATATATCATAAAGTGACAAAGCATCTATACTGTACATGGTCCATCCTCTACACAATCCTGAGGATATGAAGAGGGGGAATATATATACCACGTGTAACGGGGAACACCACGGGGAATACCAGGTGTGAAAATCAGACTGCCAAGGCCAAGAGTGTGTGACTACCAGTTTATTCATATAGTAGAGAAAAACCCTGATATGCCTGAACAATATTGAACAAGTCATACCCTATCAAGAGTGGATAAAGGCTAACCTGTGTTGAACATGATGGCAAGAACCCTCATGATGGCCAGGTGCCTGGTGGTGCTCTTTGCAAGATGTACCGCTGTAGCAATAATATAATTGTACCTTGAAACTACCTGTCAATGTAACTTATTACTAATGTAATAATATTACATACAATGTTCTGGGCTTATAAAGCTCAGTATATTATGTTAAACTTCTACAGTATAATAACATAATTAAGCGAAGAAAATATTACAGCATAGCCCAATGCAGTATTCAAAGAACAAATATAAGTCAGTGCCTATTTAACATTTGTACTGGTTTCAACTTAAATTAAATCATTACTGGTTTTATGACAAGCTTAAACATTTTAAAGTTAAACTGTACATAGCCTACCTGTAGCAAAAGCTCATACTCTATTGAAATACTCAAGTGTGCCTCATGTAACGTTTTATGCAGTCACATTGGAGCAAGGTTTAAGATGGAATGGCAACGGATGACCACGAGCCACTTACTGGAAAAGCAAAAGCGTTTTTCAGACTGAATTGTCTTCACTACAGTTGGCTCAAGGCTAACTGAAAAGTGCCATTCTTGTGGAACGCATGCACTGACCTAAGTACACGGTGAACAACCATGCGTTCCTTAATTGTGACGAAAACAGGTCTGTGCATGAATTTGCCTTGTTACATATGAGTGCTGGCCTATGTCATGTGGGTTTTCCTAAATATGGGGTACCCCACACACCATGTTTTCATTCACTTACTGAAATTCATTCTCACCAAGTGTTTGCATTCACTTATTTGGCCCATATTCCCATGTCCAATCTGGCATAGGTGACTGCACATTTGTTAATATTCCTGTAAGTCCATTGTGGATATGGATCAGGAGCCAGACCCACACCAAAATATAATCCTTTCTTCATTGGCCTGTCAAGTGCCCTGAAAATTTCATGGGATTCAGTTCATGAATGCATGAGTTATGTTGTGAACAAGGGCTGAAAGGACTACTCGAGTACTCGGGTCTTTGTAATACTTACCAATATTTGAGTCCAATATTTGGACTCCAGTACTCGTGCAGTACAAGATCTGAATATAAGGCCTACTGCAAATGTACAAGCAGTCTCGAGGCTTATTTATTCATTATCGTAGCCTGGCATATAGGGCTGTCAACATATTTCCTAGTCAGATTAACAGAGTTCTTGCAATGACATGTCATTCCTTTTGTTACAAAGAAACCAGTTACATATTAAACCAACTTTTGTGCAGAGTCCTTTATTGTGTGCCGCAACCTATGTGACAAGTCAACACAAACTCATACTTACTTTAGATGGGGTAAGATGCTTGCAATTAAATGTACTTGCCTGTATTCGAATTACACTTGAACATTTCTTGGCTCCAGATAATAAGGAACGCCAACATGTGTGAGGACCAGAAAAATCAGTTTAATTAACTTGGCAGTACCAGTTACTGAGTTAACGTTATACACACTTATCATACTCTGCAGTTTATTTGGAAGGGACTTGCATAAATGAGTTAATATGCTTTCAAATGGGTTTTTCCACTCTGTTAAATTTTAGTTTTTGTATCTATTCCTTTGTTGGCAAATAGTTAAGCCGTCACAAAGTCATATTTTTGCATAATTTGTATCGGTAAACAGATGTCCATTTTATCTCTACATTGTTGCCATGATGACAAGGACTCCAGTCCAAGTACTCTATAATGCCTATCAGGTACTCAAGTCCAATATTTTGTACCCATTTCAGCCTTATATGGTGAACAAACACACAACCGAACGGGAATGAATTGATGTCTTCCTAGCAGAGGCAAAAATTAATTATATTCATATTCAGTTCAGGTATGACCTATATGAATAAGTCTGATATTTTACCATTTTTAATTGCACATGTATTTTTTTCAGCTTCCAACATACCCAGGAGACATCTTTTCTACATGTTGACTTACATACCAGGAGATGTAGTGTATGATGAACCAATGACAACTAAAAAACTCTCAGAATTAGGAGAACTACAGGCACATATGCACATGTCCATGCAAGTAAGTGGAACATGTTTTGTATATAACCAACACCATCTCTTTACATATTCATTAGGGACAGGCAGCTTATGCTGTGCACATTTTTGGTAGTTTTTTTATTTTAACTGTGGTATAACCCACTGTACAAGGCTACCTACACTCAGTTTATATCTCAGCAGTGATATGATGCAAGGAACACTGTCACTAATCGTAATCACAGTTAAAGGACTTTTACCCCCAAGAGGACCCCCCCCTGACAATTACCCTCAGACATTTAAACCCCCTTTGACATTTAGGTTGTTATATATACAGATTGCTCAAATCAACCCAAGACAAATTATGACCATTTGGTAACATAAATATTACCCTCCAATCAACCTATAAACTACAGGAATTTTCTGACACTACTTATAAATGAGCAGGGAAACTACTGTTTTCAGACATCTTTATTCGACATCAGAAATAATGGAGGTCTGAAAGACACAATGATGGAACAGGTTTAAATTTAAATGTTAATGAACAGTGTTTGCTTATACTTAATATAAACTAAATAACTACTTATATGTAAGGTCAGTTCTGCAGGTAATCCTCTATTCCCCACTGAGTCATTGGTACACCCAGGATGCAATAAGGGTAAACAATGGCTAATAAAAGAATGATACGCCAATCTGATGGTATATCCCACAGAGTAGGGTCCAGGATGAACCGAACACAAGATAGGCCTTCACGGGGTAGACTTCCCTCCAACCTGGGGATTATTCTGCCCCACAGAATGAACATAATCATCAAGCCAGGCAGTGCAACCCTTTGGCAGCTAGAGTGTCTAGTTGATGCGCTGGTGGAGCAAGGTTCTTGCGAGGGGTTGGATGGGTGGTGCAACACTTCTGGAGAAGTTGGCGGAGGGCCTGACAACGGCTGAAGCCTGGGTAACAGGTGTCGGTAG
The DNA here is from genome assembly GCA_026874595.1 of Sipunculus nudus. Classification (NCBI taxonomy): domain Eukaryota; kingdom Metazoa; phylum Annelida; class Sipuncula; order Golfingiida; family Sipunculidae; genus Sipunculus; species Sipunculus nudus. The sequence continues at coordinate 48,367,202 of CM049313.1, read as the reverse complement.
GCGAGCTACCTTTATAGTTACCCTAGGCCCAGACATGGCCATAGGTGCAGGTGTGGGTGAATGATGCACCTGCTGAACAAGTTCATCCTGTTTAGATTCATGCCTGATGTCAAACGGAGCCTGACAGGCCCTTTTGTCATCATGTTGAGGCACGGTCACTGGTGGAGCAGAGGTTGCATCAACTTGGGTGCCAGTGGACTGATCAAAGGCAAAGCAGGCATATGGTTGACTGTCCTTGGAAGATGTCATAGATCAGATTCAATCGATTGTTTGGCTGTGGGTGAATATACGGGTGTGTACTTGCGCAAGAATTTTCGATTGCAAACAGTCACCCAGCAAGATCCATCAACATGCACCACATATTGGTCGAACTGGCGCACTTCAACAACACATCCGGTTTTGTCCCATTTAAATGGATGGGGACAAGTTTGGTTCTGGATTCTAACCAAGTCCCCTACAAGGAGTGGTGGTAGGCGCTTTTTGTGCTCAGCAAGCAGTTCAGCATTTTCATGTGTTGATTCCGTAGGGCAGCTTCTCTCAACGCGAGAGTATCGCTCCATGTTTGGTGAGACTGGTAGTGACTGGAAACAATGGGTACAAAATCCCTGATGGATCGACCAAAGACACACATGGCAGAAGACAATTTGGTGCCTCTGTCTGGGGTGTTCCTGTATTGTAGGATGGCGTGTTGGATAGAGACTGTGTCAAGTTTACCTTTGGGTCCAGTGTTATTGGTAATAATCAATCTCTTTATCGTTTTGACACCTACCTCTGCTTTGTAATTGCTGTGCGGGAAAGCCACAGAGGAGAGTCTATGATGCACACCCCATGTTTTCAGAAAATCTCTGGTAGCTGATGACGTGAATTCAGGGCCACCGTCGGAGGACAATTCATCCGAAAATCCTAAAGGTAATAAATGTTTGACGTAGACTGTCAATGAGGCCTGAGGCTCCACGGGAGGCTTTCTCTACGATGGGCCAGTTGGAGTATCTGTCTACTATGACCATGTAGTGGCTGCCTTAATAATGGAAGAAATGTGCACATACACACTGGAATGGGTAGAGTGGAGAAACCAGAGAAGTAGTTGGAGCGTTTGGCCGGGAAGGGACCATTTGGTTGCAGTGGTTGTAATTGTTTCTGAGGTTTATGAAATCAGTTGTGATACCTGGCCAGAAAATGGAGGACTCTGCTCCGGACATCATGGATGACACACCCTGGTGGGCTTAATGGAGTGCAGTGAGAACATGTTGCCTGAGGGAAGAAGGAACCACTACTCTGTCTTTGCATATAACAACAACATCAACAGTGGATAAGTGGTCACGAAACTGGTGGTACTCTCGCAATGAGTCTGGTAGGCTATTGCGGGTGTCAAGCATGCCGGATTCAATCAGCTCTACCAATAGAAACATGTCCTCATCACCTGTCGTAGTTGTTTCAATCATGTTCCATGTAACACACGACAGTGAACCGATGGATGACACTGCTGGGACATATTAAAGGACATATTAAGTAAAGGACATATTCGGCTGTACCGTCATCTGGTATATCACACTTTTCTGGTCTTCCATCGCTAATGTGGTGTAGTGTTGGGACGTCAAGAAAGTCTATGCAGTCATCCAGGCAAACTGAAGCAACGTCATCTGTCAACACCATGTGTTTTGGTTCACCTGTTGGGTGACGTGACACCGTGTTGGCAGCACAATGTTTAGCTCAGGGCACATGTACCATCAGGAACCTATAGCGCAGAGTTTTTTCTTTCAGGTTGTGAAGTCTAGCATTGGGGATGTTTTAAAAGGTTTGGTCCCAGAATATTTTCAGTAAGGGCTTATGGTCGACCACAATGGTCAGGTTGTCATAGCCAAGAACGAAGTGCCTTGCTTTTTCTAATGCATCGACTACTGCCAGGGCTTCCCCCTCTACTGGCACATAGCGAGATTGTGTGGCACTGGTGAATCTGCTGCCAACTAATGTAGTCTTCCAACCACCATGACAACAGAAAGGTGTGGATTTGGTGCATTGACAGTGCTTCTGGAATAGCTAATACCGTGTTTTTGACCAGTCGGAGGCTAGGCATGTCGGTTTGCTCTTGTCAAATATGCGTATGCCCTCTTGGATCTCACTGACAATGATCGATTTAGATTCTTGGAATAAACATTCTAAATGATCATCCCACCTAAATGGTGTGCCAAGTTTGAGTAGACGTCAAAATGGCTGCATTCTGTCTGTCATGCTGAATGCGTATGTCACACGACACACGCAGCGGACATATATTCCCGAGTTCTTTCACACAGAAAAGTCCAAAATACCACTCGTTGTCTGAACTGAAGAACACGGTTTATTCCGGTAACATCCAACAATTGGCCACCGTCGTCGTTGACTGGCTCCAATCTCACAATAACAACGTCTTCAACAAATACCAATCACGTATATCTTCTAACGCCCTGATCGGCTGCACCTATGTATATTCTCCAGGACTAATACTGTCCTTGCGGAATTTGTAACACACCCCGCTCGGTGTTCAACTAATCTGTCGTTGACATAAAACGACCTGTCACCAGTTGACGGTAACTTCCAAATTCATTCCCTTCTCTCCTGGCCTTGACACCGCCCTATTTATACCTGGGTAGCCGAAACTTCTAGAAGTCTCTAGAATAATCAAGTCGTTTCTGGTCAAGACTAGCACCTACGGGATTTTCTAGAATTTACCTATTGGAAAATACACATTACCTGAATTCTCTAGAACCTTCTGTCATCTAATTATAATAAATCATAGTACAGTAAGTCCATTTACTTACATAATAAATAAAATACTATTGAACAATTCCCCATCGTCGTCAGCACGGATGTAAACAAACATGATGACAACAACAGCTGACAACTTTACCAAATATTATTAGCTCTGTCTCTCAAACTACACTTTATGATCTGATATTTCATTTTAATATAAACTGACCTTTTAATGCACTGCAGAAATTATGTTTTCCCTTATTTCATTATTTATGACATTCCATTTGACATACACTAGGCGGGTACCACATTTGTGTCACACGCCCCCCTTTAAGAAAAATCTCTGAAAGATATTTTTCCAATACCTAACAACAACACAAATGTGTACTATTACCATATCAAATGCATCATCATGTAAATCACTAGTTTCCATTTAGTACATTGATGACAGTATTACATTGCTTACATGTGTGTACATATATTGCTTTTACTATTTGTAACTAATCAACACATGTAAAACATTACACCCTCATCATGATATTTGAACATCATTAAACATATATACAATAATGCAAACTCCTTTAAAACACATCCATATTTTAATCTACAATGCAACCTTCAAGCCATTTCAACATAACATTATATTATGTACATTCATATCATCATTCATATTTACATGATTTACCCTTTATTTTCCTGTTTCAGATCTATTTTACACAACACGACTTAAGAAGTCAGCTGCATTGTTTTTACTACCCTGGATTGATTTAATGTGAAATTTGTAGTTCTGCAAATACATCGCCCATCTCATTACTCCGTCATTGATGAATTTAGCTTTGTTCAAGTAAGTGAGAGGCTGATGATCTGTTTGCACAACAAATTCAGTTCCTGTGAGATATAACTTGAACTTATTTACACCTCAAACTAATGCAAGGCATTCTTTCTCTATAGTTGAGTACTTCTGTTCTCTGTTTGACAATTTTTTGCTAGCATATGATACAGGAAATAACTGTGAATCATATTCTTGCAATAAAATAGCACCGACTCCTACATCTGAAGCATCTGTCTGCAGAACAAATGGTTTCTTTGGATCAGCTAACCTGAGAATGGGTTTCCTAGCCAAATACTCTTTCAGTGTACAATATGCCCTCTCTTGAGGCTCATGCCACTCTATTTTATTAGGCTTACCCTTTTTAGTCAAATCCGTAAGAGGAGCTGCTATAGTAGCGAAATTAGGAATATAGTTCCTGTAATATCCAACCAGGCCAATGAATGATCGGATTTCCTTCTTTGTTTTAGGTCTGACTACTCTGTCAATCTTACATACATTATCATTTTGAGGACCTACACCATTCAGTTCTATTTGGTGACCTAAAAATTCTACACTGGTAGTCCCTAACCAACACTTGGTAGGTCTAGCAGTTAAACCAGCATCTCTCATACGACTAAGTAACTCCCTAAGTACACTGACATGATCTTCCCACGTCTTGGTGTGTACTAACAAGTCATCTACATAACTGTCTACACAATTCATTCCATCTAACATTTTACGAACTCCTCGGACCAGCGTGGCTCCCGAGTTAACCATACCAAATGGCATCTTTAAAAACTCATATCTTCCATCAGGTGTAACAAAAGCTGTTTTATATACATCTTGCTCTGCTACTGGTACTTGCCAATAACCTTTACTCAAGTCAATCTTAGTGAAATACCTATCTTCACTTAATCTGCTGAACACATCATCAACTCTGTTTACAGGCTCAGGATCCACTACTGTGATCTTATTCAACTTGCGATAGTCTACACATACTCTATTTGTTCTATCACGCTTACGGACCACCACCACTGGAGACGCGTAACATGATGTTGACTCACGGATAATTCCCATCTTTAACATATCATCAATATCCTTTTTCAGAGATTCTCTGATAGCATAAGGTACAGGGTATGGTTTACACTTAACTGGCTCATCAGATGTTAACTGAACATGATGTTCTACCAAGTTAGTAGTACCAGGTACATCAGTGAACACATCATTGTACTCCTCTATAACCTGTCTGATTTCTTCTTTCTGATCTGTCCCTATTTCAGCTCCTATATTTACATCATTGACAGACTCCTTACCCATATATGTCCCCAACTCTAACAAGTCCTCATCATCAACCGTATCCTGTCCATCAGTATCAGTGGGTTCTACTACTGTCGCACAGACTACCTCTAACAAGGCTCCACGACATTTTGTGTTAACTTGTTCATTAGTCTGCTTTGACTCAGGTGCTGCTCGGGCCACATATTTCCTTAACAAATTAATGTGATAGATCTTTCCCTTCCCATTAACCTTAACCCTGTAATCATTTCTACCAATTATGCCCTCTACCTGGTAAGGTCCCTTCCACTGCATCAACAACTTGTTGTGGTCTGTAGGAAGTAACACGAGCACCTGATCTCCAACCTGCAGTTTCCTAATTTTGGCCTTGTTGTCATAGTAACCCTTGTAACGAGTCTGAGCTTTAGATAGTTCAGCTTGGGCCATTTCCAAGGTTTGTTCCAACCGGTCTCTTAATTCAAAAACATATTGATAGCTATTTTGTATTTCAGGGGTTTCTACTTCCTTGGTCCACAACTCTTTAAGAATCTGCATGGGTCCTCTGCCTGTGCGCCCATACAATAATTCAAATGGTGAGAAACCAGTAGATTCCTGTGGTACCTCTCGGTACGCAAACAACAGAGCATTGAGATATCTATGCCACTGTCGAGGTTGTTCTTCACACAACCTCCTTAACATTTTTTTAAGAGTTCCATTAAATCTCTCTACAAGTCCATTACATATGGGGTGATACGGACTTGAGGTTAGCCTCTTGATGCTTAATAAACGAGACACCTCTTGCATACACTGTGAAATAAACTGAGTGCCCTGATCACTCAGTATCTCTTCTGGGATACCAATCCTACTATAGATATCTACAAGAGCTTCAGCCACCGTTTCTGTCTGAATGTTCTTCAATGCTACAGCCTCAGGGTAACGGGTGGCATAATCCACTAAGGTCAAAATGTATTGATGTCCCTGCTCACTAGGTGGCGTTATAGGCCCGATGATATCTACTGCACATCGTTTAAAGGGCATGTCTATAAGAGGCATCTTTTCTAGTGGAACACGAGGAACAGAACCTTTATTAGCCGTTTTCTGGCATCTGTCGCATGATGCACAAAACCTCGCAACATCACGACTCATTCCTGGCCAATAAAAATTTGACCGAATTCTATTGGTGGTTTTTTTCACGCCCATATGACCACTCATTATGGAGTCATGAGCAATCTCCATGACACCTTGACGGAGGGGTTCAGGTACTACAATCTGCTTAATGATTTTCTCTGCTGGGTCTGACTTATCTGTATACAGACGATACAGTACCCCTGATTTTATAGCAAATGATACATTTTGATTCTGATCCTGTTTCTGGTTAGCACTGTCTCTATATTTCTGCAAACTCTGGTCAGCTTGTTGGAGCTCAATAAGCCTATCTCTGCTAACTTGCTCTCCTTTTACACCCTCAAATACTGCTAATGGCTTTAGCTGCTTAGACTGCTTATCTTGGGCCCTGGTAGTTACAGCACTGACATGCCATTCAGGGTCTGGAACCTCACGGACCCCCTCAATGTTTCCAACAATCAAATCAAACATGGGATTATCTTCACAAATAGCTTCTACGCTACCAACATAATATGGTGTGTCTATTTCTATCCTAGCCATACGATGTATACTCACATGTCGATTAAAACCAATAACACGTGTCATCCGATCTAACAACTGATCACTACCTACCAGATCAGTCTTCACAATAACACCATCACACCCAGTGTCTCTCATCATAATTACATCATTTTCTCCCACTTTACCCTGAGCAACTGGCAGTCGCCCTTCAAATCGTGCCATGTCCTGAGCACCAGCACTATGTATACATTGGTCTACTTGAAGGCCTGACTGAGCTTCTACATCATTGACTAAGTCAATCTCCCTTTCTGCCCCAATATAAGCAACACTAGCTGCTGTCGGCTCCTTGTCAATCACAGCCTGGTTCACTCTATGGCTTACCTGACTTCGGTCATTCTTACTATCTCTCAAAGGAAGATTCCTACAATCACGTGCCAAATGGCCAGGCTTCCCACACTTATAACAACGAGCCCCTTGATCCTTCAGTTTACAATCAGATGCTTTGTGACCAGCTTTCTTACATATGTAACATTGTAACTGACTATCCCACTGTGTCTGGCCACTTGGTGGGTTACGGTTCACACTGGGCTTAACATGCTGCTGTCTAGTTGCCAACTGTCTACGTCTAGCCACTAAGAAGTGATCTGCCAGCTCCGCTAGTTCTGATAAAGTACCAGGGGCTTCCTGACGCAGGTGTACAGCTAGATCACTGGGACAAGAGTTAATGAACTGCTCTTTTACTATCAAATCACAGATTCCCTCAAACGTACTCTCTGTATGAGATAACTCTACCCACCTATCTAAATAACCCTGCAGTCTCACAATAAATTGACCTGGACTTTCTGAGTCCTCTGGCTTACACTCTCTAAACTTAACCCTGAAACCATCTTCTGTATACCCATATCTATTTAACAAGGCTGTCTTTACAATATCGTAATCTAAACATTGATTATCAGACAAACGACAATAACAGTCCAAAGCCTTGCCTGTCAGAAGTGCTGATAGACGAGTTGACCAGGAATCTCTTTTCCACTTGGCTTGTTCAGCAAATCTTTCGAACCTCATCAAGTAGCTGTCTAGGTCATATCGCTCAGTGAATCTGGGTAATTCAGGGCAGCGAACATCTGCTGTCATTACAGGAGTCTGGGGCTGAGCAGTCCTCTCTTGAAGCTGGAGTCGTCTTTCCAACATGAGGAGTTCATGTTGTCTCTCTCTCTCTCTTTCTTCTCTCGCTGCATGTTCAATTTCAATTTCTCTCTGTCTCTCTCTTTCTTCTCTCTGTCTCTCTCTCTCTTCTATTTCCCTCTGTCTCTCTCTCTCTTCTCTGGCTGCTTGTTCCCTCTCCCTCTGTCTTTCAACCTCTTCTCTTTCTCTCTGTCTTTGCGCTTCCTCTCTTTCCCTCTCTTTCTCTCTCTCTTTGCCTTTCTTCCCTGTCGGCGGCCTGCTGTTCCCTCACAAACTCTTGCAATGCAGGGCCTTCATATCCCAACTCTTGTCCAACTTTAATCAGCTGCTGGACTGTAGTTGCCATGTTGTTGCAGCACAGTCGATCTCACTACTGTAGGGATTCTGGCAGTAGTACTTCTGGATTTTACATATCTTGCCGATTATCGCTCAATCCACACTTTTATCTGTTGAATTTCCACTTGATTTCTTCCGCTGTCTATCCCGGACGAGCCCCCACTTATATATGTCACACCACACACGCAGCGGACATATATTCCCGAGTTCTTTCACACAGAAAAGTCCAAAATACCACTCGTTGTCTGAACTGAAGAACACGGTTTATTCCGGTAACATCCAACAATTGGCCACCGTCGTCGTTGACTGGCTCCAATCTCACAATAACAACGTCTTCAACAAATACCAATCACGTATATCTTCTAACGCCCTGATCGGCTGCACCTATGTATATTCTCTCCAGGACTAATACTGTCCTCGCGGAATTTGTAACACACCCCGCTCCATGTTCAACTAATCTGTCGTTGACATAAAACGACCTGTCACCAGTTGACGGTAACTTCCAAATTCATTCCCTTCTCTCCTGGCCTTGACACCGCCCTATTTATACCTGGGTAGCCGAAACTTCTAGAAGTCTCTAGAATAATCAAGTCGTTTCTGGTCAAGACTAGCACCTACGGGATTTTCTAGAATTTACCTATTGGAAAATACACATTACCTGAATTCTCTAGAACCTTCTGTCATCTAATTATAATAAATCATAGTACAGTAAGTCCATTTACTTACATAATAAATAAAATACTATTGAACAATTCCCCATCGTCGTCAGCACGGATGTAAACAAACATGATGACAACAACAGCTGACAACTTTACCAAATATTATTAGCTCTGTCTCTCAAACTACACTTTATGATCTGATATTTCATTTTAATATAAACTGACCTTTTAATGCACTGCAGAAATTATGTTTTCCCTTATTTCATTATTTATGACATTCCATTTGACATACAATAGGCGGGTAGCACATTTGTGTCAGCGTAGGATACTTGCTTTATAAGGCCAAACCAAGATCGCATGTCTGTGATATTTTTGGGCATAGGGAAGTCCAAAATGGCTTGTAAGTACTGACTTCACAGTCTAACTCTTTGGTAATTTCAAAGACTTTGGTTATTTCAAAACCAGCAAATTTAACGGTGTCCTTAGCAAATGCGAACTTATCAGGGTTCAGAGTGATCCCATTTTTCTGCATGTATCAAGCCAATTGCAAGCTTGGAAGAAACTCTCTTCAAAGTCCTCGGCCCAGAGAAGGGTATTATCGACACACTTTGTCTTATTGGGTATGTGAGAGACTATTTTATCTAATCGCCGTGTGTAGCCATCGCCGGAGGCAGTGTATCCTTGGGGCACTGTGCGACATCTATATCGACCCCAAGGCGTGATGAATGCTGTGAGATGTGTGTCTTCACATCTGATAGGCACACTATGATAGCCATTCCAAGCATCAAATACAGTCTTTTTGGTACCTTGAGTGACAGAACATGCTTGGTGGAATGGAGACTGGGTGTGGTGAGTTTCTCTAAGTGCATGTGCGTTCAAGGGTTGAAAGTCAACAGTACAACGTGGTGTCCCATTTTTCTTTGCACATACTACCATCCTGTGGCACCATGTCAAAAGCTCACCAATAGGTACTGGTTCTATCATGCCTAGTCGAACATCTTGATCTAGGCCAGCTTTCATTTCATCTAGCCAGTGCAGTGGAACTGGGACCGGTGTGTGATGGGCAACTAATGTAGCACTGGGATCAACCATGAGCTGTATTGGCGGTCCAACCATAAGTGGGAGGGGTTGGTGCTCACAAGTGTGCCACAAAAGATCTCGGTTTTCCACAGTGCCTGGGGGTAGTTTAGTAGGAATTGGGGGTGGTGGCTCACGAGGTGGACAGTGGCATTTCATGTCAGGGTGGCTGACTTTATCTGGCTGTTCTGCTGCACCACAGACATGATTCTATGAGTCCATGGTGTCGCCTATGGTTTCACCAATCGTAGGGAAGTATTGTGTAATCATACAAAGGGTTGCAAAAGCTTCTTTACTAAGGAACAGTTTGTCTGAGTTGTTAGTGACTTATACAGTTTGTCGGGTTTCAAGCACATCACAGTTCGGGCCTGTCCCAGAGAATCGAAGGATTGCGGCACCAAGGATCTGGATGCCCCTGTTGTTGGCAGCATGCATTTTCATGTTCACAGGAATCAGATTTCTTTCTGTGAGCCCAAGTCGATGGATGGGCTTGATGCTGGCTAGACAACTCTGGCAGCCAGTGTCAGCTGTTGTTGGAATGGAGGCAGTCGTTGGCTTGAATTTAAACATAGACTTGAATCCCAGGCTGTCGTAGTCTTCAATAACAGCTTTGACTGTGATATTGATGAAAGGTTGCGGTTGAGAGGGTTGTTTGACCCAAGCATCTGATAGTTCATTGTACAGATGATGGTCAAGGTTAAACACTCTCTTGCCAAAGTTTGAATCATAACATGTGGCTACACATAGGGAGTCAAAGATGGCACCTTCATGTTCTGTCGATTGTCAATCGTCAGGAACTTTGGGATGGCCCTTCCCTCTACACACGGACGCAAAATGACTCGTGCGATTAAGTGGTTGCATGTTTGACTGTATTTCATGCCCTTTCCTTCCGCAATAGGAGCAAGATTCCTGTTTCCTGACATTTTTATCCACAAGGCATGAGGCGTTTTTATAGCGGCGGTATGAGCTGCTGGCTGCTGCAGCTTCCTGTGTGTCAAGCAATTTTGACGCCGAGTGTTTACCAGCTACTTTGGCCTTGATGAAATGAAAGACCTGTTCAAGTGTCATGTCTTGGTTCTTGTCACCTAATAAGTACAGCTGTATCTTGGGATCATTGAGTCCACAAGTGAGCACGTCAGGCAAGGTAGCATCAGTGTAGTTAACATCATGGTCCGGTTAGGGCACTTGATGATGAATTTACACACACCTGCTTGTCCACAAAGTCTCGCACCAAAAGAACGAACACACTCTCATCGCAACATTCTAAGAGTTGTATGACACGTGCTTTTCCTGTGACTTTGGTTGCTCCGACATAGTCATTCCATCTAAATAGGAAGTAAGACCACTCCTCACTAGTACCAGCTAGTGAAATAGCTGGCCGTTTGACTTTTTCTAAGGTGTTGTGACCGGTGGCTGCATTGTGCACCGGAGCATGTGTTCTCAGTATTGCAGCGACGATTGCAGCATCTAGGTCATCAGTTTCAAACTCACACACAGGTATAGGACATTTTACATTAGGCATCTTGGTCTGTTGTCTCTGTAGATGATCTTGTTGAAGACTGAAGGTGAAATTTGGCTGAGGGGTCGTAATCAAATGGTCATCTCCATCATAAATGAGCAGGGAAACTACTGTTTTCAGACATCTTTATTCGACATCAGAAATGATGGAGATCTGAAAGACACAATAATAGAACAGGTTTAAATTAAAATGTTACTGAACAGTGTTCGCTTATACTTAATCTAAATAACTACTTATATGTAAGGTCAGTTCTGCAGGTAATCCTCTAACTTAATCATACATTATATGATCTAAAGCACAGCCATATCATTATATTTATTTGTTCAATATATATTATTTATTATCAGTATAATGAGAATACTCTATCCTAATTATATATATATATATATATATATATATATATATTAAATATATATATATATATATATATATATATATATATATATATATATATATATATTTGCAATTATTATTGCAGTCTGTTAAGGACACTTGAGGTGATGGCCACATATCTAATCAGAGCCAGGAAAAATATTTGTGGCAGGATAATTCATTTTTGACTGATGATATGGATATTTGTGGCAGGATAATTCATTTTTAGCTCAGCTGACTATAAGTCATCTGAGCTATAGTCGTAGTCCTTTGTCCGTCGGCCGTCCGGCCGTCCGGCCATCTGTCCGTTAACAGGGCACATTTTAAAACCGTTGGACTTAAGAATCCAAATTCTGCATACCATTAGATGTCCCCAAAATCTTCTACCATACCAAAAATTGGGTCATTAGGACTTTGTTCCTTCGAGATATTAAGGAAAAACCTCCGTTTTCCATAAAAAAGCCATTGTTACACTTCAAGGCTGCCTAATATCAAAACCACTGATCTGTTTTTGATCATATTTAGTATTAATATCCTTCCATACATTTTCTGTGCACATACCAAAAATTAGGTCAGTATTGGGTATTATTTTGAAGTTATGGGCCCAAATATAATGCATTTTTTTTTTAAATCAGGAAATGTATTTGCTCACTTAACATGAGAATTGCTGAAGCTGGAGACTTTTTTCATGAATATAACTTTATTTTATCAAGATTCAATTGTTTACCCAAAATTAGATCTGAATTTTGCAAATTTTTCAAGTTATTAGCATAAATAAAAATCAATACCTTAAATTTTGTCCAACTTTGGCAATGGCACGTTTTTCCCCTGTAAGCACTGTTGATTTAATTTTCACAGCATATATACATAAGGATTTAATCTTTTAAAATCTGAAATTTCAAAAGAATTGTATGAAAAGAGTAGCTTTTATTCAAGTTTTCATACACCATGTCAAGTGTTGTTTACATCTAGCCCACCTGGTGGTACAGCCTTCACTTGCATTATGTAACCCACCCCAGGCAGCTTGCCTTGGCTCAGCTTGGCCACTACTAGCAGGCTTCCCCTCTGCCCTGCACTCCCCCCCCCTCCCCCAGCTGGTGCATAAACTAGATGAATGTTATAATTTTCTGTATTTTATTTTATTCTTGGCTATGCTACATTTTAGATTTTGTATTAAAGTGCACATTTAATTGTGTCCACAAAGTGATGTATTGCTATGAAAGTGTGGATGTTCATCAGATAAGTAATGCCTTACTTCAGAAGAGTAAAACTTCACCAGGTGTGAAATTGACTATTAATTCCAGTAATTAATTATAGCTGAGATTTTAATTAGCATAATAATATTGTGTGTCCTTCCTTCAACCAACAGTGTGTATACTTTATTTGGAAAGATGTTTTTATTTTATCAAATTAACTGAATCTTTTATTTTATTTCGGTGAATAAAATTAAGCATGTACTGAAAACTCCAATGTGCAAAACTTTTTAATTGGGGTTCAAGGAATAATCTTGTAGATGCCATGTTGTGGCATTATTTTCTTTTAAATTTAGTTTAAACATTTGATTTAAAAATAATAAAATATATGTGTATGCATAATATGACCCAATATGAGCTACAATCTGGATATATAATGATTGCAACTGAGAATTCTAATATTTTAACTTATATTTTCAGTTTTTAGCTCAGCTGACTATAAGTCATCTGAGCTATAGTCGTGGTCAATTGTCCGTCGTCCCTCTGTCCGTCCGTCCGTCTGTCCGTGTGGATGTCCGTCCATAAGACTGGCACGTTTCGACACTGTTGGACCTACGAATCTGAAATTCGGCATACGGTTAGATGTCCCCAAAATCTCCTACCATGTCGAAAATTGGGTCAATAGGACTTCGTTCCTTCGAGATATTAAGGAAAAACCTCAATTTTTTATTAGAAATCTATTTTCACACTTCAGGTCTGCCTAATATCAAAACCACTCATCTGGTTTTCTTCATATTTACCATAAATGTTCCTCTATATAGTTCCTATGTACATGCCAGATATTAAGTCAGTATTATATAATTTAAAAAAGTTATAGGCCCAAACATAATGGACTTTGTAAAAAAATCAGGAAGATATTTGGTCACTTAAGACCAAAAGTGTTAAAGGTAGGGACTTTTTTCCAGTAATACAACTTTAATTGATCAAAATTTAATTGTATACCAAAAATTAGATCAAAATCTGTTAAATTTTTTTAAATATTGGCAAAAATATAAAATTGGTACCTTAAATTTTGCCGAACTTTGGCCACGGCACATTTTTTCCTGTAAGTACTGTGGATTTAATTTTCACAGCATGTATACATAAGGATTTAATCTGTTCAAATCTGAAATTTGAAAAATAAAGCTGCAAAATTAGGCTGGTTATTAAATTTTTTTGGAGGCTCTTGTTGTATTCCCTTACATTGTCAAGCAGTCCACTTGGATGACTGTAGGTCATTCAGTGCACATCTCTATGCTCCCCAGGCTGTTGGCATAATTTTATATGTCCCCAAAATCTCCTACCATACCGAAAATTGGGTCATTAGGACTTCGTTCCTTCGAGATATTAAGGAAAAAAACTCCATTTTCCATAAAAAAAAGCCATTGTTACACTTCAAGGCTGCCTAATATCAAAACCACTGATCTGTTTTTGATCGTATGTAGTATTCACATTCTTTCATACATTTTCTATGAACTTACCAAAAATTAGGTCAGTATTGGGTATTATTTTGAAGTTATGGGCCAAAACATAATGCAATTTTTAAAAAATCAGGAAATATATTTACTCACCTAACATGAGAATTGCTGAACCTAGAGACTTTTTTTCAGGAATATAACTTTATTTAATCAAGTTTCAATTGTTTACCCAAAATTAGATCTGAATTTTGCAAATTTTTCAAGTTATTAGCATAAATAAAAAATCAATACCTTAAATTTTGTCCAACTTTGGCACTGTTGATTTAATTTTCACAGCATATATACATAAGGATTTAATCTTTTAAATTCTGAAATTTCAAAGAAATTGATTGGAAAGAATAGCTTTTATTCATGTTTTTATACACCATGTCAAGTGTTGTTTACATCTAGCCCACCTAGTAGTACAGCCTTCACTTGCATTATGTAACCCACCCCAGGCAGCTTGCCTTGGCTCAGCTTGGCCACTACTAGCAGGCTTCCCCTCTGCCCTGCACTCCCCCCCCCTCCCCCAGCTGGTGCATAAACTAGATGAATGTTATAATTTTCTGTATTTTATTTTATTCTTGGCTATGCTACATTTTAGATTTTGTATTAAAGTGCACATTTAATTGTGTCCACAAAGTGATGTATTGCTATGAAAGTGTGGATGTTCATCAGATAAGTAATGCCTTACTTCAGAAGAGTAAAACTTCACCAGGTGTGAAATTGACTATTAATTCCAGTAATTAATTATAGCTGAGATTTTAATTAGCATAATAATATTGTGTGTCCTTCCTTCAACCAACAGTGTGTATACTTTATTTGGAAAGATGTTTTTATTTTATCAAATTTACTGAATCTTTTATTTTATTTTGGTGAATAAAATTAAGCATGTACCGTAGATCCGCGTTTTGCCGCCGCGGCCATAAAATAAGACTTACAGCCGAAAATCCTGACTAATATTTATCGACAAGGGATGCGGCTATAAAACGCAGGTTAGGCTGAATTCAAACATGTACAAGAGACTCGACGGCCCGCCGAGGGCCAATGGTCGATAATAGGCTGAGGAAGAAGTGAATACTGGGAACGTATATTCAATGATACTGCATATTTGTATATTAATTTTATTGATTATTAATTTTATAAAATGTAAAATTGATATTTTAAACATGCTTATATGTATTATAAAACTTTTCTGAGTCAGTCATAAACCACGGCAATTTTCACGCAATGATTGATTAAAGATCGATATTCACTCGCCAAATTATGCATTCTATCCAGACTAACGGTTGTACCTATATTTGAGTATGGCTGCAATATCGGTAAAACATTATTTTAAGATATTTCTTGAACATATCATTTCTTTTAAAATAAACTGTAAAACAAAAGATAACCAAAGACAATACGTTCTTCGGCAATTAAACCTGCGTTCACGTTCAGATACTTCTTCGTTCATCAAATTTTCAATAGATGGCACTCAAAGGTCATAACCTCACCAGCTAGTTCCGTAATCTTTAAATATGGCACGTTTTGCTAGCAGACGGTTCGGGCACCAGTGTGCATATATTATGATCAGCAGGACCCTGGGTGTACGCGTAAAGGCTCGAAGCGGGATTCGCTTATTAAAAGGTTTTGTCAAGGTTGTTAATTGACCGACGTTGTATAGAGTGTAAATAAAAGCCATCATAAAGAGTACCGTTGGCTTTGATGTCCCATTGAAGTTTAATTAGACAGGGTAAAGGCGCAAGGTACACCAAGGCCCGCAAGTTCCGTAATCATTTTCTGATGCATCTTTTGCCGGTTGACGGTTCGGACACCATTTTGCATATATTATGATCAGCACAACCCGAGGTGTTCTGGAAATATGATCACCGACGCGGGTGTCGTTTATTGAAATGTTTTGTTGTTAAATGACCGACGATGTATAATGTCTAAATAATGTTTAAATTACAGTCGTCCCATACAATGCTTTGATGTCCCATTGATTTTTAATTAGTCAAGTTAAAGGCGCAAGATTCTCCGGCATTCAGTGATGTGTCAAATTAATTTCGTGGCCCTACTAGGATTCGTCTTGGATGAGTCGTCATA
This sequence comes from Sipunculus nudus, assembly GCA_026874595.1. NCBI lineage: Eukaryota > Metazoa > Annelida > Sipuncula > Golfingiida > Sipunculidae > Sipunculus > Sipunculus nudus. The sequence continues at coordinate 48,350,838 of CM049313.1, read as the reverse complement.
AACCTAACAAATTGTCATCTATTCTAATCAGGTAGATCAGGTGGTTTAACAAATTAATAAAATTAATTAATTAGCAAAGCCAAGCAACATACACAGTTGCAACTGTTTCCCAAAACTGTTATGCCTGACCACATATCAGCATACCGCAGCATATCTAGCTGCAGCCTAGCGTTTAAGAAATGAACCTTTTTTCGTTGTGTTCCCAAAACTTCCCATACCCCACCCGGCAATGGAACGTGGTGAAAATGTGGTGCGGCCATTAAGTAAGGTTTTGGGAATTTTTTACTCCAGTGAAGGAGCCTTCCAGATATTTTACGAACATGGGGTGCGGCCATTAGACGACGTGCGGCGGCAAAACGCGGATCTACGGTACTGAAAACTCAAATGTGCAAAACTTTTTAATAGAGATTCAAAGAATAATCTTGTAGATGCCATGTTGTGGCATTATTTTCTTTTAAATTTAGTTTAAACATTTGATTTAAAAATAATAAAATATATGTGTATGCATAATATGACCCAATATGAGCTACAATCTGGATATATAATGATTGCAACTTTTGCAACAATTCTAATATTTTAACTTGTAGTTTCAGTTTTTTACTCTGTATATATAATGATTGCAACTTTTGCAACAATTCTAATATTTTAACTTATATTTTCAGGTTTTTTTATTAAAAATTTATAAAACCTGTAAATAAAAAAAAATGATTCAGATAAAAACTTCTTAATGGAAAAAGTGGATATGCTTAAAAAAAATAGGCTTATATATAAACTTAAATGCATTATTCCCTTGAAAGTGAAATAAAGGTATTAGTCCATTCTGTCCACTTGTAAATTTTCATTTGCATTACAGTATCTCAAAACTTTTACTGTTTTTCTTCATGACAGTCTTGTCAGAGTATTAGTTTGCAATCATATATTTAGAACTTTACTATAACCAAGTAGGAGGGCCCCTTTCCTCTTAGCTTTTCATATTCTTATATAAATGAAAAACATTACAATAGAATATTTCTACATCCACCTTCGTGCTGCCCTCACTTTTCCCTTCTCCGAACCCCATCCCAAAGTCAGCCTCAGTAAGCAAGAACAAGATGAAACAGATATATTCATACTTTATTATTTTGTATAACTATTCGTCCATAGGTACCTATGTACATGCCAGAAATTATGTCAATATTGTGTAATATGTAGACATAGTGGGCATCACAATAATGTACCTTGTCAAGACTAAAGAGATATTGTGTCATGCAGTCACAAATTCATAAATCACTTCATCAGCATAGTTAATCATAACATCATATCTGTCAAATTGAAAGCTTGCAGACTGCCATACACTTTAGATCCTTCAACAAATAGCCTTATCATCATTCTACTACTGCTTATTACTGCTGTCATTGCATTCATATTTGCTCAAATATATCACAATTTTCAACCCCTCCTAAATAAATAAAAAATAAACCACTATTTTTGACTCTATTAATATATCAGTCAGGTTATTTCATTTATCATTTACTCACATATTACATTACATTCCTTTATAATAGCCCAACATGTCAATGATATTCATAAGCTTTATCGACTCGATATAGTGTCACGATCAGCTGAGCGCCGTGACCCATGGGTCCCTTGTTTTATTACAAATTTATAACACTTGTAATTAAAAAAAAATGAATCAGATAAAAACTATTAATGGAAAAAGTGGATATGTTAAAAAAAAGGCTTATATATAAATTAACTTAAATGCATTATTCCCTTGAAAGTGAAATAAAGGTATTAGTCCATTCTGTCAACTTGCCTGTCCATCTGTAAATTTTTCATATGCATCACAGTATCTCAAAACTTTTACTGTTTTGCTTCATGACAGTCTTGTCAGAGTATTAGTTTGCAATCATATATTTAGAACTTTACTATAACCAAGTAGGAGGGCCCCTTTTCTCTTAGCTTCTCAAATGCTTATATAAATGAAAAACATTACAATAGAATATTTTTTCATATTTTGCATTTGCAAAATTTCAAACTTAAGCTGGGCGCAGTGACCGATGGGTCCTTTGTTTATATTCTGGATTCTCAACATCATTGTTTGGCTAAAACTGAATAAATACCAGACATGGTGTGAATACTTTGCAAATGTATTTGAATACAAATATGAATATGTACTCTATTATAAAATTTCTTGCATAAGAATGGGAATTCAGGTAAAAATGAAAGTATTTGAATACAAGTGCAAATACTTTCAAAATGTATTCATGAATGCATTCATAAATATATTTTATAATATTATTTTAATGATCATTTCAGTTATATTTTATATTTTTAATTAAAATTATATTTGGCACAATATTTGTTATTAAATTTTAATAAATAGTTAAACTCTTATCTTATATGTGCTGCTTATCAGTTATATGGCCAAGTCAAAATCTGTATGACAATAGCACTCCATTTGTTAGCGAACCTGTGAGCTTATGCGATGGCGCAGCGTCGTCCGTCCATCGTCAGCCGTCAGCCGTCCAGGACTGGCTTTCTTCCGTCCATGGCTGTAAGTCAGAAACCATTGGTGCTAGCAGCTCTAAATTACATGAAAGAATAAGTCACATGTGAAACTTGGTGCCCTGGAGCTTATTATTGGGTATCTGCATTAATTTAGATTTTATAAAAAAAAAGCTAAAAAACCTTTAAAAATCTTCTTCTCTGAAACTGTCCAGCCAATATGTCCAATATTTCACAGAAATGATCCCTGGAACATCTCTCTCAAGTTTGTTCGAATGGTTCCAGTTCAGAGATTTTTGGCCAAGTTACAGGAGGTTGAGGTCATATGTCTAAAAAAACACACTAAGATAAAATCTCAGAAACGGCTAGAGCTATAATCACCAAATTTTATACCAATGTTTGTCACATATGTCATATCTGATTTTGAGGTATAGGTGGCACCACCAACATTGATGTGTTTTTTACAAGCGAAAATGTAATATTAAACTCTTCTGGCTTATACATGATTTATGATGAAACTGTTAAGACAATTGGTTTGAACTTTACAAGAATTATTCTATGGTAGGGTTCTGCCAGTTTTATAAGAATAGATTGGGTAAATACATGTTTTAAAAAAACATTGTAGCCAATTGAAAAAGGCTTTCTGTATTAAAAAAACAGATTTGACAACATGCATTTGAGTTTCAGCAGCCAAGTCAAGAGGTCACTCAGTACAAACAGGTGGGGTCCAGACATCACCATGGCAACTGACCTGGCTCTGGGAGGTGTCTAGACAATGTGTCTAGATGTCTAGACACAGCGTCTAGACATCTAGACACAATGTTTAGATGCTGAATTCCCAGATTATTGGAACTATATCTTTTAACTGTTTGAAAAAACTTGGTTTGCATTTTAAGTGAATTTCAGCAGGTCACATGTGAACTGCTGCACCCTCATTTTTTGTTGATTTCTGACCTTTCCTTGCTGCCCAGCGTCCATTTGTTTGTCTGTTGCCACACATAAACCCGCATATCTTGGGAACCGTTTGACCAATCAGGCTTAAAATTTTGCACAAATGTAGCCCTTTGATAGCTTTATTACATACACTAAAAATGGATGCGCTACTTGCAACCATTTTTGCACAGTGTCCATCTGTTCATCTGCCTTGGGATAATATCACTCATATCTCAGCAGTGGTTTGACTTATCCACCTGAAATTTTGCAGGTTTATACATCCTGGACAGCTTTCTCAATTTATGAGAGGTGGTGCCACCTACATTCACGTTTACTCTGCAGACATCCAAGCTCATATCTCGGGAACTGTTTGACAAATTGGGCCAAAATCTTGCGTGTATAGATCTCACATAGCTCTCAACATAGGCTAAACTGGTGGTGCCACCTGCAATCATTAATGCACAGCATCCATCTGTTCATCTGCCTTGGCATAAAATCACTCATATCTCAGCAGTGGTTTGACATATCCAACTGAAATTTTGCAGGTTCATACATCCTGGAAAGCTTTCTGGATTTTATGACAGGTGGCGCCTTCTACATTCATTTTTACTCTGCAGACATCCAAGCACATATCTCGGGAACCGTTTTACCGATTGGGCCAAAATTTTGCATGTGTATAGATCTCACATAGCTCTCCATCATAGGCAAAACCTGTGGTGCCACCAGAAACCACTTATGCACAGCGTCCATCTGTTCATCTGCCTTGGGATAAAATTACTCATATCTCAGCAGTGGTTTGACTTATCCACCTGAAATTTTGCAGGTTTATACATCCTTGACAGCCTTCTAGATTTTATGACAGGTGGCGCCAACACATTCACGTTTACTCTGCAGACATCAAAGCTCATATCTCGGGAACCGTTAGACCGATTGGGCCAAAATTTTGCATGTGCATAGATCTCACATAGCTCTTCATTATAAGCAAAACTGGTGGCGCCACCTGCAACCACTTATGAACACCGTCCATCTGTTCATCTGCCTTGGGATAAAATCACTCATCTCTCAGCAGTGGTTTGACTTATCCACCTGAAATTTTGCAGGTTTATACATCCTGGACAATTTTCTTGATTTTATGACAGGTGACACCACCAACATTCACGTTTACACTTCAGACATCCATGCTAATATGCTACACACCTCACTCTGTTCCCCTTGCCACTTAATCCATACCTCACTTCACCTGTCCCACTCTGATTTCTGCAGATACACATAGTCGCTAGTCGACTACCCACATTCTAGCTTTAAAATGTCCTAGTCTGAAAATTGCAGGGCCAAAATGTCCAATTTGCTGAAATCATAATGACTAAGGTAGATATGCAGGACTTAAGTGGATCAATGTTAAATTTTAAAAATAAACCTCCATTCATACTCCAAAACTTTTTCAGGTTCGCATTAGGCCTGTAGGCCTTGTTAATAAAATAAATGAAATCAATCCTCTTCCCTGTCTCAACAGAAACTATCAAAATCATACATAAGGTAAACACCAACAACTTATAATATAGCTTATATATATTTCCACACAAAACCAGCATGTGCCTCATTTAAAAAAATCATATTTTTTTATCATATATAACAGCTGAGCGCCGTGACCCATGGGTCCCTTGTTTACTGATGATATCGATATTTGTGGCAGGATAACTCATTTTGACTGATGATATCGATATTTGTGGCAGGATAATTCATTTTTGAAGGATGATATCGATATTTGTGGCAGAATATTACATAATTGACTGATGATATTTTTGGTAGGATAATTCATTATTGACTGATGATATTTGTGGCAGGATAATTCATTATTGACTGATGCTATTTGTGGCAGATAATTCATTATTAACCAATGATATTTGTGGCAGGATAATTCATTATTGACATGATATTTGTAGTAGGATAATTCATTATTGACTGATGATATTTGTAGTAGGATAATTCATTATTGACTGATGATATTTGTGGCAGGATAATTCATTATTGACATGATATTTGTAGTAGGATAATTCATTTTTGACTGATGATATTTGTGGCAGGATATTCATCATTGACTGATGATATTTGTGGCAGGATAATTCATTATTGGCTGATGATATTTGTGGCAGGATAATTCATTATTGACTGATGCTATTTGTGGCAGGATAATTCATTATTGACTGATGATATTTGTGGCAGGATAATTCATTATTGACTGATGCTATTTGTGGCAGGATAATTCATAATGGAATGATGATATTTGTGGCAGGATGATTCATTATGGACTGATGATATTTGTGGCAGAATAATTAATTATTGACTGATTATATTTTTGAGTATTAAAAGAATCCCATGACCTTAAATGAGATTTAGACTCTTTCTGTTACAGGACTTCAAACACCCAGTACTGTGTGATGTTAAAGAAGACAACATTTGGCAGATGGAGAATTTGTCATCGTTACACCAGTTCATGTCCTGTATACAGGTTAGAGTTGTCATGGTTACACCAGTTCATGTCCTGTGTACAGGTCAGAATTGTCATCCTTACATCAGTTCATGTCCTGTGTACAGGTCAGAGTTGTCATGGTTACACCAGGTTATGTCCTGTGTACAGGTCAGAGTTGTCATGGTTACACCAGGTTATGTCCTGTGTACAGGTCAGAGTTGTCATGGTTACACCAGTTCATGTCCTGTGTACAGGTTAGAGTTGTCATAGTTACACCAGTTCATGTCCTGTGTACAGGTTAGAGTTGTCATGGTTACACCAGGTTATGTCCTGTATACAGGTTAGAGTTGTCATGGTTACACCAGTTCATGTCCTGTGTACAGGTCAGAGTTGTCATGGTTACACCAGTTCATGTCCTGTGTACAGGTCAGAATTGTCATCCTTACATCAGTTCATGTCCTGTGTACAGGTCAGAGTTGTCATGGTTACACCAGTTCATGTCCTGTATACAGGTTAGAGTTGTCATGGTTACACCAGTTCATGTCCTGTGTACAGGTCAGAGTTGTCATGGTTACACCAGTTCATGTCCTGTGTACAGGTCAGAGTTGTCATGGTTACACCAGTTCATGTCCTGTGTACAGGTCAGAGTTGTCATGGTTACACCAGTTCATGTCCTGTGTACAGGTCAGAGTTGTCATGGTTACACCAGTTCATGTCCTGTGTACAGGTCAGAGTTGTCATGGTTACACCAGTTCATGTCCTGTGTACAGGTTAGAGTTGTCATAGTTACACCAGTTCATGTCCTGTGTACAGGTTCGAGTTGTCATCGTTACACCAGTTTATGTCCTGTATACAGGTAAGAGTTGTCATTGTAACACCAGTTCATGTCCTGTATACAGGTTAGAGTTGTCATCCTTACACCATTTCATGTCCTGTGTACAGGTTAGAGTTGTCATCGTTAAACCAGTTCATGCCCTGTATAAGGGTTAGAGTTTTCATTGTTTCACCAGTTCATGTGCTGTGTTAAGGTTAGAGTTGGCTGATACAACCCGCAGTATACCAGTTTACCATGGTATATTGCTAAATTCAGAAGAAGTTTGACATGTATCACAATATTTATTTAAAATACAAACCCCCATATTTATATCATGCTTGTACTTATCAAAGGATGTTTAGCATAGTTCTGTTGTTAATATGAGACCAAAGCCCCTGCTTATGACATGAAATCAACAAACGTGGGTCATCTGGGCCCTTTTCAGGGCAAGATTATTAATGTTGGGTCTGTTTGTATGTCCTGAGTCATATGTTTGTATGCCTGGACCTTTTACTCAACAACTACAACACATTCCAACTTTATTCAACTCTTATGCAAGGTGAGTCTATGAAATTTCTTGGTCCGCCTCAAAGATGATCTGCTGTCCAGATTCTAGAATTTTTTGTTATACATAAAAGATTAAATGTAGTTCACTCATCACTTCCCAGGTGGCAGTAGGACATTGGTCTGCAGTCTCTATCTTTTGTTCATTTGATTTTAAATGAACAACTCACACAATGTTATGTTCATACATCTGCCTTGCTTTTTATGTTATTGAGCACAAATAACTGTGACATACTGGCTTCTGTGGATCAGGGGTAAAGCACAGGGTTCAAACCTGGGAGATGTGAGTTCTTATCTCCTCCCCCCCCCCACCCCAGTGAGCGCTCTGCAAGCTTAATGGGAAGGCTGTGCCCAATGGTTGTGTTTCACTCTCAATCGAGTGTACCTTTCAGGGGTTCTTTGGTGGTATATGACTCAGCAAACAGAATGATTACACCCAGGGCCCACAGGTGCAGTAGTCACCAGGCCTGGTTAACACCAGGATTTAATATGAGAGGAAGCTTGTAATACTGCCCTGTCACGTAGTCCTAAGCCAGTGTGGAATTCTGCAGGTGTACATATACTTAATAATTAGAGTTAAGCTAGCTTAATACAATAAAGGGGGTTACCTCCAACAACAAAAAAATATATTGAAAAAAAATATTGCCCACTGTCAATTATTCAGTCAGTTTAAAGGATAATTACTGTAATTAATGAATGATTTCAACCTGGAAGAGCAGTTTAACATCATTAATGGAAAGTTAAAAAACCATATATTTAATACTATCTCGGGCAGGTAAATGCAGGCACCAGTAGTCTTCCAATGAAAAAGCTTCATCATGGCCCCTTATTGTTGAAATCCTGCCCTCTTAGATGTAATTGAATCACAAATATATTATTGATTTATAATTTATATTTTTATCAGTAATCTTATTTCTGGTTGTCTATTCAAAATATATAGATTTGTATAGACATTAGAGGAACAGCATGTACCCCATTGTCACCAGAGAGCTGTGACAGTTTTATTATTAAATTATGTGGTGTAGCACTTTTAAGTAAGTATAGTATAACCAGATAATTTTTTCCTGAATTTGATGTATATATTAATAAACTGTATCATGTATCAATGTTAGCATTGGGACATGGTGACATAGGTTTAGGAACCCAGGTGATTATTTGATGGCAGTTTCAGTTCATTACTCTTTGAAAAGTGTTTCTTGTCAAACTCATCAGAATTAGTCTAGACAGTGTCCTGTAATAGCACTGTTTGATGTAGACTTCAGGGACAATGCACATGCAAGCAGGATTTTCTCATACTTGTGTTTGAGGAGGCATGCCCATTTGAATGTTCATGCATTGAGCAGCAGATCTCCATAAAATTGTAAGGAGATAGGCCAGAGGCATTGTCAGGATGTATGACCTAGGCATGGGTATATATGCTCAGCGTACCATAGAAAAAACAATCTCCAAGGTCAGCATGCTAGGTAGTGGCATCTAGCAGTTTTGGGGCTGAGTGGATGGTCAGAGATTGTCAGAGGATCCATAAGTGGAGGATAATTTCCCGGTGCATCAAGAGTCATAATCTGGGGGTAGTGTAGCTCACAAATGGGACCTGTAACTTTTGTTTACAGAAGGACTTGTAAATAGCTGATAATCATCAGCCTTGTACAACCCATGTACAGACTGGAGGACTACACATTTGCTGATCTTTTCGTGTTTCTGAACATTGACTTGAGTTGTGTTGTGTTCTTGTGTGGATACTGGAATTATCCAGGGAGGTTGACAGTGACAGCTGTGTGCCTTACAGACATTAACATCTTAATACAATAGTAGAGGCTATTAACCTGTCAGTCTGTGTTTTGGTGAGGGGATTACCAAAGAGACTGTGGTAAACCAGTGATTTGCCCCAGGGTAGAAAAGCGCCAGTTTTCAGTGATTGTATAAAGACACAGGAGAACATACTTAGGCAGTCACATGCACAACAGTCATATGACCAGCAGCTTTGGTGTTTAGAGAACGTTCTGTGTTGTGTGGATAAATCAAATTACTAGATGAAGGTTTAACAGGACTCTGTGTTGTGTGAATATGTAGGATTAAGTGGATATTGTCTCGATTGTGTGGAACCTTGTCTCCAGAGAATTGAAAATTGTTTTATTTTTATCATATTTTAATTGTCATGTTACACATGCCTTTCTCATTTCTTGAGTGTATGTGTGAGCTTCAGCCATCTCAATTCCCCATTAAAAGAACCTAGAAGTCCATTATTTAAGGGGTGTGACACCCATAACATTATTGTTTTAGGTAAGTGGTGTCAGAAATTCAATACCTGCCCATATTTGTTTGTTTGTTTTATTTTGCAGGATGAAGACAAACATAAACTGATATTATCAGTGATTCAGAAATTTGAAGAGCATGTTTTATCACTGGTGGATCAGTTGTCTAAAAGTGAGAGGCCTGTTTATATTTACATAACATGACTTCATTAAAAAAAAATTCAGTCCAGGCTGTATAATGTTAAATTTTTCCTTGCTTAATGTATACACACTGATTATAAGCAACAGGGTAATTTTTTCGATCGGTCCGGCTGTCCGGGCGACTGTTAGTTAACAGTGCACAAACTGTAACCATTGGACCTAGAATCTTCATACTTGACATGCAGGGGGGTCCATGAAAAATCTCCTTGGAAACCTAAAATTAGGTCTCTGTTACCCATATTCTCAGGGCTATGGGGCTCAGAAGAACCCCAAGAATAATGAAAAATTTGAAACAAATGCTCCAGTATCTGGTGAACTAATGCATTGATCACCGCGATTCTTTGCATGCCTATTGATCATGGAGTTTTACATCAGTTCCTGCAGACTGGTGTCTTCACCTGCATTTTTTATTATCTTTATACATTTATTCCTCTATTTTTGAAACCTTTATTTATGTGGACATCTGTTAACAGTTCACAATTCGTAACCATTGGACCTAGAATCTTCTAACTTGACATGCAGGGTTCATATAAAAAGTCTTCTAGTAAACCTGAAATTAGGTCACTGATACCAATATCCTCAAAGCTAGGGGGCTCAGAAGTACCCCTTGACTAATTGAAAATATGATACAAAAGCTAAAGTATCTGAACAATTAACACTTCAATCACTATGATTCTTAGCATGCATATTAATGGAGTGTTTCATCAGTTTCTTTAGACTGGTGGCGCCACCTGGATGTTTTGTTTTTAAAATTGGACTATTTTTATTTTTTATACTTTTTAAGATGCGGTCATCCGTTAACAAGGTACAATTGGTTACCATTGGTCCTAGAATCTTCTAACTTGATTTGCTTGGAGGTCCATTAAAGATCTCCTAGGAAACCTGAAATTAAGATTCTGTTACCCATATTCTACAAGCTATGTTGCTTATAATCACCCCCCTAAATAATTCAAAATTCGATATCAAAGCAGGGCACAAATCATAATCATAAGACCTAGAATCTTCTAACTTGACATCATGAGAGTTCCTCAAAAGTTCTCCTCAGAAACCTGAAATAAGGTTACTGTGGCCTATTTTCTGCGATTTACTTGGCATATTGAGCACCCCAAAAATAATGCAAAATACACACCAATTGCCAGTTTCCTCAGGAAGGGCTGGATGGATTGTCATCAAATTTGGTGTGTTTATGGGTCTTGATGAACTTAAGCTAATATGCATGAATTATGATGCAAACTACATTTTCTTAATTAGTTGCCTGTGCAAGGTTATATTGCCAACAAGTCAATCAGCTTGTCTTCATGACTCATGGATCACTTGTAAATTATAAATTTCTCTTACATTTTTTTAATATGGTGCAATATTTCTACAGAACATATAATTTATTTTCATAATTATAATTCTGTCAATTTAATTAAATGAACCCTTAATATGAATAAGTGGTAAATAATAGTTATTGAGTGGCATATCTCCTGTATAGAGGATAAAATAGGATCTAACTATAGGTCTGACAGACATACATAACTTTTATTATATTTTCCAGGTGTCGTATGGAATGACTTCCATGATGAGAATATTATTGCAGTGGATGGCATGCAAGCTGCTGAGGTCAAGAAAAAATATGGCTTGATTGACTTTGGAGATATATCTTACTCATGTTTATTGTTTGATTTAGCCATAGCTTTGACATATCTAATGATTGACAGTACAAATATATCATATTTAAAAACTCCAGGGTACTTCCTGTCTGGGTACCATAAAGTATGTGGGAACTTCAATCACCTGGCAGCCATGTTTGGTAAAGATTCCAGTGAACTTTTTCCAAGAGGATTGTTTGAACTTCTATACCATAGTATTTGTGGCAGATACGCTTTATCATTAGTTCTTGGCTTACATTTCCATCAACACCAGCCAGATAATGGCTATTTATTATGTACACAGAAGGGATGGCCACAACTGTCAGAGTTGCTGAATATAGACAAGGACAAATTATACACATTTTGGTCTGAAACTATATCTTCACTATAACAATGAACCACGTATTATGTTTGCTCAAATGTCTAAAGTTAGTATCCCAGGCAAAATCCTCTTAAAAACCTCCACACTCCTCAATCATTCCAAATTTTGTTTCAGATGTGTATCCGACTTAGTACAGAATATATATTTTAAATCTAGCATAGTGTTCTGTGTAATAGTCTATGACTAATTTATTTTTGTATCCGCCAAAACGAAGTTTTGCGGATACTATGTTTTTGACCGGGTTCCGCCGCCGCCGCCGCCGCCGCGTTCGTTTCCGGAGAACTCCTCTGAGACTACTGGACAGATTTTTCCGAAACTTACACAAATTATCGGGTCACATGTGAACTGGTGCCTAACCAAGTGACCTTGACCTCTGACCTTTTGTCTCTGCCCAGCGTCCGTTTGTGCGTCTGTTTACACACATAAACCCATATATCTCGGGAACCGTTTGACTGATCCGGAAAATTTTTTTACACAAATGTAGCCCTGGGATAGCTTTATAACATACACAACAAAAGGTGGCGCCACCTGCAACCATGTTTGCACAGTGTCCATCTGTTCATCTGCCTGGGGTTAAAATCACTCATATCTCTGCAGTGGTTTGACTAATTCACCTAAAATTTGGCATGCATATACATCCTAGATAGCTTTCTCAATTTTATGACAGGTGGCGCCACCTACATTCACGTTAACGCTCCACACATAAACCCATATATCTCGGGAACCGTTTGACCGATCCGGAAAAATTTTTTACACAAATGTAGCCCTGGGATAGCTTTATAACATACACAACAAAAGGTGGCGCCACCTGCAACCATGTTTGCACGGTGTCCATTTGTTCATCTGCCTGGGGTTAAAATCACTCATATCTCTGCAGTGGTTTGACTAATTCACCTAAAAATCGGCATACATATACATCCTAGATAGCTTTCTTGATTTTATGACAGGTGGCGCCACCTACATTCACGTTAACGCTCCACACATAAACCCATATATCTCGGGAACCGTTTGACCGATCCGGAAAAAAATTTTACACAAATGTAGCCCTGGGATAGCTTTATAATATACACAACAAAAGATGGCGCCACCTGCAACCATGTTTGCACAGTGTCCATTTGTTCATCTGCCTGGGGTTAAAATCACTCATATCTCTGCAATGGTTTGACTAATTCACCTAAAATTCGGCATGCGTATACATCCTAGATAGCTTCCTTGATTTTATGACAGGTGGCGCCACCTACATTCATGTTAACGCTGCAGACATCCAAGCTCATATCTCGGGAACCGTTTGACCGATCCGGAAAAAAATTTTACACAAATGTAGCCCTGGGATAGCTTTATAACATACACAACAAAATTTGGCGCCACCTGCAACCATGTTTGCACAGCGTCCATCTGTTTGTCTGCTGTGGGATAAAATCACTCATATCTCTGCAGTGGTTTGACTTTTCCACTTGAAATTTTGCATGTGTATATATCTTGGATAGTTTCTCGTTCAAATAACAGGTGGCACCACCTACAATCATGTTTATGTGGCAGAGATCCAATACTAATATTTTACATATGTAACTCTATATCCCCTTGCCACTCAATCCATGCCTCACTTCACCCGTCCTTCTCTGATTTTGGCGGATACACGTAGTCGCTTGTCGACTACCCGTATTCTAGTTTATATATATTTTACAGTACTTAGGCCTATATTTTTTTAGTAAGAGTGAGCTACATTTTTGTGGGCTAACATTTAACTAAAAGACAATATCATCAAACATTCTGTTGTTTGATCAGCTGTCATGCTCTTTTCTTATTTAAAAAAAAAAAATTTAAAGATTGTTTTAAATGAAGGGTTTTGTCAGTGATGCTACCTGAAATACAGATGTTGTCTTCTGGGTTATTCCTGGCCTGGTGCCTATAAAACCTTAAAGAAGATAAATCTAGTCAAGTAATGATTAACTATGTATGGAGCTGTCACGAAAAGCTTGAAATTTAAGATATAATCCCTTCACCCAACCTCTTTGGGCCAAATAATACACGGGTGTGGTATGTCTGTTTGTCAGATGCAAGTAATCTGTTGTTTACTCACACAGCAGCATCTAGAGATCAGCTAAGTCATAGCTCATACAAATGCACTTGAAAACTATGAAATAGCTGTTGAAAATTAGACATATCATATCGAAGCAACTTATCCTGTTGCCACACCAGCTTATGAAAATAGCATTTGGGGTGAACTGGGATGACCTATATTTCATATACAACGTTTAATAGAGGTTATGAACTTAATAAGATGGAAAAACATGCACGTGATGGGTACAGCTGATTTTTATGCAACTAGCGAATGCTTTTTTAAAACCAGAAGACATAAATTACATATTATTTTGATGGTATTTTTAACATTTTCTGCCAGCAGACAATGCCATGCACATAAAGGCCATGTATCTATCCTAAAGAGCAGTATATACACTTTATGAAACAGTTAATTATTCTCAGGGGGCCTCTCTTTTACTAATAAAAGTGAATGTAATTTATAATATGGTGAAAAGCTTTAGTCCCTTTCTTGTATTTTGCTATAATGTTTGTCAGATGCTGAGGTCTAAATATTTTAAGGCTAAAGCTGACCTATGTTTATTTTTATTGGGTCTGTCTCACACCTAGACTGTTTACATGTCAGACCAATCCCAATATACTACTTTTGGACATATGGTATTTTTCTAATTAACATAAAAAACTAGTTTATTTGTTAATCCTTTCTTTAAATATATTGCATTAATTTTTACCTGACGACAAACAACAACAATGTCCTTATATCGGATCAAGCCTTTATATGGATGTAAGGCGGACACAGAACGGAGATGACCGTAAACGCACGTGGTAACAATGAACATTAGTTTAACTAACTGCCGTAAGGTGGCGCAACCACCTCCCTTACCTTCACAAAGGAAAGTAAGACACATCAACATAGAAATAATCACACTGCTGGCCAGGCTAGAGTTCACATTCCTCACTGATGAAGGTACTGAAGTAATTAGGATACAGCACAACTGGGTTTAGGTGAGCGGCGCTAGGCTCGCACTCACTTAATACAGGAAATAAAAGGGTACCACAACAGTGAGTTGTGGGGTCATTGAGCATGCAACATAGATAATAATAAAATGAGTTCTTAATGTAAAACGAACAAGGTAACACTAGTCCATGACCCATGTACCACTATCCTGCCAGGCTGGGGGTTTTCTTGACCGTGAGGACCGGCGTAGTGGGGCGTTGAGGGTAATGTTATCCTCAAGCAGGGCGGGCGAAGAGGGTTTGGACAACTCAGACGTGGCTATCACGTGATTCTCTGGTATCCGATGCTCTGGTGATGGGCCGGCTGGGGGGTCGGGCTGAAGTACTATTTCAGGTGGCACGGGTGGCGGATACTGCGCAGGATAGTGATCCGTTGTTGCCATAGGAGGCGCTGTCTGTGGCGCTGCATGCGCTGACTCAGTGTCAGAATCAGAACAGTTGTCCAAGCCTCTGACGGGGCCAGTGTGTGGGCCACCTAAGGAGGTAGATATGACAGGATAACAATCTGCGATTCTCACATCATAACACTTAGACCGAAACTGAGACTTAGTGAATTTTCTGACCTGGCAAGTTGTATCAGACACCTCTGTAACCATGTATTTGTCTCTTGCTCTGGTTTTATCTCGGGCAGCATACAGGTATACGAGGTCCCCGACTTGAAGGTCATATTGGCAAGACTGTGATTTGCCATTAGATTTAGCCGTAGCACTGGGACCATGATTTTGTTCGCGGGTAAAGTGTTGTTGTAGGATAATTTGACGATCATCAATAGGTAATTGCTCACCTGTTATCTGATCCCGTTGGGTCCATATTTCCCTTGCGGAAAGACCAGCTTTCCGGATTCTGGTATTCATGTTGGCTGTGGCTTGAGCCAGTGTTAGCTTAGTTAAAGGGCCACCTTCGGGGCAAATCTTGAGGCATTCTAAACCGAGCTCATTGATGGCATGTTCGGCGACAGGGTTTTTATTTATATTTTTTGACCGGCCAAGCTCCAGGGTTATTCCATGGGCTTTAAGTAGGGGCTCGCTGGCAAGGGCCTGGAAACCTGGGGCCTGATCCACCCTGATGTGCACACCGTAATCCCCCAGTGATCGCAGCTCGGCGCACATGGTCAGTATGGCGTCTCGTAACGTACGTTGTTGCTCATTGTCGATCAGCATTGTGAGGGTGTAAGATGAAACAGTCTCGCGTAGTATGAGAATGTACTGGCGATAGCGGCGCATAACATCGGCACTGAATGACAAACCGATCCGGTCTGGGGGTGCTGTCGATGATTGTTGAATTAGCTGATTGGGGACTGACCGTAGGGCAGTGCAGTGATGACATGACGAACAAACTAATTCGATAGCTCTACCCAGGTCAAGAGCATAAAAATAGCGTGAGGTAACCTGTTTCATCTGGTGGCGACTAGGATGGTCAAAGCGGATGTGGATGGCTGTAAGGAGTCCATCCAAGACCTTGCGTGGCACAACAATACGCTCTCGCGTTGGTTGAAAAGGCAGATCAGTTCGTACAATGAGGAGACCATCACTAGCGATGGTGACGTTATTGAGGTACCTCTTGACGTCAGGAATTTTGGTTATTTTCTTGGATGGACGCGTGCCCTGTGACAGATGGGAGTGAGTACGTTTCAGATCAGGGCACTCATGTTGGATAGCGTGCCAGGCTGCGCGGCTGGTAAATGGCATACTGTTCGAACCGACGATGAAGTCACGTATGGTCAATTTTCGGATGACAGAGTCCTCAGTCTCCTGTACAAAAACACACAACTGACAGCTTTGGTCAGGACAAGTCAAAGGATTTCTGCTAGCATAGTCTGATGGTAAGTTGGCCTCACCTGCGATATGACGGACCGTGACCTGGTACCGACTTACGATGGACAAAAATGTTGTCACTCGGGAGCTGGTAGAGAACTCTCCTCTGCAGAGTTTGTTGTAGGCTAATATGCATGGGCGACTGTCTGTCAGTACCTGGGTAGGATGGCGCGATTGAGTAATATAGGGGGAGAAATGCTTCACAGCTGCTCCGATGCATAGTGCCTCCACCTCACACGGAAGCCATGTTATTTGGTGTTTACGGAGCGTTGCATTAAAGAACCCTGCCAAATGGAGTTTATCATCTCGCAGTACATATAGTGTGGCACCTATACCACATTGTTTTACAGATCCGTCAGTGACGACCCAGAGACAGTCGTCTGGTCTCGGCAAAGTAATTACCTTATTGTCACGGAGGCGTAACTGAGAATGTGTGAATGTGGTTAATAGCTCATCAGTCCATTCAATTTTGTCACGAGATGGCTTGCCTGCAGTGTGCCTTTCGAGGGGGTCCAGCAGGTCAGCATACCCGGGCAGCACCCGACTGAGCACTTTGTATGCGCCGATATATGATCTTAACCCTTTGATTGTCAATGGGGGCTCCACAGAAGATAGTGCGGCGATTCTGTGAGGGCTAGCTTTGAGGGTACCACTGGACCAAACCCATCCAAGAATAACTGTTGTTGTAGGGCATATGATAGTTTTCGCTGCGTGTAGGCTGATGTTGTTACGTTTGAGGGAGGCAAGGACCTGGCCCCAGTGATTTAATAGATCTTCCGGTGTGTCACCTCCCACGAAGAGATCATCAGCTATTTTAGCTACACATCCTTCTTGAATGAAATCACCGAGCACTCTGCACATCAGCTCCTCCAGACATGTTTCAGATCCAGGCATGCCCATGGCACACCTGGTATACACGCGTATCCCTTTGAAAGGTGTGACTACACCACAATATTTCATCGAAGACTGGGAAAGGGGGATTTGGTAGAATGCATGGCGAAGGTCGGTAACTATGATGTATTTCCACCGTCCTATGTCTCTGAGGACGCTGTCCACATTCGGCATGAGGGAGGGCTGGGGTTTACTGTACTGTCCTACTTCCCCGAATGAGGTCACCAGCCGACTCCCCCCGTTCGGTTTTTTTACCAGAAATGACAGGTTTAGGTATTTAACACAGACGTTCACTTCCTCGGGTTTAGCGAAGACTCCGGCAGATTCAAGCTCATCAAATTTCTGTTGGAGTTCAATCATTGACTTCTGGTTGTAATGTGGTATACGGCCCTTCCGTTGTGGGGGGAGGGTCGGGCCCATATTGACAACTGCCTCAATTTTCCCACTGACCCCGTTATACTTAGATATAGTGGGTTTAAACATACTGTCATAATCCATGTTCAGGTCAGTAAACATGTCGCGTATTGTTTTGGGTAGACATTGATCCGGATCGACTGATACCTGATGGGAATGGGAACCACTGGCTGTTTCGCGAGACATAACAACCTTATTGGCCTGGGGGTCACATACTGTAGGTAGTGTTTGATCCTCAGAGACTTGCGATATATGATGTAACTGGCATAAGTGTTCATTGCGTTTAAGTAATATAGCCTCTTCTGTGGTATTTACGAGTCGCAAAGTGTGGCCAATGGACTGTATTTCTTGAGGAGCAGGCCATGCTTTGTCTGGGCTAACATGTTTGTTGCATGGTGCGTCAAACCGTGGTTCAAGTGCCCAAACAGAGTCAGGTTCAGTGTCATGTGGTGCCTCTAAATCAATATATTCACCCGGAAGAACTACAGTCTGTTTAGGGGGGGCACGAATCAAGAATATCTGGGCAGGCCTGGTTGAAACATCACTATTACGTGGGGTTTTGTAATATACAACATCAGTTCCATGAATGACAACTTGTTTCTTGGCAGAACGTATGGCTATGTCATTGTCAGTGAGAAAGGGAGTGCCAGCTAGTATTTCGACATCTAGTTGTTTTACCACAAGGGCGTCGAGCTGGAATGTATATGGCCCTCTGGTTAATTCGCAGTGAACCTCACCTATAATATCCAGTGGCGTGACGCCATCTGCCTGTCTGGCCATCTGGGATGCAGGGGTTATAGGTAAGCCAATGGCATGAGCCGAGGATTCTTTGATCATATTAGTAGTCGCACCAGTGTCAAGTGTGAGATGGACCAACTTGTTGTTATAGTATGTGTTCAGATAGGGGGATTGCTCAACATTACATCTACGGACACTGGGTGTGTCGAATAAGGCGCAAGGCACATCATCCCTACCTCCGTGGTCTTCGATACACTCCTCGTAATCAATACTGTCCTCCACTTCAGTAATAAGGCGCGATCTAGCCATATATCGCCTGTCACTGTCAGGCAAGAATTTGCATTCACTTAGATTGTGAGATGTGTAAGGTCGGTTAGCTGTTTTGCATAGTATGCACGATTTTCGTCTTTTGAATACAGGGCGTGAACTGTTGGTCGGAACGAATCTCTGTGTATGGGCAGCTAGTGTGGCTGTGCGCATGGCTCTCGTGTCCTCAATAGTGTTTAACTCTTCTAGTAGAGAGGGTAAAGCCTGGGATATTTCCGGTTTGATGGAAGCAAGTGACTTACTCCTGAGCTCAGTCCCGTATTTTTGTTTGACCAAGCGAGGCAAACCAACATGAATGAGCTGGAGCCATATCACGACAACAGTGTTCTCGAGTGTTGGGGTTAAATCCTCGTCCTCTGACACATTTGCTCCGTGATGGGTGATGCCACAATCAGTCTTTAACAGATTGTCTTCGAAGAACGCCATTATACGTTGATATAGGTCCTCAGGACGTTCATCAGGTGATAGTTTGATATTGGCCAGATCCAGAAAGTGTGAGCCCGTGGACTGGAAACCGTAATGCTGTCTTATCAGGTACCAAATGCCTTTGAGGGAAGTTGATCCTTTTATTATGGAATTTCGTGAAATCACTGTGCAGTAATTAGCGATTTGACCCAGCATAAGTTCTAAATGGGCAGTTTTCTGCGCTGCAGTAAGTCTGCTGTCAGCAGCTACGCTTGGCCCGTCATCACTAAAACCTCTGTTTGGGTTGGAGGCGGTTTTCCTTTGCCAAGTAACATCTCCTAAGAAGGGAGCAAAGTTCCTGTCTAAGGACAATATATAAATGAGGTTTTGTTTCCAGTTCTCAAAGGAATTCACAGTTTCATGAGTGGTCAGCTGCCATTGTTTCGGCGCTCTGGGAGTTGCCATGCTTTTACTTTAGCAGGAGATGTACAATTACAACAGTGGGCGATAATACCTGCGTTTGGCAGCTTGTCACTGGTTCAGGCAGAATGTCTATGGATCCGGGCACTTGTGGGCTACAAGGTGTGAGTGCTGTTGTATAGGGTCTTCTTTGCGACGAAGACGTGGGCTAGATCCTGCTGCCACCACGACAAACAACAACAATGTCCTTATATCGGATCAAGCCTTTATATGGATGTAAGGCGGACACAGAACGGAGATGACCGTAAACGCACGTGGTAACAATGAACATTAGTTTAACTAACTGCCGTAAGGTGGCGTGATACTTGCGTTTAAACCTAAAAGGGAATGTCGTACTATACATTAATGTATATTTTTTTTACTTTTATTTACTTGTACTAGTATCATACATGCCAACCCTACTGATAAAATAATTAGTCAAGTGATTTTGTGGTGACCACAACGCCTCTAGGAGTAATCCCAATCGCTTTTCTTTCCCTGCTTCCATGAAGCATCAATTTAAACTGCCTATAATTCAGAATGTTTAGTATTACAAGTTCATTGTTATCTTGTGATACATCAGACAGCAATGGGTATAGCTTCTGGCCTGTTTTTGTTATGAAATGTTTAATGAAAATTTGTCAAACATCTGAATTATTTATATAATAATATTTATAATATTTATATATACACTGCTTTTGTTATTAACTAGATTTAAGCGATTATTCAGCTCCTTACATGGTCAATGAGGGGGCTTAGGCCTCTTTGATCCAGGCCTACCTCTTTAAAATTTCAAATGTTGGCATGTACTGGTATGTACAGTAACTCAAACCAAATGTGCAATGTTTGACCATTTGTACCCATTACTGTCACCAGAGGGCAGGCGTCTCCAGTAAAGTAATTCCTCCATATTTCACCATGACATTACAGTCATAGGATTTGTTCTGAAAATTATATATTTTTAAGCACTTTAAAATATTTGCGTTGTATTTTAACCCAAAAAAAATTTGTTGGTAGAATATTTATACTTCTTTGATAAGAACTGTATATTTCTACACTTATATAAAAATGCAGATTACTTGGTCCATTCATAAATTTATATAAAATGACAGAAATGGCTCATTGTCTTTAAACCTTGCTTGTCATCAGTGTAATAAAAAAAAAAACAGGAAGTGACATCTCAGGTCTGTCATGGTCACATGATCATGCATATTTATGTCTGTATTGGTTTAGTATTGATTTATCAAATACATCATATACCAGGGTACTTATATTGTATATATATATATATATATATATATATATATATATATATATATATATATATATATATATTACATATAAAGGACAAATAGCTTCATGCATGTGTATATATATATATATATATATATATATATATATATATATACAAATATTTTTTTCATATTTCAAATTTTGATATTAAATAAGAACTTGTGCATGAGGTCAGCTAACATGAGCGTAAAGGCTGTGTCACAAAGGTGCCTAGCTGGGTTTTAAAATATATCTCAATGAAAGAGCTCCATTCGTGCACCATAATTTTGAAGTCATAGCTATGATACCATAGGGTTTGTATCACAGTGAGGGCTTATATTGCTTTATCCCATAGGCATGAATGTTTATGTTTGTGAGGGTGTACATTCATTATTTTTCTATTGCAATTTTAATGCTGACGATGGCTTGCAATGAACCATCATGGGATTTTTATATGATGTGTACTTTGTCATATATTTCACCCCATCTTACAAAAATACACATATATAGTAATTTGTATATGAACGTTTGTGTAATTCACTTTTATTATTTATATGATGTTATAAGAAATTAATATTTTTATCTGTTGGCAAAATAAGTCATTTTTTTTATTCGAAAAGGGAGTTTTATTCGCAATAAAAATACATATAACTGTTTCTTGTTATTGTTCTGCTGATGCCAATTTCAACTGCCCCAAAGCCCCGGTTAATACAATAAGCTTCCACCAGATGGCATCACAAAGTCGTTCTGCGAAGTAACAGTTATGGTCTTGCTTTAGGTTCACCAAACGTATTCCATTTCTCATTACATAATCATTTAACACACTTGCCTATGGAGAAAAAAGAAATAATATATATTTTACATAACTGAACCCTATTCCTGGAGGAATTTTTATGCCCCCGCCACAAAGTGGCCGGGGCATATAGTTTTACCCATTTCCGTCCTTCCGTCATTCCGAAATCAAACAGTTGTACGGACTTTTTTTCGCAATGCCTGCAGATATCGGCCTGATTTTTGGTGTGTTGGCAGATATAGACCAGTTACAGATCGAGTTCACGTTTCGTCCCGGTTGACCTACTTTTGACCGTTTTACGGCTCCTAAACTTAGAAAATTTCATGAAAAATAGAAATTTCATGACAAATACACATGTACGGACTTTTTTCGCAATGCCTGCAGATATTGGCCTGATTTTTGGTGTGTGGGCAGATATAGACCAGTTACAGATCGAATTCACGTTTCGTCCCGGTTGACCTACTTTTGACCGTTTTACGGCTCCTAAACTTAGAAAATTTCATGAAAAATAGAAATTTCATTACAAATACACATGTACGGACTTTTTTTCGCAATGCCTGCAGATATTGGCCTGATTTTTTTTGTATGTGTGGGCAGATAATGACCAGTTACAGATCGAGTTCGCGTTTCTTCCCAGTTGACCTACTTTTGAACGTTTTACGCCTCCTTAACTTAGAAAATTTCATGAAAAATAGAAATATTCATGACAGATACACATGTACGGACTTTTTTTTCGCAATGCCTGCAGATATTGGCTTGATTTTTGGTGTGTGGGCAGATATAGACCAGTTACAGATCGAGTTCGTGTTTCGTCCCGGTTGACCTTCTTTTGACCGTTTTACGGCTTCTGAACATAGAAAATTTCATGAAAAATATGAAATTTCATGACAAATACACATGTACGGACTTTTTTTTCGCAATGCCTGCAGATATTGGCCTAATTTTTGGTGTGTTGGCAGATCTTGACCAGTTACAGATCGAGTTCGCGTTTTGTCCCAGTTGACCTACTTTTGACCATTTGACGGTGCTCTAACATAGAAAATTTCATAAAAAAGTGCACATGCATAGACTTTTTTTCGTAGTGCCTGCAGATACGGGCCTGATTTTTGGTCTGTAGGCAGATATTGACCAGTTACAGATCGAGTTCTTGTTTTGTCCCAGTTGACCTACTTTTGACCATTTGACTGCTCCTGAACATAGAAAGTTTCATGAAAAATAGAAATTTTCATAACAAATGCATATGTACTGACTTTTTTTCCTCAATGCCTGCAGATACCCCCCTGATTTGTTATGTGTGGCCAGATAATGACAGTTACAGATCAAGTTCGCGTTTT
Organism: Sipunculus nudus; assembly: GCA_026874595.1. NCBI lineage: Eukaryota > Metazoa > Annelida > Sipuncula > Golfingiida > Sipunculidae > Sipunculus > Sipunculus nudus. The sequence continues at coordinate 48,327,597 of CM049313.1, read as the reverse complement.
TTTCCCGGTTGACCTTCTTTTCATTGTTTTACGGCTCCTAAACTTAGAAAATTTCATGAAAGACGGAAATTTTTATGGAAAATGCACATGTATGGACTTTTTTTTCACAATGCCTGCATATACTGGCATGATTTTTGGTGTGTTGCTTGATAATGACCCGTTACAGATCGAGTTTGCATTTTGCCCTTGTTGACCTACTTTTGACCATACGACACCTCCTGAACTTAAAAAAATTTTAAAAATTTTACAAATGTTTCTAATTTGCCCCAGGCGGGGGCATTCGTGTCGTTCCGACACATCTAGTTTTTTATGCCTCCGCCACAAAGTGGCCGGGGCATATACTTTTAACCATGTCCGTCCTTCCGTCATTCCGAAATAAAACAGTTGTACGGACTCGCAATGCCTGCAGATATTGGCCTGATTTTTTTAGTGTGGGCAGATAATGACCAGTTACAGATCGAGTTCGCGTTTCGTCCCAGTTGACCTACTTTTGTACGTTTTACGGCTCCTTAACTTAGAAAATTTCATGAAAAATAGAAATTTTCATGACAAATACATATGTACGGACTTTTTTTTCGCAGTGCCTGCAGATATTGGCCTGATTTTTGGTGTGTGGGCAGATATTGACCAGTTACAGATTGAGTTCGCGTTCGACCCAGTTGACCTACTTTTGACCATTTTACGGCTCCTGAACATAGAAAATTTCATGGAAAATATAAATTTTCATGACAAATACACATGTACGGACTTTTTTTTCGCAATGCCTGCAGATATTGGCCTGATTTTGGTGTGTTAGCAGATAATGACCAGTTACAGATCGAGTTCGCGTTTCATCCCGGTTGACCTACTTTTGATTGTTTTACGGCTCCTAAACATAGAAAATTTCATGAAAGACAGAAATTTTTTATGGAAAATGCACGTGTGGACTTTTTTCACAGTGCCTGCAGATACTGGCCTGATTTTTGTTGTGTTGCTTGATAATGACCCGTAACAGTTCGAGTTTGCATTTTGCCCTTGTTGACCTTCTTTTGACCATATGACACCTCCTGAACTTAAATTTTTGTTCCAAATTTAACAAATGTTTCTAATTTGCCCCAGGCGGGGGCATTCGTGTCGTTCCGACACATCTAGTTTTTATATTATTTTTCCACACACAAAACATGAGCTTGTGTGATTTGTTTAACAAAAATGGCACATCTTTGAGCACTGTCAACTCGCCAGTGACCTCACACTGGGGGGGGGGGGGACCTCTGTGACTAAAAATTCCAGATCTCACCATAAGCTTTGTATTCCTTACTCTTGTCAGCCCCATATTTTTAGGGAAGCAAAAGCATTTATTGCTAGATTAAAGTAATTTCTAAATTTTTGCCTGACATCACACTTTGTACCAGCCAATCACATCAGCGCCCAGTCTCCGTTCTGGATGAAATGCACAATGCATATAATACCACCACGTGCTATTAAATTAACCTAACCTTCAACGCGGTATGTGTATACACAACCTCCGCTGGGATCCTAATCCATGTACACAGTAAAATACGAAATGTATATCACGACTCAAACCCTGCTTTTACTGGTTATCTCTATAACAATGGGTCGTGCCTTGAAAGGCCGTATATGTCCAAACTGAAAGGAAGCACGATGAAAACAAAAAAAAAACCTCTTAACGTTTTAATCCAATGATAGTTATTATTACATAATTAACTTTTTTTCTCATCATGTTTATGAAAAATAACCCGTTCAAAATTCAATTGTTTCTTCAACGAGACCATATCAGATTGAATGGAATCATATATGAACAATTCCCAGGAACACCCATCCTATAGACGATATTTCGTATACGGAACATGTAATGGATATAGGATTTTCTATCTGTAAGCCAAAAGAGGCTATGTATAAACATTTTTAGTGATTCAGTTACAAGTCCCATTTTTAAAGTGTTTCATATTAGTTGAAGAGCCTTCTATACAAAAGATTCGCTTCCTCAATATATATTTAACTGCATGGCGTGAGTGCCTGGAAATATGTTGTGTATTTTTTTCGCATGAATTATTCATTGTCAAAGACTCGTGCTGCTACATATTGTGTACGATTCCTTCATGTTTATAAAGTTATAATTATTTTGTGACTAAATAATATTCTCCTCAAACTTTTGGCCAATAAATCAGACATTTCATTTTCATTAAAACATTATAGAAAAAAAAAAACATTATGCTCACGGATCTGTTAGATATATATATATATATATATATATATATATATATATATATATATATGTAATAAAAAAAACATCTTACTGGTACATCTTACATCCTATATTGGTATACCGTACCAGCTTTCCTTATTTTTTCTTTTACAGAGATCACGCATTTTTAAAATCGCAAGTGAAGAACCACAATTCAACTATTCTGTGCTTTGCTTCTATTTCCGTCCCGAAACAAGACGAATAGGACAAATAATATATATATATATATATATATATATATATATATATATATATATATAACGATGATAATTATAATAAATTGTATAGTCTATCTGAAAGGCGTAACTCTTTAATTTTACCTATATATATATATATATATATATATATATATATATATATATATATATATATATATATATATATACGGTGAATTCGGTGCGTATCTGCATGTGCACGGTTTATTTTTAAATTGTATGACGACCCGGGTTCGATCCCCGGCGTTGCTATGGGAGTTTTTAGTACTTAGCCCGTCCAAGGTCGGTGGTTAATTTTCTCAGTATCCTCTTCATGGTTTCCTCCACCCCTGCATGCGACCATACCCAAAGCCACTATCCGAGCCATGGAGAAGACCTTGCATGCATTATTTTAACTTACATATTATTTTACAGTCTTTGTAAAATATATAATTAGATTCATTTTATATATGTGTGTGTCTTTGTGGCTGTGAAAGGTCAGAGGAAGAAATTTTCAGGAAAATCCCAGGTGTCAGTTGTTACTAAATAGAAAATTTCGGAAATTAATGTCTCCGGCCCTTTAAACCAAACAAAACAGCTATGAACGAAATAGCGTGATATCTGCCGTAAGCTCTCCCGGAGTAACATATGGACAGTCGCCATTAGAGACTAAGGAATTAAAATAATAAAATCACTGCACGACAACCTATGCAGGCTGTCGTCTGCTGTCCTCATTTCCCGGTATGGGATACCGCGTCTGTGTGACAATATTGTAAGTGTTCCACAACCACCAATTATTTTAATTAATGTGTGAGAAAAGCATTTAATTCCTGCCAATTAGAGCTTTCGTGCATCGCGGTTGGCGGCATGTCAGGGTTTATTAACCTATCGGATAGTCATGTTTTGGCCAGATCAATAACGCTGATTTTATGTTGTTGGTTGCCACATGTCCCCGCGCGTCCCCCACTGCCGGTGTCGTCTGCTCTGTCGTTGTGCACGCATGCCACTCTCCTTTCAGAACTGATCAATTGTCAGCCCTGATGTGAAAAATATCCACCATGGGCAGGGTATATATATATGACCGGAGAATGGTCCAATAAATTACGCCCAGAGTGTAAGACTGTTATCGTCTCAGATATTCAAATACAAATTGACGAGTAAATAATTAATAATTTATAATTATTTCTTTTCCATTAATTCGCTGTATGCCTTGAATATAAGTTTTTTTTCCCTGTAGGTCTACTTGCTCATATTACAATGAGATGAGCAACCAAGTTTGTAAAATTATGCCTGTGATAAATTTCTATTACATCACACCAAGTTTTTATTGTCTATCATGCCAGCTGTAATACTAAAAATGATCTGGTTGTTTTATGCCATGCTTCAATCTCCCACTGTTTGAACTTCAGTTGTTTTAACTTAAGCCATGCTTCCAACTCCGCAGTTAGCATCAGTATTTGAACATTATATTAATTTGAATTTGTAATCACTAAGTCATGTCCCAGCTATTAAACCGTCAGGTAAAGGGCATGCGCATATATATATATATATATATATATATATATATATATATATATATATATATATATATATATATATATATATATATATATATATACACACCCACACAGTCTACCACACAATATCATTATCTTCATTTGCGTGGGTGTTTTGTATAAAAACAAGCAAAATACTGGTGAATTTAGTTTTAATGCCACAGAAAACATCAGAATCATTTACCCAAAAAAGGTTACATATGTAATGGTAATTTTGAAAGTGAAAATGCACAAACAGTTAAAAAATCAACTAAGGGTGACCAAATCTTAATCAGGATATAGGGGACACATAAGAAACGCCTGTCGTGTCGATAAAAAGAGCCATGAGTAAGGTTTTAGACTGATAGTCATCTGAGCTATAGCGATCTCTCTTCGTCCGTCTTCCGTCCGGCCGTTAACAGGGCACAAATCGTAACCGCTTGACCTGGAATCTTCCAACTTGACATCCTAGGAGATCCATGATAAATCTCCTTGGAAACATGAAATTAGGTCTCTTTTACCCATATCCTCCCAGCTTTGGGCATCGTAATACCCCCAAGAATAATAAAAAAAATTGATACAAATGCTCAAGTAGCTGAATAACTACTGCTTTGATCACCATGATTCTCTGTATAAACATTGATCATGGTGTGTTCCATCAGTTCCTGCAAACTGGTTGCGCCATCTATATTTTTTTCAAATTTTTACGATTTTTCTTTATTTTTGGACCTTCAAAGAAGCTGTCATCTGTTAACAGGGCACAAATCGTAACCACTGGACCTGGAATCTTCTTACTTTACACCAAGGGGGGTCCATAAAAAGTCTTCATGGAAACCTGAAATTAGGTGTCTGTTACCCATATCCTTCGAGCTATGGGGCTCGAAAATACACCTCAGATTAATTTAAAATGTAAAACAAAAGCTCAAGTATCTGAACAACTAATGCATTGATCACTATGATTCTTTGCATGAATATTGATCATCTAGAGTTCCATCAGTTCCTGCAAACTGGTGTCGCCACCTATATTTTTGCCAATTCTTACGAATTTGTTTTCTTTATGTTTGAGAGCTTCAGAGAAGCTATCATCTGTTAACAGGGCACAAATCGTAACCACTGGACCTGGAATCTTCTTACTTGACATCAAAGGGAAGTCCATGAAAAGTCCCTGTGTAAACCTGAAATTAGGTCTCTGTTACCCATATCCTCCCATCAATGAGTCTCGTACGTACCCCCCAAAGTAATCAAAAATTTTATACAAAAGCTCAAGTAGCTGAATAACTACTGCGATGGTCACCATGATTCTCTGTATAAACATTGATCATGGAGTATTCCATCAGTTCCTGCAAACTGGTGACGCCACCTATATTTTTCTGATTTTACGAATTTTTTTCTTTATGTTGGAACCTTCAAAGAAGCTGTCATCTGTTAACAGGGCACAAATCTTAACCACTGGACCTGGAATCTTCTAACTTGACATCAAGGGAGGTCCATAAAAAGTCTTTAGGGAAATCTGAAATTAGGTTTCTGTTACCCATATCCTCCGAGCTATGGGGCTCGTAAATACACCACAGATTAATTTAAAATATAAAACAAAAGCTTAAGTATCTGAATAACTAATGCAATGATCACTATGATTCTTTGTATGAATATTGATCATCTAGAGTTCCATCAGTTCCTTCAAACTGATGTCGCCACCTATATTTTTTCCAATTTTTACGAATTTTTATCCTTATTTTTGAGAGCTTTGGAGAAGCTATCATCTGTTAACAGGGCACAAATCTTAACCACTGGACCTGGAATCTTCTTACTCGACATCAAGGGAAGTCCATGAAAAGTACCTGTGTAAACCTGAAATTAGATCTCTGTTACCCATATCCTTCCAGCTATGGGTCTCGTTAGTCCCCCCCCCCCCCCTCCCAGAATAATCGAATATTTAATACAACAGCTCAAGTAGCTGAATAACTACTGCGGTGATCACCATGATTCTCTGTATGAGCATTAATCATGGAGTATTCCATCAGATCCTGCAAACTGGTGCCGCCGTCTATATTTTTTACAATTTTTTACGAATTTTTTTCTTTATTTTGGGACCTTCAAAGAAGCTGTCATCTGTTAACAGGGCACAAATCGTAACCACTGGACCTGGAATCTTCTAACTTGACATCAAGGGAGGTCCATAAAACGTCTTCTGGGAAACCTGAAATTAGGTCCCTGTTACCCATATCCTTGCATGCTTCTTGATAATGGAGTGTTTCTTCAGTTCCTGCAGACTGGTGGCACTACCTGTATTTTTTTCAATTTTTTCACATTTTTTCTATTTATGAGACCTTCAAATAAAGTTGTCATCTGTCCAAAAGCCCACTGAAATCCATTTCTTAGGATTCTTCACAAAATCCATGATTTTTTTTTTGCATTCTCTCTGTCATTTTGCTCATTGTTCAACATTCCTTGAATTCAGCTTAGCGTCATGGCCCATGGGCCACTAGTTTTAGATATCACTTTGCATACGTACTAGTATTTCTTTTCGGGCAAACAGACAGACAGCTTGACGGAGAAAGATGATCACAATATCAAACCCCTCCTTAAAAAAAAAAAAGGATTATAAGGTATCATGGGTTGTAAGTTCACTAAATAATCATGTTTGCTGGATTAGCGGGCTGGGGAGGGGTATTGGGGAAGAGGGCATTTAACCTTAAATTAGTCTCAGGCTACCCCTGGGGGATAACGTGTAATCGATATCAGATTACGAGTTTGTAACCAGAAATGTGAGGTGGATCTGAAGGCCGAACCTGATTTCAAGTGACCTCTGACTGGTTGGTTTATCTTCTCTCTTGTTTTGATTATGATACAAGTCTTGAATAAACATAAAATACTAGTATAATGGTAAACATGTTGTTATCACGACAATGTTGTTTTCAGCATGCAGTTTACAAAATATAAGCCATCGTGTCCTTACTTAAGGTTTTCACAGATACTTATTAATGTTGTGATCTTGTGAAGTGATTTTTTAACAAACCTTTAACAATGAGTAGAATGACTTCCAGTGTGCTCAAAATCATGCTTTTTGCCAATAGTTCTAAGAAAATCGGTCACAGTGACCTTATATAGTACTCAAATCATGTTCTTTCACAGGGCTCACAGAATATAGATCACAGTGACCTTATTTCAGGTTTCAAACGAGATTTTACACTAGAGAGACCGACACAATCGCTGTAATTTGGCAATATGGGTAATAGAAGAATAAACGCGTTAAAAGAACAAAAAAAAAATAATAATAAAAGTGGAGGCACCAGTCATCAGGATCTACTAAAAATAGTCATGAACAATAGATTTACTAGGTAGACGAAACCACAGCTGAAAAACTGATCAGATTGTTGTCATCTGACAGTCTGTAAAAAGAGAAAAAAATGCGTTCAATTATGAAAAATACAAATTGCGCTACCCGTGTTTAGTAACTGATGGAACTCTCCAAATGCACGATCAATATGCAAAGCAAGAATCATGGCAATGAATACATTAAATATTAAGATACTGGAGTTTTTTTTATCAATTATTGATTATTCTGGGGTGCGCAAAAAGTCCCATAACTCGGGATATATAGGTCCAGTGACCTAATCGCAATTTTTCAAGCAAGTTGTCCAAGGACGTCGAAGAAAGTTTCTAGGTCCAACGGTTAACAGACGACCGGATGGCCGGACGGTTGACGGGACAAAGCAGATTTAATGATAATGTATTTGAATCCTTCCACATGCCCCGCCTCAAGGTCGAAGGTCTATCAGCTGCTTTGTAATTACTCCTGAGGCTATATATCATTCCTTTTTGTTGTGTTTAATAGCTGTCCTTTACAGCGTAAACAGAGTTTTGCAAAATAACTCATTATCTGTAAGAATTTAGTGAATTTAATTTTTATAAATAAGTGTAATATGGATATCTCCTACTCCGTTGGGTATATTAGCGTGAGTCTCTTTACTCCACATCGGTATTTAATCTCTCGATTTTCATGAATAAACCGGCTTCTGTGGCTCATGGTTAGAGCACAAGACTCAAACCGGGAGGCCGTGAGTTCAAATCTCAGCAAAGGCGGTGAGATTTTCATGGTCGGTCCCCACCCATGGTGAGCGCTCTGCATACTTAATGGGAAGGCTGTGCCAAACAGCCGTGTATCACTCAAAAATCGTCTTTTGGGGTTCCTCGATGTTATGACTCAGTAATGGGAATGATTACATACCCAGGACCCGCAGGTGCTTAAGACACAGGTCCTGGGTGACACCAGGAAACAAAATAATAAATGATATAGGAAGTGAGTGCTAGCACCTTGTCACGTAGTCCCATACCGAAATGGAACTCTGCAGATGTACATACTTAGATTAAGGATTAGATAAAAGAGCTTAAAAATGGAGGCGGTTATCTCCATCAAACAAAATCTTTAAAAATAAAAAAATATATATATATTATAAATATAATATGAGACTCAAGTGAAACGGACATATTTATAAAACTTCTGTATAATAATGCTAATACACGTATAATTATAAATAAATCAATATCGGTTAAGTATAAAAAAAAGAGTAAATCGTTATTTCTTGAAGTCTTGGAAGTACTGCATGGTGGTTCAGTCCGTTATACGCTACCACTGGTTTTACGCTTGGCAATCATCAGGCGTGTATTAAGTACGTTAGCTTAAACTTCATGGTACATTAATGTTATATATATATATATATATATATATATATATATATATATATATATATATATATATATATATATATCCAGTCGCGGCAACCTTTTATAAGGGTTTCATACCACTTTTTTCGGCCAGGACCCCCCCCCCCCTTTCGGAACTGTGGACCTTTTTCAAGGATTATTCATGAGTACTCAAGGCTTGGAACCACCCTTTTCCTAAATCTTGAACCCGCCCCTGTTAGAGCTGTAAAATGTATGGTTTAATCATTCCTCTTAAACGTACAAAGTAGTCCCTTCACATGTAGAATGATACCTGATACATAATTTAGTAAGAAGGCTTTATAATGAAACGATACATTAAACAAAATATGCTCTTCAATCTCATGAACTAAAATTGCTTATTTTACTAATCAGTGAGCATTATCAAAAGATGTGCATTCATATTTTGATATGCAAATTAAGGCCGCATCAAAAGGAAACTCATTTGAACCTAATTTGCATATTACACATATTTTCTGCAAGGTCGTCATGGGCACAAACAATCTTAAAAGTATCAGAGGACAAATACCATTGCAAATCCACGATTATCGCTTTTTACTATATAAAAACAACGCATATGTTCCCCTTTATGGCAACTGTGCAAAATGAGAAATGACAACTGATGATACTTACCAAGTCTGCCGGGCACTTTCCAAAATTTAACCCTACCCCCTGATATTATACATGGAACAGTCTCTGTCTATGAATACATGATTAGCGCTACCAGCACACTCTATTCAATGGACATTCCATCACTTTTCAAGTTAAGCCACATCATCCCCTGTGATTTCCGGACCGGTGTCCATTCATGCATATAATTAAAGTCACAAGTCATGAGCCACGGGTTAATACCCATTTAGGTGATGAGATGGGCGGAGCTTTGAGAACCTCGGCTGCAAATACCAGAACCACTGCTACACTGCAACGGTCGCAAAATAATGCCCTCAACAGTCAGCGGCCAGATTCAAGTAACATTATTTGACAGGCCAAATGTCAACATCACCGCTTTATTACGACGGATCGTACATGTTGTGTCAGCTCTTTCATGAGTTATTAATGGTCTTACCGTGTCGTTTTGCCCTTAATAACCTGTTTGGACCAAGACTATTGTCATATGTTGCACCTTTATGGCTTGTGTATGACACATACATGCTGAGCCTATTGGGCCTATAAGTAATCAAGGGTCAGACTGAGTAATTAGCACGTCAATGAAACATGAAACATCAGGCGTTATATTTTACCATATAACTGCCTCCGTGAAGTGATAAATGTATAACTGCTCTGTACTGGTCCAAGTAATCACTTGTACTAATAAATTAACTTTTTAAATTGCATGATATTGCAAATCCGTTCAACATGCAAGTGCAAAAGTATATATATATATATATATATATATATATATATATATATATATATATATATATATTATGTGGATCTCAGCGTCTCAAAAAATTGGTTCATACGCGTCTATGCATGCTTGTTGTATATAGTTTTCTATATATAATTGTACATCATTTTGTTTAGTTTCAGAATATATGGAAAGATAGGTTTATAGGTGCAAAATTTAATTAATCCACTGTAAAAAAATATGAATTGAAGAAATAAACTACTTTTTTATATATTGCAATGTTTTATTTCAATAAAACCATATATAACCTACATGTATCCGGAGACAGACATGGATATTTATACACACACACATATATATATATTTATATATATATATATATATATATATATATAGAGAGAGAGAGAGAGAGAGAGAGAGATTCTATAAATTTAAAATGGGGGATATATATGTGCAGGATACGAATATGCCTTTTGTATTAAATTAATTTGTCTTATAACGATTAAAACGTCAATAATGATTAAGATTTCAATCGGAAATGTTTGTTCTCTAAAAGATAGGAACATAAGCCCCTGTGAAAAATATGATTAAATATGTGTATTTTTCCTAACAAACAGTAAGTAATAATATAAACGTTTCGTGGCTGTAAAAAATTACACCAGCCAGTTGAGGTTTGTGAACATCGTCTTCGGCCTTGAGGAACGCATATGCAATACCATAAACATGCACTCCCTTAAAATCTGCTCTTTGTGCAACGCAACAAAGAAATCTGAAGTCAACCCATTTCTCTTAAAAAGCCATTATTACCGGCTCAGAGAGTACCCCCTTCCAACATGGCGGGTGTTCGTTGAACCTCGGACGGACCGGTCAACTCGATTGCAATTAAGAAGTCTGTGCAATTAGAAGCAAACGAAATTTGGGCAATCATTAGGTACAAGAACCAGACTAACACGACTTTGAGTAGTAAGCAAATGTTCAGTGTGTTTTGAAGAAGGCAAACTGTGACAAACTTGTTCCTCAGTCAGTAAAGTGCGCTTGGATGTTTGCGAAGTAATTTGGACCTAAAAGAAAACTTTGATTACGACTTTATTGGATTTCCTTGCAGGAATATCTCTCCAAACCCGAAGGATGTGATGTCAGATAAGTAAAATCTTGCCAATTTACTTTCATCAAGTATATCAGACTTTCCGGTTTGGCCAAATTTAACGTTGAGATTTTTGGTAAACATGTTTCACTTGTCATGCCCGACAGGAAACCAATATGGCGGTTGTCTCGTTTGCGTTCCGTCCGCCCAAATCCGGTCATCATAATAAATATTACCAAGTAAGTTCTATCTTCTATACTTCGCTCAATTTTGAAATATCGGATGAATGCAGGGAATTAAGCTTGCATATAAATTGTGTGCATGGTTATAGATCACCACTCTTTTATCACATCTTAAGTTCCTGTTTATCGGAATGTATAAACACATTCGACATGGAAACAATATAAAATATCCCTCCCTGCAAAATATCTTTAAACATTATAAGTTCGCTTTGATTATGACACAGACTGTACAGGGTTCTTAAAAATAAAATTATCAATCATTTTCATATTATTTGTCTACAAACATATATCGTTATTCATTGTATTATATAGGTGTCTACCACTAGTGAATTTAATTCATGACTTTTATTTAGATATACCTATATATACAAAACCAAATATTAACATTGTTTATATATATACGAATTTATTTAAGTTAACATAATCATTGGGTTTACGTTTGCCATTTTATTATGGATTTCCTTAATGTATAAGAATTTTTCATTGTTATGCTAAACTATTATTACTATTATTATTATTATCATTATATATCATCATTATACTGTTATTATTATCAATTTTATTATCATTACCATTATTAACAAAACATAAAAATTCTCTTAATTAAGCTGGTATATAAATATAAAAATACAGGTCAAAATATATAAAACTTCCTTTATGTTTACATTTATCATGTATTATTTTGGGTGTATATATATAAAATTAAATACAAGTTTGACAGTGGTCAGGATATTAATATTAGGTAGAGTCATGCATTTTATACTATATCAATTGTCAACCTGTGCCGTCATGTTTTATTTTGTCCTATTTTGCATGAAAATGTTTAAGTATATATATATAAACACGAAAAGAAAACTCCATTTATTTAGATATATATTTTACATAATTAAAAAAAATTACAGAATTAATTGCCAGGAAATATTATATCTGTATGCAGAGATAAAGTAAATGTTTACATTGTATTAAATAATTAGTTATAGTTAATTCTCTTGCTGCTTCATATACAAACATTATGTATATACATCAAAATTGGAAAATGAAACCTACACATATAAGGCACAAGTATACGTGAAAAGTTTTTTCAAGAAAATATAAATGGTGAAAGGGTAAAGCTGTAAATACATGTTTGCAACTCAGTTGTCATAAAAGATATATATATATATATATATATATATATATATATATATATATAATATATATATATATATATACACATTCAAACATACATACATACATACTTAAACTCAATTAACAAAAGCAGATAATGGAAAAATGTCATCCCAATAAATCAATATTTGATGAATAAAAAAATAATATATGTCATATACTTAAACTCAATTAACAAAAGCAGATAATGGAAAAAAGTCATCCCAATAAATCACTATTTGATAAATAAAAAATAATAAATATATATATATTTATATATATATATTCTAGTACTAGACACATAATATAATTATAAAGTACAGCGTGCATATGCATTTCTTTTCTAAATATATATAGGTACATGGTCCCTCCCCTCCTTTATAAGTGCCTCAGGACCCTCTCAATATTGCCAGTCAATGTACAAACTCAGCACATTATGTTCTCAATTGATTTTGGCTGAGGCAAATGCTATCCGATCATCATTATGTCCAGTGATAACATTAGATCGTTATGAAATTACAACATAAGTCCTCTAACGACGAGGCATTGAGGGCTGTATAAGCTGTTAACCGCTGTATTAGACTCGTTACTCACCACAACACACTCTGGCGTAGCTGACCCGGTTTAAGCTCGTTAACTGTTGTATATAATATAAATCCTTGGCCAATCGTTCATATATAGTGGGGAAAGTCGATTTCAGGTTAACCTATAGGTCTGCATGCCAGTTAAATCATTCAATTGCTTACCCTGGTAATTTGATTTCTGTACTGGAATATACAATGAATTGACCATTGTCCTCGGTCAAGCATATAGGATTAAAATATGGGAAAGGTCATTCGATGCAAAATATGGAGTTTATTTTTAAAATTTGTGACATAATTGTCCTGTCATACAATAAATCACAATTTTATCCTGCCTCTTCGCAAAAAAATTGATTTTTTTGGTATATTTGTCTTATTTTATGTCATTTTATTGTTGTATTTTTACCCTCTTAATTTTCTTATATTGTATAGCTGCATATTATTTATATCAACAAAAATACCAAAGGAGATTAGAAGATATAATTTCTCCATAGTTAAATAAAATATAAACATATACATTAATAAAATAAGAAAAAATCGTCCTCCAAAACGTTGAAAAGTTGGTTTTCTCGAATTATACATATTTCTGTTTTATTTTACATTTAAAAAACTAGAAAAGATTTACTTCACATTTTATGAGGTAATAAAAAAGGAGCTCTGATCCATGCAGATATAGAAGAACAAGAAAACAAGGTATAGGTTTGATGGTATTTCGATATAAGTTATTTCCATAAATCTTGGGAATGCTTTATTTTATAAATGTTTGTTTGAATGTTTTTATCTTGTACATTGTACATATTTAAAGAAATTATTACACCTGTTATTAAATTGGCTTATACATGTGTATGAAATATATACACGCATAGTTGACTGCAATTAATAAAGTTATAGAAACTATCACGATAACTTTTTTTTCAAATTTCTATCATTTAACTAGAATCTAAGAAACAAATTAACTGCAAAAGGTTCACATGCATTTCAAAACGCTTTGATAAATTACTAAAAATGTATTATAAATAATCGTTTTTGCTGTTTTTGTGTTACGCACCACAATATGTTGTAAAGAATAAATATGAAAGTGCAATTGAATAAATCGAACGCTGTTTAAACATGTATATTCATTGTCTATACACACACACAAACAAACAAACAGACTCAAACGTTCATAAATATATGCACACATCTGATGGTCATTATATCTTTCTGAATATTTAAAGAAATTACACGAATTTATATACAGATTATATATATATATATATATATAAACATATATATATAAACATATATATATATATATATATATATATAAACAGGTATGTGTGTGTGTGTGTGTTTTCCCATTTTTATTCCAATATTGCCTTTTTCTGGAGATATATTTTCTGCAAATGTTCATTTTGTTGTATACATGAAAAACACACTGCACAAATGGTCATAAAATATATAAAGTCAAAACAATGCATGATATATGCGTCGATATAAATCGACTGTTTTTGTTAAACCACATTATTAGTTAACCATGCAGAATTCGCTCCAATTAAATAGCACCTTAGAACAATATAGAATGTCACTTAAATCAACACATGGGACCCAACCGATCCATTTAGGAAATATTTATACTAAGAACAGCTTCATGTCGCCTGTTATAGTTTACACACGTATACTTAAAAATATCGTCTCTCAGAGGACAGAGGCACTACCAGTGAGACACAAAAGTGCTATAAGGCTTAACCGCAAACGACAGTAAGTTGAAATCACTGCTTGGAATGTTGTTAAAACGTCTTGTGTTTGGACAGGCACTGCCAGAATGATACTTTATCGAGCACTGCCTACTCTGGTGGCAGTGAAAGGATGCTAAATATTCGTCAACCTGCATGCCAAATAAATCTACATCCCACGTGGGCCTCATGATGACGTGCTGATGATCATTACATAACCGCCCAATTGGCGCTTCCCCGGTAACCAGCAGTGATTGACAGGCCCATATGCAAATTATTTCCATATATGGAAGGCTTATCGATTCGCACGTTACTTGCCCGCAAGCAGGACCGTGTTAGCTCCTTCACAGAGGCGTGTGTATGTTAGGACTACTTTAAATTAATTTCACTAAAGAAATCTGTGTGTTGGTGGGGAAAATATTCCCAAAGGAACATTGAACGGCAAAGAGGACAGTGAATCCAGCTGTGTTCTGAGGATCACATGTTTTGTTCTGCGGTCTCGATATTAGATCAACAGACACTGATTCGGTACCAGTCAGGTGCGAGAAAGGCTGAAAGCCAAACGCGTTGATTATTATAGCAGAGACTTTGACTGGGGGTGTAGCTGTTTAGACGACAATTCTCGGCTCATCTGAAGTTCAAGATAAGCACCAAAGCCGCAGCGGAAGAAAAGAACTAATTTCTGCAGAGAATTTTTCGAATCAGAATTATTTTTTAAAATTTAAGCTGCATTGTAGCAGCCCGTTTTAAGGAATTAAGATGAGCCACGCAGAACATAATTGCTTTTACCAAGGACTCTAAATAGTATAACTTGACATCACGTTGCAAAACGTTGTTTAAGTATTTTGGGGGATGATACGTTATCTGTAATAACGAAAGAAAGTGCTAAATAAACTTTCTGTCACATTCATTCAGTCATACTCCGCTGAAAAGCAATAATTATTCTAGACGGAGCATCTGAAATAACATTGAAATTGTAGACGAAATTGATCCAAAAAGAGAGGATTTTCTCTGGCAGTGCCTGCGTGTTACACACAATATGAGAATGCAGTCCACCGTGCGGCCAGTTCATAAACCTTCTCCTTTTTCTATTGAGGATATTCTTCTGGGGACCAGGAAGACGACAAGCAGCATGCTGCCCGACCCCCCGGGCTATATGGCTCGTCCCACGGGCCTGAGTGTTATGGACAGGATGGGTATGGGAGCGTTCGCTCCGTACCCCGCCCGGGTCGCCTTGTCCCAATACCTGACCAGAACAAGAGAATCCCCACTTTTGGTCCCTGCAAGTGGTGGTAAGTAATATACTTCTAATTTGTATGTTAAATTGACAAGTCTAAATGTCTTACCGTTACCGGTACTAGTTTATACTTATAATAGCCATCACATAATTTTCTCTTCATGAAAGGAGTTCCTTTACTCGATAACGGTTCACTTTATGTATGCAATAACCTTAAGATTTAAAATGGTCACGAAAAAATCAGCTGTATATACAGGTATTTAAATTTTTTAGCATCATTATTTCATCGTAATCATGTAATAATAATACTAATACTAATACTGATACTAATACTAATACTAATACTACTACTAATACTAATTATGCTAACAATAATTATAATAATAATAATAATTTAGTTATTATTATTATTGTCGCTATTAATGTAACTGTTACCATTTTTATGATTATTATAATTTTTATTATTATATTATCAGGTTATTAGTTAATAACATCAGTTTTGTTATAATGTCATTATACACTGTATATAATTAATTGTTTTACTTTTTGAGATATGGGTTGTGTGCAAAGTTTTTTTGTTTTGCATCCACATCAATTTTCTTTCTAAATATTTAAAAGTATACCATCGTGGCAAAATGAATGGGCACTAGAAGTTAAATGTTCATATTTGTTAATAAATTTAACTGGATGAATCCATGTTAAATGTATATTCTCTCTAACTGAAAGGAATATATATTTGTTATAGTACATGTGACTACTGATTTTAAACACACCTGTTAAACAAGGTGATATCCATAGAAGCATTTACATACATGATGCATATAGTGTTTATTTACACACTAATACATATACAAACCAATCTAATGCTTAATATAAAGGTCATATTTATTTAACTCAATCCATACGAAACGTTTCCTCGCTTATTTAATGTTAAACATATTTCTTCTCACATGAAAATCGAAACTGTTTCATTTTAAATTTCTTGTTAGTAGCCGGAATGCCTGTAACATTTCCTAAAATGTTAAACAGAAGTTTATATATAGGCCTGTGTATAATTGGGTGAATCAGGTTGAATTGAAAATACTTCGTTTCCTCGAAATGAGTTATAATTTTCATTCCCCCCCCCCAAAAAAAAAAAAAAAAAAAAAATAATGATATTACAACACGCTTCAATCGAACAAAAACAGGAAAAATGATATAACAAAATATTAAAGTACACGCAAGAAGTAAAACAGTTTCTCTTTTTCAAAACGGAAATATACAATTATATGTCTGTAAATTTATTTTGGTAATTTTTCAATTATCCTTAATTATCTGGTAAAATACTAGAAAAATGAACAGTATAGGGGACTGTACTTAATATAAAAAAGCCGGTTTATTATTTAATTAAGAATAGTTGTGTATATATTATAGTTATTATGGTGTTACGGTATTACCTGCAGTTATGGATGCACTACAATGAAAGAGTTCCATATATACATGCACGCGTAACAAACCCAAATTGGCCTCATTTGTTGAAATTATCTTGACAGTGATCGTCTAGCGAGTATATTTATGTTATTAATTATTTCTCGAGCCTCCGGGAAGGTGTTACAGCCATCAGAAGATCTCCCCATCTTCTATTATGCAGCTGTAATCTGTGGCTGACTTGTAATTGCGGGTTCGCTCTCGATACCAACAGCAGATAATGCCCCGTCATACGGCACAATTAGCCCATACCAATCTTCGTTCATTATTCCATTAAGATTCGACAAATGAGAAGCGAAAACCCGAGTCCGCCTGGCTAAATAACCGGAGATCCTCGCTGTGGCTAGCCATGCTTTGCTTTTAACTAATTACCAACGTGTGAAAGCAACAAGCAGAGTTAATTACTCTACAATGTTGTCCGGACGACTCAATTGCAATTCTACATGGAGTTGGCCATGTATATTCGAGAGATTGCAATGAGCATGTCAACGGCTTCACACTTGCTCACTGTTTGTACCTCTTCAGGTGCGAACAGGTATCAGTGACATGTTAACAATACCCTAACACGTGTTCTTATTAGTTCAATTGAGAAATGACTTTGCTACTGATTACTTCCCTTCATAATATATTAAAAAAATATAAAAAAAATAATATATGCTATATATATTATGCCTTTTCCACAAGGCAAACTCTTTTGGCAGACTTAATTTTAATACAAAACGAAAAACTTTTGAAGAAATAGTGATATGTATTTTTTTTAAATATTTTCGTTCTTTTCTGTTATATATATATATATATATATATATATATATATATATATATATATATATACTTAATATATATTTACTTGTGTTTATGTGAAGCCTTTGACAAAAGTGCTTACATGAAACCATGCAAATAAGACAGCCCAAAACTATACCATACGATTTATTACAATTTTAGAAATTTGAAAATCATATATTTTGTTCCCTGGGTTTGTAAGTATATGATAAATTTGAAAATCATACTGAAGAACATGATTTTCACATGGAAAACAATGGCTCGTTCAGTTTTATGTTAAATCTTTTTTCTTGAAAAATATGTCTCAATTTTTACGTTATCTTTGAATATACATATAATGAGGCATTCTGGACAGGCTATAACTTAAAATGAAACCTGTTAAACAAATCAGTATATGACAAAATGGTCTGTCTATAACTTTTTAATTAGTTGCAATGATAACTTTTTATAATTACCCTTTATGCGTGCTATTCATATTCAGTTAAATACGAAGTGAACGGCAATACACCTTAAGTTCAAGATAAATGGTTAATGGTTTAGTTAAGTGCCTTTCACACCCTCAATACTAATGGCGAATGTATATGAATGGAACATCATGAATATTCACCACTTGCCCTGAGGCCCTGAACATGTATAAATAATGTACGTTGCACCACTTCTGACTCCGCTATTGTCATAGTGTGATGATACCCCTGAATATCTATAGGTACGGCCGTCTGTATTGAAAAGGCGGAATAATAGATATTTCATTCAGGGGTTTGCAGGAAATCTGATCTTACAAGAATTGTCATGTCAGAAGAATTACTGGAGCAGCATGTGTCAAAAGGGAACATGCATGCACCTATATAAGGCACTCTTGTCAAACCTGCATGTATATGAAGTTAATTCAGATATAAATATATATATATATATATATATATATATATATATATATATATATATATATATATATTTCTTTTTAATTCTGATTCAATTTCATATCAACGAATATGATTAAACTTCAACTGCTATTTCAACTAAGTTCAACGTGATGAGATAAAGTATTTATACTTATTTAATTCAGATTTTTTTATTCAATTTAAATTAAATTGGCAATTGAAAACCTTCCATTTGTGAGTGTCCTGTATATATGCACTGAGGCTATAATGTAGAAAAAAAAAAATTGTGCAGCATTTCAGCTGCTCATCATGTCAGGGGGGCATTCGGTCCTATTTTTCAATTTTATAAAATTGTACAAATAGAATCAAAAGCAAAAAATAAAGAAATAAATAAATAAAAATTAAAATAAAAACAAATATGACTCAGAATCAAAAAGTTTATACCCTTTGCTTTCCCTTATTCAGCGCCCACGTATCCGCCCTTGTGCATGCGCATGCGCATGTGGTCCTTGCGACACCCATATAGGTGTTTCTTTCGTATATATACCGTTGATCTGTGAAGGTATTTGATGCAACTATATATATATATATATATAGGGATGGGCAATCTTCTTTTAGGAAAACGTGTGAGCTGGGGCAATTGTTCAGTTCAATTGAGCCGGTGGAATTCTGTTCCTTTTCAATTCCATTTAATTATTTTTTATTATATCAATTCAATATAAAATTAGTAAAAGTGCAAATTTATTTCCTTTTAAACTCAGAATTAAATTGGTCCAAAGACTCAGCTTTTTATAGAAAAAACTTAACCATACAGTGACGGCATTACAGGAACATTTACTGTGACGTCAGTATACATATATATACAATTATAAGACTCTTATCTTAATAACACGCCAAAAAGCCGTTTTATTTTCATCGAGACAGAGATTTCATTTTACTCTATTAAATTCCATTCGAACGGAATATCTTTCGAACAATACTTTATACACCCACGAACTCACCCAATTTATACAAATAAATAGAAATGTTGTTTTACTTTGTTTTCCATCTCATGTTACGTTAATTCCCAATATAGCTTCGTTCAGATTAAAAAATCAATACAGTTTACTTAAATTTTATTATGAAATAAACAAATGCACACAATTTTTTCTAAAAAATAAAGTAAGAGAGCTGTGTTTATTATCCTATATTCTGACATATATATATATATATATATATATATATATATATATATATATATATGCATAATTACATACTTAAATTAATATAATCCTTAATATAACTATCAGCCCAGAGACGCATTTGCGCTTATAAATACCATTTTAGTTTTGCACCAGCATACAAACTGGTGTATTCAAAAGGAAGACACATTAGTGATGGGTTTTCCTTCTTTGCAGGCTTTCCTTTCCATACAATTCTGCAGCTGGAGGTACCAGGCCGACACGCCCGGCGCCGGAAAGCTCGGACTGTATTCACTGATGAGCAGCTCAACGGACTTGAGAAACGGTTTGAATCGCAGAAATACCTGTCTACACCAGAAAGAATCGAATTAGCCAGTCAGCTGAGCCTCTCAGAAACTCAGGTTTGTCAAATTTCAATTTTATTGTCATTTCTACTCTCAGAACCTTATAAGTTTTTACAAAATGGCTACAGTGTTTTGTACCTGTATATATATATATATATATATATATATATATATATATATATATATGATATAGATATACCCAACCAATATTTTTTTTTCTATATTTCTAGCTTATTTCTGGTAATATGTTTCAAGGAAAGCTTACTTCATTGCCCGGTTAATTAAATGTATTATTATTATAAACATTAGACTACGACTTTAAAATTTTGGTATAATTATAAATGAAAGATTATTTATTCACATATAAACATACATAAAGATTACACGTCCAAAATGTGCATTTCTCATTAATTTAAACGTACAATTATATTATAAGAGTAGAGTGATAAGAATGCATGGTATATAGCAGTAAATGTAGTCCATCGACCGTTTGTGATCTTATTAATTTAATAAAAGAAAAAAAAATAAATAGATTACTTATTCTCTTTCTATAATATATATATATATATTATAAATATATAATAAATATAATGTATATTATATAGTGACAAACATTTGATTATCTGGTGCTCAAGTCAATCAAATATATATTAGAATAGATGCATCATTCTCTATATAAGAGAGAGTATAAAATAGATGTATGCCGAAACTATAAATACTAATAAAATTGTATTTATATAGATAATTTATGTTTGGGACTAAATATTTTTAATTTAATCAATGCAAAAGATAATGTAAAAAAATTCTAAATTACTAAATTTAGTTATGGATTACTATATTAAACTTATACAGAATAAATATCCGTGATACTGTAATAACGATAGTGTCACTATTTGTGATATAACTATCCATGCATACATCAGTATATTTTTAAAAGCTAAATTATAAATATCCGTGATACTGTAATAACGATAGTGTCACTACTAGTGATTTAACTGTCCATGCATACATCAGTATATTTTTAAAAGCTGAATACACGGTATCGCTTATCAGGCATGCATTTGACTCATATCACATGGCCACAAATTTGGATTTAATTCATATGATACTCAAAAGCATGTTAGGAGTACCCAAAGGGGCCAATTGTGTAAGTGTGCGTATAATGATTATATTAATATTGGCGGATTATTGTCGCAGTTGTGAATACGAGTACTAACCCTGCCAATCCCATACGCACGACGCAGTCAGGCAATAAATGGCAAGCTGACCCCTATATACCGTAATCAGCTCAACCTTAGGAAGCACCCACTCCAGCCTAGTCATTTTAGAGCCACAGGTGTACGTAAACGGCCAGAGATTATTTGAAAATTGCCATTTGGCTGATAGCTCGTCAGGTGTTTGTGGAAATAATGGCCAAGCCATGCCAATATGTGCATATCTGTGTATATATGCATGAATGCGCAACAACAGCCTGTTTACTGTATGAATTGCTGATTTAAAGATTGCACATGTAACGGGATAATGCACACTTTTGTATAAGCAGCTTGGACCAGCCATTCATAAAGGCAAAGGATCACGGGATAGGTTTAATATTATTCATTTTACATACAACAATGCTAGCCAAAAAGTTTAAATGCCTGAATCAAAATTTTGTTTCTTATGATTTTCTCATCAAGCAACTTTGTTGACAAAAATATATCATAAATGAATGCACATATTTGGTAATTTATACACATGCATTATCAATAATATAATATTCATACAGGATAAATCGACAATTAAAGTTAAAAATGACAAATGGTAAGACAAACATAATTATGAACAAGTAAACAATAAACAATCAAGCAGCCTCTCATTTAAACACTATAATACACACACACACATATATATATATATATATATATATATATATATATATATAATAATAATAATAATAATAATAATAATAATACTAATTTGTATGTTTTTGAGCATTGGTGATTTTTTTGTATATATAGGTGAAGACCTGGTTTCAGAATAGAAGAATGAAGCAAAAAAAGGTAGAGAAAAAAGGCGAGCCTACGTCAGAGGAGTCACATGACCGCTCCTTGCCATGCTCTTTGGACGATAGAAATACCCATCCCGCAGCAACAGGAGCAAATTCAACACCAGAATCAGATACAGAAGAAATAGACGTGGTACATACAGACTCTGTCCCTTTATAGGCCTTTAGAGTATTTTTAAAGTGCAGCCGGACGCTCTGACACTCTATCTATATATACGTCTTGATGGCGTGCTGCATGTTATATGCTACACAAATGAGAGATAAGCTCTATAAAAGCCTGTATTTCAGTATTAAACGAAATACCATATTGCTTATGGTGACAAGAAAATACCCTCCATCTATATATATATATATATACATATATATATATATATATATATATATATATATATATATATACTATGAAGGATATATATATAACGTCATATGTATAACTGCGATCATTTCATGTATTACGTTTGGTGATCATTTTCAGTTAATGCTGGCATTTTAAGCTTGTTTGAACTTTTGTTATGTTATTCATTTTGGATAACTGCATGTGTCGTTTTGTATGCATTCCTCATGTAGAAGTTTATTTTATTCATGAACTAAACTATATGTATATATTGTTTGGTCCATGATTGTCATCAATCAATTTATTTATCAAATATTGGGATCACATTTTTCTCTATCTGCTTTTGATCAAAGATTGGGATCACATTTTTCTCTATCTGCTTTTGTTATTTGAGCTGTATAGCAAGTTTAACGGTATATCGATTGTTGTGCCAAAGGTTTGAATTGTACATTTTGTGCTATATACAATTAGAGACAGTTTATTAATGTTGTGTGCATACGCTTGTATATATTTCTATGCACTTGTCAGCATTGAACGACTATCTGTAAATATATTGTGTACAAATATTTATGAATAAAATATATTTGATATATGCTGAAATATAGACTCTTCCGTCTATCTTGATGTGTGTGACTGAAGATATATAAGCTCTCCGAGCGCTCTTTGGATGTGTGAACGAGCTCTTGTTTTGTCACTCTTGATTTTCATTTATCTAATCTTTAGATGTGAATTTAATAAATGTCTTCAACTGAGCATGTATAACAACTTCATTTTTTTCATAGTTAATGATAAACGTTTCATAATTGTATCCTTCAATTCGAAGTCCAGTATTGTTTATGTATGAGCATTAGGAATAACCATATACATTATAAACTATTATTATAAGTTAACTAAAGTGATTCATAAACTATATGATAATATTTACATATAATTATATGAAATCTATGAATATGATACGTAAACTAACATAATATATAAACTATATTATTATAATTAGTTACCTATAGTGATATATAATCTATGATGAGATAACTCTCTCTCTCTCTCTCTCTCTCTGTATATATATATATATATATATATATATATATATATATATATATATATATATATATATATATACTATAATGACATATAAACATTTGAGCATATCAGACATATATAACTTTAGTTATTAATTTATATGTTTCATTGAGTGAAACGTTTCGCTGCACATATATACACATACAAATATGAGGTCTTTAAGTGAGATCAGTATCTGAAAACATAAAAGAAATTAACAAAATGAAATATGTGTTTAATAAGAGTAAGTAAATATATTCATATTGGTCCATTCAAAGTGATAACTTGATCTGGCTAAACGTATACTTCTCGATTACTCGCTATACCAATATGCTATAGTATTATGCGCATTTTCAGTCCTTAATTATTAAATAAAGCATGAGTTCATAAAATAACTGCCATTAATAAAATTGAACAGATTATCCTGCTGCAACTTTCTATTATTTATAATTCTGGCTATAATAGCATCAATATATATAAAAAAAGATTAATTTTAACCTACTAATCACTTATATACTATCAAAAGAAATAGCAACAATTTGTAATTTGTCCATGCAGTTACTGTATATGATAATACTTGGTATTTTGAATGTCTATTATCTATTATTTTTTTAATAAAAAGTAATTATATTACTACTTTTTATTCTTATATATTTCCTTTGCTTCATGAAGCTTTAGATGTGAATTTAATTAATGTCTTCAACTGAGCATATATAACAACTACTTTTTTGGGGTCGTGCACTCACACACTTAAATATCTCCTAAAGTATAAAATGTTTGCATTTATAGAAACGTGTAGTGCTCAATAAATGATTCAAAAATAGCTGCATAAAACGGAGGCGATCTATTTAGGATTGTATATGGACTCTAGTGCTGGTCTATATATATATATATAAGGCTAAACTGTAAAATAATTCGTTAGGTGTAAGTATTGAAATGTTCTGATTTGCAATGAAAAGTTGAATGAAATTTATGTAGATTACACACACTCACACACACACACACACACACACACACACATATATATATATATATTAGTGGTATGCCAAATAATGGATGATTGGTCGTTTTATTTCATAATCAATTACATCGGTTGCATTTTTGCATAATCGTTCAGAAACGGTTATGTATACACATCCGAAGAACTCATTTTATCAAGATAAAAAAAGATATTTAAAATATTCTTATTCTGTCAGAGATAAAATAAATGACCGGGCATAAACCAGCGGACAGCATTCAAACTGAACCTTTTGTAAGGAATCAGTGTCAACAACCCGTGCAGCCATCCATAACCTATAGCTTTAGTTAGACTGAATTGACATGATCAATATTATAAAGTTTTACTTCAATACAGCATTATATAGAGTATTTCACGGTCATGTTATATTTGTCCAACTATAGTGGCATTCGCTTTGTCATTGAGGTTTCTAGGCGTGATTTGTGGTGCATTAAATAATAAAGGCTAAAATGCCCTGTACAAGGAAAACAGCTAAAGCTAAAGTACAATATAGGTGCATGCCTGGCCCGTTAACTCAACTGACTTTGCATTTCTCTTGCGCGGCGCTGTAGAACCAGCCATGGTGTGTTGGAATAACCATAGCCCAGACGACTATTTTATGCATATGGTTTATAGGTTGGGTTAAGCCTCATCGAGTGTTGAGTGTCTTGTCAACAGGTTAAGGACTATGGGCGGAACACAAATCCAAGGAGAAGAGTCTTAAATCTCACAACAAGACAAGTTATAGCCCACCAATTATGGCCATTAGCATAGGAAGCGGGGATTACGGACGGCTTGCAAAAGAAAACACCAGCCGGTCCCTCTGGCAACTATGGCCACGGATATCTGCTCACTGCGGAGGAATTTAATCGAAATGTCAACACATACGTCTGTTGCAGAGGGTGTCTGTTGACTGAAGATCACACTTAAAATGACGGTGATGGTATGCCAGTAATTCAAAGATTATATTCTTTCCTTTTTACTAGAATAATACGTGAATAGTAAATTATTTAAGCCGTACGAATTGATAAAAATGCCAGTTCCTCATTTTTTTTACAGTTATAATATTATCTTTTAATATTTTAGTGGGTTTAGACATGGGAAAGGAAAAAACCCGTAAAGATTATCTGTTAGACTACATTAATAAATCTATATCTTTTGCAAAGAAGTTAGGGCGTGAGAAATGAAATGGTAAATATAATGGAAATGCTTTTGAATAAATTGTGCAACAGAGAGGGAGCAATTCGTGATTAAGACTGAGCCAGTCACCTAACATATATATTGGGGGCATAGGTTTGTGTATACTCGCAAGCCTGTATCATTTGTTTTCATAATACAATTTACTATTGCATCAATGATAAAAAGTAGTTTTATTTGGAAAAGGCAAATAAAAAAGCAAATACAAATAAGAGAAGACAGAAACCGATGGAGACATGCTTCCCTATACACCGGACCGCATGTTGTACCATGCATCTCTTCCACATGTGGTTTCCTTCAGTTATGCCACTCATGGCCCCTGACATAAACAGCCAATAAACTGGTACGTATAGAATTCATTTTCATGGTTCATAAAGTTTTATCTATCACACCTCCACAGATTATTCTACATGGGAGAACATATTATTCTCACCAGGTATTCACACGGGAGGCGAGTTTGGTCACTTATGTATTAAACAAGTTATGTGACCATTGTCGCACCTATATAGGTGATGTGGCGTGAACAGGTCTGTGTTTGCCCGGCCCTTCCCGTGACTGACGGGGCTTTACCATATGTGTCTGACCTATAGAATCATAAATCATAATTAATGTCACGGGGCTTTCGGATGGTGGAGCAACAAGCCGGGATCCAGACACTAAACAAAATATTTTCTCTCCGATCAGTTAGAGTTGCTATCCTCCTTGGCCAATCATGCCCCGTCTAATTATGACAGCTTTACAAACGTAAATGCAACCATTTTGCAATTTGAGTCACGTTTAGGGATTGACAATGGAGGGTAATACCCGCTATTGTCTGGCGATCGGAAGTCAGCGGCCAGTGATTACAAATGCTGCGCTGCCAAATTTCCGTTTGCCCAGACAGCTTACCAGGTGTCTCAACCGCGTAAAGCGGTAATGATAGACTGGTTCCTGCACAAATCATACAGAGCTGCCGTGCTGGGAGTTTCTGGGACGTAAGCTGGGTCAATTCTTAATTAGTCGCACCGCACCCCTGAAGCTTCTTACGCGTACCTGAAAGCGTTAATAAGAAACAATGCAAGCGGATTAAGTGAGTCAAACTCCACCATACGATGATGTGACCGCACTGACAGCAGATAACAGAGGTTATATTGGACACGGCTTCTAGGGTCAAAGGTCACATGAAGCCTCCATGCAATAATTCACGGAATCTTAATAAGTGAAACTTATATTTCAAGAAAAGAGATGGACCAAAGCATGTTTGCGGATTTCGTGATAATAGCCAGGTAGTATATTACCGTTTAGGAAACATTGTGGTCTAAGTACATTACGGCACTTTAAATTGAAAAAAAAATCTAGTGGGTTATTCAATTTACTGACTTAAATAACAGGACAAAACATTTAAAACAAAAAATAATTTTTTATAAGATATATTTAAAGGAATTTTTTAAACAGATTTTTTGTTAATGTGGACATATTTGGAGCATCCTATAAAGCTGGCCGATTACATAAGCATACTTGGACAGAGAACTTATTTGTAATGATTAATACTCCCTGCGATGAAAGAAGTTATTTAATATAATTAGCCATTATAAATGTTAATTAAAATCTTGCACTGATTATTATTATTCTCTAAAATTTCCCGCAAATTGGACAGTGGAAAGAGACCAAATGGATATTATGGGGTGGAAAACGATAACAATGACCAGCGCCCGGATTCTGTGGCTCAGGGGTAGAGCGCAGGACCAGAAGCCGGGATATCGTGGGTTCGAATCTCAGCGGAGGCGGTGAGGTTTTTCACGGTCGAACCCCACTCAGGGTGACCGCTCTGCAGGCTTAATGTGAAGGCTGTGTGCGTCTTTGGGGGTCCCTCGGTGTTATGACCCAGCAATGGGGATGATTACACACCCAGGACCCGCAGGTGCAGTAGACACCGGGCCTGGGTGACACCAGGATACAAAATTTAAAAAAAAATGATGGGAAGCGAGTGCTACCGCCCTGTCAAGTAGTCACAAACCGAACTGGAAACTCTGCAGATGTACATACTTAGGTTAAGAATCAGATAATTCAGCTTTAAAAAAATGAAAGCGGTTACCTCCACCAAAATAAATAAATAAATAAATAAAATAACCAGCATGTATATTTTACAGCATAATGGTTCTTTTACAGGTCTTGTGGCCATGCAGGTGACATGGTCTCTTGCGACTGATTGCAAGCCTCACTTTGACAGATACAAGTTTTAAAATATTCACGACATTAAACAACAAATCAGCAGTTGTAGTTCTCTGTGCACTGGACCTTGACCATCATCAGTTAGTTGCGAGAAAATAGAAACTGTCTCGTAATATATTAATTTAATAGTATTTCCCCAACTGTTTGTTTGATGTGTTTTTTTAATTTCTTTCTAGTTGATTAGCCCTGAGCCTCATTCCTGCAACATTTTGCTAATAAATTGAAAATATAGGAGCGAAAATGTATAAACAATTAATAATGTATATTTACATGATATTAAAGATCACGTCATGATCTTAGTTCAAAAAGTAAAATCGAAATTACTCCTCATTGTTAAGCCCACAAACATACTGAAATTTAGTGGCTGACGGATTGGTTTGAAGGTTCTAATTTGTGGATCTACTTTTAAATCTTCCCACAGTTGATTTTTATGTGGTCTTTAAAGGCTTACTTTACAAGCAAGCATTTGATTGACATGTCTGAACTTTTAACATGGAATGTAAACTCTATATAACCGGTATTTCAGAAGTCACTCCTTATGTTATTTTTTTTAACTCTCTTAGCCTTTTTATTTGTTTGGTTTGCCATATGATATGATCATTAATTCATTCTTAATCATCGTATTGTTTTCATATGTATGATCTTACATCTATTTTGCATTTATTGCATATTTTGACTTAACTTTCATTTTGTATAATGTGTCAGCGTCATTGGGCATATGTTTTTACTGTAGATTTTGGCGCTTAACATATTTTGATAGAATAAATAAATGTTTTACCAGCGTCTAATGAAAGTTGATATATACCTTGCTTAGTCATCACTTTTTTCAGCAAGTCCTCACTTTATATTTATGAGGTTATGTGGTGGAGTTGACACATTCCAAATAAGAAGATATTAAAGTAGGGAGACGCAACAATTACAGCAGATAAAGGGACAAATTAGTTGAATTAAGATCCGTTCCTTATTTAAAAATAATATACCGATCCATCCAAATGTTTCCTTGCTTGAGCCATGACCGATACTCCAATAAAATTTCATCGAGATTCATACAGTTTTTCGAGGATTTTGCTCGGTCGAACATTCATATACCCACAAGCCAGGTTGACCACAAAACCATTTGCCTCCTTCGATCGCGGAGACTAAAATGCATATTGTATGCACCAGCGTACAAAAAACAAATAGTAGAAAACAAGGTGCCCATGGACGCATGCATTAATTATTGGGCCTTATTAATTATAGTGGCCTTGTGCTAAATATTTGATAAAGAACCTCGAACTCTGGTAGAAAACTTTCCACAGCTCTTAAAATTATGCGTTTTGCTCATAGTACCAAGAAAACAAGTAACAGTGACCTTATTAAGGGTTTCCAAAATGATTTTATCAGGTACTTTTTTGATGAATATTTGCATTTTCAATGTCCAACTGCTGCAAATTGTGCCCATCTGACTAAAAGAGTGCTATAATGAGGTTCTTTCACATAACTCGCAGAATATAGGTCACAGTGACATAATTTCAGGTTTCCACAGAGATTTACCCAGGACCTCCCTGAAAGTCATGTCGGAAGATTCTAGACCAAATAGATACAATTTCTGCCCCACCTGACTCACTGGGTACTCAAAACCATGTTTTTGGCCCTTACTCCGAAAGATACATTTCACCATGACCTAATTTAATTAATTTGCCAAGGGCCTCCCTAGATGTACACTTAGAAGTTTCTAGGTCTTACGGTTAATGGTTGTTTCCTGTTAACGCCAGACTGCTTCATTTGAAGGTCTCATACACAGAAAAAAAACTGAGTAAAAGTTAGAATAATACAGGTACTTGAGATTCCAGTCTTTAGGAACTGATAAAACACTCCATGGGCAATATATACGGAATAAAAATCTTGGCAATCGATGCATTACTTATTCAGAAGCTGGAACTTTTGTATCAAGTTTTTTTCTTGGGGGTAGATTCTAGTCCCATAGCCCGTTGGAAGTGTCTTAATGTCTAGATCTAGACGGTCGGCCGGCTCAGCGGACGGACGACGGACAAAGAGGAAATTAAATCCTGTGTACACGCACATTAAGACAGGGCTCACACATGGCCATTGTCGTGTCTCAAAGTGATATCATGTTATTGTTTTAATCAGAGTCACAGAGGAATAACACCGGGATCAATCAAGATAACATCGGGACACACTGGTCGACTTTCGGGAGTCAACAACAAGCCTTCTCGATAAAGAACAACGCCATCTGGTGGCGAACAAGTTGTGCTAGAAGTCCGTATCGTTAATTGACATACACATTAACAACTCTAATGAAGTCATTGTTACATGAATTGGCCATTTTTTGTTTATATTTATTTTAATGGTTCTTTTATGTTGAATGAGCACCAACTATTCGGCTGCTTATTTGTATCAATCCCTTGATATAGACGATTATGTCTTTTATTAATGCTAAAATGTTATCCGTAAAACTGTAATTGTAATAATGTTTAAACTCTGTATATTGTTCAAATACCAGTGATATAGTCGAGTCCACATCAATCGAGCCGAGTGAAATTCCATGTCGTGGCTACTCGAGTCTGAGTTCCATCCCGAGTCCTTGAGGCTCGAGTCCAATCCACATTTATTCTTCAACCTCACTGAGTCCGAGTCATCAGGATCCCGAGTCCAAGTCTGAGTCCAATAATCTCCTCTTATTGAAAGAAATGGAAATCGAAATTTTGGATTACCATGGGTACTCTTATGTAAGTATATACAGGTTTTTTAGCTGAACGTTAAATAACGATTAACTATCGTTGCAGAGCTTAAGCTTGGCATTCAGTCTCTTTCTCTAATATTCGTTTCACTAGTTTGCACATGGAAATAAATGTCTTCATAGTATTCCACACAGCTTTCCTTCTACTAGACGTGAGATGGACTCGGACTTATTTCCCGAGTCTTTACCTCCACGTCCGAGTTTTAGTCCGAGTCTTGCACCCTCGAATCCAAGTCAAAATCCCTGAAAAAGTGGACTCGATTTTATCTTGGCATCCTTCCATCAAAGTGGCAAAATTATATGCATTGCTGCGGTAATTTAACTAAACATCACCTGCAGCTAATATATGTGCTGCCAGGGTCCTTTAAACAATATATTTTTCTGAATGCCGAGATCGGGCCCTTGTTAATTAAAAAAACATATTTCATGCAATGGTTTTGCTGTACAAGTTTTGTACTGTATTCTTATACGAGAATCTATAATAGGGAAATCTCTGCTACCTCCTTCGCTTATATGCAAATTTGCCTGAGTGACATGTATATACTGGTACTTCTTTTCCATTTGTCAGTAAAGTGCTTGTAAGGATTCTTGAACTGATACTTTTTATTAGCTAGACCACAGTAGGAATATGTAAAATGTATAAAAACGAATTCTTTATGATAGACCTTAGATATCATATATAATGTATAAAGGGGGTCAAGATCCACATTGCCCCAGAAGGCCAATTTACATGTATTTTTCATTCATTGTTTAATTCAATATAGAATCAACAGGAACTATATATCTTATGTTAAAAAAACTGTGAACAGCTGTTTTTAAAGATATAATATATAATAAATCAGCAGAACATGTTGCAATTAGAACCTGAGGGATGAACCTAACTAATAGTAATAGACAAATCAGTGTACACTTTTCATCATTTAAGCCCCACTATTAGAGGTCAAGGCCACTGGTCACATGCAAAAACAGACGCATTTGCATAATGCCATGTAAACTCCAGCTAGAAAAAGATAACTTTAGAAGTAGAAACAAATCTGTAAGAGTTGTCATGTCATAAGGAAGACTGAAAATATTAATAAAATTTAAACTTTGGATTTATTTCAAAGAGGCTAAATTGCCCTATGAAGTTGTCACTGTATTCATCTATGAAACACACACAAAAAGTGACCTCCCTAAATGTCACATCAGAAGATTGTACGTCACATAGATACAAGTACAAAGTTGTACCCCGTCTGACTCTCTGGGTGCTAAAATCATGTTTTCGGCCAGTAGCTCGCAGAATATAGGTTACCATGACATAATTTCTGGTTTCTGAGGAGATTTGCCTTGGACCTCCCTGGATGTAAAATTTAAAGGTACATGGTCTAAAGGATACAATTTGTGCCTTTCTGACTGTCAGGGTGTTCAAAGTCATGTTTTTGGCCAGTTACTCGCATAACATAGGTCACCATGACCTAGTTTAAGGTTTCTGAAAAGAATTGCCCTGAAACTCCCTGGATGTTGCGTTTGACGATTCTAGGCCTATTATTTACCATTTCAGCCCATCTTACCTTCAGGGTGCTCAAATCATGTTTTTTACCCTTTGGCTCGCAGAATAAAGGTCACAGTGACCGAACTAAGAGTATCCAAGGACATTGATGCAGGGCCTCCCTGAATGTCACATTAGAAGATTCTAGGCCGAATCGATACAAATTGTGTCCTGTCTGACTCTCCGGGTGCTAAAAATCATGTTTTCGGCCAGTAGCTCGCAGAATATAGGTCACCATGACCTAATTTTAGGTTTCTATGGAGATTAGCCAAGGACCTCCCTGGATGTACAATTAAAAGTTTTATAGATCTAAAGTTTACGGTTTGTACCCTGTCATCTTCTGGCTGCTTCATTAAAGGTTTCAAAAAAAGAGAGAAAAAATGTGTATAAATTAGAAATAGTACAGATGGCGCCATCAGTCTTCAGGAACTGATGAAACACTCCATGATCAATATGCATGTGAATATGGCAATACAAACATTAGTTTTCCAGATACTGGAGCTTTTGTAACAAATTTTAAATTAGTCTTAGGGTACATTTTGGAGCCTCATGGCCCGGAAGATTTAGGTCACAGTGAATCTTTATAAACCACCATGGATTTCAGTTAGAAGTTTCTAGGTTAGGCGGTTTCGATTTGTGCCCTCTTAACGGACAAACGGACGGACTGACGGACGACGGACAAAAAGTGATCGCTACTGCTTAGATGATTTTCGGTCAGCCGAGCTAAAAAGCTTAAAACGTTATTTTAAATACAGTGTTCACAGCTGGTTGAACCATTGAGGTTTAATTACCCGCATTTTCTCACTGTGTATAAGTGTATTGCAATATACCACATCAAACCTCTGATTCTGTATAATTGTATATTTTGCATCAATCAAACGCCTTTCCTTCATCATATAGTACTCCAAAATGTATTAGGATAATTCTTTATCATCATTACTGCATTTGACACAAAAAAATCTCTGACTCAAAATATGTAAACCTAAGAGAAGGAAGACATTGTGTTCTTTCAAAATAACCTGAAAGTAGTACTGCAACTATTACATTCTGCTTACCTTGCAGACTTGGCCATCTTATTCTTAAGACACATTAGAGGCACAGATGGGGATAATAACTCCTCGTCTCGCCACCGGCAGTCGTCAGGTTATGAGTGACTTGTTCCTTGGTAAAATTTCCGGTATTTCAGACTGAAATTATCTCAGACTTCTTCCTAACCGCATAAAGTTTCAAACGACAATGTAGGAAATGCGCATGCAGTTTGAAACTGCTCATTTCGGAAAGTCGACTAATTTGTTACTTATGAGTCGTAAGACTATGAATTAATTAGAAGTTTATATACGGCTTCTTCGTTTATGCCAACACGAACATGGCAGAAATATATTGGGGTCAGTTACTAATACAAAGTGAAACAGGCTATGTAAAGCGCACGGTGAAGCAAGATTTTGGACTCGTTGTGAACCAGATGTGATATAACAGTTTTAACCAGAACGGAAATCCTCAGAGCTCAAACTTCCGCCCTGCTGGACCTCCCCACCCTTCCGCTAGAGGTCGTTTCTTTTCAAAACGAACCTCTCTCAGTTATGAAACAAAAGTTTGGCCGGGGATACTTGTCTCTACTGTCAAGCTTCAGAATCAATCCTTTTTTTTACATTTCAAAGAAACACCTGTTTACATTTCACATTTGCATGCTTAAAAAATAATTTTTAATACCGTGAAATCTTTACCACAAAAACACCCATGTTTATGTAATTTGCTTTGAAACAATTCTTTAAGTTCTAAAATATTTGAATGGACTACATTACCCTCATATACCTCGTCACTGGTGTATTTAGTAGCCCCGGTGCATTGTGGGGCTGAGATTTCAATGCCCACAAACACTTATCAGGGGAGTTGTACTCTTGTGAGTCCGATTCTGCGCAGTGTGGGTCTGTCACTTTATCCGGATCCCCGTCACGTTTTACTAGGTCTTACCTATGTTTATATATATTTGTGTATGTATATATATGTATATGTATATTTTTATATAAGTTAATTATTTTTTATATCTTTTTAGATACACTATAAACAGTTATATAACGGGTAAAAGGATGTATGTATACGCATACATGGGTTCCCGTGTGTATGAACATTGAGATTTTTTAACGTGTGTTCTGATGTTACTGCAAATTTATATGTATGTGCGTATGTGTGTATATGTATGTGTTTATTTCAGTATATGTGAATGTATTTATATGTTTACAAATATGCACATGTGGGTGTATATGTTTACTTTTTTGTGTTGTTGACATCATATATACCTATATTCATATGTATATGTTAATGTGCTTTATGTTTCTAACGTGGGGATGTATAAGTACTCCTTTGAAATATTTATTCACCTTGTATTCCACATGTAACATTTTATCTTCAGTGGAGTAATTAAAGCATATCAATCGATCAATCAATCAATCAATCAGTCAACCTGGTCTTGGTCCTACAGCTCTACTGTTTCGTGGAAAATGTGTTTGTTTAATTTTTGCGCAATCCTGCTGACAGACAAACAGACAAACTAGACGACCATTGGTCGAGTGCTTGCCGGAAGTTGAAATATAATAAACAGACCGAGAGACAGGAAGACAGGGAACAATTGAAAACAGTCATTTGAAAAAGCAATTTTCTTGAAGAGCAGAAACAATAACACTTTTATGTGTTAATGCTGATATTAAAAAGTCAAGGACAAACGGACAGACATACAGACAGACAGACAGAGATGACATATTTCCTGGGTTTCTTTTAACTGTATGCTTTTCAGAAGCATTGCTTAACAATGTGGACTGCAGAATGACTCGTATCAAAACAAAGAATAAGCAGGCAGGAGAAAATGACAAGAACAGACGAACAAACAAACATACTAACAGACTGACACAACCTGGATGAGAGTTAACCAGACCAACCTAATGGGGAATGCAAAGACGAAATGACTTATAGTTTGTGTAGATAGGATAATATTTGACGAAGTTATGAGCAAAATAATAAAGGGTTTTTTTTCCATCAACTATATAATTTTCAGAGCGATTGCTTGAGAATTTACCCTATAGAGCGAAATAAGTGAAATCTTGTAACATCTCGTTAAACGAGTGACGGTTTTTGCGAGATTTTGTACAAAATCTAGTAAAACTAAACCAGTGCTGTCTGAAGCAAAAAAAAATTGACCTCTTTAATTTTAAGTGACAAATTAAGAAAAAATGAGACCCATTTTTTTTTAATTTCATGAATTTTTCCCAAAATACGTTACCATGGTAACAGCAGATTGAGACAACCACACATCAGAAGAAAGGCCATGAAATGGCGAATAAAATGAGCCCAGTTTATGTCCACGATAAATTTTGAAGAAGATATGAAGAATTAACGATTTGTTTTTTTTAATGGTCTTTGACCTTTTGATACTAAAAGACCTCAGACTTCTAGAACTTATGGCGTTCTACAGGGCTTGCTAAAATAATTATGGCCTGTGCAATGTCAGACGAAAGAGTACCAAGGGGGGCGATAAAAATTTAGGCTATTTTGGGTCCCTAAAATGAAATGATTATTACGCAAGAGGGAATTTCATGGGACGCGCGTAGGGGCGCCTCTACTTTTCCATCTAAAAATCTGGATAGTAAAACAATAAGCGGTCAATTAAAAGAAAAACAGTCGGAGTTAGCTGGATACATTTTTTTACTAACCAAATTTGTTTCATTACACCCTGAAATAAAAAAAAAATCTCTCTGACCCCATATACTATAATCCGGTTTCCGCCCCTGTTACCAGCAGTACCTTTCTAAAGTTCATTCCTGTTTGTACCAGGAAATACATGAGAGATAAATACCTGTGAAACATGTCACCTTGTGTCTATATCAGATATTGAACGTTCGCTCGTGTATAAGGCTGTGTAGCTGATAGGCATTGTTTTCTGTGGTTATAATTTGGCAGAGCTGCATAGATGTACGGGGTCTTTTTGTCAGTTGATTCAATCGTTACAGTGTATAATGATTCGGAATTGACACTTTGTCTTTCAATTCGAAACCTGAGAAAATTGACCGTCTCGCCTACTCAGATTGAGGAGCCCACACAACAGTAATTACAGACGGAGGTTTTCTTCGCTGAGTAGATTAACAGATCTGAGTGCACATTTTGTAGGCTGACCTATACGTAATATAACAGCTTATATAAAAGAAAATTTAATCAATCATTTTGGCTTTCTTCTTATCCAGCTCATGTTGGCTACATATAATTAATAAAAGTTCGTATATTTATCTTGTTTCTCTGTGTGACTTAAAATCGGTAATACAAAGAGGAATTTACCTGATATGTCACAGCGAAGGTTGATAGATTGAGACTATGACTGGCTGTCGAAAGAATAAGTATATCGACCTTTGTCCGATGATCGAATGTTCTTCACAATTTCCGGAGAAATTTTGCTATCAATTATCGGCACAGGATTTTCGATAACATACCGATATTTGCAGTCCATGCCGAACATAATGAGCTTACAGGTCTCAGTACCCCTGCAATATGAAAGAGGATAATAATTATATAAATTATACCATTATTTGATTTCTAACTATGAAAATCAACGACGTACCTTGAATTATGTAACCTGTTATATAAATCACAAATTTAAATTTGGTTTTCACTTTCCAGCTAAAGTCGTCTTTTAACATTCAATGTGTAGAGAAAATCATCATTTGTGCGCATTGTGTACAGGAAATATTGTTACAACATTGTTGTTTAATGTGAAAGTGTCGGCAATATTTTATTGCTTGCCGGAAATCTTCGATTTCGGCAAGCATGTTGCTCAGTTGCGTATGTCTGTTTGTTACTTGCCGGAATCAAAGATTTCGGCAAGTATGTTGGTCAGTTCCGTATGTTTGTTACTTGCCGGAATCAAAGATTTCGGCAAGTATGTTGGTCAGTTCCGTATGTTTGTTTGTTTGTTTGTTTGTCTGTCTGTCTGTCTGTATGTCTGCGTGCTACAAGCCACAATTTTAAAGCAATCGCTCTGAAACTTTTACATTGAGTGTAAAATCGGTTCTTCTCGGAGCCTATTGTTTTTGGTCATGATCGGTGAAAGGTCAAGGTCAGTGTCACCAAAACACCTAAAATTTTTATTTTCTTCATATCTTCGTCAATAATAATCGTAGCCGCATAATCTGTAGCTCATTTTACTCCTCTTTATATTAGCTTACCAATTGCTATCAAAATTTTCCGGTCAATTGTTACCATGGTAACGTATTTTTGGGGGAAAATCGGAAAATTCGAAAATTTCACTCCAAATTTCTCATTTTTTAAGTTAGAGAGGTCTAGTTTTTTGCATTGTGTAGCATTTTATATGCTCTATGGAAAATTAATGCAAGTCTCGCAAAATCTCGTGCCATTTTTCGTCAAACGAGATTTTTCGAGATTTCATTAAATACGATTTTGAGGTGGCAGTTTTACAGCTAACGTTCTAAAAGTGACATATTTTCTGTTTTTCTGTATTATCTCGAACTTGTTTTTTCATTTTTCGAGAAAAAACCACCAGGGGGCGTGGTACTGGAAACACTACAACTTTTCATTTTTCCGCAATATCTAAAAAAATATTAAGCATATAACAATTTTCTTTGTCGCATGTAAAACTAGGATCATTGCCTTATTCCTTCCTACATATAGCCTTGTGCTGCCGTTACCATGGTTACCAAATTTTGAGGTTAAACTTGACGATCTGAAAATATGTAGTTTTTGGCTTCTATCTCGGTTAATATTTATGCTTTAAGGGTCTAGTTTTTAGCATAAGGCTGCTTTCTCTTGGTTCTAAGCCATTCCATTGCAATTCTCGTCAAATCTCGCTCGGTTTATTGCCAAACGAGAAATTACGAGATTTCACAGAAATGCTTATAACTTGATCACGGTTAATGCTAAAATGGAGTAGTTTTCAGCATTTGGTAGTATTTCAGAAGCTGGACATGATTACACTGCAAATCTCGCCACATCTCGTATCATCTCCCGCCAAACGAGAATATTTTAGATTTCAAACAAATGTCTTTATGTCGGTCATTTTCATGCTAGATATTTTATTTTTCTATTGTTCAAGAATCATTTGACCAGTTTTAAGTGATAAAAGTGAATATCTCGTCATATTTCGCACCATTTCTTGTCAAACGAGATCATGGGACCATTCAAAGAAACGCCTATAATTGTGTTATTTTTATGTGGAAGACTTATAGTTTTCAGCATTTGATAGCGTCTAACATTCTCGGTCACATTATATGATTATATTGTAAGTTTCTTCGAATCTTGCATCGTTTTTCTTCAAATAAAAAAAGTACATCCAATTGCCATGACCATAAGCGATGGCAGTATGTAATAGTAAATGTCGGCAGGGGCATTACATTTGACAGTTGGAGCTTTGTTCTATGGATGTGCGATGGTCCATGAAAGATACAATCCGGATTGATCCCACCTGTGCTTTTGGTGGTGGCCTCTTTTCATTCTTTGTATTGCCGCACTTTGAGGATTTCAATGCATTGAGAGCTTAATGACCTGTTGTAAAGGATAATCCCTTAAAAAAAAAAACAAAAACAAAAACAAAGAGAGAGGCTCCCCGAAATGTTACGGAATGCAGAGATAGTGTTGCTGGTAAGCACAATCACAACTATAATATCAGGGACGGATCCCCGATTTGCAGTTGGGTGTGTCAATTCAGGGACGGATATCCGGTTTGCAATTAGGGGTAGGGGTTAAATATAAATTATACATCATATAATAATAATAATAATAATAATAATAATAATAATAATAATAATAATAATAATAATAATAACATACTAATAAAATTTCGCGAAGCTTACTTTTATCATTTTGGAAAATAACCAGCTAGATGCCGCTGCAGTAATCATTATTGTACCATATCTCCAAAACTATAAATTGTGTCACAACTTTGATTGTAGCATCTGAAACTAGATTTAATGCGTTTATCCTC
Source organism: Sipunculus nudus (assembly GCA_026874595.1). Lineage (NCBI taxonomy): Eukaryota > Metazoa > Annelida > Sipuncula > Golfingiida > Sipunculidae > Sipunculus > Sipunculus nudus. Next base: position 48,287,809 of record CM049313.1, on the reverse strand, counting down.
TTGGTTACTCTTTCATATTCCTCCCTTACCATAGTGACCTTATGTAGGTTACAATTCATGAAATTCAAAGTATGAAGAATTATTCGAATAGACTGTGGCTTATTTTATTCATGCTTTCAATTTTGTATGGCATGAGTACACGACCTTCACCTGGAGTTTTTTTTCTGTCTGTCTGTCTGTTTGTCTGTCTACTCGTCTGCGACTTTTGAAAATCAGTAAAACCACATAAAGATGTGCTTATGTTTTCCAAACAAAAGGGGTTGGTCATTTGACCTGTTCCAAATGTTTTTTGCCTTTCTGCTCTTTGTTGTCTGTTAGTTTGACATTCTAATTTCTACTTCCGGCAAGTCCCGACCTATGGTCGTCTAGTTTGTTTGTTTGTTTGTTTGTCTGTCTGTCTGTCTGTATGTCTGCGCGCTACAAGCCACAATTTTAAAGCAATCGCTCTGAAACTTTTACATTAAGTGTAAAATCGGTTCTTCTCGGAGCCTATTGTTTTTGGTCATGATCGGTGAAAGGTCAAGGTCAGTGTCACCAAAAAACCTAAAATTTTTATTTTCTTCATATCTTCGTCAATAATAATCGTAGCCGCATAATCTGTAGCTCATTTTACTCCTCTTTATGTTAGCTTTCCAATTGCTATCAAATTTTTCCGGTCAATTGTTACCATGGTAACGTATTTTTGGGGGAAAATCGGAAAATTCGAAAATTTCACTCCAAATTTCTCATTTTTTAAGTTAGAGAGGTCTAGTTTTTTGCATTGTGTAGCATTTAATATGCTCTATGGAAAATTAATGCAAGTCTCGCAAAATCTCGTGCCATTTTTCGTCAAACGAGATTTTTCGAGATTTCATTAAATACGATTTTGAGGTGGCAGTTTTACAGCTAACGTTCTAAAAGTGACATATTTTCTGTTTTTCTGTATTATCTCGAACTTGTTTTTTCATTTTTCGAAAATAGCCACCAGGGGGCGTGGTACTGGAAACACTACAACTTATCATTTTTCCGCAATATCTAAAAAAATATTAAGCATATAACAATTTTCTTTGTCGCACCTAAAACTAGGATCATTGCCTTATTCCTTCCTACATATAGCCTTGTGCTGCCGTTACCATGGTTACCAAATTTTGGGGTTAAACTTGACGATCTGAAAATATGTAGTTTTTGGCTTCTATCTCGGTTAATATTTATGTTTTAAGGGTCTAGTTTTTTGCATTAGGCTGCTTTCTCTTGGTCCTAAGTCATTTAATTGCAAGTCCCGTCAAATCTCGCTCGGTTTATTGCCAAACGAGAAATTACGAGATTTCAAAGAAATGCTTATAGCTTGGTCACGGTTAATGCTAAAATGCAGTAGTTTTCAGCATTTGGTAGCATTTCAGAAGCTGGACATCATTACACTGCAAATCTCGCCACATCTCGTATCATCTCCCGCCAAACGAGAATATTTTAGATTTCAAACAAATGTCTTTATCTCGGTCATTTTCATGCTAGATATTTTATTTTTTCTATTGTTCAAGAATCATTTGACTAGTTTTAAGTGACAAAAGTGAATATCTCGTCATATCTCACACCATTTCTTGTCAAACGAGAACATGGGACCATTCAAAGAAACACCTATAATTCTGTTATTTTTATGTGGAAGACTTATAGTTTTCAGCATTTGATAGCGTCTAACATTCTCGGTCACATTATATGATTATATTGTAAGTTTCTTCAAATCTTAACTCTTTTTACTTCAAATAAAAAAATTACATCCAATTGCCATGACCATAAGCGATGGCAGTATGTGATAGTAAATGTCGGCAGGGGCATTACATTTGACAGTTGGAGCTTTGTTCTATGGATGTGCGATGGTCCTTGAAAAGACACAATTCGGATTGATCCCACCTGTGCTTTTGGTGGTGGCCTCTTTTCATGCTTTGTATGGCCGCACTTTGAGGATTTCAGTGCATTGAGAGCTTAATGACCTGTTGTAAAAGATAATCCCTTAAAAAAAATCAAAAACAAAGAGAGAGGCTCCCCGAAATGTTACTGAATGCAGAGATGGTGTTGCTTGTAAGCATAATCACAACTATAATATCAGGGACGGATCCCCGATTTGCAGTTGGGTGTGTCAAATCAGGGACAGATATCCGGTTTGCATTTGGGGGTAGGGGTTAAATATAAATTATACATCATATAATAATAATCATAATAATAATAATAATAATGATAATAATAATAATAATAATAACATACTAATAAAATTTCGCGAAGCTTACTTTTATCATTTTGGAAAATAACCACGAGATGGCGCTGCAGTAATCATTATTGTACCATATCTTCAAAAATATAAACTATGTCACAACTTTGATTGTAGCATCTGAAACTAGATTTAATGCGTTTATCCTCTTGGTGACTCTGTCATGTTCTTCCCTTACCATGGTGACCTTATGTAGGTTACAATTTATGAAATTCAAAGTATGAAGAATTATTCGAATAGACTGTGGCTTATTTTATTCATGCTTTCAATTTTGTATGGCATGAGTACACGACCTTCACCTGGAGTTTTTTTTTTCTGTCTGTCTGTCTGTTTGTCTGTCTACTCGTCTGCGACTTTTGAAAATCAGTAAAACCACATAAAGATGTGCTTATGTTTTCCAAACAATAGGGGTTGGTCATTTGACCTGTTCCAAATGTTTTTTGTCTTTCTGCTGTTTGTTGTCTGTTAGTTTGACTTTCTAATTTCTACTTCCGGCAAGTCCCGACCTATGGTCGTCTAGTCTGTCTGTTTGTCTGTCTGTTTGTTTGTCTGCACTCTCCTGGCCACAATTTTGCCACAATCACCTTAAAACGTTCAGAGATGATGGAGAATTAAATTTCTAGGTGCCCTATTGTTTTTGGTTAAAATAGGTCAAAGGTCGAGGTCAAGGTCGTCAAAAATTCTCAAAACGGTTTTTTCTTCATATCTTTGTGACTATTAGTCGTATCTACTTCAACAATAGCTCATTTTAATCGTCATTCCAAGGCCTGTCATCTGGTGTGTAGCTGACTCAAATTTGCCGTAACCATGGTTGCAAATTTTGGGGGAATAGTCATGATATTCGAATATAAGGGGTCTTATTTTTCTAACTTTGTCAGTTTTAAAGCTAGTGTGATCTAGTTTTTTGCATCAGGTAGCATTCAACTAGTACTACAAGATTTTATAACAAGTATTGCAGTATCTCGTAAAATATCTCGTGAATAGAGATATTTCGAGATTTCATTCATCTTGCGTCAAAGGCCACATTATTGCAGGAATCTTTCTGAAACTGACATATTATAAGTCCTACACTAGTATCTCGAAATCGTTTTTTCATTTTTTGAATAGGGCCGCTAGGGGGCACTGGATGCGAACCTCCCGAACATATCATATTTTGGCCATATCTCCAAAATTATAAGCCTCAATTACATAAACTATAGCTTATTTTCTTCCTCTGAGTTTTCTCCATAACCAAGTGTAGTCATCTGGTCTCAATTTTGTGACACTTTGTCAGTGTGTCTGTCTGTTTGTCAGTTGTCCTCAAATTCGCCTGCTTGCTCTTGCTTCTCACATATAGCATTCTAAAGGGCACAGTTTTGAAAGAATCCTTTTGAAACTATTACATCTTAAGTCTTACACTAATATCTCGAAACCAATTTTTCATTTTCCGGATATGGCCGCTAGGGGGCGCTGAACTCGAACCTCTCCCAACATATCCTGCTTTGGCAATATCTCCAAAACTATAAACCTCAGTTACATAAACTGTAGCTTTTTTCTTCCTTTGAGTCTTCTCCATAACCTAGAGTAGTCATCTGGACTCAATTTTGAGTCACTTTGTCAGTGTTTTCGTCTGTTTGTCAGTTGTCCTCAAATACGCCTGCTTGTTGGCTCTTGCGTCTCACATATAGCATTCTTTAGGCCACAGTTTTGACGGAATCCTTTTGAAACTATTACATCTTATGTCTTACACTAATATCTAGAAATAAGTTTTTCATTTTCCGGATATGGCCACTAGTGGGCGCTGCACACGACCCTCACACACATACCATTGTATTGGCCATATCTCTACACCCAAAGCCTCAGTTACATAAACTTTGGCTTATTTTCTTCCTTTGAGTCTTCTCCATAACCTGATTAAGGCATCTGGTTTCAATCTTCTGTCACTTTGTCAGTGTGTCCATCTGTTTGTCCGTTATCCTCAAAGTCGCCTGCTTGCTGGTTCTTACGCCTTACATATAGCATTCTACAGGCCACAGCTTTGACGGAATCCTTTTGAAACTGGGACATCTCATGGTATACACTAATAATACGAAACGCATTTGTCGTCTTCGGAATATGTCTGCTAGAGGGCGCTACAGTCGAGCCTCCCTAGTATATCATTAATTCGCCATACCTCCAAAATTATAAATCTAAATTACATAAATTATAACTCATTTTCTTCCTTTCAATCTTCTCAATCACCAGGTTATGTCATCTGGTGTCAATCTTGTCTCACAAAGTCAGTATGTCTGTCTGTTCGTCTTTTGTTGTCAGCTTTGTCTGCTTGCCTGTTCTCTTGTCTCATATGTCATTCTACGGGCCACATATTCTCAGCAATGTCCCTGAGAGTCATTCCATTAATAGAAAACCGACAATATGTTCTGTCTGTCCGTCTGTGTTTCACTTCCGATTTCCGGCAAGCGTTCGACCTATGGTCGTCTAGTTTCACTATTGAGCATACATTTGGATTTATTTGCTAAATATATGTGATATCGAATGAGTTCTTGAGTTATGAATGCTCGACCATTATAATAAATCGAAATTATTCTCATGTAATAGTCTCCATTACATTCCAACCGTAACATTATCGTCTTGTGATTTATAACTGATAACCTTTCTTGGACAGTTTTCAGGTTTATTGCTGGATTTCAGAAAGCGTGCTCCGTGCGTTATGTTGATTATCTTAGTGAACAAATGGGTCAGGGAACATGCAGTTTTAGAATTTTAGAATAGATTTTGGCGAACATGTGCGCGGAGTCATACATGAGATTATTCAGGGATAATTTTGCTGTAAACACGAAGAAATCGGCGCTTTATTGTTTCCATTATCGCCTAAACAATGGTGTAATTGTAGAAAAGATTGTGACTCTGAGCTGTTTATAGCTGTCCATTCGTCTAGCTAGAAATTAAATAATAAATTCCAGTCGTTTGTGGGAAAAGGAATTCTCTCACCAAGAAGGCCAGCTCAATATTTATATTTATCAATATTCCACAACCGCCTATATATGTTTTAAAAAAAACCAGAAAACGTTAACCTGAATGTTATGATACAATTCTCAGTGACATTTCTGCGTGAAATTAAATATATTCATGTGCATTGCATTTTTTTTATAAATATAGGAAAGAAAACATACAAGATTCTCCTATTTTAAAAAATAATATATAATCGTATTAAATTAGCGTCAATTGGTTGGGCATGAGCAGACTTTTAGAAAGGACTTGGTGGATTCCTGAGTTAATAGATGTTTAAGGTTCAGTAAATGGAATATACACAGAAAACAGAATGTTCTATGTATAAAGTATTATTCAGTCGACGTGAGAGAAGGAAAAAAGATTTTTTTACTGTAATATAATTACACGATAGCGTCTAGTATAAAAGCACTATAAACGTATGGTAATCCTATTAAAGAATACTAATTGTTTGCTTCATTGCCTATTCATACATAACGGTATCCGTTTCCAATGTTCAGAAATTGAACTGATCTTGTGGATGGAATCGTACTCGTGCTTAACTTGGGTCGAGCATGAACCGACATTAAGAAACACATCGCGTTTTCTGTAAATTAGCATTTCTCCTGTCGTTAACCTAATATTTTCAGCCCCGTCGACTGAATGGACGTTATTCTGAAAATATTTAGTTGGCTTTTACACGGGCAGGCCCTTTCACATCACGTTTCAAAGACAGGCGCCAAAATGCCTTAAGCGATCGTTAGGCTACCGAGGCCTCTCTCGACTTGCTAATCAAATAAAGCCATAGAAAGCTGAAGTGTCCAATTTACGCGAATTGACAATACTCCGCCCTGTCAACGTGACACTGGTTCTGATAGAGATTTAGACAACAGCTCGCATTTAGCCGCACCAGTGGGATGCGACAGCCCCTAATCGGACGGGTCCCAGCTTGACTGCGCACGCGTGGATGTCATCTCCCTTCAGAAGCGGTCTTTTCAGTCCGATTTACAGTTAAAACCGGGTTAATTACAGAGACTACCCCAGCCATTATAACTACTTTTTGTGATGCCATTCTTCTCTACCAAAAGAGACACAATACGTTCAACGCCCCCTTTGAATGATGTAATCAGTTTACACATAGGCCTTTTATGCCTATTTTGAGAGTGATTGTTTTTTTATTATCCTAGGAAATATTAAAAATATTGAATAAAATATATCTAATTCAGTCTCCCCGTCACACCGATTTATCTGACAATCAACGGCTCCCATTCTATCAAATATCATTTTAAATCGGTTAAACAATATGACCTTTATTGAAAGTACTTATATATGTTTTTTTGGTACTGTCTTATAATGTAGAATATGAGTGGGTAATCCTTTGCACTGTTGATTTCATGATTTTTTTATATAACAGACGATGGTGTTTGGCATAAATACTAGTTGTGTCACAGACCGTATTTAGTATTATCTTTTACTGACTTTTTGGCTGTGACATTAGAACAATACCGTGAAAGGATTGGTACTTATCACATTAGACAACGTACAAGGGCTATAAAAAATGGCAAATCTAGTCCATACATTACTCCTTCATATATTTTAGTCAAAGCTTTGTGAATTTGATATTAGCACTGTGCTCAGATATTCACCCAAATCCAGGACCGGCACTCCAGGTTCATAAAACAAATCAGGATAGTTCTTGGCTTATACTTTCAGTCACCTGAATTTACGTAGTATACTAGATGAACGTAAGATAGACGAGCTACATTATCTCTGTGAAGATAAGAACATTTCTGTTCTAATTTTAACAGAAACCTGGCATGACTCCTCAGTGGACGACCCTTTGGTAAAATTTGAAAATTTCAAGGACCCACTGCCATGGCGTTGGGGTGGCCATTGTATTAAAAACTCCTTGCCTTATACCGCAGGAGGAACGAGTTGGCGCTGCCGGGTACTGAATTTATATGGGTACAGATATTCATTGGAAATTATTTTATTCTACTTGGTGCATACTATAGACCTCCTGACCACCCTGTAGACATATCCATTAATTTCTTAGAAACATTAGCGTCCTTAGTGTCGAGTTGGCAATGAGTGAAAAACCTTACTCTGTATTCATCACGGGCGATTTTAATGATGGGTGTTCCAGTCGGGACTCCCATCACTTTCAGAGTGACCTGACAACTAAGCTTTTTGAACTAGTGGCACTTAATCGGTTGTTTTCAGTTGGTGAATCAGCCAACTAGGATAAGAGAATATACATCTTCACTATTATATTGTAATTACAGATTCCCACGGCTCAGTAAATGAAATTGATGTTCTGAGTCCTATTTCTACCTGTGGTCATAGTATTTTAATTCAGAAAGTTGTACTCAGGCTAGCGAATAAAGTATTCTTTTACAACAGAGTGGATATGACGGGACTCCGGGGTTATTAAACAATGCACCTTGGAACACCTCTTTTGAAATATTTGATGACGTTTCAGCCGTATTTTTATAATAACATTCTGAAAAATTCAATTTAAGAATACATTTACCACAAAATAGTATACATTAGACTACATAATAAATCGCGGATGAACCGAGCCGTAAAATCCATTATTAGAAAACGATCCGACTCTGCAAAAGATATATACGGACGAAAGATGATACAGATTATCAAACATATAGGAGGATAAGGAACGACGTGGTAAAAACTAAACCGGAGCTCATTAAACTCTTATAAATTAAAGATGAACAATGAATTATGTTATCGTGACAGCTTTGCAAAACGCTGATAGAAGTTATCGCGTTTCTTATATGGAAGTTAATTAAAACGAAGAATATCGTCACTCGGAGAAAGAGGTTTGTGACAAATGCTTTTGATAAAGCTGAGTTATTTAACCAATATTTTGTGTCAAAACGTAACATCAACCAAAACGGTCTTAATCATCATGAAATACAGTCTGAGCACGATGGATCTATAACTGATGTATTAATTACTGAACAGAAAGTACTGGACGTAATGAAAAATTTAAAAAACTAAATAAAGCTACAGGTCCAATCGGTCTAAATAACTTCATTGTTTTAGAATATGTCAGAAATTTTGAGCAAGTCTTTTTTGCAAATTCTTTAATTATTGTTTAGGAAAAGGAGAGTTTCCTTCTGACTTGAGTACTGCATATGTTACCCCAGTATATAAAAAAGGAACACGCAACAAGGTGAAAAATTACAGACCAATAGCTCTGCTAAATAATATTTCCGAAATTATGAAACGAATATTTCATAATAGACTTTATAAGTACTTTGAGCCAAACAGACTTTTGTCATTAACATATTAAGGGTATAAGAAAAACCATTCGGCCATTAATTTGGTAATTTCACTCTGTCTATAGCGTATTTGAGAGTGGTCACGAAAACCGACTTATATTCCTCGACGCATCAAGGGCTTTTGACATATATAGTGCGGCATAAAGGAATACTTCATAAACTAGAACGCCTCAGAGTAAGGGGGTCTCTGCTTAAATTTATTGAAAACTACCCAACTGATCTAAAACAATGCATGGATCTGGAGGGCTCAATGTCAAATAGTTTAAATGTATGTTCAGGTGTCCCGCAGGGGTCTATACTGGGATCGTTCTTGTTTCTTGTTTATGTTAGAGATATTGACTTGCACATAGAGAACAATAAACAAATGTATGCTGATGACACCTGTTTATATTATGTTACTGATAACTCGAGTCGAGTCAGCGGAGTCTTTTAAAATTCTCAGCCGTGACTTGCAGCGCTTGAACCAGCGGGCTTACAATGGCATTAACAGTTCAACTCAACAAAAATTAAATTTTTAAGTCTTTCAAGTAAAAAATCGTACAATAGGCATCCACCGCTGTATTTTGACGATATCTAATTAACTGACGTAACCAGCGTAAAACACCTCGGGGTAATACTTACTAAAAACTTGTCATAGTCCGAACATATTAATAATTCATGTCTTAAAACTTAAAACATGTTATTTAAAATATTATAAATTCAAGATGTCTATGAAAGTACTTGAACAGCTGTACAAATCAATAGGTCTTCCGGTTTTTGAATACGGGTCGCAATTATTTAACAGCCGCACAGCGAAACAAAGTAATCAATTAGAAAGCATCCACAGAAGAGCCACACGATAAGCTGCATTGGCCACAACTCTCCTTTAGGACAAATTTCCAAATACTTCTAACATTTTACAGACGGTCATACCTTTACGCCAATTTTTTTGAGGAAATTACTTCCACAGACGCATGACGATTCCAAATCTTAAAGGGGTACGAAAGAAACACATCTTTTTTTTTTTTGCCTAGTGCATGTGGAAAAATGGAATGCATTGCCCATTTAAATAAGAAATATTAATTGTATTGATTCTTTCGAGCGCCCTGAAAAATCGTTTATACAAAATAAGAAAGCTGAAGACAGATTTTTCTCTATTCCCGTCTGAAAAGGCGAGATAATTATCAAAAGATCAAGTACTTGAATCTGTACCTATTTAAAATTGGGAAAACGTAGAGTCCATTTTGGAACTGTACAGCAACTGAAAAAAAGCACAGAACACTATTTATTACAATGTGCAAGGTACAGCCGATGTTGATCCATGATATTCACATTAATTTAAAATAAAACGATCTTTTTTTTGCCTAGTGCATGTGGAAAAGTGGAATGCATTGCCCATTTAAATAAGAAATATTAATTGTATTGATTCTTTCAAGCGCCCTGAAAAATCGTTTATACAAAATAAGAAAGCTGAAGACAGATTTTTCTCTATTCCCGTCAGAAAAGTAGAGATAATTATCAAAAGATTAAGTACTTGAATCTGTACTTATTTAAAATTGGGAAAACGTAGAGTCCATTTTGGAACTGTACAGCAACTGAAAAAAGCACAGAACACTATTTATTATAATGTTCAAGGTACAGCCGATGTTGATCCATGATATTCATGTTACAGCATTTGACCAAGAATAATACGATGTAAAATTCTTTATCAACCTTTATACAACTAAAACTGAAGACGAAAAATTAATATATATAGAATTCATATGCCCCGTCAGACTTTTTAAAAGATAAAATACGCATAGCCGTATCACGCTTTATCACACAAACTAAACGTTTGTAATGATAACATGTATATATACCACATTGTTTCACTAATTCTTCATACCCACTACTAGTGCAATATATAGTTAACGGTTATCCTGCATGTCCTGTTTCACGTCTGTTTATGTTAAGCCATTTGGTGAGATTCTTTATCGTCTATATTATGAAGTATATAGTGTATCATGTGCTTTTATGTCACCTTATGCTTTTATATCACCTATGCGTATATGTATATATGTTGATATCGTCAATTTTACATGTCACAGTGTACAGGCGAGCATATATTAGCCAATGGCTGCTTGTAAATATGTTCAAACCAATTCTTATTAATTAATTATAGCACTATTTATTTTCAACAAGTTTTAAAAGTTTAAGGTATACATTAATGTATATTTTATGTTTAATTTTTTAAAGCTGCTCATTCTTTCTGTTTGTCAACACAGGTTGTTGATAAACAATTTTTAAATCATTCACAGAAACGTTATAAAAACTTTCCTTGACATGAGTTACCCTGAGATCACTTATATTTACACAGAGTAAGCCAGAAATCACGTAAAGAATTTAACAGAATGATAACTGAACTTTATAGCATATTGATACCGAGCGCCATGTAATGACAGCCCATATGACGATGTCAGAAATGCAGCATTTTTCCTTTTAAAAAATGATGGTGATCCGGGGCAAACTAAAAACTTTACCAATTGTCCCTTGTATCATTGCCGGGTTGTCCTGAAAATTTATCAAAATCTGTTTAAAACGTTTTGTTGCTAATGTTGCTAACAGTCAAATAGACAGACAGACAAACGGACAAACACACCATCGCCGGCAAAAACATAACCTCCTTGGCAGATGTGTGGTAATTTATTTCTTGTCAAGGTTATAATGGACCCGGAAAAAACAGTGTCAGTCGTCGTCAACGGGGTCGCTGGTGAGGTGGACTATTTAGGAGAAAAATTTTCATGAGAAATATAACTTTAATGTGTACAGAGATTAAAGACCTTGCCTTGAGAAACAGCGGATCTTCGTGGTTAAAAGTCCGGTACTTTACAAAAACAACAACACTGTCCCGTTTTTTTTTTCTTATATAGTCTTCTGGCAGTATATTTTCTCAAATTACATTATACATTTAACGTCATATAGGCCAATTTAATGTTGCAAGGAATTTTCCGTATGCTTGATTATTAAAATAAGTCACATCAGCTTGTGAAGAATATCAATGTCACTGTATTTTCCCAACGTAGGGACTTTTATCAAAGAGACACATATCAGGCCAAAAAAAAATATGGGTCTCAGGCTATTTTTTTTCAGAAATCAGTGCGGGCGGGCGAATTTTCTTTTAGATAAATGCGTCATATGATCAAGGTCAAGCATGATAATAACAGTATTATTTTGGAACACAGGACTATACCTTTTTTCTAACAGACATAATAATACACTGATCGAGATTAGATGATTAAAATTTCTCGATCAATATATGTGGTTGAGCATGCTCAACATTTCTTGGGCGAGATAAAATTAGAGAGAAAGGTGTAAACCATGTGAGGATATATCTAAGTTTAAAATATATAAGACCTACACACTTTAAGTTATCACAGTCTAGTGGTTATTTCGGATCACTTTAAAACGCCTCGTACTGCTATTGGGAGATTTTGGACATGATTCCTGTAAAAACAATTAGAAACAATACTTTTCTCTTATTTGTTTTTGTCTACATGTAATCAAGTTTAATATTCTAGGTATGACATTAACCGGTGAAATGTAAATTATTCAATTTGCTGTAGAAAACACCCTGCAGTCTGCAGAGGATGGGAGTTCATGGTAAATATGATTATATCATTATTTGTACCGGGTCTTGATTTCCATATGGTCAAATGTAATAGCTTGACACAAAGGAACGTCCCTGCCGCGCTACTAGTCTCTATGCGTGATGAAATACGAGGTGACGGATCAATTTATTGTGATAATTTCGGTAGTTGCGTGAGATGTTCGGTATTTCTGTCGTTTATATCAACAATTCCCTGCGGAGTCGGAGCCCAGAAAATATGATCCTCGGCGATAGCGCTCGATGTTGTTAAAACTCCCAAATAAGCGGCCCAATTAGAGGCATCATTTGTGAAAATTTTCACATTTGGCGGGATGGTAACCTCACGAGAAAAGTCACGGGGTGTCGCGTGCGTCACGCGAAGTTCCGCTGATGTCCAGAACTCGCTTCGTTATGAAATGATCACGAATGAAAATCAAGATTTTGTTCTGAAATTGCTACTAATGACCAGCCAGTTTCTTGATACCCCTGTCCGCAGGAAAATCGTTAAACCTGACAAATTGGCGGGCATCCGACATCTGCTGATTGGCGTGATAACGTAGCAGACGACACATACTTCGTAATTTGGTGATTTGTGGCGGGAAACCTGCGGGTTCTTCCTATTAGTAACATTTCTTATGTGGACACCAACAATTCTATCAGCAGTCGTAAGCCTTTTGATTAAATCTTTGAGCCTCCATTTCGGGCCTCTTACAACCCATTTGTGCCTATCCATGCACGTTACAAATAGTCTGGGACGTTTTTGCTCGGCTCATCCAACGAAGAATAAAGAGATTCAGCGGAAAACCTGTCTAAATTAAATAATTAACAAGTAGATGTAATTTTGCTGTTTAATCATTAGCCGAACAATTTTACCAGCATCTAGTCATTAAGCAGCACGCACAAAAGAGCGTTATCAAACCTCCCTAATGAGACTTTCTTTTGGAATGGTAAAATAAGGAGAAATCTGATGAGGAGCTAAGGTTTTTTTTAGGCACTGTACACAGACATAGTACAAGATAACACCGTGCCAAGTCATAAACAGGGGCGGATTGCGGAGTTAAGGAAGAGGAGGGGGCAAATAGCGAGTTCAGTTGGGAGGGTGTGGGACGAAGTATCCCCCTCTAATGTTGTTGAATCGTTTTGAAGATTTAGGATGTATAGAACAGTCTGGGGTATTTTGTTTGTGTACTTTTCTATTTCCAAGAGTTTTCAGGTGTGTGTGTGTGGGGGGGGGGGGGAATGAGACTTTAGTTCATATCTATTGTCTGTCTAGTTTCAGCAGTAATTAACGATAAGATTAAACGAAATAAAGAAGAAGATTATTAGATTTAAATATAAATGATCAATTCAGTAATATTTTCTGTGAAGTTTAATAGGCCTTTCAGGGATTTAACCTCGATAACACAATACGGAATGAAACCAAGGGAAAGGTATATTGCAGCTGTATATATATATTTCTTACAGTCACGTAATATTGAAGCTTAATGTTTTCACGCAAATAGCATATTACAAGTTCATGATTTTGTACTTAAAAACCAGTTTCTTTCAATATACGATATATTTCTCTTCAGATCTTCAAGTTGGAAACCATGGCGTCGTTTCTGATAGATGGCGCTCCCTCGCGAAATATAATCGAATATTAAAGATTTGAGGGGAATATGGAAAATTATTTTTAAAACAGAAAAAAATATAAAAAGAACTGAAAATTGTTCTGTCTGTGATATCAGTCTACGAAAACTGTTCCTATTTTCTGGTATCGATTTCAGCATGCCAGAGCCATATATTATCACCAGCTTTTCCTCCCCGTTCATTAATTAACACTTGAAGACATGTTTAGTTTCCTCAAAAGTTCGAAAGACGGTACTACTATTTAACGGAGACCTATTTTGATATTAAAAGATTACATACCCGTACACCCGTAGTAGGTAAACGTTTAGTTGCACAGGCCATAAATATTGATAAAATCAGAATGCTTAAGATAATCTGTAAACTAATAAGCAACCTGGTAAGTCAAAAGTTTATTTCAAACCCTACTTACCCAATATTGTATTAATATAATCAAATTATGTTTGTTTATGCCAACGGAAGATCTGGACATCTTGTAATTAATGTGTGAATCTGTGGGAGATGCCGATTCAGAATGAAAAAAATGCTCTCTGCCTTGATACACACTTGTAGTAGCCGTCAGTTTGCGCTGCGATAGCCCCTCCGAAAATAATTTGAAATGTATCTGGATTTATAGAAAAATCAGTAATGACCCCCTTAGGACACACTTTGCATCAATACCGACATTTCAAGACCAAAATATGCATATCGGAATCGTGGCCACAGAGGAGTTCCGTGAAAAAAGCCCTCGTCAATTATAATATGATGTGGACAAGTGTGGACATGAGAAGATGAAGTGGAAAGACAGATTAGTTCTTTATATATATATAAAACAAGAAATTATTCACAAAATAATTCCACATTCACGAAAACTTACAAAAACAACAAATCAGGTAATACAGTTATATTATAGTTAACGCTTCCTACACAATGCATGCTTAACACAAAAGACTTCAAGGGACTAACCTAACAAAAAGTTCTGTTTTTTTCTTGTCTCTGATTTTACCTCACCATAATCGATATTATCTGTAATACATTTCTTCCATGATAATGGTGAGGCGTCCTTTAAGCTTTGAAAATCTAGAAAAATAATTTTACAACTGTATTTTACATTTAATAATTCATTATATTTCAACCATCCTAAATTATGCCCGCTCTCGCACAAGAGATGTTTGAGTTTTACTCCTCTCTGTATCAAACTATTTTTTACATACCACTCTTTTATCAATTTTAATATTTGAATTAAACCATAATGGTTCCTCAAGTATGTCTTCAATATATTATTTACATTTTTGTACTTATATCTCGCCCAACATCGTAGTATATCTACCCAAAATGTACTGCACTTAACAGATAAAGATATAACACCCTTTTTATCAATATTTCCTTCAAGAATATATTTCATATTCTTTCTTTAATTTGTTAAGGCCAGATCACTATATATTTTTTAATTAGATTAGTTGTTGTTATTGTGTAATGAACTATTCTAAATCAGCAAAGTCAGTCATGGTGACTGGATTACAAGTATGATACACGGAATGTGGTGAATGTTGCGGAAGATAAGTTACATAACACATATCAAATTTCTTGTTTTATAAAAGCCCTTTGTTTAATTTTTATTTTATATATATATATATATATATATATATATATATATATATATATTCCGTGCTTACGAATCTCTCTCTCGCTGCCTCTGTCTGTCTGTCTGTCTGTCTGTCTGTCTCTATCTCTGTCTCTCATTGTGTCAATATTACGGGAGATTCTTTAAAGGTTTAGTTGACATGTGAACAATAACAGTTGGATCAGAAAACTTCTAGTCATTTTTGAAGCATCTCTATATAATCATCTTAAACATGAGTCCATATAAGACATGATACTTTTAAAAATTAACCATAAGGATAGTGGAAAACGATATTCGGATACAAAAAGACACGAAGATGTTGATTTTAATCTAGTCAACCGAGTAACAATGATGCCCTTACTCTTTTTAACAAAGCTTCGCACTTACTTATTCTAAGTTTTTGAACCGAGTAGATATTGGCGTACTCCATTTTTCTTGGTTAATGTTTTCATGGAAATAAAAAATTCCCACTCTCACGCAAAAAAGTAACTTTTTTTCTTTACAAATTTCTTAATCCATATGACATAAATCCCCCGATATATGTTTTGCTAATTTTGTATAAAATTTAAAACCAGGCTTTTTTTTGTGCACAAGAATTATTAAACCGCTCCGTCGAAGGACGGTGGTAGCCATTTGTAATAATTTCCTCTAGATTGTCCCACATCGCTGTAGCATGAGGCTTCGAGAGTCTTGTAGACTGGGTAACCACTCCTATCTCTGGGTCATTTTGGCACGTAACAACTTTAATTAAGGGATAATTCAAGGAACATCCTCTGACGGACCCATTACACCAGACTGAAATAGCAATCATCGGGCGCGCTCTTCCGGCGTTTCAGCTGAAGTAGCGCCAGCGCTCGGGTCTTGGGCCTCACTCCAGTCCATCAAAGTTCGTAGAGCCATTAGTTCGCTTCTCAACAAGTCCGCACAGCACCAAAAGGACAGGAAAAGTGTAGTTACAAGATTTCTTACGAGTTAAAAGCTTTGCCATCGGATATGCTGATATGTATAATGCCACGTTATGAAGGGATATCAGCTTAATGATACAAAATTGAGGATGGTGTGACGGAGACTAGAGGAGGCGAGCGGAAGTGATGTGAAAAGGAACGCCCGAGCAGTAACTGCAGATAATCCCGGCTATCAGCCTTTCATTAAGCCAGGGATAGACTTTGCAGCCAATTTGGGATCATCACAGAAAGCTCAAATGAGGGATTATTACAGGCAGACTGTTTTTTGCTAAATATTGGTCCGACGGTTATTATTTGAATGTCAGTACGTAAAACCCCAGCGCGCAGATAATGATGGATTCTTACACGCAATTTGACAAAGCAGCCTACTAAATATCTTTTGGGCTAGCTCCATTGTTAGCGCTCCATGGTTGCGATCATACCCGGGAATTGGCGTATTAAACCTCCTCCTATCATTAAAAAGCCGGCATGAAAATACTTTGATTAGTTCGACTCTTGCAAAGTTTGCGCCTTTATTATCTAGTCTTTAGACGGCTGCAACATACGACGATAGTGAAGCGCCAATTTCTCATTTAACTTAAGATACCACGAAGAATCAAGTAAACTAAATGTAAAAAAAAACTTTTAAAAGGAATGACGTAAGTTCATTACCTCAGCATGTTTTATAATGGGACCGATTAACACCAGTATGTAGATATATATCATCAGTCTGTGGATGGAAAAGTTTAATTATAAATACTTGATAAATTGACCGATTCAGTATGCAATGGTGAATTATTTGTGGGGATAAACGGATTGTTATAAATAAATATAATCTATTTTTTTTCAATTTCTTCGTCGTATACATCACTTTTCCTGTTTGTTTTTTGTCATTCGAAATCCTTATATTTTTACATATTCCTGATAGGTTATATTTTATAAAATAATAATTTGTGTCACTAGTAACTAGAAAATATATTTAACGTAAGTGATTTAAACAGTTTTAATTACAACCACACATTGGCCGAAATTCTGTTAGGAAGAGCTAACAACAAACGATAAAGCACATATACTATTGTAGAACAAGCTAAAAGACGAATAAAAAACACCTTATTAAGCACAAGTGGATATCTTTTAATTATATATATGATATTGTATTTTATGAATCAAATATAAACAAAAGAGAATGATTATGTAAAATGTTACATGATATTCAAGGCTAACACTGTATACAATGCTTTGGAGTAATGTTTTTATGATGTTTTTACGCGTTCTTCTAATAATTGTTACATTTTTTCTCATTTAACCTCGAGTTGATAATGCCACCTTACCTTGCACTATCGGTCATTGTTTCTGGTTGTTTCGCACCATATACAAGTAAGCCCCGATACAATGATAAATACATGAAAAATTACATATTTTATTTTGTCATTTTTATTCCGCGTTTATTAAACGTTAGCTTTTATTATTATATTCCTCACTAGTTCTTCCATTAAATTAGCTTTACTTGCTGCGGATTAAACCACCGAATCATTATTTATTTGTATACATTATTTTTCCTATAACCCAGTTATTGATCTACATATGTATAGGCCTATACGATTTACATATGTGAAGGTTCAAGAACTACAAGAAGTTATATTTACAATTTACCATAAGTAAACAGAGCGTATAGCGTTTGAGTAATTGGATTTTGGAGAGAGAGAGAGAGAGAGAGAGAGAGAGAGAGAGAGAGAGAGAGTATGCATTATTTATGCTTCTGAAGTTCAGGGTTTTGAGTTATTTTCTTTTGTTTGTTACGGCGTATCAGTAAAGTGTATATGTTTTCAGATATAAACAAAATTTTTATATGTGAAAAATACTCCTTCTTTTATAACATAATTTATCCAATATTAACTAAATTTTATTAATTGGATAATGAAGACTTTCCTGTCTGTGGGAAAAGCTGTCTGGCAAAGACAAAATTCGTCTTCATATATGAATGATTGTTAATTAAGTATTTGTGGAGACTGGGCCAGACAGACCGATTTAAAGAAAGAAATTTTATTTCCTTTTACCTTTGAGTATAAGTTCTGTTGAAATGAAAGTAGAGAAAATACATGCAGAATGCATGAACAAGATATGTCAATTAATATTTTGGCTTATGTATTCAGATTAAAGCAACAGTAGATGCATGGGTCATGTGTATGCATAAATATTTTATTACATTTTATTGGTAATTTCTGTTAAATAAAAACATAAGGAGCGATTATTGAGTCTGCATGTGTCTATAGTGTAATATATTTTCGTTCTGTTGAGCACTAATTTTTACCGTACCCGTGCTCATGCCTTTAGATCTCCAGCATGTATGCTAAATTCCGCTATTCTGTGAGCTTTGAGATAAACGTACCTATGGTAACCAATTATTCCGTCAGCAGTTCATTATCTAGGATTACCGTGTCAGATTGAGACAATATTTCTAAACAAGAAGAGTGTTAATATCACTATCCTGGTAATATTGACCGACCTGGTAGCTCCAGGGGTTACGGCATGAAATCTTTTCGAGTCCTCTTGAGAAGGTTTGAATAAAAGTTTAACGGGAGCAACTGGCTGCAGGTGTCATTACAATCATTTGCAACACTTGTTAGCTCGTTTGTTACCCATTACGGCCAGATGTGGCCGACATTGTTTACATATTTGCCCTGGCCAGCGGATGCCCGAGAACCCGTGAGTGGGTAGAGATCTATGCGATGGTGGAAATCGACTCGGGGCTCTCAGAGTGAAATCACCTCTCTCAAAGAACTAATTAAGTTTGCGCGTCAGGTTAATTGCAATTAGTCGACCATCCAAGACCCCTGGGCCAGGGACCAGCGGGTGTCTGAAGCAACTCTGTTACTTGGTTTTACAAGAACGAACAGTTTGCGGTCTCCAGCTAATACGTGCGCAGATGGTCATGGGCATTTTAGTTAAAGCTGAGATAGGGATTTACTTCTCAATAATCATCATGCCGTTTGTTAATCCCGGAAACAAAGAATTCCTTGAAATAACGATCCTGGATTCCCAGAAATAATGATCGAGGTTTTGACCAAGTGCGGCCAAAACGCCTGATATTTTACCAGAAGCAGCTTAAGTGTCTCGATAATGTTACAAATTGATGGGATCAAGTGTTTAATTATACATCTACTAAAGTCTCACGATCTCGGGTTTCATTTCTTAGAATCGGCTTGAAAGGCTTCATGGTGATAAGTGCACTTTAATGTTAAGACGCTGTAGTGTTTATGACAAGGTACTCTTTTTCTTCAAAAAAACTACATTTTAACAATGATGTTATGTTTTTGCAATGAATTGTTAATTTTTTTTCAATATTTCTTTACGGTTAAACATATAAGATATCCCTGCATGAAGGGATATTTGGAAAATGGAAACCATGAAATAACAGAAGAGTTATTCAAACGGATAGTTTTCTTATAGGTGTGTGAGTTGGCATTCTTACAGTTTCTGGTTCTTCTTGTTCTGTTATAGGCAAAAATATATTTTCGTTTTGTAAGCCGCAGGCTTTGTGTATAGCACTATTTTTCGATTACTTCATTCCTTACCCAGTTTGTGATGTTATTTCCTGTTGCCAGTTAAAATCACATTTTCCCTTAGAATCACTTCGGTGATAGATGTGTCAGGGATACAGGTTTATTCAATTCCTGTAAGCACCTAAATGGATATATATATTATGAATAAACGTAGAATCATATATATATATATATATATATATATATATATATATACACACGATAAGGTAAATAATACATGCACATGTGAACTAACCATGATAGTGTATGATTTTCCAATTAGGTGGTTTGGTGGGTTGGGTGTATTATCTTGTCGAATCTGTTATTAGCTTTATATTACAATTGTATCATAACAGGCAACTATAAATAAATTACTTTAAAGCGCGCAATATACGGAAACTGAGCCGCTTTGAAGTGGTAACATATAAACTTATCTTATTTATCAAGATTATATGCAAAGATGTCTTGTCAGCAATATCTGAAGACATTTATATAGTTTGGTCAAAACAATTAAATAATGTTTAAACCTTGTCATACAACCGTTCAAAAGTTCGACGTATTTGTTAAACAGAATGAAATCAATAAGCTGACTCTCTCTCTCTCTCTCTCTCTCTCTCTCTCTCTCTCTCTCTATATATATATATATATATATATATATATATATATATATATATCCCGGCTAAAATCAGGGACCCGGCATGGTTCGCAATATATATAGTTAATACATTCTCCATCAATCCTATACATGATTTATATCACAAATGAATTAAATTGGGTCCCTTCATCGTAAAAAAAACTCCCTTGCCATTGTATTTAAGTCCCAAAACATTGGATTCCAATAGAATGTCAGTAAAATTTCGTTTCTGTCATTTTTCTTGTTACTTTTTTCACACTGTATATAAACGGTAGAAATAGATGTTGAATTCAGGTCACCTGTTATCACGTTATTAATTCTGGGCCCGTCGATTGACGCTTCTCCCTAAAGAGTTAAAATTAGCATTGGATATAAGAAAATCTTAGCCTGCTCCTTGCCTACTCCTTAAGGACTAAATCCGACATTGTGCTCCTATCCGCAGTCTCATGAATAACTTCAGAAAGTCTCACTTAGCTAACTCCGTGCATTAAGGCGCCCGGCTTGATCGGTAAATTCGGGCCATTTAGACGCTAATCGACTATTTAGCTGGCAAGCATAAGAGCACTTAGAATTTCTGCTATGGCCAGTTAGTTTTCTTGCGTTACATGAAGAAGGCTTAATGGACAAATGGCCGAATCTTCTGCGACGTCCGTGATAGGTTATCGCCAGTTAGTGGGCGAGATGCGTCACCCATAGTGAATTAGCTTTCAAGGTTGTCAGTGGGAATAAATGAGGATCGTGGTCAGAGATTCCTTATTTGTTACAATATATTCACCATAGGACAACTGCATTTGTGAGGAATAAAATCACATAAAGACCCGTGCTTAGTTGACATTTATATACAGAAAAGTCGGATAATGCATTTTGCAGTGCGCACGCACGCACACGCACACACACACACGCTCAAATATCCCAAATTGTACTTCTGGTGCTTTCTTATCTTACAGACAGATTACTAAAAATTCAAAACCATATCTATGAATTACCAGTTTATTCTTTTTTTTAAATATTTCAGACGAAATAACCAGTCACAGGCGACGGATATTACAATTAACAACAAAATACGCAACGTAGCCACATGCCATGCAAGCTTGCATGGTACAAACGACGTCTCATCATTTTGAAAGCTGTATATACAATCAAACCAAACAAGCTGTCATGGCAACAAGAGGTAGACTCGTCTAGTTATATAACAAAAATAAGAACCTCCATATCCGATAAAATTTTAATTATAGTCATGAAAACTGTCCAATAATTCCTGAAAACAAGGAATCTCTCACATACTTATGCGAAATATTGTGAAATTTAACTTGGCGACGATTCTGGACTATACACTGAATCACGATTTCACACTTAAAATATCATATTCATAATTATTTGAGAGTTAGGATAAAGTTACCCAATTGTAAATATTCAATATTACCGGACATTGCAATATTCGTTCATTGTAACCACCTGCTACTTACATATAAAATAATAACAAAAGTATTCACTCAACAGGAACATTTATTTTCAGGAAAGGACAACATGTAAAGGTTAAATTTACTTAAAAATAAAACTTCATAAATGAGTCTTATCCAGAACTATAATAGTCTAAAAAAAAACTGCTTTGAGTTTGTATCTCAGTCTAAATGTGTGTGTATGTGTGTAAATATCAGATAGTCAGCTGCATTTCTGTGATCAGGATTTAAACAAATTAAAACTATATGCCCAAAAGAAAGCTAAGAGGCAAAGATAAATAAAAAACAGAAAAAATAGCATATACATCTGTATAATGACATCAAAAATAATAGTTTTTGTAGTCGCCTCTTTTCCGCCATGCCTTTGCGTGCACACTTTCTTGAATAAAAAAAACTCAAACAGGCAGCATGCAGAGTTCATAATAAAAATCTGTTGTCGGTTTTTAAAGAGTTAAAACCAAATTCTCTATATAATGCAAGATGTATCACTTAATCATTAAAACCAAACAGACTGGACGAGAATGTACAACTATAGTGCTAAAATATATAAAAAATAACTAAAATTTCAAAGACCAACCATTGCTATATATCAGTAGGGTTTAGTCTGAAAACATCTATAAACTCAATTTAGATTTATCAGAACCAGTGACACTGAACAATGGAAACCATCAAAATAAGGCATACAGTAAACCAAGGCCAGCATAAATCAAATTTAACTAAACAATGATATTAAGTCTTTGTCTCAGAAGAAATCCCATACCGTTAATTCAGAAGAAACAAGTTTTGCACCATGTGGTTTCAACAATCGTTTTAGGCAACTTCTGGTGCGCATGCGTGACGCTATACTTCATCGGTGACGTCGATGTCGTCTGCTTCCGGGTCGCTGTTATAATTGACTGTGTCTTGCACGCCCTTTTCTGGGGAATCCTTATTTTTTTTATCCGGGCTGTTCATTTCTGAACGTCTATGGTACGTCTCACTCCTGTCTTCATGACGTAAGGCGTCACGCGGGGTACCCCCGGCCGTCATATCTACTTCCAGTTCTTCCTCATCGTCCTCATTATCCTGGACTTTCCGTTGCATTTTTTTATGTTTCATTCTCCTGTTCTGGAACCATGTTTTCACCTGAAATATGACAATGTGCATTGGTCACGGAACAAAACAAAAATGTGTCAAAAATTATTAAAAATGAAATAATCGGATCATGCAACTAAATCAATTTGATAACAATTATTACTTTAAATACGGAAAAAAATCATGTGGACTTGGTGCTTGTGCTAAAAAAAAGTTCAAAGGCGAATCATATTGACATGTTGATTAAGTAATAAACAATTATAAAGAAATAGAAATAAGATAAAATAATGATAATCATCATCATTATAATCATAAACATAATCATAATAGTAGGTGCTGAAACACAAAATCAGGACTATTAATTCTGTATATGCTAACCAGTTAAAGCCATGACAATATTGAAAGGTCCTGCACCTTAAATAATTGAAAATCAATGTGGGCAAATTATTTGATAAACATGCCATTTCCACAACTAGTGGAGTGACAGGAAATGGTTATTTATTCTTCTACGAAAGCAAGACTATGTTTAAATGTTCATGAAGTAATAACTTATTGTATTTTAGGCTAGTAAAAATGTTATCTTTGTTCATCATGTAGATTTGAGTTTTGAATTTACCATCGGGCATTTGGTATAACATTTTTTTAACAATTTGTCACAATATTTTTAAATGTGATGTTTTAAAGCAAATATCCATTGCCTTACGGTGCACTTTCTATTAAATGAGAAATAACGTTTCCATACAATAAGAAAGATATGATATTATTGAGCCTTCTGGCTTTCAATTTTTGTATGCATGCGGTTAGATACAATCCAGAACTCATAACTGTCGTTTATTAACTAAAAGGCATTCAAACCAATTAGACAAGTTCAGCTTAAGTGACAATTCGATTTACGTTATGATTATGCACTAAAGTTTATTTATTAATTGTTGAATGATATGACAAATGCTGATAGAACAGGGGCGACATAATGCACACATTACTGAAAAATACTAAAAGGGCTACATATCTCCCGGCGTGAAGTCCTTGACATGAGATGGTTAATACTTTATGAAGAATGCAGGGGGCGAGGCTCTAGGTACCCTTGTGTACCCGTCGCCCCGCATGTGTATTATCTGAGCACAATGCCACAACGGGGTACCCGACCTGCCTCAATCAGACCTATTCACGGGCAGAAACCTTGTTTACATACTATAATTTGCTTTATGACTTCTTTAGTGCGCCAAGCCTTTTAAAGGCTCCACCGACCTAGCTTCCCTTACGAAACGAGGTGTAAAATTATTCAAATCACGACGTTAACACGTGATAAAGTGATAATTGTTAGACGTAGTGGGGTGGAGCTGGCGGGGAATTCAGCTGACATCCACCCTGTAAAGTACTCACAAGCCCCGCCCCCAAAAATACATGCTTTGACACGGTTAGTCCCCTCCAACAGAATTTATGTTTTTTTTAAAGAATTTTACCTTTTAAATGTATTGAGTTATAATTGCAACACGTATTTAATGTATGTATGTGTATTGATATATATATATATATATATATATATATATATACATATATAATATATATATATATACACACATTTGGAAACAGAAATACTCTTGAGGTTAGGCATCTATTTAAAATTAAAGCAAGTAAGTTACGAATGCCGCTTGTTTAATGGTATCATGTATAATACAAACTCTATATCAAGAAGGACACACATCAGCAACATCAAAAATATCTCCAGGTTATTTTATCTGAGATAAACATTAATAGATATAAAAAAAAATAAATAGACCAGGGGACAAAAAGAGAGTTTTCAAAAGGAATGATAGCGCAAATTCAGATATTTTGGTGTGAATTAAGTGCATATATTTGCATGCATGATATTTAGGTAAAATTATACCTGTGTTTCTGAGAGGCTGAGTGTGTTGGCGAGTTCCACTCTCTCCGGCGTAGACAAGTATTTCTGAGATTCGAATCTTTTCTCCAGACCAGTGAGCTGCTGGTCGCTGAACACCGTCCGTGCTTTTCTTCTTCTACAGTGTTTCCCAGGGGCATCGTGCTGAAGAAATGTCGGAAACGGAAACGCTGACGGAGGAAAAAAAAAGAGACGAATTTATGGTATTGATTACCGTGTATGTGTATATATTTTATTTTCATGGCGTTATGCTGTAAGAAAGTCAGAACAGAAAACGGTGACGAAGGATAAAATAATAAGTAAAAAATAATTGTATACATTTATTTATTTTCAGAGAGTTTATAAGCATGCATGTCAAAACAGTTAAGGGGAACAAAAAGAGGACTTTCGTGAAATAATTAACATATCACATTAACGTTAACGTTAAGGTTATTCAGAAAGACGTTGGCAATTGATGTTGATTTTTTTATGGTATGATTCTCATTTGAATATATTTTTTTATTTCAGTTAAGGGAAGGATCATTGTCCTATATATGATGGTGTTATAAACGGAGATATTAAGATGAAAAAACATGTGAATTAAATCAATTACCACATACATGTATCTATAACCTATTTCTGCTCATGTCTTTTAAATATTTATTACATTCCAAGGGTTCTTAGATTACCTATTTATCCTTTCTTTTGTCTCAAGATTACTTTTATTCTTACCAATGGGCACAATCAATAAATAATAAATATTTTCGCGTGACCCAGCACTGCAGAATGTTATATATCAGTTAGATATACATTTTAACTTCAAACTCACTGTTTATGTGTTGGTGTTCATAGCTTAATGGTAACAATTAGAAATCAAATCTGAATAAAATTGTAGTTTGAAAATGCATATATATTTGAATTTTGAATACATATGTGTGTGTGTGTGTGTGTGTGTGATACGATTCTTATAAAATGCCTCGATATTTTCCTCGGCCTTTTTTTTAATAAAATTGATCTGTATAAATATATATGTAAACACAGAAAGAATATTCCTAAAAGGACGGCTATAGTTTCAGACATCTAAGATAGAACTTTGTTTAGTTTTAATACTATCAGTAAATGAATCTTACTTTCGGTTACATACTTTATATTCTATTTATGTACTTGTACAGTTAAATTATATTATAATCTGAGAACATTCATTCAATTGTACCAAGATTTTGTATTTTATTTTGTTATATTTAATAATTAAAACACACCTGTATATTCATATTCGAGAAGCTCTGGAGCAGTGTACATAACGACCAATCACATATAAAGTTTACATATCTATTTAAATGCACGAGTCATACACATGCATGATTTTGTTTGCAGGAGCTTTGATCATTAGTTTATTCATCAGCCGATTTGTTCAATGTGAATATATTCATTTTCTTTATGATCAGTTTTGGGGTTATTTAAGTTAAACATTAGAGTTTATAGAAGCATTAGCTGATGCATGTGTATTATGTTTTCGTACAGTTCTACTCCAAATATATAAAATGCTTCCTGCATGGGAAAGGGATTTGATGACGCCAATCCGATTTAAAATGACGAAGGAACATTGTTATAAATGATATATTATTATTCAATTCTACGCGAACTTCACAAGAAAAATTGTGAAATCAATGCGCATATCTCATAAAAGAAGAAAAGTTTGAGAAACCAATACCATACAATATTCTTACAAATTATCATCAAATAAAGAACGTATGGCATACCACTTTCCATAAACTATATATGTAAGTATTTTGTTTCATAGATATTCATATGCATTTTTATAAATTTATAATATAATATTTATACATAAATATAAAAACATATATAAGGACACATATTATAATGTATATACAAGTTTATATATAAAATATATCTTTATTTTATAATAATTATAAATATATATATAAATAAATATATATATATATATATATATATATATATATATATATATATATATATATATATATATATATATATATATTAGTTTAACACTGCGATATCTTCATTTCGTAGGCTAAGGATAATTTAGACAGTATATATAAACACAAGATGTAAGAATTGTTAATGAACCCGAGATAGCAATTGGACATGCAAACTTCCTCTCAGGCTTCTAAATTATGTGTGCAAACTGTTAGGAATAGCATTGAAAACATATCCACTCCGGTTCACTTGCAATAACGTTCACTGTCAGTGAGAGTATACTGTCACATACTACATACTCAAAACCCCTGTCAAATCATCAGACGAACGTATTGCTTGGCGGGACATCGGCAAAACGCAATTGGGTCGTCTGCTCTGAAAACAGACGCGCGCGGGAATTCCCAACAGACGTTGCTAGTGACTGGCGTTTATTTAGTAGTGCACTTAGTTAACATTTACGCTTAATGAGATTACGGATCGTTCCCACTTTGATGAAGACAAGCCCGGCTTGGGTGTTAAGTTGATAATGGAAGGTTTACATAAAGGTGTCGTTTTTGGCTAAAGGAAGATTAAAACCATGCAAAAAGCAGCCGGACCATATCTGCAGGTTTCTGATAAGAAAGTATGCTTTGAGACCCGGAGAATACTGTATAAAATTCTTATATATAACCATATACGTAAATATGTACATATTCTTGTTAGATTATTTTATTCGTTTTATTCATATAAACATTAATTAAACGTTCCTACTCTTATAATCCTTATCCTTCATGTTTTATTCATTTACTTATATAAACATAAATGACAAACAAACAGAAATTTTAATCCAAGCCATTCAAGAAAGGGCGTAAGTATTTTTCTTGACGTCTGATCGTGTGAGTAAATGGTTTTACAGGCATTCCTTGCACACAATTATATATCGATGGTTTGCTTGCTTTAAAATTAAAATGCAATCCAAATTAAAACATTAAAAATAGTTTGTTTCCATATATACTTTCGTCTCTGTCTCTAGATTTGGTGACATAAAGTATTCTTGACAGTTATTTATATTATATTTCAATCAAGTAAATATTTCTTATTATTATATTTTTATTTGCGTTCATGTTAACAATATATATTGCGGAATACGGGAAATTATGAACCATATAAATGTGTGTGTGTGTTTGTTATTGTATGTACATAGTTATTACAAGCTTTTATACCGATATGTGTAAATATGTAAGTGTCACCACAAAAATGAACAAATATGAGTCTTAAAAAATTCTTCGGAAAAATAAACATTTAACATGCTTACATAAATACATAATAAAAATAACACGCAGAACATTTTCTAACACACACTCTCACATAAAGCATGGACATGAATGTGAGTATAAATTCTATTTCTCTATTCAGAAAAAAAAAATTAAGTAAGATTTTTGTTTCTCACAAATCAAAGGTAGCTGCAATAAGATATATTACCTTCATTAAATTTCCGTATATATTTACAAAAAAAAAAAAAAAACAAACGTGACAACATCCTGACAAAATCAAAAGTAACATGAACACAACAGTGACGAAAGCACGCAAGTGATAAGAAAAAAGATGACCCTTACCTGGTGAGGGTGGCATAAAAAACGCTGCTTCCCCCGGGGGTCGGGGTATCATGCTTTGATGTAAGGCAGTCTGTGCTAGCAAGGCTGGGTTAGGAAAGTACGGGTAGGGGTAATCCACTAGCGGTACCCGGGGTAAGGCCATCAGTACCCCCTGGCCCTCCCCTCTGTACACATTTGTCTTTGGTTTGTTTAGTAAATCATCAATGAAGAATGAAGTCCTCATATTTGAGCCGCCCTGGAGTGAGTTCAGCTTTGCCATTGTGTAAAATCAAGTCTAGAAACCTGAGTATGTGCTGTAAAGGTCAGTTCTCAGATATAGCTGTAAAATTCTCAGTCTCGGTCCTTTATTTTTGCTTTCCGCTGAGATGCATCAATGAATGCGTTTTAATACGCATCGATGTTATACGTCCTAAGAAATGATATAGACAGGTAAATGTTTACACTTGTATCGAATTAATTAATATCATCGATCGTTCGGTTGCATTTGCATATGCACCACACACGCGTTTAAATGACGCACGAGTTATATCATATTGTCGTTAACTCAACGAGAGTCCATTCTTTGGAAAGAGTTTTCAACTTCTGCTCCTGTCAGCACATCCCTTCTTAACCATCAATGGCTTTATCTTACAAAGTCCATACGAGTTTTAAGTCATTCAGTATTCGGCCCGGCGTAGAGCTCGCGCATCATGCAAATTCCACGCTATAGCTATTTGCTTTGGTTCATCTTTGGTGGAAGGTGAACTTATTTCCCCCGACTCCTAATTACCTAATTTGAGTTACAAATGAGGAGATGGCGTACGCTTTTGTAAGCGGAGTATTATGTGGCGTAATATGCGCCGAGGCTATCGCTGAGACCGATATTACTCCGCCCCACCACTTTGGGACTAATTTCGCTGCGAAACGCCAAGTGTCCCCGCAAAGGGGATTGTCAACATGAGTAGCAGGGGCGAATAGGAGTCTCGGCGGGTCTCGCTGGAATTAATGCCAAGACGCGGCATAATCTACCGGCGCTGGGTGGCTCTAATCAAATTATCAGCCTTAATAATCGGAATTTCCAACAGAAAAGCGAATGCCGAAGAGAGAAACTAATTTACAGTAATTTATAGCTACATTTCCCTTGATTAGTCTCGGCGTGATGTGATTGTATGAATAAATGCCAATCCAAATCGAATTAATCCGATTTGAAGGTCTTAATTATTCTTCGAATCACGGAAAACAGATTGTGGGGTCCGCCCTGCCGAAGCAAATGTCATATTTCTCGGCTAATAACGTCATTTTATTGTGTCGTTGGGTTCATCCCAACATGGCGTCCAGCCAACCACGGTGGGAAGGACTTAAGCGAGGGGATCATCTGGTTTTATCTTTCTCTCTGTCTCAGGGATTAAGACACTATTATTTATCAGTCCCATGTCGCGTGACAGGGCGAGGCCTCTGCTGTAAAGCTTAATTAATTTAAATATAGATTTAATCTAAATTAGAAAATGCAAGTCATATTAATTTGGGGAAAAAATGAATCTTCTTACTTCGATTGTAATTGCGGTTTGTATAAAGTGGGGACTTTTGATGGGGGTATATATCAATATATAAAAATGAGGCTTTAAGTTA
The DNA here is from genome assembly GCA_026874595.1 of Sipunculus nudus. NCBI lineage: Eukaryota > Metazoa > Annelida > Sipuncula > Golfingiida > Sipunculidae > Sipunculus > Sipunculus nudus. Next base: position 48,257,764 of record CM049313.1, on the reverse strand, counting down.
AAGCTTTAGTTAAATGTATCAAATTTTGATAGGTTATGTTAAACTGTATTATATGTTATACTGCAGAAACGTATGATTACATTCAACAGGGATATATAGGGATCTTAATTGTCAATGAATTTTTTTTCGAGGATTTTATGGTGGATTGACATTTCGGGAATCAGGCTTTTTAGCGTGTGAATAAAATACATTGAACGAAAATATTTGTAAAAAAAACTGGAATTTAAAGAAACTTTAAAATAGTTTTAATAATAATATATAAATTTATTTTATATTTATATAAATAAATTTTCTAGAGTTTCTCTAAAGAAAGGACCACGACAGTCAAGTCTTAGCTGGCTCGGCTGTCTCCGCCGGTATCCAGGGTTCGATTCCCGGCGCGGCTATGAGAGTGGATTGGATTAGTCGATCAAAAGTCGATTTTTTCCCAGTTTACTTTACCTCTAGAAACTACGAAACGCCTCTATCTGAAACATGGAAAGTGCATTGCATCAGTTACTATATAATTATTTATACGATCCATACATGTAAAACAGGAAAACTATATACTTATGTATGGCTGCGAGTTATAGAGCTATGAAACAAAACAGAGCAAAATAGATAGAGACCGTGAAAACAAAAGAATACATGTGGATAGAGTGATAATATAGCGTATAGGTGAAGGGGTATTTCAATGATATATAGCAAGCGAATGATAACGTGAAAAATATGGGTTTAAAAAAGTTGCATATACAGCAAACGTAACTAATAACCACCAATGCGAAATAAAGATGTAGCGTGCGCACAAAAAGCATTAAGTGATAAAGCGCCAAACGCCATGTTAACAAAAAACAGCGAATCAGTGAAAAAAAACTTGATATTACAAACTTTACAGAGACAAAGCGCAATGATACTAAACCAGCAATACCGTGACAAATCGCCACGACATAAAACAATAATACAATGACAAAACCGTATGATAATAAAAACACCGTGACAAAACGCTATATGATATAAAACAATACCAAAACCTCCCGTTTTCAAAACCTGGGGACCTTTTCTTAAAGTTTTTCATAAGTCCTCCTGGGTTGGAATCCCCTTTTCCTACTTCCTGGATCTGCCTCTATTCAAATCAACGATACAGTGACAAAATATCATTTACAAAACAACGATCGATACTGTGACGAAACACCATGGTATAAAAGAAGGACAGTGTCAAGACGTTATTGTATAAAAACAACGATACAGTGACAAAAAAACGCCTTGGTATAAAACAACGATAGAGTGACAAAATATCATTGTAAAAACAATGATAGAGTGACAAAACACCATGATATGAACAATGTTGTAGTGACAAAAAGCAATGATTTAAACCAACTACACAGTGACAAAACGCTATGATATAAAACAACGATGTATTTAACTAAATACAATGATAAACACGACACTGTGACAAAACGCTCTTATATAAAAATGTCAAAACACATAAAATAATATAAAAATCACCATGGTCTAAATGATACCGTAACAAAAAAAAAAAAAAAAAAAAAAAAAAACAGCGACACACTGAGAAAAAGGCTATTTTATAAAACAACGATACAGTGACGAAACGGTATATTATAAATCATAAACCGTGACAAGACGTTATGGGATGAAACAAGATATTGTGACAAAATACCATGATATAACAAAGAAACAGTGACAAGATGTAAAACAACGACACAGTGACAAAATGTTATGGTATAAACCAACGATACCAACGAAACCGTGACAAAGCGCTATCATATATATATAACAAAACACATACAATGACATTCAATGATCAATCACTATGGTCTAAACAAAGATAGAGTGATAATGTTACGAAGACAAATTTTTCAGGAGAAAACATTGGGCCGATCTAGGATTCGAACCCATGTCGATGGCGCACATGTCCGGCGTTCCAACCGCTTTGCTAGAAAATAAGCTTCACTAGCGGGACAGATTGGTCCGCTTTTGTGTCACCCCGTAACACACTCCCTCTAAAGAGCGTTCTGCTATCACAACAAGACTAAATATGCCAGGAGTCTCACTTTGGTGAGCTTATTCCCTGGGCCACAAAATTTACCGTCACGTTGGACGAGCCCCCATTCTGTTCAGAAGACATATTGCTCAGGGGAAAATGCCGGGCCGACCCGGGATTCGAACCCATATGTCGGTGGCGCACAAGTCCGGCGTACCAACCGCTTCGCTAGAAAAGCAAGCTTCACTAGCGAGACAGTTCGGTCCCCGTAACCACGTCACCCCGTGACAATAAAATATGATATAAAAGAACGATACAGTGTCAAAACACCATAATTCAAAACAGCGACACAGTGAGAAAAGGCTATGATACAAGACAACGATAAAATGATGAAACGTTATGGTATAAAACAATGATACCATGAGAAGACGTTATGGTATAAAACGACGATACCGTGAAAAAATACCTTGATATACAACAACGAAACAGTGGCAAGACTTTATGGTTTAAAACATCAACACAGTGACAAAATGTTATGGTATGAAACAACGATGCAGTGACAAAATGTTATGGTATAGTATAAACCAACAATACAAACGACACCGTGACAAAACGCTATCATATACAGATGACATAAACACATACAATGACGTTCAAGGACAAATCTCCATGATCTTAAACAACGATACAGTGATAAAAATGATATAAAAGAAAGATACCGTGACAAAACACCATAGACAAAACACATTGAAAAAAAACTATAATACAAAACAACGAAACACTGACGAAACGTTATGGTATAAAACAATGGTCAAGACCTTTTGGTATGAAACAAAAATGACAAAACATCATAGTTCAAAGAACGATACAGTGATAAAGACACCAGAGTTCAAACAACGATGCAATTACAAATTGAAATAGTATAAAACAATGAAACAATGACAAAACACCATGATAAAAACGATACCTTGACAAAACACCATGGTATAAAACAACGATATCGTGACAAAACGCCATGACATAACGTTTTGATGTGAATCAATGATACAGTGATAAAACTCCATCGTATTAAACAAAGACACCTCCACAAAAAGTAATTGTGTAAAAAAAGATACCTTGTTAAATCACCATGGTATAAAACAACGATAACGTGACAAAAGGGTATGATATAAAACATCGACGCAGTGACAAAACACCCTGACAACACTTTAGGGTGTAAAACATATGTTAAATGACAATATGTTATGGTATGAAACAACGATACAGTAAAACAATGTAATGATATAGAACAACGATACAATAACAAAACACCATGGTATAAAACAACGATACCATGACAAGACACCTTGGTATAATACAGCGATACCGTGAGAAAACACCATGGTATAAAACAACGATATCATGACAAAACACCTTGGTATAAAACAACAATACCGAGAGAAAACACCATGGTATAAAACAACGATACCGTGAGAAAACACCTTGGTATAAAACAACAATACCGAGAGAAAACACCATGGTATAAAACAAGGATACCGTGAGAAAACACCTTGGTATAAAACAACAATACCGAGAGAAAACACCTTGGTATAAAACAACGATACCGTGAGAGAACACCATGGTATAAAACAACGATACCGAGAGAAAACACCTTGGTATAAAACAACAATACCGAGAGAAAACACCTTGGTATAAAACAACAATACCGAGAGAAAACACCATGGTATAAAACAACGATACCGTGAGAAAACACCTTGGTATAAAATGACAATACCAAGAGAAAACACCATGGTATAAAACAACGATTCCGTGACTAAACACCATGGTATAATACAGCGATACCGTGAGAAAACACCATGGTATAAAACAACAATACCGAGAGAAAACACTTTGGTAAGAAACAACGATTCCGTGACTAAACACCATGGTATAATACAGCGATACCGTGAGAAAACACCATGGTATAAAACAACAATACCGAGAGAAAACACCTTGGTATAAAACAACAATACCGAGAGAAAACACCTTGGTATAAAACAACGATATCATGACAAAACACCTTGGTATAAAACAACGATACCGTGAGAAAACACCATGGTATAAAACAACAATACCGAGAGAAAACACCATGGTTTAAAACAACAATACCGAGAGAAAACACCTTGGTATAAAACAACGATTCCGTGACTAAACACCATGGTATAATACAGCAATACCGTGAGAAAACACCATGGTATAAAACAACGATATCATGACAAAACACCTTGGTATAAAACAACAATACCGAGAGAAAACACCATGGTATAAAACAACGATACCGTGAGAAAACACCTTGGTATAAAACAACAATACCGAGAGAAAACACCATGGTATAAAACAAGGATACCGTGAGAAAACACCTTGGTATAAAACAACGATTCCGTGACTAAACACCATGGTATAATACAGCGATACCATGAGAAAACACCATGGTATAAAACAACAATACCGAGAGAAAACACCTTGGTATAAAACAACAATACCGAGAGAAAACACCTTGGTATAAAACAACAATACCGAGAGAAAACACCTTGGTATAAAACAACAATACCGAGAGAAAACACCTTGGTATAAAACAACGATATCATGACAAAACACCTTGGTATAAAACAACGATACCGTGAGAAAACACCATGGTATAAAACAACAATACCGAGAGAAAACACCTTGGTATAAAACAACGATACCGTGACAAAACACCATGGTATAAAACAACGATACCGAGAGAAAACACCTTGGTATAAAACAACGATTCCGTGACTAAACACCATGGTATAAAACAACGATACCATGACAAAACACCTTGGTATAAAACAACGATACCGTGAGAAAACAACTTGGTATAAAACAACGATACCGTGACAAAACACCATGATATAAAACAACGATACCGTGAGAGAACACCATGGTATAAAACAACGATACCGAGAGAAAACACCTTGGTATAAAACAACGATTCCGTGACTAAACACCATGGTATAAAACAACGATACCATGACAAAACACCTTGGTATAAAACAACGATACCGTGAGAAAACACCTTGGTATAAAACAACGATACCGTGACTAAACACCATGGTATAAAACAACGATACCGTGAGAAAACACCTTGGTATAAAACAACGATTCCGTGACTAAACACCATGGTATAAAACAACGATACCATGACAAAACACCTTGGTATAAAACAACGATTCCGTGACTAAACACCATGGTATAAAACAACGATACCATGACAAAACACCTTGGTATAAAACAACGATACCGTGAGAAAACAACTTGGTATAAAACAACGATACCGTGACAAAACACCATGATATAAAACAACGATACCGTGAGAGAACACCATGGTATAAAACAACGATACCGTGAGAAAACACCTTGGTATAAAACAACCATTCCGTTACTAAACACCATGGTATAAAACAACGATACCATGACAAAACACCTTGGTATAAAACAACGATACCGTGAGAAAACACCTTGGTATAAAACAACGATACCGTGACTAAACACCATGGTATAAAACAACGATACCGTGAGAAAACACCTTGGTATAAAACAACGATTCCGTGACTAAACACCATGGTATAAAACAACGATACCATGACAAAACACCTTGGTATAAAACAACGATACCGTGAGAAAACACCTTGGTATAAAACAACGATACCGTGACAAAACACCATGATATAAAACAACGATACCGTGAGAGAACACCATGGTATAAAACAACGATACCATGACAAAACACTTTGGTATAAAACAACGATACCGTGACAAAACACCATGGTATAAAACAACGATACCGTGAGAAAACGCCATGGTATAAAACAACGATACCGTGAGAAAACACCTTGGTATAAAACAACGATACCATGACAAAACACCTTGGTATAAAACAACGATACCATGACAAAACACCTTGGTATAAAACAACGATACCGTGACAAAACACCATGGTATAAAACAACGATATCATGACAAAACACCTTTGTATAAAACAACGATTCCGTGACTAAACACCATGGTATAAAACAACGATACCATGACAAAACAGCATGGTATAAAACAACGATACCGTGAGAAAACACCTTGGTATGAAACAACGATACCGTGAGAAAACACCTTGGTATAAAACAACGATACCGTGAGAGAACACCATGGTATAAAGCAACGATACCGTGAGAAAACACCTTGGTATAAAACAACGATACCGTGACAAAACACCATGATATAAAACAACGATACCGTGACAAAACACCATGATATAAAACAACGATACCGTAACAAAACATCATGGTATAAAACAACGATACCGTGACAAAACACCGGGAGAAGACGTTTTGGTGTAAAACAACGATATAGTAACAAAACATCATAGTATAAAGCAACAACATCTCAATAAAAAGTTACTGTATAAGAAAAGGTACCCTTGATAAATCCCCATAGTACAAAACAGCGATACAATGATAAAAAATAAAAAACGATACCGTGACAAAACACCATTGACAAAACACATTGAGAAAAAGCTATAATATAAAACAACGAAACAGTGAAGAAACGTTATGGTATAAAACAATCGTCAAGACCTTTTGGTATGAAACAACGATCGATACAATGACAGACCTTATAGTATAAAACAACGACACAGTGACAAAAAATACCCATAGTTAAAAAATAAGATACAGTGAAAAAATACCATTTAAGCAATGATACTGACAGATCAACTTGGTTGGAAACAACGATACCGTGGCAAAATGCCGACGTTACGGTGTAAAAGCAACGATTCTGTGACTAAACGTTATGGTTTAAAACAATGATACAGTTACAAAATGCAATTTGTATAAAACAACGATACAATGACAAAACATCATGATCAAACAACAATACCGTGACAAACACCATTGTATAAAACAACGATATCGTGACAAAAAGCCGTGACAAGACGTTTTAGTGTGAAATAACGATACAGTGACAAAACACCATGGTATAAAACAAAGACACCTCCACAAAACGATATTACATAAAAAAGATACCTTGATAAATCACCAGAGAATAAAAAAACTTCTCAATAAAATGGTACTGTATAAGAAAAGATACCCTTGATAAATCCCCATGGTATAAAACAACCATACAGTGATAAAACATGATATAAAAGACAACACAACATAGACAGAACAGTGACACATTGGGAAAAAGCTATGATATAAAACAACGAAACGGTGCCAAAACGATATGGTATAAAACAATGAAACCGTGACAAGACGTTATGGTAGGAATAACGATCGATACAATGACAAGACGTTATGGTTTGAAACAATGACACAGTGACAAACCACCATAATTAAAAAATACGATACTGTGACAGAACACCTTGGTATGAAACAACGATACCGTGACAAAACGCCGACGTAATGGTGTAAAACTACGACACTGTGACAAAATGTTATGGTGTAGACCACTGATACAGAACCGAAATGCCATTTGTATAAAACAACGATACGGTGACATAATAGCATAGTTCAAACAACGATACAGGGAATACATCAAAGTTCGAACAAGAATACAGGTACAAATTGTAATGGTATAAAACAAGGAAACAATAACAAAACACCATGATAAAACAACGATACCGTGACAAAACACCATAGTATAAGTATACGACCCCTCGACAATACTTTATTTATATAAAACCGTTACCTTGATAAATCACCATGGTATTACACAACGATACCCTGGCAAATGGGTATGATATAAAATATAGTGAGGCAGTGACAAAACTCCGTGACAAGACGTTATGGTGTAAAACAACGATAAACTGACAATATGTTATGGTATAAAACAACGATTCAGTAACAAAATGTAATGATATAAAACAACGATACAATGACAAAACACCATGATAAAAGAACAATCAAATGACAATATCTTTTGGTATAAAACAACGATACAGTATCAAAATTTGATGGTATGAAAACGATACAATAACACAAAAAAAACATGATATAACAGCGGTACTGTGACACAACACCATGGTACAAAGCAACGATACCGTGACAAAAAACCATGGTATAAAACAATGATGCCCTGACAAAACACCATGGTATAAAACAACGATACCTTGCATGACAAAACGCCGTGACAAGACGTTTTGTGTAAAACAACGATACCGTGACAAAACGCCGTGACACAAAAGAGGGAAAACAGCGAGAAACCACCACGTTGATACAAAACAACGTTTTTAGGAACAAAATACTGTGGTATAAAGCACTGGTATAGTAACAAGCCGCCGTCATATACATTAATAACACAGTCACAAATGCTACATTAAAATGCCTTGATATAATACAGTAATACAGTGACAAAACGGTAGATCATAAAACTTTATTTTTTTTGTGAGAGTAGCCAGTAGGGTTACCTATGAATTGTATATAGTACAAGGTTTTATTTTACGGATTTGTGATGGTGAAGATCCACTGATACTTTTGAGGTTGACTTTCATGATCAAATAATATTCAAATGAAACCTTAATGACTTGACAATGATATCTATTGATACCAAATTCTGAAATTCATGGTATATGGAGATGTAAGGTAGTTTAGGTATAACGATCATGTAAAACACCCTGTTTGTTTGATTGTAATAGAGCGGGCACCTCGTCAAATTTAACTCACGGTATTTGCAGTCCAAGGTAGATAAAAACATTAATCAAGTCCTTGTGGTAGAAAGTGCTTATTTGTATTAAAAATTCCTATCTTGGTATGACTTTGGCTTGAGTCTGGCGGTTTGGCCTTTGACACATATTTGTGTCTATAATATACAACAGTTTCATTCACTTCAGTGTATAATTAAACTTCTTCATTCCTCAAACACTGATGAATATTAAAAACGTAGCATTGATTCTGCCAGATCCGATCCAATTTGATCGGATCTTCTGAAACACTCTTATACCTCCAAAAATCTTTCTGAAGATCGAACTGTACAATGATAGAGAATGACATGATAAAAAGACATGTAATTTGGTATTTTTGACTTATTTAAGTATATTTGTAGGCACGGGGTTGTGACTAACACGGTCATAAATTGTCATGAATTATCAGAGAGAAGCTTTCAAAATATTGCCTTGAAGACAGTATTGGGGGTTGCCCCAATATTGCCCCTTCGGCTCCAAAACTAATGCCCCAGCCACGAGGCCACGACCGAGCTTATTCACTTTATCAACATTTCAAAACAAATTTTTGCAGATATGCTGTTTCTATCACAAAAGCTCTCATCTTTAAATAAAAATTAAAATTCACTTGAAATCTTATTTATGGGGTTTTGTTTGATTAAATAACCGTGAAAACCTAAGTTTTTATATAATGTTTAATCAAATATTATGGTTAATTCTTCTGATAATGCTGAAGATTATCTGGAATGTTTTTTCCGATAGCTCATAAAAATCGTGGCCATGACATCCTAGGATATCATGTTTGATCGGTTACCATGGTTTCCACTTGAAATACTGAAGATAGAGAGTTTCATCTATGGGGACCCTTATTTTTATGTTGAATTTAAAACCGGACTAAACGTTTGTTAACATGGTTTCATTTGAAGCTTTGACCATGAAAACCTAGGTCTGGACACTATGCTCGACACGTTATCATGGTTAATTCTAGAGATATTAAATAAACTAGATATAACATTAATGTCGGCCCTAATTTGCATAGCAAATGTTAAAATACGAAAAAAAAATCTTATTATCATTTCACTTAATTCCTTGACCATGAAAACCTAGGTCTAGACACAATGTTGGACAAGATATGTTGGTTAATTCTGAAAATTAGAATTTTCGCCAATGGCGGTCCTTTTTTGCATATTACAAAAATTTCCCAAGGTCCTCTTGAGGACAACCAATATCAAAATAGTCATTATACCCCTACCAACACAACTAAATAAAAAACTTTGTACTATAGACTAATCATTGGTTCGCTATGGAATATAAGCGGCAACTCGACTAGAGTTCTGTCATCGCTAAGCGATAGCAAGTGTAGCCTTATACATGGTTAAGTTTAAAGGTCAAGGTAAAAAACAAGTACCAGGTGTCTATCCCCGTCCCCTTGATGACCAGAGGTCAGTATTTTGAAATCAGCAGTATTAGTGATCTTGCGCAGAAAAGCCAGAAGAAAATGAAACAATATAAAATCACCTTTATGCATCTCTGCCAGTGGAGGCTTAAAAAACAGAATTAATTAATAGATACACATGAGCAAAACGATTAAGTGTAAAGCTCGATACATTCATAAAGCGTCATGATTCGAAGAATTCATAATTCTTCAAATTGAATTAGCATGTACTGGTGGTAAAGTTTTAGTGAATGAAGAAATATTGATACAGACACAAAACGCCTTGCTATAAAACATGTTTAAAGTAGGATAGAAACGATGCATTATCTCTATTTCAGAAACGTGTTGCGATACTTCAGTAACGATACGATACGCATTAGAAGCATTAAATTTTAAAGCTTTGGAATAATGAATAACAAAACAGCCCCTTGAACTGGACCGCTTGGACCAACTGGACCAATCTAATACCAAAAATATTTCTTTTCAATCTGGCTATTATTAAATGCCGGAGGTCGCTGGTTACATGCCGGACATTTTGTTAGGTGGTCATATATATCGTCAACGTATCGAAACAGGGTCATCTAACGATACCGATACGATATCTGATTGCCTCCGCTTAGAGGGTATGTTTTCATTCCCGATCATGTGTGTGTGTTTGTGTGTTTGTTCATATGATAATTCACGCAGTTATGAACGGAATTATATGAAATTTTCAGAGCATTTCGGGAATGGGTCAAGAAAGAATCGATCAGATATACGGATATAAATTCACTTTTGCATGAATGAACATGGGAAAATGGGCCGAATAGGTGAATGCAAACACGGTTTTGGGACCCCCGCCCCCCCCCCCACACACACACACACATTTCGGAGGCTTGCATTCCTCGGAATATAGATAACACTGTTTACAATTAAATTCTAGCAACAAACAGATTTTAAGTCTTTTTATCCAGGTATAAACAAAGCTTCTAAATATAGATTTATATATATATATATATATATATATATATATATATATATATATATGTTAGCTATATATATGCTCAACTTGTCGGAAGTCCTGCACATACACCCAGAAATAGGTCCAAGACATATTTTTAGTAAATGGTTTTATTTTAATATCAGAAAAACCGAATACGCTTTTGATGAATCTGTCAACTCGCTAAAAAATTATCGACACAATAATCTATCACACTAATGGCTTACTATATATAGGCGCGCACATGTATATAGAAACTATATAAAGAAAGATATAAATAAGGTCTGTAAGCGAAAAGTTAATCTCCGGTTTATTGAATGTGACAGCTCACTTTTGGTGGATTCTTTATATCATGTTTGTTAAATCGCTTTCCAAATATAGATTTATATATCTATATAGAGGCTATATCTAGCCAATCAACATTGAAACCCTAATACAATGGTTTAATAGTTACAGTTATATGCCAGACAGAGAGCTCATTTGCGGTTTCCACAATGTCTAAATCATTTAGTTTGTTGCGGGAAACGAGAAGCCATACTTTTACCTTATTTTCCATTTACAGCATTAGATTCGAGAGTTCAGAGGTTCCTAGTTCGCTTCCGGTTTAATTCAGACTGCCTTCGGCGAAACCAATAAAGCAAATATAATGAGACCCACTTAATAGAAAAAATGTAAATAAAATCTAATTCCATGCCTCGACTGAGTACCGTAAGTATAATATAGCTTTACAGTGTAAGAGTCCAATTGCCCAGTTCATACTCAAGTATATAATTCAGCTCAGGCGAGAATATGGCCTATATAATCTACTTTATACCCCTTCGGGCCAATTTATACCCCAATTACATAATCTGACCATGACATTTATTTAAAAAATCATAATGAAATAAAATAACTGAATCATTTTATCTGTAAAGTGACAGTTCAAAAAATAGCACCAGCCATAAACAATATCAAGCGTTTAACTTTCACGGTGTTCAAAGTTGTAAAAATGGATAAAACGCCCACTCTTAAAGTGATTCCGGGTTCCCAAGGTGCTCTGAGGAGAACCTGTCCCCATAAAGAGAAAAAACTGTCTAAATGGTCACGTGACGATTTAATAGAGACGAAAGAACGACTGACATCATCGATCCTTATATATCAGCCTAATCAAAAGTCAGCTGAGCTATTAAAAAAGAATGTTAAAACAAAAGGAGAAACGGTATTTCGAATCAATGTTGGTAAATTGATACTGATATACGTCACGGCCAAAAAGTTAATGAAGCCAATTTATTATTAGATACATAAGAAACTGTTTCATACTAAACGGTGTAATAATTAAGGACAATTACAGACCGTAATTAAATGTGGGACAATATGAATCCAGAGTTTTAATTGCGTTCAATTAATAATTGTTATTTCGAATTAGTGGACACACATTAAACTTGCTTTTAAAGATAATCTTCAGGCAAGGATCACACTCGACTGGCGTTGACTCCGATGTGTCCGATGGGCCCAATCTGTCATGTACTAAACGCCAGAGATACGCCAGAAGCCATCGGGGTGATACTGGGAAACATCGGGACACATCGGGGTGACTTTACCAAACGGATCTCACCTTCCACCTGTCGACAGTACTTCCTGTGGCCCCTGCGTCAGGCAAAACCTACTTTATATGTAAGATACATCAAGCAAATGATATATAAATAAATGGTGTAAAACGAGGAAAAGCTCCCGTGTTACACTTTCACTTTTTGATAATAAGTGAAATATATGATTTATATATGTAATTTCCTCAACTCATTCACAGGGGCGAATTAAGGTTGGGCAGGGGACCCCCCCCCCCCCCCCCTTTTCTTTCGACCTAACCAAAAAATAATCTGGGGAAAAAAGAGAGTTCACAAAGTGTATAGAACAGTTACGATGTATGGTTTGCATAATGCATTTAAGCGACCCCATATTGTACTTTTACAACCTTAATTTAAAAAAATTCTACACCTGGGCCATTATGTTAATATGCAGTTGCACATATATGTGCAGTTGTTATTTTTTTAATTTTGAAGTAGAAAAAATGTACAGTTCTGTTAACAATGCAGACTGAAATCTACTCCTATTCATTCCCATTAGTGAATTTCATCGATCACTTATAACAAGGTTATTCACCATAAAAGTGAATCTGCAAACATTGGTAATTTCTGTGTTATATATATATATATATATATTGTTATCTTTCATAATCATTCATAATATCCATATTTATAAATAAGTGATATATACACACTCGAGATGAACTAGTAATGCTAAACCTAAAATTATGTGATAACTCTGGTCCCTTGGTCTTCAACTGCTTTGGTGGTGGGTTCTTTAAGCCTCATTTTAGGCTGATGTGGAACACTCGATTAAAAGCTTGTGCATTTCGAAAATTCCCTTAAAATATACCCTGTTAAAAGGGGTATATGAATGAAATAAAGAGTTGGGACCACATACAATTTATTGTTTCCCAGGTGTTGGACCAATAGAGGTCAAGCAAAGGTCTTTAGGATAGGTATTCAGGGGTGTATCGAGGATTCAGGCAAAGGAGGAGTCCAGCCCAGGAGGACAAAGGACTAATCCTAAAAAAAAAGTGCCGCGGCTCTGGAAAGAGGTGGGGGGGGGGGGATTCAGGCCGCAAAATGGTCTCAAATCCCTTTAAAAAAGTTGAGGCGACTGAAAGAGGGGGGTTCTGACTCCCTGAACCCCGCCCCCTCTGGATCCGCTTCTGGTATTACTCTACAATGTTCGGTTCCTATGCAACCTTGAAACACCCGATGTAGCTCGAAATGCCACCATACAAACGATAAATTGAGGGGCAGGGACGGCCGAGCGGTAAAACGCCCGCTGACGACCCGGGTTCGATCCCAGATGTTGCCATGAGAGTGGGTTGTATATTGGCCAGTCCAAGGTCAGTGGTTCTCTCCGAGTTACTCGGCTTCATACATATCTCTCACTACATTGGCGTAACTTGGATCCACCGTCAACTCGCCTTCAAACCCAGACCTTCCATTACATAAAAAACTAGAACTGTCAAACTTCTTGTCGAGGGAGCGGTGCAGACATAGCTTCGGCTATACGCAACGAGCGACAACAAATTGTATAGGTCACGTGGTCCTATTTGTTCATATGACCTGGGGTCACCAAGCCCTGACCTGAAGGAGAGTAGTGAATGGTCTGGCTTTCTCTGGTTGGCTATAGTCATCATGTGGTGGAGCATCAAAAACACCCCATTGTTTAATTTTTAATCATGTTTAATATAATTTCCAATAAAATTAACAGTATTGGTCCTTTTTTTAATCTGTGGCCAATAAAGAGGTGTTGTCCAAATGCTTGTTTTGGGACTGCTTGATGGGGTATTTTGGGATTCACTGTATTCGGGCCAGGATGGTTAAAAAAGGAGATACACAAGCCCCCTTTTTCTTGGTCTAGTTTGACTGAAGAAAAAACAAATTCTCAGGTTAAAAAATTTTAATATCAGAATTTATTTTGAAAATTGTTTAAAAGAGGCCCAAACCTTAGGTATTTTATAGATGGTATATAGGGAAAATACAGCCAAGTGTCCTTCAATGTCTGTGTCACGTACTTCCACGTGAATGCACCAAGAACAGGGTCTGAGTTGTGATGACTTCCGCTTGTATTAATGTGACGTAATGGACAGAATTGGATAATTTATTCACCCTAACACGTTGTTTTCATTCTTTCCTGAAATGCTTGTGCATAAAAAACAGAAATACCAAATTAATGTTGACATGTAGATTGTTTTGTGACAGGGGATATTCCTGTAACCGACGTTGAGAGTGCCAACACAAATGCTGACAGCTTTTTAACAAATCACACAAAGTTAGACAAGAAAAAAGTGATTACTCTAATGATGTGGAATCAGTTTATGCAGAGTCTGTTCATGGGCAGGTGTATTATATGATGATATTATAAATTAGTTTTGTAATATGTTCGTGTATATGCTGCGAAGGCATTCAGTATTCAATCTTCATGTTTGGACTACATACTGTTAACCTCGCCAGCACGATATCCTTTGCAGAAAAAAAAACAAACAAAGAAAGGTATTAAGGGGAGGCACCGTTATATAGTTCATAAGACGTGACACCTAAGCCACTAGCATCCACATACAATAAATCTTACACACATCCAGCCTTTACAGCCTTTGTTCTAGCTGAGATGGAGTGAACATTGATGTGTCGATAGACCAAGAATGTGCAAGCTATTTGCTTTGATTTATATGCATAGCTGATGCGCGATTTCAGCTTCAGACAGTTGTCAGAAATAACAACCTTCCACATACTTTTAAAGCAGATGCAATTTGTCTGCAACCAATGGTTAAGGAACAACTGATCACTTTCTGAAGTTGTTTTCGGTCCAAAGAATAAAAACCTAAGTTTTCTCACTCTTTTAAGTTTATTCGTCAACATATATTTCTAGATTTCTTTCACACATCACCCTAAACTGTGTCTAAACACCATATTTTAGGGGTGGTCAGGTGAAACAAACTATCCCCAATAATATTGTACGTGTTCGCCAACTGCGTGAGGTCTTGTTTAAACCAATCTAAAACAAAACCTTTATATCCCAGCTTCAAGAGCTTGCTTTCAGCTATAAGTCATTATATAATTTACTCATACGAACATTAAATATGAGACTTCTGCTATGAAGTCGGACAATTTATTTTTAACTTTTAGAACAGAAATATTTTATAAGGTTGTATAAATTTAAATTTTAGCAACAACAAGATTTTAAATCTAATTTGCATGTTGGAAAATCCACTAACACTGTTAACAGAAAGGTATTCTATACCGCATGAATACTGACAGCTCACTATTTTTATCCAAATTTAAACAAATTATTCTCTTAATATAGATTTATATTATTTATATACATATGTAGGCTATATATAAGCTCAACAAGTCGGAAGTTGACTGCAGACTGTTATAAATAACACACCAAGACATATTTCCAAGACATTTCTTATATATGGGAAACCTAATGGGCTTTTGATGAATCTTTCAGTTCATTTAAAAATTACAAAAATTGACACAATAATCTATCAAACTAATGGATTTCTATAAATAGGCGCGCCCATATATATAGAAACTATATAAAGAAAGATATAAGTGGTCTGTTAGCAAAAGGTGGTATCCGGTTTATTGAATTTGACGGCTCACTTTTGGTGGATTCTTTATATCACGTTTATTAAATCGCTTTCTAATTATAGATTTATATATCTATATAGAGGCTATATCTAGCCAATAAACTTTGAAACCCTAATATAATTGTTTAATATCCAGGCATGGCATGTAAAGCATTTGCAGAGCTGTCAGTGAAAGTATGACATGAATCTATTTATAAATAGTTATATGCCAGACAGAGAGGTAATTTGCGGTTTCCACAATGTCTAAATCAGTTAGTTTGTTGCAATGAGTTAGGGGCCTTACATTCAACTGGGTAATATAGGCCAACTTTTGAAGACATTCGATAAGCATGCGTTTTCAGGGGCGCAAGCGTTACGTAACATTTCACCCGATTTCACGTGCGATCTTTCGCGTTTCTGGTTTGCGCGAAATGATCGGAAATTATAAAAACTGCGCGGAACTGTGTTTTTCCTGTATTTGCTAATTTTTTTCCGTGCGTTTCCTCACTTTCTATGTAGTGTCTTTGTCGCGTTTACCTGCGATAACACGAAATGTTTTGAGCATATCCAAAATATTTCAACACGTCGCCGTCTGCCCACGTTCTTTCGTGTTATTTGCGTTTTCATGCATCTATGCGCGTTGTCATGCGACGTTTGTAGATGACTTCACAACGCGAGCGAAACGCGACCAAAACGCTAGTGTGTTGGCCGCTTTGGCTTGTTGTTAAATGGCCGATCAGGAGCCCAGCATCAGGTACACGCACAAGAAGCGTCCACGATTTGTCTGAAGAGCTACAATCCTGGAAATGTGATTCCCAGTCTTCACATATTTGGAGTGGGGGATAAATCACTTTTTTTGTCCCCATCATTCTAAGGGGTGGAAATCGTAATAGATTTGTATCCAAGGGCAAAGACGGGGATACTATGTGTTTGCACGGTCCAACCGCCGCAATCGCCATCGCGGATAAAATTTGTGAGCGAAATAACTAAAAAAAAATATCTTTATCAAACTTGACATTTGCATAAATATAGGAAAGAACGAAGCCTATTTAAAATGGGGTCATAGCCTTTACTAGGAGAGTGAACTTGACCTTAAATAGGTCCATTCTGGTGAAAATCACGCATATACTTTAATATCTTCTCAAAAAAGCTTGCTCGGATTGATCCAAAAATCATGCTGACTGAAGAATATGGATAGCTTTGTCATTAACCGGAAACCAGTGACGCCCCCTATTATATTTTTCCTGTTTTCACGCCTTTTAATACCCCAATACAGCCACTTGACAGTACTGTAAGCATTATATGTACAAAAACTATTGGACAGTTTTTTTTTTCATATTATAATGAGTTCTTTTTTGAATTCAGGTGATGACCTTTACCAAAACAGTGGCCTTGACCTTGAATTTTTCCATATTTGGTGAAATTCACACTTGAAACTGTAATTTTTATTTCTTAATGAAAGAATAAGAAATGACCATATTTTTATTTTGTTTCGTTAATACAAAAGAATATATTTTGACACACAAATGATTTTGAACAAAAAAGCAAACCTATGCCCTTTGCTACACAAGCTAAATATTTTTCTTCAACCAAGGTTAACTTGCTTAACCAAAATCCTGACCTTCAGTATTAAATATCCTTGAACTACTTATCTATTTAGGTTTCTTATCTATTTATTCGAGGTATAATCCTTAGTAACATGATCTCACGGATGTTTCTGAATATCTTGTATGTGGAATGTATTATGAACAATGAAGGTTCGATCAATGCTCCTGCTTAAAGTTGCTTTGTCTCAAGCCACAACGTATAGTCTCATCTGCTATAAATATAAAATATCCCGATCGAAACCACCCTGGCTTACGGGCTCAACTTCTCTTTATGCCAGGTTTACATATTGCATTGGTTCCTTTGTGTTGCTAACTGCAATCCTGGTGTGTCTGCTTATTATTAAGACCGCATGACAGGAGGTACGATAGGGCGCTGATTCGTTTTCAGTACGGCATATTAGCAGATATATAATAAGAAGGAACCCTGTGTACCTAGCATCCCTAGTAAAAGCACGGGAACCTTTAAAGTTCAGAACTGTACACGTGGCTCTCTGGGGTCTGTCCCCCGACAGCCAGCCTACCGATTCAAGAAGAAGATTCTACAGAAAGTAATCTTACAGTAGATCTCTGGATAACAAAGAGCTGCTCCTAACCTTTACCTGAACCACATGATGCTGATAATGATGATGATGATAATGTTTATTAATATCATTATTATTTGTAGTAGCTTTGGCGTTAATAGTAGAAGTATTATTTATAATTATAATTTTATATTATCAGTTTGTGATTATTACGATTATTGTAACAGTTTATACTACTACTATAATACAAGTCACACTACCACGTCTACTACTACTACTTTTACTACTACTAATATGTAATTTACAATATATAAAATATGATAAATATTATACACATGATGGAAACGGCAATATTGTATTCTTAATATCCCCAAAGATCTTCCGATATTTTCAGTGTATCCTTAAGGTTTTATGAATTTTTGTATTTCCTTAAATTTCACCGACAATTAATTAAGATTCTGCGTTCTATTTGCTGTATTTATTCTACATTTTTTTAAACCACAGAAAAAGGTCATTTCATTATAATCGCTTACGGCATCGAAATTGATGTCATGTTAAATACTTGCTCCATCCCTCTCTTCTCGGCGGGAAATGGATGGAAGCCACAATTACCTATTCATGACACCTTTAATAGTTGCCTGTAGCTGTTGCCATCCGGGCCGACAACAACTTTTTGTTCAATAAGGTAACTGCAGGAGTAAGAACATTGAGGTCTCAACACACCGTCCCGCACGGCAGTAGAAGGGCTTCCCCGGAAATGATTTTTGTTCTTCCGGCTTCAAAAGCCGTCAGTCTGTCTGTTCAACTGTCAGCACAGACACGCTCCCAGCGTCCTCCCTCTGTCCTCTTCATTTGTGGGGTTAGTAACCGGATGTAGTCGCCTCAGCCTTCCAACAGATGTTTAATTCATATATCTATATAACTAGTTTCCTGACTGGTACACCATTTGGATCACGTGGAATAAAGAGATACCCGCATGTATGTATGTAATTATTTTTCCTTTTTGAAATGCTCATAGGAACGCATAAATTTGAAAACCCGCGCCAATCAAAGATATATAGTTTTATTTATAGTTTTATTAAGTTTATGTAGCAGGTACATCTCTATAGTATCTACCTGGATTTTCCCTTCACGTGACGAGTAGTTTTTGACACGATCAAAATGATACTCCGTTTTATCAATATGGTGTATCTTAAAGGAAATATAAAAAAAATATTTTCATCTGAAAGACCTTAATTATTTAGATGCTGCTCAAGGGAAAAAAATAAAGTGTAAACTAGAGTGTAGTCAGCGACCACAGAAAAAGTAAAGTGGCAACTAGAAAGTAGTCAACGACCACAACAAAAGTAAAGTGTAAACTAGAAAGTATGAGAATCCTCAACCTTATCCAGGATCTTAATCAAACGTTGTAAACCTCCCTGGCTGGATCACAGGTAAGGTGCAAAACAAGGGTGATCCATACATAAGTGATTTAAATGAATGTCTCAGTCCTTCAGCCCGGATAAAGAAACTGCACTCTGTCAAAATGATATAAAGCATTTTTCAATGAAAAACATTATGAGTCAAGTTGCAAACGGACAAACCAAATAACCGCAATAAAATATAATACATCAGTACCTGTCGGAGGTATAATAATGCGGAAATATTTGTTACTAAAGTGTGCCCAGCACACACTGTCTACCTATTTCCTTATTTTTATATATCATATAACGTTCACTGTAAAACGATACATCAGGGTGCTAAAAAATAAGGAATGAGCTTAATTTATATTAAGAAATTGAAATTCAAATATTTGAATATATATCTTAAAGAGTAACATTTCAAGGTACACACTCATTGCATTCAGGTTCATTGAAAATTCACATCTCACGCCTGTTTATTGGAATATGTAAGGTAAAGACTTAAAAAGACATAACCATCTAAAACAAAGATGGCTACATTCAAATTTTGAAAACAGTCCGAGTAGTAAGACATGAACCTGAGGTTTATTTTTTAAATCTTTAATGTCATTTTTGCTTGACAGTCTCACATATAGATTCCAATAAAAATGCAACAAGGTTAAAACTTTACCAAAAAAGCACAGGTTTTTGTCAAATATATAAGCAGTGCACCAGTTCAAGTTCGATGATACACCAGAAATCACACAGCTCGCTATAACTAAAAGCTTCAGTAACACTGTTTCCTTATTACCAACATACATAACGGGCGGCTGCGCATTTTCTTAATATCAGCATCTCTCTCCACATTTCTTGGTTATGTTACTTAGGCATAAGTCCCTTTTAAGCCATCCTTAGAGGACTGGATCCTTTATTATATTTCCTTCAGACTGCCGTGTGGCGTTTATTGAATTAGCAGTAAAATGGTTCTAACACCACCAATTACATGATTACCAGTAAAGCTGCTGCTCAAATTAGACTGCCCATTTGGAGAGACCGGGACATTAAAGTTAAGAGCTTCTCTATTACGGCGTTTTCTGTGGAGGGGATAAATGAACAAATTGCTTGATGAGTGATAATAGGGGCTTTTTCCTGCACCATCGTTCCGAGCACTCTCTTGATCAACCCACGGGGACCAAACTGATGGGCCGTGATGAACACGCCGTGACGTTTACCGTTTGACCTCGATGCTTAGCTGGCGGACTCCCGTAGCGCAGACGCTGAAGAACTTACGACTGGTTTCATGCATTGTCGTCAGCGTATGTCAATGGCTGGGCTGATTTTTCTTTCATCATCAATATAGGTATATTTTTTTTAACTTTCAGTGTTGCATTTTCGCTACGATTTATAAAGAAACGTATAACCGTAAGATTAATTATATTTCCCCTTCAGGCACAGAAATCAGGGGCGTAACGGGGATATTTGGAAGAGAGTTTACATTTTACAAAGTTATATCTTAATAACCTATACTTAATGGAAAAAAAAAAAACTCCAGGCGGGGGGGGGGGGGGGGGTTCGGCAAAACGCTTCAAAGACAATTTCTCCACCTATGGAGGACAAGGGACTGGTTTAAGCCCCTAACCCATGGAACTCTATTTAGTTACATGTCATACGACAAATCTACATATGCATGGCATGTACCTGGAACTTCTCTCTGATTATAGTCTTAAAAAGGCTTTCTAATTGTTATCTTCGGCCAAACTTTTCTGAGGAGTGAGGATCCAGGTTGAATTAAATCTAAAATATAAATGTATAAAGGTAAGAATAGAAGTAATATATCATTAAATTATCTGCTTATTTCAATATAAACTTGTGATATTAACTGCTAATTTTGGTTATTCCTATATTGTACGTAGAAGGAGCCACTCGAGCCCGTGACAGGTCAAGGGAATATGAAAATGCGTAGAGGTTAACTGGCCCAGTACACTCCACTTCAGCAGATGGGTTGGTTACCTGTATAGTTGGCTTTCGGACATTATCTATCAAAGCGGATGCTTGATTTGCATAGTCAAATTAAATAGTAACCCGGAACCCCGGTGGCAATCTCGCCGCTATAAGTATAGCGGTGGTCTAGATCTTACGTTTACTCATCTGATATTATGACCTATAAGAAATACAGACCAATAAGAAAATATAATCTTTCTTGCTGATATAAAATGACACGAACATTCAGTGTCTGTCGTCACCGACAGGTTTCGTTAGTTTGAGGGGTTAGTTCTGTTATGGGCCAGAAATATGAAAACAAGCCATATCTCGCCATATGCCTATTAAAACAGTAGCTCTAATAGTTTCAAAGGTAAAATCTGATATATTGTAAATTAATCCAAAAGGTTCCAATATTGTTTAATACATTTGTATGAGAAATATAAATATGATAATATAATCTACCTTTATATATCGGTGATTTTGGCTCTCTCACGATAGAAATTTTCAAATGACAAACATGCATGGCGCCCCATCGGGATAATAGACCTTAACAGGGATAACAGGGACTTGACCATATAAATAAATAAACCTAACGATAAGAAACTTTGCTATATTTTTATATGCATCTTACAATATTTACTCTATTGTACAAGTGTTAATATATACCTTTACTGACGGTTTATTTATTCAATACTCGGATAAAAACATTTTATGCACATTTATGATTCACTATAATTAATTACCAATAATAACAGAAATAATGACCTGTGAAGTTAGATATTACAATATAACCGGAATATCATCTGCGTCATTTTATCTTTTAGAATGCCTGCAAGAAGACAAGGCTAAATGGAACAGTTCTGCATCTTGCCCCTAGGCAGCGCGCAAGCCGAGCAACCCTTCTCCTCACTGAAGACCTCTCGGCTTCTAAGTAACACTCTCACAGACAGCAGTTAATTGGCCAAGGTAGCGAAACCCAGAAGGGCCCTACTGTAATTGTACTTCTATTACAGTATCTTGCTACATCATTTAGCTTAATAAATCTCATTAGGCAATTTGATTAGGATTTGATCGTCTGCGCCCAGCTCCCCGCCTGAACATTAACCTCTCTGGGTTTTATTTAACGCAGCATTCATCACGGATAATTCGATTTAATTGATTCATTAGTGATAAAGTATCAAAATGAATCAAAATGCGAAGCAGTCGCTAACGCTTTTGATTTTGGCTTGAGGCTAGAATCCTGTCGTCTGCTGCAAATTGGCGGGCTTTGCCCCTGCTAGGAACTACCGTAAACACGCCCCTAAGGCTGCTACCTCATTTACCGTATTTTCGAGTAAGTTAACAAGCCGCAACAGTCGTGCAACAAAATGTCGGCCCTTACTTTGTTGAAATAATCCCTTTTACTCTTCCATGATACCGGTCAATTCTTCACTTGATAAATATGAAATCTAAAACCGGCTGGGCAGAGCACAGTCAACACTCTGTTTATATTATTGGTTATGGAAGTTTTATTTTAATTTGATGCTAACGAAGAAAGCATCTGATTTCATTGAATTATTTTTAGGTAAACTAGAAACCATACGTGAATATTCCGTTTGTTTAAAGGAAAAGCATTACTGCCTTTAAATAAAAGTGACACCAGTAGGTGAGCTACTATTTTGAATGAAAATATAATTTTAACTTTCGGATACTGGAAAATTAATTGGTACCCTCATTTATCATCCCCCTTGCTTTTTTTTGTAAAACATGGTGTTTATTATACGCTATATGACCAGACCACAATATTTTTTTCACACGAAAAAGCTCAAGTTATTGGGTTTCTTGTATTAACAACCTCAATAATCTTGTCACAAAAGCACATTATATTGAAATAGTTAATAAAAGCAATGTGCATACAGTAGAAAACAGAAACGTGTATCTTGAATAATAATAATATATATTATAATACACGATTCTTTATATATTAACTTAAATATAATTGTAATAACTAAATTGAGAGTATTCTTATTAAAAGAATATTAAAAACCATGAGGAAATACAACTTTCATGGACACATTATACTAAGCACTGTCAGTGGAAGAAAAGTTGATAACAGATTGGTACAAAAATCAACCTAAGAAAAAATAATAAACAGGTATAGATCGTAATTATGATATAAATTGCTGCGTTGATTAAGGGTATAAGCGGATCAAGCCTGCCTGGTGCACATACTAAAATGTGAAACTTGACTTTTTTTCAAATATGAAAAAAAGGTGAAATTTTAAAACTGCAAGCAGTCGAAACATTCTTTACTATAATATTTACCGATCTACAGACGATATGTATAGGTGAAATATGAAAGTTTGCTTGGAAAAATACAAAATTACAAAATATAGTATACATGTATGATTTACACAAAATGTAGTCATTTTTTCTATATCTTAAAGAATTCATTCAAGAAACTGAAATTAACAACATTACTAATTGAAAAGAAAGAAAAATGCACGAAAACGGGAACAGCGAGTCATTAGAGCAATGTACTTATTAGCGAAACCGGCATCGCCTTAACGATAGTCTATCAGAGCTGATAAGCACAGAAGCCAGGTGTTCTACGGATGGTGTGTAAACATTGTTTTAGTTTCCTTATACTTTAACCAGAATAATGTTCACATGACACCACTCAACACACACATACACACACCCTCACAAACACACCCTCACACACACATATATTCATGGCCGGCCGGAAGGTATGAATGCGGGGGGGGGGGGGGGGGAGGGGGCTAACCCCGTTGATCAATGGACGGAGTGAAGCCCCCAAAAGCTCTCCATTTTAAAATATTTATATTGGGGAACTGTGCTCTCTATGCATTAAATTTTGAAAATATTTCACACATTTATAATTTATATAGCATGCTTTATTTCTTACTGTACATGCTGATTGCGTTTTCTTTCATCCACATGATTCTTCTGGATCATTAAGTATTTTCAGGGAGAATTTTTTCAAACATTTAACGTAAAATATAGACACAGAGAATAATGTGAATTAAATGCATTTTACATTCAAAATTTGCCATTGGCTAAATTTTGAATTTTTGATTAAGGAAAATAATCGGATTGAAATGTACAAGAGGAAACTTCGATGTAACTGTGCTACCAGAAGATTGCTCTCCCCACGGATTCTCCACTCTGGGACAGTCCCCTGCTCAAGTCATTGAAAGTTTAGTACAAAAAACCGCCGACAGGTAGCAGCACATTATGGTCCTTCATGGTTGCCTTGCAAGTGAAAGGTTGGTGCCATTTTCCGTAATTTGCATACTTGTAAAGGTCACAGAACCTAGATCAAAATATTCCAGTCATGGAATAAATGTCAATGTAGTCGGATGGAAAACGATCCAGAATAATATAACAGCTGTCAAATGTGTTACTTTGGCTACCATAGGCCCAAGTGGTTCCATTTTAGTGGGTTAAGGTCCTAATATTTGGCCGCATACACTTTTTTTCAGATTTTTTTATCAGTTTAATTTCACAAATTAAGTTGAGTGTAGGTATATTTTGTTCTGTTGTTGTAAATTATGTTCTTGCCCAGAAAATCCCATATAACGGGGGGAAACACACTGTATACAGGTATATTTTAGTAAATACTTCTGATCTCATGCACACCAACTGAAGAGCTCAAGATATTTATAAGATTATAATGTTCAAGTGCAAAGAGACTAATACAATTGTATTGATTTATATCCTTTTGTCATTTTCTGTAGGACCGATAAACAAAAATCCTTTATTATAGTAATGGCAAAAAAAAATGAAGTGCCGATAGGCAGCCGTCATTGTCCCCTGCGGATCATCAGTGTCTTTGGACCGACGTCGGCTGCCTAGACTTTTCACATTCTTAACCTTGCGCAGCCTGACAATGCTTTTACTGATATTACAAGCACATGGGTTGTCGATTCCTAAATACACACACATTTTTTTTATATTGTGTCTGTCAATTAGAGTACTGATATAACGGACCTCAGGCATATACGTAATATCATAATATTTCCTCAACACATATATTGATCTGGCTTTCCTGGCATATTGACATCTCAGACTTTAAACCCTGGGGGGTCACTAAAGTGCAATAATAATTTATAGTCACGTAGAACTCCCTAATATCGCTATATTCTCACCAAGAACACAGAATCTGATCTCAAACAATTGATGATAAAATCTTATGATTACTAGTGTACCTGATTGCCCCACCATGAAGTTAAAAAAAATCAGTTATATCTATATGGATCATAATAGACATCTGAGGTTCAAAGAGGTGTATTGCAAAACAAACACACCATCAACAGAACACACGGCATAATTGTCTGAACAGGTCAAAGACCCAGTAAATAAAATGCAAATACTTTTTTATAATTTGTCAATCATTAGAAATATGAATATATCTAAGGTTGGTATTGTCAGTACTGTAGTTGTAATATCAGTTAAAGCTCCACATGGTCTAGCCTATAGACTTTTCCCGGACTCTGTTGATCCGCAGCATACATTGTCGGCTGCTTCTAAGACAATTGAAAAGAAAATGAGCATCACCTAGCATTCGTAAAGAATTCGGTAAAAATTAATGTTTTTGTTACTGACTGTGTTTACGTGAAGAGATCAGGAATAAACAACTTAAATAAGATGTTTTAAACTGTTGGGGATGGGGGTATATACCCCCTCCTTTTACGGTAGGGGGGGGGCAATGTAATCATCCCCCTTGATGTTCATCGAATGATATTAATATATTGAAAATGAAATATGATTAAAGACGTTCAATTTCTGAGCTTATTCTTAAATATAATATTGAAATATAATATATCACAACCTGGTTTAGTTGGAAACAAAGTTCCATAATTTTTAAAACTTTGTACCTAATAATTGTGAAATATTTGAAATGTGTCACAGAGACAATAATATATATATATAAATATATATATATATATATATATATATATATATATATATATATATATATATATATCCCAACTTTGATTACCCTCTTTGATTAACTTGACCAACAAAAAGGGTTTAACAACATCATAAAAAATAATCTAGATGTCATACAAGGATTTTAATACAACCCGTGACCTGAAGATGGCGCTGCAACCTCCTGTTACAAATAGTATTTAGTTCTAATTTATCTCACCAGGTGACGCCCTCTTACTGTCCCCCACACAAACAGTGTGGTTGTGAAATCAACTTTCAAGAAGAGGTTCCATAAGAAAACCACCGTGAAGACAAATAGGAACAGCTTTCAACATGGTAGGTGTTTGATGAGTTGAAAAATATCTGCCAGAACGGCAAAATGTCAGTCGATTTCATTTAGATTTGCTGGTCTGAAGGGCATCATTCAACATCATCTATTATCGCTCGAATTCAGCCACAGGGGCTAATACACTCCTTTAGTCAGAGAGTGCCTGTTGGTCCTAGAGTGCACATAATGCTTCTCTTATTAAATTATAGGTTGAATTTTGCTCCCATTTTGTTCCCGCTCCATCGACCGCTTATGACATTAGGACTATTTTATCGTAGCCATGTAATGATGTATGCCTTTCCAGGAAAACGCATACCAGCCCAGAGAGGAGTTCCCAGAGCCAATGTTAAAATGGGACTGCCCCACCTAGGCAACGCTACAGGCCACCAGGCTGTCACCTCATGGTCGCCTGAAGTCACCTTTTGTTGCCTGAAGACATGTGGCCTCTTACTTGTCGCTGCTGGATTTTCAACATGTTCAAAATTTCTGGCAACAGCTTTTTTGAAGCCAGTGTGCGTAGCCGGTCTTCTGCTGCCGTAGGTGCAGTTGTAGGCTGTCGCCAGATGACATGGGTTGTCGTAGGTCTTGTCACAGGCTATCCCCAGATGACACAGGTTGTTGTACGTCCTGTCATGGGCTAGTGTACTTGAAAGCCCATCCTTGTCTCTGGCTCATCACATTGCAGAGGATAATAAAGACTCGTTGAAGCTTGTTGGGGGTGGACGTAGCATGACTTCTAGTGTGGTAGGTAGTTGTCAGTGTAGTTATAGTTCTTGTAGATGTGGTCATAGCTTGTGGTAGGTGATTATCCTTTGTTGGGGCGATTGTGTCGCCAGTTGTCGGCAACTTGTCATAGCTTGTTGTAGACTATTGTCGTAGTGGAGGTCCAGTCGCCTGTTATTCAGCAACCATGAGGGGACAGCCTGGTTGTCTGTAGTCCCCTGTAGAGTCACCTAAGTGGGACAGCCCCAGTACATTTGATTTGATTGACAGCTATCTGGCCAGACATCCCACATGTAAGGGAACATGCTCATGAGGAGAATTCCAACACAGAGCCGTCACAAGAGTCCTGTGAACATTGGTTACTGGACAGGATAGCTGTCAATCAAAACAAATGTAAGAACAGGCTCAGAAAGATTGGCCCGGATACCCTGCTAGGTGCCTATACAAGACTCTATACTGGCAGGGTTTTAGGCCTGTGTTGGGGCCTGTGGTCTGGGTACCTGGAGATCTCAGACCTTTTACATCTCGGCCCACAAGAAGTCGGACTACTTCAGACGGACCTTTACGATCTCAGACCACTGGGCCGACGATCTCGGACCACTGTGTATCTGGCCACTACGATCTCGGACCACTTTGCGATCGGGCAACTACGATCTCTGACCAAAGTAATATACATGTCCTGGCCGCCTAAACTGTTTTGAAATAACCGATGTAATGTTTATAGTATACAATTTTAATTATTTCGTCTGCACGCGATTCAGATATTAAAAATTCCATTTGGACAAGTTAGGGCTACGACACAGTTCAGTATGTATATCCACTCAGAAAACATTAGACACACACAAGCACACACTCTTAATTACACTCAATTTATAATAGTTAGTGTGACATGCATGACACCATATTCTAATCCAAAGGGAAATGACAAAGTTTATTAGAATTTAATATATACAATATTAAAAGAGGTATGAAAACCGAAACATGAAATTTGTGATCAACTACGTAAACCAATAATGCACAAATAAGCATGTGTGAATCAAAGAATCAGAACTGCTGTATCGCAGTAACATATCTACAATTCAACTATACTGTACTAAATAATATTTAACAGTGAAAACAGTTGTAGTTTAGATATATGCATAAAACAGAAATTCAAAAGTGGGAATTGACACCATATTTAAACTCAAAGAGCTGAAAAAGTTTATTAGAATTTCGTATATATACAATATATAATTAGATTCAATTTTTCTCTCATTCAGTCTTTCATTCATTTTGTCTTACTATCATTTAATTTTTCTTTCAAACTGTCTATCATTCAGCCTTTCTTACTTTCATTCATTCTTTCCTTCCTTCATTTAATCTTTATTTATTTTGTCTGTCTATCATTCAATATTTCTTTAATTCATTCATTCAATCCTTCGTTCATTTAATCTTTTTTTCATTCATTCTTGCTTTCATTCATTCATTCAATCTTTCTCTCATTTAATCTTTCATTCATTCTTTCATTAATTTAATCTTACATTCATTTTGTCTTTCTTTCATTCTTTATCACACACACTCGTATACTTTAATACACCATCACTTGAAAATGCACAAACTTTAGAATTATTTATAAATTAGTATTAAGACGATATGGAGCGAATGATTAATGATGGAGAGAATGATGAAGAGAGAGAGAGGCAACAGTTATGCGTGGAGTAATAATGTTTTAATAATTAGCTTTTACATCATTTGAAGACGGAACATATACATTTGACAACGACACCATGAGTCTGGTCGAGGTCTGAACGGGTCCGATATAGTGGTCCGAGATGGTACGGAATGTGGTCCGAGATTGTACTAGGTGGTCCGACTTAGTGTGGGCCGAGATGTAAAAGGTCCGAGATCTCCAGAAAGCTGTGGTCTGTGTATGCAGGTTGCTTGGCTGGCAAGCTATCGCTCTAACATAATGACAATGGTTCTAAACTAAACCTGCTGATTTTGAACTAATATGACAGGCCAAAATATAATCATTTGAAAAACAAGAATGACATGTTTGTTGTGTAATTAGGAAAGATATTTGTACTCACTTAACAAAAAAATGTTGAAGCTAGAAACTTTTTTCAGGGATATAACTTTATTTAATCAAGATTTTGTTGTTTACCGATAATTAGATCTATATAAATATAAAATATTAAATCAGTACCTTAACATTTGCCAATCTTTCACCATGGCACATTATTTCCCTGTAAGCACTGTTGATTTAATTTTCATATCATGCACATGTAAGGGTTTTTGTTTCTAAATTCTGAATTTTGAAAGGAATTGGCCAAAAACTGTAGCTTTAATTAATGGTTTTATGAGACCATGGCTATGCTGAAGTCCCTATTCAGTCACCTGTATGTCACCCTTGTTGACCATAAGGGTGGCTGGCTCTAGCTGGCCCCAGTTATCCACCCCAAGCCCCGTTCTCTAGTAGTTGGATGACAATAAACAATAATGAAAAAATTTTATTGGTTATAATAATAACTTTAAGAAAAAATATTGGGAAAGGAATTTGATAGTTAATGAGTTACCTTGCAATTACTGAAGGTGTATGGATCTTTTATTGAAGGCCCCAAATGTATTTGAGTTAATGAGTTACCTTGCAATCATTGAAGGTGTATGGATCTTGTATTCAAGGCCCAAAATGTATTCCAAGTAACACCAAGCAGTCACCTAATGGTATTTTTCGTTTCATTTTAATAATGAAACAAAAAATTATAAAATTGATCTGTACTATCAGAGATAATATGAAGCAAACTTATGATAGACAAGGATAAAGTTGATTATATTAAATTAATCCAAATTTCAAGGTCTTTTCCAAGTGTTTCAGTTTGTTAATGTATATTTATTGCAAAATTTTAAAAAAATGTCAAAAATTTAAAATATTATTCAGACAGGTACTCATTAAAAATGTCAATATGTTTGACTAATGACATTAAGACACATCGCTGTATCAGCTTGAACATGATACTTTGAAAAAAATCAAAATTTATTTTAATTTTCCTTTAATCAGTTAATAGAATTAATCTTCAGTTTGCTCCTTGTATATTTTATTTGGTGTTCTGATCATGTGGTTTATTTATTAGTATATTACACATATATTACTTGCACAGCTGAGATAACTTTTCATTTTGTTTTCAGATACTAAAAAGAATAAATGTAATCAAATATGGTAAAAAATTCAGATCTTAGAAAAGTTCTCATAATGATGTCAATATTGTTTATAATTGTCATAAGACTCTTGCTATGTTTAGTGTGTAGATTGATGTTACAGTATTCAAAAGTAAACATAATAGTTATATTTTTATATAAATTATATGACTTGTATATTGCCCATCAATAAATCTAGACATCTTTTGATTTATATATAAGTGGATGATCAACATCAGTTTTGGGGTTACAAGGTCAAAGGTCAAGGCCACAGGAGCCATCTATGATGTGCCAAAAGGTCAAGGTCACAGGACCAACATCTTCAAAAAGATTGTGGATTGATAAATAGAAGAAACAATAATTGCTTGCCAAGTGTCAGAATATGCTGCTTAAAATGGGGGCCTATTCTTAAAGGGGGGGGCCATACTATGTCTGGGGATACTCTGGCACCTGCGGTACCAAGAAATATCTAGTTTCAATTTGTGAAATTTGTATATCCTTGAATCTCAACAGTTTTGTTTGAATGAAACTGAAAAAAATACTCATGAGATAAAATTTACATGATAAAAGTGCCAAAATGGTGAAAACTTAATGGCATTAGGCCAAGTCAAAACCTGTGTGACAAAAGCACTCCATATCCAAATGTAATTAATATAACATCAATCCTCCTCCCTTTATCCCAGGATTTTATCTGAATCTTATATAACTTGAGTTAAACACCATCATCTCATAATACAGCTTATATTAGTAATATGGTATATATTAGTTATAAAGTAAGACTGAGGTATAAGGTATGGTGCTCTGTCATGAATTTGGAAAGTAATTGAAAAAAATTGAAATAACACCTATTTTTAACCTTGTTATCATTACAATTACTTGTAATTGAAATTTGTTCAATTACAAATTACATATATTTACTTGAAAATTTTTAATTAAATACAGGTAATTACAATTACACATTACAATTACCCCAACCCTGTATATTACCACACAAAACTAGCATATGTCTACCCCCTCTTCCAAATCATCTTTTGTGATCATATATAACAGCCAGTGCCATTATTCATGGGTCCCTTGTCTTACATTAATAACAGTTATTCAGTTTTTTACAGTGTAATATAAATAGTTGGTTTTCTACCTTAAAAAAAACCTCAACCCTGCATTGTGGCAATCAAGCCCCATTACCAGAGATCATTGTTTGAAGTTTCTTGGTGAATAACATTTGATAAAAAAATATTAACAAAGATTATCTTCAGATTCAAGAAATTTCTTTTTGATTCCTGTGTTAAAATTATTTTGCTGCGTCTTTTAATTTAACAAATAAAGATGAACTACGGTAATGCGATTCAATGGTGAATGAGATGTCATCACCAACAGCAGGGCACACAGGTTTTGGTGATGTCATCACCATCAGCAGGGCACACAGGTTCAGGTGATGTCATCACCATCAGCAGGGCACACAGGTTCTGGTGATGTCATCACCATCAGCAGGGCACACAGGTTCTGGTGATGTCATCACCATCAGCAGGGCACACAGGTTCTGGTGATGTCATCACCATCAGCAGGGCACACAGGTTCTGGTGATGTCATCACCATCAGCAGGGCACACAGGTTCAGGTGATGTCATCACCAACAGCAGGGCACACAGGTTCTGGTGATGTCATCACCAACAGCAGGGCACACAGGTTCTGGTGATGTCATCACCATCAGCAGGGCACACAGGTTCTGGTGATGTCATCACCATCAGCAGGGCACACAGGTTCTGATGATGTCATCACCATCAGCAGGGCACACAGGTTCTTGAGCTTACACCAACATTTTGACATATGTAGTCCATCATAATCTGCTGGGTATGTAATTATGACATATTAAAGATAATAAAAATGACTGTTTTGAGGAAACATTTCATACTTTTGAACAGTTCAACTTATATATTTTGTATCTAATATGTTTGTAATTTGGTTGTCATTTGTTTGTCAAATTATCAGTGCATGGGAAATGATAATATATCTTCTGTTTTCACAGTGTTATTTGGGGGGGGGGGGGGGTTTAAAAAGTGCCTGCAAAACATGCAACTATTTTTTTTTGGCCTGAGGATACATGAATTGTGTGTATTTTTTAAATCATTAGTAATTTATGTTTCTTTTTTATAATGCGTATCATTATATCATTATGACATAAACACTTGAATTTTAAAACACTTTTTCATTGTTACAAAATGTATTAATACTGAAACAACATTTTAAAAATATTTCAGTAATTACTCCACCAGACAGAAACCATGAAAATAAAGTCATCAGAGAACAGTGCTTGCACCTTAACTAACCTTGTTCATATCAATAATACTTTTCTTGATGATGTATTATTGTCAGACTTTAAACATATAAATAACTGTTTGAATAAATTAGATTTTAATTGATTCTCCAATAAATCACTAGCAATATGATGCTAAAATTTTCAGAATTGAACTCAGCAAATGTGGGCAGACATTTTTATACCTGTTTCATCATGGGACGTATTATGGTATATATCCAAGGTCTGTCCGCCCATTAACTTTTAGTGTCGCCGTGATAACTTATCAGGGCCTCAATGTATTTTCACTAAACTCACCATTACTACTTTCCAATAGATTATCTCACCCAAGTTTGATTTAGGCATAATCCACAAATTTTTAATCAGATAAGAGGTCACTTTGCTACTTAGTGGTGTCACCATGATCACTTAAGGGAATATTATAGATTTTGATAAAACTCAAAAGAAGTATCAGTCGGCTTTATATGTCGCATAAGTTCAATTTCTAGCAAAATCCATAAATATTTAATGAGGTCAAAGGTCACCAGGCTTTGGTGATGCATTGATAACTGACCAATAATGTGATGGATTTTCATGAAACTCATTAAGAACAATTCTGAACTGTTTTACATTCTCAACAAAATTCACAAATATTTAATGAGGACAGAGGTCATATTAAAGCTCTTGTTAAGAAATAACATAATAGAAATATCATGATTTTAAATAATATTATGTAACCCCTCAAGTGTTTTCTTATTTCATCTTTGACCATTAACTACTTCAATACAATGCAGCAAGTGTGTAAAAAGAAACTAGGGTTTCACCTTTTGAGCACTAGTGAATGTTTCAGCTGAATGTAGGACGTTTTGGACATTTCGTACTAGGATGTTTCAGACAGACCTATTTGCATGGGAGGAAGATTTGGACAGATGATTACCATAAAGCAACCTTTTTTAATGATAATTTTTTTGTGTATCAATGTACCCATAAGTTTCTTGATATATTTATTTGGCTCCAAAAATGGCGATTAATTATATAATTATTATATACCAGTTAAAATTTACTTTTTGAATGTATCAATTTAAATGTTTACTGATACAATTTTTTCCTCGTGATCAATATCATTAACATAAAATAACCTTTTAAAATATTATTGTTGGTAGTCATAGGTGGTCAGCCTAACATATAAATGTAAGGTGAGGATAATGGATACTGCCTGTATGTGAACAGAACTTTCCATAAGATTGATAAACTTTGTGATATTGTTAAATTAAGTATCCATGAACATCATCAGAGAATGAGCATTATTTGTGCTTCATTATTATATTTCTGTAGTTTTCAGTTTTATTAAACAAAATGTTCTCTTTTCCCTAGTTTTACTCTTTTCTAGGTTTGTTTTCGTACAAAAACTGCCCATTAAACCTGTACCCTTTTGCTTACAAATAGCACAAAATGAATCCCCAATTAATTGGGGCATTTTTTTGAGCCAACTAGATGTTATACCAATAAACATATGGATACACTTGAGGCTCAAGGGATTGTCAAATACTGGAATAGACCCCTTCAAATATGATAACCAAATCAAAGCAATGTTCTACTAATATTCCGGACTGCAGCTATCATATGACTATGAAAGCAAAGGCCTACTAGATTGGAAATAACGTGGCAGCATCCAAACAAAGGCATATACCTATGATTAATTACTTAACCATTTAGCTAGTACAGTGACAAGGTAACCTATTAATAATCAACACAATTTATAAATATAAACTTACGGTTAAGGGCCAAAGGATCCCATTTTGTTTCAGTTCCTATGGAGAAAACAGAAGATTGTCACAAATTTTAAACAGAGCGGTACAACAGCCACTGCTTAAACTTAACCATTCTTTGCAAACACAGGAGCAAACTTGTTTGGCCAGCCCAAAGAAAGAATAGATCTGCTGAAAACTTGCAGGTGTGGCTTTTTAACATTTTATCACACCAGATAATGTTCAGACAAGACCATTAGCAGCAATAATTGCCAGAATGCAGAGAAATACTCACAAGAATTGATAAGGAGGTGTGAACAATTAACACAGCATTGATAGCAAGGAAGTATCAGAAACAAAATTTCCTAACTGTTTCACAATATTCACAATTTAAATTTCAAGAGTAATGAAAACCATCGGATAAGGTAGGCAAGTTTCTGCCTCTGCCAAGTTTTTGATTTTAATCAGCTTATATTGATTTCAGTCAGCTATTGACAAATTAAAAATATATAGTTTATTTTCATTTACTTAATGAACTGCTTAGTAAATGCGAATTAGAGTATTAGAAGAAAGTAATCAATATCATAAAAGTAAAATTTAAAAAGTTTTATGACTACAAAGGTCAATACTGCCAAATTTAATTTTCAATTAATTATTTAAAAGTAATAATATGCTTGCTAATATTTTTAGTTCAGCTGACCTTCAGTCATGCTGTGCTATAGTCGTCCAGTCGTCCTTCCATTAGCAGGGCACAAATCATAACTGTAAGGGCCTGGATCATGAACCCTTTGCAGTCTTAGTGGTTCTAAAAAGATCTTGCAAAACTTAAATTTAATTTTTGTTTGCATCCCTCAGAATTAATTCTTGTAGCCAAAATATTCATCACAAACCTTTCATCTTTCACATACAGCTCACCTACCAACAGGGAAAGAACAATAATTATTTTGAGGTCACAAGGTCAAAGGTCAAGGTCACAGGACCCACTTCTTTGAAAATCTTGTGGATGCATTTTAAGCCAAACTTTTCTTCCAAATCCTTTGAGCCTTCTAAAAGTGGGAGAAGAATCTTATGCATTTTGAAGTCACAAGGTCAAAGGATGCACTTCTTTAAAAGGTTTTCAACACATTTCTAGATAGACTTTTCATTCCAAACCTTCGAGCACTGACATATAGCTTCTCTGCCAACAGGGAAAAAGACTTATAGATTTTTAGGTCAAAGGTCAAGTTCACAGCACCCACTTCTTGCGTGGAGTCATGGCTAAATTTCAAATTTGGGTAACCCATTTTCGGGTTACCCAATTTTGAAATGGGGTAAGCAATTTTGTTTGGGTAACCCATTCCATGTTTCAGATCACATAGACTCGGAACATTCAACTCCCTGAACTCCAACAAGCAAATATGAGATTAAGCCAGTGATTTTTATAACCTAAAGTTAGAAGTAAAGATTCAATAAAAAAACTTTGTTTCATACGGTTTATGTAATAAACTATTTACAGGATAGAAATATTCCTTAAATTGCCTGAATTTAGCATATAGTGGTGTTTTCTTACATAACGTGTATTATTACCCACCCAATTTGTGTAATTCTAAAGCATGCTGATAAAGTAGAAGCTTGTGTTATTGTATCCGCCAAAAAAGAGTTTTGCGGATACTATGTTTTCAGTTGGATTGCTGCTGCATAGGTTTCCGGAGAACTCCTCCGTAACCACTGGGCAGAACTTTTGGAAATTCAGGATTATAATCAGGTCACATGTGAACTGCTGCGCCCTCATTTTTGGTTGACCTCTGACCTTTCCTCTCTGCCTAGCGTCCATTTGTGCATATCCACTTGTGCATAAACCCTTGTATCTCGGGAACCATTTGAACGATCAGGCTACAAATTTTGTACAAATGTAGCCCTTGGATAGCTTTGTAACATATATAGAAAATGGTGGTGCCACCTGCAACCATTTTTGCACAGTGTCCATCTGTTCATCTGCCTTGGGATAAAATCACTCGCATCTCTGCATTGGTTGAACTTATCCACCTGAAATTTTGCATGTGTATACATCCTGGAGAGCTTTCTTGATTTTATGACAGGTGGCAGACATTCAAGCTCATATCTCGGGAACTGTATGACCAATTGGGCCAAAATTTTATATTTCTTTAGGTTTTAACAAAGCTTTTCATCATATGCAAAACTGGTGGTGCCACCTGCAACCATTTTTGCTCGGCGTCTATCTGTCGATCTGCCTTGGGATAAAATCACTCATATCTCGGCAGTGGTTTGACATATCTGCCTAAAATTTTGCAGGTTTATACATCTTGGACAGTTTTCTGGATTTGTGGCAGGTGGCGCCACCTACATTTATGTTTATCCTCCAGACATCCAGGCTCATATCTCAGGACTTGTTTTACATATGCCCCTGAAATTTTGCATGTGTATAGATCTCACACAGCTCTTAATCAAACACAAGATTGGTGGCCCCACCTGCCACAATTTTTGCACAGCATCCTTCTGTTTGCCTGCTGTGGGATAAAATCACTCATATACAAGTAGTGGTTTTTCTAATCTGCCTAAAACTTTGCATATGCATACAACTTGGACAGTTTTCTGGATTTTGTGGTAGGTGGTGCAACCTATATACACGTTTCTGCTGCCGACATCCAAGCTAATATGCAGTACACCTCACTCTATTTCCCCTTGCCACTCAATCCATGCCTCACTTCACCCATCCCACTCTGATTTCGGTGGTTATGTGTCGCTTGTCGACTACCCAGTATTCTAGTTATGAATAAAGTTCATTTGAAGACCAACAAATGTACATGTTTTGCCTTTTGATTCCTGTTGCGTGCACTTGTGTTGTCTCAATTTAAAATACTTTTTGCTAAGAACATAGTCTGTGTCTAAAAAAAAGCAAAGTTTCAATTATATTTATTATTCCCTCGCAACGAAGTTGCGAAAGGGATATAGTAAGGCCGCCGTTTGTGCCTGTGTCCGTCTGTCTGTCCTTCCGTCTTTCCATCTGAAATTGCTTTGTGGATCAATTTCAAGCCGTCCGTTTGCCCAAAATCTTTCATCTCGCACATATGGCTTACCCACCCCTGGAAGAAGAAACCTATCGATTTTGAGGTCACGGGGTCAAAGGTCACAGCCACAGCACCCAGTTCTTGAAAAAGCTTGTGGATCGATTTCAAGCCAAACCGTTTGACCTAAAACCTTTCATCATGCACATATGGCAAACCCACCCATGGATGAAGAAAGCTAATGATATTTGAGGTTACGGGGTCAAAGGTCAAGGCCACAGCACCCACTTCTTGAAAAAGCTTGTGGACCAATTTCAAGCCAAACCGTTTGACCTAAAACCTTTCATCTTGCACATATGGCTTACCCACCCATGGATGAAGAAAGCTAATGATATTTGAGGATACGGGGTCAAAGGTCACGGCCACAGCACCCACTTCTTGAAAAGCTTGTTGACCCATTTTAAGCAAAACCGTTTGACCTAAACCTTTCATCATGCACATATGGCAAACCCACCCATGGATGAAGAAAGCTAATGATTTTGAGGTTTACGGGGTCAAAGGTCACGGCCACAGCACCCACTTCTTGAAATAGCTTATGGACCCATTTTAAGCAAAACCTTTTGATGTAAACCTTTCATTTCCCACATATGGCTTACCCACCTATGGATGAAGAAACCTATTGTCGCGGCCACAGCACCCACTTCTTGAAAATGCTTGTGGATCAATTTCAAGCCAAACCGTTTGACCAAAACCTTTCATTTCGCACATATGCCTCACACACCCATACACGTACAACTTATTGAGTTTGACATCAAAGCTCAAGCTCACACACCTCACTACCTCATTTTAACACTTGAGTAATACACTTCATTATGCTCCCATGCGAGGGGATGCTCTGCTTTGCGTTTCCCTTGTTGAAATTGTTGTACCAATAGTAAACAAACTTTTTTCTCTGATTTGTTATTTGAAATTATATGTTATAAAATCAAGTTATTGGAAAGTAATGATGTTGGCTGGTGAAGTATGTGCATAGTCAAAAGTGGTTTATCAGTGTGTCATTATTCTCAAAATAAAAATGATAATCCCAAAAAAAGCCCAGGTAATCCAAATGTCTGTTTGATATTTTTGCTGATTTTCAAAATTATAAAACAATTCTTATCTGTTATTGTGTCTGAAGGTTTATTAATATAAGATATAATAACTCATAGACCGTGGTGATTATTGCACCACTACGTTGAAAGATCACTTAAATCATGTCTCTTCTTTGGTGTGCATTTGAAAATGATCTTGCCCCGTGAGTGAGTGGTGAGGCCAAAATATATTTGAAGAAATCATATGAGAATGCATACAAACTCAAGCAACAGCTGATTTTCGCGGTAATTTAAAGCGAGGGAATTTATCATTGTCACAAAGTTCGTCAGTACAGCAAAATAGAACAACATAGTTTCTTTTGGCTATTTCAGCACACGAACACACCCCCTGTACGGCGGTCTCTATACCATATAATACCAGGGGGTTGAAGCAAATCATGACACTGCATAGACTGGTACTCTGCTCTATTACCTGTAATTGGTTACCGTAAATATGCTGTTAAGCCCCCTTGTTCTGCATGCAAAGGGTACATTTTGGTTAAATTGAACACAAAGTGACCAGTGTTGTTGAAAGAATATATTCAGGATAATTTTTTCTGTGAGATTTATAAATATTTATAAATATCATCAATTTCCACAGCTTATGTCCATCGTTTGCCCTAAATCCAGTTAGGGTAACCTCCTCGCGAATTAAACGATCGTTCGCCCAATTTGGCCATGCTTGAATCTTTACCATCTGTCATATATGGCTTGCCAACCAATAATGGAAGAACTTAATGGATGTTGAGTTCAAAAAGGCCAGAGGTCTAGGTCTCAATACTAAATTGTTCCAAATGCTTGTGAAATATTTCAAGGTAAACTGTTTATCCCAAACCTTTAGTCTTTCACATATGCCTCATCTATGCATAACTCAATTTTATTCATACTTTATATTTATGGGTCTTTTTGCTTGAAGAAATAACTTATTGATTTTGGGGTCAGCTGGTTAGGAGGTTAAAGGTTGCAGGTGAAAGTTATTAACACATTGGTTGCCAAGTGATTACTCCAGTTTTAAGTGGTTAGTAGTTCCCCATCACTCTAGAAAGAATCCAGTTGATATGTGGGCAAAAGGCCACGGTCATGTCAAGGATGTTCACAATAAAAACTTACTTTGTAGACCATCTCTATTTTTCTTGTATATATAACCATTGCACCCCAACTGGTACAGCTCTCTGTGTTGCGGTAATTTTTAGTGACATGTGTGTTAAATGACTCCCTTTTGTTTCTGCCCATTGAGTGATAAGAACATGATAAGTGCATAACAAAAACACTGTTGCTGGAATGCTTCAGCCAGGCATTAAGTCTATGAGAGAATAGGATTAAGGTTTAGCAACTGATTTATAAGATGATGAGAACATTTTGCAGTTTATTTTATGGAATCATACCAATAAACTCACTTTCCTAGATATCTGAATGTTTTTATACAAATCATCAGATATACCAGCAAGTGTTTGTTCTGATACTTTAGTCTGTACCTAGATATAGGATGGCTTCATTTGATTACAAGACTCTTAGTGATGTACTTGCATTTCTTTTCTTTCAGGTTTTGTAGTTTTCCTACCCTACTGACTCAGTTGGGAAGCAAGGTGAATATTAAAAAAATATTGGACTTGCACTGTTTACATTTGTATGTCCATAAATCTTATATGAGTGCTCTCCAACCTGATCATGCTTTTAAGCTCAGCTGACTATAAGTCATCTGAGCTATAGTCATGGTCCATTGTCCGTCGTCCGTCCGTCTGTCTGTCCGTCCGTCTGTCTGTCTGTCCGTCTGGATGTCCGTCCGTAAGACTGGCACGTTTCGACACCGTTGGACCTACGAACCTGAATTTTGGCATACAGTTAGATATCCCCATAATCTCCTACCATGCCAAAAATTGGGTCAATAGGACTTCGTTCCTTTGAGATATTAAGAAAAAAACCTAAATTTTTTATTAGAAATCTATTTTCACACTTCAGGACTGCCTAATATCAAAACTACTCATCTGGTTTTCTTCATATTTACCACAAATATTCCTCTATATAGTTCCTATGTACATGCCAGATATGAAGTCAGTATTATATAATTTAAAAAAGTTATGGGCCCAAACATAATGGACTTTGTAAAAAAATCAGGAAGATATTTGATCACTTAAGACCAAAAGTGTTAAAAGTAGGGACTTTTTTCCAGTAATACAACTTTAAGTAATCAAAATATAATTGTATACCAAAAATTAGATCAAAATCTGTTAAATTTTTTTAAATATTGGCAAAAATATAAAATTGGTACCTAAAATTTTGCCCAACTTTGGCCATGGCACGTTTTTTTCCTGAAGGTACTTTGGATTTAATTTTCACACCATGTATACATAAGGATTTAATCTGTCAAAATCTGAAATTTGAAAATAAAAGCTGCAAAATTAGGCTAGTTATTGAATTTTTTTGGAGGCTCTTGTTGTATTCCCTTACATTGTCAAGCAGTCCACTTTGATGACTGTAGGTCATTCAGTGCACATCTCTATGCTCCCCAGGCTGTTGACATAATTTTAGATGTCCCAAAAATCTCCTACCATACCGAAAATTGGGTCATTAGGACTTTGTTCCTTCGAGATATTAAGGAAAAAAAACTCTGTTTTCAATAAAAAAAAACCATTGTTACACTTCAAGGCTGCCTAAGATCAAAACCACTGATCTGTTTTTGATCGTTTTTAGTATTCACATTCTTTTATACATTTTCTATGAACATACCAAAAATTAGGTCAGTATTGGGTATTATTTTAAGTAATGGGCCAAAACAATGAATTTTTTAAAAAATCAGGAAATATATTTACTCACCTAACATGAGAATTGCTGAACCTAGAGACTTTTTTTTTCAGGAATATAACTTTATTTAATCAAGATTCATTTGTTTACCCAAAATTAGATCTGAATTTTGCAAATTTTTCAAGTTATTAGCATAAATAAAAAATCAATACCTTACATTTTGTCCAACTTTTGCACTGTTGATTTAATTTTCCCAGCATATATGCATAAGGATTTAATCTTTTAAAATCTGAACTTTCAAAAGAAATTGATTGGAATGAATAGCTTTTATTCATATTTTCATACAGCATGTCAAGTGTTGTTTACATCTAGCCCACCTAGTAGTACAGCCTTCACTTGCATTATGTAACCCACCCCAGGCAGCTTACCTTGGCCCAGCTTGGCCACTACTAGCAGGCTTCCCCTCTGCCCTGCACTCATCCCCCCAGCTGGTGCATAAACTAGATGAATGTTATATTTTTTCTGTATTTTATTTTATTCTTGGACATGCTACATTTTAGATTTTGTATTGAACCACCAGGGTTACAATGATTAAACTGTACATTTAATTGTGTCCACAAAGTGGTGTATTGCTGTGAAAGTGTGGATGTTCATGAGATAAGTAATTCCTTACTTCAGAAGAGTAAAAACTTCACCAGGTGTGAAATTGACTATTAATTCCAGTAATTAATTAAAACTGGGATAGTAATAAGCACAATTATATTGTTTGTCCCTCATTCAACCAACAGTGTGTATACTTTATTTGAAAAGATGTTTTATTTTATCAAATTTACTTTTATTTTATTTTGGTGAATAAAATTAAGCATGTCCTGAAAACTCCAATGTGCAAAACTTTTTAATAGTGATTCAAGGAATATTCTTGTAGATGCCATGTTGTGGCATTATTTTCTTTTAAAATCAGTTTAAACATTTATGATTTAAAAATAATAAAATATATCTGTATGCATAATATGACCCAATGTTTTTTACTCTGTATATATAATGATTGCAACTTTTGCAACAATTCTAATATTTTAACTTATATTTTCAGGTTTTTTAATTAAAAATTTATAAACCTGTTAATAAAAAAATGATTCAGATAAAAACTTTTTAATGGAAAAAGTGGATCTGCTTAAAAAAATAGGATTATATATAAACTTAAATGCAT
The DNA here is from genome assembly GCA_026874595.1 of Sipunculus nudus. Taxonomy (NCBI): domain Eukaryota; kingdom Metazoa; phylum Annelida; class Sipuncula; order Golfingiida; family Sipunculidae; genus Sipunculus; species Sipunculus nudus. The sequence continues at coordinate 48,214,731 of CM049313.1, read as the reverse complement.
TACCGTAAAATCTCCACTTAAAACCGCATTTAATCAAGAAATTCAAAATCTTGAAATCAGGTTTATTTCCTGAAAGCACTGTGCGGTTTATACTAGAAGGGTTTCCTGAATATCTTCCTGACAGACATCGTTTTGGGGCCGGCGAGTGGGCGATAATATTGCAACTTTCAAAGGCCGTTCTTAGCAGCAGTCTCGCATGCATAGGAGCCGTGTGTAAATGTATTATTTACGATTATTTGTTATTTATAAATTAAATATTGCTGATAAGTTTTCGTGTGATATATAACTTGTTATAAAATTTTGGTAATTGTCACCAAATAATACATTTACAACAACCCTGCTGTAACACACAGCGGCCCACTTCGTTGGGCATGGTCAAGCAAAATTGAAATAAAAGCCTACTTTAAACCCATTTGCGGCATTATTTAGCAATGATTATTTGTTTAAAACGTAAAATGAATGAAAAGCTGACATCGTAAGGAGTCACACAATGGCAGACGATCGTTTTAAAATCAAGTTTGTGTGCCGCCATGTGCTGAAACATCCCGGTGTTCTGCTAAGAATATTTTGAACGGCTGTACGCGGTGGGTGGTAAACAGAACAATCATATATTTAGAACTTTACTATAACCAAGTAGGAGGGCCCCTTTCCTCTTAGCTTTTCATATTCTTATATAAATGAAAAACATTACAATAGAATATTTCTACATCCACCTTCGTGCTGCCCTCACTTTTCCCTTCTCCGAACCCCATCCCAAAGTTAGCCTCAGTAAGCAAGAACAAGATGAATCAGATATATTCATACTTTAATATTTTGTATAACTATTCGTCCATAGGTACCTATGTACATGCCAGAAATTATGTCAATATTGTGTAATATGTAGACATAGTGGGCATCACAATAATGTACCTTGTCAAGACTAAAGAGATATTGTGTCATACAGTCACATATTCATAAATCACTTCATCAGCATAGTTAATCATAACATCATATCTGTCAAATTGAACGCTTGCAGACTACCATACACTTTAGATCCTTCAACAAATAGCCTTATCATCATTCTACTACTGCTTATTACTGCTGTCATTGCATTCATATTTGCTCAAATATATCACAATTTTCAACCCCTCCTAAATAAATAAAAAATAAACCACTTTATTTGACTATATTAATCCATCAGTCAGGTAATTTCATTTATCATTTACTCACATATTACATTACATTCCTTTATAATAGCCCAACATGTACATGATATTCATAAGCTTTATCGACTCGATATAGTATCACAGTGGAGAAACATTTATAGTTCAATCACCATCAGCTGAGCGCCGTGACCCATGGGTCCCTTGTTTAATTGTTTTGGACATTAATTACTGTAACATTCTTTGGAGCAATTTTTTGCCACAAGTTTTGTCGCTTATTGGAGGATGTGTGATATCAAATGTCAGACTCGTCAGAAATCTGGACATTATGTCTGCCATGTAGCCACCTTAGAAATCCTGTTGTCAGTGCAGTTTCTATGATTTTTTTTAATGTTTGGTTCCTTTTAGAGGATGCTTGTTGTCTGATTTCAAACCTGTCAGAAAACCAGAATGGCCACCAGGTAGCCATCCTTAAATTCCTATTGAACATGCTATCTCAAGAAATGTTAATGTGAATGGAGTGGCACATATATTAATATAATCTTGCAAAGGACTGGGTCATAGATTTCTTAATAAATATGACCATATTTTATGAAAGTTCAGTACAATTGGCTTGTATTGAATAGAAATTAATACAGGAGCACCTGTTTCTTAATAATTCATGCATGAATTTCCTTGTTTTTTTTTTTTTTTGCTGTATATTTTGATTCTATAATTGGCCTGTGTGGTGTTCCTTGTGAGACTGACAGATATCAAGCAAGCTATGGGATTAGTTCCTGATAGCAACCATCCTTTTTGCCTAAGACCCTCAATTCACTGTGTTTTCACCGGACATATGTACATTTTTGTCATTGTAAAAAGTTTCAACAAAATTGGCAAATAGGTTCTTCAAAAATTTGACAGGAAGTTGTGAATCTCAGCCCGTGATGTCCCAAGTCATGCTCATCAGCTGAGCGTCTTGACCCACGGGTCACTTGTATTGGGAATAAGGTCAAGGGCAAAAATAATTATCAGGTAAAAATCTGTGCCCTAGACCTAAAATTGTGCCCAGATTTGAGAGGTTGAAAATCAGCCAACAGAGATCTTATTCTAGGGCCAGCAGGGAGATCTAAGTAGATCCACCCGCAAAAAAACTTAGTCCCAAATATAAAAATAGAAGTAAAGTTATAATATACCTTCTTCTATTGCCCTAATCTGTTAAAAAACTACATAGGTCACAAGAATTAATGCTCCGGTGTCTCAGCATACATTGTCCAAAACAATTTAACTTGTGTGCAGACAAAACCATGAAATACACTTTATTCATGTATTCAGACATGTCACACTTCATAACAAGTTCTTACAGTTCTCAGATATTGTAAAGTATACATTACCACATAATATACCTGGCAGAGAGTTGTAATAGTTTGAAATTGGATCAATCTGGGCTAGACATCACGAGGTAAACTAGATATTTGACTCCATCTGTTTTCTGATTTACATGAAACATTATATCAAACAATTATTAATAGTACTAATTGAGACATATAGATGGTGCCACAGCAGAATGAAAGGTTTAGCCCTAACAAAACTCATCAACTCCCCCCCCCCCCCCCCACACACCCATTTTTGGAGACATGTTGTTTTATGTTTGTCACTCCTCATCTGAAGGAATTCTTGTAAATATGATAATCAAGCACTGCCTTTTGTAACAAGTATGAAAACAGCTTGCCTTCATCTTCAAGATCAGATTTTTGAAAATATTTAAGATACCATAAAACCGTAACTTTTTCAGGATTGCATATTGTTATGGAACCTTATAATAACAGATCACCTAGTCGTGACAAGCATAAATTTTGTTATGGAGATAAATAAAAATCAGATTCTGCAACACTAGGCAGCGTGAAATGTCTAGGGGAATGAATAAAGAAGTCAGTGGTTTTTTGTTAACAAATAATTATAATTTATTCTTAAAACAATCCTAACATTACAATACACTAAATACACTCAATACATTTACATGGTATAACAATAGCATAACAGTAAATCAGTACAATTACACAGTATAATAAATAAAGTGTATAGTACCTGGATACCACCACTGTCACAGCAACATGTCCTTTAAAATGTATAATCCAGATGAACAGTTCACATAACAGTTCTTCTCAAAGAATAATAGTCCAATTAAATCACAAAATCAATCTGTTTTAATAAAAAAAAGTTCTTGTAATAATCCCGAAAGCAAACTGGAGACAGGCTGCACTAAATCTGCATAGAGTTTGTAGAATCCCTGACACTACTGCAATTATCAGATAGGTCCAAAACTGACTCATACTCTTCCGTGTCAGCTGGAATATTTCTCTCTCTCCTCGGCTCTAAAACACAGCCCCTGTATATAACTTTTCATCTGAAAATTCTCAAAACTTCTATTTCATGAAAAATCCCAAAGAACCCAACAATACATAATACACACCCCCAAAGAACATTACAAGACATGCACTCTATGAGCGGGACCAGCCCAGAAAGTTTTAGATTAGTATAAGCGCTGTGTTACTACACTCCGTGAAAGTTCAGCAGGTGCGGTTATTTATGGCAGGCCACAGGGTTTTCGCTTGACAAGAAACTAAATGCCTACAGACACATGTACCACAATAAAAGAGACGGCTGTAACAATATTTCTTCTCAAAATTGATACACAAATGGTTTCAGGCAATTTCAGGCTAAAGACCAAACTCTTAGTGTCAGTATCAGTTAACAGTGGTATCATTGACAAAAAATGGGAATAAACTTCAGTAATTGCTATTTTCTGGTAGCATTATTACCTCAGTCGAGGGGCAGGGGTTCTGTTATTGCCGGCATTGGAATTTTTTTCTGTTTGTTTGTCTGTTAGCAACTTTCCTTAAAAAGTTATTAACAGATTTTGATGAAATATTCTGGTTCTGATAAATGGTCAGTAGCATCCACTGATTTAAACTGATGATTGATCACTGAAATTACAACCAATTCCCCACACTTAAAACAGGAATTCATTAAGAATTCAGTATAAATTGATTTTGTTGTCACTGACTGTGTTCGTTTGAGGAGAACTGAACAGGAATAAAATACTTAAATGTTTTCAAGTTTTGTATTGATTACCTCTGCCCCTTGGCAGAGGTTATGGTTTTGCCGGGGTTGTTTTGTTTGTCTTTTAGCTAAAGATTTAATGAAATTTTCAGGGTAGCTTGGCAATAATACAAGGAAGAATTGATTAAATTTTTGGGTGGATCTTGATCAGCATAAGGATGATCTGGATCCAAGAATTTTTTAAGGAATAATGCTGAATTTCTGACAATGCCACGTGGGGGTAATGAGCTGCCTTGGCTGAGGTGTACCCTCTCTTGAGTGCTGTTCTATTTTGTCAGTAAAACACTATAACAAACCATCACTTGGATTTTTTAATGCCCATTATCAACAGTCTAATACTGATGAACTGTTACTCTAACCCCATGTGTTCGGTGAAGATTTTGTAAGCATTCATTAAATGTTACCATATATTTCATATATTACAGCCCCAGAATGAACATATTGAGCTGCACAGGAAGCGCCATGGTTACAGACTGGACTACCATGAGAGAAAGTAAGTGGTCTACATACAAATGAGGGTCAGCGGAAAATTGTTGCAAAATTACTTAATTCTGATGTATAAATTAATTGGTTTGTCAAAAACATGTCTAGATAAGTCAGATTATTTTAAATTAAAAAATATAAAAAAAAACAAAAATGGTAAGGGGGGTTCTTTTTTTTTGTTTGAAATGAAGTTAAGAGGATATAATTTTAGAATTATCATTAGATAAACTGAAATAAGCCGTAATTAGGAAATATTAATTTGAAAATTACTGGATTGGATTTAAAAAAGAAAGAAAATATTGTTATTATAATATTATCCTTTATTGAATATGATCAAGAAGTATGAGATTTTGCAATGTCGTGAAAAGAATACGATTAATGAAATGTGAGGACATAAAATGTAATGAACAAAGAATATACATGAACATTATCAAGATACTCATTTGGAAATCAGTCGAGTAAAGCAGTAAAAAAATTCTTTAGTAAAATCTGAGTGACTGATTTTAAATATTTGTGTTTTGGCCAAACTCACAGGTGTATCCTTTGGTCATTTTAAGCATTTAGTATTTGTTGACATATGTCATACCATAACTCTTTGTGTGTTGTCAAAAAAAATTGTGTGTATATGTAATTTTGTTCTGCTTGGATAATTTCCATATTTGGTATTTGCTGAGTTTTTAAACATATTTATCAAAGAATTTCAGTATCTTCATTGCAGTAAAGAAAATGATATTTAAACTTAATGAATTTTAGTAATATTAAGTTTTCACATTGTTTAAAATGAATCAAATAAATTTTCTTGTAATAAACTCAGGGAGTTTGTAGTAATTTCATTTTAATCTTTTTCTTAATAAATAAGATGTGTTTACCAGCTTGTGATAATATAGTTGTTCTCATTTAAAGGAGGAAGAAAGAGGGTCGTTTGGCCCATGAAATGTCGAAGAAAGCACAGAAGCTGAGAGGAATAAAGTAAGTAACAACATTGTGGCAAACCTTGTAAATGTAGTCTTTATAATGTGGGTGGTATTGCAATATTTCACAGTATTAACCTCTCCTTTTCAGGGGTTAACATACTTATGGTATTTTTAAACCAGTTTTGAGCAGTACTATCTGTTGGAAGATGTTTAAAGTGGTTCCTTCTTGTAAAAGTATTCAGAGTACTTTTATAGTATTATAAATTAAATCTGAGTAATTTTACTTTGCAAAAGTCATGTTAATGTACTTTCATTATGGATGAAGCTATAACAATTTAAAAACAGGGTTAGTTTATCAAGGTAAAGGTGAAGTAATTTTATAGTCATCATTTTATCATCTTCTTGGAATTCTGTTCCAAGTTTGTTTATGGGCAAAATAATTTTGCAGCTCTTTACTATTATGTATATCCCCAGTGTTTGCTGGATTCACAGTCATCAGTTTTCTAGTCACATTTGCAGACATACCTCTCATGCATACATATGTATATATGGAATGCTAGCTCAACTGAATATAGCAAAGGTAAAGCAACCTGTTTCATTTTCAATAGGGCTGCCAAATCACCAGTTTTAAAGAGTTCAGTTATCTCGAGGTTCAGAAAAGATTTATCTAATACATCATTATTTAACTTTTTTGCCATATACCTTTGGTTGACTTGAACCACCCTTTGAATCAAAATCTTACATAGTTTTTATATTGTTATCTTAAGACTAAGTACATACAGGGTTCTAAAATAACCATCTTCAAACTGAGTCACAGGGTATCCATTGTGAGAAAAAAAAAATATAATCATATATTCATACTGGATAATATATGATTTCAGGGCTAAATTATACAACAAGAAGAGACACGCTGAGAAGATCCAGATGAAGAAAACGTGAGTAAACTGCTGCAACATAATCCAGGTGAAAGAAACTGGGAAGACGTATACAAAACACTGGTATTAATGTTATGGCTGTTACAGCACCTCTGATTGATGTATTTAATTAATTAATAACTTGAGCAGGAATGGAAGAATCAAGTTTAGTTATAACATATCCAGTCATTTTCTTACATTTTTGATCCCTTGAGAAAATTTTTTCTCAGACAGAATACTGGGTTGTCTGCATTAAAAATTTCAAATGTTGATTACAGATCTATCCAAACTTACTTACAGTGTAGCCCCTGTCTTATTACAGCCTGAAGTCATTTACCGTATTTATTCCAATTTGGCGATCCCTCTTATTTCTCTACCTCAGAAAATATTGTGAAAGCATAATTTCTAAAATGACTCTAATTTCGCGACTGCCGACGATGTTTTCTGTCGATGATGTTAAGGTGAAATGCCTCCGTCTCTTACAGGCACCACAGTTTGTATTTGACTAGATTCTTATTACATTGAGCATCCACATCAAACTTGTTTCCAGTAAAATTTTTGAAGATACAAAGATGCGTTTTTCATAATATATAAACATGATAAAGCGTTTAAGATCAAAATGGGTGTCCTTGACGAAGCAAACTCGTGTACAATTCCTGGTACGCACGTGCCTTGTGTGCAATTCACGTGGGATCTTTAGCAATAATTTTTAAGTATACGGAAGGCACCCGCGGTGGAACAACTGTGACACAGTTGGAACTGTCATCTTAGTTAAGTTTAAACGACCACGGTTAGCTTTTGGATGGGTGACCGCGCGTACCAACCAGGGCCTGATCGAGGGCACGCGAGGTAGGACCATTTCCGGACGTAAATATTTTAACGCGCCTTTACTTTTCTATATTTATTAAATATTATGCAAATAAAAGTTATCTGATTATAGGCAGTTATTTTTCATAAAGTCATCTTCCAACTTTCGTGCAGCTGCTTGTCCCTTTTCGGCCCGCCGATATCGCCGCCTGGTGGATTAACCTGAAACAGCTGATAGTTACATGAGTTGCCGTCTATATCAAGTGATCGTACCTATACGCGAAGTAGTGATCATTTTGTGAAGTGATTGAGCTCAGTTTGAGTAATCATTTGCGGACTCCATATAATTCATGTGATGGTTGGAAGCCCGTTTGTAGGAAATACTGTTAAGCTAACAAAACAAACTTAAAAACGACCAAATTATCACTCAATTCATATGACCGCTCAAGTGTCAGAGTGGCCCTGCGTCTCTCTGGAAGGTAAAAAGAACTGCATGGCTCTAAAATCTCGACCACCCCATATTCTGCAGGAAGATAATTTTCAAATATCCTCCATTATCTCGACCTTTGAGAAAATTAATTTTTTTTTAATGTTCGCCAAATAAGAATAAATACGGTATACTTTTTAGGTTCTCTGCGTTGATGAGCTTTTCATTTCCCCCTTACAACAAAGAGTAACACTTTTGTTCGTGCATCCATCCTTCCTTGCATCAGTCTGTCTGTATTACTGGCTTTTGGCCTCATTTGAAGCGAAATAAGTTGACCAAACCTTCAATCTTTCACATAAGACTGGCCTACCCACAGAGGAAGAATTCTAGCCATTTTGGGGTCAAAGATCAAGGCAACAGGGCCTACTTTAAAAAGTTTGTGAACACATTTTATGCCAAAGTTCTCAACCCAAACCTTCCACCTTTCTCATGAAGCTTGCCTAATAATAGGGGAAGAATTCTATGGATCCCTAGGTTAAAGGTCTAGGTCTCAAAACCTGCTTCTTAAAAAAGCATGTGTGCACTATTTTAGCCAAACCCACATACCTAAAGGTAAAATACCCATTGATATGGAGGCCACAAGGTCAAAATTCAAGCTGACCAGGCATGGTATCAATATATTGCTTCTTGTATATCAATAGGGTTTTGGGAATTTTAGTTTTAGAGAATTAAGGTTCATCTCCATTATAATTTCCCCTTACATTAGGAATAACTATTTGACATTATATAATATCCATTGTCAGCGTTGCCTTTTAAAATCCATGTTTAAATGTTGTAGACTTAAAATGCACGAGGAAAGAAAAACCAAGCAGCGCAACAAAGAGGAGGTGCCAGAGGGCGCTGTACCTGCATACCTGCTGGATCGTGAAGGTCAGACTCGTGCCAAAGTTCTGTCTAACATGATCAAGCAGAAGAGGAAAGAAAAGGCGGTAAGAGCAGATAAAAATAATTAAATATTTAAGACAACAAGCAGGGAGGGTATGATAAGTCTCATACAGTAGGTGAATTCACCAAAACCTATACAAGCCCACGTTCCTGTCAGCTGAACAAACACATGAACTCAGAATTATAAATCATATATCTTCTGCAATGATAACCACCTGAGATGAGAATGAAAGTTTTTACTTTTGTTTATGGGAATGAACTAGCTTCTTACTGCATGCTTGTAACATGATTTTTTAGCTCAGCTGACTATAAGTCATCTGAGCTATAGTAGTGGTCCTTTGTCCGTCGGCTGTTCGTCCGTCTCTCCGTCCGTCCGTTAAACTGGCACGTTTTGAAACCATTGGACTTACGAATCTGAAATTTGGCATACCGTTAGATGTCCCCAAAATCTCCTACCATGCTAAAAATTGGGTCACTAGGACCTCATTCCTTCAAGATATTAAGGAAATACCTCCGTTTTCTATTAAAAACCCATTGTTACACTTCAAGACTGCCTTATATCAAAACCACTAATCTGCTATTGCCTATGTACATACCAGAAATTAGATCAATATTTTTTAAATTCTTGAATTAATGGGCCTGAACATAATGCACTTTGTAAAATTCAGAAAATAAATTTACTCCCTTAACTTGAGAATTGCTGAAGCTAGAGACTTTTTGTCAGGGATATAACATTATTTAATCAAGATTCAATTATACACCAAAAATTAGTTCTGAATTTTCAAATTTTATAAGTTATTAGCAAAAATATAAAATTAGTTCCTTAAATTTTGCCAACCTTGATCATAGCATGTTTGTTTACTGTAAGCACTGTTGATATAATTTCCTATCATGCAGAAATAAGGATTTCAGCTTGTTAGTTTTGAAAGTTGAAAGAAATTGGCTAAAAACTGTTGCTTTTATTAAAGTTTTTATGAGACCATGTCAGACCCAGGCTCTACCCAGCCCCTCTTCAGTCACCTGTATGTCCTCCAGTTGACCATTCAGGCCAATTTTGCACGCTTGAGGCGAGGCATATACTGTTCAGCCAGGCAGCTTACAGCTGGCCACAGTTATGACAGGTGTCCAACACAACTCATCTATTAGTTGTTTAGACCAACAGCATAACAATAAACAATAAATGAATAAATCTTTATAGGTCTAACATAACAACTTTAAGAAAAATCAGTTGAAAAGGAATAGTTGTAATGAGTAACAGGAAATTTCCTTGCAATTAATGATGTTTTATGGATTTTGTATGGTTGGACGAAAATGTTTTCAAAATAACACCATTGAGTCACCTATGGTATTTTTCATTTCAATTTTAATAATGAAAAAAAGAAATAAATTTTATTGTTTTGTACTATTAGGGATTATATGAAGGAAATTAATGATAGACAAAGATGCAGTTGATAATATAAATATAAATTACCAGGAATTTTCCAAGTGTCTCAGCATGTTTATTTATATTTATTTCAGAATTTTAAAAAATTAAAATATGTTAATTTTTAAATTTCCTCAAACAAGTACTGATTTAAGATGTCAGTATGTTTCACTGATGACATAAAGCCGCGTGGCTGTATCAGCTGTCACAAGACTATGTAAATTATCAAAATTTATATTACTAGTTCCTTTATTTCAGTTAATAAAATTAAACTTGCCCATCTCTAGTTTTCTAGTTATAATTTATAGAGTGTTCTTATCCTTGGGTTATTTTTTTACACATATAATGCTTTCATAGCTGCGATTACTTTAAATTTTTTTCTGATACATTTTTTTTATAAAAAAATTTGAATATGATAAAAAATCAGATCTGAGACAAGTTCTCAACATGATTTCTGTAATGCTAATAATTGTCATTAGACTCTTGCTATGTCTAGTGCGTAGATTGATGTAAAAAGAAATCCAAAGTGAATAAAATAGTTTAATTTTAAATATATAAATAAAATTCATAAAACCAGGTACTTATGATCATTATTGTATCCGCCAAAACAGAGTTTTGCGGATACTATGTTTTCAGCTGCACGCCGCCGCCGCCACTTAGGTGTCCGGAGAAATCCTCCGTAACCGCAGGGCAGAATTTAACGAAACCCGGGATTATGTTCGGGTCACATGTGAACTGCTGCGCCCCGATTTTGTTTTGACCATTGACCTTTCCTCTGCGCTCTGCGTCCTTTTGTGCGTCTGTTTCCACACATAAACCCACATATCTCGGGAACCGTTTGACCGATCAGGAAAATTGCACAAATGTAGCCCTTGGAGAGCTTTATAACATACACAAAAAATGGTGGCGCCACCTGCAACCATGTTTGCACAGTGTCCATCTGTTCGTCTGCCTTGGGTTAAAATCACTCATATCTCTGCAGTGACTTGACTTATTCACCTGAAATTCGGCATGCGTATACATCCTGGATAGCTTTTCTGATTTTATGACAGGTGGCGCCACCTACATTCACGTTTACGCTGCTCATATCTCAGGAACCGTTTGACTGATTGGGCCAAAATTTTGCATGTGTACAGATCTCACATAGCTCTTTATCATACGCAAAACTGGTGGCGCCACCTGCAGCCATTTTTGCACAGCGCCTGTCTGTTTGTCTGCCATGGGATATAATCACTCATATCTCGGCAGTGGTTTGACATATCTGCCTAAAATTTTGAAGGTTTATACATCCCCGACAGCTCTCTTGATTTTATGACAGGTGGCGCCACCTGTGTTCTAGTTTATGCAGCAGACATCCAAGCTCATATGTTGGGAACACATTGACCGATTGGGCCAAAGTTTTGCATGTGTATAGTTCTCACATAGCTCTTTATCATACGCAAAACTGGTGGTGTCACCTGCAACCATTTTTGCTCAGCGTCCATCTGTTTGTCTGCCACGGGCTAAAATCACTCATATACATGAGTGGTTTGACTTATCTGCCTTAAATTTTGCATATGTATACAACTTGGACGGCTTTCTTGATTTTGTGGTGGGGGGGCAACCTACATACACCATTTGGCTGCAGACATCCATACTAATATGCAACACTCTATTTCCCCTTGCCACTCAATCCATGCCTCACTTCACCCGTTCCACTCTGATTTAGGCGGATACACGTAGTCGCTTGTCGACTACCCGTATTCTAGTTTAAATTTGTGAAATTTGATTATTCTGGAATCTCAAGAACCTTGTTTGGCTGAAACTGAATAAATACCAGACATGGTGCAGTACTTTGCAAATGTTTTTGAATTCAAATATGAATACGCACTCCATAATTTCATGCATAAGAATAGGAATAGAGGTAAAAATGAAAGTATTTGAATACAAATGCATTCATCAATATATTTTATAATATTATTTTAATAAAATTTTATTTCAATAATATTAAAATAAAATCTGATGAAAAAACATGATACTGTTATTTAAATTATATTTGACACAGTATTTGTTATAAATTTTTAATTAATAGTTTTATTTTACAAATAATTCTACTGCAATGCAGATACAGTTTTATGGCCAAGTCAAAACCTATGTGACATAGCACACCATTTCCAAATGTAAATAAAATAAATGAAATAAAGCCTCTTCCCTGTCTCCAAGGATATTATCAAAATCTAACATAACTTGGAGTTAAACACTATCAACTTATAATAGAGCTTATATTACCACACAAAACTAGTATTTGCCTACCTCCTCTTCCAAATCTTATTTCGTGATCATATATAACAGCTGAGTACCATGACCCATGGGTCCCTTGTTTGCCTAAAAAAGTATGAGTCTAGGCCCTTTATCACCCATTGGTGAAGATGTTGCTGCCAGATTGATTATTTCAATATATTCTACATAGTTTTTTGTCATACAAGTACACTGATATGATTTAATAGTTGATCCCCAAGTGTGCTACTAACATCACATCCCCAGCAAACCCATTCATTTAAACTCAGTTCAGAGTTGTTTTATATATTAGACACCATTAAGTGTAAAGTCTTTTAAACAAGGTACAGTACTCTTTCTGAAGGTATATGTGTTTATCAATTCTACACTTTGACGATGAAATTTTAAATTTTTAAACATGAAATTTATTAAATTTATTACCAGTTATTTCACAATATAAATTGCTCCTGTCCTAAAAAATTTACATGTAGCAATTTCCTTTCATTTCCTTTGCATCACTTTGAGATTAACTTATCTTTTTTTTAGATTTACTGTTGTAAAATGTCAGTATTTGTTATTACCAGGGGAAATGGGAGGTTCCATTGCCCAAAGTCAAAGGTGTCAGCGAAGCAGAAGTGTTCAAGGTGGTCAAAACCGGCAAATCCAGGAGTGAGTTTTGTTTTACCTCATTTTTCTTCTTTTAGAGTAGTTTTCTTTTGCATACACACTGGCCATTGTGTGGCATCTTAGTTTTCTGGTGTGTATTTTTTTATCTTTCATTTCCTCCAGTTTTATGTTTTTCCTTCTATTTTCAAGAATTTTTGTTTCCTTAAGATCATTGTTATTTTATGGATTTGTTAAGCTGTGAATGTTATAGAGGGAGAATCATACTGCCAGCATTTAAATGATGATATACAAATATATACAGTAGAGTGCCGTATTTCCAAATGCCAATCCGAAAATTTGTTTTTCTGAAAATTAAAATTGGGAACCGAAAATATATTTGTATTACTGAAATATATTTCAAGTATGTAAATACCTAAAATAAATATTTGTAATTACGAATCACAAGGCCTGCAGTCATGTGTTAAGCCCAGTGGTGACCCTGATCAATTATTTCTGGCCCGATGTTGTCGCCGGGGCAAAGGTGTGGAAACTACTGCTAGCCTCGTAATGCTCGGCCCTCTGTACCCCTAGCAAGCGACTGAGCAGTTTATCTAAAAGCACTTGTATGTAACAACCACATCTCGTTTGTACTCAAGCAAGCATAGTTCGTCGGCTTGGGACAGGATGTCAGGCCAAATAACTGAGCAGTTTACTTACATCAGCATTGGTAAGGTATCATTCATTAAACGCTTGTGCTCGAGCAGCTTTAATGTCCGAATCTTCAATTACGTAGATAAAAAAAAAGACCATGTTCCTTGGCGATGTCATTTGACCTTTCCCGTGAATTTGATGAAAAAAGAGCACGCACACATCCTTAAAGGAGGTTAGACAGATCTTTGCCAATAATGCTCAGCAGTAATCCAATATCTTTTATATGTCCCGGTCGTCAATTACGAATATCAAAAAGAAACACCGTGTTCCTCGGGTAAAATGGCATTAAGTTAATCATTTAGGTACTAACTTACTGATAAACCCTTGTCTGCATTTCTGAATGTTCGCTTTTACGAACAAATAGCTTGTCCCCAAACACTTTTGGAAGATCGGCGCTCTACTATATATATATATATATATATATATTATATATATATTATATATATATATATATATATATATATATATATATATATAAAGTCACCTTTTAAAGAACCTTTGCTTTAAAATCAGAAGTTTAAGTAGATTAAGTAAACATAGTTGTAGTCCTCTATCAATGACAGTATCTGTCTCTCTTCATTTCACATTCCTGGTCTTTTGAACAATTTCATTTTCGCAGGTTTTCTAGGTGCCCTTGGGAGCACATTGCCCATCCAGCCATATAGACCATATGACATTTTATGCCTGCAATGACCAGTAACCATTTACCTGTTGGTGGAGAGGGCACACCCATGTCGTAGGTCTTTGTCCATGGATCTTATTGGGGAAAACAGCTTGAACACAAAATCACCAAAGCTTTTGTCTTTTGTTTTACAGGGAAAGCATGGAAAAGAATGGTTACCAAGGTTACATATGTTGGAGAAGGTTTTACGAGAAAACCTCCAAAGTATGAGCGCTTCATCAGACCAATGGTAAGTTACTGCACCAAACTCATAGACAGAATTATAGTTATTTTTCCATTCAGTAAGGGATGGAATTTAAGTATAACTTTCCATCACATGACCATTAACTTTCAGTTTGTGAGTGGGATATCTCAAAATAATTACATGTTGGTACTGCCTTTCTTCAAGGCAGATGTATACCAACAAACCTCAGTTTTAAAAAAAGAGTTGCCTTGACTTAAACTTTAAAGTTGCAGAAATAATCTTGTGAGCAGGATTTTTCAGCAAGAATTAAAGCGACATGGGTACATCAGTTGTTCATTTGGGATGTATAAAAAAACATAATCTCAGTGAGTTGTGAAGATAGGTCATTTTTGCGCTCAACTGTTGTATGTCAAAACCGCAGGAGCCAGCATCACAAAATTTTATGCAAAAACAGTAATCTGTAAAACACAATCAGATTTTTTTTTGGCTATCTGCATTCACTTAGATTTTACGGGGAAAAACAAAAAAAAAAAATCTAAAAATCGTTTGAATAGAACCAGTTTGGTAATTTTTGGTTGAATAACACTTTTAAAGGAAGTGAAACTTAACAAATTGCTCAAATAAGCATAATAAAATTACAATTTTAAAAAAGAGCAGGAGCTTTCATCACCATATTTTATGCAAAAAATTATTAGCCACCTGCCCTGACGTACATTTTATGTTGGAGAGGGGGGGGGGGGAAGTATAAAACCTGCGAGAATTTTTTCTGACTCATTCAGCCAAATTTTTAATATTGCACAGAAAGGATCCCAGATATGAGCTCTCTCAAGTTTGTACAAATGGTTTGGGTGTGGTGAATGCAGAGTTACAGAATTTGAACTTAGTCATTTGGCCAAGTAAGCATACTAACATAACAATCTCAAAACAGCAGAAGCTATCATCACAAAGTTTAATGCAAATATTGGTCATGTAAATAATATTCAAAAAGGATTCTTTAGCACCACCTGCACCAACCTGTGAAAAAGGCAAAAAAATGCATAATTTCAGCTTCTTTCAGTCACTACTTTAAAAATGTTTTATGATAAACTTTCAACACAAATTTACTAGTATTAAACAAGAATTATCTAGGCTAGGGTTCTAGAACTTGAGACTTTCTACAGGTAGACACCCATCTCATTACAGATGTATGTGTTACTGTACACACTTTTCCTATTGCTGAGGGCTCATGGCAGCTTCTGCTGATATTCTGGTTGTTCATGTCTGTTAACAAAGCTTAGAGGGGAAAAGATGGTAAAATTCCTAAATAATGAAGCTGATGGATGAGGATTGAAACCAGGATGGGGAAAAGAAGATAAAAGAACTGATTAGCTGAAAACAGGCTTAGTGCTCCAGTAATCCTTCAAGAATTGTAAAATTTGAAATGTGAAATTTAAATGCTGTTAAGTCTTGACATTTAAAAAAAAGTTGAAAAAAGGTCATGACTTTTGATTTTCAGATTTACTTTATTATCCAGATTCACATAATATGGTGAATATTATAAAATCCTGCTGGGGGAGGCTTATTGATTTCCTAATTTTTTTTTCTTCTTACGGTCACTCCTTTGTGACCACAATATTTCAAGGTTTGCTGGGCCAATCAGGCTATGACTTCAGATGTGTACTTACCAAGTATGAGGCAACACCTGATAAGATTTTGAGAGTTGTCTCAACAGCTTAATTATATTCCTTAATATAAATATATTCTTTGTGCTTGCACTCAAAACCGTAAATGTGATTTGTACAAAACTTTGTCAATACCTTGAGAGTACTCCTCTGACAAGTTAACTTCTGGCATCAATCTGTGCATATTAAGCAGGTCATTTGCAAAATTATGTCAATCAGCCATGCGTCAATTTGTCGATTCTATCAAATTATCAAGTCTTTCTATTACATGTTTGAATATGTAACACTTTTTCACGGAGGACATTATTCTAATGCTTACTGATGCACCCATTTGAGGACATGATTCTAATGCTAACTGATGCACCCATTTGAGGACATGATTCTAATACTTACTGATGCACCCATTTGAGGACATGATTCTAATGCTTACTGATGCACCCATTTGAGGACATGATTCTAATGCTTACTGATGTACCCATTTGAGGATGTGATTTTTAATGCTTACTGATGCACCTATTTGAGGACATTATTCTAATGCTTACTGATGCACCCATTTGAGGACATGATTCTAATGCTTACTGATGCATCCCATTTAAGGACATGATTCTAATGCTTACTGATGCACCCATTTGAGGACATGATTCTAATGCTTACTGATGCATCCCATTTGAGGACATGATTCTAATGCTTACTGATGCATCCCTTTTGCATATTAATGTTTAGTATGTCCTGTTATGTCGTTTTCCAATCTTCCTAGAACCAGAAGCCTCTACTTAGTAGCTGGTGGCATTTTATAATGGATGCGTACATTATGTATTTGTTCGCAGGCATTGAGATTTAAGAAGGCACATGTAACTCATCCTGAACTTAAAGCCACATTCTGCCTACCACTGATTGGTGTGAAGAAAAATCCCAGCTCTCCCATGTACACATCTTTAGGGGTCATCACCAAGGGAACCATCATAGAGGTCAGCTATTTTACATATTTTGTATTTACATATTTGTACCCAATGCAACTGGAAATGCTATTATATCCTGAGTACAGTAGGGATAATGGTATACTATAGTGAAGGCCTTTGCCATTTTGAAACTAGCCATGATTATATATAACTCCATAGCTAGGTTCTCATTTGCTTAAATCCTTTATAATTTTTTATTTGGAAGATTAAAATGTCCTTGAAAAAACTTAAATTCATGATTTTGATTCAGTTTCTGAATTCAAATCTATAAATGTTGTACCATTACAACATTGTTATAAAATTATGAAGGTAGTCATATTTATTGCTACACACAGTGACATGTCATGACTTTACACCTAGATTATTCCTTGTCACCTTTAATTTATCTATCATAAGACCATAAGACTTTAATATAATTGACAGCTAAAACAACAAAAATGACCTTCATATTATTATTCTTAGCTGAGAAGTTGTAGTCGAAAAGGGTCAAAGGCTGAAGTCTCACTGTTTTATAGTCTGTTGGTTATAAATTTTCAAAACAAAAATTAAAATGTCAGTTTTCAGTATATAGATATATGAATTCTCAGTATATGTGTGTGTGTGTGTTTGTGTGTGTGTGTGTGTGTGTGTGTGTGCATGCACACATACACAGTTTTTACAAAACCATGCACATGTAATAAATACTTCTGGAAGACAGAGAAAATAGACCAGTTGCTTTTGATGTGTGTAAAAAATAGTTTACTGTTTACAATATTGTTATTATTCATTGTTACAGTTATACATGTTTACATTAATAAACTGATGCATGTGCTGTTTATATGTGATCTGAGTGACAGCCTGGTGATTTGAGTGACAGCCTGGATATATTTGTTTACTTGCAGGTCAATATCAGTGAGCTTGGTCTTGTCACACAGGGAGGAAAAGTAATATGGGGTAAGTCTTTAAACGGACAGGCCATTATTTTCTCAGGAGAAATAGGGCTCTTGCCCACAGCCAAGAGCCAGTCGAGAGCCCAGCAAGATCCCTTAAATGAAAGAAAAAATTATATAGAACAGTAAAAACCAAATTTATGAACATTGAATTCTGTATAATAAATTATATTTTTTCAAATAATGTGTTTCTGGAATGCATTAATTGGTTGCTGCTTAGAAGTTAATAGAGGAATGTCTTGGGTAATTTTATTTATGGAAATAGTGAATCATAGCTATTTAACCTTCTGTATACGCAAATGCTGCACTTTTAGCTGTTTCTAAACAGTGTATACCGATATACCTTGAGTGTGTTTCAAACATGCTAATCGTTGCTCATTATACCTGATAGATCTTGGTTTTTTTTTTATGCAAGTTTCTCCTGTCTATTTAAAAGGAAGATGTTGAATTCTCAAATAAACACATTCTTTGTAAGTTGTTATATTTGACTTAACAGTGATAATATTAGTCTACATTTCAACAAAAGAATTGGGTGCAGATGAATTGGGTTTTGAAGCGAAGGGACCTGGGGGGGGGGGGGGGCGGGCAGTTTGCCCTATGTGTTATTTAAAAAATCTCGACTCATAGTTGCACCATTGCTCCAGTTTCTTTACTGTTTTACATCTTGCTAAACTTGAAAGAAAATGTTGAATGCTTATCTTGTCATCATCTTTTTATGTAATTGATACTGTCAGATGATGGTTATCATGTTAAATATATTAAAAAATGGTCGAACCGTAGGTTTTGCTGGCATTCACAGGTAATTAATGTGTTAAGTATGGAGATGTGTTTGTGTTAACTTAATTACTCATTTTTCCTAATCATGAATAATTGTTAAGCAAATGTAGGCAGCCTTATTAATGTTTCTTCATTGGGTATATTGGTTGACAATTCTACTAACTGCAGTCACTGAAGATTTTGTTTTATATGCAGGCTCATGCTAATTTCCTAATATAGGTTGGTGTCTCATCTGCTTAATTAGATCTTTTTAGGGATAATCAGTGTCATGTAGGTGATCATGCAAATTTTAATTGCCTCCCTTTAAACAATAATCTCTTTAAAGAAAACTTGTTGCAAGCTGGTTTGATTGTGCTACTGGTTTGCTTAATTAATGGATAATATAAATGACTTCTCTACACATAAGATAATACTGAAAAGCATGTTTCATTTGTGACAATTATGGAACAGGTAGTGAAATATTTATCAGGTCACAGCTTACATTTTATGCTATGATAATGGATAAGTATTGATTCATTTCTCTTCTTTTTTTTTAGGAAAATATGCACAGGTCACCAATAATCCTGAGAATGACGGCTGTATCAATGCAGTACTCTTGGTGTGAAAAGTGACAGCATTATTATTTGCAAAATCTTAAAAATAAAAAATAAAAAAAATTGCAAAATTTTGATTTAAAACTAAAAAAATTTAAGTGAAATCTTTTCTCTGCTGAATGGAAATCAAGAATTTAAGTCTTGTTGACTGTTAAGAATTCTGGTAAATAATTCACAAAGTGATGAGAAGAATTGGTATCTGCCAGTACATGAGATACTTTATGGTAATGCAGGCATGGATGCTGCAACTTGAACATTTTTATAAGGTATTCAGGTTAAAGATGCTGAAATGTTAAGCTTTGACATCTGTATATGTGTAAAGTGGGAAAGTGTACGGATAGGGTTCATGTCTGAAATAAACTGCCACATTTGGGGGACAATTATTTGCTCAGGAGCATGTTATTATTCATATGTAATAAAATGTATGAATAGATTTTGTTTCACATGTCCTTTATTCAAGGTCTTGTCTCAGGTGACCAAAAAAACTGAGGTTTAGCAATTGTTCTTTGTCCATCGACCATCTGGCCAGGTCATATTCTGTAATTGTTGCTTCCACATTATTCCAGTCGGATGCGCTGAATGGTCGTAAAATATTTTACTTTGAGACCTGAACTTCTTTGTCTGTGAAATGTGCCATCGAAAATAACTTTCTGGAATATTGGAACCATAATAAAAAAAAGACAACCCATTTACCTTTACCTATCTGAAGAAATCTTGCATGGATTTATCCAAAATTTAACTTGACTGAAGATCTTGGATAGTGTTGTCATGTACCAGAAACTGGTGGCACAACTTATCCTTTTCTTTTTTCATGCCGTTTAATACTCCCATTATAGCCACTAAACAGTACTGTGAGCATTATTAGTCAAAAACTATTGGACAGATTTCTTTCATATTATGCATATACATAGACATGGGTCATTGGATGATACATATTAAAATTGGGGTCATGACCTTTTCTTAGAGAGTGACCTGGACCTTGAATATTGCCATATATGGTGAAAATCACAAAATCATAAATATCTCAACAAGGGATGCATGGATTGGTTCAAAAATCAAACTGACTTAAGATCTTGGATAGCTATGTCTTATGCAGAAGACAGGTGGTGCCACCTTCTGTCCTTTTCTTGTTTTCGTGTCTTCTAATACCCCATCATTGCCACTTGACAGTACTGTGAGCATTATAATTCTAAAATTAATGGACAGATTGGGCTCAAGTTGTGCATGTCCATTGATCTTGTATACATCCATCTTGTATTCAAAGACTGGAGGTGCTATCTGCAATTGTAATTTCATGGCGTCAATCTGTACGTTTGCTTTCGGTGAAGTTGCTCATATCTCAAATTGGTTCAAGGTATTGGTCTGAAATTTGGCATGTCAATCCATCTTGGAAAGTTTTCTCATAAACCAGACAGGTGGCGCCACCTGCCTTCCTTTCCTTGTAGAATAAATTAATGCTCTTTTCTGAGGAGAGATTTGCCCTATTGGCCTGAAAATGTGCATATCCATAAATCTTGGACTCCGCCATGTTGTACTTTAGACTGATTGCACGATCTGCAATCTTTATGCCGTGGCGTCCAACTGTACATGTGCTTTGGGTGAAAATTGCTCCTATAACCAGAGTGATTCAAGGTATTGGTCTTAAATTTGGTATGTCTATCCATATTCGAAAATTTTCTTGTAAACCAGACAGGTGGCGCCACCTTTCTTCCCGTTTTCGTAAACTAAATTAATGCTCTTTTCTTAAGAGTGATTCACTGTATAGGCCCCCAATATTTGGTGAAAGATATTGTTTTCAAGTTTATAGAAGGAAAAAACCATAGTCCTTTGCTAGGTGTCTGTATATGCTTCTGAAGATGGAGGGCCTCTTCTTAACGGGAAGGGGGGGGGGGGGGGGGAATTGTCTGGGGATACTATGGCACCTGCGGTGCCAAGAAATATCTAGTTTTCAAAATGGCTTCTTAAAGCCACTATAAATATACCGAACACAAAATTTTGCAAATTTAGATGTTTGCCCAACTTATGTCATATATGTTAAGAACATTTTAGGAACTACCGCAGCTGTTAGTATTAGATCATCATCCTATTAGCATATTGAATACTGACTGATCCCCTGGTTAAATAGATTAAAAAAAATGTTCATGCACTTATCCCCTGGTTAAAAAGATGTAAACAATGTTCACGCAATGATCCCCTGGTTAAATAGATTAAAACAATGTGCACGCTTTTTATCTTAGCTTGACGGAAACAATCACACTGTGATACTATCCAAGTGCTAGTAATAGAATACGTTAGTGCCTAAGAAATTCTCGTCTTCGGAGGGCCCTGACGTACTGTCTTTATCGCCAACTATACTGTCGGCAGAAATCAAAGCATTTTATGGATTCCTCCAGTAAACTCTGGTGGTTAAGTTACAATGCATTATCAGCTTAGACAGATACTAGAATATATCAAACTAAAATCTAGTGAAACCCCGGGCTGCGAAACACTCCTCTTTGGCGGACACCCCGCTATTCAGGACAACGGACACTTTCCGTCCGCCAAACAGTTAAATCTCCCCGCTAACGGACACACAAACGGCAGCCTTTGCGGGTGGAAGGACAGATACTTTTTAACTGTGATTTTGTTCTGATACGAGTAAGGTTCTCACCACTTTTTTTTTCGTTGGAAATGTCTTAGGAAAAAAAGACAAAAGACATTTTAATCCATTTTACTCTATGTTGGTAAATGGTTACCAAAAGGTGACGCTACTTTCGGAATTTCCATTATGCCAAGCTTTATCTTAAGTGATTTCGTCATCCTGATTTGGGCCAGATTATTCTCTCATTGGACCGGGAAGGAGGATGATAACCTATATGTCAGGTGTTGTACACATGAATGGGCTCATGTTCTCCCGCCAGAACAGGGACTGGGTTAGGCCTAGATCAAAGGCGATCTAAGATGTTTATTATGCGCCTGTTTGATGAAGAAGAAGAAGAAAGTTTATTCTGGAAATAAAGGCCACAGGCCCATAGTTCCTACAATACAATCAACATTTATAAGTCTTATTATACAAGCAAAAATGGAGAGTTCACAGTTATGATCAATTTAAATTTAAATTGTAAACAAACAGTCAAACAGACAACAAACAAAGAATAATAATAATAAGTAAATAAACATCTAACCAAGTAACTTTGTATCTTAAAACTAAGTATGGAATAAGAAATGATAAAATAACCAGTTTGCAAATACATAAGAATAATAGTAATAGTAATAATAATAGTAATAACTATTAAAATAATAATCTATAATCAATAGACATCCTTAACTTAAATTTATAAGCTATTAAAAGATAATTTTCAATACCAAATTCAAGCACTTGCACAACTAAAATATATACATGTACATGCAAGACATTTTATTTCTAATATGTCTCATTTTTTTAATATAACTATACTTTCCTTTATTAACCTTAATATATTAACCTATAGTCAAGCAATATACATATTCAAACCAATATATTTATATGTATATACTTTCTACTGACTATTGCTGAATGGATTGAGTCTGGGTAAGGGATCATTTCTTTAAAATATTTACAGTTTCAATATTTCTAGAAAAATGACAATGTCTAGTTTTCAGTTACTGTTGATCTCCTTTTAAAACTATAAAACATGTAAGCTGCTAAATTTGTTATTTGGAATAAGTTATCAAAATTTAGTATCAACTTGAAGTTATATTCATATGGTTCATGGAATTTCTTTGGTATATATTTGTTCCGCAGATCAGTATATAAAGAACATTCCAATAGAAAATGAGTTTCATCCTCAATTATATTATATCCATTTTTTAAACAAAATAAACATATTCTCTCTTCTCTCGGGATACCTTTATGTCGACCATTTTCTACTGCCAATGTATGATTTACACATCTAAATTTTGCTAAAGCAGTTCTATAACCTTTATTTGTGACACATAATAAAATTTTTTTCAATGGTAAGCATGGACTTGAATACACCATAATAATACAACTTACTACAGTCCGTAATATCATTATGCCACTTTTGTTGTGCCATAACTATAATTCTCTGTTTAATACTAATGATAAAGTGGTCAACATTACCAACATCTTGAGCCATCCAAATATATCCAAATCCAGCTTGAAATAACAATGATCTTACATGTGTAATCCAAGTTGTTTTCCCCCTGTCATCTAGCTGGTATAAAATATTATATATGTGTTTTGGATACCGCTTATCATCCATATACAAAAGCTTAACCAAATACTTCAAACATTGGATGGAGTATTTTATAAATAAAGGAAATCGACCACATTCACCTAAAACTGTTACATTAGGAGTATTTGATCCAACATTTAAAACAAATTTACAGAATTTATACTGTACTCTCTCAATTAATTGTATCCCCAGACAAAGTCGGGATACTATGGTTTCACGACGGTCACGCCGCCGCCGCCGCCGCCGCAGAAAAACCTTGTGAGCGGGATAACTCAAAAAATATTTCACTGATACATATAGGTAAGGGGACGAAGCCTATTTAAAAATGGGGTCATGACCTATGCTAGGAGAGTGACCTTGACCTTGAATAGCTCCATTTTTGCTGAAAATAACACAAATTCTTAAATATCTCAAGTAAGCTTGCATGGACTGGTCCAAAAATCAAGGTGACCAAAGATCTTGGATAGCCTTGTGATATACCGGAAACTGGTGGCGCCACCTATTATCCTTTTCTTGTTTTTACGCCTTTTAATACCCCCATAATTGCCACTTAACAGTATTGTAAGCATTATAAGTCAAAAACTAATGGACAGATATCTTTCATATTATGCACATGTAGAGAGATGGGTTATTGGATGAGGTCTATTTACATTTGGGTCATGACCTTTACCATGAGAGTGTCCTTGACCTTTAATGTGTCCATATTTGGTGAAAATCACACACCTCTTATGATATCTCCAGTGTTGATAGCCATATGGATTTCAAACGTGACTTATGTATGGCCCACCACTAAAGTAAGAACCCTATAGGTTCTAGGGTCATGAGGTCAAAGGTCAAGGTCACTGGACTCGCATCTTAAAAGATACTGTGGATGCATTTTAAGCCATGCATTTTAAGCCAACCTTTCATCCCAGGTCTTCCATCTTGAATATATAGCTCACTTGCCAAAAGTGGATGATCCATATCAATTTTGGGGTGACAAGGTCAAAGGTCAAGGCTACAGGAGCTATCTGTCAAAAAATTAGTTTCTGGATGATAATTCCTGCTTTTATTGATGAATTGATTTCAAACTTGACTTATATATGTCGCATTGAAAAAGTAAGACTCCAATTGATTTTGGGGTCATGAGGTCAAAGGTCATGGTCACAGGACACATCTTTAAAAAGGTATTTGATGCGTTTTCAGCCAAACATTTCATCTCAGACCTTTCATCTTGCACATATAGTTCATCTGCCAATAGAAGAAGACCCCTATCAAATTCGAGGTCACAAGGTCAAAGGTGAAGGTCACAGGAGCCATCTGTCAAAAAATTAGTTTCTGGATGATAATTGCTTCTTTTATTGATGTATGGATTTCAAACTTGACTTGTATATGACCCATTGGAAAAGCAAGACCCGAATTGATTTTGGGGTCATGAGGTCAAAGGTCAAGGTCACAGGACACATCTTTAAAAAGATTGTGGATGCATTTTCAGCTAAACAATTCATCTCAGATCTTTCATCTTGCACATATATTTCACCTGCCAAGAGTGGAAAACCCCTATCAATTTTGAGGTCACAAGGTCAAAGGTGAAGGTCACAGGAGCCGTCTGTCCAAAAATTAGTTTCTGGATGATAATTCCTGCTTTTATTGATGTATGGATTTCAAACTTGACTTGTATATGACCCATTGGAAAAGCAAGACCCGAATTGATTTCGGGGTGATGAGGTCAAAGGTCAAGGTCACAGGACATATCTTTAAAAATATGTGGATGCATTTTCAGCCAAACATTTCATCTCAGATCTTTCATCTTGCACATATAGTTCACCTGCCAAGAGAGGAAGAACCCTATCTATTTTGAGGTCACAAGGTCAAAGGTGAAGGTCACAGGAGCCATCTGTCCAAAAATTAGTTTCTGGATAATAATTCCTGCTTTTATTGATGTATAGATTTCAAACTTGACTTGTATAGACCCATTGGAAAAGCAAGACCCGAATTGATTTTGGGGTCATGAGGTCAAAGGTCAAGGTCACAGGACATATCTTTAAAGAGATAAAGGTCACAGGACCAACATCTTCAAAAAGATTGTGGATTGATAGATGGAAGAAACAATAATTGATTGCCAAGTGTCAATATATGCTGCTAAAAATAGGGGCCTATTCTTAAAGGGGTGAGGGGGGGGGGGGCGTACTATGTCTGGGGATACTCTGGCACCTGCGGTGCCAAGAAATGTCTAGTTCAACTGTGGTGTAACCCCACAGTTCACAACCATATAATAAAATTGGTACCACCATGTTATCAATTAAATAGAAAAGTTGTTTCACATTTAAATGATGACTGTTTGATGACTGATGTGCTCATTCATTGCTCCAAATGCCAAACTGTTAATTTCTTCGAGTTCACGTGTAAGCCCCTTTTAATGAAATTTACAGTATGGATGATAACGTGACCCTGGCATTAGCCAATCACCGATTGTTTAACATACTCTCCCTGGATACGAGTCGCACGGGCCAATCACAAGGGACGTAGAATACACCTTTAATTTATTCGTCTTTATTAACGTTGCCACTTCGAAGAAAGTTAACATGACTAAGATCAAGAAATGATAGTATATATTAAAAATCGCTTAAGTTAATGAATGAATCTTTCAATGAAAAGTCTGAGTAATAAAGATCTTTGACAATCATGGGTAAATGCGTCGAACAACACACGGCGTATGTGCAAGTCCTGCAACCCTCAGTCAATTTTGGTAAGTATATTCTTCGTAAAATAAGGAAGGTAATGACTTTGTCGTGGACACGAGTCGACAATCCGTACACAAGTTACAGTCATGCAACAGGAAAATTAATGACCCAATCACACTCTCGTAACAGCCTCATATGGATAGAAAATCTTATCGGCAGATTGAGTCTAATACCTGTGAATACTTATACACATAAGCTTCACAAGGTACTTGGATTTATCTCCGAAGTTTCAACTGTTGTGCTTTTGATAGTGTATTGACGGTGTCAGATAAGACATCAAACGGAATATCCTAAGGACATTTTAAATGGCAGTTATCTTTGGGAACTGATAGGCACTAGCGTATTCTTCAACTAGCACTAAGAGGTTCAACATTTACATTGCTACGATCTATCTTAAAATGAAAGAGGCTCAACATTTTAAATTAATGAGCCAAAGAGATGAAGAAACAATATTACAGTTTTTAAGGTCGAAAGTTTTATCGGCCAATTGAGTCCGGCACCTGTGAATGCTCATGATGCAAAGAATCATATGCACCACATGGTAATGGGCTCTATGGACAAACGTTATCAGTTTTCATGACTAATGATCAAACATCATCAACTTGAATATGCCAGAAGGTATCGAAGTAACTGAATCGGGACTAAATTTTTCAGACTGAATCAGATGAATATCATTAATTACTGTTATTTTGGTACTTGAACTCTTTGATACACTGATTAAAAATGTTAATGCTGCATCTTTCAGGCTAGATTAAAGCAATGTTACTTTATTACCCATAGGTGCTAGTTGAAGAATATACCAGCGCCTACGGGATTCACAAGATAACTGCCGTAGAAATGTTCGGTATAAATTCCACCTGAGGTTCTTTCTGACACCATCATGAGTCGGCAGAAGCTAAAAGTGCTTAACTGGCGGTTAAGCCTAGTGCCTTGTGGTGCTTATGTTAAAACGCATCACTAGCATTCACAGGTACTATGAAATAACCGCCGAAATCATGTTTCCTTAAGAACAATTACATTTATGTTGAATGAATATAACTTCTTGCAGGTCTATTCTAGAAGAATCAATCAATATTCCTGTAGGACAATTAGATGTTCCTCTAATTCAATAAGAATTTCTTTAATTCAACTTAAGATGTACTACATATAGTGTTCGTAAGGACAAATCAAAAACTATTTTTTTCTCTTGCCTATTTTCTCCCAAGCCTATTTATGATTTCCTAACAAGGGGTAACAAGGAAAGTGCGTCATTAGCATTCACAGGTACTAGACTCAATCAGCCGATCTTTAAACATTGTCATTTTGTTTCTTGGCCTGACTGATAATTAATTAAGATGTTCATGCTGCTTTATTTCACGCTGGGTTGAAGCAATCTTACTGTAGTACCTCTAGGTGCTAGTCGGAAAAATACACCAGAGCCTACGGCTCAGTATACCTGCCACAAAAGGATCCCATGGAAAATACGTCAGAGTTCCTATTTGACACCATCATTATAGTCAGCATGCGCTATAACATTTGAAACTTCGGCGATTAACCCCATTACCTTGTGGTGCTTATTTGTCTATGCATCATTAGTATTCACAGGTACTAGACTCAATCAGCCGATAACACTTTCATTCTTAAAACACTGTCATTATATTTCTTGATCATTTTGTTACATAAATTAAAACATTCATGCTGCTTCATTTCAGGCTGGATTGAAGCAATCTTACTGTTGTAACCCTAGGTGCTAGTTTAAAAGTACAACAGTGCCTACGGGCTCCACAATATAAATGCCAAAAAAAAGAGTCCAACGGAAATTACGTGAGACTTTCTATTTGATACCATATTGATAGGCAGCAGAAACCCTAAATGTTGAATGTTCAGGGATTATCCCCAGTATCTTATGGTGCTTATGTTTCTATGCATCATTAGCATTTACAGGTACTAGAATCAATCAGCCGATAACCCTTTCGATATGTCATTTTGTTTCTTGGTCTCTTTGACACATTAATTAAAATGTTCATGCTGCTATATTTCAGGCCAGATTGAAGCATTCTTACTGTTATACCCTTAGATGCTAGTTGAAAAGTACAACAGTTGCTTCGGGCTCCACAAAATAATTACCACAAAAGGCTCTGATGGAAATTATGTCAGAGTTTCTATTTGACAAAATATCGATAGGCGGCAGAAGCTGTAACTGTTGAACCTTCGGCGATTAACCCCAGTACCTTATGGTGCTTATGTTTCTATGCATCATTAGCATACACAGGTACTACACTCAATCAGCCGATAACGCTTTCGATCTTAAAACATTGTCATTTTGGTTCTTTATCTGTTTTATACATTTAAAAAAATGTTCATGCTGCTTCACTTCAGGCTAGATTGAAGCAATCTAACTGTTGTAACCCTAGGTGCTAGTTTAAAAGTACAGCAGTGGCTTCCGGCTACACTAAATAAGTGCCGCAAAATGCTCCGAGGGAAATTATGTCTGAGCTCCTATTTGTCACCATAGCGAGAGGCGGCAAAATCTGTATATGTTGAACCTTCGGCGATTAAACCCAGTACATTATGGTGCTTATGTTTCTTTGCATCATTAGCATTCACAGGTACTAGACTCAATCAGCCGATAAGGCTTTCAATCTTAAAACATGGTCATTTTGTTTCTTTATCTGTTCCATATATTACTTAAAATGTTCATGCTGCTTCATTTTAAGTTTGATTCAAGCAATCATACTGTAGTACCCCTAAATGTTAATTGAAAAATGCTCCAGTGATAACGGACTCCACAAGATAACTGCCACATAAAGTCCGAAGAAAAAATACCGTCTCAGGTCTTATTTGATACCATCATTACAGTTAGTAGACGATATTATAGACGAAATTTCGGCGATTAACCCCAGTACCTTGTGGTGCTTATGTTTCTATGCATCATTAGCATTCACAGATACTGGACTCAATCAGCCGATAACACTTTCGATCTTAAAACACTGTTATTTTATTTTTTCATCATTTTGTTACATTAATTAAAACCTTCATGCTGCTTCATTTCAGGCTGGATTGAAGCAGTCTTACTGTAGTACCCCTAGGTGCTAGTTGAAAATATACAACAGTGCCTACGGGTTCCACAGGATAACTACCAAAAAATTGTCCAATGGAAATTATGCCAGAGTTTCTATTTGACACCATATCGATAGGCGGCAAAAGCTGTATCTGTTGAACCTTCGGCGATTAACCCCAGTACCTTATGGTGCTTATGTTTCTATGCGTCATTAGCATACACAGGTACTAGACTTAATCAGCCGATAACACTTTAGATCTTAAAACATTGTCATTTTGGTTCTTTACCTGTTTTATACATTAATAAAATGTCCATGCTGCTTCATTTCAGGCTTGATTGAAGTAATCTTACTGTTGTATCAGTAGGTGCTAGTTGAAAGTACAACCGTGGCTTCGGGCTCCAGGAAATAAGTGCCACAAAAGGCTTCGATAGAAATTATGTCTGGGTTCCGATTTGAAACCATCATTATAGTCGGAATCTAATTTGATACCATCATTACAGTTAGTAGACGATATTATAGATGACACTTCGGCGATTGACCCCAGTACCTTGTGGTGCTTATGTTTCTATGCATCATTAGCATTCACAGATACTGGACTCAATCAGCCGATAACACTTTCGATCTTAAAACACTGTTATTTTATTTTTTCATCATTTTGTTACATTAATTAAAACCTTCATGCTGCTTCATTTCAGGCTGGATTGAAGCAGTCTTACTGTAGTACCCCTAGGTGCTAGTTGAAAATATACAACAGTGCCTACGGGTTCCACAGGATAACTACCAAAAAATTGTCCAATGGAAATTATGCCAGAGTTTCTATTTGACACCATATCGATAGGCGGCAAAAGCTGTATCTGTTGAACCTTCGGCGATTAACCCCAGTACCTTATGGTGCTTATGTTTCTATGCGTCATTAGCATACACAGGTACTAGACTTAATCAGCCGATAACACTTTAGATCTTAAAACATTGTCATTTTGGTTCTTTACCTGTTTTATACATTAATAAAATGTCCATGCTGCTTCATTTCAGGCTTGATTGAAGTAATCTTACTGTTGTATCAGTAGGTGCTAGTTGAAAGTACAACCGTGGCTTCGGGCTCCAGGAAATAAGTGCCACAAAAGGCTTCGATAGAAATTATGTCTGGGTTCCGATTTGAAACCATCATTATAGTCGGAATGCGCTTAAACAGTTGAAACTTCGGCGATTAACCCAGTACCTTGTGGTGCTTATGTTACTATGCATCATTAGCATTCACAGGTACTAGACTCAATCAGCCGATAACACTTTCGATCTTAAAACATTGTAATTTTAGTTATTTATTTGTTTTATACATTAATAAAATGTCCATGCTGCTTCATTTCAGGCTTGATTGAAGTAATCTTACTGTTGTACCACTAGGTGCTAGTTGAAAGTACAACCGTGACTTCGGGCTCCAAGAAATAAGTGCCACAAAAGGCTTCGATAGAAATTATGTCTGGGTTCCGATTTGAAACCACCATTATAGTCGGAATGCGCTTAAACAGTTGAAACTTCGGCGATTAACCCAGTACCTTGTGGTGCTTATGTTTCTATGCATCATTAGCATTCACAGGTACTAGACTCAATCAGCCGATAAGGCTTTCGATCTTAAAACATTGTAATTTTATTTTTTCATCATTTTGTTACATTAATTAAAACCTTCATGCTGCTTCATTTTAAGTTTGATTGAAGCAATCATACTGTAGTACCCCTAAATGTTCATTGAAAAATGCTCCAGTGATAACGGACTCCACAAGATAACTGCCACATAATGTCCGAAGAAAAAATACCGTCTCAGGTCTTATTTGATACCATCATTACAGTTAGTAGACGATATTATAGATGAAACTTCGGCGATTAACCCCAGTACCTTGTGGTGCTTATGTTTCTATGCATCATTAGCATTCACAGGTACTAGACTCAATCAGCCGATAACACTTTCGATCTTAAAACACTGTTATTTCATTTTTTCATCATTTTGTTGCAATAATTAAAACATTCATGCTGCTTCATTTCAGGCTGGATTGAAGCAGTCTTACTGTAGTACCCCTAGGTGCTAGTTGAAAATATACACCAGTGCCTACGGGTTCCACAGGATAAATGCCTAAAAAAGTGTCCAATGGAAATTATGTCTGAGTTTCTATTTGACACCATATCGATAGGCGGCAGAAGCTGTAACTGTTGAACCTTCGGCGATTAACCCCAGTACCTTATGGTGCTTATGTTTCTATGCATCATTAGCATACACAGGTACTAGACTTAATCAGCCGATAACACTTTAGATCTTAAAACATTGTCATTTTGGTTCTTTACCTGTTTTATACATTAATAAAATGTCCATGCTGCTTCATTTCAGGCTTGATTGAAGTAATCTTACTGTTGTATCAGTAGGTGCTAGTTGAAAGTACAACCGTGGCTTCGGGCTCCAGGAAATAAGTGCCACAAAAGGCTTCGATAGAAATTATGTCTGGGTTCCGATTTGAAACCATCATTATAGTCGGAATCTAATTTGATACCATCATTACAGTTAGTAGACGATATTATAGATGACACTTCGGCGATTGACCCCAGTACCTTGTGGTGCTTATGTTTCTATGCATCATTAGCATTCACAGATACTGGACTCAATCAGCCGATAACACTTTCGATCTTAAAACACTGTTATTTTATTTTTTCATCATTTTGTTACATTAATTAAAACCTTCATGCTGCTTCATTTCAGGCTGGATTGAAGCAGTCTTACTGTAGTACCCCTAGGTGCTAGTTGAAAATATACAACAGTGCCTACGGGTTCCACAGGATAACTACCAAAAAATTGTCCAATGGAAATTATGCCAGAGTTTCTATTTGACACCATATCGATAGGCGGCAAAAGCTGTATCTGTTGAACCTTCGGCGATTAACCCCAGTACCTTATGGTGCTTATGTTTCTATGCGTCATTAGCATACACAGGTACTAGACTTAATCAGCCGATAACACTTTAGATCTTAAAACATTGTCATTTTGGTTCTTTACCTGTTTTATACATTAATAAAATGTCCATGCTGCTTCATTTCAGGCTTGATTGAAGTAATCTTACTGTTGTATCAGTAGGTGCTAGTTGAAAGTACAACCGTGGCTTCGGGCTCCAGGAAATAAGTGCCACAAAAGGCTTCGATAGAAATTATGTCTGGGTTCCGATTTGAAACCATCATTATAGTCGGAATGCGCTTAAACAGTTGAAACTTCGGCGATTAACCCAGTACCTTGTGGTGCTTATGTTACTATGCATCATTAGCATTCACAGGTACTAGACTCAATCAGCCGATAACACTTTCGATCTTAAAACATTGTAATTTTAGTTATTTATTTGTTTTATACATTAATAAAATGTCCATGCTGCTTCATTTCAGGCTTGATTGAAGTAATCTTACTGTTGTACCACTAGGTGCTAGTTGAAAGTACAACCGTGACTTCGGGCTCCAAGAAATAAGTGCCACAAAAGGCTTCGATAGAAATTATGTCTGGGTTCCGATTTGAAACCACCATTATAGTCGGAATGCGCTTAAACAGTTGAAACTTCGGCGATTAACCCAGTACCTTGTGGTGCTTATGTTTCTATGCATCATTAGCATTCACAGGTACTAGACTCAATCAGCCGATAAGGCTTTCGATCTTAAAACATTGTAATTTTATTTTTTCATCATTTTGTTACATTAATTAAAACCTTCATGCTGCTTCATTTTAAGTTTGATTGAAGCAATCATACTGTAGTACCCCTAAATGTTCATTGAAAAATGCTCCAGTGATAACGGACTCCACAAGATAACTGCCACATAATGTCCGAAGAAAAAATACCGTCTCAGGTCTTATTTGATACCATCATTACAGTTAGTAGACGATATTATAGATGAAACTTCGGCGATTAACCCCAGTACCTTGTGGTGCTTATGTTTCTATGCATCATTAGCATTCACAGGTACTAGACTCAATCAGCCGATAACACTTTCGATCTTAAAACACTGTTATTTCATTTTTTCATCATTTTGTTGCAATAATTAAAACATTCATGCTGCTTCATTTCAGGCTGGATTGAAGCAGTCTTACTGTAGTACCCCTAGGTGCTAGTTGAAAATATACACCAGTGCCTACGGGTTCCACAGGATAAATGCCTAAAAAAGTGTCCAATGGAAATTATGTCTGAGTTTCTATTTGACACCATATCGATAGGCGGCAGAAGCTGTAACTGTTGAACCTTCGGCGATTAACCCCAGTACCTTATGGTGCTTATGTTTCTATGCATCATTAGCAAACACAGGTACTACACTCAATCAGCCGATAACACTTTAGATCTTAAAACATTGTCATTTTGGTTCTTTACCTGTTTTATACATTAATAAAATGTCCATGCTGCTTCATTTCAGGCTTGATTGAAGTAATCTTACTGTTGTATCAGTAGGTGCTAGTTGAAAGTACAACCGTGGCTTCGGGCTCCAGGAAATAAGTGCCACAAAAGGCTTCGATAGAAATTATGTCTGGGTTCCGATTTGAAACCATCATTATAGTCGGAATGCGCTTAAACAGTTGAAACTTCGGCGATTAACCCAGTACCTTGTGGTGCTTATGTTACTATGCATCATTAGCATTCACAGGTACTAGACTCAATCAGCCGATAACACTTTCGATCTTAAAACATTGTAATTTTAGTTATTTATTTGTTTTATACATTAATAAAATGTCCATGCTGCTTCATTTCAGGCTTGATTGAAGTAATCTTACTGTTGTACCACTAGGTGCTAGTTGAAAGTACAACCGTGGCTTCGGGCTCCAAGAAATAAGTGCCACAAAAGGCTTCGATAGAAATTATATCTGGGTTCCGATTTGAAACCACCATTATAGTCGGAATGCGCTTAAACAGTTGAACCTTCGGCGATTAACCCCAGTACCTTGTGGTGCTTATGTTTCTATGCATCATTAGCATTCACAGGTACTAGACTTAATCAGCCGATAACACTTTCGATCTTAAAACACTGTTATTTTATTTTTTCGTCATTTCGTTACAACAATTAAAACCTTCATGCTGCTTCATTTCAGGCTGGATTGAAGCAGTCTTACTGTAGTACCCCTAGGTGCTAGTTAAAAAAATACACCAGTGCCTACGGGTTCCACAGGATAAATGCCAAAAAAAGTGTCCAATGGAAATTATGCCAGAGTTTCTATTTGACACCATATCGATAGGCGGCAGAAGCTGTAACTGTTGAATCTTCGGCGATTAACCCCAGTACCTTATGGTGCTTATGTTTCTATGCATCATTAGCATACACAGGTTCTACACTTAATCAGCCGATAACAATTTCGATCTTAAAACATTGTAATTTTGGTTCTTTATCTGTTTTATACATTAATAAAATGTCCATGCTGCTTCATTTCAGGCTTGATTGAAGTAATCTTACTGTTGTACCACTAGGTGCTAGTTGAAAGTACAACCGTGTCTTCGGGCTCCAAGAAATAAGTGCCAAAAAAGCCTTCGATAGAAATTATGTCTGGGTTCCGATTTGAAACCACCATTATAGTCGGAATGCGTTTAAACAGTTGAAACTTCGGCGATTAACCCAGTACCTTGTGGTGCTTATGTTTCTATGCATCATTAGCATTCACAGGTACTAGACTCAATCAGCCGAAAAGGCTTTCGATCTTAAAACATTGTAATTTTATTTTTTCATCATTTTGTTACATTTATTAAAACCTTCATGCTGCTTCATTTTAAGTTTGATTGAAGCAATCATACTGTAGTACCCCTAAATGTTAATTGAAAAATGCTCCAGTGATAACGGACTCCACAAGATAACTGCCACATAATGTCCGAAGAAAAAATACCGTCTCAGGTCTTATTTGATACCATCATTACAGTTAGTAGACGATATTATAGATGAAACTTCGGCGATTAACCCCAGTACCTTGTGGTGCTTATGTTTCTATGCATCATTAGCATTCACAGGTACTAGACTCAATCAGCCGATAACACTTTAGATCTTAAAACATTGTCATTTTGGTTCTTTACCTGTTTTATACATTAATAAAATGTCCATGCTGCTTCATTTCAGGCTTGATTGAAGTAATCTTACTGTTGTATCAGTAGGTGCTAGTTGAAAGTACAACCGTGGCTTCGGGCTCCAGGAAATAAGTGCCACAAAAGGCTTCGATAGAAATTATGTCTGGGTTCCGATTTGAAACCATCATTATAGTCGGAATGCGCTTAAACAGTTGAAACTTCGGCGATTAACCCAGTACCTTGTGGTGCTTATGTTACTATGCATCATTAGCATTCACAGGTACTAGACTCAATCAGCCGATAACACTTTCGATCTTAAAACATTGTAATTTTAGTTATTTATTTGTTTTATACATTAATAAAATGTCCATGCTGCTTCATTTCAGGCTTGATTGAAGTAATCTTACTGTTGTACCACTAGGTGCTAGTTGAAAGTACAACCGTGGCTTCGGGCTCCAAGAAATAAGTGCCACAAAAGGCTTCGATAGAAATTATATCTGGGTTCCGATTTGAAACCACCATTATAGTCGGAATGCGCTTAAACAGTTGAACCTTCGGCGATTAACCCCAGTACCTTGTGGTGCTTATGTTTCTATGCATCATTAGCATTCACAGGTACTAGACTTAATCAGCCGATAACACTTTCGATCTTAAAACACTGTTATTTTATTTTTTCGTCATTTCGTTACAACAATTAAAACCTTCATGCTGCTTCATTTCAGGCTGGATTGAAGCAGTCTTACTGTAGTACCCCTAGGTGCTAGTTAAAAAAATACACCAGTGCCTACGGGTTCCACAGGATAAATGCCAAAAAAAGTGTCCAATGGAAATTATGCCAGAGTTTCTATTTGACACCATATCGATAGGCGGCAGAAGCTGTAACTGTTGAATCTTCGGCGATTAACCCCAGTACCTTATGGTGCTTATGTTTCTATGCATCATTAGCATACACAGGTTCTACACTTAATCAGCCGATAACAATTTCGATCTTAAAACATTGTAATTTTGGTTCTTTATCTGTTTTATACATTAATAAAATGTCCATGCTGCTTCATTTCAGGCTTGATTGAAGTAATCTTACTGTTGTACCACTAGGTGCTAGTTGAAAGTACAACCGTGGCTTCGGGCTCCACGAAATAAGTGCCACAAAAGGCTTCGATAGAAATTATGTCTGGGTTCCGATTTGAAACCATCATTATAGTCGGAATGCGTTTAAACAGTTGAAACTTCGGCGATTAACCCAGTACCTTGTGGTGCTTATGTTACTATGCATCATTAGCATTCACAGGTACTAGACTCAATCAGCCGATAACACTTTCGATCTTAAAACATTGTAATTTTAGTTATTTATTTGTTTTATACATTAATAAAATGTCCATGCTGCTTCATTTCAGGCTTGATTGAAGTAATCTTACTGTTGTACCACTAGGTGCTAGTTGAAAGTACAACCGTGTCTTCGGGCTCCAAGAAATAAGTGCCAAAAAAGGCTTCGATAGAAATTATGTCTGGGTTCCGATTTGAAACCACCATTATAGTCGGAATGCGTTTAAACAGTTGAAACTTCGGCGATTAACCCAGTACCTTGTGGTGCTTATGTTTCTATGCATCATTAGCATTCACAGGTACTAGACTCAATCAGCCGATAAGGCTTTCGATCTTAAAACATTGTAATTTTATTTTTTCATCATTTTGTTACATTTATTAAAACCTTCATGCTGCTTCATTTTAAGTTTGATTGAAGCAATCATACTGTAGTACCCCTAAATGTTAATTGAAAAATGCTCCAGTGATAACGGACTCCACAAGATAACTGCCACATAATGTCCGAAGAAAAAATACCGTCTCAGGTCTTATTTGATACCATCATTACAGTTAGTAGACGATATTATAGATGAAACTTCGGCGATTAACCCCAGTACCTTGTGGTGCTTATGTTTCTATGCATCATTAGCATTCACAGGTACTAGACTCAATCAGCCGATAACACTTTCGATTTTAAAACACTGTTATTTCATTTTTTCATCATTTTGTTGCAATAATTAAAACCTTCATGCTGCTTCAGTCCAGGCTGGATTGAAGCAAGTCTTACTGTAGTACCCCTAGGTGCTAGTTGAAAATATACACCAGTGCCTACGGGTTCCACAGGATAAATGCCAAAAAAGTGTCCAATGGAAATTATGTCTGAGTTTCTATTTGACACCATATCGATAGGCGGCAGAAGCTGTAACTGTTGAACCTTCGGCGATTAACCCCAGTACCTTATGGTGCTTATGTTTCTATGCATCATTAGCAAACACAGGTACTACACTCAATCAGCCGATAACACTTTCGATCTTAAAACACTGTTATTTTATTTTTTCATCATTTTGTTACATTAATTAAAACCTTCATGCTGCTTCATTTCAGGCTGGATTGAAGCAGTCTTACTGTAGTACCCCTAGGTGCTATTTGAAAATATACAACAGTGCCTACGGGTTCCACAGGATAACTACCAAAAAATTGTCCAATGGAAATTATGCCAGAGTTTCTATTTGACACCATATCGATAGGCGGCAAAAGCTGTATCTGTTGAACCTTCGGCGATTAACCCCAGTACCTTATGGTGCTTATGTTTCTATGCGTCATTAGCATACACAGGTACTAGACTTAATCAGCCGATAACACTTTAGATCTTAAAACATTGTCATTTTGGTTCTTTACCTGTTTTATACATTAATAAAATGTCCATGCTGCTTCATTTCAGGCTTGATTGAAGTAATCTTACTGTTGTATCAGTAGGTGCTAGTTGAAAGTACAACCGTGGCTTCGGGCTCCAGGAAATAAGTGCCACAAAAGGCTTCGATAGAAATTATGTCTGGGTTCCGATTTGAAACCATCATTATAGTCGGAATGCGCTTAAACAGTTGAAACTTCGGCGATTAACCCAGTACCTTGTGGTGCTTATGTTACTATGCATCATTAGCATTCACAGGTACTAGACTCAATCAGCCGATAACACTTTCGATCTTAAAACATTGTAATTTTAGTTATTTATTTGTTTTATACATTAATAAAATGTCCATGCTGCTTCATTTCAGGCTTGATTGAAGTAATCTTACTGTTGTACCACTAGGTGCTAGTTGAAAGTACAACCGTGACTTCGGGCTCCAAGAAATAAGTGCCACAAAAGGCTTCGATAGAAATTATGTCTGGGTTCCGATTTGAAACCACCATTATAGTCGGAATGCGCTTAAACAGTTGAAACTTCGGCGATTAACCCAGTACCTTGTGGTGCTTATGTTTCTATGCATCATTAGCATTCACAGGTACTAGACTCAATCAGCCGATAAGGCTTTCGATCTTAAAACATTGTAATTTTATTTTTTCATCATTTTGTTACATTAATTAAAACCTTCATGCTGCTTCATTTTAAGTTTGATTGAAGCAATCATACTGTAGTACCCCTAAATGTTAATTGAAAAATGCTCCAGTGATAACGGACTCCACAAGATAACTGCCACATAATGTCCGAAGAAAAAATACCGTCTCAGGTCTTATTTGATACCATCATTACAGTTAGTAGACGATATTATAGATGAAACTTCGGCGATTAACCCCAGTACCTTGTGGTGCTTATGTTTCTATGCATCATTAGCATTCACAGGTACTAGACTCAATCAGCCGATAACACTTTCGATCTTAAAACACTGTTATTTCATTTTTTCATCATTTTGTTGCAATAATTAAAACATTCATGCTGCTTCATTTCAGGCTGGATTGAAGCAGTCTTACTGTAGTACCCCTAGGTGCTAGTTGAAAATATACACCAGTGCCTACGGGTTCCACAGGATAAATGCCTAAAAAAGTGTCCAATGGAAATTATGTCTGAGTTTCTATTTGACACCATATCGATAGGCGGCAGAAGCTGTAACTGTTGAACCTTCGGCGATTAACCCCAGGACCTTATGGTGCTTATGTTTCTATGCATCATTAGCAAACACAGGTACTACACTCAATCAGCCGATAACACATTAGATCTTAAAACATTGTCATTTTGGTTCTTTACCTGTTTTATACATTAATAAAATGTCCATGCTGCTTCATTTCAGGCTTGATTGAAGTAATCTTACTGTTGTATCAGTAGGTGCTAGTTGAAAGTACAACCGTGGCTTCGGGCTCCAGGAAATAAGTGCCACAAAAGGCTTCGATAGAAATTATGTCTGGGTTCCGATTTGAAACCATCATTATAGTCGGAATGCGCTTAAACAGTTGAAACTTCGGCGATTAACCCAGTACCTTGTGGTGCTTATGTTACTATGCATCATTAGCATTCACAGGTACTAGACTCAATCAGCCGATAACACTTTCGATCTTAAAACATTGTAATTTTAGTTATTTATTTGTTTTATACATTAATAAAATGTCCATGCTGCTTCATTTCAGGCTTGATTGAAGTAATCTTACTGTTGTACCACTAGGTGCTAGTTGAAAGTACAACCGTGGCTTCGGGCTCCAAGAAATAAGTGCCACAAAAGGCTTCGATAGAAATTATATCTGGGTTCCGATTTGAAACCACCATTATAGTCGGAATGCGCTTAAACAGTTGAACCTTCGGCGATTAACCCCAGTACCTTGTGGTGCTTATGTTTCTATGCATCATTAGCATTCACAGGTACTAGACTTAATCAGCCGATAACACTTTCGATCTTAAAACACTGTTATTTTATTTTTTCGTCATTTCGTTACAACAATTAAAACCTTCATGCTGCTTCATTTCAGGCTGGATTGAAGCAGTCTTACTGTAGTACCCCTAGGTGCTAGTTAAAAAAATACACCAGTGCCTACGGGTTCCACAGGATAAATGCCAAAAAAAGTGTCCAATGGAAATTATGCCAGAGTTTCTATTTGACACCATATCGATAGGCGGCAGAAGCTGTAACTGTTGAATCTTCGGCGATTAACCCCAGTACCTTATGGTGCTTATGTTTCTATGCATCATTAGCATACACAGGTTCTACACTTAATCAGCCGATAACAATTTCGATCTTAAAACATTGTAATTTTGGTTCTTTATCTGTTTTATACATTAATAAAATGTCCATGCTGCTTCATTTCAGGCTTGATTGAAGTAATCTTACTGTTGTACCACTAGGTGCTAGTTGAAAGTACAACCGTGGCTTCGGGCTCCACGAAATAAGTGCCACAAAAGGCTTCGATAGAAATTATGTCTGGGTTCCGATTTGAAACCATCATTATAGTCGGAATGCGTTTAAACAGTTGAAACTTCGGCGATTAACCCAGTACCTTGTGGTGCTTATGTTACTATGCATCATTAGCATTCACAGGTACTAGACTCAATCAGCCGATAACACTTTCGATCTTAAAACATTGTAATTTTAGTTATTTGTTTGTTTTATACATTAATAAAATGTCCATGCTGCTTCATTTCAGGCTTGATTGAAGTAATCTTACTGTTGTACCACTAGGTGCTAGTTGAAAGTACAACCGTGTCTTCGGGCTCCAAGAAATAAGTGCCAAAAAAGCCTTCGATAGAAATTATGTCTGGGTTCCGATTTGAAACCACCATTATAGTCGGAATGCGTTTAAACAGTTGAAACTTCGGCGATTAACCCAGTACCTTGTGGTGCTTATGTTTCTATGCATCATTAGCATTCACAGGTACTAGACTCAATCAGCCGATAAGGCTTTCGATCTTAAAACATTGTAATTTTAATTTTTCATCATTTTGTTACATTTATTAAAACCTTCATGCTGCTTCATTTTAAGTTTGATTGAAGCAATCATACTGTAGTACCCCTAAATGTTAATTGAAAAATGCTCCAGTGATAACGGACTCCACAAGATAACTGCCACATAATGTCCGAAGAAAAAATACCGTCTCAGGTCTTATTTGATACCATCATTACAGTTAGTAGACGATATTATAGATGAAACTTCGGCGATTAACCCCAGTACCTTGTGGTGCTTATGTTTCTATGCATCATTAGCATTCACAGGTACTAGACTCAATCAGCCGATAACACTTTAGATCTTAAAACATTGTCATTTTGGTTCTTTACCTGTTTTATACATTAATAAAATGTCCATGCTGCTTCATTTCAGGCTTGATTGAAGTAATCTTACTGTTGTATCAGTAGGTGCTAGTTGAAAGTACAACCGTGGCTTCGGGCTCCACGAAATAAGTGCCACAAAAGGCTTCGATAGAAATTATGTCTGGGTTCCGATTTGAAACCATCATTATAGTCGGAATGCGCTTAAACAGTTGAAACTTCGGCGATTAACCCAGTACCTTGTGGTGCTTATGTTACTATGCATCATTAGCATTCACAGGTACTAGACTCAATCAGCCGATAACACTTTCGATCTTAAAACATTGTAATTTTAGTTATTTATTTGTTTTATACATTAATAAAATGTCCATGCTGCTTCATTTCAGGCTTGATTGAAGTAATCTTACTGTTGTACCACTAGGTGCTAGTTGAAAGTACAACCGTGGCTTCGGGCTCCAAGAAATAAGTGCCACAAAAGGCTTCGATAGAAATTATATCTGGGTTCCGATTTGAAACCACCATTATAGTCGGAATGCGCTTAAACAGTTGAACCTTCGGCGATTAACCCCAGTACCTTGTGGTGCTTATGTTTCTATGCATCATTAGCATTCACAGGTACTAGACTTAATCAGCCGATAACACTTTCGATCTTAAAACACTGTTATTTTATTTTTTCGTCATTTCGTTACAACAATTAAAACCTTCATGCTGCTTCATTTCAGGCTGGATTGAAGCAGTCTTACTGTAGTACCCCTAGGTGCTAGTTAAAAAAATACACCAGTGCCTACGGGTTCCACAGGATAAATGCCAAAAAAAGTGTCCAATGGAAATTATGCCAGAGTTTCTATTTGACACCATATCGATAGGCGGCAGAAGCTGTAACTGTTGAATCTTCGGCGATTAACCCCAGTACCTTATGGTGCTTATGTTTCTATGCATCATTAGCATACACAGGTTCTACACTTAATCAGCCGATAACAATTTCGATCTTAAAACATTGTAATTTTGGTTCTT
Organism: Sipunculus nudus; assembly: GCA_026874595.1. Lineage (NCBI taxonomy): Eukaryota > Metazoa > Annelida > Sipuncula > Golfingiida > Sipunculidae > Sipunculus > Sipunculus nudus. Next base: position 48,172,118 of record CM049313.1, on the reverse strand, counting down.
TATCTGTTTTATACATTAATAAAATGTCCATGCTGCTTCATTTCAGGCTTGATTGAAGTAATCTTACTGTTGTACCACTAGGTGCTAGTTGAAAGTACAACCGTGGCTTCGGGCTCCACGAAATAAGTGCCACAAAAGGCTTCGATAGAAATTATGTCTGGGTTCCGATTTGAAACCATCATTATAGTCGGAATGCGTTTAAACAGTTGAAACTTCGGCGATTAACCCAGTACCTTGTGGTGCTTATGTTACTATGCATCATTAGCATTCACAGGTACTAGACTCAATCAGCCGATAACACTTTCGATCTTAAAACATTGTAATTTTAGTTATTTGTTTGTTTTATACATTAATAAAATGTCCATGCTGCTTCATTTCAGGCTTGATTGAAGTAATCTTACTGTTGTACCACTAGGTGCTAGTTGAAAGTACAACCGTGTCTTCGGGCTCCAAGAAATAAGTGCCAAAAAAGCCTTCGATAGAAATTATGTCTGGGTTCCGATTTGAAACCACCATTATAGTCGGAATGCGTTTAAACAGTTGAAACTTCGGCGATTAACCCAGTACCTTGTGGTGCTTATGTTTCTATGCATCATTAGCATTCACAGGTACTAGACTCAATCAGCCGATAAGGCTTTCGATCTTAAAACATTGTAATTTTATTTTTTCATCATTTTCTTACATTTATTAAAACCTTCATGCTGCTTCATTTTAAGTTTGATTGAAGCAATCATACTGTAGTACCCCTAAATGTTAATTGAAAAATGCTCCAGTGATAACGGACTCCACAAGATAACTGCCACATAATGTCCGAAGAAAAAATACCGTCTCAGGTCTTATTTGATACCATCATTACAGTTAGTAGACGATATTATAGATGAAACTTCGGCGATTAACCCCAGTACCTTGTGGTGCTTATGTTTCTATGCATCATTAGCATTCACAGGTACTAGACTCAATCAGCCGATAACACTTTAGATCTTAAAACATTGTCATTTTGGTTCTTTACCTGTTTTATACATTAATAAAATGTCCATGCTGCTTCATTTCAGGCTTGATTGAAGTAATCTTACTGTTGTATCAGTAGGTGCTAGTTGAAAGTACAACCGTGGCTTCGGGCTCCACGAAATAAGTGCCACAAAAGGCTTCGATAGAAATTATGTCTGGGTTCCGATTTGAAACCATCATTATAGTCGGAATGCGCTTAAACAGTTGAAACTTCGGCGATTAACCCAGTACCTTGTGGTGCTTATGTTACTATGCATCATTAGCATTCACAGGTACTAGACTCAATCAGCCGATAACACTTTCGATCTTAAAACATTGTAATTTTAGTTATTTATTTGTTTTATACATTAATAAAATGTCCATGCTGCTTCATTTCAGGCTTGATTGAAGTAATCTTACTGTTGTACCACTAGGTGCTAGTTGAAAGTACAACCGTGGCTTCGGGCTCCAAGAAATAAGTGCCACAAAAGGCTTCGATAGAAATTATATCTGGGTTCCGATTTGAAACCACCATTATAGTCGGAATGCGCTTAAACAGTTGAACCTTCGGCGATTAACCCCAGTACCTTGTGGTGCTTATGTTTCTATGCATCATTAGCATTCACAGGTACTAGACTTAATCAGCCGATAACACTTTCGATCTTAAAACACTGTTATTTTATTTTTTCGTCATTTCGTTACAACAATTAAAACCTTCATGCTGCTTCATTTCAGGCTGGATTGAAGCAGTCTTACTGTAGTACCCCTAGGTGCTAGTTAAAAAAATACACCAGTGCCTACGGGTTCCACAGGATAAATGCCAAAAAAAGTGTCCAATGGAAATTATGCCAGAGTTTCTATTTGACACCATATCGATAGGCGGCAGAAGCTGTAACTGTTGAATCTTCGGCGATTAACCCCAGTACCTTATGGTGCTTATGTTTCTATGCATCATTAGCATACACAGGTTCTACACTTAATCAGCCGATAACAATTTCGATCTTAAAACATTGTAATTTTGGTTCTTTATCTGTTTTATACATTAATAAAATGTCCATGCTGCTTCATTTCAGGCTTGATTGAAGTAATCTTACTGTTGTACCACTAGGTGCTAGTTGAAAGTACAACCGTGGCTTCGGGCTCCACGAAATAAGTGCCACAAAAGGCTTCGATAGAAATTATGTCTGGGTTCCGATTTGAAACCATCATTATAGTCGGAATGCGTTTAAACAGTTGAAACTTCGGCGATTAACCCAGTACCTTGTGGTGCTTATGTTACTATGCATCATTAGCATTCACAGGTACTAGACTCAATCAGCCGATAACACTTTCGATCTTAAAACATTGTAATTTTAGTTATTTATTTGTTTTATACATTAATAAAATGTCCATGCTGCTTCATTTCAGGCTTGATTGAAGTAATCTTACTGTTGTACCACTAGGTGCTAGTTGAAAGTACAACCGTGTCTTCGGGCTCCAAGAAATAAGTGCCAAAAAAGGCTTCGATAGAAATTATGTCTGGGTTCCGATTTGAAACCACCATTATAGTCGGAATGCGTTTAAACAGTTGAAACTTCGGCGATTAACCCAGTACCTTGTGGTGCTTATGTTTCTATGCATCATTAGCATTCACAGGTACTAGACTCAATCAGCCGATAAGGCTTTCGATCTTAAAACATTGTAATTTTATTTTTTCATCATTTTGTTACATTTATTTAAACCTTCATGCTGCTTCATTTTAAGTTTGATTGAAGCAATCATACTGTAGTACCCCTAAATGTTAATTGAAAAATGCTCCAGTGATAACGGACTCCACAAGATAACTGCCACATAATGTCCGAAGAAAAAATACCGTCTCAGGTCTTATTTGATACCATCATTACAGTTAGTAGACGATATTATAGATGAAACTTCGGCGATTAACCCCAGTACCTTGTGGTGCTTATGTTTCTATGCATCATTAGCATTCACAGGTACTAGACTCAATCAGCCGATAACACTTTCGATTTTAAAACACTGTTATTTCATTTTTTCATCATTTTGTTGCAATAATTAAAACCTTCATGCTGCTTCAGTCCAGGCTGGATTGAAGCAAGTCTTACTGTAGTACCCCTAGGTGCTAGTTGAAAATATACACCAGTGCCTACGGGTTCCACAGGATAAATGCCAAAAAAGTGTCCAATGGAAATTATGTCTGAGTTTCTATTTGACACCATATCGATAGGCGGCAGAAGCTGTAACTGTTGAACCTTCGGCGATTAACCCCAGTACCTTATGGTGCTTATGTTTCTCTGCATCATTAGCAAACACAGGTACTACACTCAATCAGCCGATAACACTTTCGATCTTAAAACACTGTTATTTTATTTTTTCATCATTTTGTTACATTAATTAAAACCTTCATGCTGCTTCATTTCAGGCTGGATTGAAGCAGTCTTACTGTAGTACCCCTAGGTGCTATTTGAAAATATACAACAGTGCCTACGGGTTCCACAGGATAACTACCAAAAAATTGTCCAATGGAAATTATGCCAGAGTTTCTATTTGACACCATATCGATAGGCGGCAAAAGGTGTATCTGTTGAACCTTCGGCGATTAACCCCAGTACCTTATGGTGCTTATGTTTTTATGCATCATTAGCATACACAGGTTCTACACTTAATCAGCCGATAACACTTTCTATCTTAAAACATTGTCATTTTGGTTCTTTATCAGTTTTATACATTAATAAAATGTCCATGCTGCTTCATTTCAGGCTTGATTGAAGTAATCTTACTGTTGTACCAGCAGGTGCTAGTTGAAAGTACAACCGTGGCTTCGGGCTCCACGAAATAAGTGCCACAAAAGGCTTCGATAGAAATTATGTCTAGGTTCCGATTTGAAACCATCATTATAGTCGGAATGCGCTTAAACAGTTGAAACTTCGGCGTTTAACCCAGTACCTTGTGGTGCTTATGTTTCTATGCATCATTAGCATTCACAGGTACTAGACTCAATCAGCCGATAAGGCTTTCGATCTTAAAACATTGTCATCTTGTTTCTTTATCTGTTCCATATATTACTTGAAATGTTCATGCTGCTTCATTTCAGTCTTGATTGAAGTAATCTTACTGTTGTATCAGTAGGTGCGAATTGAAAGTACAACCGTGGCTTCGGGCTCCACGAAATCAGTGCCACAAATGGCTTCGATAGAAATTAAGTCTGGGTTCCGATTTGAAACCATCATTATAGTCGAAATGCGCTTAAACAGTTGAAACTTCGGCGATTAACCCAGTACCTTGTGGTGCTTATGTTTCTATGCATCATTAGCATTCACAGGTACTAGACTTAATCAGCCGATAAGGCTTTCGATCTTAAAACATTGTCATTTTGTTTCTTTATCTGTTCCATATATTACTTAAAATGTTCATGCTGCTTCATTTTAAGTTTGATTGAAGCAATCATACTGTAGTACCCCTAAATGTTAATTGAAAAATGCTCCAGTGATAACGGACTCCACAAGATAACTGCCACATAATGTCCGAAGAAAAAATACCGTCTCAGGTCTAATTTGATACCATCTTTACAGTTAGTAGACGATATTATAGATGACACTTCGGCGATTAACCCCAGTACCTTGTGGTGCTTATGTTTCTATGCATCATTAGCATACACAGGTACTACACTCAATCAGCCGATAACGCTTTCGATCTTAAAACATTGTCATTTTGGTTCTTTATCTGTTTTATACATTAAAAAAAAGTTCATGCTGCTTCACTTCAGGCTAGATTGAAGCAATCTAACTGTTGTAACCCTAGGTGCTAGTTTAAAAGTACAGCAGTGGCTTCCGGTTCCACAAAATAAGTGCCGCAAAAGGCTCCGAGGAAATTATGTCAGAGTTTCTATTTGTCACAATGGCGAGAGGCGGCAAAATCTGTAAATGTTGAACCTTCGGCGATTAACCCCAGGACCTTATGGTGCTTATGTTTCTATGCATCATTAGCATACACAGGTACTAGACTTAATCAGCCGATAACACTTTCGATCTAAAAACATTGTAATTTTATTTTTTCATCATTTTGTTACATTAATTAAAACCTTCATGCTGCATCATTTTAAGTTTGATTGAAGCAATCATATTGTAGTACCCCTAAATGTTAATTGAAAAATGCTCCAGTGATTACGGACTCCACAAGATAACTGCCACATAATGTCCGAAGAAAATACCGTCTAAGGTCTTATTTGATACTATCATTACAGTTAGTAGACGATATTATAGATGAAACTTCGGCAATTAACCCCAGTACCTTGTGGTGCTTATGTTTCTATGCATCATTAGCATTCACAGGTACTAGACTCAATCAGCCGATAACGCTTTCGATCTTAAAACACTGTTATTTTATTTTTTCATCATTTCGTTACAACAATTAAAACCTTCATGCTGCTTCATTTCAGGCTGGATTGAAGCAGTCTTACTGTAGTACCCCTAGGTGCTAGTTGAAAATATACAACAGTGCCTACGGGTTCCACAGGATAACTACCAAAAAATTGTCCAATGGAAATTATGCCAGAGTTTCTATTTGACACCATATCGATAGGCGGAAAAGCTGTATCTGTTGAACCTTCGGCGATTAACCCCAGTACCTTATGGTGCTTATGTTTCTATGCGTCATTAGCATACACAGGTACTAGACTTAATCAGCCGATAACACTTTAGATCTTAAAACATTGTAATTTTGGTTCTTTATCTGTTTTATACATTAATAAAATGTCCATGCTGCTTCATTTCAGGCTTGATTGAAGTAATCTTACTGTTGTACCAGTAGGTGCTAGTTGAAAGTACAACCGTGGCTTCGGGCTCCACGAAATAAGTGCCACAAAAGGCTTCGATAGAAATTATGTCTGGGTTCCGATTTGAAACCATCATTATAGTCGGAATGTGCTTAAACAGTTGAAACTTCGGCGATTAACCCAGTACCTTGTGGTGCTTATGTTACTATGCATCATTAGCATTCACAGGTACTAGACTCAATCAGCCGATAACACTTTCGATCTTAAAACATTGTAATTTTAGTTATTTATTTGTTTTATACATTAATAAAATGTCCATGCTGCTTAATTTCAGGCTTGATTGAAGTAATCTTACTGTTGTACCACTAGGTGCTAGTTGAAAGTACAACCGTGGCTTCGGGCTCCAAGAAATAAGTGCCAAAAAAGGCTTCGATAGAAATTATGTCTGGGTTCCGATTTGAAACCACCATTATAGTCGGAATGCGCTTAAACAGTTGAAACTTTGGCGATTAACCCAGTACCTTGTGGTGCTTATGTTTCTATGCATCATTAGCATTCACAGGTACTAGACTCAATCAGCCGATAAGGCTTTCGATCTTAAAACATTGTAATTTTATTTTTTCATCATTTTGTTACATTTATTAAAACCTTCATGCTGCTTCATTTTAAGTTTGATTGAAGCAATCATACTGTAGTACCCCTAAATGTTAATTGAAAAATGCTCCAGTGATAACGGACTCCACAAGATAACTGCCACATAATGTCCGAAGAAAAAATACCGTCTCAGGTCTTATTTGATACCATCATTACAGTTAGTAGACGATATTATAGATGAAACTTCGGCGATTAACCCCAGTACCTTGTGGTGCTTATGTTTCTATGCATCATTAGCATTCACAGGTACTAGACTCAATCAGCCGATAACACTTTCCATTTTAAAACACTGTTATTTCATTTTTTCATCATTTTGTTGCAATAATTAAAACCTTCATGCTGCTTCAGTCCAGGCTGGATTGAAGCAAGTCTTACTGTAGTACCCCTAGGTGCTAGTTGAAAATATACACCAGTGCCTACGGGTTCCACAGGATAAATGCCAAAAAAGTGTCCAATGGAAATTATGTCTGAGTTTCTATTTGACACCATATCGATAGGCGGCAGAAGCTGTAACTGTTGAACCTTCGGCGATTAACCCCAGTACCTTATGGTGCTTATGTTTCTATGCATCATTAGCAAACACAGGTACTACACTCAATCAGCCGATAACACTTTCGATCTTAAAACACTGTTATTTTATTTTTTCATCATTTTGTTACATTAATTAAAACCTTCATGCTGCTTCATTTCAGGCTGGATTGAAGCAGTCTTACTGTAGTACCCCTAAGTGCTATTTGAAAATATACAACAGTGCCTACGGGTTCCACAGGATAACTACCAAAAAATTGTCCAATGGAAATTATGCCAGAGTTTCTATTTGACACCATATCGATAGGCGGCAAAAGGTGTATCTGTTGAACCTTCGGCGATTAACCCCAGTACCTTATGGTGCTTATGTTTTTATGCATCATTAGCATACACAGGTTCTACACTTAATCAGCCGATAACACTTTCTATCTTAAAACATTGTCATTTTGGTTCTTTATCAGTTTTATACATTAATAAAATGTCCATGCTGCTTCATTTCAGGCTTGATTGAAGTAATCTTACTGTTGTACCAGCAGGTGCTAGTTGAAAGTACAACCGTGGCTTCGGGCTCCACGAAATAAGTGCCACAAAAGGCTTCGATAGAAATTATGTCTAGGTTCCGATTTGAAACCATCATTATAGTCGGAATGCGCTTAAACAGTTGAAACTTCGGCGATTAACCCAGTACCTTGTGGTGCTTATGTTTCTATGCATCATTAGCATTCACAGGTACTAGACTCAATCAGCCGATAAGGCTTTCGATCTTAAAACATTGTAATTTTATTTTTTCATCATTTTGTTACATTTATTAAAACCTTCATGCTGCTTCATTTTAAGTTTGATTGAAGCAATCATACTGTAGTACCCCTAAATGTTAATTGAAAAATGCTCCAGTGATTACGGACTCCACAAGATAACTGCCACATAATGTCCGAAGAAAATACCGTCTAAGGTCTTATTTGATACTATCATTACAGTTAGTAGACGATATTATAGATGAAACTTCGGCAATTAACCCCAGTACCTTGTGGTGCTTATGTTTCTATGCATCATTAGCATTCACAGGTACTAGACTCAATCAGCCGATAACGCTTTCGATCTTAAAACACTGTTATTTTATTTTTTCATCATTTCGTTACAACAATTAAAACCTTCATGCTGCTTCATTTCAGGCTGGATTGAAGCAGTCTTACTGTAGTACCCCTAGGTGCTAGTTGAAAATATACAACAGTGCCTACGGGTTCCACAGGATAACTACCAAAAAATTGTCCAATGGAAATTATGCCAGAGTTTCTATTTGACACCATATCGATAGGCGGAAAAGCTGTATCTGTTGAACCTTCGGCGATTAACCCCAGTACCTTATGGTGCTTATGTTTCTATGCGTCATTAGCATACACAGGTACTAGACTTAATCAGCCGATAACACTTTAGATCTTAAAACATTGTAATTTTGGTTCTTTATCTGTTTTATACATTAATAAAATGTCCATGCTGCTTCATTTCAGGCTTGATTGAAGTAATCTTACTGTTGTACCAGTAGGTGCTAGTTGAAAGTACAACCGTGGCTTCGGGCTCCACGAAATAAGTGCCACAAAAGGCTTCGATAGAAATTATGTCTGGGTTCCGATTTGAAACCATCATTATAGTCGGAATGTGCTTAAACAGTTGAAACTTCGGCGATTAACCCAGTACCTTGTGGTGCTTATGTTACTATGCATCATTAGCATTCACAGGTACTAGACTCAATCAGCCGATAACACTTTCGATCTTAAAACATTGTAATTTTAGTTATTTATTTGTTTTATACATTAATAAAATGTCCATGCTGCTTAATTTCAGGCTTGATTGAAGTAATCTTACTGTTGTACCACTAGGTGCTAGTTGAAAGTACAACCGTGGCTTCGGGCTCCAAGAAATAAGTGCCAAAAAAGGCTTCGATAGAAATTATGTCTGGGTTCCGATTTGAAACCACCATTATAGTCGGAATGCGCTTAAACAGTTGAAACTTTGGCGATTAACCCAGTACCTTGTGGTGCTTATGTTTCTATGCATCATTAGCATTCACAGGTACTAGACTCAATCAGCCGATAAGGCTTTCGATCTTAAAACATTGTAATTTTATTTTTTCATCATTTTGTTACATTTATTAAAACCTTCATGCTGCTTCATTTTAAGTTTGATTGAAGCAATCATACTGTAGTACCCCTAAATGTTAATTGAAAAATGCTCCAGTGATAACGGACTCCACAAGATAACTGCCACATAATGTCCGAAGAAAAAATACCGTCTCAGGTCTTATTTGATACCATCATTACAGTTAGTAGACGATATTATAGATGAAACTTCGGCGATTAACCCCAGTACCTTGTGGTGCTTATGTTTCTATGCATCATTAGCATTCACAGGTACTAGACTCAATCAGCCGATAACACTTTCCATTTTAAAACACTGTTATTTCATTTTTTCATCATTTTGTTGCAATAATTAAAACCTTCATGCTGCTTCAGTCCAGGCTGGATTGAAGCAAGTCTTACTGTAGTACCCCTAGGTGCTAGTTGAAAATATACACCAGTGCCTACGGGTTCCACAGGATAAATGCCAAAAAAGTGTCCAATGGAAATTATGTCTGAGTTTCTATTTGACACCATATCGATAGGCGGCAGAAGCTGTAACTGTTGAACCTTCGGCGATTAACCCCAGTACCTTATGGTGCTTATGTTTCTATGCATCATTAGCAAACACAGGTACTACACTCAATCAGCCGATAACACTTTCGATCTTAAAACACTGTTATTTTATTTTTTCATCATTTTGTTACATTAATTAAAACCTTCATGCTGCTTCATTTCAGGCTGGATTGAAGCAGTCTTACTGTAGTACCCCTAAGTGCTATTTGAAAATATACAACAGTGCCTACGGGTTCCACAGGATAACTACCAAAAAATTGTCCAATGGAAATTATGCCAGAGTTTCTATTTGACACCATATCGATAGGCGGCAAAAGGTGTATCTGTTGAACCTTCGGCGATTAACCCCAGTACCTTATGGTGCTTATGTTTTTATGCATCATTAGCATACACAGGTTCTACACTTAATCAGCCGATAACACTTTCTATCTTAAAACATTGTCATTTTGGTTCTTTATCAGTTTTATACATTAATAAAATGTCCATGCTGCTTCATTTCAGGCTTGATTGAAGTAATCTTACTGTTGTACCAGCAGGTGCTAGTTGAAAGTACAACCGTGGCTTCGGGCTCCACGAAATAAGTGCCACAAAAGGCTTCGATAGAAATTATGTCTAGGTTCCGATTTGAAACCATCATTATAGTCGGAATGCGCTTAAACAGTTGAAACTTCGGCGATTAACCCAGTACCTTGTGGTGCTTATGTTTCTATGCATCATTAGCATTCACAGGTACTAGACTCAATCAGCCGATAAGGCTTTCGATCTTAAAACATTGTAATTTTATTTTTTCATCATTTTGTTACATTTATTAAAACCTTCATGCTGCTTCATTTTAAGTTTGATTGAAGCAATCATACTGTAGTACCCCTAAATGTTAATTGAAAAATGCTCCAGTGATAACGGACTCCACAACATAACTGCCACATAATGTCCGAAGAAAAAATACCGTCTCAGGTCTAATTTGATACCATCTTTACAGTTAGTAGACGATATTATAGATGACACTTCGGCGATTAACCCCAGTACCTTGTGGTGCTTATGTTTCTATGCATCATTAGCATTCACAGGTACTAGACTCAATGAGCCGATAACACTTTCGTTCTTAAAACACTGTTATTTTATTTTTTCATCATTTTGTTACAATAATTAAAACCTTCATGCTGCTTCATTTCAGGCTGGATTAAAGCAGTCTAACTGTAGTACCCCTAGGTGCTAGTTGAAAATATACACCAGTGCCTACGGGTTACACAGGATAAATGCCAAAAAAGTGTCCAATGGAAATTATGTCAGAGTTTCTATTTGACACCATATCGATAGGCGGCAGAAGCTGTAACTGTTGAACCTTCGGCGATTAACCCCAGTACCTTATGGTGCTTATGTTTCTATGCATCATTAGCATACACAGGTACTACACTCAATCAGCCGATAACGCTTTCGATCTTAAAACATTGTCATTTTGGATCTTTATCTGTTTTATACATTAAAAAAAAGTTCATGCTGCTTCACTTCAGGCTAGATTGAAGCAATATAACTGTTGTAACCCTAGGTGCTAGTTTAAAAGTACAGCAGTGGCTTCCGGTTCCACAAAATAAGTGCCGCAAAAGGCTCCGAGGAAATTATGTCAGAGTTTCTATTTGTCACAATGGCGAGAGGCGGCAAAATCTGTAAATGTTGAACCTTCGGCGATTAACCCCAGGACCTTATGGTGCTTATGTTTCTATGCATCATTAGCATACACAGGTACTAGACTTAATCAGCCGATAACACTTTCGATCTTAAAACATTGTAATTTTATTTTTTCATCATTTTGTTACATTAATTAAAACCTTCATGCTGCATCATTTTAAGTTTGATTGAAGCAATCATATTGTAGTACCCCTAAATGTTAATTGAAAAATGCTCCAGTGATTACGGACTCCACAAGATAACTGCCACATAATGTCCGAAGAAAATACCGTCTAAGGTCTTATTTGATACTATCATTACAGTTAGTAGACGATATTATAGATGACACTTCGGCAATTAACCCCAGTACCTTGTGGTGCTTATGTTTCTATGCATCATTAGCATTCACAGGTACTAGACTCAATCAGCCGATAACACTTTCGATCTTAAAACACTGTTATTTTATTTTTTCATCATTTCGTTACAACAATTAAAACCTTCATGCTGCTTCATTTCAGGCTGGATTGAAGCAGTCTTACTGTAGTACCCCTAGGTGCTAGTTGAAAATATACAACAGTGCCTACGGGTTCCACAGGATAACTACCAAAAAATTGTTCAATGGAAATTATGCCAGAGTTTCTATTTGACACCATATCGATAGGCGGCAAAAGCTGTATCTGTTGAACCTTCGGCGATTAACCCCAGTACCTTATGGTGCTTATGTTTCTATGCGTCATTAGCATACACAGGTACTAGACTTAATCAGCCGATAACACTTTAGATCTTAAAACATTGTAATTTTGGTTCTTTATCTGTTTTATACATTAATAAAATGTCCATGCTGCTTCATTTCAGGCTTGATTGAAGTAATCTTACTGTTGTACCAGTAGGTGCTAGTTGAAAGTACAACCGTGGCTTCGGGCTCCACGAAATAAGTGCCACAAAAGGCTTCGATAGAAATTATGTCTGGGTTCCGATTTGAAACCATCATTATAGTCGGAATGCGCTTAAACAGTTGAAACTTCGGCGATTAACCCAGTACCTTGTGGTGCTTATGTTACTATGCATCATTAGCATTCACAGGTACTAGACTCAATCAGCCGATAACACTTTCGATCTTAAAACATTGTAATTTTAGTTATTTATTTGTTTTATACATTAATAAAATGTCCATGCTGCTTAATTTCAGGCTTGATTGAAGTAATCTTACTGTTGTACCACTAGGTGCTAGTTGAAAGTACAACCGTGGCTTCGGGCTCCAAGAAATAAGTGCCACAAAAGGCTTCGATAGAAATTATGTCTGAGTTCCGATTTGAAACCACCATTATAGTCGGAATGCGCTTAAACAGTTGAAACTTCGGCGATTAACCCAGTACCTTGTGGTGCTTATGTTTCTATGCATCATTAGCATTCACAGGTACTAGACTCAATCAGCCGATAAGGCTTTCGATCTTAAAACATTGTAATTTTATTTTTTCATCATTTTGTTACATTAATTAAAACCTTCATGCTGCTTCATTTTAAGTTTGATTGAAGCAATCATACTGTAGTACCCCTAAATGTTAATTGAAAAATGCTCCAGTGATAACGGACTCCACAAGATAACTGCCACATAATGTCCGAAGAAAAAATACCGTCTCAGGTCTTATTTGATACCATCATTACAGTTAGTAGACGATATTATAGATGAAACTTCGGCGATTAACCCCAGTACCTTGTGGTGCTTATGTTTCTATGCATCATTAGCATTCACAGGTACTAGACTCAATCAGCCGATAACACACTCGATCCTAAAACACTGTTATTTCATTTTTTCATCATTTTGTTGCAATAATTAAAACCTTCATGCTGCTTCATTTCAGGCTGGATTGAAGTAGTCTTACTGTAGTACCCCTAGGTGCTAGTTGAAAATATACACCAGTGCCTACGGGTTCCACAGGATAAATGCCAAAAAAAGTGTCCAATGGAAATTATGTCTGAGTTTCTATTTGACACCATATCGATAGGCGGCAGAAGCTGTAACTGTTGAACCTTCGGCGATTAACCCCAGTACCTTATGGTGCTTATGTTTCTGTGCATCATTAGCAAACACAGGTACTACACTCAATCAGCCGATAACACTTTCGATCTTAAAACACTGTTATTTTATTTTTTCATCATTTTGTTACATTAATTAAAACCTTCATGCTGCTTCATTTCAGGCTGGATTGAAGCAGTCTTACTGTAGTACCCCTAGGTGCTAGTTGAAAATATACAACAGTGCCTACGGGTTCCACAGGATAACTACCAAAATATTGTCCAATGGAAATTATGCCAGAGTTTCTATTTGACACCATATCCATAGGCGGCAAAAGCTGTATCTGTTGAACCTTCGGCGATTAACCCCAGTACCTTATGGTGCTTATGTTTTTATGCATCATTAGCATACACAGGTACTACACTTAATCAGCCGATAACACTTTCTATCTTAAAACATTGTCATTTTGGTTCTTTATCTGTTTTATACATTAATAAAATGTCCATGCTGCTTCATTTCAGGCTTGATTGAAGTAATCTTACTGTTGTAGCAGAAGGTGCTAGTTGAAAGTACAACCGTGGCTTCGGGCTCCACGAAATAAGTGCCACAAAAGGCTTCGATAGAAATTTTGTCTTGGTTCCGATTTGAAACCATCATTATAGTCGGAATGCGCTTAAACAGTTGAAACATCGGCAATTAACCCAGTACCTTGTGGTGCTTATGTTTCTATGCATCATTAGCATTCACAGGTACTAGACTCAATCAGCCGATAACACTTTCGATTTTAAAACACTGTTATTTTATTTTTTCATCATTTTGTTACAATAATTTAAACCTTCATGCTGCTTCATTTCAGGCTGGATTGAAGCAGTCTTACTGTAGTACCCCTAGGTGCTAGTTGAAAATATACACCAGTGCCTACGGGTTCCACAGGATAAATGCCAAAAAAAGTGTCCAATGGAAATTATGCCAGAGTTTCTATTTGACACCATATCGATAGGCGGCAAAAGGTGTATCTGTTGAACCTTCGGCGATTAACCCCAGTACCTTATGGTGCTTATGTTTCTATGCATCATTAGCATACGCAGGTTCTACACTTAATCAGCCGATAGCAATTTCGATCTTAAAACATTGTAATTTTGGTTCTTTGTCTGTTTTATACATTAATAAAATGTCCATGCTGCTTCATTTCAGGCTTGATTGAAGTAATCTTACTGTTGTACCAGCAGGTGCTAGTTGAAAGTACAACCGTGGCTTCGGGCTCCACGAAATAAGTGCCACAAAAGGCTTCGATAGAAATTATGTCTAGGTTCCGATTTGAAACCATCATTATAGTCGGAATGCGATTAAACAGTTGAAACTTCGGCGATTAACCCAGTACCTTGTGGTGCTTATGTTTCTATGCATCATTAGCATTCACAGGTACTAGACTTAATCATCCGATGAGTCTTTCGATCTTAAAACATTGTCATTTTGTTTCTTTATCTGTTCCATATATTACTTAAAATGTTCATGCTGCTTCATTTTAAGTTTGATTGAAGCAATCATACTGTAGTACCCTTAAATGTTAATTGAAAAATGCTCCAGTGATAACGGACTCCACAAGATAACTGCCACATAATGTCCGAAGAAAAAATACCGTCTCAGGTCTAATTTGATACCATCTTTACAGTTAGTAGACGATATTATAGATGACACTTCGGCGATTAACCCCAGTACCTTGTGGTGCTTATGTTTCTATGCATCATTAGCATTCACAGGTACTATACTCAATCAGCCGATAACACTTTCGTTCTTAAAACACTGTTATTTTATTTTTTCATCATTTTGTTACAATAATTAAAACCTTCATGCTGCTTCATTTCAGACTGGATTGAAGCAGTCTTACTGTAGTACCCCTAGGTGCTAGTTGAAAATATACACCAGTGCCTACGGGTTCCACAGGATAAATGCCAAAAAAGTGTCCAATGGAAATTATGTCAGAGTTTCTATTTGACACCATATCGATAGGCGGCAGAAGCTGTAACTGTTGAACCTTCGGCGATTAACCCCAGTACCTTATGGTGCTTATGTTTCTATGCATCATTAGCATACACAGGTACTAGATTTAATCAGCCGATAACACTTTCGATCTAAAAACATTGTAATTTTATTTTTTCATCATTTTCTTACATTAATTAAAACCTTCATGCTGCATCATTTTAAGTTTGATTGAAGCAATCATACTGTAGTACCCCTAAATGTTAATTGAAAAATGCTCCAGTAATTACGGACTCCACAAGATAACTGCCACATAATGTCCGAAGAAAATACGGTCTAAGGTCTTATTTGATACTATCATTACAGTTAGTAGACGATATTATAGATGAAACTTCGGCAATTAACCCCAGTACCTTGTGGTGCTTATGTTTCTATGCATCATTAGCATTCACAGGTACTAGACTCAATCAGCCGATAACACTTTCGATCTTAAAACATTGTAATTTTAGTTATTTATTTGTTTTATACATTAATAAAATGTCCATGCTGCTTAATTTCAGGCTTGATTGAAGTAATCTTACTGTTGTACCACTAGGTGCTAGTTGAAAGTACAACCGTGGCTTCGGGCTCCAAGAAATAAGTGCCACAAAAGGCTTCGATAGAAATTATGTCTGAGTTCCGATTTGAAACCACCATTATAGTCGGAATGCGCTTAAACAGTTGAAACTTCGGCGATTAACCCAGTACCTTGTGGTGCTTATGTTTCTATGCATCATTAGAATTCACAGGTACTAGACTCAATCAGCCGATAAGGCTTTCGATCTTAAAACATTGTAATTTTATTTTTTCATCATTTTGTTACATTAATTAAAACCTTCATGCTGCTTCATTTTAAGTTTGATTGAAGCAATCATACTGTAGTACCCCTAAATGTTAATTGAAAAATGCTCCAGTGATAACGGACTCCACAAGATAACTGCCACATAATGTCCGAAGAAAAAATACCGTCTCAGGTCTTATTTGATACCATCATTACAGTTAGTAGACGATATTATAGATGAAACTTCGGCGATTAACCCCAGTACCTTGTGGTGCTTATGTTTCTATGCATCATTAGCATTCACAGGTACTAGACTCAATCAGCCGATAACACACTCGATCCTAAAACACTGTTATTTCATTTTTTCATCATTTTGTTGCAATAATTAAAACCTTCATGCTGCTTCATTTCAGGCTGGATTGAAGTAGTCTTACTGTAGTACCCCTAGGTGCTAGTTGAAAATATACACCAGTGCCTACGGGTTCCACAGGATAAATGCCAAAAAAAGTGTCCAATGGAAATTATGTCTGAGTTTCTATTTGACACCATATCGATAGGCGGCAGAAGCTGTAACTGTTGAACCTTCGGCGATTAACCCCAGTACCTTATGGTGCTTATGTTTCTGTGCATCATTAGCAAACACAGGTACTACACTCAATCAGCCGATAACACTTTCGATCTTAAAACACTGTTATTTTATTTTTTCATCATTTTGTTACATTAATTAAAACCTTCATGCTGCTTCATTTCAGGCTGGATTGAAGCAGTCTTACTGTAGTACCCCTAGGTGCTAGTTGAAAATATACAACAGTGCCTACGGGTTCCACAGGATAACTACCAAAATATTGTCCAATGGAAATTATGCCAGAGTTTCTATTTGACACCATATCCATAGGCGGCAAAAGCTGTATCTGTTGAACCTTCGGCGATTAACCCCAGTACCTTATGGTGCTTATGTTTTTATGCATCATTAGCATACACAGGTACTACACTTAATCAGCCGATAACACTTTCTATCTTAAAACATTGTCATTTTGGTTCTTTATCTGTTTTATACATTAATAAAATGTCCATGCTGCTTCATTTCAGGCTTGATTGAAGTAATCTTACTGTTGTAACAGAAGGTGCTAGTTGAAAGTACAACCGTGGCTTCGGGCTCCACGAAATAAGTGCCACAAAAGGCTTCGATAGAAATTTTGTCTTGGTTCCGATTTGAAACCATCATTATAGTCGGAATGCGCTTAAACAGTTGAAACATCGGCAATTAACCCAGTACCTTGTGGTGCTTATGTTTCTATGCATCATTAGCATTCACAGGTACTAGACTCAATCAGCCGATAACACTTTCGATTTTAAAACACTGTTATTTTATTTTTTCATCATTTTGTTACAATAATTTAAACCTTCATGCTGCTTCATTTCAGGCTGGATTGAAGCAGTCTTACTGTAGTACCCCTAGGTGCTAGTTGAAAATATACACCAGTGCCTACGGGTTCCACAGGATAAATGCCAAAAAAAGTGTCCAATGGAAATTATGCCAGAGTTTCTATTTGACACCATATCGATAGGCGGCAAAAGGTGTATCTGTTGAACCTTCGGCGATTAACCCCAGTACCTTATGGTGCTTATGTTTCTATGCATCATTAGCATACGCAGGTTCTACACTTAATCAGCCGATAGCAATTTCGATCTTAAAACATTGTAATTTTGGTTCTTTGTCTGTTTTATACATTAATAAAATGTCCATGCTGCTTCATTTCAGGCTTGATTGAAGTAATCTTACTGTTGTACCAGCAGGTGCTAGTTGAAAGTACAACCGTGGCTTCGGGCTCCACGAAATAAGTGCCACAAAAGGCTTCGATAGAAATTATGTCTAGGTTCCGATTTGAAACCATCATTATAGTCGGAATGCGCTTAAACAGTTGAAACTTCGGCGATTAACCCAGTACCTTGTGGTGCTTATGTTTCTATGCATCATTAGCATTCACAGGTACTAGACTTAATCATCCGATAAGTCTTTCGATCTTAAAACATTGTCATTTTGTTTCTTTATCTGTTCCATATATTACTTAAAATGTTCATGCTGCTTCATTTTAAGTTTGATTGAAGCAATCATACTGTAGTACCCTTAAATGTTAATTGAAAAATGCTCCAGTGATAACGGACTCCACAAGATAACTGCCACATAATGTCCGAAGAAAAAATACCGTCTCAGGTCTAATTTGATACCATCTTTACAGTTAGTAGACGATATTATAGATGACACTTCGGCGATTAACCCCAGTACCTTGTGGTGCTTATGTTTCTATGCATCATTAGCATTCACAGGTACTATACTCAATCAGCCGATAACACTTTCGTTCTTAAAACACTGTTATTTTATTTTTTCATCATTTTGTTACAATAATTAAAACCTTCATGCTGCTTCATTTCAGACTGGATTGAAGCAGTCTTACTGTAGTACCCCTAGGTGCTAGTTGAAAATATACACCAGTGCCTACGGGTTCCACAGGATAAATGCCAAAAAAGTGTCCAATGGAAATTATGTCAGAGTTTCTATTTGACACCATATCGATAGGCGGCAGAAGCTGTAACTGTTGAACCTTCGGCGATTAACCCCAGTACCTTATGGTGCTTATGTTTCTATGCATCATTAGCATACACAGGTACTAGATTTAATCAGCCGATAACACTTTCGATCTAAAAACATTGTAATTTTATTTTTTCATCATTTTGTTACATTAATTAAAACCTTCATGCTGCATCATTTTAAGTTTGATTGAAGCAATCATACTGTAGTACCCCTAAATGTTAATTGAAAAATGCTCCAGTGATTACGGACTCCACAAGATAACTGCCACATAATGTCCGAAGAAAATACGGTCTAAGGTCTTATTTGATACTATCATTACAGTTAGTAGACGATATTATAGATGAAACTTCGGCAATTAACCCCAGTACCTTGTGGTGCTTATGTTTCTATGCATCATTAGCATTCACAGGTACTAGACTCAATCAGCCGATAACACTTTCGATCTTAAAACACTGTTATTTTATTTTTTCAGCATTTCGTTACAACAATTAAAACCTTCATGCTGCTTCATTTCAGGCTGGATTGAAGCAGTCTAACTGTAGTACCCCTAGGTGCTAGTTGAAAATATACACCAGTGCCTACGGGTTCCACAGGATAAATGCCAAAAAAGTGTCCAATGGAAATTATGTCAGAGTTTCTATTTGACACCATATCGATAGGCGGCAGAAGCTGTAACTGTTGAACCTTCGGCGATTAACCCCAGTACCTTATGGTGCTTATGTTTCTATGCATCATTAGCATACACAGGTACTACACTCAATCAGCCGATAACGCTTTCGATCTTAAAACATTGTCATTTTGGTTCTTTATCTGTTTTATACATTAAAAAAAAGTTTATGCTGCTTCACTTCAGGCTAGATTGAAGCAATCTAACTGTTGTAACCCTAGGTGCTAGTTTAAAAGTACAGCAGTGGCTTCCGGTTCCACAAAATAAGTGCCGCAAAAGGCTCCGAGGAAATTATGTCAGAGTTTCTATTTGTCACAATAGCGAGAGGCGGCAAAATCTGTAAATGTTGAACCTTCGGCGATTAACCCCAGTACCTTATGGTGCTTATGTTTCTATGCATCATTAGCATACACAGGTACTAGATTTAATCAGCCGATAACACTTTCGATCTAAAAACATTGTAATTTTATTTCTTCATCATTTTGTTACATTAATTAAAACCTTCATGCTGCATCATTTTAAGTTTGAATGAAGCAATCATACTGTAGTACCCCTAAATGTTAATTGAAAAATGCTCCAGTGATTACGGACTCCACAAGATAACTGCCACATAATGTCCGAAGAAAATACCGTCTAAGGTCTTATTTGATACTATCATTACAGTTAGTAGACGATATTATAGATGAAACTTCGGCAATTAACCCCAGTACCTTGTGGTGCTTATGTTTCTATGCATCATTAGCATTCACAGGTACTAGACTCAATCAGCCGATAACACTTTCGATCTTAAAACACTGTTATTTTATTTTTTCATCATTTCGTTACAACAATTAAAACCTTCATGCTGCTTCATTTCAGGCTGGATTGAAGCAGTCTTACTGTAGTACCCCTAGGTGCTAGTTGAAAATATACAACAGTGCCTACGGGTTCCACAGGATAACTACCAAAAAATTGTTCAATGGAAATTATGCCAGAGTTTCTATTTGACACCATATCGATAGGCGGCAAAAGCTGTAACTGTTGAATCTTCGGCGATTAACCCCAGTACCTTATGGTGCTTATGTTTCTATGTATCATTAGCATACACAGGTACTAGACTTAATCAGCCGATAACACTTTGTTTAAAAGTACAACATTTGATTCCGGCTCCACGAAATAAGTGCCACAAAAGGCTCCGATGGAAATTATGTCTGATTTCCGAATTGAAACCATGATTATAGTCGGCATGCCCTAAAACAGTTGAAACCTCGGCGATTAACCCCAGTACCTTGTGGTGCTTATTTTTTTGTGTATCATTAGCATTCACAGGTTCTACACTCAATCAGCCGATAACGCTTTCGATCTTAAAACATTGTCATTTTGGTTCTTTATCTGTTTTTTACATTAAATAAAATGTTCATGCTGCTTCATTTCAGGCTGGATTGAAGCAATTTTACTTTTGTAACCCAAGGTTTTAATTGAAAAATACACCAGTGCCTACCTGCTCCACAAGATAACTGCCATGAAATGTTCGATTAAAATGCCTTCTCAGGTGCTATTTGATACCATTATTATAGGTGGCAGAAGATATTATAGATGAGACTTCGGCGATTAACCCGAGTACTTTGTGGTTCTTATGTTTCAATGCATCATTAGCATTCACAGACACTGGACTCAATCAGCCGATAACACTTTCGATCTTAAAACACTGTTATTTTATTTTTTCATCATTTTGTTACATTAATTTAAACCTTCATGCTGCTTCATTTCAGGCTGGATTGAAGCAGTCTTACTGTAGTACCCCTAGGTGCTAGTTGAAAATATACAACAGTGCCTACGGGTTCCACAGGATAACTACCAAAAAATTGTCCAATGGAAATTATGCCAGAGTTTCTATTTGACACCATATCGATAGGCGGCAAAAGCTGTATCTGTTGAACCTTCGGCGATTAACCCCAGTACCTTATGGTGCTTATGTTTCTATGCGTCATTAGCATACACAGGTACTAGACTTAATCAGCCGATAACACTTTAGATCTTAAAACATTGTAATTTTGGTTCTTTATCTGTTTTATACATTAATAAAATGTCCATGCTGCTTCATTTCAGGCTTGATTGAAGTAATCTTACTGTTGTACCAGTAGGTGCTAGTTGAAAGTACATCCGTGGCTTCGGGCTCCACGAAATAAGTGCCACAAAAGGCTTCGATAGAAATTATGTCTGGGTTCCGATTTGAAACCATCATTATAGTCGGAATGCGTTTAAACAGTTGAAACTTCGGCGATTAACCCAGTACCTTGTGGTGCTTATGTTACTATGCATCATTAGCATTCACAGGTACTAGACTCAATCAGCCGATAACACTTTCGATCTTAAAACATTGTAATTTTAGTTATTTATTTGTTTTATACATTAATAAAATGTCCATGCTGCTTCATTTCAGGCTTGATTGAAGTAATCTTACTGTTGTACCACTAGGTGCTAGTTGAAAGTACAACCGTGTCTTCGGGCTCCAAGAAATAAGTGCCACAAAAGGCTTCGATAGAAATTATGTCTGGGTTCCGATTTGAAACCACCATTATAGTCGCAATGCGCTTAAACAGTTGAAACTTCGGCGATTAACCCAGTACCTTGTGGTGCTTATGTTTCTATGCATCATTAGCATTCACAGGTACTAGACTCAATCAGCCGATAAGGCTTTCGATCTTAAAACATTGTCATTTTATTTTTTCATCATTTTGTTACATTTATTAAAACCTTCATGCTGCTTCATTTTAAGTTTGATTGAAGCAATCATACTGTAGTACCCCTAAATGTTAATTGAAAAATGCTCCAGTGATAACGGACTCCACAAGATAACTGCCACATAATGTCCGAAGAAAAAATACCGTCTCAGGTCTTATTTGATACCATCATTACAGTTAGTAGACGATATTATAGATGAAACTTCGGCGATTAACCCCAGTACCTTGTGGTGCTTATGTTTCTATGCATCATTAGCATTCACAGGTACTAGACTCAATCAGCCGATAACACTTTCGATTTTAAAACACTGTTATTTCATTTTTTCATCATTTTGTTGCAATAATTAAAACCTTCAAGCTGCTTCATTTCAGGCTGGATTGAAGCAGTCTTACTGTAGTACCCCTAGGTGCTAGTTGAAAATATACACCAGTGCCTACGGGTTCCACAGGATAAATGCCAAAAAAAGTGTCCAATGGAAACTATGTCTGAGTTTCTATTTGAAACCAAATCGATAGGCGGCAGAAGCTGTAACTGTTGAACCTTCGGCGATTAACCCCAGTACCTTATGGTGCTTATGTTTCTATGCATCATTAGCATACACAGGTACTACACTCAATCAGCCGATAACGCTTTCGATCTTAAAACATTGTCATTTTGGTTCTTTATCTGTTTTATACATTAAAAAAAAGTTTATGCTGCTTCACTTCAGGCTAGATTGAAGCAATCTAACTGTTGTAACCCTAGGTGCTAGTTTAAAAGTACAGCAGTGGCTTCCGGTTCCACAAAATAAGTGCCGCAAAAGGCTCCGAGGAAATTATGTCAGAGTTTCTATTTGTCACAATAGCGAGAGGCGGCAAAATCTGTAAATGTTGAACCTTCGGCGATTAACCCCAGTACCTTATGGTGCTTATGTTTCTATGCATCATTAGCATACACAGGTACTAGATTTAATCAGCCGATAACACTTTCGATCTAAAAACATTGTAATTTTATTTCTTCATCATTTTGTTACATTAATTAAAACCTTCATGCTGCATCATTTTAAGTTTGAATGAAGCAATCATACTGTAGTACCCCTAAATGTTAATTGAAAAATGCTCCAGTGATTACGGACTCCACAAGATAACTGCCACATAATGTCCGAAGAAAATACCGTCTAAGGTCTTATTTGATACTATCATTACAGTTAGTAGACGATATTATAGATGAAACTTCGGCAATTAACCCCAGTACCTTGTGGTGCTTATGTTTCTATGCATCATTAGCATTCACAGGTACTAGACTCAATCAGCCGATAACACTTTCGATCTTAAAACACTGTTATTTTATTTTTTCATCATTTCGTTACAACAATTAAAACCTTCATGCTGCTTCATTTCAGGCTGGATTGAAGCAGTCTTACTGTAGTACCCCTAGGTGCTAGTTGAAAATATACAACAGTGCCTACGGGTTCCACAGGATAACTACCAAAAAATTGTTCAATGGAAATTATGCCAGAGTTTCTATTTGACACCATATCGATAGGCGGCAAAAGCTGTAACTGTTGAATCTTCGGCGATTAACCCCAGTACCTTATGGTGCTTATGTTTCTATGTATCATTAGCATACACAGGTACTAGACTTAATCAGCCGATAACACTTTGTTTAAAAGTACAACATTTGATTCCGGCTCCACGAAATAAGTGCCACAAAAGGCTCCGATGGAAATTATGTCTGATTTCCGAATTGAAACCATGATTATAGTCGGCATGCCCTAAAACAGTTGAAACCTCGGCGATTAACCCCAGTACCTTGTGGTGCTTATTTTTTTGTGTATCATTAGCATTCACAGGTTCTACACTCAATCAGCCGATAACGCTTTCGATCTTAAAACATTGTCATTTTGGTTCTTTATCTGTTTTTTACATTAAATAAAATGTTCATGCTGCTTCATTTCAGGCTGGATTGAAGCAATTTTACTTTTGTAACCCAAGGTTTTAATTGAAAAATACACCAGTGCCTACCTGCTCCACAAGATAACTGCCATGAAATGTTCGATTAAAATGCCTTCTCAGGTGCTATTTGATACCATTATTATAGGTGGCAGAAGATATTATAGATGAGACTTCGGCGATTAACCCGAGTACTTTGTGGTTCTTATGTTTCAATGCATCATTAGCATTCACAGACACTGGACTCAATCAGCCGATAACACTTTCGATCTTAAAACACTGTTATTTTATTTTTTCATCATTTTGTTACATTAATTTAAACCTTCATGCTGCTTCATTTCAGGCTGGATTGAAGCAGTCTTACTGTAGTACCCCTAGGTGCTAGTTGAAAATATACAACAGTGCCTACGGGTTCCACAGGATAACTACCAAAAAATTGTCCAATGGAAATTATGCCAGAGTTTCTATTTGACACCATATCGATAGGCGGCAAAAGCTGTATCTGTTGAACCTTCGGCGATTAACCCCAGTACCTTATGGTGCTTATGTTTCTATGCGTCATTAGCATACACAGGTACTAGACTTAATCAGCCGATAACACTTTAGATCTTAAAACATTGTAATTTTGGTTCTTTATCTGTTTTATACATTAATAAAATGTCCATGCTGCTTCATTTCAGGCTTGATTGAAGTAATCTTACTGTTGTACCAGTAGGTGCTAGTTGAAAGTACATCCGTGGCTTCGGGCTCCACGAAATAAGTGCCACAAAAGGCTTCGATAGAAATTATGTCTGGGTTCCGATTTGAAACCATCATTATAGTCGGAATGCGTTTAAACAGTTGAAACTTCGGCGATTAACCCAGTACCTTGTGGTGCTTATGTTACTATGCATCATTAGCATTCACAGGTACTAGACTCAATCAGCCGATAACACTTTCGATCTTAAAACATTGTAATTTTAGTTATTTATTTGTTTTATACATTAATAAAATGTCCATGCTGCTTCATTTCAGGCTTGATTGAAGTAATCTTACTGTTGTACCACTAGGTGCTAGTTGAAAGTACAACCGTGTCTTCGGGCTCCAAGAAATAAGTGCCACAAAAGGCTTCGATAGAAATTATGTCTGGGTTCCGATTTGAAACCACCATTATAGTCGCAATGCGCTTAAACAGTTGAAACTTCGGCGATTAACCCAGTACCTTGTGGTGCTTATGTTTCTATGCATCATTAGCATTCACAGGTACTAGACTCAATCAGCCGATAAGGCTTTCGATCTTAAAACATTGTCATTTTATTTTTTCATCATTTTGTTACATTTATTAAAACCTTCATGCTGCTTCATTTTAAGTTTGATTGAAGCAATCATACTGTAGTACCCCTAAATGTTAATTGAAAAATGCTCCAGTGATAACGGACTCCACAAGATAACTGCCACATAATGTCCGAAGAAAAAATACCGTCTCAGGTCTTATTTGATACCATCATTACAGTTAGTAGACGATATTATAGATGAAACTTCGGCGATTAACCCCAGTACCTTGTGGTGCTTATGTTTCTATGCATCATTAGCATTCACAGGTACTAGACTCAATCAGCCGATAACACTTTCGATTTTAAAACACTGTTATTTCATTTTTTCATCATTTTGTTGCAATAATTAAAACCTTCAAGCTGCTTCATTTCAGGCTGGATTGAAGCAGTCTTACTGTAGTACCCCTAGGTGCTAGTTGAAAATATACACCAGTGCCTACGGGTTCCACAGGATAAATGCCAAAAAAGTGTCCAATGGAAACTATGTCTGAGTTTCTATTTGAAACCAAATCGATAGGCGGCAGAAGCTGTAACTGTTGAAACTTCGGCGATTAACCCCAGTACCTTATGGTGCTTATGTTTCTATGCATCATTAGCAAACACAGGTACTACACTCAATCAGCCGATAACACTTTCGATCTTAAAACACTGTTATTTTATTTTTTCATCATTTTGTTACATTAATTAAAACCTTCATGCTGCTTCATTTCAGGCTGGATTGAAGCAGTCTTACTGTAGTACCCCTAGGTGCTAGTTGAAAATATACAACAGTGCCTACGGGTTCCACAGGATAACTACCAAAAAATTGTCCAATGGAAATTATGCCAGAGTTTCTATTTGACTCCCTATCGATAGGCGGCAAAAGCTGTATCTGTTGAACCTTCGGCGATTAACCCCAGTACCTTATGGTGCTTATGTTTCTATGCATCATTAGCATACACAGGTTCTACACTTAATCAGCCGATAGCAATTTCGTTCTTAAAACATTGTAATTTTGGTTCTTTGTCTGTTTTATACATTAATAAAATGTCCATGCTGCTTCATTTCAGGCTTGATTGAAGTAATCTTACTGTTGTACCACTAGGTGCTAGGTGAAAGTACAACCGTGCCTACGGGTTCCACAGGATAACTACCAAAAAATTGTCCAATGGAAATTATGCCAGAGTTTCTATTTGACACCATATCGATAGGCAGCAAAAGCTGTATCTCTTGAACCTTCGGCGATTAACCCTAGTACCTTATGGTGCTTATGTTTTTATGCATCATTAGCATACACAGGTACTACACTCAATCAGCCGATAAGGCTTTCGATCTTAAAACATTGTAATCTTGTTTCTTTATCTATTCCATATATTACTTAAAATGGTCATGCTGCTTCATTTCAGTCTTGATTGAAGTAATCTTACTGTTGTATCAGTAGGTGCGAGTTGAAAGTACAACCGTGGCTTTGGGCTCCACGAAATCAGTGCCACAAAAGGCTTCGATAGAAATTAAGTCTGGGTTCCGATTTGAAACCATCATGATAGTCGAAATGCGCTTAAACAGTTGAAACTTCGGCGATTAACCCAGTACCTTGTGGTGCTTATGCTTCTATTCATCATTAGCATTCACAGGTACTAGACTTAATCAGCCGATAAGGCTTTCGATCTTAAAACATTGTCATTTTGTTTCTTTATCTGTTCCATATATTACTTAAAATGTTCATGCTGCTTCATTTTAAGTTTGATTGAAGCAATCAGACTGTAGTACCCCTAAATGTTAATTGAAAAATGCTCCAGTGATAACGGACTCCACAAGATAACTGCCACATAATGTCCGAAGAAAAAATACCGTCTCAGGTCTAATTTGATACCATCTTTACAGTTAGTAGACGATATTATAGATGACACTTCGGCGATTAACCCCAGTACCTTGTGGTGCTTATGTTTCTATGCATCATTAGCATTCACAGGTACTAGACTCAATCAGCCGATAACACTTTCGTTCTTAAAACACTGTTATTTTATTTTTTCATCATTTTGTTACAATAATTAAAACCTTCATGCTGCTTCATTTCAGGCTGGATTGAAGCAGTCTTACTGTAGTACCCCTAGGTGCTAGTTGAAAATATACACCAGTGCCTACGGGTTCCACAGGATAAATGCCAAAAATGTGTCCAATGGAAATTATGTCAGAGTTTCTATTTGACACCATATCGATAGGCGGCAGAAGCTGTAACTGTTGAACCTTCGGCGATTAACCCCAGTACCTTATGGTGCTTATGTTTCTATGCATCATTAGCATACACAGGTACTACACTCAATCAGCCGATAACGCTTTCGATCTTAAAACATTGTCATTTTGGTTCTTTATCTGTTTTATACATTAAAAAAAAAGTTCATGCTGCTTCACTTCAGGCTAGATTGAAGCAATCTAACTGTTGTAACCCTAGGTGCTAGTTTAAAAGTACAGCAGTGGCTTCCGGTTCCACAAAATAAGTGCCGCAAAAGGCTCCGAGGAAATTATGTCAGAGTTTCTATTTGTCACAATAGCGAGAGGCGGCAAAATCTGTAAATGTTGAACCTTCGGCGATTAACCCCAGTACCTTATGGTGCTTATGTTTCTATGCATCATTAGCATACACAGGTACTAGATTTAATCAGCCGATAACACTTTCGATCTAAAAACATTGTAATTTTATTTTTTCATCATTTTGTTACATTAATTAAAACCTTCATGCTGCATCATTTTAAGTTTGATTGAAGCAATCATACTGTAGTACCCCTAAATGTTAATTGAAAAATGCTCCAGTGATTACGGACTCCACAAGATAACTGCCACATAATGTCCGAAGAAAATACCGTCTAAGGTCTTATTTGATACTATCATTACAGTTAGTAGACGATATTATAGATGAAACTTCGGCAATTAACCCCAGTACCTTGTGGTGCTTATGTTTCTATGCATCATTAGCATTCACAGGTACTAGACTCAATCAGCCGATATTTCTATCGATCTTAAAACACTGTTATTTTATTTTTTCATCATTTCGTTACAACAATTAAAACCTTCATGCTGCTTCATTTCAGGCTGGATTGAAGCAGTCTTACTGTAGTACCCCTAGGTGCTAGTTAAAAAAATACACCAGTGCCTACGGGTTCCACAGGATAAATGCCAAAAAAGTGTCCAATGGAAATTATGTCAGGGTTTCTATTTGACAGCATATCGATAGGCGGCAGAAGCTGTAACTGTTGAATCTACGGCGATTAACCCCAGTACCTTATGGTGCTTATGTTTCTATGCATCATTAGCATACACAGGTACTAGACTTAATCAGCCGATAACACTTTGTTTAAAAGTACAACATTTGATTCCGGCTCCACGAAATAAGTGCCACAAAAGGCTCCGATGGAAATTATGTCTGATTTCCGAATTGAAACCATGATTATAGTCGGCATGCCCTAAAACAGTTGAAACCTCGGCGATTAACCCCAGTACCTTGTGGTGCTTATTTTTTTGTGTATCATTAGCATTCACAGGTTCTACACTCAATCAGCCGATAACGCTTTCGATCTTAAAACATTGTCATTTTGGTTCTTTATCTGTTTTTTACATTAAATAAAATGTTCATGCTGCTTCATTTCAGGCTGGATTGAAGCAATTTTACTTTTGTAACCCAAGGTTTTAATTGAAAAATACACCAGTGCCTACCTGCTCCACAAGATAACTGCCATGAAATGTTCGATTAAAATGCCGTCTCAGGTGCTATTTGATACCATTATTATAGGTGGCAGAAGATATTATAGATGAGACTTCGGCGATTAACCCGAGTACTTTGTGGTTCTTATGTTTCAATGCATCATTAGCATTCACAGATACTGGACTCAATCAGCCGATAACACTTTCGATCTTAAAACACTGTTATTTTATTTTTTCATCATTTTGTTACATTAATTAAAACCTTCATGCTGCTTCATTTCAGGCTGGATTGAAGCAGTCTTACTGTAGTACCCCTAGGTGCTAGTTGAAAATATACAACAGTGCCTACGGGTTCCACAGGATAACTACCAAAAAATTGTCCAATGGAAATTATGCCAGAGTTTCTATTTGACACCATATCGATAGGCGGCAAAAGCTTTATCTGTTGAACCTTTGGCAATTAACCCAAGTACCTTATGGTGCTTATGTTTCTATGCGTCATTAGCATACACAGGTACTAGACTTAATCAGCCGATAACACTTTAGATCTTAAAACATTGTAATTTTGGTTCTTTATCTGTTTTATACATTAATAAAATGTCCATGCTGCTTCATTTCAGGGTTGATTGAAGTAATCTTACTGTTGTACCAGTAGGTGCTAGTTTAAAGTACAACCGTGGCTTCGGGCTCCACGAAATAAGTGCTACAAAAGGCTTCGATAGAAATTATGTCTGGGTTCCGATTTGAAACCATCATTATAGTCGGAATGCGCTTAAACAGTTGAAACTTCGGCGATTAACCCAGTACCTTGTGGTGCTTATGTTACTATGCATCATTAGCATTCACAGGTACTAGACTCAATCAGCCGATAACACTTTCGATCTTAAAACATTGTAATTTTAGTTATTTATTTGTTTTATACATTAATAAAATGTCCATGCTGCTTCATTTCAGGCTTGATTGAAGTAATCTTACTGTTGTACCACTAGGTGCTAGTTGAAAGTACAAACGTGTCTTTGGGCTCCAAGAAATAAGTGCCACAAAAGGCTTCGATAGAAATTATGTCTTGGTTCCGATTTGAAACCATCATTATAGTCGGAATGCGCTTAAACAGTTGAAACTTCGGCGATTAACCCAGTACCTTGTGGTGCTTATGTTTCTATGCATCATTAGCATTCACAGGTACTAGACTCAATCAGCCGATAAGGCTTTCGATCTTAAAACATTGTAATTTTATTTTTTCATCATTTTGTTACATTAATTAAAACCTTCATGCTGCTTCATTTTAAGTTTGATTGAAGCAATCATACTGTAGTACCCCTATATGTTAATTGAAAAATGCTCCAGTGATAACGGACTCCACAAGATAACTGCCACATAATGTCCGAAGAAAAAATACCGTCTCAGGTCTTATTTGATACCATCATTACAGTTAGTAGACGATATTATAGATGAAACTTCGGCGATTAACCCCAGTACCTTGTGGTGCTTATGTTTCTATGCATCATTAGCATTCACAGGTACTAGACTCAATCAGCCGATAACACTTTCGATTTTAAAACACTGTTATTTCATTTTTTCATCATTTTGTTGCAATAATTAAAACCTTCATGCTGCTTCATTTCAGGCTGGATTGAAGCAGCCTTACTGTAGTACCCCTAGGTGCTAGTTGAAAATATACACCAGTGCCTACGGGTTCCACAGGATAAATGCCAGAAAAAGTGTCCAATGGAAATTATGTCTGAGTTTCTATTTGACACCATATCGATAGGCGGCAGAAGCTGTAACTGTTGAACCTTCGGCGATTAACCCCAGTACCTTATGGTGCTTATGTTTCTATGCATCATTAGCAAACACAGGTACTACACTCAATCAGCCGATAACACTTCGATCTTAAAACACTGTTATTTTATTTTTTCATCATTTTGTCACATTAATTAAAACCTTCATGCTGCTTCATTTCAGGCTGGATTGAAGCAGTCTTACTGTAGTACCCCTAGGTGCTAGTTGAAAATATACAACAGAGCCTACGGGTTCCACAGGATAACTACCAAAAAATAGTCCAATGGAAATTATTCCAGAGTTTCTATTTGACACCATATCGATAGGCGGCAAAAGCTGTATCTGTTGAACCTTCGGCGATTAACCCCAGTACCTTATGGTGCTTATGTTTTTATGCATCATTAGCATACACAGTTACTACACTTAATCAGCCGATAACACTTTCTATCTTAAAACATTGTCATTTTGGTTCTTTATCTGTTTTATACATTAATAAAATGTCCATGCTGCTTCATTTCAGGCTTGATTGAAGTAATCTTACTGTTGTAGCAGAAGGTGCTAGTTGAAAGTACAACCGTGGCTTCGGGCTCCACGAAATAAGTGCCACAAAAGGCTTCGATAGAAATTTTGTCTGGGTTCCGATTTGAAACCATCATTATAGTCGGTATGCGCTTAAACAGTTGAAACATCGGCAATTAACCCAGTACCTTGTGGTGCTTATGTTTCTATGCATCATTAGCATTCACAGGTACTAGACTCAATCAGCCGATAACACTTTCGATTTTAAAACACTGTTATTTTATCTTTTCATCATTTTGTTACAATAATTAAAACCTTCATGCTGCTTCATTTCAGGCTGGATTGAAGCAGTCTTACTGTAGTACCACTAGGTGCTAGTTGAAAATATACACCAGTGCCTACGGGTTCCACAGGATAAATGCCAAAAAAGTGTCCAATGGAAATTATGCCAGAGTTTCTATTTGACACCATATCGATATGCGGCAAAAGGTGTATCTGTTGAACCTTCGGCGATTAACCCCAGTACCTTATGGTGCTTATGTTTCCATGCATCATTAGCATACACAGGTTCTACACTTAATCAGCCGATAGCAATTTCGATCTTAAAACATTGTAATTTTGGTTCTTTGTCTGTTTTATACATTAATAAAATGTCCATGCTGCTTCATTTCAGGCTTGATTGAAGTAATCTTACTGTTGTACCACTAGGTGCTAGTTGAAAGTACAACCGTGCCTACGGGTTCCACAGGATAACTACCAAAAAAGTGTCCAATGGAAATTATGCCAGAGTTTCTATTTGACACCATATCGATAGGCGGCAAAAGCTGTAACTGTTGAACCTTCGGCGATTAACCCTAGTACCTTATGGTGCTTATGTTTCTATGCATCATTAGCATACACAGGTACTACAATCAATCAGCCGATAACGCTTTCGATCTTAAAACATTGTCATTTTGGTTCTTTATCTGTTTTATACATTAAAAAAAAAGTTCATCCTGCTTCACTTCAGGCTAGATTGAAGCAATCTAACTGTTGTAACCCTAGGTGCTAGTTTAAAAGTACAGCAGTGGCTTCCGGTTCCACAAAATAAGTGCCGCAAAAGGCTCCGAGGAAATTATGTCAGAGTTTCTATTTGTCACAATAGCGAGAGGCGGCAAAATCTGTAAATGTTGAACCTTCGGCGATTAACCCCAGTACCTTATGGTGCTTATGTTTCTATGCATCATTAGCATACACAGGTACTACAATCAATCAGCCGATAACACTTTCGATCTAAAAACATTGTAATTTTATTTTTTCATCATTTTGTTACATTAATTAAAACCTTCATGCTGCATCATTTTAAGTTTGATTGAAGCAATCATACTATAGTACCCCTAAATGTTAATTGAAAAATGCTCCAGTGATTACAACCTCCACAAGATAACTGCCACATAATGTCCGAAGAAAATACCGTCTAAGGTCTTATTTGATACTATCATTACAGTTAGTAGACGATATTATAGATGAAACTTCGGCAATTAACCCCAGTACCTTGTGGTGCTTATGTTTCTATGCATCATTAGCATTCACAGGTACTAGACTCAATCAGCCGATAACACTTTCGATCTTAAAACACTGTTATTTTATTTTTTCATCATTTCGTTACAACAATTAAAACCTTCATGCTGCTTCATTTCAGGCTGGATTGAAGCAGTCTTACTGTAGTACCCCTAGGTGCTAGTTAAAAAAATACACCAGTGCCTACGGGTTCCACAGGATAAATGCCAAAAAAGTGTCCAATGGAAATTATGTCAGGGTTTCTATTTGACACCATATCGATAGGCGGCAGAAACTGTAACTGTTGAATCTTCGGCGATTAACCCCAGTACCTTATGGTGCTTATGTTTCTATGTATCATTAGCATACACAGGTACTAGACTTAATCAGCCGATAACACTTTGTTTAAAAGTACAACATTTGATTCCGGCTCCACGAAATAAGTGCCACAAAAGGCTCCGATGGAAATTATGTCTGATTTCCGAATTGAAACCATGATTATAGTCGGCATGCCCTAAAACAGTTGAAACCTCGGCGATTAACCCCAGTACCTTGTGGTGCTTATTTTTTTGTGTATCATTAGCATTCACAGGTTCTACACTCAATCAGCCGATAACGCTTTCGATCTTAAAACATTGTCATTTTGGTTCTTTATCTGTTTTTTACATTAAATAAAATGTTCATGCTGCTTCATTTCAGGCTGGATTGAAGCAATTTTACTTTTGTAACCCAAGGTTTTAATTGAAAAATACACCAGTGCCTACCTGCTCCACAAGATAACTGCCATGAAATGTTCGATTAAAATGCCGTTTCAGGTGCTATTTGATACCATTATTATAGGTGGCAGAAGATATTATAGATGAGACTTCGGCGATTAACCCGAGTACTTTGTGGTTCTTATGTTTCAATGCATCATTAGCATGATGATATTATAGATGAAACTTCGGCAATTAACCCAGTACCTTGTGGTGCTTATGTTTCTATGCATCATTAGCATTCACAGGTACTAGACTCAATCAGCCGATAACACTTTCGATTTTAAAACACTGTTATTTCATTTTTTCATCATTTTGTTGCAATAATTAAAACCTTCATGCTGCTTCATTTCAGGCTGGATTGAAGCAGTCTTACTGTAGTACCCCTAGGTGCTAGTTGAAAATATACACCAGTGCCTACGGGTTCCACAGGATAAATGCCAAAAAAAGTGTCCAATGGAAACTATGTCTGAGTTTCTATTTGACACCATATCGATAGGCGGCAGAAGCTGTAACTGTTGAACCTTCGGCGATTAACCCCAGTACCTTATGGTGCTTATGTTTCTATGCGTCATTAGCATACACAGGTACTACACTCAATCAGCCGATAAGGCTTTCGATCTTAAAACATTGTCATCTTGTTTCTTTATCTATTCCATATATTACTTAAAATGTTCATGCTGCTTCATTTCAGTCTTGATTGAAGTAATCTTACTGTTGTATCAGTAGGTGCGAGTTGAAAGTACAACCGTGGCTTCGGGCTCCACGAAATCAGTGCCACAAAAGGCTTCGATAGAAATTAAGTCTGGGTTCCGATTTGAAACCATCATGATAGTCGAAATGCGCTTAAACAGTTGAAACTTCGGCGATTAACCCAGTACATTGTGGTGCTTATGTTTCTATGCATCATTAGCATTCACAGGTACTAGACTTAATCAGCCGATAAGGCTTTCGATCTTAAAACATTGTCATTTTGTTTCTTTATCTGTTCCATATATTACTTAAAATGTTCATGCTGCTTCATTTTAAGTTTGATTGAAGCAATCATACTGTAGTACCCCTAAATGTTAATTGAAAAATGCTCCAGTGATAACGGACTCCACAAGATAACTGCCACATAATGTCCGAAGAAAAAATACCGTCTCAGGTCTTATTTGATACCATCTTTACAGTTAGTAGACGATATTATAGATGACACTTCGGCGATTAACCCCAGTACCTTGTGGTGCTTATGTTTCTATGCATCATTAGCATTCACAGGTACTAGACTCAATCAGCCGATAACACTTTCGTTCTTAAAACACTGTTATTTTATTTTTTCATCATTTTGTTACAATAATTAAAACCTTCATGCTGCTTCATTTCAGGCTGGATTGAAGCAGTCTTACTGTAGTACCCCTAGGTGCTAGTTGAAAATATACACCAGTGCCTACGGGTTCCACAGGATAAATGCCAAAAAAGTGTCCAATGGAAATTATGTCAGAGTTTCTATTTGACACCATATCGACAGGCGGCAGAAGCTGTAACTGTTGAACCTTCGGCGATTAACCCCAGTACCTTATGGTGCTTATGTTTCTATGCATCATTAGCATACACAGGTACTACAATCAATCAGCCGATAACGCTTTCGATCTTAAAACATTGTCATTTTGGTTCTTTATCTGTTTTATACATTAAAAAAAAAGTTCATGCTGCTTCACTTCAGGCTAGATTGAAGCAATCTAACTGTTGTAACCCTAGGTGCTAGTTTAAAAGTACAGCAGTGGCTTCCGGTTCCACAAAATAAGTGCCGCAAAAGGCTCCGAGGAAATTATGTCAGAGTTTCTATTTGTCACAATAGCGAGAGGCGGCAAAATCTGTAAATGTTGAACCTTCGGCGATTAACCCCAGTACCTTATGGTGCTTATGTTTCTATGCATCATTAGCATACACAGGTACTAGATTTAATCAGCCGATAACACTTTCGATCTAAAAACATTGTAATTTTATTTTTTCATCATTTTGTTACATTAATTAAAACCTTCATGCTGCATCATTTTAAGTTTGATTGAAGCAATCATACTGTAGTACCCCTAAATGTTAATTGAAAAATGCTCCAGTGATTACGGACTCC
This sequence comes from Sipunculus nudus, assembly GCA_026874595.1. Classification (NCBI taxonomy): domain Eukaryota; kingdom Metazoa; phylum Annelida; class Sipuncula; order Golfingiida; family Sipunculidae; genus Sipunculus; species Sipunculus nudus. Next base: position 48,136,392 of record CM049313.1, on the reverse strand, counting down.
ACAAGATAACTGCCACATAATGTCCGAAGAAAATACCGTCTAAGGTCTTATTTGATACTATCATTACAGTTAGTAGACGATATTATAGATGAAACTTCGGCAATTAACCCCAGTACCTTGTGGTGCTTATGTTTCTATGCATCATTAGCATTCACAGGTACTAGACTCAATCAGCCGATAACTCTATCGATCTTAAAACACTGTTATTTTATTTTTTCATCATTTCGTTACAACAATTAAAACCTTCATGCTGCTTCATTTCAGGCTGGATTGAAGCAGTCTTACTGTAGTACCCCTAGGTGCTAGTTAAAAAAATACACCAGTGCCTACGGGTTCCACAGGATAAATGCCAAAAAAGTGTCCAATGGAAATTATGTCAGGGTTTCTATTTGACAGCATATCGATAGGCGGCAGAAGCTGTAACTGTTGAATCTACGGCGATTAACCCCAGTACCTTATGGTGCTTATGTTTCTATGCATCATTAGCATACACAGGTACTAGACTTAATCAGCCGATAACACTTTGTTTAAAAGTACAACATTTGATTCCGGCTCCACGAAATAAGTGCCACAAAAGGCTCCGATGGAAATTATGTCTGATTTCCGAATTGAAACCATGATTATAGTCGGCATGCCCTAAAACAGTTGAAACCTCGGCGATTAACCCCAGTACCTTGTGGTGCTTATTTTTTTGTGTATCATTAGCATTCACAGGTTCTACACTCAATCAGCCGATAACGCTTTCGATCTTAAAACATTGTCATTTTGGTTCTTTATCTGTTTTTTACATTAAATAAAATGTTCATGCTGCTTCATTTCAGGCTGGATTGAAGCAATTTTACTTTTGTAACCCAAGGTTTTAATTGAAAAATACACCAGTGCCTACCTGCTCCACAAGATAACTGCCATGAAATGTTCGATTAAAATGCCGTCTCAGGTGCTATTTGATACCATTATTATAGGTGGCAGAAGATATTATAGATGAGACTTCGGCGATTAACCCGAGTACTTTGTGGTTCTTATGTTTCAATGCATCATTAGCATTCACAGATACTGGACTCAATCAGCCGATAACACTTTCGATCTTAAAACACTGTTTTTTTATTTTTTCATCATTTTGTTACATTAATTAAAACCTTCATGCTGCTTCATTTCAGGCTGGATTGAAGCAGTCTTACTGTAGTACCCCTAGGTGCTAGTTGAAAATATACAACAGTGCCTACGGGTTCCACAGGATAACTACCAAAAAATTGTCCAATGGAAATTATGCCAGAGTTTCTATTTGACACCATATCGATAGGCGGCAAAAGCTTTATCTGTTGAACCTTTGGCAATTAACCCAAGTACCTTATGGTGCTTATGTTTCTATGCGTCATTAGCATACACAGGTACTAGACTTAATCAGCCGATAACACTTTAGATCTTAAAACATTGTAATTTTGGTTCTTTATCTGTTTTATACATTAATAAAATGTCCATGCTGCTTCATTTCAGGCTTGATTGAAGTAATCTTACTGTTGTACCAGTAGGTGCTAGTTTAAAGTACAACCGTGGCTTCGGGCTCCACGAAATTAGTGCCACAAAAGGCTTCGATAGAAATTATGTCTGGGTTCCGATTTGAAACCATCATTATAGTCGGAATGCGCTTAAACAGTTGAAACTTCGGCGATTAACCCAGTACCTTGTGGTGCTTATGTTACTATGCATCATTAGCATTCACAGGTACTAGACTCAATCAGCCGATAACACTTTCGATCTTAAAACATTGTAATTTTAGTTATTTATTTGTTTTATACATTAATAAAATGTCCATGCTGCTTCATTTCAGGCTTGATTGAAGTAATCTTACTGTTGTACCACTAGGTGCTAGTTGAAAGTACAAACGTGTCTTTGGGCTCCAAGAAATAAGTGCCACAAAAGGCTTCGATAGAAATTATGTCTGGGTTCCGATTTGAAACCATCATTATAGTCGGAATGCGCTTAAACAGTTGAAACTTCGGCGATTAACCCAGTACCTTGTGGTGCTTATGTTTCTATGCATCATTAGCATTCACAGGTACTAGACTCAATCAGCCGATAAGGCTTTCGATCTTAAAACATTGTAATTTTATTTTTTCATCATTTTTTTACATTAATTAAAACCTTCATTCTGCTTCATTTTAAGTTTGATTGAAGCAATCATACTGTAGTACCCCTATATGTTAATTGAAAAATGCTCCAGTGATAACGGACTCCACAAGATAACTGCCACATAATGTCCGAAGAAAAAATACCGTCTCAGGTCTTATTTGATACCATCATTACAGTTAGTAGACGATATTATAGATGAAACTTCGGCGATTAACCCCAGTACCTTGTAGTGCTTATGTTTCTATGCATCATTAGCATTCACAGGTACTAGACTCAATCAGCCGATAACACTTTCGATTTTAAAACACTGTTATTTCATTTTTTCATCATTTTGTTGCAATAATTAAAACCTTCATGCTGCTTCATTTCAGGCTGGATTGAAGCAGCCTTACTGTAGTACCCCTAGGTGCTAGTTGAAAATATACACCAGTGCCTACGGGTTCCACAGGATAAATGCCAGAAAAAGTGTCCAATGGAAATTATGTCTGAGTTTCTATTTGACACCAGATCGATAGGCGGCAGAAGCTGTAACTGTTGAACCTTCGGCGATTAACCCCAGTACCTTATGGTGCTTATGTTTCTATGCATCATTAGCAAACACAGGTACTACACTCAATCAGCCGATAACACTTTCGATCTTAAAACACTGTTATTTTATTTTTTCATCATTTTGTTACATTAATTAAAACCTTCATGCTGCTTCATTTCAGGCTGGATTGAAGCAGTCTTACTGTAGTACCCCTAGGTGCTAGTTGAAAATATACAACAGTGCCTACGGGTTCCACAGGATAACTACCAAAAAATTGTCCAATGGAAATTATGCCAGAGTTTCTATTTGACACCATATCGATAGGCGGCAAAAGCTGTATCTGTTGAACCTTCGGCGATTAACCCCAGTACCTTATGGTGCTTATGTTTTTATGCATCATTAGCATACACAGGTACTACACTTAATCAGCCGATAACACTTTCTATCTTAAAACATTGTCATTTTGGTTCTTTATCTGTTTTATACATTAATAAAATGTCCATGCTGCTTCATTTCAGGCTTGATTGAAGTAATCTTACTGTTGTAGCAGAAGGTGCTAGTTGAAAGTACAACCGTGGCTTCGGGCTCCACGAAATAAGTGCCACAAAAGGCTTCGATAGAAATTTTGTCTGGGTTCCGATTTGAAACCATCATTATAGTCGGTATGCGCTTAAACAGTTGAAACATCGGCAATTAACCCAGTACCTTGTGGTGCTTATGTTTCTATGCATCATTAGCATTCACAGGTACTAGACTCAATCAGCCGATAACACTTTCGATTTTAAAACACTGTTATTTTATCTTTTCATCATTTTGTTACAATAATTAAAACCTTCATGCTGCTTCATTTCAGGCTGGATTGAAGCAGTCTTACTGTAGTACCACTAGGTGCTAGTTGAAAATATACACCAGTGCCTACGGGTTCCACAGGATAAATGCCAAAAAAGTGTCCAATGGAAATTATGCCAGAGTTTCTATTTGACACCATATCGATAGGCGGCAAAAGGTGTATCTGTTGAACCTTCGGCGATTAACCCCAGTACCTTATCGTGCTTATGTTTCTATGCATCATTAGCATACACAGGTTCTACACTTAATCAGCCGATAGCAATTTCGATCTTAAAACATTGTAATTTTGGTTCTTTGTCTGTTTTATACATTAATAAAATGTCCATGCTGCTTCATTTCAGGCTTGATTGAAGTAATCTTACTGTTGTACCACTAGGTGCCAGTTGAAAGTACAACCGTGCCTACGGGTTCCACAGGATAACTACCAAAAAAGTGTCCAATGGAAATTATGCCAGAGTTTCTATTTGACACCATATCGATAGGCGGCAAAAGCTGTAACTGTTGAACCTTCGGCGATTAACCCCAGTACCTTATGGTGCTTATGTTTCTATGCATCATTAGCATACACAGGTACTACACTCAATCAGCCGATAACGCTTTCGATCTTAAAACATTGTCATTTTGGTTCTTTGTCTGTTTTATACATTAAAAAAAAGTTCATGCTGCTTCACTTCAGGCTAGATTGAAGCAATCTAACTGTTGTAACCCTAGGTGCTAGTTTAAAAGTACAGCAGTGGCTTCCGGTTCCACAAAATAAGTGCCGCAAAAGGCTCCGAGGAAATTATGTCAGAGTTTCTATTTGTCACAATAGCGAGAGGCGGCAAAATCTGTAAATGTTGAACCTTCGGCGATTAACCCCAGTACCTTATGGTGCTTATGTTTCTATGCATCATTAGCATTCACAGGTACTAGACTCAATCAGCCGATAACACTTTCGATTTTAAAACACTGTTATTTTATCTTTTCATCATTTTGTTACAATAATTAAAACCTTCATGCTGCTTCATTTCAGGCTGGATTGAAGCAGTCTTACTGTAGTACCACTAGGTGCTAGTTGAAAATATACACCAGTGCCTACGGGTTCCACAGGATAAATGCCAAAAAAGTGTCCAATGGAAATTATGCCAGAGTTTCTATTTGACACCATATCGATAGGCGGCAAAAGGTGTATCTGTTGAACCTTCGGCGATTAACCCCAGTACCTTATCGTGCTTATGTTTCTATGCATCATTAGCATACACAGGTTCTACACTTAATCAGCCGATAGCAATTTCGATCTTAAAACATTGTAATTTTGGTTCTTTGTCTGTTTTATACATTAATAAAATGTCCATGCTGCTTCATTTCAGGCTTGATTGAAGTAATCTTACTGTTGTACCACTAGGTGCCAGTTGAAAGTACAACCGTGCCTACGGGTTCCACAGGATAACTACCAAAAAAGTGTCCAATGGAAATTATGCCAGAGTTTCTATTTGACACCATATCGATAGGCGGCAAAAGCTGTAACTGTTGAACCTTCGGCGATTAACCCCAGTACCTTATGGTGCTTATGTTTCTATGCATCATTAGCATACACAGGTACTACACTCAATCAGCCGATAACGCTTTCGATCTTAAAACATTGTCATTTTGGTTCTTTGTCTGTTTTATACATTAAAAAAAAGTTCATGCTGCTTCACTTCAGGCTAGATTGAAGCAATCTAACTGTTGTAACCCTAGGTGCTAGTTTAAAAGTACAGCAGTGGCTTCCGGTTCCACAAAATAAGTGCCGCAAAAGGCTCCGAGGAAATTATGTCAGAGTTTCTATTTGTCACAATAGCGAGAGGCGGCAAAATCTGTAAATGTTGAACCTTCGGCGATTAACCCCAGTACCTTATGGTGCTTATGTTTCTATGCATCATTAGCATACACAGGTACTAGATTTAATCAGCCGATAACACTTTCGATCTAAAAACATTGTAATTTTATTTTTTCATCATTTTGTTACATTAATTAAAACCTTCATGCTGCATCATTTTAAGTTTGATTGAAGCAATCATACTATAGTACCCCTAAATGTTAATTGAAAAATGCTCCAGTGATTACAACCTCCACAAGATAACTGCCACATAAAGTCCGAAGAAAATACCGTCTAAGGTCTTATTTGATACTATCATTACAGTTAGTAGACGATATTATAGATGAAACTTCGGCAATTAACCCCAGTACCTTGTGGTGCTTATGTTTCTATGCATCATTAGCATTCACAGGTACTAGACTCAATCAGCCGATAACACTTTCGATCTTAAAACACTGTTATTTTATTTTTTCATCATTTCGTTACAACAATTAAAACCTTCATGCTGCTTCATTTCAGGCTGGATAGAAGCAGTCTTACTGTAGTACCCCTAGGTGCTAGTTAAAAAAATACACCAGTGCCTACGGGTTCCACAGGATAAATGCCAAAAAAGTGTCCAATGGAAATTATGTCAGGGTTTCTATTTGACACCATATCGATAGGCGGCAGAAGCTGTAACTGTTGAATCTTCGGCGATTAACCCCAGTACCTTATGGTGCTTATGTTTCTATGCATCATTAGCATACACAGGTACTAGACCTAATCAGCCGATAACACTTTGTTTAAAAGTACAACATTTGATTCCGGCTCCACGAAATAAGTGCCACAAAAGGCTCCGATGGAAATTATGTCTGATTTCCGAATTGAAACCATGATTATAGTCGGCATGCCCTAAAACAGTTGAAACCTCGGCGATTAACCCCAGTACCTTGTGGTGCTTATTTTTTTGTGTATCATTAGCATTCACAGGTTCTACACTCAATCAGCCGATAACGCTTTCGATCTTAAAACATTGTCATTTTGGTTCTTTATCTGTTTTTTACATTAAATAAAATGTTCATGCTGCTTCATTTCAGGCTGGATTGAAGCAATTTTACTTTTGTAACCCAAGGTTTTAATTGAAAAATACACCAGTGCCTACCTGCTCCACAAGATAACTGCCATGAAATGTTCGATTAAAATGCCGTTTCAGGTGCTATTTGATACCATTATTATAGGTGGCAGAAGATATTATAGATGAGACTTCGGCGATTAACCCGAGTACTTTGTGGTTCTTATGTTTCAATGCATCATTAGCATGATGATATTATAGATGAAACTTCGGCAATTAACCCAGTACCTTGTGGTGCTTATGTTTCTATGCATCATTAGCATTCACAGGTACTAGACTCAATCAGCCGATAACACTTTCGATTTTAAAACACTGTTATTTTATTTTTTCATCATTTTGTTACAATAATTAAAACCTTCATGCTGCTTCATTTCAGGCTGGATTGAAGCAGTCTTTCTGTAGTACCCCTAGGTGCTAGTTGAAAATATACACCAGTGCCTACGGGTTCCACAGGATAAATGCCAAAAAAAGTGTCCAATGGAAATTATGCCAGAGTTTCTATTTGACACCATATCGATAGGCGGCAAAAGCTGTATCTGTTGAACCTTCGGCGATTAACCCCAGTACCTTATGGTGCTTATGTTTCTATGCGTCATTAGCATACACAGGTACTAGACTTAATCAGCCGATAACACTTTAGATCTTAAAACATTGTAATTTTGGTTCTTTATCTGTTTTATACATTAATAAAATGTCCATGCTGCTTCATTTCAGGCTTGATTGAAGTAATCTTACTGTTGTACCAGCAGGTGCTAGTTGAAAGTACAACCGTGGCTTCGGGCTCCACGAAATAAGTGCCACAAAAGGCTTCGATAGAAATTATGTCTAGGTTCCGATTTGAAACCATCATTATAGTCGGAATGCGCTTAAACAGTTGAAACTTCGGCGATTAACCCAGTACCTTGTGGTGCTTATGTTTCTATGCATCATTAGCATTCACAGGTACTAGACTCAATCAGCCGATATGGCTTTCGATCTTAAAACATTGTGATCTTGTTTCTTTATCTGTTCCATATATTACTTAAAATGTTCATGCTGCTTCATTTCATTCTTGATTGAAGTAATCTTACTGTTGTACCAGTAGGTGCTAGTTGAAAGTACAACCGTGGCTTCGGCTCCACGAAATAAGTGCCACAAAAGGCTTCGATAGAAATTTTGTCTGGGTTCCGATTTGAAACCATCATTATAGTCGGTTCGCGCTTAAACAGTTGAAACATCGGCAATTAACCCAGTACCTTGTGGTGCTTATGTTTCTATGCATCATTAGCATTCACAGGTACTAGACTCAATCAGCCGATAACACTTTCGATTTTAAAACACTGTTATTTTATTTTTTTCATCATTTTGTTACAATAATTAAAACCTTCATGCTGCTTCATTTCAGGCTGGATTGAAGCAGTCTTACTGTAGTACCCCTAGGTGCTAGTTGAAAATATACACCAGTGCCTACGGGTTCCACAGGATAAATGCCAAAAAAAGTGTCCAATGGAAATTATGCCAGAGTTTCTATTTGACACCATATCGATAGGCGGCAAAAGCTGTATCTGTTGAACCTTCGGCGATTAACCCCAGTACCTTATGGTGCTTATGTTTCTATGCGTCATTAGCATACACAGGTACTACACTTAATCAGCCACTTTAGATCTTAAATCATTGTAATTTTGGTTCTTTATCTGTTTTATACATTAATAAAATGTCCATGCTGCTTCATTTCAGGCTTGATTGAAGTAATCTTACTGTTGTACCAGCAGGTGCTAGTTGAAAGTACAACCGTGGCTTCGGGCTCCACGAAATAAGTGCCACAAAAGGCTTCGATAGAAATTATGTCTAGGTTCCGATTTGAAACCATCATTATAGTCGGAATGCGCTTAAACAGTTGAAACTTCGGCGATTAACCCAGTACCTTGTGGTGCTTATGTTTCTATGCATCATTAGCATTCACAGGTACTAGACTCAATCAGCCGATATGGCTTTCGATCTTAAAACATTGTAATTTTGGTTCTTTATCTGTTTTATACATTAATAAAATGTCCATGCTGCTTCATTTCAGGCTTGATTGAAGTAATCTTACTGTTGTACCACTAGGTGCTAGTTGAAAGTACAACCGTGGCTTCGGGCTCCAAGAAATAAGTGCCGGAAAAGGCTTCGATAGAAATTATGTCTCGGTTCCGATTTGAAACTATCATTATAGTCGGAATGCGCTTAAACAGTTGAAACTTCGGCGATTAACCCCAGTACCTTGTGGTGCTTATGTTTCTATGCATCATTAGCATTCACAGGTACTAGTATCAATCAGCCGATAACACTTTCGATCTTAAAACACTGTTATTTCATTTTTTCATCATTTTGTTGCAATAATTAAAACCTTCATGCTGCTTCATTTCAGGCTGGATTGAAGCAGTCTTACTGTAGTACCCCTAGGTGCTAGTTGAAAATATACACCAGTGCCTACGGGTTCCACAGGATAAATGCCAAAAAAAGTGTCCAATGGAAATTATGTCTGAGTTTCTATTTGACACCATATCGATAGGCGGCAGAAGCTGTAACTGTTGAACCTTCGGCGATTAACCCCAGTACCTTATGGTGCTTATGTTTCTATGCGTCATTAGCATACACAGGTACTACACTCAATCAGCCGATAAGGCTTTCGATCTTAAAACATTGTCATCTTGTTTCTTTATCTATTCCATATATTACTTAAAATGTTCATGCTGCTTCATTTCAGTCTTGATTGAAGTAATCTTACTGTTGTATCAGTAGGTGCGAGTTGAAAGTACAACCGTGGCTTCGGGCTCCACGAAATCAGTGCCACAAAAGGCTTCGATAGAAATTAAGTCTGGGTTCCGATTTGAAACCATCATGATAGTCGAAATGCGCTTAAACAGTTGAAACTTCGGCGATTAACCCAGTACATTGTGGTGCTTATGTTTCTATGCATCATTAGCATTCACAGGTACTAGACTTAATCAGCCGATAAGGCTTTCGATCTTAAAACATTGTCATTTTGTTTCTTTATCTGTTCCATATATTACTTAAAATGTTCATGCTGCTTCATTTTAAGTTTGATTGAAGCAATCATACTGTAGTACCCCTAAATGTTAATTGAAAAATGCTCCAGTGATAACGGACTCCACAAGATAACTGCCACATAATGTCCGAAGAAAAAATACCGTCTCAGGTCTTATTTGATACCATCTTTACAGTTAGTAGACGATATTATAGATGACACTTCGGCGATTAACCCCAGTACCTTGTGGTGCTTATGTTTCTATGCATCATTAGCATTCACAGGTACTAGACTCAATCAGCCGATAACACTTTCGTTCTTAAAACACTGTTATTTTATTTTTTCATCATTTTGTTACAATAATTAAAACCTTCATGCTGCTTCATTTCAGGCTGGATTGAAGCAGTCTTACTGTAGTACCCCTAGGTGCTAGTTGAAAATATACACCAGTGCCTACGGGTTCCACAGGATAAATGCCAAAAAAGTGTCCAATGGAAATTATGTCAGAGTTTCTATTTGACACCATATCGACAGGCGGCAGAAGCTGTAACTGTTGAACCTTCGGCGATTAACCCCAGTACCTTATGGTGCTTATGTTTCTATGCATCATTAGCATACACAGGTACTACAATCAATCAGCCGATAACGCTTTCGATCTTAAAACATTGTCATTTTGGTTCTTTATCTGTTTTATACATTAAAAAAAAAGTTCATGCTGCTTCACTTCAGGCTAGATTGAAGCAATCTAACTGTTGTAACCCTAGGTGCTAGTTTAAAAGTACAGCAGTGGCTTCCGGTTCCACAAAATAAGTGCCGCAAAAGGCTCCGAGGAAATTATGTCAGAGTTTCTATTTGTCACAATAGCGAGAGGCGGCAAAATCTGTAAATGTTGAACCTTCGGCGATTAACCCCAGTACCTTATGGTGCTTATGTTTCTATGCATCATTAGCATACACAGGTACTAGATTTAATCAGCCGATAACACTTTCGATCTAAAAACATTGTAATTTTATTTTTTCATCATTTTGTTACATTAATTAAAACCTTCATGCTGCATCATTTTAAGTTTGATTGAAGCAATCATACTGTAGTACCCCTAAATGTTAATTGAAAAATGCTCCAGTGATTACGGACTCCACAAGATAACTGCCACATAATGTCCGAAGAAAATACCGTCTAAGGTCTTATTTGATACTATCATTACAGTTAGTAGACGATATTATAGATGAAACTTCGGCAATTAACCCCAGTACCTTGTGGTGCTTATGTTTCTATGCATCATTAGCATTCACAGGTACTAGACTCAATCAGCCGATAACTCTATCGATCTTAAAACACTGTTATTTTATTTTTTCATCATTTCGTTACAACAATTAAAACCTTCATGCTGCTTCATTTCAGGCTGGATTGAAGCAGTCTTACTGTAGTACCCCTAGGTGCTAGTTAAAAAAATACACCAGTGCCTACGGGTTCCACAGGATAAATGCCAAAAAAGTGTCCAATGGAAATTATGTCAGGGTTTCTATTTGACAGCATATCGATAGGCGGCAGAAGCTGTAACTGTTGAATCTACGGCGATTAACCCCAGTACCTTATGGTGCTTATGTTTCTATGCATCATTAGCATACACAGGTACTAGACTTAATCAGCCGATAACACTTTGTTTAAAAGTACAACATTTGATTCCGGCTCCACGAAATAAGTGCCACAAAAGGCTCCGATGGAAATTATGTCTGATTTCCGAATTGAAACCATGATTATAGTCGGCATGCCCTAAAACAGTTGAAACCTCGGCGATTAACCCCAGTACCTTGTGGTGCTTATTTTTTTGTGTATCATTAGCATTCACAGGTTCTACACTCAATCAGCCGATAACGCTTTCGATCTTAAAACATTGTCATTTTGGTTCTTTATCTGTTTTTTACATTAAATAAAATGTTCATGCTGCTTCATTTCAGGCTGGATTGAAGCAATTTTACTTTTGTAACCCAAGGTTTTAATTGAAAAATACACCAGTGCCTACCTGCTCCACAAGATAACTGCCATGAAATGTTCGATTAAAATGCCGTCTCAGGTGCTATTTGATACCATTATTATAGGTGGCAGAAGATATTATAGATGAGACTTCGGCGATTAACCCGAGTACTTTGTGGTTCTTATGTTTCAATGCATCATTAGCATTCACAGATACTGGACTCAATCAGCCGATAACACTTTCGATCTTAAAACACTGTTTTTTTATTTTTTCATCATTTTGTTACATTATTTAAAACCTTCATGCTGCTTCATTTCAGGCTGGATTGAAGCAGTCTTACTGTAGTACCCCTAGGTGCTAGTTGAAAATATACAACAGTGCCTACGGGTTCCACAGGATAACTACCAAAAAATTGTCCAATGGAAATTATGCCAGAGTTTCTATTTGACACCATATCGATAGGCGGCAAAAGCTTTATCTGTTGAACCTTTGGCAATTAACCCAAGTACCTTATGGTGCTTATGTTTCTATGCGTCATTAGCATACACAGGTACTAGACTTAATCAGCCGATAACACTTTAGATCTTAAAACATTGTAATTTTGGTTCTTTATCTGTTTTATACATTAATAAAATGTCCATGCTGCTTCATTTCAGGCTTGATTGAAGTAATCTTACTGTTGTACCAGTAGGTGCTAGTTTAAAGTACAACCGTGGCTTCGGGCTCCACGAAATTAGTGCCACAAAAGGCTTCGATAGAAATTATGTCTGGGTTCCGATTTGAAACCATCATTATAGTCGGAATGCGCTTAAACAGTTGAAACTTCGGCGATTAACCCAGTACCTTGTGGTGCTTATGTTACTATGCATCATTAGCATTCACAGGTACTAGACTCAATCAGCCGATAACACTTTCGATCTTAAAACATTGTAATTTTAGTTATTTATTTGTTTTATACATTAATAAAATGTCCATGCTGCTTCATTTCAGGCTTGATTGAAGTAATCTTACTGTTGTACCACTAGGTGCTAGTTGAAAGTACAAACGTGTCTTTGGGCTCCAAGAAATAAGTGCCACAAAAGGCTTCGATAGAAATTATGTCTGGGTTCCGATTTGAAACCATCATTATAGTCGGAATGCGCTTAAACAGTTGAAACTTCGGCGATTAACCCAGTACCTTGTGGTGCTTATGTTTCTATGCATCATTAGCATTCACAGGTACTAGACTCAATCAGCCGATAAGGCTTTCGATCTTAAAACATTGTAATTTTATTTTTTCATCATTTTTTTACATTAATTAAAACCTTCATTCTGCTTCATTTTAAGTTTGATTGAAGCAATCATACTGTAGTACCCCTATATGTTAATTGAAAAATGCTCCAGTGATAACGGACTCCACAAGATAACTGCCACATAATGTCCGAAGAAAAAATACCGTCTCAGGTCTTATTTGATACCATCATTACAGTTAGTAGACGATATTATAGATGAAACTTCGGCGATTAACCCCAGTACCTTGTAGTGCTTATGTTTCTATGCATCATTAGCATTCACAGGTACTAGACTCAATCAGCCGATAACACTTTCGATTTTAAAACACTGTTATTTCATTTTTTCATCATTTTGTTGCAATAATTAAAACCTTCATGCTGCTTCATTTCAGGCTGGATTGAAGCAGCCTTACTGTAGTACCCCTAGGTGCTAGTTGAAAATATACACCAGTGCCTACGGGTTCCACAGGATAAATGCCAGAAAAAGTGTCCAATGGAAATTATGTCTGAGTTTCTATTTGACACCATATCGATAGGCGGCAGAAGCTGTAACTGTTGAACCTTCGGCGATTAACCCCAGTACCTTATGGTGCTTATGTTTCTATGCATCATTAGCAAACACAGGTACTACACTCAATCAGCCGATAACACTTTCGATCTTAAAACACTGTTATTTTATTTTTTCATCATTTTGTTACATTAATTAAAACCTTCATGCTGCTTCATTTCAGGCTGGATTGAAGCAGTCTTACTGTAGTACCCCTAGGTGCTAGTTGAAAATATACAACAGTGCCTACGGGTTCCACAGGATAACTACCAAAAAATTGTCCAATGGAAATTATGCCAGAGTTTCTATTTGACACCATATCGATAGGCGGCAAAAGCTGTATCTGTTGAACCTTCGGCGATTAACCCCAGTACCTTATGGTGCTTATGTTTTTATGCATCATTAGCATTCACAGGTACTACACTTAATCAGCCGATAACACTTTCTATCTTAAAACATTGTCATTTTGGTTCTTTATCTGTTTTATACATTAATAAAATGTCCATGCTGCTTCATTTCAGGCTTGATTGAAGTAATCTTACTGTTGTAGCAGAAGGTGCTAGTTGAAAGTACAACCGTGGCTTCGGGCTCCACGAAATAAGTGCCACAAAAGGCTTCGATAGAAATTTTGTCTGGGTTCCGATTTGAAACCATCATTATAGTCGGTATGCGCTTAAACAGTTGAAACATCGGCAATTAACCCAGTACCTTGTGGTGCTTATGTTTCTATGCATCATTAGCATTCACAGGTACTAGACTCAATCAGCCGATAACACTTTCGATTTTAAAACACTGTTATTTTATCTTTTCATCATTTTGTTACAATAATTAAAACCTTCATGCTGCTTCATTTCAGGCTGGATTGAAGCAGTCTTACTGTAGTACCACTAGGTACTAGTTGAAAATATACACCAGTGCCTACGGGTTCCACAGGATAAATGCCAAAAAAGTGTCCAATGGAAATTATGCCAGAGTTTCTATTTGACACCATATCGATAGGCGGCAAAAGGTGTATCTGTTGAACCTTCGGCGATTAACCCCAGTACCTTATCGTGCTTATGTTTCTATGCATCATTAGCATACACAGGTTCTACACTTAATCAGCCGATAGCAATTTCGATCTTAAAACATTGTAATTTTGGTTCTTTGTCTGTTTTATACATTAATAAAATGTCCATGCTGCTTCATTTCAGGCTTGATTGAAGTAATCTTACTGTTGTACCACTAGGTGCCAGTTGAAAGTACAACCGTGCCTACGGGTTCCACAGGATAACTACCAAAAAAGTGTCCAATGGAAATTATGCCAGAGTTTCTATTTGACACCATATCGATAGGCGGCAAAAGCTGTAACTGTTGAACCTTCGGCGATTAACCCCAGTACCTTATGGTGCTTATGTTTCTATGCATCATTAGCATACACAGGTACTACACTCAATCAGCCGATAACGCTTTCGATCTTAAAACATTGTCATTTTGGTTCTTTGTCTGTTTTATACATTAAAAAAAAGTTCATGCTGCTTCACTTCAGGCTAGATTGAAGCAATCTAACTGTTGTAACCCTAGGTGCTAGTTTAAAAGTACAGCAGTGGCTTCCGGTTCCACAAAATAAGTGCCGCAAAAGGCTCCGAGGAAATTATGTCAGAGTTTCTATTTGTCACAATAGCGAGAGGCGGCAAAATCTGTAAATGTTGAACCTTCGGCGATTAACCCCAGTACCTTATGGTGCTTATGTTTCTATGCATCATTAGCATTCACAGGTACTAGACTCAATCAGCCGATAACACTTTCGATTTTAAAACACTGTTATTTTATCTTTTCATCATTTTGTTACAATAATTAAAACCTTCATGCTGCTTCATTTCAGGCTGGATTGAAGCAGTCTTACTGTAGTACCACTAGGTGCTAGTTGAAAATATACACCAGTGCCTACGGGTTCCACAGGATAAATGCCAAAAAAGTGTCCAATGGAAATTATGCCAGAGTTTCTATTTGACACCATATCGATAGGCGGCAAAAGGTGTATCTGTTGAACCTTCGGCGATTAACCCCAGTACCTTGTGGTGCTTATGTTTCTATGCATCATTAGCATTCACAGGTACTAGACTCAATCAGCCGATAACACTTTCGATCTTAAAACACTGTTATTTTATTTTTTCATCATTTCGTTACAACAATTAAAACCTTCATGCTGCTTCATTTCAGGCTGGATAGAAGCAGTCTTACTGTAGTACCCCTAGGTGCTAGTTAAAAAAATACACCAGTGCCTACGGGTTCCACAGGATAAATGCCAAAAAAGTGTCCAATGGAAATTATGTCAGGGTTTCTATTTGACACCATATCGATAGGCGGCAGAAGCTGTAACTGTTGAATCTTCGGCGATTAACCCCAGTACCTTATGGTGCTTATGTTTCTATGCATCATTAGCATACACAGGTACTAGACCTAATCAGCCGATAACACTTTGTTTAAAAGTACAACATTTGATTCCGGCTCCACGAAATAAGTGCCACAAAAGGCTCCGATGGAAATTATGTCTGATTTCCGAATTGAAACCATGATTATAGTCGGCATGCCCTAAAACAGTTGAAACCTCGGCGATTAACCCCAGTACCTTGTGGTGCTTATTTTTTTGTGTATCATTAGCATTCACAGGTACTACACTCAATCAGCCGATAACGCTTTCGATCTTAAAACATTGTCATTTTGGTTCTTTATCTGTTTTTTACATTAAATAAAATGTTCATGCTGCTTCATTTCAGGCTGGATTGAAGCAATTTTACTTTTGTAACCCAAGGTTTTAATTGAAAAATACACCAGTGCCTACCTGCTCCACAAGATAACTGCCATGAAATGTTCGATTAAAATGCCGTTTCAGGTGCTATTTGATACCATTATTATAGGTGGCAGAAGATATTATAGATGAGACTTCGGCGATTAACCCGAGTACTTTGTGGTTCTTATGTTTCAATGCATCATTAGCATGATGATATTATAGATGAAACTTCGGCAATTAACCCAGTACCTTGTGGTGCTTATGTTTCTATGCATCATTAGCATTCACAGGTACTAGACTCAATCAGCCGATAACACTTTCGATTTTAAAACACTGTTATTTTATTTTTTCATCATTTTGTTACAATAATTAAAACCTTCATGCTGCTTCATTTCAGGCTGGATTGAAGCAGTCTTACTGTAGTACCCCTAGGTGCTAGTTGAAAATATACACAAGTGCCTACGGGTTCCACAGGATAAATGCCAAAAAAAGTGTCCAATGGAAATTATGCCAGAGTTTCTATTTGACACCATATCGATAGGCGGCAAAAGCTGTATCTGTTGAACCTTCGGCGATTAACCCCAGTACCTTATGGTGCTTATGTTTCTATGCGTCATTAGCATACACAGGTACTAGACTTAATCAGCCGATAACACTTTAGATCTTAAAACATTGTAATTTTGGTTCTTTATCTGTTTTATACATTAATAAAATGTCCATGCTGCTTCATTTCAGGCTTGATTGAAGTAATCTTACTGTTGTACCAGCAGGTGCTAGTTGAAAGTACAACCGTGGCTTCGGGCTCCACGAAATAAGTGCCACAAAAGGCTTCGATAGAAATTATGTCTAGGTTCCGATTTGAAACCATCATTATAGTCGGAATGCGCTTAAACAGTTGAAACTTCGGCGATTAACCCAGTACCTTGTGGTGCTTATGTTTCTATGCATCATTAGCATTCACAGGTACTAGACTCAATCAGCCGATATGGCTTTCGATCTTAAAACATTGTGATCTTGTTTCTTTATCTGTTCCATATATTACTTAAAATGTTCATGCTGCTTCATTTCATTCTTGATTGAAGTAATCTTACTGTTGTACCAGTAGGTGCTAGTTGAAAGTACAACCGTGGCTTCGGCTCCACGAAATAAGTGCCACAAAAGGCTTCGATAGAAATTTTGTCTGGGTTCCGATTTGAAACCATCATTATAGTCGGTTCGCGCTTAAACAGTTGAAACATCGGCAATTAACCCAGTACCTTGTGGTGCTTATGTTTCTATGCATCATTAGCATTCACAGGTACTAGACTCAATCAGCCGATAACACTTTCGATTTTAAAACACTGTTATTTTATTTTTTTCATCATTTTGTTACAATAATTAAAACCTTCATGCTGCTTCATTTCAGGCTGGATTGAAGCAGTCTTACTGTAGTACCCCTAGGTGCTAGTTGAAAATATACACCAGTGCCTACGGGTTCCACAGGATAAATGCCAAAAAAAGTGTCCAATGGAAATTATGCCAGAGTTTCTATTTGACACCATATCGATAGGCGGCAAAAGCTGTATCTGTTGAACCTTCGGCGATTAACCCCAGTACCTTATGGTGCTTATGTTTCTATGCGTCATTAGCATACACAGGTACTACACTTAATCAGCCACTTTAGATCTTAAATCATTGTAATTTTGGTTCTTTATCTGTTTTATACATTAATAAAATGTCCATGCTGCTTCATTTCAGGCTTGATTGAAGTAATCTTACTGTTGTACCAGCAGGTGCTAGTTGAAAGTACAACCGTGGCTTCGGGCTCCACGAAATAAGTGCCACAAAAGGCTTCGATAGAAATTATGTCTAGGTTCCGATTTGAAACCATCATTATAGTCGGAATGCGCTTAAACAGTTGAAACTTCGGCGATTAACCCAGTACCTTGTGGTGCTTATGTTTCTATGCATCATTAGCATTCACAGGTACTAGACTCAATCAGCCGATATGGCTTTCGATCTTAAAACATTGTAATTTTGGTTCTTTATCTGTTTTATACATTAATAAAATGTCCATGCTGCTTCATTTCAGGCTTGATTGAAGTAATCTTACTGTTGTACCACTAGGTGCTAGTTGAAAGTACAACCGTGGCTTCGGGCTCCAAGAAATAAGTGCCGGAAAAGGCTTCGATAGAAATTATGTCTCGGTTCCGATTTGAAACTATCATTATAGTCGGAATGCGCTTAAACAGTTGAAACTTCGGCGATTAACCCCAGTACCTTGTGGTGCTTATGTTTCTATGCATCATTAGCATTCACAGGTACTAGTATCAATCAGCCGATAACACTTTCGATCTTAAAACACTGTTATTTCATTTTTTCATCATTTTGTTGCAATAATTAAAACCTTCATGCTGCTTCATTTCAGGCTGGATTGAAGCAGTCTTACTGTAGTACCCCTAGGTGCTAGTTGAAAATATACACCAGTGCCTACGGGTTCCACAGGATAAATGCCAAAAAAAGTGTCCAATGGAAATTATGTCTGAGTTTCTATTTGACACCATATCGATAGGCGGCAGAAGCTGTAACTGTTGAACCTTCGGCGATTAACCCCAGTACCTTATGGTGCTTATGTTTCTATGCATCATTAGCATACACAGATACTAGACTCAATCAGCCGATAACACTTTCGATCTTAAAACACTGTTATTTTATTTTTTCATCATTTTGTTACATTAATTAAAACATTCATGCTGCTTCATTTCAGGCTGGATTGAAGCAGTCTTACTGTAGTACCCCTAGGTGCTAGTTGAAAACATACAACAGTGCCTACGGGTTCCACAGGATAACTACCAAAAAATTGTCCAATGGAAATTATGCCAGAGTTTCTATTTGACACCATATCGATAGGCAGCAAAAGCTGTATCTGTTGAACCTTCGGCGATGAACCCCAGTACCTAATGGTGCTTATGTTTTTATGCATCATTAGCATACACAGGTACTACACTTAATCAGCCGATAACACTTTCGATCTTAAATCATTGTAATTTTGGTTCTTTATCTGTTTTATACATTAATAAAATGTCCATGCTGCTTCATTTCAGGCTTGATTGAAGTAATCTTACTGTTGTACCAGCAGGTGCTAGTTGAAAGTACAACCGTGGCTTCGGGCTCCACGAAATAAGTGCCACAAAAGGCTTCGATAGAAATTATGTCTAGGTTCCGATTTGAAACCATCATTATAGTCGGAATGCGCTTAAACAGTTGAAACTTCGGCGATTAACCCAGTACCTTGTGGTGCTTATGTTTCTATGCATCATTAGCATTCACAGGTACTAGACTCAATCAGCCGATATGGCTTTCGATCTTAAAACATTGTAATTTTGGTTCTTTATCTGTTTTATACATTAATAAAATGTCCATGCTGCTTCATTTCAGGCTTGATTGAAGTAATCTTACTGTTGTACCACTAGGTGCTAGTTGAAAGTACAACCGTGGCTTCGGGCTCCAAGAAATAAGTGCCGGAAAAGGCTTCGATAGAAATTATGTCTCGGTTCCGATTTGAAACCATCATTATAGTCGGAATGCGCTTAAACAGTTGAAACTTCGGCGATTAACCCCAGTACCTTGTGGTGCTTATGTTTCTATGCATCATTAGCATTCACAGGTACTAGTATCAATCAGCCGATAACACTTTCGATCTTAAAACACTGTTATTTCATTTTTTCATCATTTTGTTGCAATAATTAAAACCTTCATGCTGCTTCATTTCAGGCTGGATTGAAGCAGTCTTACTGTAGTACCCCTAGGTGCTAGTTGAAAATATACACCAGTGCCTACGGGTTCCACAGGATAAATGCCAAAAAAAGTGTCCAATGGAAATTATGTCTGAGTTTCTATTTGACACCATATCGATAGGCGGCAGAAGCTGTAACTGTTGAACCTTCGGCGATTAACCCCAGTACCTTATGGTGCTTATGTTTCTATGCATCATTAGCATACACAGATACTAGACTCAATCAGCCGATAACACTTTCGATCTTAAAACACTGTTATTTTATTTTTTCATCATTTTGTTACATTAATTAAAACCTTCATGCTGCTTCATTTCAGGCTGGATTGAAGCAGTCTTACTGTAGTACCCCTAGGTGCTAGTTGAAAACATACAACAGTGCCTACGGGTTCCACAGGATAACTACCAAAAAATTGTCCAATGGAAATTATGCCAGAGTTTCTATTTGACACCATATCGATAGGCAGCAAAAGCTGTATCTGTTGAACCTTCGGCGATTAACCCCAGTACCTAATGGTGCTTATGTTTTTATGCATCATTAGCATACACAGGTACTACACTTAATCAGCCGATAACACTTTCGATCTTAAAACATTGTCATTTTGGTTCTTTATCTGTTTTATACATTAATAAAATGTCCATGCTGCTTCATTTCAGGCTTGATTGAAGTAATCTTACTGTTGTACCAGCAGGTGCTAGTTGAAAGTACAACCGTGGCTTCGGGCTCCACGAAATAAGTGCCACAAAAGGCTTCGATAGAAATTATGTCTAGGTTCCGATTTGAAACCATCTTTATAGTCGGAATGCGCTTAAACAGTTGAAACTTCGGCGATTAACCCAGTACCTTGTGGTGCTTATGTTACTATGCATCATTAGCATTCACAGGTACTAGACTCAATCAGCCGATAACACTTTCGATCTTAAAACATTGTAATTTTAGTTATTTATTTGTTTTATACATTAATAAAATGTCCATGCTGCTTCATTTCAGGCTTGATTGAAGTAATCTTACTGTTGTACCACTAGGTGCTAGTTGAAAGTACAAACGTGTCTTTGGGCTCCAAGAAATAAGTGCCACAAAAGGCTTCGATAGAAATTATGTCTGGGTTCCGATTTGAAACCATCATTATAGTCGGAATGCGCTTAAACAGTTGAAACTTCGGCGATTAACCCAGTACCTTGTGGTGCTTATGTTTCTATGCATCATTAGCATTCACAGGTACTAGACTCAATCAGCCGATAAGGCTTTCGATCTTAAAACATTGTAATTTTATTTTTTCATCATTTTGTTACATTAATTAAAACCTTCATTCTGCTTCATTTTAAGTTTGATTGAAGCAATCATACTGTAGTACCCCTATATGTTAATTGAAAAATGCTCCAGTGATAACGGACTCCACAAGATAACTGCCACATAATGTCCGAAGAAAAAATACCGTCTCAGGTCTTATTTGATACCATCATTACAGTGAGTAGACGATATTATAGATGAAACTTCGGCGATTAACCCCAGTACCTTGTGGTGCTTATGTTTCTATGCATCATTAGCATTCACAGGTACTAGACTCAATCAGCCGATAACACTTTCGATTTTAAAACACTGTTATTTCATTTTTTCATCATTTTGTTGCAATAATTAAAACCTTCATGCTGCTTCATTTCAGGCTGGATTGAAGCAGCCTTACTGTAGTACCCCTAGGTGCTAGTTGAAAATATACACCAGTGCCTACGGGTTCCACAGGATAAATGCCAGAAAAAGTGTCCAATGGAAATTATGTCTGAGTTTCTATTTGACACCATATCGATAGGCGGCAGAAGCTGTAACTGTTGAACCTTCGGCGATTAACCCCAGTACCTTATGGTGCTTATGTTTCTATGCATCATTAGCAAGCACAGGTACTACATTCAATCAGCCGATAACACTTTCGATCTTAAAACACTGTTATTTTATTTTTTCATCATTTTGTTACATTAATTAAAACCTTCATGCTGCTTCATTTCAGGCTGGATTGAAGCAGTCTTACTGTAGTACCCCTAGGTGCTAGTTGAAAATATACAACAGTGCCTACGGGTTCCACAGGATAACTACCAAAAAATTGTCCAATGGAAATTATGCCAGAGTTTCTATTTGACACCATATCGATAGGCGGCAAAAGCTGTATCTGTTGAACCTTCGGCGATTAACCCCAGTACCTTATGGTGCTTATGTTTTTATGCATCATTAGCATACACAGGTACTACACTTAATCAGCCGATAACACTTTCTATCTTAAAACATTGTCATTTTGGTTCTTTATCTGTTTTATACATTAATAAAATGTCCATGCTGCTTCATTTCAGGCTTGATTGAAGTAATCTTACTGTTGTAGCAGAAGGTGCTAGTTGAAAGTACAACCGTGGCTTCGGGCTCCACGAAATAAGTGCCACAAAAGGCTTCGATAGAAATTTTGTCTGGGTTCCGATTTGAAACCATCATTATAGTCGGTATGCGCTTAAACAGTTGAAACATCGGCAATTAACCCAGTACCTTGTGGTGCTTATGTTTCTATGCATCATTAGCATTCACAGGTACTAGACTCAATCAGCCGATAACACTTTCGATTTTAAAACACTGTTATTTTATCTTTTCATCATTTTGTTACAATAATTAAAACCTTCATGCTGCTTCATTTCAGGCTGGATTGAAGCAGTCTTACTGTAGTACCACTAGGTGCTAGTTGAAAATATACACCAGTGCCTACGGGTTCCACAGGATAAATGCCAAAAAAGTGTCCAATGGAAATTATGCCAGAGTTTCTATTTGACACCATATCGATAGGCGGCAAAAGGTGTATCTGTTGAACCTTCGGCGATTAACCCCAGTACCTTATGGTGCTTATGTTTCTATGCATCATTAGCATACACAGGTACTACACTCAATCAGCCGATAACGCTTTCGATCTTAAAACATTGTCATTTTGGTTCTTTGTCTGTTTTATACATTAAAAAAAAGTTCATGCTGCTTCACTTCAGGCTAGATTGAAGCAATCTAACTGTTGTAACCCTAGGTGCTAGTTTAAAAGTACAGCAGTGGCTTCCGGTTCCACAAAATAAGTGCCGCAAAAGGCTCCGAGGAAATTATGTCAGAGTTTCTATTTGTCACAATAGCGAGAGGCGGCAAAATCTGTAAATGTTGAACCTTCGGCGATTAACCCCAGTACCTTATGGTGCTTATGTTTCTATGCATCATTAGCATACACAGGTACTAGACCTAATCAGCCGATAACACTTTGTTTAAAAGTACAACATTTGATTCCGGCTCCACGAAATAAGTGCCACAAAAGGCTCCGATGGAAATTATGTCTGATTTCCGAATTGAAACCATGATTATAGTCGGCATGCCCTAAAACAGTTGAAACCTCGGCGATTAACCCCAGTACCTTGTGGTGCTTATTTTTTTGTGTATCATTAGCATTCACAGGTTCTACACTCAATCAGCCGATAACGCTTTCGATCTTAAAACATTGTCATTTTGGTTCTTTATCTGTTTTTTACATTAAATAAAATGTTCATGCTGCTTCATTTCAGGCTGGATTGAAGCAATTTTACTTTTGTAACCCAAGGTTTTAATTGAAAAATACACCAGTGCCTACCTGCTCCACAAGATAACTGCCATGAAATGTTCGATTAAAATGCCGTTTCAGGTGCTATTTGATACCATTATTATAGGTGGCAGAAGATATTATAGATGAGACTTCGGCGATTAACCCGAGTACTTTGTGGTTCTTATGTTTCAATGCATCATTAGCATGATGATATTATAGATGAAACTTCGGCAATTAACCCAGTACCTTGTGGTGCTTATGTTTCTATGCATCATTAGCATTCACAGGTACTAGACTCAATCAGCCGATAACACTTTCGATTTTAAAACACTGTTATTTTATTTTTTCATCATTTTGTTACAATAATTAAAACCTTCATGCTGCTTCATTTCAGGCTGGATTGAAGCAGTCTTACTGTAGTACCCCTAGGTGCTAGTTGAAAATATACACAAGTGCCTACGGGTTCCACAGGATAAATGCCAAAAAAAGTGTCCAATGGAAATTATGCCAGAGTTTCTATTTGACACCATATCGATAGGCGGCAAAAGCTGTATCTGTTGAACCTTCGGCGATTAACCCCAGTACCTTATGGTGCTTATGTTTCTATGCGTCATTAGCATACACAGGTACTAGACTTAATCAGCCGATAACACTTTAGATCTTAAAACATTGTAATTTTGGTTCTTTATCTGTTTTATACATTAATAAAATGTCCATGCTGCTTCATTTCAGGCTTGATTGAAGTAATCTTACTGTTGTACCAGCAGGTGCTAGTTGAAAGTAGAACCGTGGCTTCGGGCTCCACGAAATAAGTGCCACAAAAGGCTTCGATAGAAATTATGTCTAGGTTCCGATTTGAAACCATCATTATAGTCGGAATGCGCTTAAACAGTTGAAACTTCGGCGATTAACCCAGTACCTTGTGAGGCTTATGTTTCTATGCATCATTAGCATTCACAGGTACTAGACTCAATCAGCCGATATGGCTTTCGATCTTAAAACATTGTCATCTTGTTTCTTTATCTGTTCCATATATTACTTAAAATGTTCATGCTGCTTCATTTCATTCTTGATTGAAGTAATCTTACTGTTGTACCAGTAGGTGCTAGTTGAAAGTACAACCGTGGCTTCGGGCTCCACGAAATAAGTGCCACAAAAGGCTTCGATAGAAATTTTGTCTGGGTTCCGATTTGAAACCATCATTATAGTCGGTTCGCGCTTAAACAGTTGAAACATCGGCAATTAACCCAGTACCTTGTGGTGCTTATGTTTCTATGCATCATTAGCATTCACAGGTACTAGACTCAATCAGCCGATAACACTTTCGATTTTAAAACACTGTTATTTTATTTTTTTCATCATTTTGTTACAATAATTAAAACCTTCATGCTGCTTCATTTCAGGCTGGATTGAAGCAGTCTTACTGTAGTACCCCTAGGTGCTAGTTGAAAATATAAACCAGTGCCTACGGGTTCCACAGGATAAATGCCAAAAAAAGTGTCCAATGGAAATTATGCCAGAGTTTCTATTTGACACCATATCGATAGGCGGCAAAAGCTGTATCTGTTGAACCTTCGGCGATTAACCCCAGTACCTTATGGTGCTTATGTTTCTATGCGTCATTAGCATACACAGGTACTAGACTTAATCAGCCACTTTAGATCTTAAAACATTGTAATTTTGGTTCTTTATCTGTTTTATACATTAATAAAATGTCCATGCTGCTTCATTTCAGGCTTGATTGAAGTAATCTTACTGTTGTACCAGCAGGTGCTAGTTGAAAGTACAACCGTGGCTTCGGGCTCCACGAAATAAGTGCCACAAAAGGCTTCGATAGAAATTATGTCTAGGTTCCGATTTGAAACCATCATTATAGTCGGAATGCGCTTAAACAGTTGAAACTTCGGCGATTAACCCAGTACCTTGTGGTGCTTATGTTTCTATGCATCATTAGCATTCACAGGTACTAGACTCAATCAGCCGATATGGCTTTCGATCTTAAAACATTGTAATTTTGGTTCTTTATCTGTTTTATACATTAATAAAATGTCCATGCTGCTTCATTTCAGGCTTGATTGAAGTAATCTTACTGTTGTACCACTAGGTGCTAGTTGAAAGTACAACCGTGGCTTCGGGCTCCAAGAAATAAGTGCCGGAAAAGGCTTCGATAGAAATGATGTCTCGGTTCCGATTTGAAACCATCATTATAGTCGGAATGCGCTTAAACAGTTGAAACTTCGGCGATTAACCCCAGTACCTTGTGGTGCTTATGTTTCTATGCATCATTAGCATTCACAGGTACTAGTATCAATCAGCCGATAACACTTTCGATCTTAAAACACTGTTATTTCATTTTTTCATCATTTTGTTGCAATAATTAAAACCTTCATGCTGCTTCATTTCAGGCTGGATTGAAGCAGTCTTACTGTAGTACCCCTAGGTGCTAGTTGAAAATATACACCAGTGCCTACGGGTTCCACAGGATAAATGCCAAAAAAAGTGTCCAATGGAAATTATGTCTGAGTTTCTATTTGACACCATATCGATAGGCGGCAGAAGCTGTAACTGTTGAACCTTCGGCGATTAACCCCAGTACCTTATGGTGCTTATGTTTCTATGCATCATTAGCATACACAGATACTAGACTCAATCAGCCGATAACACTTTCGATCTTAAAACACTGTTATTTTATTTTTTCATCATTTTGTTACATTAATTAAAACCTTCATGCTGCTTCATTTCAGGCTGGATTGAAGCAGTCTTACTGTAGTACCCCTAGGTGCTAGTTGAAAACATACAACAGTGCCTACGGGTTCCACAGGATAACTACCAAAAAATTGTCCAATGGAAATTATGCCAGAGTTTCTATTTGACACCATATCGATAGGCAGCAAAAGCTGTATCTGTTGAACCTTCGGCGATTAACCCCAGTACCTAATGGTGCTTATGTTTTTATGCATCATTAGCATACACAGGTACTAAACTTAATCAGCCGATAACACTTTCGATCTTAAAACATTGTCATTTTGGTTCTTTATCTGTTTTATACATTAATAAAATGTCCATGCTGCTTCATTTCAGGCTTGATTGAAGTAATCTTACTGTTGTACCAGTAGGTGCTAGTTGAAAGTACAACCGTGGCTTCGGGCTCCACGAAATAAGTGCCACAAAAGGCTTCGATAGAAATTTTGTCTGGGTTCCGATTTGAAACCATCATTATAGTCGGTATGCGCTTAAACAGTTGAAACATCGGCAATTAACCCAGTACCTTGTGGTGCTTATGTTTCTATGCATCATTAGCATTCACAGGTACTAGACTCAATCAGCCGATAACACTTTCGATTTTAAAACAGTTATTTTATTTTTTCATCATTTTGTTACAATAATTAAAACCTTCATGCTGCTTCATTTCAGGCTGGATTGAAGCAGTCTTACTGTAGTACCCTTAGGTGCTAGTTGAAAATATACACCAGTGCCTACGGGTTCCACAGGATAAATGCCAAAAAAGTGTCCAATGGAAATTATGCCAGACTTTCTATTTGACACCATATCGATAGGCGGCAAAAGCTGTATCTGTTGAACCTTCGGCGATTAACCCCAGTACCTTATGGTGCTTATGTTTCTATGCGTCATTAGCATACACAGGTACTAGACTTAATCAGCCGATAACACTTTAGATCTTAAAACATTGTAATTTTGGTTCTTTATCTGTTTTATACATTAATAAAATGTCCATGCTGCTTCATTTCAGGCTTGATTGAAGTAATCTTACTGTTGTACCAGCAGGTGCTAGTTGAAAGTACAACCGTGGCTTCGGGCTCCACGAAATAAGTGCCACAAAAGGCTTCGATAGAAATTATGTCTAGGTTCCGATTTGAAACCATCTTTATAGTCGGAATGCGCTTAAACAGTTGAAACTTCGGCGATTAACCCAGTACCTTGTGGTGCTTATGTTTCTATGCATCATTAGCATTCACAGGTACTAAACTCAATCAGCCGATATGGCTTTCGATCTTAAAACATTGTCATCTTATTTCTTTATCTGTTCCATATATTACTTAAAATGTTCATGCTGCTTCATTTCAGTCTTGATTGAAGTAATCTTACTGTTGTACCAGCAGGTGCGAGTTGAAAGTACAACCGTGGCTTCGGGCTCCACGAAATCAGTGCCACAAAAGGCTTCGATAGAAATTATGTCTGGGTTCCGATTTGAAACCATCATTATAGTCGAAAGGCGCTTAAACAGTTGAAACTTCGGCGATTAACCCAGTACCTTGTGGTGCTTATGTTTCTATGCATCATTAGCATTCACAGGTACTAGACTTAATCAGCCGATAAGGCTTTCGATCTTAAATTATTGTCATTTTGTTTCTTTATCTGTTCCATATATTACTTAAAATGTTCATGCTGCTTCATTTTAAGTTTGATTGAAGCAATCATACTGTAGTACCCCTAAATGTTAATTGAAAAATGCTCCAGTGATAACGGACTCCACAAGATAACTGCCACATAATGTCCGAAGAAAAAATACCGTCTCAGGTCTAATTTCATACCATCTTTACAGTTAGTAGACGATATTATAGATGACACTTCGGCGATTAACCCCAGTACCTTGTGGTGCTTATGTTTCTATGCATCATTAGCATTCACAGGTACTAGACTCAATCAGCCGATAACACTTTCGATCTTAAAACATTGTTATTTTGGTTCTTTATCTGTTTTATACATTAAATAAACTGTTCATGCTGCTTCATTTCAGGCTGGATTGAAGCAATCTAACTGTAGTACCCCTAGGTGCTAGTTGAAAATATACACCAGTGCCTACGGGTTCCACAGGATAAATGCCAAAAAAGTGTCCAATGGAAATTATGTCAGAGTTTCTATTTGACACCAAATCGATAACTGTTGAACCTTCGGCGATTTATCCCAGTACCTTATGGTGCTTATGTTTCTATGCATCCTTAGCATACACAGGTATTACACTCAATCAGCCGATAACGCTTTCGATCTTAAAACATTGTCATTTTGGTTCTTTATCTGTTTTATACATTAAAAAAAAGTTCATGCTGCTTCACTTCAGGCTAGATTGAAGCAATCTAACTGTTGTAACCCTAGGTGCTAGTTTAAAAGTACAGCAGTGGCTTCCGGTTCCACAAAATAAGTGCCGCAAAAGGCTCCGAGGAAATTATGTCACAGTTTCTATTTGTCACCATAGCGAGAGGCGGCAAAATCTGTAAATGTTGAACCTTCGGCGATTAACCCCAGTACCTTGTTGTGCTTATGTTTCTATGCATCATTAGCATTCACAGGTACTAGACTCAATCAGCCGATAAGGCTTTCAATCTTAAAACATGGTCATTTTGTTTCTTTATCTGTTCCATATATTACTTAAAATGTTCATGCTGCTTCATTTTAAGTTTGATTGAAGCAATCATACTGTAGTACCCCTAAATGTTAATTGAAAAATGCTCCAGTGATAACGGACTCCACAAGATAACTGCCACATAATGTCCGAAGAAAAAATACCGTCTCAGGTCTTATTTGATACCATCATTACAGTTAGTAGACGATATTATAGATGACACTTCGGCGATTAACCCCAGTACCTTGTGGTGCTTATGTTTCTATGCATCATTAGCATTCACAGGTACTAGACTCAATCAGCCGATAAGGCTTTCGATCTTAAAACATTGTCATTTTGTTTCTTTATCTGTTCCATATATTACTTAAAATGTTTATGCTGCTTCATTTTAAGTTTGATTGAAGCAATCATACTGTAGTACCCCTAAATGTTAATTGAAAAATGCTCCAGTGATAACGGACTCCACAAGATAACTGCCACATAATGTCCGAAGAAAAAATACCGTCTCAGGTCTTATTTGATACCATCATTACAGTTAGTAGACGATATTATAGATGACACTTCGGCGATTAACCCCAGAACCTTGTGGTGCTTATGTTTCTATGCATCATTAGCATTCACAGGTACTAGACTCAATCAGCCGATAACACTTTCGATCTTAAAACACTGTTATTTTATTTTTTCATCATTTTGTTACAATAATTAAAACCTTCATGCTGCTTCATTTCAGGCTGGATTGAAGCAGTCTTACTGTAGTACCCCTAGGTGCTAGTTGAAAATATACACCAGTGCCTACGGGTTCCACAGGATAAATGCCAAAAAAAGTGTCCAATGGAAATTATGCCAGAGTTTTTATTTGTCACCATATCGATAGGCGGCAAAAGCTGTATCTGTTGAACCTTCGGCGATTAACCCCAGTACCTTATGGTGCTTATGTTTCTATGCATCATTAGCATACACAGGTACTACACTTAATCAGCCGATAACACTTTGTTTAAAAGTACAACATTTGATTCCGGCTCCACGAAATAAGTGCCAGAAAAGGCTCCGATGGAAATTATGTCTGATTTCCGAATTGAAACCATGATTATAGTCGGCATGCCCTAAAACAGTTGAAACCTCGGCGATTAACCCCAGTACCTTGTGGTGCTTATTTTTTTGTGTATCATTAGCATTCACAGGTTCTACACTCAATCAGCCGATAACGCTTTCGATCTTAAAACATTGTCATTTTGGTTCTTTATCTGTTTTTTACATTAAATAAAATGTTCATGCTGCTTCATTTCAGGCTGGATTAAAGCAAAATTACTTTTGTAACCCAAGGTTTTAATTGAAAAATACACCAGTGCCTACCTGCTCCACAAGATAACTGCCATGAAATGTTCGATTAAAATGCCGTCTCAGGTGCTATTTGATACCATTATTATAGGTGGCAGAAGATATTATAGATGAGACTTCGGCGATTAACCCGAGTACTTTGTGGTTCTTATGTTTCAATGCATCATTAGCATTCACAGATACTGGACTCAATCAGCCGATAACACTTTCGATCTTAAAACACTGTTTTTTTTATTTTTTCATCATTTTGTTACATTAATTAAAACCTTCATGCTGCTTCATTTCAGGCTGGATTGAAGCAGTCTTACTGTAGTACCCCTAGGTGCTAGTTGAAAATATACAACAGTGCCTACGGGTTCCACAGGATAACTACCAAAAAATTGTCCAATGGAAATTATGCCAGAGTTTCTATTTGACACCATATCGACAGGCGGCAAAAGCTTTATCTGTTGAACCTTTGGCAATTAACCCCAGTACCTTATGGTGCTTATGTTTCTATGCGTCATTAG
The DNA here is from genome assembly GCA_026874595.1 of Sipunculus nudus. Taxonomy (NCBI): domain Eukaryota; kingdom Metazoa; phylum Annelida; class Sipuncula; order Golfingiida; family Sipunculidae; genus Sipunculus; species Sipunculus nudus. Next base: position 48,105,798 of record CM049313.1, on the reverse strand, counting down.
CATACACAGGTACTAGACTTAATCAGCCGATAACACTTTAGATCTTAAAACATTGTAATTTTGGTTCTTTATCTGTTTTATACATTTATAAAATGTCCATGCTGCTTCATTTCAGGCCTGATTGAAGTAATCTTACTGTTGTACCAGTAGGTGCTAGTTGAAAGTACAACCGTGGCTTCGGGCTCCACGAAATAAGTGCCACAAAAGGCTTCGATAGAAATTATGTTTGGGTTCCGATTTGAAACCATCATTATAGTCGGAATGCGCTTAAACAGTTGAAACTTCGGCGATTAACCCAGTACCTTGTGGTGCTTATGTTACTATGCATCATTAGCATTCACAGGTACTAGACTCAATCAGCCGATAACACTTTCGATCTTAAAACATTGTAATTTTGGTTATTTATTTGTTTTATACATTAATAAAATGTCCATGCTGCTTCATTTTAGGCTTGATTGAAGTAATCTTACTGTTGTACCACTAGGTGCTAGTTGAAAGTACAACCGTGGCTTCGGGCTCCAAGAAATAAGTGCCGGAAAAGGCTTCGATAGAAATTATGTCTCGGTTCCGATTTGAAACCATCATTATAGTCGGAATGCGCTTAAACAGTTGAAACTTCGGCGATTAACCCCAGTACCTTGTGGTGCTTATGTTTCTATGCATCATTAGCATTCACAGGTACTAGTATCAATCAGCCGATAACACTTTCGATCTTAAAACACTGTTATTTCATTTTTTCATCATTTTGTTGCAATAATTAAAAACCTTCATGCTGCTTCATTTCAGGCTGGATTGAAGCAGTCTTACTGTAGTACCCCTAGGTGCTAGTTGAAAATATACACCAGTGCCTACGGGTTCCACAGGATAAATGCCAAAAAAAGTGTCCAATGGAAATTATGTCTGAGTTTCTATTTGACACCATATCGATAGGCGGCAGAAGCTGTAACTGTTGAACCTTCGGCGATTAACCCCAGTACCTTATGGTGCTTATGTTTCTATGCATCATTAGCATACACAGGTATTACACTCAATCAGCCGATAACGCTTTCGATCTTAAAACATTGTCATTTTGGTTCTTTATCTGTTTTATACATTAAAAAAAAGTTCATGCTGCTTCACTTCAGGCTAGATTGAAGCAATCTAACTGTTGTAACCCTAGGTGCTAGTTTAAAAGTACAGCAGTGGCTTCCGGTTCCACAAAATAAATGCCGCAAAAGGCTAAGAGGAAATTATGTCAGAGTTTCTATTTGTCACCATAGCGAGAGGCGGCAAAATCTGTAAATGTTGAACCTTCGGCGATTAACCCCAGTACCTTGTGGTGCTTATGTTTCTATGCATCATTAGCAATCACAGGTACTAGACTCAATCAGCCGATAAGGCTTTCAATCTTAAAACATGGTCATTTTGTTTCTTTATCTGTTCCATATATTACTTAAAATGTTCATGCTGCTTCATTTTAAGTTTGATTGAAGCAATCATACTGTAGTACCCCTAAATGTTAATTGAAAAATGCTCCAGTGATAACGGACTCCACAAGATAACTGCCACATAATGTCCGAAGAAAAAATACCGTCTCAGGTCTTATTTGATACCATCATTACAGTTAGTAGACGATATTATAGATGACACTTCGGCGATTAACCCCAGTACCTTGTGGTGCTTATGTTTCTATGCATCATTAGCATTCACAGGTACTAGACTCAATCAGCCGATAAGGCTTTCGATCTTAAAACATTGTCATTTTGTTTCTTTATCTGTTCCATATATTACTTAAAATGTTTATGCTGCTTCATTTTAAGTTTGATTGAAGCAATCATACTGTAGTACCCCTAAATGTTAATTGAAAAATGCTCCAGTGATAACGGACTCCACAAGATAACTGCCACATAATGTCCGAACAAAAAATACCGTCTCAGGTCTTATTTGATACCATCATTACAGTTAGTAGACGATATTATAGATGACACTTCGGCGATTAACCCCAGTACCTTGTGGTGCTTATGTTTCTATGCATCATTAGCATTCACAGGTACTAGACTCAATCAGCCGATAACACTTTCGATCTTAAAACACTGTTATTTTATTTTTTCATCATTTTGTTACAATAATTAAAACCTTCATGCTGCTTCATTTCAGGCTGGATTGAAGCAGTCTTACTGTAGTACCCCTAGGTGCTAGTTGAAAATATACACCAGTGCCTACGGGTTCCACAGGATAAATGCCAAAAAAAGTGTCCAATGGAAATTATGCCAGAGTTTCTATTTGTCACCATATCGATAGGCGGCAAAAGCTGTATCTGTTGAACCTTCGGCGATTAACCCCAGTACCTTATGGTGCTTATGTTTCTATGCATCATTAGCATACACAGGTACTACACTTAATCTTAAAAGATTGTAATTTTGGTTCTTTATCTGTTTTATACATTAATAAAATGTCCATGCTGCTTCTTTTCAGGCTTGATTGAAGTGATCTTACTGTTGTACCTGTAGGTGCTAGTTGAAAGTACAACCGTGGCTTCGGGCTCCACGAAATAAGTGCCACAAAAGGCTTCGATAGAAATTATGTCTGGGTTATGATTTGAAACCATCATTACAGTCGGAATGCGCTTAAACAGTTGAAACTTCGGCGATTAACCCAGTACCTTATGGTGCTTATGTTACTATGCATCATTAGCATACACAGGTACTAGACTTAATCAGCCGATAACACTTTAGATCTTAAAACATTGTTATTTTGGTTCTTTATCTGTTTTATACATTAAATAAACTGTTCATGCTGCTTCATTTCAGGCTGGATTGAAGCAATCTAACTGTTGTAACCCTAGGTGCTTGTTTAAAAGTACAGCAGTGGCTTCGGTTCCACAAAATAAGTGCCGCAAAAGGCTCCAAGGGAAATTATGTCAGAGTTTCTATTTGTCACCATAGCGATAGGCGGCAAAATCTGAAACTGTTGAACCTTCGGCGATTAACTCCAGTACCTTATGGTGCTTATGTATCTATGCGTCATTAGCATACACAGGTACTAGACTTAATCAGCCGATAACACTTTCGATCTTAAAACATTGTCATTTTGGTTCTTTATCTGTTTTAAACATTAAAAACAGAATGTTCATGCTGCTACATTTCAGGCTGGATTGAAGCAATTTTACTGTTGTAACCCTAGGTGCTAGTTTAAAAGTACAACATTTGATTCCGGCTCCACAAAATAAGTGCCACAAAAGGCTTCGATAGAAATTATGTCTAGGTTCCGATTTGAAACCATCGTTATAGTCGGAATGCCCTAAAACCGTTGAAACTTCGGCGATTAACCCCAGTACCTTGTGGTGCTTATGTTTCTATGCATCATTAGCATTCACAGGTACTAGACTCAATCAGCCGATAAGGCTTTCGATCTTAAAACATTGTCATTTTGTTTCTTTATCTGTTCCATATATTAGTTAAATGTTCATGCTGCTTCATTTCAGGCTCGATTGAAGCAAACATAGTGTAGATCCCCTAGGTGTTAATTGAATAATACACAAGTGCCTACGTGCTCCACAAGATAACTGCCATAAAATGTCCGATGAAAATGCCGTCTTAGGTGCTATTTGATACCATTATTATAGTTGGCAGAAGATATTATAGATCAGACTTCGGCAATTGACCCCAGTACCTTGTGGTGCTTATGTTTCTATGCATCATTAGCATTCACAGGTACTAGACTTAATCAGCCGATAACACTTTCGATCTTAAAACACTGTTATTTTATTTTTTCATCATTTTGTTACATTAATTAAAACCTTCATGCTCCTTCATTTCAGGCTGGATTGAAGCAGTCTTACTGTAGTACCTCTAGGTGCTAGTTGAAAATGTACACCAGTGCCTACGGGTTCCACAGGATAACTGCCAAAAAAGTGTCCAATGAAAATTATGTCAGAGCTTCTATTTGACACTATATCGATAGGCGGCAGAAGCTGTAATTATTGAACCTTCGGCGATTAACCCTAGTACCTTATGGCGCTTATGTTTCTATGCATCATTAGCATACACAGGTACTAGACTCAATCAGCCGATAAGGCTTTCGATCTTAAAACATTGTAATTTTGTTTCTTTATCTGTTCCATATATTACTTAAAATGTTCATGCTGCTTCATTTTAAGTTTGATTCAAGCAATCATACTGCAGTACCCCTAAATGTTAATTGAAAAATGCTCCAGTGATTACAAACTCCACAAGATAACTGCCACATAATGTCCGAAGAAAATACCGTCTCAGGTCTTATTTGATACCATCATTACAGTTAGTAGACGATATTATAGATGAAACTTCGGCAATTAACCCCAGTACCTTGTGGTGCTTATGTTTCTATGCATCATTAGCATTCACAGGTACTAGACTCAATCAGCCGATAACACTTTCGATCTTAAAACACTGTTATTTTTTTTCATCATTTCGTTACAATAATTAATACCTTCATGCTGCTTCATTTCAGGCTGGATTGAAGCAGTCTTACTGTAGTACCCCTAGGTGCTAGTTGAAAATATACACCAGTGCCTACGGGTTCCACAGGATAAATGCCAAAAAAAGTGTCCAATGGAAATTATGTCAGAGTTTCTATTTGACACCATATCGATAGGCGGCAGAAGCTGTAACTGTAGAACCTTCGGCGATTAACCCCAGTACCTTATGGTGCTTATGTTTCTATGCATCATTAGCATACACAGGTACTAGACTTAATCAGCCGATAACACTTTAGATCTTAAAACATTGTTATTTTGGTTCTTTGTCTGTTTTATACATTAAATAAACTGTTCATGCTGCTTCATTTCAGGCTGGATTTAAGCAATCTAACTGTTGTAACCCTAGGTGCTAGTTTAAAAGTACAGCAGTGGCTTCCGGTTCCACAAAATAAGTGCCGCAAAAGGCTCCGAGGGAAATTATGTCAGAGTTTCTCGGCAATTAACCCCAATACCTTATGGTGCTTATGTTTCTATGCGTCATTAGCATACACAGGTACTACACTTAATAAGCCGATAACAGTTTCGATCTTAAAACATTGTAATTTTGGTTCTTTATCTGTTTTAAACATTTAAAACAGAATGTTCATGCTGCTTCATTTCAGGCTGGATTGAAGCAATTTTACTGTTGTAACCCTAGGTGCTAGTTTAAAAGTACAACATTTCATTCCGGCTCCACAAAATAAGTGCCACAAAAGGCTCCGATGGAAATTATGTCTGATTTCCGAATTGAATCCATGATTATAGTCGGCATGCCCTAAAACCGTTGAAACTTCGGCGATTAACCCCAGTACCTTGTGGTGCTTATGTTTCTATGCATCATTAGCATTCACAGGTACTAGACTCAATCAGCCGATAACACACTTTCGATCTTAAAACATTGTCATTTTGTTTCTTTATCTGTTCCATATATTACTTAAAATGTTCATGCTGCTTCATTTTAAGTTTGATTGAAGCAATCCTACTGTTGTACCCCTAGATGGTAATTGAAAAACACACCAGTGCCTACGGACTCCACAAGATAACTGCCACATAATGTCCGAAGAAAATTCCGTCTCAGGTCTTATTTGATACCATCCTTACAGTTAGTAGACGATATTACAGATGAAACTTCGGCAATTAACCCAAGTACCTTGTGGTGCTTATGTTTCTATGCATCATTAGCATTCACAGGTACTAGACTCAATCAGCCGATAACAGTTTCGATCTTAAAACACTGTTAATTTATTTTATCGTCATTTCTTTACAATAATTTAAACCTTCATGCTGCTTCATTTCAGGCTGGATTGAAGGGTCTTACTGTAGTACCCTCAGGTGCTAGTTTAAAAGTACAGCAGTGGCTTCCGGTTCCACAAAATAAGTGCCACAAAAGGCTCCGATGGAAATTATCTCTGATTTCCGAATTGAAACCATGATTATAGTCGGCATGCCCTAAACCTTGGCGATTAACCCCAATATCTTGTGGTGCTTATGTTTTTATGTATCATTAGCATTCACAGGTACTACACTCAATCAGCCGATAACGCTTTCGATCTTAAAACATTGTCATTTTGGTTCTTTATCTGTTTTATACATTAAATAAAATGTTCATGCTGCTTCATTTCAGGCTGGATTAAAGCAATTTTACTGTTGTACCAGCAGGTGCTAGTTGAAAGTACAACCGTGGCTTCGGGCTCCACGAAATAAGTGCCACAAAAGGCTCCGATTGAAATTATGTCTGAGTTCCTAATCGATTTATTACATTAATTAAAACCTTCATGCTGCTTCATTTCAGGCTGGATTGAAGCAGTCTTACTGTAGTACCCCTAGGTGCTAGTTGAAAATATACACCATTGCCTTCGGACTCCACAGGATAACTGCCAAAAAAAGTGTCCAATGGAAATTAAGACAGAGTTCCTATTTGACACCATATTGATAGACAGCTAGGCAGCAGAAGCTGTTACTGTTGAACCTTCGGCGATTAACCCCATATATATATATATATATATATATATATATATATATATATATATATATATATATATATATATATATATATATATCATGTTACCTCTGTTTCTCGTCTAACAGTGATATTGGTCCCAGAAATTCCTAATTTGTATAATCTCATACAATATTATAATTTATATTTGAATTTTATTCAATTGGTTATCGGACAAAAAATAACCTTGAAAATAATGGTTTCCCTTTTTGTACTTCATGTTGATGCTTTAAGATTTTTATCTGTTACAGCAAAGTTTAATCGATAAATCTCTTTTTGAATAAACCGCTACGCATTGTTCAAGTACACTGGAAACCTTTTATTTATACACATAACATTTTCAAGAGATAAAATCATATATGTTGGCAAAAATTAATATGTTTATAACAGTTGCTATAAACCCTCACGACTTACCTGACATAGCTGCTCCTGTGTCACACAAACTGCATTGACCGTTCTATGCAACATCATTTTGAACCTGGTGTGAACTGATGGTGTTCTTGTCCAAGGCCTCTTAATATACCTTAATGGTGCAGGGGTTAGCGATTGCCAACAAGCCCGGGTTTTGTTACCCATAAACAAGCTTAGGCCGTTACTGCAAGCGGGCCGTGACTTGATGAGCATCGTTCATTAATGCTAATTAACCAAAAGCGTGTTCTAACGCGTTACGAGGTTTTGGGCATGCATTGAAGTGATCATCTGTTCAAATAATCACAAAATTATATATATGATATATTATATATATGATATATATATATCAATTATATTTATATTTTGAGTGAATTTATATATTATTAATATTTTCATTTTTGTTTTAATATTATTATTTTTTATTATTATTATTAAATTTTGTTTGCAAGTTTTTTTTGCAGTGCGTTACTTGGACATATGGAGACACATATTTAATCCTATTTTATTTTACTTATTGATATATATATGTCTTTATATATATATATATATATAATTAAACATAATTAGAAAAAAATTATATTTTGTCAGTCATGTTTACTACGACGTAGTTTCGTGCAACCTTTTTCTGCACTCATCAGGTTAGAATGTCAGACATATATATATATAGAGAGAGAGAGCGACAGAGAGACAGAGAGACAGAGAGACAGAGACAGACAGACGAGAGACAGAGAACGAGCATATAATAACGTGCATACATATATTTATATTAAAGTTAAATTTTAATAATAAAATCAATTTATATATATATACATATACATATATATATATAAATATATATATATATATATACATATATATATATATATATATATTTATATCCATACTTATATCATAGATAGAAATATAGCAATAGCCTACGCTTTAAAAATCTCTGTTTACACAGGGGAACTTTCAATGATTTACATTTATGTTTTTACATTAACGAACAGCACTTTGTAATTATTTAGGAATTTGTTAAACTAATTGTGTATTATAAATCAATGAACGGACGCGACGATGTGTATTTATCTGAATAATGATCACTTGGCGGAACCTCCTCGTTCGTCAGTCAACCGTGATGAACCACATCACCATGCATGATGATTGATGAAAAATACGCTACTCTCTCTCTCTCTCTCTCTCTCTATATATATATATATATATATATATATATATATATATATATATATATATATATTATATATATATATTCATGTATATAAATATTAATTATATAAATATATTGGTATATATATTAATTTTATATATATATTTATGCATTTGCATAAATGCAAATATTTATTATATATATATATGTGTGTGTGTGTGTGTGTATATATATATATATATATATATATATATATATATATATATATATATTGTTGTCTGAGGTGTTGCTACCACACTAATTTGATGAATGGGACCGGCTTTTATCTCTCAATAACACTATTTGATGCTCTTTCATCTTTGGTTTATTACTCACAAACAATGGGCTTGCTGATCCGAGGTTTCCTTTACGATAAACATTCATGTCTTGAACCGGATAATGACTTTTTAAACTGTATTTTTTTTAACATGGATTGCACACATAGTTGTGATAACCAATGCGAAATACTGTACATGGCCCATATGTTCAGTAAGATATAGTGTGGAGGAAACCGCAGGGCCTGGAAAACACAGTTTTTTTTTACGGAACACAAGAATTCATTCTCCTAGCCACTCCAGGAATTGAACCCGCTTCGCCCGGAAAGAGTTTCTTTCGCGTGGAGTCAGCAGTTCACAAATTATCTAATGCTCTTGAAAATAAGTATTTTTTTATTCATGGAGGTCATGTAGATTATAAACAATTCAGTTGTGTATGCAATGGAACGACATAGTTGTATGGCAAATCAACGTAACGTTCTCTTCAGTAAATCATTGCCTAGGTATAGAGTACTAAAACGTATAGCAAATTTTAACTCGACAAGAGCGGAACTAGGATGAAGGGGGGGTCTAACCCTAGAGGATATTTGACAAAACCCAAAATAAAGGTCCCCGGCTACGGAACAAGGGGGGGGGGATGCGGACCCTATGGACCGTCCCCCAGGATCCACTTATTCTCAAATACTCGGTTTACCTTCTAGGAACCGTTGGTATGACAACACTATAACAACATTGTCTTAAATATATAAACAGTCAGCTATTTACCGATACAAAATGTGTATTTATTGTAGTTTCGGGCATAACACCGTTTGACAGCATGTATTTGGTATGTGATTACTTGCTGTAGTGAAATATTTCAGAGCACAGAACTGCTTAAAATATACCAGAAATATTGTATTTATACAGGCTTTTATACGTTTGTGTTATTATACTGATCCAAATATATACACACGGCTACTTCAGAGTAAAGTTTGAATTGATTACTCGGTTAGAAGTGCTCTAGTACTCTTTTCATCGCTACATCGTGACAGATATTATTCAGGTTTATTAGAATATTAATGTGTGGCAAATCATTGTGAACTTATGGTCAGAAATAATGCTACACAAAAATTGTTTATAATTTATTATACAGTGCTGGCGATCACGAATTAAAAAATTATACCTATTCAGTTATGTTATTTAACAGAATATTTCACATATGCGAATTTGAAAATTTCATGACTTTTCGCTATTTATTCATTTATTTTTCTGAATATGAATACAAAGTAACAAGTATAGGTTAGGTAGGTACGGAGAATAACATGCATTGTTCGCATGTTGTGCTTACTGAGTCTGACATATTCTCAGTAAAATCTTTAAATACTGAAAAAGTCCTCCGTTAATTGTGTTTTATGTAAATATTTCTCACACATCGGGCCCGAACACTCAGTACCATTCATCCAAGACAGGGGGCGTCAGTGAGGTGAGTGAGGTCAGTGTCGTTTTTGTAAATCTAGGTGAAAACTAAGATTCTTTTACTTTGAACTCGATTTATCGATATTTTTGGACTTTACCTTACAGAAAATCTTTGTAATTATACATATATTGATCGCTTATTTTTTAAATGTATCTATTTTTGGTTCGGTGGAGAAATTAGGTTAGATTAATGCTTACAGAAAATGAGATACTCAAACAGTCAACTCTATTACTGTCCATTTTGTCCAATTCAGACTTTTGTTAATTACTAGCTCATATAGTATGTGTTGTCCAATGGATACTTTGCTTTGCACGAAATAAGGCATTCCATTGGATTTAACTTTCTCTAATTTATGTAATATTATAATTTAAACAGATGAAAATGACTTTAAATGATAGTTTACGATAAACAAGCGTAAATCCATGATATTTACGAAAATATCTAGAAAATGTTCAACAGCTTATTTTAGTGTACTCCGTATGTCATTCGTAAAAATACATATGTTACACATAATCTTATTTTTCATAAAAGCAACGCACAAAAGAACGCCTTCATGATTCATCGCACATGACAGTTACATGACCAAGGAACTAGCCGCGTGTTACGTCACTATCACGTGACCAATGAGCGGAGCAACTGCATCCTTTTGACCTCACCTGATCCGGCACTCTTTATGTGTCTGATTTTGAAACACCATGTAGCGTTAGATATGCTGACCAGTTCGCACAAAAGAAATCTTTGAAAAGTACTTATAATGCGCAACAGACCTCATAATAACCTGGGAGTGATTGTTTAACTCCAACCGTTTCCCATTTCCGAGAAATAAGTATGGTCAAAAAGTTTCTCAAACAAAATGAACGTAAGGCAATAAAGCGAAAGATTACGCATTGTTAGTCATAACATAACATTTAATATTCTACATAGGAATTTGTCTGTTCTAGTTTTTTTCCAAATTTCAGTCGCATGGTTGCCCTCTGATGTGGGTTTGTCTGTGTGTGCGTGACAGAGAGGTGATGAGCTGCATGGGGAATTATAAAATGTCAGGTATAGGTACATGTAACATAACACGCTAATGTCGAGAACCTGGTTATACCTCAGCAAGTTATACCATTACAAGGAGGTGTTATGATTTCACTACCGTTCGTTGACTGGTTTTTCTGCAAAAAAAGCAACCTAACCAAAAATAAAGTCATGAGTGGACAGTAAGGCTGGTAATCTGAATCATCATAACAAAATGTTTTCGTTCAAAGGAATCTTTATCAGTGACATTAGGGCAATTTGTTTGTCAAGCCGAATGCGAGGTGAGACCATCGTCATTCACTTACATTAGGGAGAGCCTTGAGGAAAATTTTTTTCCAACAGGCCGGGATTTCGGGCCGGGTAATGCACACATGTATGACTTTAATTTAGCCGCTTTTGCTCTGGCGAACAGAGCTCAGATGTGATACAACCTCAGAGCTGGTGATCAGTGACACCCATTTCTCTCGCTTTAGTTAATATATTCCCTGTGCTTATTATATTACTCACTTACCACAAACAAAAGTGTGATCAGGACCCGAATAATATATCTGGTGAGCAAGAAGGTTGGCGGAGGTATGTGGTCTCTGTGTATTTTCTAGTTTGAAAAATATTAATCAATTGTAGATCATTATAATATTGAGGAAATGATTACCTGGTCTCTGTCCTCCGGAAGGCATGTTTATTGTTATGGACCCATGTTTAAACTACTGTTTATCGAATAATATTAATAATAACAGTTATAATAATAATGATAAAAAATCCATATTTTGGGTTATTTAATGAACACTTCGTCTTGTTTTTCTGTTTTCTATTTTTTTTTTAATTAATATTTTTAATATATGACATGTTCTTTTGTTCACACATATATTACAATACATATGCAGTTTTTTTTATTTTTATCATTTGTTACCATAGTGCTTTAATGCTTTTCTGGGTTTGATTTTTTTAAACTAAATGTCACTAACATGTTAGGAAGGATGAAGTAACTATTGTAAAATCCCTGACATATTTTTTATGAAATTTTAGCAAACTGTTACCTTCAGCTTCGAGAATTTCTTACATAGGCTCAGTAACAGTACTCCAAGGGGGGGGGGGGCACTCTTGCGGATCATGGATAGGCCTGTCAAAGGGCTGTTCCAAGGTATGGAAAATTACTCAATAATTTTATATCCACACAGTTAAAAATCGCTTTTATAAACAGTTCGTGTTATGTCTAAATAAGTACAATTTGACTAATATCAATATCAACCTATCAACATGTGCCTACTAGGGCCCTGCGAGGGCTGAAAATTGAACCCGCACCCGCCCCGCATCATGCTCTGTCAGCCCGCCCAGCAATCAAAGAAATAAATTCAGCCCGCCCCGCCCCGCAGTTCTTTCAGCCCGCACTCGTCCCACAAAAATTTTCTTTCAGCCCGCACCCGCCCCGCCCCGCCCCGCGTTTTTCAAGTTTCCGGCCCGCAGGCCAGCCCGCAAAATAATTAAAAATAGTTTTCGGATCCAAAGGTTTACATATCAAGATATTTTACAGCACATATATCAGACACGCTTATTATTGATATATATGAAATGTTTGATGATTGGAATGAAAAATTTACAATTAGAAAAGGAGTCCACCTTAGGCTTTGTGCAGTTCCAGGTCAACTGAGTCACCTACACAGCCAGCTGAAGCCACACACTGTCTATTACAAGATCAAAGGTAATCGAGCCCTTGCTTCACTCCCAGCCATATTATATAATATGTGTACAGGGTTACAGTCCATATACATCATCAGGCCAGGTAACTTTATGCAAAGTTATGACCAGCTTCCATTGCAAGGATAACTGTTTAAAGTCTAGATTTCAGATTAAGGATGTATCATCTATTTTGTATAACAAATTGACGTAATAACAATTAAAGACAGATTTGCATAGTGTGTTACAACTGTCAGTCAGTGTAAGGCATTAACAGGAATAATTTTTGTTTTCAAATTTATCTTTTCATATTACTATTGTTACGACACTGAAAACATTTTATACAGAAACACCAATTTCTTAAAATGATTGTTTTTTTTAAGTATAATTTTATATTCATATTTTTACTGAACTGCCAGATCATCAACCCGCAGCCTGGCCCGCTCCGCATAGACTTCATTTCAGCCCGCCCCGCCCGCACTTTCTTAGATGTAGCCCGTCCCGCCCCGCAAAGATTCCTATGCGCGGGGCCCGCAGGGGACCGCGGGTTACGGGCCCCCGCTGGCTGCGGGTCAAAACCCGCCCCGCGCAGGGGCCTAGTGCCTACCCGACGGTCAGCTTTTGATAAATTGACTGAGTTGTCAAATAATTGGCAAACGTTTCTTTAGTTTCATAACCATTATGGTATGTAATTCACTAGCTACTAGCCCCAGGAAATCTCCGCCTCATGATCATTTGAGAACATACCTTCTTCAAGAGGCGAGTGGTTATCTAATATGCATCCGTGCTACCTGTGTATCATTCAGTATATATTCTGTTACCTGTTTATCATTCAGTATACATTTTATTACAATAACACGTAAACATGAGAGAGAGAGAGAGAGAGAGAGAGAGAGAGAGAGAGAAAGAGAGAGGGGGGAGGGGAGAGAGAGAGGCAGGGAGAGACAGAGAGAGTAAACGGGGCTAGGGACAAAGGTTTGCGGAAGGGTTCCATACGAGAGATCATATCCAGAAGTGTTGTCTTTTCTCGACTGATAAATAGCAGTTTTTTTTAATTGCTATGCGTGTTGATATGGTTTACCTTTATCGTAGATATAAGGGTCACGTTTCTAAGCTGTGCAATTTCTCAACAGTTTAAAAAAAATACATTTCAAATACCATTGAAATTTACCACATTGAGGGGAATAGCACCGGGAAAGGCAATCCTCAATATCATATAAAATGATGGGTTGGGGAAAGGCCCTTGTAACAAATATAAATAAACTATATATTTATACTTTATGTTTACAATAAATACTTATACTAGTGATATGCGGGTTGAAACACTATTACAAATTCACTGGGTTTTTTTTCGTTTGAATATAATTTTAATATCTGAATGTAACATTATCAACAATATAATAGGGCCTCCGTATATATCGTGTTTAGGGCATTTTAAACGGTTCTGATTTGAATAACCAACAAAACATCAAAGGAGCGATTCCCCTGAGCTCAATTAAGCTGCTCTCGGACATTTCTCTGTGACATGAAGCTTAAATGTATCTCGCAGTATTGAAATATATAACAATTAAGTTGATTAATTAAAAAACCTTTTATCGAGCATGTGCACTGCCCGTGACGCTGTTTTTAAGGAGTCTTCCTCCAGGGTTTTGTAAAGTGAAATAAGACATGCGACAAGCCTCGATAGCAGCCTCCAAAACGGTTCTAGGAACTTTCTTATTTTTATATAATTTAAGACACTTTCCTACATTTTATATATTTCGCGATATGACAAATACTATTGTTCTTTGTCGGTACAATGGGCCGAACGGTGAGCACCGAATGATGGATTAATTAATCTACGGTTGATTGATTGACTGATCTGTGTTCACAAAATAAATGAAGATGAATAGGATTACGGATAATGACAAAATATTCCAAAGATAACCTTAACATAACCTTTTGCATGATTTAGTTTTGATAAAGTTACGGCCAAATTCATACTAATGCCGATTTCATTTTTATATACAACAGATGTTATGGCATATGCTTCCCTTCCGAAATTGAAATCCATTTAATATATTATATGAATTGTAATATATATATATATATATATATATATATATATATATTTCCAGGGTGACCTAATGAGTACAGAGTGATCACGAAACCTGCGGGTAGTGACAGTTATGCAATATTGTATTTATGAAATTATAGCAGCTCTACTTTTATGTATCGAGCACTTTGACTATATATATATATATATATATATGTTCGTTCGAGATGCATGATTCTTTATCTTCACTTTCTTTGTTATCTTATGGCAGTTTCGAAATAGCATCCCCTGGATATGTCTTTATGTACATATTTATTGCAGGTGAAAGTGCAGGTGAAAGGTGGCATATGCTTCCCTTTCGAAATTGAATTCCATTATAAACTATATATATATATATAAATATATATATATATATATATATATATATATATATATATATATATATAATAAAGGACGACGATTAACGAGTATACAAAAGGGTTTCAGCAGAAACCTCACTTTCCCCTTGTCTTAATACCGATTGAACTAATCCTGTAAACGTAAATATTTAACACGGATGATTCAAGGACTTAAGGTTGGGGCATACCTCCACCAAGGTCCAACATGCGGAGTTCTTGTACAGAGTTTTTCTCAGACTACGTACCTGCCTGACGACCTTGATGAAGATGGACCAGGAGAACCGGGACGGTGAAGACGGTACACGGTCATCCTCTGGATATATATATGGATCATCCCCGGGGAGAAACATTTCCTCCACGTAAATTGAATATATTTAATCTTATTAAAACAGGGTAATTATTCATTATAATTTTAAATATAATTAACGTCGGGCATCATTTCGTCACCACCCTTCACGGTCCACAGACGATACTTCCAATGTTTTGTCAGTTGAAGGATGTCAGTGGCACTAAGTTGACCTGAAAGACACGCTTACACTAACACATGAATACAATATATATAAATATATATATATATATATATATATATATATATATATATATATATCCACCTGACGAAAAAGCGTTTGCGCTTCGAAAGCTCGTGTGTTAATAAATAAGTAACTCTATCTTAAAGACGTCGCTCTTTATCTTTACCTGCGCTTCAATTACAGACTCTCACGGCTATACATGTATTAGTTATTATTATTGATATTATTATTGTTATTATATATATATATATATATATATATATATATATATATATATACCTGTGTTCAGATAAACCTTTCTAAACATTAGTTTAATTTGTAAAATACTGAAATAATCTTTACTAATTATTAACTGAAGTTATCAGTGTACAATTTTTAAAACGATTACTTTAAAACATAAAAATAATATATATATTATATTCATTTGTCAAACGCAGATCGTTATAATTTCCACAATTAAGATCTGATATTTGTTCCGAGAATAACACCAAGAAACCAGGGTTCAAATATTCCAATGGATGAGAAAATTAAATATAATATCGGATCATGCATAATTGTAAAGTATGGACGAATCTGTTGAAGAAAATATTGCTCTCTTTAACTGCTGGGACTTCATGTATTATTATCCATTGGAATAATGTGCGTAAACCTATGACCATGGTGCACGATCTCAAACATGTTCGGAACTGTTAGGAGTTAATTAGCACTAATGAACGATGCTAATCAAGTGGCTGGGCGGGCCGCAGCTTGTTTAAATGATGACAAATCTTATCGACCCGTTGTCATTGGTTAAATGTTGATATATTAAGATATATAAAGGGCAATGAACTTTGAACCACGGGACACCAGATAATATCATGGAAAGTGAATACGGTTTGCAGTTGACCGCACGTATGTAAATGAGAAACCGCATTCTGAGGTAAGCTTGTATCTCTTTTTCATAACATAAAACATGGATAACAAACCTGACTATGATTTGTGCTATGTCTTAATATTTTGGATTACTTTGAATTAAAAAAAAAAGAATATATCCCTCATGCAGGGTCTTTATTAAAAACCAGGAAGCAAAAAAATGACTTATGTAATTTTGATTATTGCACCTTAAGAATAACTTTCTCATTTACTGAATACACATTTCATCAAAGAAAAAATTTCTTAAAAAAATAAAGATTCACTGTATAGTTAAATTTAAAAATCTTTGAAAATTTAAAAAAAAATATCAAAAATGTAAATATTAATAGGGTTAAAGATGATCGCAATAAACGATTCGTACATACTTTTAATTGTAAATAAAAAATGGGTAAAAGATATTATTGGAGGGAATAGTTCAGCCATTTAATAAGTTTTTTTTGGGGGGGGGGATGGGGGTGGGGGGGGGGGGGTATTAAAGCGAGGTTTGATACTGTGAACACAAGAGTGAGACGCTTTAACTAAAATTACCAGTACTTGTGCAGACCGTAATCTTTATACCAGTCTTTAAATTTCACCGGTTAACAGATCCACAAGGATGGAAATACAAGGAATCTACAGGAAAAACTTTGTGGTGAAAATTTCAAACACAATAAAATAAACAAAACGAAACACTCAAAACACTCCAAGTTTCAAATGCGGAATTACAGCTTCAGAATATGAGGCCCGTATGTATTCTTTAACTGACACCTAAGGGTACTACAGTCAGGTTGCTTCAACCCAGCTTTAAATTAAGAAACTTTCATATTTTAAATTCATTACATCCAAGATAAAAAAAAACACACACACAAAAAAGAAAATTTATTTTTTTTAAGGATCGATACTGTTATCGGCCGATTGAGGCTACTGCCTGCGAAAACTAATCATGCGTTAAAATATAAGCACTACAAAGTGCTGGTGTGATTTTCTGATAAAACAACGTCGCTGATTTTAATCAGAAATAAGCACGTGGGACATTTTTTATCAAGCATTCTTATGAAAGTTCTATACAGTAAATCTAACCTAAGACTGGAAGAAATTTGAAATATTTACAGCGGCATCCATTTTACGGCATATTTAAGCAGAAAAATTACATTTGTGTTACTTTAATGTAATGAAATCGGAGAAACTGGTACTCGGGTTAATCGCCGAAGTTTCATCTCTTGTAGTTATGCATACTGTATTGATGGTGTCAGACTATAACACAGACGGAATTTACACCGAATATTTTTGTGGCAGTAATATTGTGAAATCTATAGATACTAGGGTGTCTTCAACTAAAATGTATGGTTACTACAGTCAGGTAGCTTCAATTCAGTTTAAAATGAAGGACCCTCAAAATTTGAAATGAGGTCATCCAAGATATCAAGAAAAAAGTTAGTGTCTTTGACTATCGCGTGTTATCGGCGCATTGAGTCTAGTACCTGTGAATGCTAATGATGCATGGAAACATAAGCACCACGAGGTACTGGGGTTTATCGCCGAAGTTTCATCAGTAATGGCTTCTGCCTACTGTAATGATGGTATCAAATAGGACCTGAGACGTTATTTTCATCGCACATTTTATGGCAGTTATCTTGTGGAGCCCGTAGGCTTTGGTGTATTTTTCAAGTAGCACTTCGGAGAACTTCATTACGATTGCTACAATCCAGTCTGAAATGAAGCAGCATGAACATTATAATTAATTTATCATAGGTGCCAAGAAACAATGACAGATCGAAAATGTTATCGGCTTGTTGAGTCTAGTACCTGTATTTTCATTGGATTTTTTTTTGTGGCAGCTATCTTGTGGAGTCCGCAGGCACTGGTGTATTTTTCATTTAGCACTTAGGGGTACTACAGCAAGATTGCTACAATTCATCCTGAAATGAAGCAGCATGAACATTTTAAATAATTTATCAAAGAGACCAAGAAACAAAATGATAGATAGAAAGTATAATCGGCTGATAAAGTCTAGTATCTGTGAATGCTAATGATGCATAGAAACATAAGCACAACAAGGTATTGGGGTTCATCGCCGAAGATTCATCTGTAGGTCCATCTGCTACCTGTAATAATGGTATCAAATAGGGCCTGAGAGTGTATTTTTATCGGACATTTATGTGGAAGTTATCTTGTAGAGCCCGTAGGCATTTGTGTATTTTTCAACTAGCACCTGAGGGTACTACAATAAGATTGCTACAATCCAGCCTGAAATGAAGCAGCATAAACATTTTAAGTAATTATTTCAAAGAGGCCAAGAAACAAAATGAGAGATCGAAAATTTTATCGGCTGATTAAGTCTAGTACCTGTGAATGCTAATGATGCATAGAAACATAAGCACCACAAGGTTCAGGGTATTTTCGCCGAAGTTTCATCTGTAATAGCTTCTGCCAACTATAACGATGGTATCAAACAGGACCTGGGACGGTTTTTTCATGGGACATTTTTTTGCCAGTTATCTTTTGGAGCCCGAAGGCTTTGGTCTATTTTTCAACTAGGACTTAAAGGTACTTCATTACTATTGCTACAATGCTACCTGAAATGAAGCAGCATGAACATTATAATTAATTTATCAAAGAGGCCAAGAAACAAAATGACAGATCGAAAATGTTGTCGGCCTGTTGAGTCTAATACCTGTATTTTCATTTGATTTTTTTTTTTGTGGCAGCTATCTTGTGGAGTCCGCAGGCACTGGTGTATTTTTCATTTAGCACTTAGGGGTACTACAGCGAGATTGCTACAATTCATCCTGAAATGAAGCAGCATGAAGATTTTAAATAATTGATCAAAGATATCAAGAAACAAAATGACAGATCGAAAGTATTATCGGCTGATTAAGTCTAGTACCTGTGAATGCTAATGATGCATAGAAACATAAGCACCACTAGGTACTGGGGTTTATCGCCGAAGTTAAATCTTTAATAGCTTCTGCCAACTATAAAGATAGTATCATATAGTACCTGAGACGGTATTATCATCGGACATTTATGTGGCAGTTATTTTGTGGAGCCCGTAGGCTTTGGTGTATTTTTCAAGTAGCACTTCGGAGAACTTCATTACGATTGCTACAATCCAGTCTGAAATGAAGCAGCATGAACATTATAATTAATTTATCAAAGAGGCCAAGAAACAATGACAGATCGAAAATGTTATCGGCTTGTTGAGTCTAGTACCTGTATTTTCATTGGATATTTTTTGTGGCAGCTATCTTGTGGAGTCCGCAGGCACTGGTGTATTTTTCATTTAGCACTTAGGGGTACTACAGCAAGATTGCTACAATTCATCCTGAAATGAAGCAGCATGAACATTTTAAATAATTTATCAAAGAGACCAAGAAACAAAATGATAGATAGAAAGTATAATCGGCTGATAAAGTCTAGTATCTGTGAATGCTAATGATGCATAGAAACATAAGCACAACAAGGTAATGGGGTTCATCGCCGAAGATTCATCTGTAGGTCCATCTGCTACCTGTAATAATGGTATCAAATAGGGCCTGAGAGTGTTTTTTTATCGGACATTTTTGTGGAAGTTATCTTGTAGAGCCCGTAGGCATTTGTGTATTTTTCAACTAGCACCTGAGGGTACTACAATAAGATTGCTACAATCTAGCCTGAAATGAAGCAGTATGAACATTTTAAGTAATTATTTCAAAGAGACCAAGAAACAAAATGACAGATCGAAAATTTTGTCGGCTGATTAAGTCTAGTACCTGTGAATGCTAATGATGCATAGAAACATAAGCACCACAAGGTTCAGGGTATTTTCGCCGAAGTTTCATCTGTAATAGCTTCTGCCAACTATAACGATGGTATCAAATAGGACCTGGGACGGTTTTTTCATGGGACATTTTTTTGCCAGTTATCTTTTGGAGCCCGAAGGCTTTGGTCTATTTTTCAACTAGGACTTAAGGGTACTTCATTATTATTGCTACAATGCAACCTGAAATGAAGCAGCATGAACATTATAATTAATTTATCAAAGAGGCCAAGAAACAAAATGACAGATCGAAAGTGTTATCGGCTTATTGAGTCTAATACCTGTATTTTCATTTGATTTTTTTGTGGCAGCTATCTTGTGGAGTCCGCAGGCACTGATGTATTTTTCCTTTATCACTTAGGGGTACTACAGCAAGATTGCTACAATTCATCCGGAAATAAAGCAGCATGAACATTTTAATCAATTTATCAAAGAGACCAAGAAACAAAATGACAGATCGAAAATGTTATCGGCAGATTAAGTCTAGTACCTGTGAATGTTAATGATTAATAGTAACATAAGCACCACAAGGTACTCGGGTTTATCGCCGAAGTTTCATCTGTAATAACTTCTGTCACCTATAACGATAGTGTCATATAGGACCTGGGACGGTTATTTTCATCGGACATTTTTGTGGCAGTTATCTTGTGGAGCCCGAAGGCTTTGGTGTATTTTTCAACTAGCACTTAAGGGTACTTCATTACTTTTGCTACAATCCAGTCTGAAATGAAGCAGCATGAACATTATAATTAATTTATCAAAGAGACTGAGAAACAAAATGACAGATCGAAACTGTTTTCGGTCTGTTGAATCTAGTACCTGTATTTTCATCGGATATTTTTGTGGCATCTATCTTGTGGAGTCCGCAGGCACTGGTGTATTTTTCAACTTGCACCTAGGGGTATTACAGTAAGATTACTTTAATCCAGCCTGAAATGAAGCATCATTAACATTTTAATTAATTTATCAAAGAGACCAAGAAACAGTGTGACAGATCAAAAATATTATCGGCTGACTAATTCTAGTACCTGTGAATGCTAATGATTCATAGAAACATAAGCACCACAAGGTACTGGAGTTTATCGCCGAAGTTTCATCTGTAATAACTCCTACCAACTATAACGATAGTATAATATAGGACCTGAGCGGTTATTTTCATCGGACATTTTTGTGGCAGTTATCTTGTATAGCACGTATGCTTTAGTGTATTTTTCAACTAGCACTTCAGCGTACCTCATTACGATTGCTCCAATGCAACCTGAAATAAAGCAGCATGAACATTTTGATTAATTTATGAAAGAGACAAAGAAACAAAATGACAGATCCAAAATGTTATCGGCTTATTAATTCTAGTACCTGTGAATGCAAATGATGCATAGAAACATGAGCACCACAAATTACCGGGGATTTTCTTCGAAGATTCATCTTTAATAGTTTCTGCCAACTATTAAGACAGTGTCATATAGGACCTGAGACGGTATGTTCATCGAACATTTTTGTTGCACTTTTCTTGTTGATCCCTTAGACATTGGTGTATTTTTCATTTTGCACTTAGGGGTACTACAGCAAAATTGCTACAATCCATCCTGAAATGAAGCAGCATGAACATTTTAAATAATTTATCAAAGAGACCAAGAAACAAAATGACAGATCGAAACTGTTTTCGGTCTGTTGAATCTAGTACCTGAATTTTCATCGGATATTTTTTGTGGCATCTATCTTGTGGAGTCCGCAGGCACTGGTGTATTTTTCAACTTGCACCTAGGGGTACTTTCAGTAAGATTATTATTATCCAGCCTGAAATGAAGCAGCATGAAGATTTTAAATAATTTATCAAAGAGACCAAGAAACAAAATGACAGATCGAAAGTATTATCGGCTGATTGAGTCTAGTACCTGTGAATGCTAATGATGCATAGAAACATAAGCACCACAAGGTACTGGGGTTAATTGCCGGAGTTTCATCTATAATATCGTCTACTAACTGTAATGATGGTATCAAATAAGACCTGAGACGGTATTTTCTTCCGACATTATGTGGCAGTTATCTTGTGGAGTTCGTATTCACTGGAGCATTTTTCAATTAACATTTAGGGGTACTACAGTATGATTGCTTGAATCAAACTTAAAATGAAGCAGCATGAACATTTTAAGTAATATATGGAACAGATAAAGAAACAAAATGACAATGTTTTAAGATCGAAAGCCTTATCGGCTGATTGAGTCTAGTACCTGTGAATGCTAATGATACATAGAAACATAAGCACCACAAGTTACTGGGGTTTATCGCCGAAGTTTCATCTGTAATAACTTCTGTCACCTATAAAGATGGTATCAAATAGGACCTGAGACGGTATTTTTATCGCACACTTTTGTGGCAGTTATCTTGTGGAGCCGTAGACTTTGGTGTATTTTTCAAGTAGCACTTCGGGGTACTTAATTACGATTGCTACAATCCAGTCTGAAATGAAGCAGCATGAACATTTTAATCAATTTATCAAAGAGAAACCACAAGTTACTGGGGTTTATCGCCGAAGTTTCATCTGTAATAACTTCTGTCACCTATAAAGATGGTATCAAATAGGACCTGAGACGGTATTTTTATCGCACACTTTTGTGGCACTTTTCTTGTGGATCCCTTAGGCATTGGTGTATTTTTCATTTAGCACCTAGGGGCACAACAGCAAGAATGCTACAATCCATCCTGAAATGAAGCAGCATGAACATTTTAAATAATTTATCAAACAGACCAAAAAACAAAATTACAGATCGAAAGTATTATCGGCTGATTATGTATAGTACCTGTGAATGCTAATGATCCATAGAAACATAAGCACCACATGGTACTGGGGTTTATCGCCAAAGTTTCATCTGTAAAATCTTTTGCCAACCAGAACGATGGTATCAAATAGGACCTGGGACGGTTTTTTTCATGGGACATTTCTGTGGCAGTTATCTTGTGGTGCCCGAAGGCTCAATTTATCAAAGAGACAAAGAAACAAAATGACAGATCGAAAATGTTATCGGCAGATTAAGTCTAGTACCTGTGAATGCTAATGATGCATAGAAACATAAGCACCACAAGGTACTGGGGTTCATCGCCAAGTTTCATCTGTAATTACTTCTGTCACCTATAAAGATGGTATCAAATAGGACCTGAGACGATATTTTCATCGGACATTTTTGTGGCACTTTTCTTATGGAGCCGAAGGCTTTGGTATATTTTTCAAGTAGCACTTAGGGGTACTTCATTACGATTACTACAATCCAGTCTGAAATGAAGCAGCAGGAACATTTTAAATAATTTATCAAAGAGACCAAGAAACAAAATGACAGATCGAAAGTATTATCGGCTGATTAAGTATAGTACCTGTGAATGTTAATGATCCATAGAAACATAAGCACCACATGGTACTGGGGTTTATCGCCAAAGTTTCATTTGTAAAAACTTTTGCCAACTATAACAATGTTATCAAATAGGACGTGGGACGGTTTTTTCATGGGACATTTCTGTGGCAATTATCTTGTAGAGCCCGAAGGCTTTGGTGTATTTTTCCACTAGCACTTAAGAATACTTCATTACTATTGCTACAATGCAACCTGAAATGAAGCAGCAAGAAAATTTTATTCAATTTATCAAAGAGACCAAGAAATAAAATGGCAGATCGAAAGTATTATCGGCTGATTAAGTATAGTACCTGTGAATGCCAATGATCCATAGAAACGTAAGCACCACATGGTACTGGGGTTTATCGCCAAAGTTTCATCCGTAAAAACTTTTGCCAACTATAACAATGTGATCAAATAGGACCTGGACGGTTTTTTCATGGGATATTTCTGTGGCAATTATCTTGTGGAGCCCGAAGGCTTTGATTTGTTTTTCAACTAGCACTTAAGTATACTTCATTACTATTGCTACAATGCAACCTGAAATGAAGCAGCATGAACATTTTAATTAATTCATCAAAGACACCAAGAAAGAAAATGACAGATGGAAAATGTTATAGGCAGATTAAGTCTAGTACCTGTGAATACTTATGATGCATAGAAACATAAGCACCACAAGGTACTGGGGTTTATCGCCGAAGTTTCATCTGTAATAACTTCTGTCACCTATAAAGATGGTATCAAATAGGACCGGAGACGGTATTTTCATCGGACATTTTTGTGGCAGTTATCTTGTGGAGCCGTAGACTTTGGTGTATTTTTCAAGTAGCCCTTTCGGGGTACTTCATTACGATTGCTACAATCCAATCTGAAATGAAGCATTTTTTAAATTTATCAAAAAGACCAAGAAACAAAATGACAGATCAAAAATCTTACCGGCTTATCGGCTGTGAATGCTAATGGTGCATAGAAACATGAGCACCACAAGGTACTTGGGATTTTATCCGAAGTTTCATCTTTAATAGTTACTGCCAACTATAAAGATAGTATCATATAGGACCTGAGACGGTATTTTCATCGGACATTTTTGTGGCACTTCTCTTGTGGAGCCCTTAGGCATTAGTGTATTTTACATTTAGCACCTAGAGTTACTGCAGCAAGATTACTTCAATCAAGCCTGAAATGAAGCAGCATGGACATTTTATTAATGTATAAAACAGATAAAGAACCAAAATTACAATGTTTAAGATCTAAAGTGTTAACGGCTGATTGAGTCTAGTACCTGTGAATGCTAATGATGCATAGAAACATAAGCACCACAAGGTACTGGGGTTAATTGCCGAAGTTTCATCTATAATATCGTCTACTAACTGTAATGATAGTATCAAATAAGACCTTAGACGGTATTTTCTTCGGACATTATGTGGCAGTTATCTTGTGGAGTCCGTAATCACTGGAGCATTTTTCAATTAACATTTAGGGGTACTACAGTATGATTGCTTCAATCAAACTTAAAATGATGCAGCATGAAGGTTTTAATTAATGTAACAAAATGATGAAAAAATAAAATTACAATGTTTTTAGATCGAAAGTGTTATCGGCTGATTAAATCTAGTACCTGTGTATGCTAATGATGCATAGAAACATAAGCACCATAAGGTACTGGGGTTAATCGCCGAAGGTTCAACATTTACAGATTTTGCCGCCTCTCGCTATTGTGACAAATAGAAACTCTGACATAATTTCCTCGGAGCCTTTTGCGACACTTATTTTGTGGAACCGGAAGCCACTGCTGTACTTTTAAACTAGCACCTAGGGTTACAACAGTTAGATTGCTTCAATCTAGCCTGAAGTGAAGCAGCATGAACTTTTTTTTAATGTATAAAACAGATAAAGAACCAAAATGACAATGTTTTAAGATCGAAAGCGTTATCGGCTGATTGAGTGTAGTACCTGTGTATGCTAATGATGCATAGAAACATAAGCACCATAAGGTACTGGGGTTAATCGCCGAAGGTTCAACAGTTACAGCTTTTGCCGCCTATCGATATGGTGTCAAATAGAAACTATCCATCCTGAAATATGGCAGCATGAACATTTTTAATCATTTATCAAAGAGACCAAGAAACAAAATTACTGATCGAAAGTATTATCGGCAGATTAAGTCTAGAACCTGTTAATTCTAATTTTCCATAGAAACATAAGCACCACATGGTACTGGGGTTTATCGCCAAAGTTTCATCTGTAACCACTTCTGCCAAATGGTGGTATCAAATAGGACCTGACCGGTTATTTTCATCGGACATTTTTGTGGCAGGTATCTTGTGGATCACGTAGGCACTGGTGTATTTTTCAACTAGCACTTCAGGGTACTTCATTACGATTGCTACATTGCAACCTGAAATGAAGCAGCATGGACATTTTAATTAATCTATCAAAGAGAACTAAAAACAAAATGACAGATCTAAAATGTTATCGGCAGATTAAGTCTAGTACTGTGAATGCTAATGATGCATAGAAACATAAGCACCACAAGGTACTGGGGTATAATGTTGCTATCAAATAGGGCCTGAGACGGTATTTTCATCGAAAATTTTTGAAAATATACACCATTGCTAACTGGTTCCACAGGAAAACTGCCAAAAAAGTGTCCAATGGAAATTATGTCAGAGTTTCTATTGGACACCATATCGATATCGGGAAGAAGCTGTAACTGTTAACTGCTTATGTTCCTATGTATCATTAGCATACACAGGTACTAGACCTTATCAGACGATAACACTTTCGATCTTAAAGCATTGTCATTTTGGTTCTTTGTCTCTTTTATACATTAAATAAACTGTTCATGCTGCTTCATTGCAGGCTAGATTGAAGCAATCTTACTTTTGTAACCCTAGGTGCTACTTTAAAAGTACAACAGCGGCTTCGGACTCCACAAAAAAGTGCCACAAAAGGCTCCGAGAGACATTATGTCTGAGTTCCGATTTGAAACAATCATTATAGTCGGCATGCGCTAAAACAGTTGATACTTCGGCGATTAAACCGAGTACCTTGTGGTGCTTATATTTCTATGCATCATTAGCATTCACAGGTACTAGACTCAATCAGCCGATAAGGCTTTCGATTTTAAAACACTGTTATTTTATCTTTTCATCATTTTGTTACAATAATTAAAACCTTCATGCTGCTTCATTTCAGGCTGGATTGAAGCAGTCTTACTGTAGTACCCCTAGGTGCTAGTTGAAAATATACACCAGTGCCTCCGGGTACCACAAGATATCTGCCAAAAAAAGTGTCCAATGGAAATTATGTCATAGTTTCTATTTGACACCTTATCGATAGGCGGCAGAAGCTCTTACTGTTGAACCTTCGGCGACTAAGCCCAGTACCTTATGGTGCTTATGTTTCTATGCATCATTAGCATACACAGGTACTAGACTTAATCAGCCGATAACACTTTCGATCTGAAAACATTGTCATTTTGGTTTTTTATCTCTTTTATACATGAAATAAAATGTTCATGCTGCTTCATTGCAGGCTAGATCGAAGCAATCTTACTTTTGTAATCCTAGGTGCTACTTTAAAAGTACACCAGCGGCTTCGGGCTCCACAAAAAAGTGCCACAAAAGTCTCCGAGGGACATTATGTCTGAGTTCCAAATTGAAACACTCATTGTAGTCGACATGCGCTAAAACAGTTGAAACTTCGGCGATTAACCCCAGTACCTTGTGGTGCTTATGTTCCTATGCATCATTAACATTCACATGCTCTACACTCAATCAGCCGATAACGCTTTCGATCTTAAAACATTGTCATTTTGTTTCTTTATCTGTTCCATATATTAGTCAAAATGTTCATACTGCTTCATTTCAGACTGGATTGAAGCAATCATACTGTAGTACCCTAGGTGCTAATGAAAAATACACCAGTGCATACGGGGTCCACAAGATAACTGCCATAAAATGTCCGATGAAAATGCCGTCTCAGGTGCTATTTGATGCCATTATTATAGTTGGCAGCAGATATTATAGGTGAGACTTCGGCGATTAACCCCAGTACCTTGTGGTGCTTATGTTTCTATGCATCATTAGCATGCACAGGCACTAGACTCAATCAGCCGATAACACTTTCGATCTTAAAACACTGTTATTTTATTTTTTCATCATTTTGTTACATTAATTAAAACCTTAATGCTGCTTCATTTCAGGCTGGATTGAAGCAGTCTTACTGTAGTACCCCTAGGTGCTAGTTGAAAACATACACCAATGCCTACGGGTTCCACAGGATATCTGCCAAAAAAGTGTCCAATGGAAATTATGTCATAGTTTCTATTTGACACCTTATTGATAGGCGGCAGAACCTCTAACTGTTGAACCTTCGGCGATTAAGCCCAGTACCTTATGGTGTTTATGTTACTATGCATCATTAGCATACACAGGTACTAGACTTAATCAGCCGATAACACTTTAGATCTTAAAACATTGTTATTTTGGTTCTTTATCTGTTTTATACATTAAATAAACTGTTCATGCTGCTTCATTTCAGGCTGGATTGAAGCAATCTAACTGTTGTAACCCTAGGTGCTAGTTTAAAAGTACAGCAGTGGCTTCCGGTTCCACAAAATAAGTGCCGCCAAAGGCTCCGAGGGAAATTATGTCAGAGTTTCTATTTGTCACCATAGCGATAGGCGGCAAAATCTGAAACTGTTGAACCTTCGGCGATTAACTCCAGTACCTTATGGTGCTTATGTTTCTATGCGTCATTAGCATACACAGGTACTAGACTTAATCAGCCGATAACACTTTCGATCTTAAAACATTGTCATTTTGGTTCTTTATCTGTTTTAAACATTAAAAACAGAATGTTCATGCTGCTACATTTCAGGCTGGATTGAAGCAATTTTACTGTTGTAACCCTAGGTGCTAGTTTAAAAGTACAACATTTGATTCCGGCTCCACAAAATAAGTGCCACAAAAGGCTCTGATGGAAATTATGTCAGTACCTTATGGTGTTTATGTTACTATGCATCATTAGCATACACAGGTACTAGACTTAATCAGCCGATAACACTTTAGATCTTAAAACATTGTTATTTTGGTTCTTTATCTGTTTTATACATTAAATAAACTGTTCATGCTGCTTCATTTCAGGCTGGATTGAAGCAATCTAACTGTTGTAACCCTAGGTGCTAGTTTAAAAGTACAGCAGTGGCTTCCGGTTCCACAAAATAAGTGCCGCCAAAGGCTCCGAGGGAAATTATGTCAGAGTTTCTATTTGTCACCATAGCGATAGGCGGCAAAATCTGAAACTGTTGAACCTTCGGCGATTAACTCCAGTACCTTATGGTGCTTATGTTTCTATGCGTCATTAGCATACACAGGTACTAGACTTAATCAGCCGATAACACTTTCGATCTTAAAACATTGTCATTTTGGTTCTTTATCTGTTTTAAACATTAAAAACAGAATGTTCATGCTGCTACATTTCAGGCTGGATTGAAGCAATTTTACTGTTGTAACCCTAGGTGCTAGTTTAAAAGTACAACATTTGATTCCGGCTCCACAAAATAAGTGCCACAAAAGGCTCTGATGGAAATTATGTCTAGGTTCCGATTTGAAACCATCATTATAGTCGGCATGCCCTAAAACCGTTGAAACTTCGGCGATTAACCCCAGTACCTTGTGGTGCTTATGTTTCTATGCATCATTAGCATTCACAGATACTAGACTCAATCAGCCGATAACGCTTTCGATCTTAAAACATTGTCATTTTGTTTCTTTATCTGTTCCATATATTAGTTAAATGTTCATGCTGCTTCATTTCAGGCTCGATTGAAGCAAACATAGTGTAGATCCCCTAGGTGTTAATTGAATAATACACCAGTGCCTACGTGCTCCACAAGATAACTGCCATAAAATGTCCGATGAAAATGCCGTCTCAGGTCTTATTTGATACTATCATTACAGTTAGTAGACGATATTATAGATCAGACTTCGGCAATTAACCCCAGTACCTTGTGGTGCTTATGTTTCTATGCATCATTAGCATTCACAGGTACTAGACTCAATCAGCCGATAACACTTTCGATCTTAAAACACTGTTATTTTTTTTTCATCATTTCGTTACAATAATTAATACCTTCATGCTGCTTCATTTCAGGCTGGATTGAAGCAGTCTTACTGTAGAACCCCTAGGTGCTAGTTGAAAATATACACCAGTGCCTACGGGTTCCACAGGATAAATGCCAAAAAAGTGTCCAATGGAAATTATGTCAGAGTTTCTATTTGACACCATATCGATAGGCGGCAGAAGCTGTAACTGTAGAACCTTCGGCGATTAACCCCATTACCTTATGGTGCTTATTTTTCTATGCATCATTAGCATACACAGGTACTAGACTTAATCAGCCGATAACACTTTAGATCTTAAAACATTGTTATTTTGGTTCTTTATCTGTTTTATACATTAAATAAACTGTTCATGCTGCTTCATTTCAGGCTGGATTTAAGCAACCTAACTGTTGTAACCCTAGTTGCTAGTTTAAAAGTACAGCAGTGGCTTCTGGTTCCACAAAATAAGTGCCGCAAAAGGCTCCGAGGGAAATTATGTCAGAGTTTCTCGGCAATTAACCCCAGTACCTTATGGTGCTTATGTTTCTATGCGTCATTAGCATACACAGGTACTACACTTAATCAGCCGATAACAGTTTCGATCTTAAAACATTGTAATTTTGGTTCTTTATCTGTTTTAAACATTTAAAACAGAATGTTCATGCTGCTTCATTTCAGGCTGGATTGAAGCAATTTTACCGTTGGAACCCTAGGTGCTAGTTTAAAAGTACAACATTTGATTCCGGCTCCACAAAATAAGTGCCACAAAAGGCTCCGATGGAAATTATGTCTGATTTCCGAATTGAAACCATGATTATAGTCGGCATGCCCTAAAACCGTTGAAACTTCGGCGATTAACCCCAGTACCTTGTGGTGCTTATGTTTTTATGTATCATTAGCATACACAGGTACTACACTCAATCAGCCGATAAGGCTTTAGATCTTAAAACATTGTAATTTTGTTTTTTATCTGTTTTAAACATTTAAAACAGAATGTTCATGCTTCTTCATTTCAGGCTGGATTGAAGCAATTTTACTGTTGTAACCCTTGGTGCTAGTTTAAAAGTACAACATTTAATTCCGGCTCCACAAAATAAGTGCCACAAAAGGCTCCGATGGAAATTATGTCTGATTTCCGAATTGAAACCATGATTATAGTCGGCATGCCCTAAAACCGTTGAAACTTCGGCGATTAACCCCAGTACCTTGTGGTGCTTATGTTTTTATGTATCATTAGCATTCACAGATACTAGACTCAATCAGCCGATAACACACTTTCGATCTTAAAACATTGTCATTTTGTTTCTTTATCTGTTCCATATATTACTTAAAATGTTCATGCTGCTTCTTTTTAAGTTTGATTGAAGCAATCCTACTGTTGTACCCCTAGATGGTAATTGAAAAACACACCAGTGCCTACGGACTCCACAAGATAACTGCCACATAATGTCCGAAGAAAATTCCGTCTCAGGTCTTATTTGATACCATCCTTACAGTTAGTAGACGATATTATAGATGAAACTTCGGCAATTAACCCCAGTACATTGTGGTGCTTATGTTTCTATGCATCATTAGCATTCACAGGTTCTACACTCAATCAGCCGATAACGCTTTCGATCTTAAAACATTGTCATTTTGTTTCTTTATCTGTTCCATATATTAGTCAAAATGTTCATACTGCTTCATTTCAGACTGGATTGAAGCAATCATACTGTAGTACCCTAGGTGCTAATGAAAAATACACCAGTGCATACGGGGTCCACAAGATAACTGCCATAAAATGTCCGATGAAAATGCCGTCTCAGGTGCTATTTGATGCCATTATTATAGTTGGCAGCAGATATTATAGGTGAGACTTCGGCAATTAACCCCAGTACCTTGTGGTGCTTATGTTTCTATGCATCATTAGCATGCACAGGTACTAGACTCAATCAGCCGATAACACTTTCGATCTTAAAACACTGTTATTTTTTTTTTCATCATTTCGTTACAATAATTAATACCTTCATGCTGCTTCATTTCAGGCTGGATTGAAGCAGTCTTACTGTAGTACCCCTAGGTGCTAGTTGAAAATATACACCAGTGCCTACGGGTTCCACAGGATAAATGCCAAAAAAGTGTCCAATGGAAATTATGTCAGAGTTTCTATTTGACACCATATCGATAGGCGGCAGAAGCTGTAACTGTAGAACCTTCGGCGATTAACCCCATTACCTTATGGTGCTTATTTTTCTATGCATCATTAGCATACACAGGTACTAGACTTAATCAGCCGATAACACTTTAGATCTTAAAACATTGTTATTTTGGTTCTTTATCTGTTTTATACATTAAATAAACTGTTCATGCTGCTTCATTTCAGGCTGGATTTAAGCAACCTAACTGTTGTAACCCTAGTTGCTAGTTTAAAAGTACAGCAGTGGCTTCTGGTTCCACAAAATAAGTGCCGCAAAAGGCTCCGAGGGAAATTATGTCAGAGTTTCTCGGCAATTAACCCCAGTACCTTATGGTGCTTATGTTTCTATGCGTCATTAGCATACACAGGTACTACACTTAATCAGCCGATAACAGTTTCGATCTTAAAACATTGTAATTTTGGTTCTTTATCTGTTTTAAACATTTAAAACAGAATGTTCATGCTGCTTCATTTCAGGCTGGATTGAAGCAATTTTACCGTTGGAACCCTAGGTGCTAGTTTAAAAGTACAACATTTGATTCCGGCTCCACAAAATAAGTGCCACAAAAGGCTCCGATGGAAATTATGTCTGATTTCCGAATTGAAACCATGATTATAGTCGGCATGCCCTAAAACCGTTGAAACTTCGGCGATTAACCCCAGTACCTTGTGGTGCTTATGTTTTTATGTATCATTAGCATACACAGGTACTACACTCAATCAGCCGATAAGGCTTTAGATCTTAAAACATTGTAATTTTGTTTTTTTATCTGTTTTAAACATTTAAAACAGAATGTTCATGCTTCTTCATTTCAGGCTGGATTGAAGCAATTTTACTGTTGTAACCCTTGGTGCTAGTTTAAAAGTACAACATTTAATTCCGGCTCCACAAAATAAGTGCCACAAAAGGCTCCGATGGAAATTATGTCTGATTTCCGAATTGAAACCATGATTATAGTCGGCATGCCCTAAAACCGTTGAAACTTCGGCGATTAACCCCAGTACCTTGTGGTGCTTATGTTTTTATGTATCATTAGCATTCACAGATACTAGACTCAATCAGCCGATAACACACTTTCGATCTTAAAACATTGTCATTTTGTTTCTTTATCTGTTCCATATATTACTTAAAATGTTCATGCTGCTTCTTTTTAAGTTTGATTGAAGCAATCCTACTGTTGTACCCCTAGATGGTAATTGAAAAACACACCAGTGCCTACGGACTCCACAAGATAACTGCCACATAATGTCCGAAGAAAATTCCGTCTCAGGTCTTATTTGATACCATCCTTACAGTTAGTAGACGATATTATAGATGAAACTTCGGCAATTAACCCAAGTACCTTGTGGTGCTTATGTTTCTATGCATCATTAGCATTCACAAGAATAAGCTAGACTCAATCAGCCGATAACAGTTTCGATCTTAAAACACTGTTAATTTATTTTATCGTCATTTCTTTACAATAATTTAAACCTTCAAGCTGCTTCATTTCAGGCTGGATTGAAGGGTCTTACTGTAGTACCCTCAGGTGCTAGTTTAAAAGTACAGCAGTGGCTTCCGGTTCCACAAAATAAGTGCCACAAAAGGCTCCGATGGAAATTATCTCTGATTTCCGAATTGAAACCATGATTATAGTCGGCATGCCCTAAACAGTTTAAACCTTGGCGATTAACCCCAATATCTTGTGGTGCTTATGTTTTTATGTATCATTAGCATTCACAGGTACTACACTCAATCAGCCGATAACGCTTTCGATCTTAAAACATTGTCATTTTGGTTCTTTATCTGTTTTATACATTAAATAAAATGTTCATGCTGCTTCATTTCAGGCTGGATTAAAGCAATTTTACTGTTGTACCAGCAGGTGCTAGTTAAAAGTACAACCGTGGCTTCGGGCTCCACGAAATAAGTGCCACAAAAGGCTCCGATTGAAATTATGTCTGAGTTCCTAATCGATTTATTACATTAATTAAAACCTTCATGCTGCTTCAATTCTGGCTGGATTGAAGCAGTCTTACTGTAGTACCCCTAGGTGCTAGTTGAAAATATACACCATTGCCTTCGGGCTCCACAGGATAACTGCCAAAAAAAGTGTCCAATGGAAATTAAGACAGAGTTTCTATTTGACACCATATTGATAGACAGCTAGGCAGCAGAAGCTGTTACTGTTGAACCTTCGGCGATTAACCCCATATATATATATATATATATATATATATATATATATATATATATATATATCATGTTACCTCTGTTTCTCGTCTAACAGTGATATTGGTCCCAGAAATTCCTAATTTGTATAATCTCATACAATATTATAATTTATATTTGAATTTTATTCAATTGGTTATCGGACAAAAAATAACCTTGAAAATAATGGTTTCCCTTTTTGTACTTCATGTTGATGCTTTAAGATTTTTATCTGTTACAGCAAAGTTTAATCGATAAATCTCTTTTTGAATAAACCGCTACGCAGTGTTCAAGTACACTGGAAACCTTTTATTTATACACATAACATTTTCAAGAGATAAAATCATATATGTTGGCAAAAATAAATATGTTTATAACAGTTGCTATAAACCCTCACGACTTACCTGACATAGCTGCTCC
This sequence comes from Sipunculus nudus, assembly GCA_026874595.1. Lineage (NCBI taxonomy): Eukaryota > Metazoa > Annelida > Sipuncula > Golfingiida > Sipunculidae > Sipunculus > Sipunculus nudus. The sequence goes on along the minus strand of CM049313.1, from coordinate 48,071,364 downwards.
TGTGTCACACAAACTGCATTGACCGTTCTATGCAACATCATTTTGAACCTGGTGTGAACTGATGGTGTTCTTGTCCAAGGCCTCTTAATATACCTTAATGGTGCAGGGGTTAGCGATTGCCAACAAGCCCGGGTTTTGTTACCCATAAACAAGCTTAGGCCGTTACTGCAAGCGGGCCGTGACTTGATGAGCATCGTTCATTAATGCTAATTAACCAAAAGCGTGTTCTAACGCGTTACGAGGTTTTGGGCATGCATTGAAGTGATCATCTGTTCAAATAATCACAAAATTATATATATGATATATTATATATATGATATATATATCAATTATATTTATATTTTAAGTGAATTTATATATTATTAATATTTTCATTTTTGTTTTAATATTATTATTTTTTATTATTATTACTAAATTTTGTTTGCAACTTTTTTTTGCAGTGCGTTACTTGGACATATGGAGACACATATTTAATCCTATTTTATTTTACTTATTGATATATATGTCTTTATATATATATATATATATAATTAAACATAATTAGAAAAAAAATCATATTTTGTCAGTCATGTTTACTACGACGTAGTTTCGTGCAACCTTTTTCTGCACTCATCAGGTTAGAATGTCAGACATATATATATAGAGAGAGAGCGACAGAGAGACAGAGAGACAGAGACAGACAGACGAGAGACAGAGAACGAGCATATAATAACGTGCATACATATATTTATATTAAAGTTAAATTTTAATAATAAAATCAATTTATATATATATACATATACATATATAGATATATATAAATATATATATATATATATATATATATATATATATATTTATATCCATACTTATATCATAGATAGAAATATAGCAATAGCCTACGCTTTAAAAATCTCTGTTTACACAGGGGAACTTTCAATGATTTACATTTATGTTTTTACATTAACGAACAGCACTTTGTAATTATTTAGGAATTTGTTAAACTAATTGTGTATTATAAATCAATGAACGGACGCGACGATGTGTATTTATCTGAATAATGATCACTTGGCGGAACCTCCTCGTTCGTCAGTCAACCGTGATGAACCACATTACCATGCATGATGATTGATGGAAATACGCTACTCTCTCTCTCTCTCTCTCTCTCTCTCTCTATATATATATATATATATATATATATATATATATATATATATATATATATATATATTCATGTATATAAATATTAATTATATAAATATATTGGTATATATATTAATTTTATATATATATTTATGCATTTGCATAAATGCAAATATTTATTATATATATATATGTGTGTGTGTGTGTGTATATATATATATATATATATATATATATATATATATATATATATTGTTGTCTGAGGTGTTGCTACCACACTAATTTGATGAATGGGACCGGCTTTTATCTCTCAATAACACTATTTGATGCTCTTTCATCTTTGGTTTATTACTCACAAACAATGGGCTTGCTGATCCGAGGTTTCCTTTACGATAAACATTCATGTCTTGAACCGGATAATGACTTTTTAAACTGTATTTTTTTAACATGGATTGCACACATAGTTGTGATAACCAATGCGAAATACTGTACATGGCCCATATGTTCAGTAAGATATAGTGTGGAGGAAACCGCAGGGCCTGGAAAACACAGTTTTTTTTACGGAACACAAGAATTCATTCTCCTAGCCACTCCAGGAATTGAACCCGCTTCGCCCGGAAAGAGTTTCTTTCGCGTGGAGTCAGCAGTTCACAAATTATCTAATGCTCTTGAAAATAAGTAATTTTTTATTCATGGAGGTCATGTAGATTATAAACAATTCAGTTGTGTATGCAATGGAACGACATAGTTGTATGGCAAATCAACGTAACGTTCTCTTCAGTAAATCATTGCCTAGGTATAGAGTACTAAAACGTATAGCAAATTTAAACTCGACAAGAGCGGAACTAGGATGAAGGAAAGGGGGGGTCTAACCCTAGAGGATATTTGACAAAACCCAAAATAAAGGTCCCCGGCTACGGAACAAGGGGGAGGGGGGGGGGATGCGGACCCTATGGACCGTCCCCCAGGATCCGCTTATTCTCGAATACTCGGTTTACCTTCTAGGAACCGTTGGTATGACAACACTATAAAAACATTGTCTTAAATATATAAACAGTCAGCTATTTACCGATACAAAATGTGTATTTATTGTAGTTTCGGGCATAACACCGTTTGACAGCATGTATTTGGTATGTGATTACTTGCTGTAGTGAAATATTTCAGAGCACAGAAAAAATTTAAGCACTGCTTAAAATATCCCAGAAATATTGTATTTATACAGGCTTTTATACGTTTGTGTTATTATACTGATCCAAATATATACACACGGCTACTTCAGAGTAAAGTTTGAATTGATTACTCGGTTAGAAGTGCTCTAGTACTCTTTTCATCGCTACATCGTGACAGATATTATTCAGGTTTATTAGAATATTAATGTGTGGCAAATCATTGTGAACTTATGGTCAGAAATAATGCTACACAAAAATTGTTTATAATTTATTATACAGTGCTGGCGATTACGAATTAGAAAATTATACCTATTCAGTTATGTTATTTAACAGAATATTTCACATATGCGAATTTGAAAATTTCATGACTTTTCGCTATTTATTCATTTATTTTTCTGAATATGAATACAAAGTAACAAGTATAGGTTAGGTAGGTACGGAGAATAACATGCATTGTTCGCATGTTGTGCTTACTGAGTCTGACATATTCTCAGTAAAATCTTTAAATACTGAAAAAGTCCTCCGTTAATTGTGTTTTATGTAAATATTTCTCACACATCGGGCCCGAACACTCAGTACCATTCATCCAAGACAGGGGGCGTCAGTGAGGTGAGTGAGGTCAGTGTCGTTTTTGTAAATCTAGGTGAAAACTAAGATTCTTTAACTTTGAACTCGATTTATCGATATTTTTGGACTTTACCTTACAGAAAATCTTTGTAATTATACATATATTGATCGCTTATGTTTTAAATGTATCTATTTTTGGTTCGGTGGAGAAATTAGGTTAGATTAATGCTTACAGAAAATGAGATACCCAAACAGTCAACTCTATTACTGTCCATTTTGTCCAATTCAGACTTTTGTTAATTACTAGCTCATATAGTATGTGTTGTCCAATGGATACTTTGCTTTGCACGAAATAAGGCATTCCATTGGATTTAACTTTCTCTAATTTATGTAATATAATAATTTAAACAGATGAAAATGACTTTAAATGATAGTTTACGATAAACAAGCGTAAATCCATGATATTTACGAAAATATCTAGAAAATGTTCAACAGCTTATTTTAGTGTACTCCGTATGTCATTCGTAAAAATACATATGTTACACATAATCTTTTTTTTTCATAAAAGCAACGCACAAAAGAACGCCTTCATGATTCATCGCACATGACAGTTACATGACCAAGGAACTAGCCGCGTGTTATGTCACTATCACGTGACCAATGAGCGGAGCAACTGCATCCTTTTCACCTCACCTGATCCGGCACTCTTTATGTGTCTGATTTTGAAACACCATGTAGCGTTAGATATGCTGACCAGTTCGCACAAAAGAAATCTTTGAAAAGTACTTATAATGCGCAACAGACCTCATAATAACCTGGGAGTGATTGTTTAACTCCAACCGTTTCCCATTTCCGAGAAATAAGTATGGTCAAAAAGTTTCTCAAACAAAATGAACGTAAGGCAATAAAGCGAAAGATTACGCATTGTTAGTCATAACATAACATTTAATATTCTACATAGGAATTTGTCTGTTCTAGTTTTTTTTCCAAATTTCAGTCGCATGGTTGCCCTCTGATGTGGGTTTGTCTGTGTGTGCGTGACAGAGAGGTGATGAGCTGCATGGGGAATTATAAAATGTCAGGTATAGGTACATGTAACATAACACGCTAATGTCGAGAACCTGGTTATACCTCAGCAAGTTATACCATTACAAGGAGGTGTTATGATTTCACTACCGTTCGTTGACTGGTTTTTCTGCAAAAAAAGCAACCTAACCAAAAATAAAGTCATGAGTGGACAGTAAGGCTGGTAATCTGAATCATCATAACAAAATGTTTTCGTTCAAAGGAATCTTTATCAGTGACATTAGGGCAATTTGTTTGTCAAGCCGAATGCGAGGTGAGACCATCGTCATTCACTTACATTAGGGAGAGCCTTGAGGAAAATTTTTTTCCAACAGGCCGGGATTTCGGGCCGGGTAATGCACACATGTATGACTTTAATTTAGCCGCTTTTGCTCTGGCGAACAGAGCTCAGATGTGATACAACCTCAGAGCTGGTGATCAGTGACACCCATTTCTCTCGCTTTAGTTAATATATTCCCTGTGCTTATTATATTACTCACGTACCACAAACAAAAGTGTGATCAGGACCCGAATAATATATCTAGTGAGCAAGAAGGTTGGCGGAGGTATGTGGTCTCTGTGTATTTTCTAGTTTGAAAAATATTAATCAATTGTAGATCATTATAATATTGAGGAAATGATTACCTGGTCTCTGTCCTCCGGAAGGCATGTTTATTGTTATGGACCCATGTTTAAACTACTGTTTATCGAATAATATTAATAATAACAGTTATAATAATAATGATAAAAAATCCTTATTTGGGTTATTTAATGAACACTTCGTCTTGTTTTTCTGTTTTCTATTTTTTTTAATTAATATTTTTAATATATGACATGTTATTTTGTTCACACATATATTACAATACATATGCAGTTTTTTTTATTTTTATCATTTGTTACCATAGTGCTTTAATGCTTTTCTGGGTTTGATTTTTTTAAACTAAATGTCACTATCATGTAAGGAAGGATGAAGTAACTATTGAAAAATCCCTGACATATTCTTTATGAAATTTTAGCAAACTGTTACCTTCAGCTTCGAGAATTTCTTACATAGGCTCAGTAACAGTACTCCAAGGGGGGGGGGGGGGCACTCTTGCGGATCATGGATAGGCCTGTCAAAGGGCTGTTCCAAGATATGGAAAATTACTCAATAATTTTATATCCACACAGTTAAAAATCGCTTTTATAAACAGTTCGTGTTATGTCTAAATAAGTACAATTTGACTAATATCAATATCAACCTATCAACTACTAGGGCCCTGCGAGGGCTGAAAATTGAACCCGCACCCGCCCCGCATCATGCTCTGTCAGCCCGCCCAGCAATCAAAGAAATAAATTCAGCCCGCCCCGCCCCGCAGTTCTTTCAGCCCGCACTCGTCCTACAAAAATTTTCTTTCAGCCCGCACTCGTCCTACAAAAATTTTCTTTCAGCCCGCACCCGCCCCGCCCCGCGTTTTTCAAGTTTCCGGCCCGCAGGCCAGCCCGGAAAATAATTAAAAATAGTTTTCGGATCCAAAGGTTTACATATCAAGATATTTTACAGCACATATATCAGACACGCTTATTATTGATATATATGAAATGTTTGATGATTGGAATGAAAAATTTACAATTAGAAAAGGAGTCCACCTTAGGCTTTGTGCAGTTCCAGGTCAACTGAGTCACCTACACAGCCAGCTGAAGCCACAAACTGTCTATTACAAGATCAAAGGTAATCGAGCCCTTGCTTCACTCCCAGCCATATTATATAATATGTGTACAGGGTTACAGTCCATATACATCATCAGGCCAGGTAACTTTATGCAAAGTAATGACCAGCTTCCATTGCAAGGATAATTGTTTAAAGTCTAGATTTCAGATTAAGGATGTATCATCTATTTTGTATAACAAATTGACGTAATAATAATTAAAGACAGATTTGCATAGTGTGTTACAACTGTCAGTCAGTGTAAGGCATTAACAGGAATAATTTTTTTTTTTCAAATTTATCTTTTCATATTACTATTGTTACGACACCTGAAAACATTTTTTACAGAAACACCAATTTCTTAAAATGATTGTTTTTTTTAAGTATAATTTTATATTCATATTTTTACTGAACTGCCAGATCATCAACGCGCAGCCCGGCCCGCTCCGCATAGACTCATTTCAGCCCGCCCCGCCCGCACTTTCTTAGATGTAGCCCGTCACGCCCCGCAAAGATTCCTATGCGGGGGCCCGCAGGGGACCGCGGGTTACGGGCCCCCGCTGGCTGCGGGTCAAAACCCGCCCCGCGCAGGGGCCTAGTGCCTGCCCGACGGTCAGCTTTTGATAAATTGACTGAGTTGTCAAATAATTGGCAAACGTTTCTTTAGTTTCATAACCATTATGGTATGTAATTCACTAGCTACTAGCCCCAGGAAATCTCCGCCTCATGATCATTTAAGAACATACCTTCTTCAAGAGGCGAGTGGTTATCTAATATGCATCCGTGCTACCTGTGTATCATTCAGAATATATTCTGTTACCTGTTTATCATTCAGTATACATTTTATTACAATAACACGTAAACATAAGAGAGAGAGAGAGAGAGAGAGAGAGAGAGAGAGAGAGAGGGGGAGAGGAGAGAGAGAGGCAGGGAGAGACAGAGAGAGTAAACGGGGCTAGGGACAGAGGTTTGCGGAAGGGTTTCATACGAGAGATCATATCCAGAAGTGTTGTTTTTTCTCGACTGATAAATAGCAGTTTTTTTAATTGCTATGCGTGTTGATATGGCTTACCTTTATCGTAGATATAAGGGTCACGTTTCTAAGCTGTGCAATTTCTCAACAGTTTAAAAAAAAATACTTTTCAAATACCATTGAAATTTACCACATTGAGGGGAATAGCACCGGGAAAGGCAATCCTCAATATCATATAAAATGATGGGTTGGGGAAAGGCCCTTGTAACAAATATAAATAAACTCTATATATTTATACTTTATATTTACTATAAATACTTATACTAGTGATATGCGGGTTGAAAAACTATTACAAATTCACTGGGTTTTTTCGTTTGAATATAATTTTAATATCTGAATGTAACATTATCAACAATATAATAGGGCGTCCGTATATATCGTGTTTAGGGCATTTTAAACGGTTCTGATTTGAATAACCAACAAAACATCTAAGGCGCGATTCCCCTGAGCTCAATTAAGCTGCTCTCGGACATTTCTCTGTGACATGAAGCTTAAATGTATCTCGCAGTATTGAAATATATAACAATTAAGTTGCTTAATTAAAAAACCTTTTATCGAGCATGTGCACTGCCCGTGACGGAGTCTTCCTCCAGGGTTTTGTAAAGTGAAATAAGACACATGCGACAAGCCTCGATAGCAGCCTCCAAAACGGTTCTAGGAACTTTCTTATTTTTATATAATTTAAGACACTTTCCTTCATTTTATATATTTCGCGATATGACAAATACTATTGTTCTTTAACGGTACAATGGGCCGAACGGTGAGCACCGAATGATGGATTAATTAATCTACGGTTGATTGATTGACTGATCTGTGTTCACAAAATAAATGAAGATGAATAGGATTACGGATAATGACAAAATATTCCAAAGATAACCTTAACATAACCTTTTGCATGATTTAGTTTTGATAAAGTTACGGCAAAATTCATACTAATGCCGATTTCATTTTTATATACAACAGATGTTATGGCATATGCTTCCCTTCCGAAATTGAAATCCATTTAATATATTATATGAATTGTAATATATATATATATATATATATATTTATATATATATATATATATATATATAATTCCAGGGTGACCTAATGAGTACAGAGTGATCACGAAACCTGCGGGTAGTGACAGTTATGCAATATTGTATTTATGAAATTATAGCAGCTCTACTTTTATGTATCGAGCACTTTGACTATATATATATATATATATATATATATATGTTCGTTCGAGATGCATGATTCTTTATCTTCACTTTCTTTGTTATCTTATGGCAGTTTCGAAATAGCATCCCCTGGATATGTCTTTATGTACATATTTATTGCAGGTGAAAGTGCAGGTGAAAGGTGGCATATGCTTCCCTTTCGAAATTGAATTCCATTATAAACTATATATATATATATATATATATATATATATATATATATATATATATATATATATATATAATAAAGGACGACGATTAACGAGTATACAAACGGGTTTCAGCAGAAACCTCACTTTCCCCTTGTCTTAATACCGATTGAACTAATCCTGTAAACGTAAATATTTAACACGGATGATTCAAGGACTTAAGGTTGGGGCATACCTCCACCAAGGTCCAACATGCGGAGTTCTTGTACAGAGTTTTTCTCAGACTACGTACCTGCCTGACGACCTTGATGAAGATGGACCAGGAGAACCGGGACGGTGAAGACGGTACACGGTCATCCTCTGGATATATATATGGATCATCTCCGGGTAGAAACATTTCCTCCACGTAAATTGAATATATTTAATCTTATTAAAACAGGGTAATTATTCATTATAATTTTAAATATAATTAACGTCGGGCTTCAGTTCGTCACCACCCGTCACGGTCCACAGACGATACTTCCAATGTTTTGTCAGTTGAAGGATGTCAGTGGCACTAAGTTGACCTGAAAGACACGCTTACACTAACACATGAATACAATATATATATATATATATATATATATATATATATATATATATATATATATATATATATCCACCTGACGAAGAAGCGTTTGCGCTTCGAAAGCTCGTGTGTTAATAAATAAGTAACTCTATCTTAAAGACGTCGCTCTTTATCTTTACCTACGCTTCAATTACAGACTCTCACGGCTATACATGTATTAGTTATTATTATTGATATTATTATTGTTATTATATATATATATATATACCTGTGTTCAGATAAACCTTTCTAAACATTAGTTTAATTAGTAAAATACTGAAATAATCTTTACTAATTATTAACTGAAGTTATCAGTGTACAATTTTTAAAACGATTACTTTAAAACATAAAAATAATATATGTATTATATTCATTTGTCAACCGCAGATCGTTATAATTTCCACAAATAAGATCTGATATTTGTTCCGAGAATAACACCAAGAAACCAGGGTTCAAATATTCCAATGGATGAGGAAATTTAATATAATATCGGATCATGCATAATTGTAAAGAATGGACGAATCTGTTGAAGAAAATATTGCTCTCTTTAACTGCTGGGACTTTATGTATTATTATCCATTGGAATAATGTGCGTAAACCTATGACCATGGTGCACGATCTCAAACATGTTCGGAACTGTTACGAGTTAATTAGCACTTATGAACGATGCTAATCAAGTGGCTGGGCGGGCCGCAGCTTGTTTAAATGATGACAAATCTTATCGACCCGTTGTCATTGGTTAAATGTTGATATATTAAGATATATAAAGGGCAATGAACTTTGAACCACGGGACACCAGATAATATCATGGAAAGTGAATACGGTTTGCAGTTGACCGCACGTTTGTAAATGAGAAACCGCATTCTGAGGTAAGCTTGTATCTCTTTTTCATAACATAAAACATGGATAACAAAACCTGAGTATGATTTGTGCTATGTTTTAATATTTTGGATTACTTTGAATTAAAAAAAAAAGAATATATCCCTCATGCAGGGTCTTTATTAAAAACCAGGAAGCAAAAAAAAAAAAAATGACTTATGTAATTTTGATTATTGCACCTTAAGAATAACTTTCTCATTTACTGAATACACATTTCATCAAAGAAAAAATTTCTTAAAAAAATAAAGATTCACTGTATAGTTAAATTTAAAAATCTTTGAAAATTAAAAAAAAAATATCAAAAATGTAAATATTAATAGGGTTAAAGATGATCGCAATAAACGATTCGTGGATACTTTTAATTGTAAATAAAAAATGCGTAAAAGATATTATTGGAGGGAATAGTTCAGCCATTTAATAAGTTTTTTTTTGGGGTGGGGGGTGGGGGGGGTATTAAAGCGAGGTTTGATACTGTGAACACAAGAGTGAGACGCTTTAACTAAAATTACCAGTACTTGTGCAGACCGTAATCTTTATACCAGTCTTTAAATTTCACCGGTTTACAGATCCACAAGGATGGAAATACAAGGAATCTACAGGAAAAACTTTGTGGTGAAAATTTCAAACACAATAAAATAAACAAAACGAAACACTCAAAACACTCCAAGTTTCAAATGCGGAATTACAGCTTCAGAATATGAGGCCCGTATGTATTCTTTAACTGACACCTAAGGGTACTACAGTCAGGTTGCTTCAACCCAGCTTTAAATTAAGAAACTTTCATATTTTAAATTCATTACATCCAAGATAAAAAAAAACACAAACACAAAAAAGAAAATTTAGTTTTTTTTAAGGATCGATACTGTTATCGGCCGATTGAGGCTACTGCCTGCGAAAACTAATCATGCGTTAAAATATAAGCACTACAAAATGCTGGTGTGATTTTCTGATAAAACAACGTAGCTGATTTTAATCAGAAATAAGCACGTGGGACATTTTTTATCAAGCATTCTTATGAAAGTTCTATACAGTAAATCTAACCTAAGACTGGAAGTAATTCTGAAATATTTACAGCGGCATCCATTTTACGGCATATTTAAGCAGAAAAATTACATTTGTGTAACTTTAATGTAATGAAATCGGAGAAACTGGTACTCGGGTTAATCGCCGAAGTTTCATCTCTTGTAGTTATGCATACTGTATTGATGGTGTCAGACTATAACACAGACGGAATTTACACCGAATATTTTTGTGGCAGTAATATTGTGAAATCTATAGATACTAGTGTGTCTTCAACTAAAATGTATGGTTACTACAGTCAGGTAGCTTCAATCCAGTTTAAAATGAAGGACACTCAAAATTTGAAATGAAGTCATCCAAGATATCAAGTAAAAAGTTAGTGTCTTTGACTATCGCGTGTTATCGGCGGATTGAGTCTAGTACCTGTGAGTGCTAATGATGCATGGAAACATAAGCACCACGAGGAACTGGGGTTTATCGCCGAAGTTTCATCAGTAATGGCTTCTGCCTACTATAATGATGGTATCAAATAGGACCTGAGACGTTATTTTCATCGGACATTTTTGTGACAGTTATCTTGTGGAGCCCGTAGGCACTGGTGTATTTTTCAATTAGCACCTAGAGGTACTACAGTATGATTGCTTCAATCCAGCCTGAAATGAAGCAGTATGAACATTTTAATTAATTTATCAAAGACACCAAGAAACAAAATGACAGATCAAAAATGTTATCGGCAGATTATGTCTAGTACCTGTGAATGCTAATGATGCATAGAAACATAAGCACCACAAGGTTCAGGGTATTTTCGCCGAAGTTTCATCTGTAATAGCTTCTGCCAACTATAACGATGGTATCAAGTAGGACCTGTGACGGTTTTTTCATGGGTCATTTTTTTGCCAGTTATCTTGTGGAGCCCGAAGGCTTTGGTCTATTTTTCAAGTAGCACTTACGAGTACCTCATTACGACTGCTACCATCCAGTCTAAAATGAAGCAGCATGAACATTATAATTAATTTATCAAAGAGACCAAGAAACAAAATGACAGATCGAAAGTGTTATCGGCCTGTTGAGTCTAGTACCTGTGTTTTCATCGGATATTTTTGTGGCAGCTATCTTGTGGAGTCCGCAGGCACTGGTGTATTTTTCAACTTGCACTTAAAGGGTATTACAGTAAGATTACTTCAATCCAGCCTGAAATGAAGCAGCATTAACGTTTTAATTAATATATCAAAGGGACCAAGAAACAAAATAACAGATTGAAAATATTATCGGCTGATTAATTCTAGTACATGTGAATGCTAATGATCCATAGAAACATAAGCACCACAAGGTACTGGGGTTCATCGCCGAAGTTTCATCTGTAATATTTTCTGCCAACTATAATGTTGATATCAAATAGCGCCTGAGACGGTATTTTCATCGGACATTTATGTGGCCGTTATCTTGTGGGGCCCGTAGGCTTTGGAGTATTTTTCAAGAAGCACTTGGGGGTACTTCATTACGATTGCTACAATCCAGTCTGAAATGAAGAAGCATGAACATTATAATTAATTTATCAAAGAGACTAAGAAACGAAATGACAGATCGAAAGTGTTTGTTGAATCTAGTACCTGTATTTTCATCGGATATTTTTGTGGTATCTATCTTGTGGAGTCCGCAGGCACTGGTGTATTTTTCAACTTGCACCTAGGTGTATTACAGTAAGATTACTTTAATCCAGCCTGAAAGAAGCATCATTAACATTTTAATTAATTTATCAAAGAGACCAAGAAACAGTATGACAGATCAAAAATATTATCGGCTGACTAATTCTAGTACCTGTGAATGCTAATGATTAATAGAAACATAAGCACCACAAGGTACTGGAGTTTATCGCCGGAGTTTCATCTCTAATAACTTCTGCCAATTATAACGATGGTATAATATAGGACCTGAGCGGTTCATCGGACATTTTTGTGGCAGTTATCTTGTATAGCACGTAGGCTTTAGTGTATTTTTCAACTAGCACTTCAGCGTACTTCATTACGATTGCTCCAATGCAACCTGAAATAAAGCAGCATGAACATTTTGATTAATTTATGAAAGAGACAAAGAAACAAAATGACAGATCCAAAATGTTATCGGCTTATTAATTCTAGTACCTGTGAATGCAAATGATGCATAGAAACATGAGCACCACAAATTACAGGGGATTTTCCCCGAAGATTCATCTTTAATAGTTTCTGGTAACTATAAAGACAGTATCATATAGGACCTGAGACGGTATGTTCATCGGACATTTTTGTTGCACTTTTCTTGTTGATCCCTTAGACATTGGTGTATTTTTCATTTTGCACCTATGGGTACTACAGTACAATTGCTACAATCCATCCTGAAATGAAGCAGCATGAACATTTTAAATAATTTATCAAAGAGACCAAGAAACAAAATGACAGATCGAAAGTATTATCGGCTGATTAAGTATAGTACCTGTGAATGCTAATGATCCATAGAAACATAAGCACCACATGGTACTGGGGTTTATCGCCAAAGTTTCATCTGTAAAAACTTTTGCCAACTATAACGATGGTATCAAATAGGACCTGTGACGGTTTTTTCATGGGACATTTCTTTGGCAGTTATCTTGTGGTGCCCGAAGGCTCAATTTATCAAAGAGACAAAGAAACAAAATGAAAGATCAAAAATATTATCGGCTGATTAAGTCTAGTACCTGTGAATGCTAATGATGCATAGAAACATAAGCACCACAAGGTACTGAAGTTTATCGCCGAAGTTTCATCTGTAATAACTTCTGCCAACTATAACGATGGTATCATATAGGACCTGAGCGGTTATTTTCATCGGATATTTGTGTGGCAGTTATCTTGTGGAGCACGCAGGCTTTGGTGTATTTTTCAAGTAGCACTTCGGGGTACTTCATTACGATTGCTCCAATACAACCTGAAATAAAGCAGCATGAACATTTTGATTAATTTATCGAAGAGACCAAGAAACAAAATGACAGATCAAAAAAGTTACCGGCTTATCGGCTGTGAATGCTAATGATGCATAGAAACATAAGCACCACAAGGTACTGGGGTTTATCGCCAAGTTTCATCTGTAATAATTTCTGTCACCTATAAAAATGGTATCAAATAGGACCTGAGACGGTATTTTCATCGGACATTTTTGTGGCACTTTTCTTGTGGAGCCGTAGGCTTTGGTGTATTTTACAAGTAGCACTTATGGGTACTTCATTACGATTCCTACAATCCAGTCTGAAATGAAGCAGCATGAACACTTTTTTTATTAATTGATCAAAGAGACCAAGAAACAAAATGACATATCGAAAATGTTATCGCCAGATTAAGTCTAGAACCTGTGAATGCTAATGATGCATAGAAACATAAGCAACACAAGGTACTGGGGTTTATCGCCAAGTTTCATCTGTATTATTTTCTGTCACCTATAAAAATGGTATCATATAGGACCTTAGACGGTATTTTCATCGGACATTTTTGTTGCTCTTTTCTTGTGGAGCCGTAGGCTTTGGTGTATTTTTCAAGTAGCACTTGGGGGTACTTCATTACGATTGCTACAATCCAGTCTGAAATGAAGAAGCATGAACATTATAATTAATTTATCAAAGAGGCCAAGAAACAAAATGACAGATCGGAAATGTTATCGGCTTGCTGAGTCTAGTACCTGTATTTTCAATTGATTTTTTTTGTGGCAGCTATCTTGTGGAGTCCGCAGGCACTGGTGTATTTTTCATTTAGCACTTAGGGGTACTACAGCAAGATTGCTACAATTCATCCTGAAATGAAGCAGCATGAAGATTTTAAATGATTTATCAAAGATATCAAGAAACAAAATGACAGATCGAAAGTATTATCGGCTGATTAAGTCTAGTACCTGTGAATGCTAATGATGCATAGAAACATAAGCACCACTAGGTACTGGGGTTTATCGCCGAATTTAAATCTTTAATAGCTTCTGCCAACTATAAAGATAGTATCAAATAGGACCTAGGACGGTATTTTCATCGGACATTTTTGTGGCACTTATCTTGTGGAGCGGTAGGCTTTGGTGTATTTTTCAAGTAGCACTTACGAGTACCTCATTACGACTGCTACCATCCAGTCTAAAATGAAGCAGCATGAACATTATAATTAATTTATCAAAGAGACCAAGAAACAAAATGACAGATCGAAAGTGTTCTCGGCCTGTTGAGTCTAGTACCTGTATTTTCATCGGATATTTTTGTGGCAGCTATCTTGTGGAGTCCGCAGGCACTGGTGTATTTTTCAACTTGCACCTAGGAGTATTAGAGTAAGATTTCTTTATTCCAGCCTGAAATGAAGCAGCATTAACATTTTAATTGATATATGAAAGAGACCAAGAAACAAAATGACAGATCGAAAATGTTATCGACAGATTAAGTCTAGTACCTGTGAATGTTAATGATTAATAGAAACATAAGCACCACAAGGTACTCGGGTTTATCGCCGAAGTTTCATCTGTAATAACTTCTGCCAACTATAACGATGGTGTCACATAGGACCTGAGCGGTTATTTTCATCGGACATTTTTGTGGCAGTTATCTTGTGGAGCCCGAAGGCTTTGGTGTATTTTTCAACTAGCACTTAAGGGTACTTTATTACTATTGCTACAATCCAGTCTGAAATGAAGCAGCATGAACATTATAATTAATTTATCAAAGAGACCAAGAAACAAAATCACAGATCGAAAGTGTTTTCGGCCTGTTGAATCTAGTACCTGTATTTTTATCGGATATTTTTTTTGGCATCTATCTTGTGGAGTCCGCAGGCACTGGTGTATTTTTCAACTTGCACCTAGGGGTATTACAGTAAGATTACTTTAATCCAGCCTGAAATGAAGCATCATTAACATTTTAATTAATTTATCAAAGAGACCAAGAAACAGTATGACAGATCAAAAATATTATCGGCTGACTAATTCTAGTACCTGTGAATCTTAATGATTCATAGAAACATAAGCACCACAAGGTACTGGAGTTTATTGCCGAAGTTTCATCTCTAATAACTTCTGCCAATTATAACGATGGTATAATATAGGACCTGAGCGGTTATTTTCATCGGACATTTTTGTGGCAGTTATCTTGTATAGCACGTAGGCTTTAGTGTATTTTTCAACTAGCACTTCAGCATACTTCATAACGATTGCTCCAATGCAACCTGAAATAAAGCAGCATGAACATTTTGATTAATTTATGAAAGAGACAAAGAAACAAAATGACAGATCCAAAATGTTATCGGCTTATTAATTCTAGTACCTGTGAATGCAAATGATGCATAAAAACATGAGCACCACAAATTACAGGGGATTTTCTCCGAAGATTCATCTTTAATAGTTTCTGCCAACTATAAAGACAGTATCATATAGGACCTGAGACGGTATGTTCATCGGACATTTTTGTTGCACTTTTCTTGTTGATCCCTTAGACATTAGTGTATTTTTCATTTTGCACCTATGGGTACTACAGCACAATTGCTACAATCCATCCTGAAATGAAGCAGCATGAACATTTTAAATAATTTATCAAAGAGACCAAGAAACAAAATGACAGATCGAAAGTATTATCGGCTAATTAAGTATAGTACCTGTGAATGCTAATGGTCCATAGAAACATAAGCACCACATGGTACTGGGGTTTATCGCCAAAGTTTCATCTGTAAAAACTTTTGCAAACTATAACGATGGTATCAAATAGGACCTGTGACGGTTTTTTCATGGGACATTTCTTTGGCAGTTATCTTGTGGTGCCCGAAGGCTCAATTTATCAAAGAGACAAAGAAACAAAATGACAGATCAAAAATATTATCGGCTGATAAAGTCTTGTACCTGTGAATGCTAATGATGCATAGAAACATAAGCACCACAAGGTACTGGAGTTTATCGCCGAAGTTTCATCTGTAATAACTTCTGCACACTGTAACGATGGTATCATATAGGACATGAGCGGTTATTTTCATCGGATATTTGTGTGGCAGTTATCTTGTGGAGCACGCAGGCTTTGGTGTATTTTTCAAGTAGCACTTCGTCGTACTTCATTACGATTGCTCCAATACAACCTGAAATATAGCAGCATGAACATTTTAATTAATTTATCGAAGAGACCAAGAAACAAAATGACAGATCAAAAAAGTTACCGGCTTATCGGATGTGAATGCTAATGATGCATAGAAACATAAGCACCACAAGGTACTGGGGTTTATCGCCAAGTTTCATCTGTAATAATTTCTGTCACCTATAAAAATGGTATCAAATAGGACCTTAGACGGTATTTTTATCGGACATTTTTGTGGCTCTTTTCTTGTGGAGCCGTAGGCTTTGGTGTATTTTTCAAGTAGCACTTAAGGGTAAATCATTACGATTGCTACAATCCAGTCTGAAATGAAGCAGCATGAACATTTTAAATAATTTATCAAAGAGACCAAGAAACAAAATGACAGATCGAAAGTATTATCGGCTGATTAAGTATAGTACCTGTGAATGCTAATGATCCATAGAAACATAAGCACCACATGGTACTGGGGTTTATCGCCAAAGTTTCATCTGTAAAAACTTTTGCCAACTATTAAGATGTTATCAAATAGGACCTGGGACGGTGTTTTCATCGGACATTCCTGTTGCACTTTTCTTGTGGAACCGTAGGCTTTGGTGTATTTTTCAAGTAGCACTTAAGGGTACTTCATTACTATTGCTACAATCCAGTCTGAAATGAAGCAGCATGAACATTATAATTAATTTATCAAAGAGACCAAGAAACAAAATCACAGATCGAAAGTGTTTTCGGCCTGTTGAATCTAGTACCTGTATTTTTATCGGATATTTTTTTGGCATCTATCTTGTGGAGTCCGCAGGCACTGGTGTATTTTTCAACTTGCACCTAGGGGTATTACAGTAAGATTACTTTAATCCAGCCTGAAATGAAGCATCATTAACATTTTAATTAATTTATCAAAGAGACCAAGAAACAGTATGACAGATCAAAAATATTATCGGCTGACTAATTCTAGTACCTGTGAATGCTAATGATTCATAGAAACATAAGCACCACAAGGTACTGGGGTTTATCGCCGAAGTTTCATCTCTAATAACTTCTGCCAATTATAACGATGGTATAATATAGGACCTGAGCGGTTATTTTCATCGGACATTTTTGTGGCAGTTATCTTGTATAGCACGTAGGCTTTAGTGTATTTTTCAACTAGCACTTCAGCATACTTCATAACGATTGCTCCAATGCAACCTGAAATAAAGCAGCATGAACATTTTGATTAATTTATGAAAGAGACAAAGAAACAAAATGACAGATCCAAAATGTTATCGGCTTATTAATTCTAGTACCTGTGAATGCAAATGATGCATAAAAACATGAGCACCACAAATTACAGGGGATTTTCTCCGAAGATTCATCTTTAATAGTTTCTGCCAACTATAAAGACAGTATCATATAGGACCTGAGACGGTATGTTCATCGGACATTTTTGTTGCACTTTTCTTGTTGATCCCTTAGACATTAGTGTATTTTTCATTTTGCACCTATGGGTACTACAGCACAATTGCTACAATACATCCTGAAATGAAGCAGCATGAACATTTTAAATAATTTATCAAAGAGACCAAGAAACAAAATGACAGATCGAAAGTATTATCGGCTAATTAAGTATAGTACCTGTGAATGCTAATGGTCCATAGAAACATAAGCACCACATGGTACTGGGGTTTATCGCCAAAGTTTCATCTGTAAAAACTTTTGCAAACTATAACGATGGTATCAAATAGGACCTGTGACGGTTTTTTCATGGGACATTTCTTTGGCAGTTATCTTGTGGTGCCCGAAGGCTCAATTTATCAAAGAGACAAAGAAACAAAATGACAGATCAAAAATATTATCGGCTGATAAAGTCTTGTACCTGTGAATGCTAATGATGCATAGAAACATAAGCACCACAAGGTACTGGAGTTTATCGCCGAAGTTTCATCTGTAATAACTTCTGCACACTGTAACGATGGTATCATATAGGACATGAGCGGTTATTTTCATCGGATATTTGTGTGGCAGTTATCTTGTGGAGCACGCAGGCTTTGGTGTATTTTTCAAGTAGCACTTCGTCGTACTTCATTACGATTGCTCCAATACAACCTGAAATATAGCAGCATGAACATTTTAATTAATTTATCGAAGAGACCAAGAAACAAAATGACAGATCAAAAAAGTTACCGGCTTATCGGATGTGAATGCTAATGATGCATAGAAACATAAGCACCACAAGGTACTGGGGTTTATCGCCAAGTTTCATCTGTAATAATTTCTGTCACCTATAAAAATGGTATCAAATAGGACCTTAGACGGTATTTTCATCGGACATTTTTGTGGCTCTTTTCTTGTGGAGCCGTAGGCTTTGGTGTATTTTTCAAGTAGCACTTAAGGGTAAATCATTACGATTGCTACAATCCAGTCTGAAATGAAGCAGCATGAACATTTTAAATAATTTATCAAAGAGACCAAGAAACAAAATGACAGATCGAAAGTATTATCGCCAGATTAAGTCTAGAACCTGTAAATGCTAATGATGCATAGAAACATAAGCACCACAATGTACTGGGGTTTATCGCAAAGTTTCATCTGTAATAACTTCTGTCACCTATAAAAATGGTATCAAATAGGACCTAAGACGGTATATTCATCGGACATTTTTGTGGCTCTTTTCTTGTGGAGCCGTAGGCTTTGGTGTATTTTTCAAATAGCACTTAAGGGTACTTCATTACGATTACTACAATCCAGTCTGAAATGAAGAAGCATGAACATTATAATTAATTTATCAAAGAGGGGAGAAACAAAATGACAGATCGGAAATGTTATCGGCTTGTTGAGTCTAGTACCTGTATTTTTAATTGATTTTTTTGTGGCAGCTATCTTGTGGAGTCCGCAGGCACTGGTGTATTTTTCATTTAGCACTTAGGGGTACTACAGCAAGATTGCTACAATTCATCCGGAAATGAAGCAGCATGAGCATTTTAATCAATTTATCAAAGAGACCAAGAAACAAAATGACAGGTCGAAAATATTATCGGCTGATTTAGTCTAGTACCTGTGAATGCTAATGATCATTTGAAACATAAGCACCACATGATACTGGGGTTTATCGCCAAAGTTTCATCTGTAAAAACTTTTGCCAACTATAAAGATGGCATCAAATAGGACCTGAGACGGTATTTTCATCGGACATTTTTTGTGGCACTTATCTTGTGGAGCCGTAGGCTTTGGTGTATTTTTCAAGTAGCACTTAGGGGTAAATCATTACGATTGCTACAATCCAGTCTGAAATGAAGCAGCATGAACATTTTAAATAATTTATCAAAGAGACCAAGAAACAAAATGACAGATCGAAAGTATTATCGGCTGATTAAGTATAGTACCTGTGAATGCTAATGATCCATAGAAACATAAGCATCACATGGTACTGGGGTTTATCGCCAAAGTTTCATCTGTAAAAACTTTTGCCAACTATAACGATGGTATCAAATAGGACCTGTGACGGTTTTTTTCATAGGACATTTCTTTGGCAGTTATCTTGTGGTGCCCGAAGGCTCAATTTATCAAAGAGACAAAGAAACAAAATGACAGATCAAAAATATTATCGGCCGATTAATTCTAGTACCTGTGAATGCTAATGATGCATAGAAACATAAGCACCACAAGGTACTAGAGTTTTTCGCCGAAGTTTCATCTGTAATAACTTCTGCCAACTATAACGATGGTATCATATACGACCTCAGCGGTTATTTTCATCGGACATTTGTGTGGCAGTTATCTTGTGGAGCACGCAGGCTTTGGTGTATTTTTCAAGTAGCACTTCGGGGTACTTCATTACGATTGCTCCAATACAACCTGAAATAAAGCAGCATGAACATTTTGATTAATTTATCGAAGAGACCAAGAAACAAAATGACAGATCAAAAAAGTTACCGGCTTATCGGCTGTGAATGCTAATGATGCATAGAAACATAAGCACCACAAGGTACTGGAGTTTATCGCCAAGTTTCATCTGTAATAACTTCTGTCACCTATAAAAATGGTATCAAATAGGACCTGAGACGGTATTTTCATCGGACATTTTTGTGGCTCTTTTCTTGTGGAGCCGTAGGCTTTGGTGTATTTTTCAAGGAGCACTTAGGGTAAATCATTACGATTGCTACAATCCAGTCTGAAATTAAGCAGCATGAACATTTTAAATAATTTATCAAAGAGACCAAGAAACAAAATGACAGATCGAAAGTATTATCGGCTGATTAAGTATAGTACCTGTGAATGCTAATGATCCATTGAAACATAAGCACCACATGGTACTGGGGTTTATCGCCAAAGTTTCATCTGTAAAAACTTTTGCCAACTATAACGATGTTATCAAATAAGACCTGGGACGGTGTTTTCATCGGACATTTTTGTGGCACTTCTTGTTGAACCGTAGGCTTTGGTGTATTTTTCAAGTAGCACTTATGGGTACTTCATTACGATTCCTACAATCCAGTCTGAAATGAAGCAGCATGAACACTTTTTTGATTCATTTATCAAAGAGACCAAGAAACAAAATGACAGATCGAAAATGTTATCGCCAGATTAAGTCTAGAACCTGTGATCGCTAATGATGCATAGAAACATAAGCATGACAATGTACTGGGGTTTATCGCCAAGTTTCATCTGTAATAACTTCTGTAACCTATAAAAATGGTATCAAATAGGACCTAAGACGGTATTTCATCGGACATTTTTGTGGTTCTTTTCTTGTGGAGCCGTAGGCTTTGGTGTATTTTTCATTTAGCACTTAGGGGTAAATCATTACGATTGCTACAATCCAGTCTGAAATGAAGCAGCATGGACGTTTTAATTAATCTATCAAAGAGAACTAAAAACAAAATGACAGATCTAAAATGTTATCGGCAGATTAAGTCTAGTACTGTGAATGCTAATGATGCATAGAAACATAAGCACCACAAGGTACTGGGGTATAATGTTGCTATCAAATAGGGCCTGAGATGGTATTTTCATCGAAAATTTTTGAAAATATACACCATCGCTAACGGGTTCCACGGGAAAACTGCCAAAAAAAGTGTCCAATGGAAATTATGTCAGAGTTTCTATTTGACACCATATTGATAGCGGGAAGAAGCTGTAACTGTTAACTGCTTATGTTCCTATGCATCATTAGCATACACAGGTACTAGACCTAATCAGACGATAACACTTTCGATCTTAAAACATTGTCATTTTGGTTCTTTATCTGTTTTATACATTAAATAAAATGTCCATGCTCCTTCATTTCAAGCTTGATTGAGCAATCTTCCTGTTGTAACCCAGACGCGTGTTTCAAAGTACAATAGTGGCTTCGGGCTCCACAAAATAAGTGCCAGAAAAGGCTCTGATGGAAATTATGCCTGAGTTCCGATTTGAAACCATCATTATAGTCGGCATGCGCTAAAATAGTTGAAACTTCGTCGATTAACCCCAGTACCTTGTGGTGCTTATGTTTCTATGCATCATTAGCATTCACAGGCATTAAACTCAATCAGCCGTTAACGCTTTCGATCTTAAACATTGTCATTTTGTTTCTTTATCTGTTCCATATATTTGTTAAAATATTCATGCTGCTTCATTTCAGGCTAGATTGAAGCAATCATACTGTAGTACACCTAGGTGCTAATTGAAAAATACACCAGTGCCTACGGGCTCCACAAGATAACTGCCATAAAATGTCCGATAAAAATGCCGTCTCAGGTGCTATTTGATACCATTATTACAGTTGGCAGCAGATATTATAGGTGAGACTTCGGCAATTAACCCCAGTACCTTGGGGTGCTTATGTTTCTATGCATCATTAGCATGCACAGTTACTAGACTCATTCAGCCGATAACACTTTCGATCTGAAAACATTGTCATTTTGGTTTTTCATATCTTTTATACATGCATTAAATGTCCATGCTGCTTCATTGCAGGCTAGATTGAAGCAATCTTACTTTTGTAACCCTAGGTGCTACTTTAACACTTTCGCTGCCTATGACGAGTATACTCGTCATATTTTCTGATTCCCCCAGTGCCTATGACGGGTATACTCGTCATGAATTTATCAGCAATTTTCAGTAAGAAATCTCTTAAATTTATCAATAAACTCTGTGCAGGTGAGTAGTAGTTCATTTATAAATTGGTTTCTTGTCATGAAATAGTAAAATTTGTAATTCATCAGTGCGCTTGATTACTCGAAAGCAAGAAAGGTTTTGGGAGCGTGAAAATATCCACGGCTCTCGTCCTTTACCGTGAAATAAGTTCATGACCCGCTGTAGTGTAAAATTGATACCGTGTAGGAGTATTCCTTAGAATCAAACGAAAGCGAGGACCGCATAAAAATCTTTCTTGTTTTATATTTGGGCGTATTTTATCCACTTACTTGCGGCAAACCCGCTGGTGAGACGGAGGTGTGACAGATCGCACCTTAGGTGTGAACTCGAGATAGCGAGGCGTGAAGTCGTTCAGGTTTATTGCCCCGCGAGGACAGCCTATTGCGCAATCTACAACAATAGGGCGCGTGCCACATGCCTGACACACAGATCGGCAGGGTAATCAGAACGCGGCTGCATATTATTGGTTTGGCATATTTGGCTGTCTCACGTATCCTATACATTTAGAGAAAGCAATATGCTTGTGTAAGTACCTTCGCCAACAAGTGCATGTAAATTGTAAAATTCTGAAAGAAAACTCGGACGATCACTTGCGGAACATGTTGGCCCTTTTGTGCACCGACAATCCCAACCGCACTTTGGAATTCACCATATGCACCCCGACGTATGACTTTCAGACAATTCATAATAAAGTATTATATCATGAGCCCTAGAGTTGATCATATTAGGTTACACTTTGATCACACGCATTTTTCGTATAATTCCCGGCTTCGTTTGACGGTGACAATGACGAGGTCCATCGTATCCAGGTATCATGCTGTCGCCACGGTATGTAAATAACTCTATGACTGTGTGTAATAAAAGATAAAACAATTTTTAGAATTATAATGATTGGTAAAAATCGCTTTGTTTGTAATGAAAAGCAAAATAGTAATTTTTTTCAGTAAAAATGGAAGTTTTTAAAATGAAAGAAAAAGAAAAAAGAAGGAACGGGGATCCGAACTTGCGCGGTGTTCCGTCTCGCATCACTTTGACATACTACATAACCCCTGAGCCATCTTTCCACATATGAATCTCTAATTGAAAGTTTATGGCAATCATAAACCAGAAAAAGACACAAACCCTCGCGAGTTCTACCAGATCGATGAAGTGATATTAGAACTTTGATGATCATACATGATGATAACTGTGACGTTTTATAAATCTTCATCTATTATTTCAACTAATATATCAAAAGTCGATCCGATCGGTACAGGAGCCGCTATTGCGTGAACCGCTGGACTTTCCCGGTCCTGGTGTAAACATATGAATTCTCTCTCTCTCTCTCTCTCTCTCTCTATATATATATATATATATATATATATAAATATATATATATATATATATATATATATATATATATATAAATTATAGATATATTATAGATATATTATATATATATATGTATTTGTTCATGTGAGGGCGTATCTGTGTTTGTGTGCGCTTGTTTCCTTTGAAGTCCTTTCTGGCTGTAGGCCTTATTAGCTAATTAGGCCGAACAGGGTTATGACGTCCTTCTATGCATAACACCTCAGGCAAGTTTTATGGCCCTTGCACCAGGTGGACTTCACACCCTCGTTATCAGCTTTTCACACCTAGAACTTACTCACCCGGACCTCTCCGAGACTGTTGCAAGCCCTGGCACTGGGGGAATATTTGGCTGGGCAGCGAATGTGTTAAAAGTAAAACAGCGGCTTCGGGCTACACAAAAAAGTGCCACAAAAGGCTCCGAGAGACATTATGTCTGAGTTCCAAATTGAAACAATCATTGTATTCGGCATGCGCTAAAACAGTTGAAACTGCGGCGATTAACCCCAGTACCTTGTGGTGCTTATGTTTCTATGCATCATTATCATTCACAGGCATTAAACTCAATCAGCCGATAACGCTTTCGATCTTAAACATTGTCATTTTGTTTCTTTATCTGTTCCATATATTAGTAAAAATGTTCATACTGCTTCTTTTCAGACTGGATTGAAGCAATCATACTGTAGTACCCCTAGGTGCTAATTAAAAAATACACCAGTGCCTATGGGCTCCACAAGATAACTGCCATAAAATGTCCGATGAAAATGCCGTCTCAGGTGTTATTTGATACCAATTTTATAGTTGGCAGCAGATATTATAGGTGAGACTTCGGCGATTAACCATAGTACCGTGTGGTGCTTATGTTTCTATGCATCATTAGCATGCACAGGTAACTATAGACTCAATCAGCCGATAACACTTTCGATCTTAAAACACTGTTATTTTATTTTTTCATCATTTTGTTACATTAATTAAAACCTTAATGCTGCTTCATTTCAGGCTGGATTGAAGCAGTCTTACTGTAGTACCACTAGGTGCTAGTTGAAAATATACTCCAGTGCCTACGGGTTCCACATGATATCTGCCAAAAAAGTGTCCTATGGAAATTATGTCATAGTTTCTATTTGACACCTTATCGATAGGCGGAAGAAGCTCTAACTGTTGAACCTTCGGCGATTAAGCCCAGTACCTTATGGTGTTTATGTTTCTAGGCATCATTATCATACACAGGTACTAGACTTAATCAGCCGATAACACTTTCGATCTTAAAACATTGTCATTTTGGTTCTTTATCTGTTTTATACATTAAATAAAATGTTCATGCTGCTCCATTGCAGGATAGATTGAAGCAATCTTACTTTTTTAACCCTAGGTGCCACAAAAGGCTCCGAGGGACATTATGTCTGAGTTCCGATTTGAAACAATCATTATAGTCGGCATACACTAAAACTGTTAAATCTTCTGCGATTAACCCCAGTTCCTTGTGGTGCTTTTGTTTCTATGTATCATTAGCATACACAGGTACTAGACTTAATCAGCCGATAACACTTTCGATCTGAAAAAATTGTCATTTTGTTTCTTTATCTGTTCCATATTTTAGTTAAAATGTTCATACTGCTTCATTTCAGGCTGGATTGAAGCAATCATGCTGTAGTACCCCTGGGTGCTAATTGAAAAATACACCAGGATATCTGCCAAAAAAAGTGTCTAATGGAAATTATGTCATAGTTTCTATTTGACACCTTATTGATAGGCGGAAGAAGCTCTAACTGTTGAACCTTCGGCGATTAACACCAGTACCTTATGGTGTTTATGTTTCTATGCATTATTAGCATAAACATGTACTAAACTTAATCAGCCGATAACACTTTCGATCTTAAAAGCATTGTCATTTTGGTTCTTTATCTCTTTTATACATTAAATAAAATGTTCATACTGCTTCATTGCAGGCTAGATTGAAGCAATCTTACTCTTGTAACCCTAGGTGCTAGTTTAAAAGTACAACAGCGGCTTCGAACTCCACAAAAAAGTGCCACAAAAGTTTCCGAGAGACATTATGTCTGAGTTCCGATTTGAAACAATCATTATAGTCGGCATGCGCTAAAACGGTTGAAACTTCGACGATTAACCCCAGTACCTTGTGGTGCTTATGTTTCTATGCACCATTAGCATTCACAGGCACTACACTCAATCAGCCGATAACGCTTTCGATCTTAAAACATTGTCATTTTGTTTCTTTATCTGTTACATATATTAGTTAAAATGTTCATACTGCTTCATTTCAGGCTGGATTGAAGCAATCATACTGTAGTACCTCTAGGTGTTTATTGAAAAATACACCAGTGCCCTCGGGTTCCACAGGATATCTGCCAAAAAAGTGTCCAATGGAAATTATGTCATAGTTTCTATTTGACACCTTATCGATAGGCGGCAGAAGCTCTAACTGTTGAACCTTCGGCGATTAACCCCAGTACC
This sequence comes from Sipunculus nudus, assembly GCA_026874595.1. Taxonomy (NCBI): domain Eukaryota; kingdom Metazoa; phylum Annelida; class Sipuncula; order Golfingiida; family Sipunculidae; genus Sipunculus; species Sipunculus nudus. The sequence continues at coordinate 48,044,834 of CM049313.1, read as the reverse complement.
GTCTGGTCCTTATGTTTCTATGCATCATTAGCATACACAGGTACTAGACTCAATCAGCCGATAACACTTTCGATCTTAAAACACTGTTATTTTATTTTTTTCATCATTTTGTTACATTAATCGAAACCTAAATGCTGCTTTATTTCAGGCTGCATTGAAGCAGGCTTACTGTAGTACCCCTAGGTGCTAGTTGAAATTATACACCAGTCCCTACGGGTTCCACAGGATATCTTCCAAAAAAAGTGTCCAATGGAAATAATGTCATAGTTTCTATTTGACGCCTTATCGATAGGCGGCAGGCAGAAGCTCTAACTGTTGAACCTTCGGCGATTAACTCCAGTACCGTGTGGTGCTTATGTTTCTATGCATCATTAGCATACACAGGTACTAGACTCAATCAGCCGATAATACTTTCGATCTTAAAACACTGTTATTTTATTTTTTCATCATTTTGTTACATTAATCCAAACCTAAATCCTGCTTCATTTCAGGCTGCATTGAAGCAGGCTTACTGTAGAAGCCCTAGGTGCTAGTTGAAAATATACACCTGTGCCTACGGGTTCCACAGGTTATCTTCCAAAAAAAGTGTCCAATGGAAATTATGTCATAGTTTCTATTTGACACCTTATCGATAGGCGGCAGAAGCTCTAACTGTTGAACCTTCGGCGATTAAGCCCAGTACCTTATGATGTTTATGTTTCTAGGCATCATTATCATACACAGGTACTAGACTTAATTAGCCGATAACACTTTAGATCTTAAAACATTGTCATTTTGGTTCTTTATCTCTTTTATACATTAAATAAAATGTTCATGCTGCTTCATTGCATGATTGATTGAAGCAATCTTACTTTTGTAACCCTAGGTGCCACAAAAGGCTCCGAGGGACATTATGTCTGAGTTCCGATTTAACAATCTTTATCGTCGGCATGCACTAAAACAGTTGAAACTTCGGCGATTAACCCCAGTACCTTGTGGTGCTTATGTTTCTATGCATCATTAGCATTCACAGGCACTATACTCAATCAGCCGATAACGCTTTCGATCTTAAAACATTGTCATTTTGTTTCTTTATCTGTTCCATATTTTAGTTAAAATGTTCATACTGCTTCATTTCAGGCTGAATTGAAGCAATCAGACTGTAGAACCCCTGGGTGCTAATTGAAAAATACACCAGGATATCGGCCAAAAAAAGTGTCCAATCGAAATTATGTCATAGTTTCTATTTGACACCTTATCGATAGGCGGCAGAAGCTCTAACTGTTGAACCTTCGGCGATTAACACCAGTACCTTATGGTGTTTATGTTTCTATGCTTTATTAGCATAAACATGTACTAGACTTAATCAGCCGATAACACTTTCGATCTTAAAAGCATTGTCATTTTGGTTCTTTATCTCTTTTATACATTAAATAAAATGTTCATGCTGCTTCATTGCAGGCTAGATTGAAGCAATCTTACTATTGTAACCCTAGGTGCTAGTTTAGAAGTACAACAGCGGCTTCGAACTCCACAAAAAAGTGCCACAAAAGTTTCCGAGAGACATTATGTCTGAGTTCCGATTTGAAACAATCATTATAGTCGGCATGCGCTAAAACGGTTGAAACTTCGGCGATTAACCCCAGTACCTTGTGGTGCTTATGTTTCTATGCACCATTAGCATTCACAGGCACTACACTCAATCAGCCGATAACGCTTTCGATCTTAAAACATTGTCATTTTGTTTCTTTATCTGTTACATATATTAGTTAAAATGTTCATACTCCTTCATTTCAGCCTGGATTGAAGCAGACTTACTGTAGTACCCCTAGGTGCTAGTTGTAAATATACACCAGTGCCCTCGGGTTCCACAGGATATCTGCCAAAAAAAGTGTCCAATGGAAATTATATCATAGTTTCTATTTGACACCTTATCTATAGTCGGCAGAAGCTCTAACTGTTGAACCTTCGGCGATTTAGCCCAGTACCTTATGGTGTTTATGTTTCTATGCATTATTAGCATTAACATGTACTAGACTTAATCAGCCGATAACACTTTCGATCTTAAACCATTGTCATTTTGGTTATTTATCTCTTTTATACATTACATAAAATGTTCATGTTGCTTACTTGCAGGCTAGATTGAAGCAATCTTACTTTTGTAACCCTAGGTGCTAGTTTAAAAGTACAACAGCGGCTTCGAACTCCACAAAAAAGTGCCACAAAAGGCTCCGAGAGACATTATGTCTGAGTTCCGATTTGAAACAATCATTATAGTCGGCATGCGCTAAAACAGTTGAAACTTCGGCGATTAACCCCAGTACCTTGTGGTGCTTATGTTTCTATGCATCATTAGCATTCACAGGCACTACACTCAATCAGCCGATAACGCTTTCGATCTTAAAACATTGTCATTTTTTTTCTTTATCTGTTCCATATATTAGTTAAAATGTTCATACTGCTTCATTTCAGGCTGGATTGAAGCAATCATACTGTTGTACCTCTAGGTGCTAATTGAAAAATACACCAGTGCCTACGGCTCCAAAAGATAACTGCCATAAAATGTCCGATGAAAATGACGTCTCATGTGCTATTTGTTAACATCATTATAGTTGGCAGAAGATATTATAGAAGAGACTTCGGCGATTAACCCCAGTACCGTGTGGTGCTTATGTTTCTATGCATCATTAGCATGCACAGGTACTAGACTCAATCAGCCGATAATACTTTCGATCTTAAAACACTGTTATTTTATTTTTTCATCATTTTGTTACATTAATCCAAGCCTAAATGCTGCTTCATTTCAGGCTGCATTAAAGCAGCCTTACTGTAGTACCCCTAGGTGCTAGTTGAAAATATACACCAGTGCCTACGGGTTCCACAGGATATCTTCCAAAAAAAGTGTCCAATGGAAATTATGTCATAGTTTCTATTTGACACCTTATCAATAGGCGACAGAAGCTCTAACTGTTGAACCTTCGGCGATTAAGCCCAGTACCTTATGGTGCTTATGTATCTCTGCATCATTAGCATACACAGATACTAGAATTAATCAGCCGATAACACTATCGTTCTTAAAACATTGTCATTTTGGTTCTATATCTCTTTTATACATTAAATAAAATTTTCATGCTGTTTAATTGCAGGCTAGATTGAAACAATCTTACTTTTGTAACCCCAGGTGCCACAAAAGGCTCCGAGGGACATTATGTCTGAGTTCCGATTTGAAACAATCATTATAGTCGGCATGCGCTAAAACAGTTGAAACTTCAGCGATTAACCCCAGTACCTTGTGATGCTTATGTTTCTATGCATCATTAGCATTCACAGGTACTACACTCAATCAGCCGATAACGCTTTCGATCTTAAAACATTGTCATTTTGTTTCTTTATCTGTTTCATATATTAGTTAAAATGTTCATACTGCTTCATTTCAGGCTGGATTGAAGCAAATATACTGTAGTACCCCTAGGTGTTAATTGAAAAATACACCACGATATCTGACAAGAAAAGTGTCCAATGGAAATTATGTCAGAGTTTCTATTTGACACCATATCGATAGGCGGCAGAAGCTGTAACTGTTGAACCTTTGGCGATTAACCCCAGTACCTCATAGTGTTTATGTTTCTATGCATCATTAGCATACACAGGTACTAGACTTAATCAGCCGATAACACTTTCGATCTTAAAATATTGTCATTTTGGTTCTTTATCTCTTTTATACATTATGGTATTTATGTTTCTATGCATCATTAGTATACACAGGTACTAGACTTAATCAGCCGATAACACTTTCGATCTTAAAACATTGTCATTTTATTTTTTCATCATTTTGTTACATTAATTAAAACCTTTATGCTGCTTCATTTCAGGCTGGATTGAAGCAGTCTTACTGTAGTACCACTAGGTGCTAGTTGAAAATATACACCAGTGACCACGGGTTCCACAGGATATCTGCCACTAAAAGTGTCCAATGGAAATCATGTCATAGTTTCTATTTGACACCATATCGATAGGCGGCAGAAGCTCTAACTGTTGAACCTTCGGCGATTAAGCCCAGTACCTTATGGTGCTTATGTTTCTATGCATCATTAGCATACACAGGTACTAGACTTAATCAACCGATAACACTTTCGATCTGAAAACATTGTCATTTTAGTTCTTTATCTCTTTTATACATGAAATAAAATGTTCATACTTCTTCATTGCAGGCTTGATTGAAGCAATCTTACTTTTGAAACCCTAGGTGCTAGTTTAAAAGTACAACAGCGGCTTCGGGCTGCACAAAAATTGCCTCAAAAGGCTCCGAGGAACATTATGTCTGAGTTCCAAATTGAAACAATCATTGTACTCGGCATGCGCTAAAACAGTTGAAACTTCGGCGATTAACCCCAGTACCTTGTGGTGCTTATGTTTCTATGCATCATTAGGATTCACAGGCACTACACTCAATCAACCGATAACGCTTTCGATCTTATAACATTGTCATTTAGTTTCTTTATCTGTTCCATATATTAGTTAAAATGTTCATACTGCTTCATTTCAGGCTGGATTGAAGCAATCATACTGTAGTACCTCTAGGTGCTAATTGAAAAATACACCAGTGCCTACGGGCTCCACAAGATTACTGCCATAAAAGGTGCGATGAAAATTCGGTCTCAGGTGCTATTTGATACCATTATTATAGTTGGCAGCAGATATTTTAGGTGAGGCTTCGGCGATTAACCCCAGTACCGTGTGGTGCTTATGTTTCTATGCATCATTAGCATGCACAGGTACTAGACTCAATCAGCCGATAACACTTTCGATCTTAAAACACTGTTATTTTATTTTTTCATCATTTTGTTACATTAATCGAAACATAAATGCTGCTTTATTTCAGGCTGCATTGAAGCAGGCTTACTGTAGTACCCCTAGGTGCTAGTTGAAATTATACACCAGTCCCTACGGGTTCCACAGGATATCTTCCAAAAAAAGTGTCCAATGGAAATTATGTCATAGTTTCTATTTGACGCCTTATCGATAGGCGGCAGAAGCCCTAACTGTTGAACCTTCGGCGATTAACCCCAGTACCGTGTGGTGCTTATGTTTCTATGCATCATTAGCATACACAGGTACTAGACTCAATCAGCCGATAACACTTTCGATCTTAAAACACTGTTATTTTATTTTTTCATCATTTTGTTACATTAATCGAAACCTAAATGCTTCTTTATTTCAGGCTGCATTGAAGCAGGCATACTGTAGTACCCCTAGGTGCTAGTTGAAATTATACACCAGTGCCTACGGGTTCCACAGGATATCTTCCAAAAAAAGTGTCCAATAGAAATTATGTCATAGTTTCTATTTGACACCTTATCGATAGGCGGCAGAAGCTCTAACTGTTGAACCTTCGGCGATTAACCCCAGTACCGTGTGGTGCTTATGTTTCTATGCATCATTAGCATACACAGGTACTAGACTTAATCAGCCGATAACACGTTCGATCTTAAAACACTGTTATTTTATTTTTTCATCATTTTGTTACATTAATTAAAACCTTAATGCTGCTTCATTTCAGGCTGGATTGAAGCAGTCTTACTGTTGTATCCCTAGGTGCTAGTTGAAAATATACACCTGTGCCCACGTGTTCCACAGGATATCTGCCAAAAAAGTGTCCAATGGAAATTATGTCATAGTTTCTATTTGACACCTTATCAATAGGCGGCAGAAGCTCTAACTGTTGAACCTTCGGCGATTAAGCCCAGTACCTTATGGTGCTTATGTTTCTCTGCATCATTAGCATACACAGATACTAGACTTAATCAGCCGATAACACTATCGTTCTTAAAACATTGTCATTTTGGTTCTATATCTCTTTTATACATTAAATAAAATTTTCATGCTGTTTAATTGCAGGCTAGATTGAAACAAACTTACTTTTGTAACCCCAGGTGCCACAAAAGGCTCCGAGGGACATTATGTCTGAGTTCCGATTTGAAACAATCATTATAATCGGCATGCGCTAAAACAGTTGAAACTTCAGCGATTAACCCCAGTACCTTGTGATGCTTATGTTTCTATGCATAATTAGCATTCACAGGTACTACACTCAATCAGCCGATAACGCTTTCGATCTTAAAACATTGTCATTTTGTTTCTTTATCTGTTTCATATATTAGTTAAAATGTTCATACTGCTTCATTTCAGGCTGGATTGAAGCAAATATACTGTAGTACCCCTAGGTGTTAATTGAAAAATACACCACGATATCTGACAAAAAAAGTGTCCAATGGAAATTATGTCAGAGTTTCTATTTGACACCATATCGATAGGCGGCAGAAGCTGTAACTGTTGAACCTTTGGCGATTAACCCCAGTACCTCATAGTGTTTATGTTTCTATGCATCATTAGCATACACAGGTACTAGACTTAATCAGCCGATAACACTTTCGATCTTAAAATATTGTCATTTTGGTTCTTTATCTCTTTTATACATTATGGTATTTATGTTTCTATGCATCATAAGTATACACAGGTACTAGACTTAATCAGCCGATAACACTTTCGATCTTAAAGCATTGTCATTTTATTTTTTCATCATTTTGTTACATTAATTAAAACCTTAATGCTGCTTCATTTCAGGCTGGATTGAAGCAGTCTTACTGTAGTACCCCTAGGTGCTAGTTGAAAATATACACCAGTGACCACAGGTTCCACAGGATATCTGCCACTTAAAGTGTCCAATGGAAATCATGTCATAGTTTCTATTTGACACCTTATCGATAGGCGGCAGAAGCTCTAACTGTTAAACCTTCGGCGATTAAGCCCAGTAGCTTATGGTGCTTATGTTTCTATGCATCATTAGCATACACAGGTACTACACTTAATCAACCGATAACACTTTCGATCTGAAAACATTGTCATTTTGGTTCTTTATCTCTTTTATACATGAAATAAAATGTTCATACTGCTTCATTTCAGGCTGGATTGAAGCAATCATACTGATGTACCTCTAGGTGCTAATTGAAAAATACACCAGTGCCTACGGGCTCCACAAGATAACTGCCATAAAAGGTGCGATGAAAATTCCGTCTCAGGTGCTATTTGATACCATTATTATAGTTGGCAGCAGATATTTTAGGTGAGACTTCGGCGATTAACCCCAGTACCGTGTGGTGCTTATGTTTCTATGCATCATTAGCATACAGAGGTACTAGACTCAATCAGCCGATAACACTTTCGATTTTTAAACACTGTTATTTTATTTTTTCATCATTTTGTTACATTAATCGAAACCTAAATGCTGCTTTATATCAGGCTGCATTGAAGCAGGCTTACTGTAGTACCCCTAGGTGCTAGTTGAAATTATACACCAGTCCCTACGGGTTCCACAGGATATCTTCCAAAAAAAGTGTCCAATGGAAATTATGTCATAGTTTCTATTTGACGCCTTATCGATAGGCGGCAGAAGCCCTAACTGTTGAACCTTCGGCGATTAACCCCAGTACCGTGTGGTGCTTATGTTTCTATGCATCATTAGCATACACAGGTACTAGACTCAATCAGCCGATAACACTTTCGATCTTAAAAGACTGTTATTTTATTTTTTCATCATTTTGTTACATTAATCCAAACCTAAATCCTGCTTCATTTCAGGCTGCATTAAAGCAGGCTTACTGTTGTATCCCTAGGTGCTAGTTGAAAATATACACCTGTGCCCACGTGTTCCACAGGATATCTGCCAAAAAAGTGTCCAATGGAAATTATGTCATAGTTTCTATTTGACACCTTATCGACAGGCGGCAGAAGCTCTAACTGTTGAACCTTCGGCGATTAAGCCCAGTACCTTATGGTGCTTATGTTTCCATGCATCATTAGCATACACAGATACCTGACTTAATCAGCCGATAACACGTTCGATCTGAAAACATTGTCATTTTGGTTCTTTATCTCTTTTATACATGAAATAAAATGTTCATACTGCTTCATTGCAGGCTTGATTGAAGCAATCTTACTTTTGAAACCCTAGGTGCTAGTTCAAAAGTACAACAGCGGCTTCGGGCTGCACAAAAATTGCCACAAAAGGCTCCGAGGGACATTATGTCTGAGTTCCAAATTGAAACAATCATTGTAGTCGGCATGCGCTAAAACAGTTGAAACTTCGGCGATTAACCCCAGTACCTTGTGGTGCTTATGTTTCTATGCATCATTAGCATTCACAGGCACTACACTCAATCAACCGATAACGCTTTCGATCTTAAAACATTGTCATTTTGTTTCTTTATCTGTTCCATATATTAGTTAAAATTTTCATACTGCTTCATTTCAGGCTGGATTGAAGCAATCATACTGTAGTACCTCTAGGTGCTAATTGAAAAATGCACCAGTGCCTACGGGCTCCACAAGATAACTGCCATAAAATGTGCGATGAAAATTCCGTCTCAGGTGCTATTTGATACCATTATTATAGTTGGCAGCAGATATTATAGGTAAGACTTCGGCGATTAACCCCAGTACCGTGTGGTGCTTATGTTTCTATGCATCATTAGCATGCACAGGTACTAGACTCAATCAGCCGATAACACTTTCGATCTTAAAACACTGTTATTTTATTTTTTCATCATTTTGTTACATTAGTTAACACCTTAATGCTGCTTCACTTCAGGCTGCATTGAAGCAGGCTTTCTGTAGTACCCCTAGGTGCTAGTTCAAAATATACACCAGTGCCTACGGGTTTCACAGGATATCTGCCAAAAAAAGTGTCCAATGGAAATCATGTCATAGTTTCTATTTGACACCTTATCGATAGGCGGTAGAAGCTCTAACTGTTAAACCTTCGGCGATTAAGCCCAGTACTTTATGATGTTTATGTTTCTATGCATCATTATCATACACAGGTACTAGACTTAATCAGCCGATAACACTTTCGATCTTAAAACATTGTCGTTTTTGTTCTTTATCTGTTTCATATATTAGTTAATATGTTCATACTGCTTCATTTCAGGCTGGATTGAAGCAATGATACTGTAGTTCCCCTAGGTGCTAATTGAAAAATACACAATGATATCTGCAAAAAAATTGTCCAATGGAAATTATGTCATAGTTTCTATTTGACACCTTATCGACAGGCGGCAGGAGCTCTAACTGTTGAACCGTCGGCGATTAACCCCAGTACCTTATGGTGCTTATGTTTCTATGCATCATTAGCATACACAGGTACTAGACTTAATCAGCCGATAACACTTTCGATCTTAAAACATTGTCATTTTGGTTATTTATCTCTTTTATACATTAAATAAAATGTTCATGCTGCTTACTTGCAGGCTAGATTGAAGCAATCTGACTTTTGTAACCCTAAATGCTAGTTTTCAAGTACAACAGCGGCTTCGGGCTGCACAAAAAAGTGCCACAAAAGGCTCCGAGGGACATTATGTCTGAGATCCGATTTGAAACAATCATTATAGTCGGCATGCGCTAAAACAGTTGAAACTTCGGCGATTAATTACAGTACCTTGTGGTGCTTATGTTTCTATGCATCATTAGCATACACAGGTACTAGACTTAATCAGCCGATAACACTTTCGATCTTAAAATATTGTCATTTTGGTTCTTTATCTTTTTTATACATTATGGTATTTATTTTTCTATGCATCATTAGCATACACAGGTACTAGACTTAATCAGCCGATAACACTTTCGATCTTAAAACATTGTCATTTTATTTTTTCATCATTTTGTTACATTAATTAACACCTTAATGCTGCTTCATTACAGGCTGCATTGAACCAGGCTTTCTGTAGTACCCCTAGGTGCTAGTTCAAAATATACACCAGTGCCTACGGGTTTCACAGGATATCTGCCAAAAAAAGTGTCCAATGGAAATCATGTCATAGTTTCTATTTGACACCTTATCGATAGGCGGTAGAAGCTCTAACTGTTAAACCTTCGGCGATTAAGCCCAGTACTTTATGATGTTTATGTTTCTATGCATCATTATCATACACAGGTACTAGACTTAATCAGCCGATAACACTTTCGATCTTAAAACATTGTCGTTTTTGTTCTTTATCTGTTTCATATATTAGTTAATATGTTCATACTGCTTCATTTCAGGCTGGATTGAAGCAATGATACTGTAGTTCCCCTAGGTGCTAATTGAAAAATACACAATGATATCTGCAAAAAAATTGTCCAATGGAAATTATGTCATAGTTTCTATTTGACACCTTATCGACAGGCGGCAGGAGCTCTAACTGTTGAACCGTCGGCGATTAACCCCAGTACCTTATGGTGCTTATGTTTCTATGCATCATTAGCATACACAGGTACTAGACTTAATCAGCCGATAACACTTTCGATCTTAAAACATTGTCATTTTGGTTATTTATCTCTTTTATACATTAAATAAAATGTTCATGCTGCTTACTTGCAGGCTAGATTGAAGCAATCTGACTTTTGTAACCCTAAATGCTAGTTTTCAAGTACAACAGCGGCTTCGGGCTGCACAAAAAAGTGCCACAAAAGGCTCCGAGGGACATTATGTCTGAGATCCGATTTGAAACAATCATTATAGTCGGCATGCGCTAAAACAGTTGAAACTTCGGCGATTAATTACAGTACCTTGTGGTGCTTATGTTTCTATGCATCATTAGCATACACAGGTACTAGACTTAATCAGCCGATAACACTTTCGATCTTAAAATATTGTCATTTTGGTTCTTTATCTTTTTTATACATTATGGTATTTATTTTTCTATGCATCATTAGCATACACAGGTACTAGACTTAATCAGCCGATAACACTTTCGATCTTAAAACATTGTCATTTTATTTTTTCATCATTTTGTTACATTAATTAACACCTTAATGCTGCTTCATTACAGGCTGCATTGAACCAGGCTTTCTGTAGTACCCCTAGATGCTGGTTGAAAATATACACCAGTGCCTACGGGTTTCACAGGATATCTGCCAAAAAAAGTGTCCAATGGAAATTATGTCATAGTTTCTATTTGACACCTTATCGATAGGCGGTAGAAGCTCTAACTGTTGAACCTTCGGCGATTAAGCCCAGTACTTTATAGTGTTTATGTTTCTATGCATCATTATCATACACAGGTACTAGACTTAATCAACCGATAACACTTTCGATCTTAAAACATTGTCGTTTTGGTTCTTTATCTGTTTCAAATATTAGTTAAAATGTTCATACTGCTTCATTTCAGGCTAGATTGAAGCAATCATACTGTAGTACCCCTAGGTGCTAATTGAAAAATACACAATGATATCTCCTAAAAAAGTGTCCAATGGAAATTATGTCATAGTTTCTATTTGACACCTTATCGACAGGCGGCAGGAGCTCTAACTGTTGAACCTTCGGCGATTAACCCCAGTACCTTATGGTCCTTATGTTTCTATGCATCATTAGCATACACAGGTACTAGACTTATTCAGCCGATAACACTTTCGATCTTAAAACATTGTCATTTGGTTCTTTATCTCTTTTATACATTAAATAAAATGTTCATGCTGCTTACTTGCAGGCTAGATTGAAGCAATCTGACTTTTGTAACCCTAAATGCTAGTTTACAAGTACAACAGCGGTTTCGGGCTGCACAAAAAAGTGCCACAAAAGGCTCCGAGGGACATTATGTCTGAGATCCGATTTGAAACAATCATTTTAGTCGGCATGCGCTAAAACAGTTGAAACTTCGACGATTAACCCCAGTACCTTGTGGTGCTTATGTTTCTATGCATCATTAGCATACACAGGTACTAGACTTAATCAGCCGATAACACTTTCGATCTTAAAATATTGTCATTTTGGTTCTTTATCTTTTTTATACATTATGGTATTAATGTTTCTATGCATCATTAGCATACACAGGCACTACACTCAATCAACCGATAACGCTTTCGATCTTAAAACATTGTTATTTTGTTTCTTTATCTGTTCCATATATTAGTTAAAATGTTCATACTGCTTCATTTCAGGCTGGATTGAAGCAATCATACTGTAGTACCTCTAGGTGCTAATTGAAAAATACACCAGTGCCTACGGGCTCCACAAGATAACTGCCATAAAATGTGCGATGAAAATTCCGTCTCAGGTGCTATTTGATACCATTATTATAGTTGGCAGCAGATATTATAGGTGAGACTTCGGCGATTAACCCCAGTATCGTGTGGTGCTTATGTTTCTATGCATCATTAGCATGCACAGGTACTAGACTCAATCAGCCGATAACACTTTCGATCTAAAAACACTGTTATTTTATTTTTTCATCATTTTGTTACATTAATTAACACCTTAATGCTGCTTCATTTCAGGCTGGATTGAAGCAGTCTTACTGTAGTACCCCTAGGTGCTAGTTGAAAATATACACCAGTGCCTACGGGTTCCACAGGATATCTGCCACAAAAAGTGTCCAATGGAAATTATGTCATAGTTTCTATTTTACACCTTATCGAAAGGCGGCAGAAGCTCTAACTGTTGAACCTTCGGCGATTAATCCCAGTACCTGATGGTGCTTATGTTTCCATGCATCATTAGCATACACAGGTACTAGATTTAATCAGCCGATAACACTTTCGATCTGAAAACATTGTCATTTTGGTTCTTTATCTCTTTTATACATGAAATAAAATGTTCATACTGCTTCATTGCAGGCTTAATTGAAGCAATCTTTCTTTTGAAACACTAGGTGCTAGTTTAAAAGTACAACAGCGGCTTCGGGCTGCACAAAAATTGCCACAAAAGGCACCGAGGGACATTATGTCTGAGTTCCAAATTGAAACAATCATTGTAGTCGGCATGCGCTAAAACAGTTGAAACTTCGGCAATTAACCCCATTACCTTGTGGTGCTTATGTTTCTATGCATCATTAGCATTCACAGGCACTATACTCAATCAACCGATAACGCTTTCGATCTTAAAACATTGTCATTTTGTTTCTTTATCTGTTCCATATATTAGTTAAAATGTTCATACTGCTTCATTTCAGGCTGGATTGAAGCAATCATACTGTAGTACCTCTAGGTGCTAATTGAAAAATACACCAGTGCCTACGGGCTCCTCAAGATAACTGCCATAAAATGTGCGATGAAAATTCCGTCTCAGGTGCTATTTGATACCATTATTATAGTTGGCAGCAGATATTATAGGTGAGACTTCGGCGATTAACCCCAGTACCGTGTGGTGCTTATGTTTCTATGCATCATTAGCATGCACAGGTACTAGACTCAATCAGCCGATAACACTTTCGATCTTAAAACACTGTTATTTTATTTTTTCATCATTTTGTTACATTAATTAACACCTTAATGCTGCTTCATTTCAGGCTGGATTGAAGCAGTCTTACTGTAGTACCCCTAGGTGCTAATTGAAAATATACACCAGTGCCTACGGGTTCCACAGGATATCTGCCACAAAAGTGTCCAATGGAAATTATGTCATAGTTTCTATTTTACACCTTATCGATAGGCGGCAGAAGCTCTAACTGTAGAACCTTCGGCGATTAATCCCAGTACCTGATGGTGCTTATGTTTCTATGCATCATTAGCATACACAGGTACTAGAATTAATCAGCCGATAACACTTTCGATCTGAAAACATTGTCATTTTGGTTCTTTATCTCTTTTATACATGAAATAAAATGTTCATACTGCTTCATTGCAGGCTTGATTGAAGCAATCTTACTTTTGAAACCCTAGGTGCTAAGTTAAAAGTACAACAGCGGCTTCGGGCTGCACAAAATTTGCCACAAAAGGCTCCGAGGGACATTATGTCTGAGTTCCAAATTGAAACAATTATTGTAGTCGGCATGCGCTAAAACAGTTGAAACTTCGGCGATTAACCCCAGTACCTTGTGGTGCTTATGTTTCTATGCATCATTAGCATTCACAGGCACTACACTCAATCAACCGATAACGCTTTCGATCTTAAAACATTGTCATTTTGTTTCTTTATCTGTTCCATATATTAGTTAAAATGTTCATACTGCTTCATTTCAGGCTGGATTGAAGCAATCATACTGTAGTACCTCTAGGTGCTAATTGAAAAATACACCAGTGCCTACGGGCTCCACAAGATAACTGCCATAAAATGTGCGATGAAAATTCCGTCTCAGGTGCTATTTGATACCATTATTATAGTTGGCAGCAGATATTATAGGTGAGACTTCGGCGATTAACCCCAGTACCGTGTGGTGCTTATGTTTCTATGCATCATTAGCATTCACAGGCACTACACTCAATCAACCGATAACGCTTTCGATCTTAAAACATTGTCATTTTGTTTCTTTATCTGTTCCATATATTAGTTAAAATGTTCATACTGCTTCATTTCAGGCTGGATTGAAGCAATCATACTGTAGTACCTCTAGGTGCTAATTGAAAAATACACCAGTGCCTACGGGCTCCACAAGATAACTGCCATAAAATGTGCGATGAAAATTCCATCTCAGGTGCTATTTGATACCATTATTATAGTTGACAGCAGATATTATAGGTGAGACTTCGGCGATTAACCCCAGTACCGTGTGGTGCTTATGTTTCTATGCATCATTAGCATGCACAGGTACTAGACTCAATCAGCCGATAACACTTTCGATCTTGAAACACTGTTATTTTATTTTTTCATGATTTTGTTACATTAATTAACACCTTAATGCTGCTTCATTTCAGGCTGGATTGAAGCAGTCTTACTGTAGTACCCCTAGGTGCTAGTTGAAAATATACACCAGTGCCTACGGGTTCCACAGGATATCTGCCACAAAAAGTGTCCAATGGAAATTATGTCATAGTTTCTATTTTACACCTTATCGATAGGCGGCAGAAGCTCTAACTGTTGAACCTTCGGCGATTAATCCCAGTACCTGATGGTGCTTATGTTTCTATGCATCATTAGCATACACAGGTACTAGACTTAATCAGCCGATAACACTTTCGATCTGAAAACATTGTCATTTTGGTTCTTTATCTCTTTTATACATGAAATAAAATGTTCATACTGCTTCATTGCAGGCTTGATTGAAGCAATCTTACTTTTGAAACCCTAGGTGCTAGTTCAAAAGTACAACAGCGGCTTCGGGCTGCACAAAAATTGCCACAAAAGGCTCCGAGGGACATTATGTCTGAGTTCCAAATTGAAACAATCATTGTAGTCGGCATGCGCTAAAACAGTTGAAACTTCGGCGATTAACCCCAGTACCTTGTGGTGCTTATGTTTCTATGCATCATTAGCATTCACAGGCACTACACTCAATCAACCGATAACGCTTTCGATCTTAAAACATTGTCATTTTGTTTCTTTATCTGTTCCATATATTAGTTAAAATGTTCATACTGCTTCATTTCAGGCTGGATTGAAGCAATCATACTGTAGTACCTCTAGGTGCTAATTGAAAAATACACCAGTGCCTACGGGCTCCACAAGATAACTGCCATAAAATGTGCGATGAAAATTCCGTCTCAGGTGCTATTTGATACCATTATTATAGTTGGCAGCAGATATTATAGGTGAGACTTCGGCGATTAACCCCAGTACCGTGTGGTGCTTATGTTTCTATGCATCATTAGCATTCACAGGCACTACACTCAATCAACCGATAACGCTTTCGATCTTAAAACATTGTCATTTTGTTTCTTTATCTGTTCCATATATTAGTTAAAATGTTCATACTGCTTCATTTCAGGCTGGATTGAAGCAATTATACTGTAGTACCTCTAGGTGCTAATTGAAAAATACACCAGTGCCTACGGGCTCCACAAGATAACTGCCATAAAATGTGCGATGAAAATTCCATCTCAGGTGCTATTTGATACCATTATTATAGTTGGCAGCAGATATTATAGGTGAGACTTCGGCGATTAACCCCAGTACCGTATGGTGCTTATGTTTCTATGCATCATTAGCATGCACAGGTACTAGACTCAATCAGCCGATAACACTTTCGATCTTAAAACACTTATTTTATTTTTTCATCATTTTGTTACATTAATTAACACCTTAATGCTGCTTCATTTCAGGCTGGATTGAAGCAGTCTTACTGTAGTACCCCTAGGTGCTAGTTGAAAATATACACCAGTGCCTACGGGTTCCACAGGATATCTGCCAAAAAAAGTGTCCAATGGAAATTATGTCATAGTTTCTATTTGACACCTTATCGATAGGCGGCAGAAGCTCTAACTGTTGAACCTTCGGCGATTAAGCCCAGTACCTTATGGTGTTTATGTTTCTATGCATCATTATCATACACAGGTACTAGACTTAATCAGCCGATTACACTTTCGATCTTAAAACCTTGTCGTTTTGGTTCTTTATCTGTTTCATATATTAGTTAAAATGTTCATACTGCTTCATTTCAGGCTGGATTGAAGCAATCATACTGTAGTACCCCTAGGTGCTTATTGAAAAATACACAATGATATCTGCCAAAAAAAGTGTCCAATGGAAATTATGTCATAGTTTCTATTTGACACCTTATCGACAGGCGGCAGGAGCTCTAACTGTTGAACCTTCGGCGATTAACCCCAGTACCTTATGGTGCTTATGTTTCTATGCATCATTGGCATACACAGGTACTAGACTTAATCAGCCGATAACACTTTCGATTTTAAAACATTGTCATTTTGGTTCTTTATCTCTTTTATACATTAAATAAAATGTTCATGCTGCTTACTTGCAGGCTAGATTGAAGCAATCTGACTTTTGTAACCCTAAATGCTAGTTTACATGTACAACAGCGGCTTCGGGCTGCACAAAAAAGTGCCACAAAAGGCTCCGAGGGACATTATGTCTGAGTTCCGATTTGAAACAATCATTATAGTCGGCATGCGCTAAAACAGTTGAAACTTCGGCGATTAACCCCAGTACCTTGTGGTGCTTATGTTTCTATGCATCATTAGCATTCACAGGCACTACACTCAATCAGCCGATAACGCTTTCGATCTTAAAACATTGTCATTTTGTTTCTTTATCTGTTCCATATATTAGTTAAAATGTTCATACTGCTTCATTTCAGGCTGGACTGAAGCAATTATACTGTAGTACCCCTAGGTGCTAATTGAAAAATACACCAACAAGATAACTGTCACAAAATGTCAGATGAAAATACCGTCTCAGGTCCCATTTGATACCATCATTATAGTTGGCAGACGATATTACAGATGAAGTTCGGCGATTTACCCCAGTACCTTGGGGTGCTTATGTTTCTATGCATCATTAGCATTCACGATACTAGACTAAATCGGATAAGATTTTCCATCTTATATGTGTGTTTTATGGAACACAGTTTCCTGACTTGTGTGATGTTTTGATTAATATAAAATGTTTAGGATTTTCTTTTCAAAATAAGATTGAACCATTATTACTATCTTATCTTTTATCGCTTGTTTAGAAGTACGCGTGTGCCTTAAGATTACAAAAGACAACTGCTTCAAACGGATCGCGATTCAGTCACTCTGATACCTTCTCGCATGTTCGAGTTTACGAATGTTTGCTCACTGGACATAAAAACAGATGAACGGTCGGTCATTGAACCCAGTAGACAACAGTACAATAAGCCGATAGCACTTTCGATCTTAAAACACTGGCATTTTATTTCTTGATCATTTTGTTACATTAATAAAAATGGTCATGCGGCTTCATTTATGGCTTGATTGACGCAATCTTTCTGCAGTAACCCTAGGTGCTAGTTGAAAATATACACCAGTGCCTATGGGCTCCACAACATAACTGCCAAAAAAACAGAAGGTATAACAGCTGAACTCCGGAGGTTAAGCCAAGTACCTTATGTTGCTTATGTTGCAACGGATCACTAGCATTCACATGTACTGGGATCAAACCGCCGAAGTCATGTTTTCTTAAGAACAATTTTATTTTAGTTCAATGAATGTAATTTCTTGCATTTATGCTCAATACATATCAAGCAAGATTCCTGGAGTATACATAGATGCCGTTCTAAATTAATAAGAATGTCTTTACATTCAACGGAAGATGTACTACAAATAGTGTCCGCAAGGATAAATTAAAAAACATTTTCTCACTATTTATGATATTCTTACAAGTGTAAATAGGAAAAGTTGTTTAATCGGAAATTAACAACATACCTTTTGGTGCTTATTATCTATACCGATGCTTCATTAGCATTCACAGGTACTAGACTGTTGAATACACCTTCTTCTTCAAATACTGTAATTTTGTTTCATGACATCATGGATACACTGATTAAAAATGGATCAAGAATATTTCATTGTTATCTCCAAGTAACTTTACTAAAGCATGTTTTTTTAATTTTTTTAAAGAAGGTAACCGCCTCCATTTCTTTTAATGCTTGCTTAACTAAGTATGTATATCTGCAGAATTCCATTCCGGTTTCAACCCACGTGACAGGGGCTTACGCGCGTTAATTCTGGCGTTAACCATGCTCGATGAATCACTCTTGCGAGTACTAGTTGGGTGTCATCCCCATTGTTCGGTTATTACACCGAGGAACCCACGAAAAGCGCACTCGTTTGTGAGTGAAACACGACAGTTGGGCACAGTCTTCCCATTAAGCATGCAGAGCGCTCACCCTGGGTGGGACCGACCGCGAAACATCTTACCGCTTCGACTGAGATTCAAACTCACGATCTCACGGCTTTGTACTCTCTATTCTTCCCCTGAGACACACAAACCGGTTTTTCTAAAGCATATGACTAAATCTCAGTCATCGGTCTTTCGGACTGTGCGCTTCTGAAGTTGTATATATATATATATATATATATATATATATATATATATATATATATATATATATATATATATATATATATATATATATATCATGTTACCTCTGTTTCTAGTCTAACAGTGATATTGGTCCCAGAAATTCCTCATTTGTTTAATATCATACAATATTATAATTTATATTTGAATTTATACAGATGGTTACCTGACAAAAAATTACCTTGAGAAATAATGGTTCCCCTATTTGACCTTCATGTTGATGCTTTAAGATTTCTATCTGTTACAGAAAAGTTAAATCGGTAAATCTCTTTTTGAATAAACCGCTACGCAGTGTTCAAGTACACTGGAAACCTCTTATTTAAACACATAATATTTTCAAAAGAAAAAAATCATATATATTGGCAAAAATAAATATGTTTATAACAGTTGCTATAAACCCTAATGACTTACCTGACATAGCTGCTCCTGTGTCACACAAACTGCTTTGACCGTTCTGTGCAACATCATATTGGACCTGGTGTGAACTGATGGTGTTCTTGTCCAGGGCCTCTTAATATACCTTACTGATGCAGGGGTTAGCGATTGTCAACAAGCCCGGGTTTGTTACCCCATAAACAAGCTTAGGCCGTTCCTACAAGCGGGCCGTGACTTGATGAGCATCGTTCATTAACGCTAATTATCCAAAAGCGTGTTCTAACGCGTTACGAGGTTTTGGGCATGCATTGAAGTGATCATCTGTTCAAATAATCACAAATTATATATATGTTATATATTATTTAAATTTATATTTTAAGTGAATTTATATATTATTATTATTTTCATTTTTGTTTTAATATTATTATTTTTTATTATTATTATTAAATTTCGTTTGCAACTTATTTTTGTAG
The DNA here is from genome assembly GCA_026874595.1 of Sipunculus nudus. Lineage (NCBI taxonomy): Eukaryota > Metazoa > Annelida > Sipuncula > Golfingiida > Sipunculidae > Sipunculus > Sipunculus nudus. The sequence goes on along the minus strand of CM049313.1, from coordinate 48,025,259 downwards.
CGCGTTGCTTGGACATATGCGGACGCATATTTAACCCTATTTTATTCCAACTTATTTACATATATGTATATATATATATATATATAAACATAATTAGAAAAAAATCATATTTTATCAGATATGTTTACTACGACGTAGTTTCGTGCAACCTTTTTCTGCACTCATCAGGTAAGAATGTCAGACATATATATATAAATATATATATTGAGAGAGAGAGAGAGAGAGGGAAAGGGAGAGAGAGAGACAGGCAGACAGACAGACAGACAGACAGACGAGAGACAGACAACGAGCATGTAATAACGTGCATACATATATTTATATTAAAGTTAAAATTTAATAATAAAATCAATTTATATATTTATATATATATACCTATACATATATATATATATATATATATACTTATATCATAGATAGAAATATAGAAATAGCCTACGCTTTAAAAATCTCTGTCTACACAGGGGAACTATCAATGACATTTCGTGACATTTACATTTATGTAGGAATTTAACGTACAGTACTTTGTACAGTTATTTAGGAATTTGGTAAATTAATTATGTATTGTAATTCAATGAACGGAGGCGACGATGTGTATTTATTTGAATAATGATGACTTGTCGGAACCACCTCGATGTTTCGTCAGTCAACCGTGATGAACCACATCACCATGCATGATGATTGATGGAATTACGCTACTCTCTCTCTCTCTCTCTCTCTCTCTCTCTATATATATATATATATATATATATATATATATATATATATATATATATATATATATTCATGTATATAAATATTAATTATATAAATATATTGGTACATATATTAATTATATGTATATGCATTTGCATACATAAGCACACAAATATTTATTCTATATAAATATATACATATATATATATTTATATATATATATATATATATATTGTTGTCTGAGGTGTTGCTACCACACTAATTTGATGAATGGGACCGGCTTTTGTCTCTCAATAACACTATTTTATGCTCTCTCATCTTTGGTTTATTACTCACAAACAATGGGCTTGCTGATCCGAGGATTCCTTTACGATGAACATTCATGTCTTGAGCCGGATGATAATCACTTTTTAAACTGTATTTTTTTTAACATGGATTGCACACATAGTTGTGATAACCAATGCGAAATACTGTACATGGCACATATGTTCAGTAAAATATAGGGTGGAGGAAACCGCAGGGCCTGGAAAACACAGTTTACAGGTTTTTTTTACGGAACACAAGAAATCATTCTCCTAGCCAGTCCAGGAATTGAACCTGCTTCGCCAGGAAAGAGATTAAAGTTTTTTTTCGCGTGGAGTCAGCAGTTCACAAATTAACTAATTCTCTTAAAATAGGTCTAAAAAACGACGCCATTTGTCATTTTTTCATGGAGCTCATGTAGATTATAAACAACTCAGTTGTATATGCAATGGAACGACATAGTTGCATTGCAAATCAACGTTCTCTGCAGTAAATCATTGCCTAGGTATAGAGTACTGAAACGTATAGGAAATTAAACTCGACAAGAGCGGATCCAGGATGAAGGAAAAGCGGGGGTCTAACCCTAGAGGATATATGACAAAACCCAAAATAAAGGTCCCCGGGTATGGAAAAAGGAGGGTGGGGGGTCGGCCCAGGCCGCAAAAATTGGTCTGAAACCCTTAAAAAAAGATTGCCGCGGCTGGGAAGGGGGCGAGGGGGAGGGGGGTCCTGACCCTCTGGACCGTCCTCTAGGATCCGCTTCTGCTCGAGTACTCGGTTTACCTTCTAGGAATCGTTGCTATGACAACACTATGACAACATTGCCTTATATATATAAACAGTCAGCTATTTTCCGATACAAAATGTGTATTTATTTTAGTTTCGGGCATAACAAGGACGCCGTGTGACAGCATGTATTTGGTATGTATTTAGTTGCTGTTGTGAAAAATACAGGCTTTTTATAGGTTTGTGTTATTATTATATAATACTGATCCATATATATACACACGGTTACTTCAGAGTAGAGTTTGAATTGATTACTCTGTAATAAGTGCTATAGAACTCTTTTCATCGCTACATCGTGACAGATATTATTCTGGTTTATTAGAATATTAATGTGTGTGGCAAATCGATGTGAACATATGGTCACAAATAATGCTACGCAAAAATTTTATTATAATTTATTATACAGTGCTGGCGATTACGAATTACAAAATTCGTGAATGTTTCACATGTGTAAAAATTGAAACTTTCATGACTTTTTCGCTATTTATTCATTCATTTTTCTGAATATGAAGACAAAGTAACAAGTATAGGTTATGAAGGTAGGTAGAAGAACATGCATTGTTCGCATGTTGTGCTTACTTGGTGCCTGCCATATTCTCAGTAAAATATGTAAATACTGAAAAACTCCTCCGTTAATTTTGTTTTATGTAAATATTTCTCAAACAACGGACCTGAACACTCAGTACCATTCGTCCCCGACAGGGGGCGTCAGTGAGGTGAGAGAGGTCAGTGTCGTTTTTCTTCATCTAGGTGAAAACTAAGGTTTTTTTTACTTTGAACTCGATTTATCGTTATTTTTGTTCTTTACCTAAAACAACATCTTTGAAATTATACATTTACATTCAACTCTATTACTGTCCATTGTTGTCACATTCAGATTTTTGTTAATAAGGCCTACTAGCTCATGTGGTATGTGTTAACCAATGGATACTTTGCTTTGCACTAAATAAGGCATTCTCTAGTTTACGTTATATTATAATTTAAATGATAAAAATCACCTAAATGATATTTTACGATAAACAAGCGGAAATCCATGATATATACGAACATATCTAGAAAATGTTCAACAGCTAATTTTAGTGTACTCCGTATGTAATTCGTAAAAATACATGTGTTACACAATCTTTTTTTTCATTAAAGAAAAGCACAAAAGAACGCCTTCATGATTCATCGCCCATGATAGTTACATGATAAAGGAACTAGCCGCGTGTTACGTCACTATCACGTGACCAATGAGCGCAGCAACTGCACCCTTTTGACCTCACCTGATCCGGCACTCTTTATGTGTCTGATTTTGAAACACCATGTAGCGTTAGATATGCCGACCACTTCGCACAAAAAGAAATCTTTGAAAAGTACTTATAATGCGCAAAAGACCTGATAATAAATTGGGAGTGATTGTTTAACTCCAACCGTTTCCCATTTCCCAGAAATGAGTATGGCCAACATGTTTCTTAAACAAAATGAACGTAAGACATTAAAGCGAAAGATTACGCATTGTTAGTCATAACATAAGAATTAATATTCAACATAGGAACTAGTCTGTTCTAGATTTTTTCCCCAATTTCAGGCGCATGGTAGCCCTCTTGATGTGGGTCTGTCTGTGTGTGCGTAACAGAGAGGTGATGAGCTGCATGGGGCATTATAAAATGTCAGGTATAGGTACATGTAACTAACACGCTAATGTGGAGTACCTGGTTATACCCCAGCAAGTTATACCATTACAAGGAGGTGTTATGATTTTACTACCGTTCGTTGACTGGTTTGTCTGCAAAAAAGCAACTAAACCAAAAATAAAGTCATGAGTGGACAGTAAGGCTGGTAATCTGAATGACCATAACAATATGTTTTCGTTCAAAGGAATCTTTATCATTGACATTAGGGCAATTTGTTTGTCCAGCCGAATGCGAGGCGAGACCTTCGTCATTCACTAACATTAGGGAGAGCCTTAAGGAAAAATTTTTCGAACAGGCCGGGATTTCAGGCCGGGTAATGCACACAGGTATGACTTTAATTTAGCCGTTTTTGCTCTGGCGAACAGAGCTCAGATGTGATACAACCTCAGGGTTGGTGATCAGTGACACCCATTTCTCTCGCTTTAGTTAATATATTCTCTGTGTTTATTATACTACTCACGTACCACAAACAAAAGTGTGATCAGGACCCGAATAATATATCTGGTGAGCAAGAATTTTGGCGGAGGTATGTGGTCTCTGTGTATTTTCTAGTTTTAAAAATATTACTCTTTTTTAGATCAAAATAATATTGGGGAAATGATTACGTGGTCTCTATCCTCCAGAAGGCGTGTTTATTGTGATGTACCCCATGTTTAAACTTCTCTTTATCGAATAATATTAATAATAATAATAATAACTATAATAATAATGATAAAAAATCCTTATTTGGGTTATTTAATGAACACTTTGTCTTGTTTTTCTGCTTTCTATTTTTTATGAATATTTTAAATATAAGACATGGTATTTTGTTCACACATGTATTACAATACATGTACAGTTTTTTATTTTTATCATTTGTAACCATAACACTTGAAAACAGCACTTTAATGCTTTTCTTGGTTTGAGGTATTTTTAACTAAATGTCACTAACATGTTAGGAAGGATGAAGTAACTATTGAAAAATCCCTGACATATTCTTTATGAAATTTTAGCAAACTGTTACCTTCAGCTTCGAGAATTTCTTACATAGGCTCAGTAACAGTACTCCAAGGGGGGGGGGCACTCTTGCGGATCATGGATAGGCCTGTCGAAGGGCTGTTCCAAGGTATGGAAAATTACTAAATAATTTTATATCCACACAGTTAAAAATCGGCATATTAGAAATCTAACTTTTTCAGCTGAAGAAAAGAAAAAAGTGCCAGGCTGAAAAATATAATAATATATTGATAAAATTAAATATTATAATAATAATAATAATAATAATAATAATACAAATATACAGGGGCGAAGCCAAGATTTGCAAAGTGGTGGGCTGCAAGGATACTTGCTGGGCAGACACGATAAATTATATATTTATATACATATATGTATTATATAATAATAATATAATATATATATATATATATATATACACTAGTATATGAGTTGTTGTGTGTATCAAATTATATGTTTGTGTGAGACCGTCGAGACTGAAATCCAAGAAACTTTACATTCTGCGCAGAAGCAGTCTAGAATTTCTATATTCTTGTAACATATTAAATACTAAATACAAAAAAGAAGCAGGTGTCACAGCATAAAACAAATTGAGAACGGGTAATAAATGTTAATTATTACAATCAATATATTAATAATTAGCTTGCTTGCTTGTGTAAGTGTACTCGCAGTAATGACTCTTAACTGACCCCCCTCCAAGCTTGAAAATTGTTATTTTTTTTATCAGAGAAATTTATTTTACATTATTTTCACTTGCCGTCATACAAATATCACCCTTTCAACTGAAAAACAAAAGTTGAAAAACCAAGGAATCGTTAGGATAGCCGCATGTCTACACCAGGATCAGGCATCTTTTATTTCCCCGCCGTTAGGAGAGAAGACTACTTAAATGGTCCGCGTCTGTCAGTCGGGCCGTCCTTTCGTCCGTCTGTCCTTCAATCCGCCCGTCCGTCCCGCACCATCACTGATGCCACACTTTCCTATAGTTAAACATAAGACCGGGGGCATTGTGGTCCTAGGTCCTTGTTGTATTTTAAATCATTAGTTGGGCATTTCCCAACATTGGTTATAGACGTTTAAAATTTCGATCTACATGATTTATCAACCGTGGTTTCCTCAAGCATTTCTCATGCTATGTTGCAGCTGTTCTTGGGCTTGGACATCTTTCTTGTGAACATGATTAAGCGTTTAAATAAAAAGCAAACCTTTTTAAGTCTCTCTATCCTAGAAATAAAAATAATTTATTCTTTTAAACAAAACGTCAATATATTATTGTTCAAATAAAAATAATAAACAGTGTCTGAATATACATACATTATAGCATTTGATTTTCAATGATAGGCCGTGGAAATTTACTGCCTCGTCATAAGTAACATTTATGGGGGAATGGGATTCTGGCTGTATATATCAGTTGGAATTCTCAATGGGGAATCTGTGTCGAATTTATTTGTCCTTGTCGCTCTTAAAAAGAAAAAATGTACAAAACGGTACAACAAACTCAGTAATTTGACAATGTTTGATACCTATAGCATCGTTTTATGGAAGATTTATTATCGATTACAAATGTATAAATTGCCAAATAAATATGTAAACGATAATGCATAAATATGCGAACGAAAGAGATGCATTTTATAATTCAGACATATATATATATATATTAAAGAGATTTGACGTTTGAACGTATAAAAGCAAGTTATTCTTACAGACTAATGAAGCAACTGCACACATGGAAAAGGAATTTAAGCTTTACCAATATTTCAAATTAAACGCTGGTGAAAAATATCTTATAAAGTAGTTAGAGAATAATATTCAATCATGAGTTTTTCTTTTGCCTTTTTCAAAGATGTTTAATGCACTTAAATGTTTAGATGTAATTGTGTCTTTATTTTATGACTGATCAGTTATTTGAGATTAAATAATGAAGGAATTTTTTACATCGTTGGCCACTTGTGCTCACATCTCATGTTCATCTCTATACGATACCTTAAAAAGAGATTATTAATATACCCAAGTCTTATTTTTATTTATAAATCGGTTGATAGAAAAAATAATGTCCAGATCATTTATTCTTTTGCTATGAATTCCACATTCTAACTGCTTGCACCAGAAAGTCTTTATTTGCCGAGTTAATAATAGCCCTGCGAAGCAAGGTTTAGCATCTAATTATCGACATTTGTTGATTTGTCTGTTAGCAGTTGTATTCAACAGTTATAGACGGACTTATGAGGGGAGCAAGAAAAAAAATCCAAAATAATTTAGAGTTGACCTGGATCACAATAATATTTTTTATTTAAAAGATGTTTTACTGTTGTGAAACAAGGCAATAAAAAGTCCGTCTGTGTTTTTGGTTTTAGGGGAATCTTTAATTGAATAAAAATTTCCGAAAGGGGCTAGCAGACCGGTTATGCAAAATCGAGTTGGTGAACTTACCCCACATTTTTTAAATTAATATAATCCTCGCGCTATAAACTGTTGTTACAGGTGTCTCTTTTATTGTGGTACATGTGTCTGTAGGCATTGAATTTCGTGTCAAGCGCAAACCCTGTGCGCTGCTTTAAATAACCGCACCTGCTGAACTCTCTCGGAGTGTAGAAACACAGCGCTCATACTAATCTGGAACTTTCTAGGCTGGTCGCGCTTTATGAGCGCGTGTCTTGTAATGTTCTTTGGGCGTGTGTATTATGTATTGTTGGGTTCTTTGGGATTATTCGTGAAATAGAAGTTTCTAGAATTTTCGGATGAAAAGTTATAAATAAGGGTCGAGTTTTAGAGCCGGGGGGAGAGAGAAATATCCCAGCGGACACGGAAGAGTGTGAGTCAGTTTTGGATCATCCGATAATTGCAGTTTTGTCAGGGATTCTACGAACTCTATGCAGGTTTAGTGTGGCCTGTCTCCAGTTTGCTTTCGGGATTATTTCAAGAACTTCACTTTTTGATTACAACAGATTGATTTTGTGGTTGAATTGGACTATTATTCTCTGAGAAGATTTTTGTGAACTGTTCATCTGGATTTAACTTTTAAAGGACTTGTTGTCGCTGTGACAGTGGTGGTATCCAGGTACTTTACACTTTATTTATTCTACTGTGTCATTTTATTGATTTACTGTTATACTGTTGTTATACTGTGTAATTGTATTGATTTAGTGTATTGTAATGTAAGGGTTGTTTTAAGAATAAATTATAATTATTTGTTAACAGAAGTGTTACAGAATCTGATTTTTTTTATCTTCATAACAAAATTTATGCTCGTGACGACTACGTGATCTGTTGTTATTAGGTTCTGTAACACTGTAAATTCACAAAATAAAAATACACATAATATGAATTGTCTGACGTAAAATTAGCATTTAAATTTTTTCTCAACTTTGTTCATGAGTTTCAAGTTGTAAACTATGTCTCGGGAAAATATTATAAGTTGGACATCTGAACCCATTTACAACTATTTCACAATTTACAAATTGTCAGAGCGTAAATGAAGTTGAAAAATGCAATAAGTTTTATATATATATATAGCAGTTGAGTCATGTTTTGATAGTTTCCAGTCTGCAAATTATTTAATGTTATTGAAACGAGACTAAATGTTTACAAGAGATTAAATGTGATACTGGCCATCTAATACCCCTTTCTCTCATCCATCAAGAACAGTTGATTTTTTTTTAAATCATTATTCTGAAGTTTAAGAATAGAAAAAGGGCAGTTTTTCGTTTTTAAACCGGCAAAGAATTCTGTATTTATAGGTATACAGGGACTTAAATTCAAATTCAAATAACGTATCCAACGATTCACAAAGTATAACCTTTTGAACATCAGAAGTTTACACTGCAATATATATATATATATATATACAAATATATATATATATATATATATATATTAAGATAGATGTCTATGGCAAGTGCCTGTGCCTTAATATATATATTTATATATATATATACATATATATTTATATTTATATATATAAAGGCTATATATGATTATGCAAAGTATCTACTAGCCACCCCCCTCCCCCCCCCCCCCCATTTGCAAAATCCTGGATCCGCCCCTGAAAGGCGTGAGACCGCTGAGCTCAATTAAGTTGAACCTGATGAATATCTCTTAGTCACCCGGAGTTTGAATGTTACTCGCAGCATCGAAGTATATAACAATGAAATTGATTAATTAACAGACCTTTCAACGATCATGTGTACTGCCCGTAACGCTGTTTTCAGGGAGCCTACCAACTACTATCCTTCTTTGTCGGTACAACGGACAAAACACCTGCACCGCATGATTGATTAATTTGCCTGTGATTAATTGATTGACTGATCTGATTCACCAAACTAATGAAGATACATCATGATGAAATATACCGGATTAAACTAAAAAAACAGATGATGACAAAATATTCCAAAGATAACATTTTGCGTATGGCATATGCTTCCCTTCCGAAATTAAATTCCATGTTTGTAATAATTATATATAATATAATAAATATATTAAATATAATAATTAATATATATATATTTATATATATATATATATATATATATATATATATATATATATATATATATACATTGCTGTGTTTGTGAACGCGCATGCGAGGCAAAAGACATGAACATGCATCTTATTAATACATATAATTTGAAAACCACATGAATTAAAGGACGCCGATGAACGAGTATACAAACGGGATTCAGCAAAAACCTCATTTTCCCCTTGTCTTCATACCGATTTAACATATCCTGTAATTCTTAAATATTTAACACGCGTGATTCGACGACTTAAGGTTGGGGCATACCTCCACCAAGGTCCAACATGCGGAGTTCTTGTACAGGGTTTTTCTCAGACTACGTAACTGCCTGAAGACCTTGATGAAGATGGACCAGGAGAACCGGGACGGTGAAGACGGCACTAGGTCATCCTCTGGATATATATGTATCATCCCCGGGTAGAAACATTACCTCCTCGTAAATTGAATATATTTAATCTTATTAAAACAGGGTAATTATTGGTAATATTTTATAATTATCATTAACGTCGTGCTTCATTTCGTCACCACCTGTCACGGTCCACTGACGATACTTCCAATGTTTTGCCAGTTGAAGGATGTCAGTGGCACTCAGCCCAAATTAAGTTGACCTGAAAGACACGCTTACACTAACAAATGAATACAATATATATATATATATATATATATATATATATATATATATATATGTCCACCTGACGAAGAAGCGTGTGCGCTTCGAAAGCTCGTGTTAATAAACAAGTTACTCTATCTTAAAGACGTCGCTCTTTTATCTTTACCTACGCTTCAACTACAGACTCACACGGCTATACATGTATCAGTTATTATTATTGTTATTATTATTGTTATAATTATATATATATATATACCTATGTTCTGATAAACCTTTATAAACATCAGTTTAATTAGTAAAATATTGAAATAATAATAATATAATAATAATATATTTAATTTATGTAGCGTTAATTCAACAAAATAGTTATCAAAAGCGCTTTACAAGACACAAAGCACAGTTGTACTAAAACATAAAATGTAGATTCCTACTAAAGTAAAGATTCCTAAAAGAAAAACCTAATTTCTAAGAACTACCAAAAGCTAATATAAAAAGGTAAGTTTTAAGATTTCTTTTAAAAGAAGCTAAAGATGGTGAAGCTCTGAATCTATGCGGAAGTTTATTCCACAACCTTGGTGCCACAGCTGAGAAAGCTCTCGAACGACACATCTGACTTCGTGCTTTAGGGATCACTAAAAGCCCTTGGTCAGATGACCTAAGCTGCCTGACTGGAACATAAAAAGTTAAGAGGTTCCTAATGTAAATAGGCGATTGACCATCTATGGCTTTATATACTAATAATAAAAACAATCTTTACTAATTATTTACTGAAGTTATCAGTGTACAATTTTTAATACGATTACTTTGAAACATAAAAAGATATATATATATTATATTCATTTGTCAACCGTAGATCGTTATAATCCCACAAATAAGATCTGATATTTGTTCCGAGAATAACACCAAGAAACCAGGGTTCAAATATTCCAATGGCTGAGGAAATTTAATATAATATCGGATCATGCATAATTGTAAAGAATGGACGAATCTGTTGAAGAAAATATTGCTCTCTTTAACTGCTGGGACTTCATGTATTATTATCCATTGGAATAATGTGCGCTAACCTATGACCATGGTGCACGATCTCAAACATGTTCGGACCTGTTACGAGTTAATTAGCACTAATGAACGATGCTCATCAAGTGGCTGGGCGGGCCGCAGCTTGTTTATATGATGACAAATCTTATCGACCCGTTGTCATTGGTTAAATGTTGATATATTAAGATATATAAAGGGCAATGAACTTTGAACCACTCGACACCAGATAATATCATGGAAAGTGAATACGGTTTGCAGTTGACCGCACGTATGTAAATGAGAAACCGCATTCTGAGGTAAGCTTGTATCTCTTTTTCATAACATAAAACATGGATAACAAACCTGAATATGATTTGTGCTATGTTTTAATATTTTGGATTACTTTGAATTAAAAAAAGAATATATCCCTTTGATGCAGGGTCTTTATTAAAAACCAGGAAGCCAAAAAATGATTTATGTAATTTTGATTATTGCACCTTAAGAATAACTTTCTCATTTACTGAATACAGATTTCATCAAAGAAAACATTTCTTGAAAAAATAAAGATTCCCTGTATAGTTAAAATTTACATATCCTTGTAAATAAAAAGAATATATATGTAAATATTAATAGGGTTAAAGATGATCGCAATAAAGATTCGTGGATAATTTTAATTGTAAATAAAAAATGGGTTAAAGATATTATTGGAGGGAAGTAGTTCAGCCAGTTAATAAGTTTTTTTGGGGGGGGGGGGGGGGTGGGGGGTTATTAAAGCGAGGTTTGATACTGTGAAGACAAGAGTGAGACGCTTTAACTAAAATTACCAGTGCTTGTGCAGACCGTAAACTTTATACAAGCCTTTAAATTTCACCGGTTTACAGATCCACAAGGATGGATATACAAGGAATCTACAGGAAAAACTTTGTGGTGAAAATTTCAAACACAGTAAAGTAAACAAAACGAAACACTCAAAACACTCATAACACATAAATCCAAGTTTCAAATGCGGAATTACAGTTTCAGAATATGAGGCCCTTATCTATTCTTTAACTGACACCTAAGGGTACTACAGTCAGGTTGCTTCAACACAGCTTTAAATAAAGAAACTTTCATATTTTTAATTCATTACATCCAAGATAAAAAAAACACACACAAAAAAAATTTAGTTTTTTACGATCGAAACTGTTATAGACCGATTGAGGCTACTGCCTGCGAAAACTAATCATGCGTTAAAATATATAAGCACTACAAAGTGCTGGTGTGATTTTCTGATCAAACAACGTCGCTGACTTTAATCAGAAATAAGCACGTGGGACATTTTTTTATCATGCATTCTTATGAAAGTTCTATACAGTAAATCTAACCTAAGACTGGAGGAAATTCTCATATATTTATAGCGGCATCTATTTTACGGCATATTCAGGCAGAAAAATTACATTTGTCTTACTTTAATGTAATGAAATCCGAGAAACTGGCATATTCCTAAATGATTGTACTGCAATAAACACGTCCGAACATTTTTTTTTTCTTCTTTATAAATGATTATTAAATGAACACAGGTAACAAGCAAACATCATAAATGCGTCTTCATTTATAAATGAGTCACTTTTGCCTCACTTTCATAGGGTTGATAATTAGGAAGGATTTTTAGGACAAAACAGGCAGTCTTTAATTTCATACCAGAAATCTTCAAAATATATGTAACCCAACAGCAGATGAAGATGGAAACTGAGGCATTCCTGCACGAGTTCAAAAGCTATTAACAGGTTAGAAGTTCCAGTTTCTAGTCTGGAATGTGGATCAGTAAGATGGTTGATGAGAGTTAATTAGTACGCCGGAAAGGACATTATGTTCAAAGATATCATATTCTTCAAGATGCCACTATGACTTTATCCTTGACTTTGTGTGTTCCTATTAACATCCCTTGTTTTTTTTTTTTTTTTTTTTGTTTTTTTTTATTTCTGTATGTCTAAGATTTTTTTTTCTTTTGAAATTTCATCATTGGCATACAAACATTTTTAATCAATACTTGTGATCATTTTGCTACATATTGATACATAATTCACAGAGATAACTCTTTGTATAAAGAAATATTAAAGAAAATACATACAAAAAAAAGAGAAAAATTATCTACTTATAATTTTCTATTGATTTAAATCGTTCCAATTATCATCATGCTGCTGCAGCCTACCATTTTTCTCAGCAACCTTACGCTCCATAACTTCAACTTTCTTTAAATGTTTTATATACACTCCCATTGATGGTACTTTTCCAGAATCTCGGAATTTAAATATTATAAAGTTATACATCAAAATTAGTACATCAATAACCCTTTTCCTTTCTATACTCTTTGAACAACCTAAAAAGATTATATACGGGCAGAGTACTGGCAATTGTATACCGGCTGTCCTTGCCCAAGATACAATTTGACAATATAAAGATGATGTGACACGACATTCACAAAAAAGGTGAATTACAGTCTCTTTATCAGTTGCACAATAAGAACATCTATCATGATCAATAATCTTCCATTTGAAAAGCTTTTCATTCACAGTTAGTATATCATGCAGTGTTCTAAATTGGAACTGACGTATATACATATCAGAAGTTACATTGTGTACATGCAAAGCTGCATAACTCCAAGCAAACTCAGGATTAACCATTTTTGTCAAAAGTTTTTCTTTATTTAATGGCTCAACAGTCTTTTTTTGTATAAAATATTTATAAATCAATTTAAAACCTGTTTTTGACAAGTCAATAATAGTATCTCTTAATGGCATTAACATGCCCTCCTCCAAGCTGAGAGAAGTATCGCTGCTTAGTAGCAATGATTTCCAGTTTGGAGGTATTGCTTGTTGAACTGAAAACCAGTGGATAAAATATTTTTATAGGCAATACTTGACGGATTTAAAATATCAGATAAATATTTTTTCCGTCCGTTGGCATGATAAAAATGGTGAACATATTTTATTCCTCAATTATCCAGGTTCTTAAAGTAAACTGGTTTACGGTCAAATAGTATGTACTTATTGTTCCACACCTGTTGAAGCAAAATAGAATCGATATTAGTGGGTTCATATGAGCTAATTTTTTCCATACTTTAAAGCAATTACCGTAAAATTTAGATACGTTTCTTTGAATATTTCTGCAATAAAAATTCGAACCGATATTTTCCATGCCACCAATTCTCTTACAATAATTATCTAGTATGGCTGTAAACTTTGTATTTTTCAACGTTTTCATTCTCATTATACAAGTAACCCTCTGACTTTCTAAAATACTTTCAATATCTGGTAAGTTAATGCCCCCGTTTTCTCGCTGACCTATAAGTACTTCATATTTAAGTTTTGGTTTCCTTCCATGCCAAATAAAATCAACAATACAACTTTTTATCTTCTTTATAAAACCTAAGGGTGGATCCATCGTGTTCATGATATATAGTAACTTAGACGTTCCGAAAGTTTTCACAATAACATTTCTCCCGAAAATTGTAAAGGCTCTTGGTTTCCATAAATTGAATAATATATTAAACATGTTATATTCATCCGAACATTAGAGTGGTCAGGCAAATGTGTTCCATAAAATCAAGGAAATATAAACGAAAATCTTATCGGACGATCGAGTCAAATACATGTTAATGCTTATGTTACATTTTAAATAAGAACCACAAGGTACTCGGGTTAATCGCCGAAGTTTCATCTCTTATAGGTATGCATACTGTATTGATGGTGTCAGACTGGAAAACAGACGGAATTTACAACGAATATTTTATTGGCAGTAATATTGTGAAATCTATAGGCACTAGTGTATTCTTTAACTAAAATGTATAGGTACTACAGTCAGATAGCTTCAATCCAGCTTAAAATGAAGGAGCCTCAAAATTTTAAATGAGGTCATCAAAGATATCAAGAAAAAAAAGTTAAGTGTCTTTGACCATCGCGTGTTATTGGCTGATTGAGTCTAGTGCCTGTGAATGCTAATGAGGCATAGAAACATTAGCACCACGAGATACTAGGGTTCATCGCCGAAGATTCATCAGTATTGGCTTCTGCCAACTAAAATGATGGTATCAAATAGGACCTGAGACGGTATTTTCATAGGACATTTTTGTGGAAGTAATCTTGTGGAGTCCGTAGGCACTGGTGTATTTTTCAACTAGTACCTAGGGGTACAACAGTAATCCAATCCAGCCTGATGTGAAGCAGCATGAACATTTTAATTAATTTACCAAAGAGACCAAGAAACAAAATGACAGATCGAAAGTGTTATCGGCTTGTCGAGTCTTGTACCTGGGAATGCTAATGATGCATAGAAACATAAACACCACGAGGTACTGGGGTTCATCGCCGAAGTTTCATCTGTAGCAACTTCTGGCAGCTATAAAAATGGTATCAAATAGCACCTGAGACGGTATTTACATCGGACATATTTGCTGAAGTTCTTTTGTAGAGCCCGTAGGCACTGGTGTATTTTCCAACTTGCACCTAGGGGTACTACAGTAAGATTACTACAATCCAGCTTGAAATGAAGCACCATGAACATTTTAATTAATTTATCAAAGAGACCAAGAAACAAAATGATAGATCGAAAATATTATAGGCTGATTAATTCTAGTACCTGTAAATGCTAATGATGCATAGAAAAATAAGCACCACAAGGTACTGCGGTTTATCGCCAAAGTTTCATCTGTAATAGCATCTGGCAACTATAACGATGGTATAAAAAAGGACCTAAGCGGGTATTTCTATCGGACATTTTTGTGGCAGTTATCTGGTAGAGCCCGTAGGCTTTGGTTTTTTTTTTCAACCAGCACGTAAGGGTACTTCATTACGATTGCTACAATGCAACCTGAAATAAAGCAGCATGAACATTCTAATTAATTAATCAAAGAGACCAAGAAACAAAATGACAGATCGAATTTATTATCGGCTGATTAAGTCTAGTACCTGTGAATGCTAATGATGCATAGAAACATAAGCACCACATGGTACTGGGGTTTATCGCCGAAGTTTCATCTGTAACAACTTCTGCCAACTATAAAGGTGGTATCATTAAGGACCTAGGACGGTATTTGCATCGGACATTTTTGTGGCAGTTATCTTGATGAACCCTTAGGCACTGAAATATTTTCTAACTAGCACCTAGGGTTACTACAGTAAGATTGCTACAATCCAGCCTGAAATGAAGCACCATGATCATTTTAATTAATTTATCAAAGAGATCAAGAAACAAAATGACAGATCGAAAATATTATCGGGTGATTAAGTCTTGTACCTGTGAATGCTAATGATCCATAGAAACATAAGCACCACAAGGTACTGGTGTTTGCAGAAGTTTCATCTGTAAAAACTTCTGCATTCTATAAAGATAGTATCCAATAGGACCTGAGACGGTATTTTCATCGGACATTTTTGTGGCAGTTATCTTGTGGAGCCCGTAGACACTGGTGTGTTTTTCAACTAGCACCTAAGGGTACTACATTAAGATTGCTACAATCCAGCCTGAAATGAAGCACCATGAACATTTTAATTAATTAATTAAAGAGATCAAGAAACAAAATGACAGATCGAAAATATTATCGGGTGATTAAGTCTTGTACCTGTGAATACTAATGATCCATAGAAACATAAGCACCACAAGGTACTGGTGTTTATCGCCGAAGTTTCATCTGTAATAACTTCTGTATTCTATAAAGATGGTATCAAATAGGGCCTGAGACGGTATTTCCATCGGACATTTTTGTGTCAGATATCTTGTGGAGTCCGTAGGCACTGGTGTATTTTTCAACTTGCATCTAGGGGTACTACAGTAAGATAACTACAATCCAGCCTGAAATGAAGCAGCATGGAGATTTAAATTAATTTATCAAAGAGACCAAGAAACAAAATGATAGATCGAAAGTGTTATCGGCTGATTAATTCTAGTACCTGTAAATCCTAATGATGCGTAGAAAAATAAGCACCACAAGGTACTGGGGTTTACCGCCGAAGTTTCATCTTTAATACCTTCTGACAACTATAACGATGGTATCAAATAGGACCTGAGCGGGTATTTCTATCGGACTTTTTGTGGCAGTTATCTTGTAGAGCCCGTAGGCTTTGTTTTTTTTTCCAACCAGCACTTAAGGGTACTTCATTACGATTGCTACAATGCAACCTGAAATGAAGCAGCATGAACATCATAATTAAATTATTAAAGAGACCAAGAAACAAAATGACAGATCGAAAGGGTTACCAACTGATTGAATCTAATACCTATGAATGCTAATTATGCATAGAAAATAAGCACCACAAGGTAATGGGGAATTTCTCCGAAGTTTCATCTGTAATAGCTTCTGCAAACTAAAATGATGGTATCAAATAGGGCCTGAGACGGTATTTCCATCGGACATTTTTGTGTCAGATATCTTGTGGAGTCCGTAGGCACTGGTGTATTTTCAACTTGCACCTAAGGGTACCACAGTAAGATTACTACAATCCAGCCTGAAATGAAGCAGCATGATGATTTTAATTAATTTATCAAAGAGACCAAGAAACAAAATGACAGATCGAATTTATTATCGGCTGATTAAGTCTAGTACCTGTGAATGCTAATCATGCATAGAAACATAAGCACCACATGGTACTGGGGTTTATCGCCGAAGTTTCATCTGTAACAACTTCTGCCAACTATAAAGGTGGTATCATTTAGGACCTAGGACGGTATTTGCATCGGTCATTTTTGTGGCAGTTATCTTGAGGAACCCTTAGGCACTGATATATTTTCTAACTAGCACCTAGGGTTACTACAGTAAGTTTGCGTCAATCCAGCCAGAAATGAAGCACCATGAACATTTTAATTAATTTATCAAAGAGATCAAGAAACAAAATGACAGATCGAAAATATTATCGGGTGATTAAGTCTAGTACCTGTGAATGCTAATGATCCATGGAAACATAAGCAACGCTTAAGTTTCATCTGTAATAACTTCTGTATTCTATAAAGATGGTATCCAATCGGACTTGAGACGGTATTTTCATCGGACATTTTTGTGGCAGTTATCTTGTGGGGCCCATAGGCACTGGTGTATTTTTCAACTAGCACCTAAAGGGTACTAAATTAAGATTGCTCCAAGTCAGCCTGAAATGAAGCAGCATGAAAATTATAATTAATTTAGTAAAGAGACCAAGAAACAAATAATAGATCGAAAGTGTTATCGAATTGTTGAGTCCAGTACCGGTGAATGCTAATGATGCATAGAAACATAAGAACCACAAGATACTGGGGTTTATCGCCGACGTTTCATCTGTAATACCTTCTGCTAACTATAATGATGGCATCAAATAGGGCCTGAGACGTTATTTTCATCAGACATTTTTGTAGCATTTATCTTGTAGAGCCCCTAGGCACTGGTGTATTTTTCAACTAGCACCTATGGGTACTACAGTAAGATTGCTACAATCCAGTCTTAATTGAAGCACCATGAACATTTTAAATAATTTATCAAAGAATAAGAAACAAAATGACGGATCGAAAATGTTGTCGGCTGATTAAGTCTGGTACCTGTGAATGCTATTGATCCATAGAAACATAAGCACCACAAAGTACTTGTGTTTATCGCCGAAGTTTCATCTGTAATAACTTCTGTATTCTATAAAGATGGTATCCAATAGAACCTGAGAAGTATTTTCATAGGACATTTATGTGGCAGTTATCTTGTGGAGCCCGTAGGCACTGGTGTATTTTTCAACTAGCACCTAAGGGTACTACATTAAGTTTGCTACAATCCAGTCTGAAATGAAGCACCATGAACATTTTAATTAATTTATCAAAGAGACCAAGAAACAAAATGATAGATCGAAAATATTATAGGCTGATTAATTCTAGTACCTGTGAATCCTAATGATGCATAGAAACATAAGCACCACATGGTACTGGGGTTTATCGCCGAAGTTTCATCTGTAACAACTTCTGCCAACTATAAAGGTGGTATCATTTAAGACCTGGGACGGTATTTGCATCGGTCATTTTTGTGGCAGTTATCTTGAGGAACCCTTAGGCACTGATATATTTTCTAACTAGCACCTAGGGTTACTACAGTAAGATTGCTACAATCCAGCCTGAAATGAAGCACCATGAACATTTTAATTAATTTATCAAAGAGATCAAGAAACAAAATGACAGATCGAAAATATTATCGGGTGATTAAGTCTAGTACCTGTGAATGCTAATGATCCATAGAAACATAAGCACCACAAGGTACTGGTGTTTATCGCCGAAGTTTCATCTGTAATAACTTCTGTATTCTATAAAGATGGTATCAAATAGGACCTGAGACGGTATTTTCATCGAACATTTTTGTGGCAGTTATCTTGTGAAGCCCGTAGGCACTGGTGTATTTTTCAACTAGCACCTAAGGGTACTACATTAAGATTGCTACAATCCTGCCTGAAATGAAGCACCATGAGCATTTTAATTAATTTATTAAAGACCTTTATCGTGAGGAAGCCTTGGGCACTGGTGTATTTTTCAACTAGCACCTAGGGGTACTACATTAAGATTGCTACAATCCAGCCTGAAATGAAGCACCATGAACCTTTTAATTAATTTATCAAAGAGACCAAGAAACAAAATGACAGATCGAAAATGTTATCGGCTGATTAAGTCTAGTACCTGTGAATGCTAATGAGGCATAGAAACATAAGCACCACAAGGTACTGGGGTTCATCGCCGAAGTTTCATCTGTAATAGCCTCTGCAAACGAAAATGATGGTATCAAATAGGGCCTGAGACGGTATTTTCATCAGACATTTTTGTGTCAGATATCTTGTGGAGTCCGTAGGCACTGGTGTATTTTTCAACTTGCACCTAGGGGTACTACAGTAAGATAACTACAATCCAGCCTGAAATGAAGCAGCATGGAGATTTTAATTAATTTATCAAAGAGACCAAGAAACAAAATGATAGATCGAAAATATTATAGGCTGATTAATTCTAGTACCTGTGAATCCTAATGATGCATAGAAACATAAGCACCACATGGTACTGGGGTTTATCGCCGAATTTTCATCTGTAACAACTTCTGCCAACTATAAAGGTGGTATCATTTAGGACCTGGGACGGTATTTGCATCGGTCATTTTTGTGGCAGTTATCTTGAGGAACCCTTAGGCACTCATATATATTTTCTAACTAGCAGCTAGGGTTACTACAGTAAGATTGCTACAATCCAGCCTGAAATGAAGCACCATGAACATTTTAATTAATTTATCAAAGAGATCAAGAAACAAAATGACAGATCGAAAATATTATCGGGTGATTAAGTCTAGTACCTGTGAATGCTAATGAACCATAGAAACATAAGCACCACAAGGTACTGGTGTTTATCGCCGAAGTTTCATCTGTAATAACTTCTGTATTCTATAAAGATGGTATCAAACAGGACCTGAGACGGTATTTTCATCGTACATTTTTGTGGCAGTTATCTTGTGAAGCCCGTAGGCACTGGTGTATTTTTCAACTAGCACCTACGGGTACTACATTAAGATTGCTACAATCCAGCCTGAAATGAAGCACCATGAGCATTTTAATTAATTTATCAAAGACCTTTATCGTGAGGAAGCCTTGGGCACTGGTGTATTTTTCAACTAGCACCTAGGGGTACTACATTAAAATTGCTACAATCCAGCCTGAAATGAAGCACCATAAACATTTTAATTAATTTATCAAAGACACCAAGAAACATAATGACAGATCGAAAATGTTATCGGCTGATTAAATCTAGTACTTGTGAATGCAAATGAGGCATAGAAACATAAGCACCACAAGGTACTGGGGTTCATCGCCGAAGTTTCATCTGTAATAGCTTCTGCAAACGAAAAGGGTGGTATCAAATAGGGCCTGAGACGGTATTTGCATCAGACATTTTTGTGTCAGATATCTTGTGGAGTCCGTAGGCACTGGTGTATTTTTCAACTTGCACCTAGGGGTACTACAGTAAGATAACTACAATCCAGCCTGAAATGAAGCAGCATGGAGATTTTAATTAATTTATCAAAGAGACCAAGAAACAAAATGATAGATCGAATTTAGTATCGGCTGATTGAGTCTAGTACCTGTGAATGCTAATGATGCATAGAAACATAAGCACCACATGGTACTGGGGTTTATCACCGAAGTTTCATCTGGAACAACTTCTGCCAACTATAAAGGTGGTATCATTTAAGACCTGGGACGGTATTTGCATCGGTCATTTTTGTGGCAGTTATCTTGAGGAACCCTTAGGCACTGATATATTTTCTAACTAGCACCTAGGGTTACTACAGTAAGATTGCTACAATCCAGCCTGAAATGAAGCACCATGAACATTTTAATTAATTTATCAAAGAGATCAAGAAACAAAATGACAGATCGAAAATATAATCGGGTGATTAAGTCTAGTACCTGTGAATGCTAATGATCCATAGAAACATAAGCACCACAAGGTACTGGTGTTTATCGCCGAAGTTTCATCTGTAATAACTTCTGTATTCTATAAAGATGGTATCAAATAGGACCTGAGACGGTATTTTCATCGAACATTTTTGTGGCAGTTATCTTGTGAAGCCCGTAGGCACTGGTGTATTTTTCAACTAGCACCTAAGGGTACTACATTAAGATTGCTACAATCCAGTCTGAAATGAAGCAGCATGAACATTCTAATAAATTTATCAAAGAGACCAAAAAACAAAATGACAGATCGAAAATGTTATCGGCTGATTAAGTCTAGTACCTTTGAATGCTAATGATCCATAGAAACATAAGCACCACAATGTACAGGGGTTCATCGCCGAAGATTCATCTGTAACAGCTTCTGCCAAGTATAAAGATGATATCAAATAGCACCTTAGAAGGTATTGTCATCGGACATTTTAGTGGCAGTTATCTTGTGGAGCCCGTTGCACTTGTGTATTTTTCAACTAGCACCTAGGGGTACTACAGTAAGATTGCTACAATCAAGTCTGAAATGAAGCAGCATGATCATTCTAATTAATTTATCAAAGAGACCAAGAAACAAAATGACAGATCGAAAATGTTATCGGCTGATTAATTCTAGTACCTGTGAATGCTAATGATGCATAGAAACATAAGAACCACAAGGTACTGGGGTTCATCGCCGAAGTTTCATCTGTAACAACTTCTGCCAACTATAAAGATGGTATCATTTAGTACCTGAGACGGTATTTGCATCGGACATTTTTGTGGCAGTTATCTTGTGGAGCCCGTAGGCTTTGGTGTATTTTTCAAAAGAACTTAAGGGTACTTAATTACGATTGCTGCAATGCAATCTGAAATAAAGCAGCATGAACGTTATAATTAATTTATCTCAAAGAACAAGAAACAAAATAACAGATCGAAATTGTTATCGACTTGTTGAGTCTAGTACCTGTGAATGCTAATGATGCATAAAAACATGAAAATCACAAGGTAAAGGGGTTCATCGCTGAAGTTTCATTTTTCAATAGCTTATGGCAACTATAAAGAAGGTATCAAATAGGACCTTGATACAAACCGGGCTGAAATGAAGCAGCATGAACATTTTTATTAATTTATGAAAGAGACCAAGAAACAAATAATAAATCGAAAGTGTTATCGACTTGTTTAGTCTAGTACCTGTGAATGCTAATGATGCATAGAAACATGAGAACCACAAGGTACTGGGGTTCATCGCCGACGTTTCATCTGTAACAGCTTCTGCCACCTATAAAGATGGTATCATTTAGTACTTGAGACGGTATTTGCATCGGACATTTTTGTGGCAGTGGTCTTTTGGAGCCCGTAGGCTTTGGTGTATTTTTCAAAAAGAACTTAAGGGTACTTCATAACGATTGCAGCAATGCAATCTGAAATGAAGCAGCATGAAAGTAATAATTAAATTATAACAAAAAACAAGAAACAAAATAACAGATCGAAATTGTTATCGGCTGACTAAGTCTAGTACCTGTGAATGCTAATGATGCATAGAAACATAAGAACCACAAGGTACTGGGGTTCATCGCCGAAGTTTCATCTGTAATAGCGTCTGCAAACTAAAATGATGGTATCAAATAGGGCCTGAGACGGTATTTCCATCGGACATTTTTGTGTCAGATATCTTGTGGAGTCCGTAGGCACTGGTGTATTTTCAACTTGCACCTAGGGGTACTACAGTAAGATTACTACAATCCAGCCTGAAATGAAGCAGCATGAAGATTTTAATTAATTTATCAAAGAGACCAAGAAGCAAAATGACAGATCGACAGTGTTATCGGCTTGTTGAGTCTAGTACCTGTGAATACTAATGATACATTGAAACATAAGCACCACAAGGTACTGGGGATTTTCACTGAAGTTTCATCTGTAATAACTAGCACCCAGGGGTTCTACAGTAAGATTGCTACAATCCAGTCTGAAATGAAGCACCATGAACATTTTAATTAATTTATCAAAGAGACCAAGAAACAAATAATAAATCGAAAGTGTTATCGACTTGTTGAGTCTTGTACCTGTGAATGCTAATGATGCATAGAAACATGAGAACCACAAGGTACTGGGGTTCATCGCCGAAGTTTCATCTGTATTAGATTCTGGCAACTATAATGATGGAATCAAATAGTACCTGAGACGGTATTGTCATCGACATTTTTGTACCAGGTATCTTTTGGAGATCGTAGCCACTGGTGTATTTTTCAACTAGCACCTAGGGGTACTACTGTAGGATTGCTACAATCCCACCTGAAATGAAGGAGCATGAACATTTTAAATAATTTATCAAAGAGACCAAGACACAAAATGACAGACCGACAGTGTCATCGGCTTTTTGAGTCTAGTACCTGTGAATGGTAATGATACATTGAAACATAAGCACCACAAGGTACTGGGGATTTTCACTGAAGTTTCATCAGTAATAACTTCTGCCAATTATAACGATAATACCTGAGCGGGTATTTTCATCGGACATTTTTGTGGCAGTTATCTTGTTTAGCCCGTAGGCTTTCGTGTATTTTTTAACTAGCACTTAAGGGTACTTCATTACGATTGTTACAATGCAACCTGATATGAAGCAGCATGCACATTTTGATTATTTTATCAAAGAGACCAAGAAACAAAACGACAGCCTGAAATGAAGCAGCATGAAAATTATAATTAATTTAGTAAAGAGACCAAGAAACAAATAATAGATCGAAAGTGTTATCGAATTGTTGAGTCCAGTACCGGTGAATGCTAATGATGCATAGAAACATAAGAACCACAAGGTACTGGTGTTTAACGCTGAAGTTTCATCTGATAAACATTCTGCAAACTATAACGATGGTATCAAATAGGACCTGAGACGTTATTTTCATCGGACATTTTTGTAGCATTTATCTTGTAGAGCCCTTAGGCACTGGTGTATTTTTCAACTAGCACTTAAGGGTACTTCATTACGATTGCTACAATGCAACCTGAAATGAAGCAGCATGAACATTTTAATGAATTTATCAAAGAGACCAAGAAACAAAATGACAGATGAAAAAGGTTGTCGGCTGAATAAATCTAGTACCTGTGAATGCTAATGAAGAATAGTAACATAAGCACCACAAGGTACTGGGGTTCATCGCCGAAGATTCATCTGTAACAGCTTCTGCCAACAATAAAGATGGTATCAGACAGCACCTAAGAATGTATTGTCATCGGACATTTTAGTGGCACTTATCTTGTAGAGCCCGTAGGCACTTGTGTATTTTTCAACTAACACCCAGGGGTTCTACAGTAAGATTGCTACAATCCAGTCTGAAATGAAGCAGCATGAACATTCTAATTAATTTATCAAAGAGACCAAGAAACAAATAATAAATCGAAAGTGTTATCGACTTGTTGAGTCTTGTACCTGTGAATGCTAATGATGCATAGAAACATGAGAACCACAAGGTACTGGGGTTCATCGCCGAAGTTTCATCTGTATTAGATTCTGGCAACTATAATGATGGAATCAAATAGTACCTGAGACGGTATTGTCATCGACATTTTTGTACCAGGTATCTTTTGGAGATCGTAGCCACTGGTGTATTTTTCAACTAGCACCTAGGGGTACTACAGTAAGATAACTACAATCCAGCCTGAAATGAAGCAGCATGGAGATTTTAATTAATTTATCAAAGAGACCAAGAAACAAAATGATAGATCGAAAATATTATAGGCTGATTAATTCTAGTACCTGTGAATCCTAATGATGCATAGAAACATAAGCACCACATGGTACTGGGGTTTATCGCCGAATTTTCATCTGTAACAAGTTCTGCCAACTATAAAGGTGGTATCATTTAGGACCTGGGACGGTATTTGCATCGGTCATTTTTGTGGCAGTTATCTTGAGGAACCCTTAGGCACTCATATATATTTTCTAACGAGCACCTAGGGTTACTACAGTAAGATTGCTACAATCCAGCCTGAAATGAAGCACCATGAACATTTTAATTAATTTATCAAAGAGATCAAGAAACAAAATGACAGATCGAAAATATTATCGGGTGATTAAGTCTAGTACCTGTGAATGCTAATGATCCATAGAAACATAAGCACCACAAGGTACTGGTGTTTATCGCCGAAGTTTCATCTGTAATAACTTCTGTATTCTATAAAGATGGTATCAAATAGGACCTGAGACGGTATTTTCATCGATCATTTTTGTGGCAGTTATCTTGTGAAGCCCGTAGGCACTGGTGTATTTTTCAACTAGCACCTACGGGTACTACATTAGGATTGCTACAATCCAGCCTGAAATGAAGCACCATGAGTATTTTAATTAATTTATCAAAGACCTTTATCGTGAGGAAGCCTTGGGCACTGGTGTATTTTTCAACTGGCACCTAGGGGTACTACATTAAAATTGCTACAATCCAGCCTGAAATGAAGCACCATGAACATTTTAATTAATTTATCAAAGACACCAAGAAACATAATGACAGATCGAAAATGTTATCGGCTGATTAAGTCTAGTACCTGTGAATGCTAATGAGGCATAGAAACATAAGCACCACAAGGTACTGGGGTTCATCGCCGAAGTTTCATCTGTAATAGCTTCTGCAAACGAAAATGGTGGTATCAAATAGGGCCTGAGACGGTATTTCCATCAGACATTTTTGGCAGTTATTTTGTGGAGCCCGTAGGCTTTGGTGTATTATTCAACAAGCAGCTAGGGGTACTACAGTAAGATTGCTACAATCCAACCTGAAATGAAGGAGCATGAACATTTTAATTAATTTATCAAAGAGACCAAGAAACAAAATGACAGACCGACAGTGTTATCGGCTTGTTGAGTCTAGTACCTGTGAATGCTAATGATCCATAGAAACATAAGAACCACGAGGTACTGGGGTTTATCGCCGAAGTTTCATCTGTAATAACTTCTGCCACCTATAAAGATGGTATAATAATGACCTTAGACGGTATTTCTACCGACATTTTTTGGCAGTTATTTTGTGGAGCCCGTAGGCTTTGGTGTATTATTCAACAAGCAGCTAGGGGTACTACAGTAAGATTGCTACAATCCAGTCTTAATTGAAGCAGCATGGATATTTTAAATAATTTATCAAAGAATAAGAAACAATATGAAGGATCGAAAATGTTGTCGGCTGATTAAGTCTAGTACAGGTGAATGCTAATGATCCATAGGAACATAAGCACCACAAGGTACTGGTGTTTAACGCTGAAGTTTCATCTGTAATAACTTCTGCCAATCATAACGATGGTATCAAATAATACCTGAGAAGGTATTGTCATCGGACATTTTTGTAGCAGTTATCTTGTGGAGAACGTAGGCACTGGTGTTTTTTTTCAACTAGCACCTAGGGGAACTACAGTAAGATTGCTACAATCCAACCTGAAATGAAGGATCATAAACATTTTAATTAATTTATCAAAGAGCCCCAAGAAACAAAATGACAGATCGAAAATGTTATCGGTTGAATTAATCTTGTACCTGTGAATGCTAATGATCCATGGAAACATAAGCAACAGAAGGTACTGGTGTTTAACGCTGAAGTTTCATCTGTAATAACTTCTGTATTCTATAAAGATTGTATCCAATAGGACTTGAGACGGTATTTTCATCGGACATTTTTGTGGCAGTTATCTTGTGGGGCCCATAGGCACTGGTGTATTTTTCAACTAGCACCTAAAGGGTACTAAATTAAGATTGCTCCAAGTCAGCCTGAAATGAAGCAGCATGAAGATTATAATTAATTTAGTAAAGAGACCAAGAAACAAATAATAGATCGAAAGTGTTATCGAATTGTTGAGTCCAGTACCGGTGAATGCTAATGATGCATAGAAACATAAGAACCACAAGATACTGGGGTTTATCGCCGACGTTTCATCTGTAATACCTTCTGCCAACTATAATGATGGCATCAAATAGGGCCTGAGACGTTATTTTCATCGGACATTTTTGTAGCATTTATCTTGTAGAGCCCTTAGGCACTGGTGTATTTTTAACTAGCACCTATGGGTACTACAGTAAGATTGCTACAATCCAGTCTTAATTGAAGCAGCATGGATATTTTAAATAATTTATCAAAGAATAAGAAACAAAATGAAGGATCGAAAATGTTGTCGGCTGATTAAGTCTAGTACAGGTGAATGCTAATGATCCATAGGAACATAAGCACCACAAGGTACTGGTGTTTAACGCTGAAGTTTCATCTGATAAACCTTCTGCAAACTATAACGATGGTATCAAATAGGACCTGAGCGGGTATTTCTGTCGCACATTTTTGTAGCAGTTATCTTTTGCAGCCCGTAGGCTTTCGTGTATTTTTCAACTAGCACTTAAGGATACTTCATTACGATTGCTACAATGCAACCTGAAATGAAGCAGCATGAACATTTTAATGAATTTATCAAAGAGACCAAGAAACAAAATGACAGATGAAAAAGGTTGTCGGCTGAATAAATCTAGTACCTGTGAATGCTAATGAAGAATAGTAACATAAGCACCACAAGGTACTGGGGTTCATCGCCGAAGATTCATCTGTAACAGCTTCTGCCAACAATAAAGATGGTATCAGACAGCACCTAAGAATGTATTGTCATCGGACATTTTAGTGGCACTTATCTTGTAGAGCCCGTAGGCACTTGTGTATTTTTCAACTAACACCCAGGGGTTCTACAGTAAGATTGCTACAATCCAGTCTGAAATGAAGCAGCATGAACATTTTAATTAATTTATCAAAGAGACCAAGACACAAATAATAAATCGAAAGTGTTATCGACTTGTTGAGTCTTGTACCTGTGAATGCTAATGATGCATAGAAACATGAGAACCACAAGGTACTGGGGTTCATCGCCGAAGTTTCATCTGTATTAGATTCTGGCAACTATAATGATGGAATCAAATAGTACCTGAGACGGTATTGTCATCGACATTTTTGTACCAGGTATCTTTTGGAGATCGTAGCCACTGGTGTATTTTTCAACTAGAACCTAGGGGTACTACTGTAGGATTGCTACAATCCCACCTGAAATGAAGGAGCATGAACATTTTAAATAATTTATCAAAGAGACCAAGAAACAAAATGACAGACCGACAGTGTCATTGGCTTGTTGAGTCTAGTACCTGTGAATGGTAATGATACATTGAAACATAAGCACCACAAGGTACTGGGGATTTTCACTGAAGTTTCATCAGTAATAACTTCTGCCAATTATAACGATAATACCTGAGCGGGTATTTTCATCGGACATTTTTGTGGCAGTTATCTTGTTTAGCCCGTAGGCTTTCGTGTATTTTTTAACTAGCACTTAAGGGTACTTCATTACGATTGTTACAATGCAACCTGAAATGAAGCAGCATGAACATTTTGATTATTTTATCAAAGAGACCAAGAAACAAAACGACAGATCGAAAATGTTATCGGCTGATTAAGTCTAGTACCTGTGAATGCTTCTGACGCATAGAAACATAATCACCACAAGGTACTGGGGTTCATCGCCGAAGATTGATCTGTAACAGCTTCTGTCAACTATAATGATGGTATCAAATAGGGCCTGAGACGGTATTTTCATCGGACATTTTTGGGCAGTTATCTTGTGGAGCCCGTAGGCTTTGGTGTATTTTACAACAAGAACTTAAGGGTACTTCATTACGATTGCTGCAATGCAATCTGAAATGAAGCAGCATGAACGTTATAATTAATTTATCACAAAGAAAAAGAAACAAAATAACAGATCGAAATTGTTATCGACTTGTTGAGTCTAGTACCTGTGAATGCTAATGATGCATAGAAACATGAAAAATCACAAGGTACTGGGGTTCATCGCTGAAGTTTCATTTTTCAATAGCTTTTGGCAACTATAAAGAAGGTATCAAATAGGGCCTTGATACAATCCGGTCTGAAATGAAGCAGCATGAACATTTTAATAAATTTATCAAAGAGAACAAGAAACAAAATGACAGATCGAAAATGTTATCGGCTGATTAAGTCTAGTACCTGTGAATGCTAATGATTCATAGAAACATAAGAACCACGAGGTACTGGGGTTTATCGCCGAAGTTTCATCTGTAATAGCTTCTGCAAACTAAAATGATGGTATCAAATAGGGACTGAGACGGTATTTCCATCGGACATTTTTGTGTCAGATATCTTGTGGAGTCCGTAGGCACTGGTGTATTTTCAACTTGCACCTAGGGGTACAACAGTAAGATTGCTTCAATCCAGCCTGAAATGAAGCATCATGAAGGTTTTAATTAATGTAACAAAATGATCAAGAAATAAAATGATAGTGTTTTAAGATCGAAATTGTTATCGACTTGTTGAGTCTAGTACCTGTGAATGCTAATGATGCATAGAAACATAAAAATCACAAGGTACTGGGGTTCATCCCTTAAGTTTCATTTTTCAATAGCTAATGGCACCTATAAAGAAGGTATCAAATAGGACCTTGATACAATCCGGTCTGAAATGAAGAAGCATGAACATTTTAATAAGTTTATCAAAGAGAACAAGAAACAAAATGACAGATCGAAAATGTTATCGGCTAATTAAGTCTAGTACCTCTGAATGCTAATGATCCATAGAAACATAAAGAACCACGAGGTACTGGGGTTTATCGCCGAAGTTTCATCTGTAATAACTTCTGCCACCTATAAAGATGGTATAATAAGGACCTTAGACATTTTTTGGCAGTTATTTTGTGGAGCCCGTAGGCTTTGGTGTATTATTCAACAAGCAGCTAGGGGTACTACAGTAAGATTGCTACAATCTAACCTGAAATGAAGGAGCATGAACATTTTAATTAATTTATCAAAGAGACCAAGAAACAAAATGACAGACCGACAGTGTTATCGGCTTGTTGAGTCTAGCACCTGTGGATGGTAATGATGCATCTAAACATAAGCACCACAAGGTACTGGGGATTTTCGCTGAAGTTTCATAAGTAATAACTTCTGCCAATCATAACGATGGTATCAAATAATACCTGAGAAGGTATTGTCATCGGACATTTTTGTAGCAGTTATCTTGTGGAGAACGTAGGCACTGGTGTTTTTTTTCAACTAGCACCTAGGGGAACTACAGTAAGATTGCTACAATCCAACCTGAAATGAAGGATCATAAACATTTTAATTAATTTATCAAAGAGCCCCAAGAAACAAAATGACAGATCGAAAATGTTATCGGTTGAATTAATCTTGTACCTGTGAATGCCAATGATGCATCAAAACATAAGCACCACATTGTGCTGGGTTCAATGAACGACCGTTTATTTGTTGGCAGAAACTATTACAGATGAAAATTCGGTGAAAACCCCCAGTACCTTTTGGTGCTTATGTTTGTATGCATCGCAGGTACTAGACCCAATCAGCCGATACCACTTTTGATCTGTCATTTTTTTATTGGTCTCTTTTATAAAACAAATATAATGTTCATGCTGCTTTATTTCAGGCTGGATTTTTAGCAATCTACCCAGTAGTACCCAAGGTGCTAGATAAAAATATACACTAATGAATACAGGCTGTACAAGAAAACTGCCACAAAAATGTCCGATGACAAAACCATCTCAGATCCTATTTGATACCAATATTAAAGTTGACAGAAGTTATTACAGAAAAAACTTCGGCGATAAGCCGATTGTAGCAATCTTTCTGTAGTACCCCTAGGTGGTAGTTGAGTTGAAAAATACACCAGAACCTACGGGCTCCACATGATAACTTCCACAAAAATGTCCGTCTCAGTTCTTATTTGATACCATGATTATAGTTGCCAGAAGCTATTACAGATGAACTTTTGGCGATAAACCCCAGTACCTTGTGGTGCTTATGTTTCTATGCATCATTAGCATTCACAGGTACTAGACTTAATCAGCCGATCATATTTTCGATCTGTCATTTTGTTTCTTGGTTCGTTTGATAAATTAATTAAGATGTTCTTGCTGCTTCATTTCAGACTGAAATGTAGCAATCTTACTGCTGTTCCCCAGGTGCAAATTGAAAAATACATTAGTATTTACGGGTTCTACAAGACAACTGCCACCTAAATGTCCGATGACAATAATATCTCAGATAGAATTTGATACCATCATTATAGTTGACAGAAGCTATAAAAGATGAAACTTCGGCAATAAACAGCAGTACCTAGTGGTGCTTATGTTTCTAAGCATCATTAGCATTCACCGATACTAGACTCAATCAGCCGATAACACTTGCTATATCTAATTTTGTTTCTTTGTCTCTTTGCTAAATTAGATAAAATGTTCATGCTGTGTTATTTCAGGCTGCAATCTTACTGTAGTACCCCTAGGTGCTAGTTGAATAAAACATCAGAGCCTACGGGCTCCTAAAGATAACTTGCACAAAAATGTCGAAGGACAATACGGTCTCATATCCTATTTGATACCATCATTTTAGCTGACAGAACCTTTACTGATTAAACTTCGGAGATAAAGCCCAGTACCTTCTGGTTCTTATGTTTCTATGCATCATAAGCATTCACAGGTACTAGACATAATCAGACGATAATATTTTCGATCTGTCATTTTTTCTGGGTCTTTTTGATAAATTAATTAAAATGTTCATGCTGCTTCATTCAGGCTGGATTGTAGCAATCTTACTGTAGTACCCCTATGTGCTAGTTGAAAAATACACCAGTGCCTACAGGATCCTCCAGACAACTGCCACACAAGTGTCCGATGAAAATACCGTCTCAGATCTTATTTGGTACCAATCTTATAGTTTGAGGAAGCTATTACAGAAGAAACTTTGGCGATAAACTCCAGTACCTTGTGGTGCTTATGTTTCTATGCATCATTAGCATTCACAGGTACTAGACTCAATCAGCCAAAAACACTTTTGATCTGTTATTTTGTTATTGGTCTCTTTGATAAATTAATTAAAATGTTCATTCTGCTTAATTTCAGGCTGATTTGTAATACTCTTCGTGTAACACCCCTAGTTGCTAGTTGAATAATACATCACTGCCTACGAGCTACTCGAGATAACTGGCAAAAAAATTTCCAATGACAATACAGTCTCAGATCCTATTTGATATTATCATTATAGTTTGCAGAAGCTAATACAGACGAAACTTTGGCGATAAAGCCCAGTACCTTGTGGTGCTTATGTTTCTAAGCATCATTAGCATTCACCGATACTAGACTCAATCAGCCGATAACACTTGCTATATCTAATTTTGTTTCTTTGTCTCTTTGCTAAATTAGATAAAATGTTCATGCTGTGTTATTTCAGGCTGCAATCTTACTGTAGTACCCCTAGGTGCTAGTTGAATAAAACATCAGAGCCTACGGGCTCCTAAAGATAACTTGCACAAAAATGTCGAAGGACAATACGGTCTCATATCCTATTTGATACCATCATTTTAGCTGACAGAACCTTTACTGATTAAACTTCGGAGATAAAGCCCAGTACCTTCTGGTTCTTATGTTTCTATGCATCATAAGCATTCACAGGTACTAGACATAATCAGACGATAATATTTTCGATCTGTCATTTTTTCTGAGTCTCTTTGATAAATTAATTAAAATGTTCATGCTGCTTCATTCAGGCTGGACTGTAGCAATCTTACTGTAGTACCCCTATGTGCTAGTTGAAAAATACACCAGTGCCTACAGGATCCTCCAGACAACTGCCACACAAGTGTCCGATGAAAATACCGTCTCAGATCTTATTTGGTACCAATCTTATAGTTTGAGGAAGCTATTACAGAAGAAACTTTGGCGATAAACTCCAGTACCTTGTGGTGCTTATGTTTCTATGCATCATTAGCATTCACAGGTACTAGACTCAATCAGCCAAAAACACTTTTGATCTGTTATTTTGTTATTGGTCTCTTTGATAAATTAATTAAAATGTTCATTCTGCTTAATTTCAGGCTGATTTGTAATACTCTTCGTGTAACACCCCTAGGTGCTAGTTGAATAATACATCACTGCCTACGAGCTACTCGAGATAACTGGCAAAAAAATTTCCAATGACAATACAGTCTCAGATCCTATTTGATATTATCATTATAGTTTGCAGAAGCTAATACAGACGAAACTTTGGCGATAAAGCCCAGTACCGTGTGGTGCTTATGTTTCTATGCATCATTAGCATTCACAGGTACTAGACTAATCAGCCGATAACACGCGATCGTCAAAGACACTAATTGTTTTTTATATCTTGGATGACCTGATTTAAAATTTTGAGGCTCCTTCATTTTTAGCTGGATTGAAGCTACCTGACTAGTACCCATACATTTTTGTTGAAGAAATACACTGGTGCCTAAATATTTCATAATAGTACTGCCACAAAAATATTCGGTGTAAATTCCGTCTGTGTTCCAGTCTGACACCATCAATACAGTATGCATAACTAAAAGAGATGAAACTTCGGCGATTAACCCGAGTACCTTGTGGTTCTTATTTAAAATGTAGCATTAGCATTAACATGAATTGGACTTGGTCGTCCAATAAGATTTTGGATTATGTATCTTTTACACATTTGCCTGACCACTCTAATGTTCGGATTAATGTAACATGTTCGGACATGTTTATTGCAGTACAATTATTTAGGAATATTCCAGTTCTCGGATTTCATTACATTAAAGAAGGACAAATGTAATTTTTCTGCCTGAATATGCCGTAAAACTAGATGCCGCTGTAAATATATGAGAATTTCTTCCAGCCTTATAGGTTAGATTTACTGTATAGAACTTTCATAAGAATGCATGATAAAAAATGTCCAACGTGCTTATCTCTGGTTAGACTCAGGGACGTTGTTTGATCAGAAAATCACACCAGCACTTTGTAGTATTATGTTTTAACGCATGATTAGTTTTCACAGGCAGTAGCCTCAATCGGACGATCGTAAAAAAAACTAAATTTTCTTTTTTGTGTGTTTGTGTTTTTTTTATCTTGGATGTAAAGAAAATATGAAAGTTACTTTATTTAAAGCTGGATTAAAGGAACCTGACTGTTGTAGCCTTAGGTGTTAGTTAAAGAATACATAAGGGCCTTATATTCTTAAGCTGTAATTCCGCATTTGGAACTTGGATTTATGTGTTATGAGTGTTTTGAGTGTGATATGTGTTTTATTTTGTTTATTTTACTGTGTTTGGAATTTTCACCACAAAGTTTTCCTTATAGATTCATTGTATTTCCATCCTCGTGGATCTGTTAACCGTTGAAATTTAAAGGCTTGTCTAAAGTTTACGTTCTGCACAGGTACTGGTAATTTTAGTAAAAATTCGCGTAAGCGTCTTACTCTTGTGTTCACAGTATCAAAGCTCGCTTTAATAACCCCCCACCACCCCAAAAAAACTTATTAACTGGCTGGACTACTTCCCTCCAATAATATCTTTTACCCATTTTTATTTACAATTCAACGTATCCACGAATCGTTTATTGCGAACATCTTTAACCCTTTTAATATTTACATATATATGTTTTAATTTTCAAAGATATTTAGATTTAAACTATACAGTGAATCTTTAATTTTTTTTAAATGTTTTCTTTGGTGAAATCTGTATTCAGTAAACGAGAAAGTTATTCTTAAGGTGCAATAATCAAAATCACACAAGTCATTTTTTTTTTTTTTTTTGCTTCCTGGTTTTTAATAAAGACCCTGCATGAAAGAGATATATTCCTTTTTTTTAACTCAAAGTTATCCAAAAATATTGAAACATTGCACAAATCATATTTAAGTTTGTTGTCCATGTTTTATGTTATGAAAGAGAGATTCAAGCTTACCTCAGAATGCGGTTTCTCATTTACATACGTGCGGTCAACTGCAAACTGTATTCACTTTTCATGATATTTTCTGGTGTCTTGTGGTCCAAAGTTCATTGCCCTATATCTTAATATATCGACATTTAACCAAAGACAACGGGTCGATAAGATTTGTCATCATATAAACAAGCTGCGCCCCGCCCAGCCACTTGATGAGTATCGTTCATTAATGTCAATTAACTCGTACCAGATCCGAACATGTTTGAAATCGTACGCCATGGTAATAGGTTAACGCACATTATTCCAATGGATAATAATACATGAAGTCCCAACAGTTAATGAGAACCATATTTTCTTCAACAGATTCGTTCATTCTTTACAATTATGCATGATCCAATATTATATTAAATTTACTCAGCAATCTAAACATTTGAACCCTGGTTTCTTGGTGTTATTTGTGGAATTTTAACGATCTGCGGTTGACAATTAAATATATATCTTTTTTTATGTTTAAAAGTATTCGTATTAAAAATTGTACTCTGATAACTTCAGTAAATAATCAGTAAAAATTATTTCAATATTTTACAATTTAAACTGTTGTTTATAAAGGCTTAGCCCTGCCTGGGCTGTAGTGTATTTACGTTAACTACTAAAATGCTTAAAATAAAACGTTGTTCCATGTATCGAGAGACGTAACTCAGTACCACCTCTTATCACTAAAGCCCTGAAAAGTCCGTATGGTGAATCCCTGATATTTGCATATTAGGGCGTCACAAGGCTCTTGACGGTTCCCTCGCATTTGCATATCAAGCCGTCACGCCTCCTGTGAATGGCATCGTTGCTATGCAGACGCTAGCAGCGGTCACAATGGTAATAGACAGCTCAACCCGCTTGGTAACATTCGCACTGAAATCATGTTTTCAGAAAGTCCATACATGGACCTTCGTGTCCTTTGATATTTCTCTGCTGTTGAACATTATGGTCCATGGGCCAAATGAAAGTGCATTGTAGACACTGTCGCGTCTATTTTGTACTGTGTATTTGTTAGTGTTCAAGTTACACTTGAAAGTCTTGCCCCTGTTCAGCTGCCAACACGCTGATCGCGGTGATCGTTTCAGCCAGCCGTTACATGACTGCGTTCGTCGCCTGTGGACCTGAATATCTCACGCTGATTGGCTGAGCTAGTGATACATTTTCAAACCGGCCTGCCTTGAAAAGCGATTGTCTGATAAACGGTGACACACTGGCTCACTGAGGATGAGGGTTATATTTAGTGTTGAAAGTCTTGCCGTATTCAAAATAGCCGAGGGCCTTAAGATATTAAGACTGATCAAATGGGTATATAAATAGCAAGCTAGAAGCCAACAATAGGCGGTTACTGGATAACCCATGTTGGTTTTGAAAAAAATTCTGGGAAATACCACTATAATTAATCCCTACGTCACTGGGAAAGACCTTAGTTCGGCGAAGCGGTGATGTGTGGCGCTGACTGTCCGGTACAGCCCAAGTTTACCAGTCGATGAAATAAGAGGGTCAGAGAGTGGAAATTACCGACACTATACGTGCGATACAGTGAGAGAACGTTTGGTTTCTCTGTCAGAAGCAACAATTAAGAGAATATTTCATTGACTGGGCCAGTCTAATAAAGGCTTATCTGAACACAGGATTATATTTATTATTTATTAATAACAATAATAATAACTGATACATGTAAAGCCGTGTGAGTCTGTAGTTGAAGCGTAGGTAAAGATAAAAGAGCGACGTCTTTAAGATAAAGTAACTTATTTATTAACACACGAGCTTTCGAAGCGCACACGCTTCTTCGTCAGGTGGACATATATATATATATATATATATATATATATATATATATATATATATATATATATATATATTGTATTCATGTGTTAGTGTAAGCGTGTCTTTCAGGTCAACTTAATTTGGGCTGAGTGCCACTGACATCCTTCAACTGGCAAAACATTGGAAGTATCGTCTGTAGACCGTTACGGGTGGTGACGAAATGAAGCCAGACGTTAATGCTATTTATAAATTATAACGAATAATTACCCTGTTGTAATAAGATTAAATATATTCAATTTACGAGGAGGAAATGTTTCTACCAGGGGATGATACATATATATATATATCCAGAGGATGACCGTGTACCGTCTTCACCGTCCCGGTTCTCCTGGTCCATCTTCATCAAGGTCTCCAGGCAGGTACGTAGTCTGAGAAAAACCCTGTACAAGAACTCCGCATGTTGGACCTTGGAGGAGGTATGCCCCAACCTAAAGTCCTGGAATCACGCGTGTTAAATATTTAAGAATTACAGGATATGTTCAATCGGTATGAAGACAGGGGAAAGTGAGGTTTCAGCTGAAACACGTTTATATATATATATATATATATATATATATATATATATATATATATATATATATATATATATATATATATATATATATATATATATATATATATATATATATATATATACAGACGAAGCCGCTTAATTGCAAGAGGCTTTTGTCAAGCAAATTTGTTGCAATTAAACGAAGTTGCATTAAGGCGAAGTTCATCGTCTATTATGTGTAAGGAGAAGCCAAATGATCGATTGGACCGCCGATATCTAATTAACTTTTTTTGTGACAAAGAATAAAAACACCAGTATTAAATAACTTTTATTAAAAATAAAAATATATACAAGAGAACACATTAAAAGCCAAGCCATGGAGAGGTATTAAGTTCACATATATTAACAAAGGCAATATACTTTTCTGTGTAATCTTGGATGATTGTCTCCCTCTGAGCGATTATTCGGGAAATCTGTGGCTGGGACACGGCAAACTTCTTTGAAATGTCGACTTGTGGAACCCTTTGGTCTTTCATCTTGATAACTTCATACTTGTCAGCCAAGAAGAGATCGTTGCTTTTGCGCTTGCCACTCATGACTGAATAGTGACATGATTCGAAATATGCTGGTCTTCTATAGAAGAGATGTTTCGACAAGACATAACGAACATAAGGGGTTTACAATGTAAGTTTATATAAGAGCCTATAACAATTCTATTATGAGTATCATTAAAGGAACAAACCATGGGACAGCTAGCACACAAACAAACTCAAGCTAATAAAGAGTTGCTCTCGTGATCATGGTGTTTAATATGCGTGACGTATTTACAACCTACCATTGTTAGCCCATTTCAAAGAGATGTGTGTTGTGACCGTATCGAACTGCATCACCGAGCACAGGGTAATTAAGGTCCTTTGTACACATGTGCACCTGCAATTATCACTGCGGCTACTTTTGAAGTTCCGGTCTATGACCATTATTGGAATAACACAAACATAACTCACCGACTTATTGCAGTACTTGCATATAACGTGAGTTTTCTACCTTTCTGCCCATATTTTCCCTTGTAATGAGGCTTCCGATTATGCGGCGTGTTTTTAATGATAAGATGTAGGAAATGGTTTTGGTTTTCAGAATTTCTTGCAAATAAGCGGCAGTTAACCCAGTTAACCCACTTGCAAATAAGTGGCGTCGTCTGTGTATATATATATATATATATATATATATATATATATATATATATATAGATAGATAGATAGATAGATAGATAGATAGATAGATAGATAGATAGATAGATAGTCAAAGTGCTTGATACATAAAAGTAGAGTTGCTATAATATATATATATATATATAATTTATATATAAATGTATCGTGTGTACGATCTGCCCAGCAGATATTTTTCCAACCCACTTGTGCAAATCCTGGCTTTGCCCCTGTTTATAATAATAATAATAATAATTAAAATTATTTTTATTATTATTATTATTATTATTATTATTATTATTATTATATTTTTTAGCCCGGCACTTCTTCTTTTCGTTCAGCGGGACAATTTATATTTCTAATATGCCCATTTAAAAAAAAATCATAGACTTATAGGAGGACACCTATGAAAAATGTATAAAATTGAAACAAGTATATAAGAGGATCAGCATAAATATTCTGTAGTTTTCTTTTATGGTATACATGCGTGTGTAAATAAAATGTTGTCGACAATATTGGTGGCCCAGCAAACCCAATGAAAGCTGGAAATATAGCATCCCAGGTTTTACGTATAGTTAAGGAAAATCTCTGGAACCATTGGTGCACTGACGTAGATGTCATGTTTATACTTTGAAATCTACGGGAGAAACATCTACGTTGTAAGGTACTATTTCACTGATGTGTTCAAAGGAAACCATCGGTCATTTTTTTTTCAGTCTGAATAATGATAACAACTCTACAATATTTAGGTGCTGTACAATTTATTAAAAAGTCAATGCAAAAGTGAACATTTGGATGGCACTACCAGTTCCTCTTTTAGCCATCAAATATACATTTGCAAAATCATACAGTCAAATCAAACGATAAGGAAAAAAACGTGACTAATATAAACTTCGATCTGCACTTTTATTTATTGTAGACTCGTGTAATACATATGCGTTATCGACAGATCTTCCCAACAATCATCTAAAAATATAATTCAAAATAATTTGATTCTATAAACTTGCAAGCTGAATTCTAAGATACCAAGATTAACGGTTCAATTGGTTAATCAGATGCATGGAACGACTGAACAAATCCTTCAATAATTTAAAAATTTGGGCGCGGTCCAAAAAGCATTATTTCACTATAAAATTGTCCTTGCACGAAACTTTCTTAGCAGACGGACTGCATTCGTTTCACATCCCCGCCCCCTCATCTAACCCTCACAGGTTTATCTCTGTTACTTTCTCAAAAACGCTCTAGTGATGGTAAATTTGCGTAAATGCTGATACCACTGATACCCGAAAGTCACAGGTTACATTTCGAAATTATGGGTATACAGCTAGTGCCCTCAATGTGGTAAATTCCAATGGTATTTGAAATGTATTTATTTAAACTGTTGAGAAATTGCACAGCTTAGAAACGTGACCCTTATATCTACGATAAAGGTAAACCATATCAACACGCATAGCAATTAATATGTTCTCTCATATGGAACCCTTCCGAAAACCTCTGTCCCTAGCCCCGTTTACTCCCTCTGTCTCTCCCTGCCTCTCTCTCTCTCTCTCTCTCTCTCTCTCTCTCTCTCATGTTTCTCTCTCTTATTGTAATAAATATATACTGAATGATAAACAGGTAACAGAATATATACTGAATGATACACAGGTAGCGCGGATGCATATTAGATAACCACTCGCCTGTTGAAGTAGGTATGTTCCTAAATGATCATGAGGCGGAGATTTTCTGGGCCTAGTAGCTAGTGAATTACATACTATAATGGTTAGGAAACTAAAGAAATGTTTTCCGATTATTTGACAACTCAGTCAATTTATCAAAAGCTGAGGGTAGGCACATGTTGATAGGTTGATATTGATATTAATCAAATCATATTTATTTAGATATAGCACGAACTGTTTATAAAAGCGAGCTTTAATTGTGTGGATATAAAAATTATTGAGTAATTTTCCATACCTTGGAACAGCCCTTTGACAGGCCTATCCATGATCCGAAAGAGAGCCCCCCCCCCCCCCGAGTACTTTTACTGAGCCTATGTAAGGATCCTCGAAGCTGAAGGTAACAGTTTGCTAAAATTTCGGAGGACAGAGACCAGGTAATCATTTCCCCAATATTATAATGATCTAAAATTGATTAATATTTTTTTAAAATTAGAAAATATACAGAGACCACATACCTCCGCCAACCTTCTTGCTCACCAGATATATTATTCGAGTCCTGATCACACTTTTTTTTGTGGTACGTGAGTAGTATAATAAGCACAGGGAATATATTAACTAAAGCGAGAGAAATGGTGTCACTGATCAGCAACTCTGAGGTTGTATCACATCTGAGCTCTATTCGCCAGAGCAAAAACGGCTAAATTAAAGTCATACATGTGTGCACTACCCGGCCCGAAATGCCGGCCTGTTCAAAAAAATTTTCCTCAAGGCTCTCCCTAATGTAAGTGAATGACGATGGTCTCACCTCGCATTCGGCTGGACAAACAAATTGCCCTAATGTCACTGATAAAGATTTCTTTGAACGAAAACATATTGTTATGGTGATTCAGATTACCAGCTTTACTGTCCACTCATGACTTTATTTTTGGTTAAGTTGCTTTTTTTTTGCAGACAAACCAGTAAACGAACGGTAGTAAAATCATAACACCTCCTTGTAATGGTATAACTTTCTGGGGTATAACCAGGTACTCGACATTAGCGTGTTATGTTACATTTTGTAATCATTTTATTCCTCCGATATCGAAGAGATACAAAGGTATTACAACAAAAATACAAACACAATAGATTGCAGTGCAGAAACAAAGTCGGTGAGAAGAAGAACATGAAAATAATGTCATTTCATTAAAGCACATCATTTACCATCCTGTTTACAGTAAGGTGAGTGTCCTGAAGGATGTTCTCAACTAGAGATCAGAAACTTCAGTTCAGTAGGCCATAGTTCGCATATTACTGGCAATACATCTTTTAGAAACAGTGATGTTTTATACATAAATAAAAGGTGCTCGGTGTCCTCTATCAGAGGAAAGGCTTTACCAAATAAGATTAGAAATAACTCATCCTCGCTCAAGCTGTTAAGGTACCCAGCTGCAAATATGTTTAAATAATCATTTATGAAACACCAAAGATTCTCTCTATAACCCGCGGTGGCTTCACATACCATCATACCATGGAAGGTTGCATTGTTGTAGCTCCTTCCGCAAAAGTGACATAAATTAAATACATCAGGATCAACCAGCAAATTACAGCATGCAATGAGTTTGACCATAAGAGCGAAACCTGACAGAGAGCTAGGTATGTCTCTAGCGTAATACCACAGTAATGAGGGAATCATGTAATCATTGTGAACAGAATTAAAGACATGGAGATCT
The DNA here is from genome assembly GCA_026874595.1 of Sipunculus nudus. Lineage (NCBI taxonomy): Eukaryota > Metazoa > Annelida > Sipuncula > Golfingiida > Sipunculidae > Sipunculus > Sipunculus nudus. The sequence goes on along the minus strand of CM049313.1, from coordinate 47,983,546 downwards.
GACATCTCATTACACATATTGCCGAACCTCTCAGCTTCCTTAGCCACAATGGCAGAGGTAATAATCTCATTCCATTGTTTCTTACCAGGGAAAGAACCTGTTGAAAAATAAAGCATTATGTATTCTATTAAATCATATTTATCAAGGATACGAAGCATATCTCCTGTACTACCAAAAATACTCCCTTGACGTCCTAAGTCAGACATTATTCTGTACCTGAATATTCTAGATGAAGTTGTACATGAATTACCAAAGCAAAGTCTGCCAAGGAAAAGTAATTTTTGTCTATCAATAAAAGCTGTAATAGAAGGTAACCCGAGCATACTTAAGCATACTACAGAATGTACACGACTTGGCAGTCCTTGTATCAATTTAGCGCAGAACCTGTGCATGCGTTCTAAATTTAACATGTCGTTATCGCTTAGCGAGCACCATAGTTCGCAGCCGTACAAAGCCTTTGGTAAAACACACGTCTTGTATAGCTTAACGCTGGTTAGGGGATTTAACCCAAGGGGACGCACTCCCGCTCCCAGAAGGGATAGAAACATACCCCTCCCATTCCTACAGGAATTTGCTATAAGGTCCCTGGCGGCAAAACTAGAATTCAGTATTATACCTAAGTGTTTTGCAGTTCTAGTTTGTTTAAGTGAAATTCCCCCTAATTTCCAATTTCGTCTGTGTTCATTTGAATTAAACGCTTGTACCGTTTCTCCGAAAACAATCACAGCAGTTTTATCTGCGTTAAAGATAAATCTCCACTTACGAGAATATTCATAGCAGATGTTAATCATTTCCTGAAGTGCCCCAGGAGACAGGGCTAAAAGCGCGACGTCATCTGCTTGTGTCGGTGAACCAATATAGATGTTCCCAATTGTTGCCCCGTACCTGCTATTTCTTAACTGAATTAGCAAGTCATTAATAAAAAGATTATATAACCATGGGGATAAAACACCCCCCTGCCTTACGGACTGTGATAAATTAAACCATCTACTAGTAATACCCTCATAATATACAGCGCTCCTCATATCTGTGTAGCTATTTAAAACTACGCGCCACATTTTCCCGTTGATACCGAAGTCAAAAAGTTTCACGAATAGTCCCGTATGCCACACTCTGTCGAAAGCCTTGCTGCTGTCGAGCAGGCAGGCATAAACCTTGGATTGACGTTCGATACAATGAGCTACACATTCTTGGAGATGATATGAGGCGTTTATTGCTCCCATACCTTGCCTAAAGGCACACTGCATATCATCCGGGAAGCGTAATCCTTGCACAGAAATAAAACGATCAATACGGTGCCGAAAAACCAGCTCCATCAATTTATAAATACATGGCAACAAGGTAATTCCCCTATAGTTATTAGGATCGGAATTACTTTTGTGGGGGTTCTTGAGAATAGTTATGATAAGACCATTTTTCATAGCAGCTGGTACCATTTCTAAACGCAAGATAAAGTTAAACAAATTAACAAGATGATTCTGAAGCGATCTGCCTCCGTGCAAAATGTGCTCATTCACTATACCATCGAACCCACCAGCCTTCCTGGTTTTTAGGCCCCTAATAGCCTTTAATAATTCAGTTACAGTAACGGGGTCATCAAGAAAGGGAGTATAATTGAGTGGAGACTTACGTTTGTAATACTCCAATATATCCTCAGTCGCAAGTTTGAACTGATCATCATAATGTGCATAATTATTATCGGAGTATAGCGACTGGAAGTGATTGGCCCACCCTTCACAAATTTTGAAGGGGTCTCTCTCCGTTTTCAGCTCAAATCGCACGCCACTGTTTGATTTGTGTGTTTTTCTATTCCGTTTCCGTATAGAGTACCAAAATTTGTCCACATCTATTTCAGAAAAATTATCAACTTGTTCAAAAAGGGCCCGTTCTTGTTCTTCGTAAATTTTCCTCAGCTGTTTACGAAAATCTCGCTTACACTCCTTATAATAAGAATATAAAGGAAACGCCTCGCCACGTGGTCTGCCTTCATCGAGCCAATGCGCTCGTGCAAGTTTCGTTTTGTCATGGAGGGGCTTTAAATGCGATGACCATTTAGGCTTAAGATACGGCCTGTGTTTCTTTGGGGGAATGGCACTATCGCCAGCTGTGCGTAGTGACGTTATAATGTCATCATAGTAACGTGACAATTTATCTGGCTCAGCATCCTGTTCTGTTGGAACACAGATCAAATTAAGAGCACCATCTAATTTATTCCTATACAAAACATCATTACCATTTGCTTTTATTTTTTTCCAATTCAACACATGACGTTCTGCTGGGATAGCATACGCTACTTCAGGTATCATAATCTTGGTTAAGACCGGTAAGTGGTCAGATGTATTAAGATGGGAATCATCTAAAATCTCACAACTGGCACTGTCATGATAATCAATGGGTATCAAAATATGATCTATCATTGATCTATGGGAACCGTCATCGTAAGGGTCGAAAGTGTAAGCAGGCCCTGTGCGAGTTGACTGCACACAAAGAGATATTAGATCATTATCAAGCATAAACTTCTGCATTAACTCTCCCCTCAACTGTAATGCGCAACTATAACTCGGACCGCTTAGCTCACAATTGAGGTCACCCATTATTATAAAATTATACCCGTGACCATATTCATGCACAATGCTATAAAGTTTCTCAACATATTCAGTGTACAATGAGTATGAAATACTAGAATTTGGCATATATACATTCAATAAGATAAAGGGAAGTGACCCCGGAAGCCGCAGTAATACCCCAAGGATACGATCGTCATTTATGTCATTAATGCGACTGATGAATTTACTAAGTTCACGCTTCCACAGGATGGCAACACCTCCTTTACCACGCCGGTGAGACACATATGGATCTAACGATTTATCAGAAACGCCATAGCCATCATAGTTGAAATGTATGGAATTGAGAAAGCAAAGGTTATCAGGGAACAGCCAGTGCTCCGATATACAACATACATCAACAGAATACTTGTCAAGAATGTTTGACAAGTACACAGTACTAGGCATAATACCCCTTACATTAAAGTTTGAGATACAGAATGGCTTACTCTTTTTTGTCATATTATAGAATGTAGAAGATGCGGGTTACATAAACATATAATATAACAGAAATTAATTTATATCATTTTAACCCTTGGCCTCCAACGCCTTGCATAAACACCTTCTGGCCAGAAACGGTCACTCATTACACTGCTACAGAAGTCACGTGGCACCCGTAAGTAACCACAATTAAAATCACCGTTTCTGGACCTGAGTATGCGAAAGTCAATCACCTCAATGCCACCTGCAACAATATATCTGAGTGCCCTCTGTCGATTCACAAACTTTCTTATTCTGCCAATGTAAAACTCGCATTCAGGAGGATCCCACTCATTATAATTTGGGCGTGAGCTAACCACAACATTTATCCGATTACTTTCAGTCGTAGGACCATTGTTTCTCTGCCGTTCATCTGCACCTCGTTCTGTGGTTCCACATCCACCTGTCCTGCTTTCGTCATGGTTACAATCGGTTGCATGATCTTCATATGAATTGGACGGTGCCTCTATTTCCATTGGCGGTTCAGCTTGTACGTCTGGGACATTCCCAGTGTTGACCACAACAGGTGTGTCCGAAATTGAATTGTCTACTTCACATCGCGTCGCAGCCACCTGGCGAGACACTGGGACATTTACCGCTACTTCGCTGTACGATCTAACTGGACCGCTAACACTGCGCCCCCGTTCTGTGTTTGTTGCGTTTACTTGTTGATAGTCCGGCCTTGCGCCAGGATACGTCTGATTGAGCACACTTGTCACCACGGGTTGATCAGAGCTGTACTGTAACAACTGCTCTCTCATGAACGTGATACTGCGAGTAATAGAGCTGGTCTTTAACATTATTGAGTCAGTCTCAGCCTCCAGGTCTCGCATTGACTTTTTTATTCTTTTGAATTCACCCCGTAGCGATGACTGTGTATTATCCGAAGCAGTTTTGAATTCGGTAAAGTTTTCTTGTATGGTTACATGATTTCTCTTTAGAGCCGCCATGTCTTTTTGAAAACTGCCGACTGTGCCTTTACACTTAGCCACTTCTTGGCGTAAACCCCCAATTTCCTGCCATATGGTAGAGGTAATGTTTGACAATAGGGAGTGAATATTCTTTAATTCTCCTTTAACAGATTCATCACGTGATACGATATATGAAAATCTTGTGTCACAGGATTTCTTCAGTTCAGAATAATCAGACTTCATAACAGATACTGAATCGCTTATTGAGGCAGTGATGTCACTAACATTAAGTGCTAAATGGTCGTACACGGGGGTGGCTGGTCGCATGTTGTGTTCAGATTTGGATCAGATTGTTTACTATTTGAATATCCACTTAGCACATCTGTTATAATTTCCGCATTATTTCCGAATATGAAGTCAATCAGGATATAACAGTCCCCTGCCAGCTTTCGGGCGTGAGCTTGGGGGTTGTGTCTTGTGACCTTTCTTTTAATAAGACTGCCACCAGGAAAGTTTGGACTCTGAACAGTAGAGAATAGAACATTCCTGACGTTATCAAGATCGACTCCACCATGATGGATGGCTGATAAACACTGATCGAGGAACTCTTCTTTGGGTAAAATTACTAATGGGTATAAAGTTTCCTTGATCCATCCTAGCAGGCTTTCACCTGTTTCTATATTTTGATTGACGTGGTTAGGATGATTAACAACGCCCAGCGCCTCACCAATTATGTCACTAGTTCTCACTGGGCTATGATCATGACCTCCCGCAGAGTCCATAGTTAAGACTATTTACTACGTAAATAAATAGACAGTTGTGGCAAGCTAAAACAACTTACATGTCTTTTCGGTGGTTGGCCATTCGCAGATGTAATGAATGGATTTTCAGTCAGCAAAATCCGAGTGCGCAAGATCCCATTGTATAATCCTCATGAGCGCGCCATTTGAAATTTTGTTTTGAGCGATATAAGGCGTCCCAGTAAAGAACACAAAATAAGTCAGGGTTTTCGGCTATCCAAGTAGACTTAAGCACACCAGTTGGATTAGTGTCCACCTATCAATGAATTTCAAGGTATTTTGGTGATTTTTTACCTCGATGAAGGTTATTATCAAGCATATTGAGAAGTTTATCCAGGAGCCTAAAAAATCACGTCTGCACCCCTCGTGACCTTGACCTTATTATCACACTTTTGTTTGTGGTACGTGAGTAGTATAATAAGCACAGGGAATATATTAACTAAAGCGAGAGAAATGGTGTCACTGATCAGCAACTCTGAGGTTGTATCACATCTGAGCTCTATTCGCCAGAGCAAAAACGGCTAAATTAAAGTCATACATGTGTGCACTACCCGGCCCGAAATGCCGGCCTGTTCAAAAAAATTTTCCTCAAGGCTCTCCCTAATGTAAGTGAATGACGATGGTCTCACCTCGCATTCGGCTGGACAAACAAATTGCCCTAATGTCACTGATAAAGATTTCTTTGAACGAAAACATATTGTTATGGTGATTTAGATTACCAGCTTTACTGTCCACTCATGACTTTATTTTTGGTTAAGTTGCTTTTTTTTTGCAGACAAACCAGTAAACGAACGGTAGTAAAATCATAACACCTCCTTGTAATGGTATAACTTTCTGGGGTATAACCAGGTACTCGACATTAGCGTGTTATGTTACATGTACCTATACCTGACATTTTATAATGCCCCATGCAGCTCATCACCTCTCTGTCACGCACACACAGACAAACCCACATCAGAGTTCAACCATGCGCCTGTAATTGGAAAAAAGTAGAACAGACTAGTTCCGATGTTGGATATTAATTGTTATGTTATGACTAACAATGCGTAATCTTTCGCTTTAATGTCTTACGTTCATTTTGTTTAAGAAACATGTTGACCATACTTATATTTTGGAAATGGGAAACGGTTGGAGTTAAACAATCACTCCCAGGTTATTATCAGGTCTTTTGCGCATTATAAGTACTTTTCAAATATTTCTTTTTGTGCGAAGTGGTCTGCATATCTAACGCTACATGGTGCTTCAAAACAGACACATAAAGAGTGGCGGTTCAGGCGAGGTCAAAAGGGTGCAGTTGCTCCGCTCATTAGTCACCTGATAGTGACGTAACACGCGGCTAGTTCCTTGGTCATGTAACTATCATGGGCGATGTATCATGAAGGCGTTCTTTTGTGCTTTTCTTTTATGAAAAAAAAAGATTGTGTAACACATGTATTTTTACAAATGACATACGGAGTACACTAAAATAAGCTGTTGAACATTTTCTAGATATTTTCGTAAATATCATTGGATTTACGCTTTTTAATCGTAAAATATCATTTAAAGTCATTTTCATCCGTTTAAATTATAATATAACATAAACAAGAGAAAGGTAAAGCCAATGGAATGCCTTATTTCGTGCCAATCAAAGTATCCATTGGACAACACATACCACATGAGCTAATAATTAACACAAATCTGAATGGGACAAAGTGGACAGTAATAGAGTTGACTGTTTGGGTATCTCATTTTCTGTAAGCCTCACCCTAACCTAATATCTCCACCGAACCAAAAGTAGATACATTAAAAAAAGGAGCGATCAATATATGTAGAATTTCAAAGATGTTCTGCTAGGTAAAGAACAAAATGACGATAAATCGAGTTCAAAGTAAAAATAATCTTAGTTTTGAACAAAAACGACACTGACCTCTCTCACCTCACTGACGCCCCCTGTCGGGGACGAATGGTACTGATTGTTCGGGCCCGTTGAATGATAAATATTTACATAAAACAAATTAACGGTGGATTTTTTTCAGTATTTACAGATTTTACTAAGAATATGGCAGGCACCAAGTAAGCACAACATGCAAACAATGCATGTTCTTCTACCTACCTTCATAACCTATACTTGTTACTTTGTATTCATATTCAGAAAAATAAATGAATAAATAGCGAAAAGTCATGAAATTTTCAATTTCGCACATGTGAAATATTCGGTTAAATAACAAAATTGAATAAGTATAATTTTGTAATTCGTAATCGCCAGCACTGTATAATAAATTATAATAAAATTTTTGTGTAGCATTATTTGTGACCATATGTTCACAACGATTTGCCACACACATTAATATTCTAATAAACCAGAAAAATATCTGTCACAATGTAGCGATGAAAAGAGTACTAGAGCGCTTCTAACCGAGTAATCAGTTCAAACTTTACTCTAAAGTAACCGTGTGTATATATTTGGAGCAGTATAATAAAACAAACGTATAAAAAGCCTGTATTAATACAATATTTCCGGGATATTTTAAGCAGTGATTACATTATTTGTGTGCTCTTAAATTTTTCACTACAGCAACTAATCACATTCAAAATGCATGCTGTCACACGGGGTCCTTGTTATGCCCGAAACTACAACAAATACACATTTTGTATCGGTAAATAGCTGACTGTTTATATATAAGGCAATGTTGTCATAGTGTTGTCATAGTATTGTCATAGCAACGGTTCCCAGAAGGTAAACCGAGTACTCGACCAGAAGCGGATCCTGGGGGACGGCACAGAGGGTCCGGACCCCCTCCCCCTCGCCCCCTACCCAGCCGCGGCAATTTTTTCAGACCAATTTTTTCGGCCTGGGCCATCTCCCCTCCCCCCCCCCCTTGCTCCGTACCGGGGACCTTTATTTTGGGTTTTGTTATATGTCCTCCAGGGTTAGACCTCTCCTTTTCCTTCATCCTGGATCCGGTCTTGTCGACTTTAAAATTGCTATACGTTTCAGTACTCTATACCTAGGCAATGATTTACTGCAGAGACGGTTGATTTGCCATGCAACTATGTCGTTCCATTGCAACTGAGTTGTTAATAATCTACATGAGCTCCATGGAAACATGAAAAA